>OY720429.1:58531877-59789887 GCA_963082735.1 Pocota personata | reverse complement strand
GAATTACCACGCCGACGATGGCGTTAAGTACTACAAAGTTTCCGAGGTCTGGACAAAGATAGCACGCGGGGACTGCAACTGCCACCTTACGTAGCTCCTATTCGGGCACGGTGGCTGTAGAAAATATCTCCAGAAATTTCAACACGATAGCACGCACTTCGCTCAGAATAGCTTCTAATAAGTCATATGACGAGGTCAGGGGACGACTGGCTGAAGACCTGTACTTTCATAACGAAAGTACAGAACCCAGACGAATAGAGTCGAGAGACTAAGAAGTTGCTAACCAGCTCCGCAAAGTGTAATTCTGTGTAATCTGTGCAACTTTGAAGAGCGAGAGGATGTATGTACATACTCGTACATGTATCACTTCCTTGCAGTATGGCCCATTCCGTAAAGAATTCCATCTTAGCTTCTTTGAAACGGGGCCAGAAGCTAGGATTTATTATATGGAACCTGTATAGTTGAAGAAAAACTTTTACGAGTAAACTGCAAAATAATTTGTACACTTTTTTAAATTAAATTGTAAATACTGAAAAACAAAAGCGGTGTAATTATCGAATAAATATTTGAATGTCAGTCTGATAGACGGCCTTCAGGGAAACCAAATAGAGTAAGAATCTAAATAATAAGGAAGTTGTATTGATTATCTTGTTTTTATGAAATAAATATTCAATTAAACTACTAACTTGCTTACGATTCATCTGTGAACCTCATTCCCTTTGAAAAAAAAAACCATTCGAAAACAGTTAACTAAAATTCCAAAATCGAATAAAGGAAAATCCTAATGAATAATATACTCATCCTTTCTCGTGCAACAAACCCATTCAGCTTCCTCGGGTGTCAGTAGACGCCACTAAAAAGGACAACCACCCCAAATATCGCCCAGTGCATCTCGTTAAAAGTATTATGCTACGCGATAACAAGTTCGCATAGAGACGAGCGAGGAGAGCTCTGCCAATACAATGTGGATGACAGGCAGTAAGCAAATAAAACGCAATAAGGGAATTTCAATAAAAGAGTGTTGATTTCATCACCGCCATTGTTTTTACGATGACCCCTAAAGGCACAGGATTTCCAATGTGACAATTTCACTCTTATTGCTATGGAGGCAAGAAAAAAAAGTTCACTTTTTTTTAAACGCATAGTGGTTGCGAACAGGATGCAATATCAATTCAACCCAACGAACTCAGCAGCACGGATTGGAAAGTTTAACGGATGGAGAAAAACTGGAACTATGCTTACACATTTCCCGGTATCCTTTTATCAGTGGGACAGCAACAATATATGACCACAATAAGAATGGAGCTTTTGTATGAAAAAAAAAATCATGGAACGTGAGAGAATAATTGAATGGCGTTTCTGGAATGGACATTCAACAATTTTTTTTTCTTCTATTAATAACACTAGTCAACAGACTTTTTGTTACACAAAATTTTAAAAGTTGTTTTCTGAAGTAAAATTTTGAATATGTAAACAGAATTCTGCCAGCACGTTCGATTTTCGAGTTAAAGCATGTTTAAGATGCGAGTTTTTGATAGTTATAGTGTTTTTTTTATAAACATACTTCCAAATCCTTGAAATGCTAAGAATTTTGTCCAAAGTTTTGTTGAACTGTAATATGTAGCAGAAAAATATTGTTTAGACGTATAAATTTAGCATATAATTCCACTTTAGAATCACATTCAGACGTACATCAGGTGAAGAATATGTTTGAAATGGTTCGTTGGCAAATAGGCTTAAATGTCGAAAATGCGTATTTTAAATACGCTATAACTCAAGAAACTGTAACGTGTTGGGAAAATTCTGTTTTTATATTAGCATTCAACATAAATTTTAGAAATCAGTCCTTTTAGGGGGCAAACAAAAAATATTTTGTACAATGATTTGTAGTAAGTATTGCTTCCACCACGAAAAGTGATCTGAACCATTTGAATTCACGCAGTTTCATTTTAAAAATTTAGAATTTTCTTTACTGTAAAGGATGTCCCGAAATTAACGCAATATTTGAATTTTGGCGCCATTTATGCGGTAAAGTGTTGCCAACGAAAAAAAGACAGCGTGACAGCTGGCAGTTCGGGGTTATTAAAATGGAGTGCTACAAGAAAGAACAACGCGTTTTCATTGTTGAGCAATATTTTAGAAATAATGAAGGGTTTGGCAGCTACAGTTCGCAATTTTCGTAACAAACTATAGTCGGAATACTGATTTAACTTCATCAACTGTGAAGAGATTAATTCAAAAATCAAGGGAGGCTGGATCAATTAGTGATCTTAAACACTCTGGCTATCATTTAACAAGTCGTTCAACACAAAACATCGAAGCAATTCGTGAGAGTGTTGTTGAGAGTCCAGGAACATCAATTCGGCACCGTGGTCAAGAATTGGACATTCCGAGAACATCTCTACAGCGTATTCTCACGAAAGATTTGCGTCTTCATGCATACAAAGTGCAGTTGGAAGGCAAGAACTGAGGCCTACTGACCACGCACAGAGAAGAGAGTTCATTGAATGGATTATGGAACAACAACAAGTGGATGCTGATTTTTCAAACAAAATCATCTCCAGCGATGAGACTAATTTTTATCTTGATGGCTTTGTTAATCGTCAAAATTGTCGAATTTGGGATTTAGAAAATCCACAAGTGATTGTTGAGAAGCAAATGCGTTACTGTTAAGTGCGGATTTTAGGCTGGAGGCATTATCGGACCATTCTTCTTTTTTTTTTTTGCTGAAGCGTATGATTTCTTTGGTAAAAACCACACATCTATTGTAGAATTTAAATCTGATACTATATTTTACCTTATTTCTAACAGTTAAATTAGAATATTGTGTGAAGAGTTCTTTAAGAGATTCATTTCTTTACTGTAACAAGGTGCACCAACAATACATGGAAAATTAGCGTCAAAGAAGCTGACAGCTACCATTTAGTCTCTCATAAACTAAGTGCTGAGAAAATCCAATGGTACACTTATGAGAATATAAGGATATATTCATACGAAAAAAAATATTGACATACATATGCTTGATATCCATATGAAGAAGGAGTCGCGAGCAAAGATAAAAGGCTATAGTGATTATCGCGCATGTCACCCATCGGAAAAGCCGAGGGGTTTAAAACTATGCAAGTAAGCACGTTACGCACAACAAATTTTTATTTATTTATTTTTTTATTTTATTTTGCCGAGAGGGTGGAAATCTTCTAAAGACACCATAAGGCCCGACCGCGCGTGCTTATGGTAGTGTGAGATTTTTACTCATTAAAAACACCACTCTTCAAGACCAATACAACAACTAAGCCAACGCTTATCCAGCTGTTTTATTTTCGCTTACGAGACTCGTGATTTTTGGAAAAAGATGTTCGTATGTAATTTAAAAATAATGTTGCACTTTAGGCAGGTTAAATTCCAATGAAAGTTCCTGCGGTTTTCACGACCGGCATATACTATGACGCGAGGTCAAAAGGTTTTATCATTTGCAGACGACGAATTGAATTGTTCGCGTCAAGTAGTTGAATGACGGTACTGTTACAATGGCCGTGAACACGATCTTTGTGTTTACGAGCAAAATTTGTTATCTCTTCGACGACACTAGGAATTCCCAGGTCCCGATGAATATCTTCGTTACGTAGGAACCATGGTGCGCTAACGATCGTTGTAAGAACTTTATTTTCAAAAGTTTGTAGGATGTTTCTATTGCTTTTCCTGGTACAACCCCATAGTTGTAGACCATACGTCCACACTGGCTTTAGCACTTGCTTATAGATAAGCAGTTTGTTATGTAGGTTCAACTTCAAATGTTTTCCGAGTAGCCAATACATTTGACGGTATTTGTTTTCGAGCTCGTCGCGTTTCTTTTTTAAATGCGATTTCCATTTAAGCTTAACATCTAGAGTCATTCCTAGATATTTTGCTTCGTTCATGTATGGTATTTGAGCCGAGTTTAAATGTACGGGTAATCTGTCCACTTTTTTGTAGATAAAGTTGACGTGAGTAGATTTGCTTTCGTTCAGCACAATACGCCAAGAATTCATCCAAGCGTGGACTTTATTAATAGCATGTCGCAGCTTTTCAGTTGCTGCTTCAATTGTATCGCCCGTTGTCAATATCGCCGTATCATCCGCAAACGTGGCGATGACGCAGTTTCTTTCCTGCGGGATATCACGAGTGTAGAGTACATACAGAAGTGGGCCAAGGACACTTCCTTGTGGGACTCCGGCCGCAATCTCCTTAAAATCAGAGCATTCATTTCCGTGCTTAACACGAAAAAGTCTTTCGGTGAGTTACGATCGTAAGATTAGAAAGAGTTGCCGTGGCAGTAGTCGTTGCAATTTATACTCGTGCCAAACCTTATCGAAAGCTTGTGAGACGTCAAGAAATACACCACAACAAATCTTTTTTTCTTCGAGAGTTTTCTCAATCACGTCAGTTATTTTATGGACTTGGTCGGTTGTAGAATGTTTGATTCTAAATCCAAACTGATGGTCAGGAATCAGACGTCTTTCGTCGATTACGGGTTGTAGTCGTTTAGAGAGTAATTTTTCGAATATTTTAGAGATAACCGGCAATAGGGAAATAGGGCCGATATGATTTCTTCTCATTCAGAGGTTTGCCTGGTTTCGGGACCATTATAATCTCTGCGACTTTTCCATTGTCTCGGAACGTAGAGCAATCTGAACGAAGTGTTAATCAAATACAAGCAGTTTGATATGAGCTTTATTCGATAATTCCTTGACCACCTGCGCCGTTATCAAGTCGTAAACCGGTGCTTTTTTAGTCTTTAGAATTTTAATCACTTCCCTCAGTTCAATTAATGCAACTTTTTTTTACTTTAAAGTTGTCAGATGTCGTGACTGGGGAGTCGGGCGTTATCAAGGAGCCGTCGAATGGCTTAAACGTTTCTTCTAAGTGCAAAGCAAAAGTTCTGCCTTTTCTTTGTCGCTCTTGGCCTAAGTTCTATCGTTTTTTCCGAATTAGTGGCGCTAGCATTTGAGGTTTCCGGATGCCCTTTTAGCACTTTCCAAATTGAATAATTTGATTCTCTTCCAGTGGAGAGATTTTCAAGGTAGGTCGCTATCTTATTGCTTTTAAATTCCCGAATACTATCTCTAAGGCGATTGCATAGTCGGTTGAGGACAATTTTATGCTGCGGTGCACGAGTGATTTGCCATTTCTTCCGTGCTTTTCTTTTCTCTATAAGATTAACCGCAACTTTTCTTTTCTTATAGCTTCTAGAATTAGTGTTTCTCCATACCTCTCTTTGGATTGCTTCCACGAAACGATCAACTTTGTCCTCCAGTTCACAATGTATTTTAAGTAATACATTGAGGCGATATTTGTTTCGGAAATCATTTCTAAAGCCCTCCCAGTTTGTTCTATTGCTGGTAAGTCTTGGAGGTCCTTCATTCTTGATCAACGCTTCACCAAGTAATAAAATTACGAGAGTGGTCAGAAGAGAGATCAAAACTTTCTTCGACTGTAATAAATTTATCCTAAATACCTTTTGAAACGAAAAAATCGATAAGATCGGGAATTTTTTCTGAGTCGGCTGGGCCAATAGGTGGGTTTTCCTGTCAAATAAAAACAACAACCGAATTCATTTGCCACTAAGTTTAAGTTAAAGATTGACTGGCCTAATCATAATGCAATGAGAAATCCGATTTATTAACAAATATGAAGATCTTTGACTTCATCGATTCGCTGAAGTCTACGGTCGTTTATAAAAGAATTATAAAACATACAGAAAAAGTTACAATCCATCTGGAACGGATCATATCATACCCTATCCCTCATCTTCTAATAAAGTAGGCGTGGCGTTGTGAACTTTTTGGTTTAAATGCAGAGAATTTTTTCTACTCAGAGGATTTTCTTTCGATTTTCAAAATTTTACCAAATAATTTGTGGCTAAGACTTTTCCAAGAATAAAGCCATTTGTAACCGAAGGTCAATGATTTTGATCAGAAGAGAGATCAAAACTTTCTTCGACTGTAATAAATTTATCGTAAATACCTTTTGAAACGAAAAAAATCGATAAGATCGGGAATTTTTACTGAGTCGGCTGGCCAATAGGTGGGTTTTCCTGTCGACTAAAAACAACAACCGAATTCATTTGCCACTTCGTAGAGAATTTTTCCTTTAGATGATGTACATCTTGAACGCCAGAAGGTGTGCTTCGCGTTGAAATCTTCACCAAATAAGGAAATTTGAACCAAGAGCATTGAAGACACGAAAGTAGTCGTTTTTCAAGCAAGCATCGCGGCGGACAGTAAACAGACGCTATGTTGTAGCTCAAGTGTTTATTTTAACCCTTACCGCACACAACTGAAGTCTTTCCAGCTCTATGTTTATATCGACCGAATGTTCGATGTTAGTTTTAATGAATAAGGACGAACCGCCCCCGCGCTCTATCAGAAGGATGATAGGCGTGATAACCAACGTAGCCTCTTGTCTTTATTTGCGATGCCCTTATTAGATGGATTTCGGAGATCAAAACATATGTCGATATTTTCTCTCATTAGAAAAAATTCTAATTCGTTAGATTTTTATAAGAGTCCGTTACGCATAACAAATTGACATAATGTTTTTATCATCTCATATTTATAACATATTGCCCACCACAATGCGCGCTTGAAAAAAAGTGCTTTTGCAAATATATTCAATTTCTCATAAAAAAAAAAAGTTGCGACTTCCACTCGGACGGGCAAGCCGACATACTGGCCGGCTGATACCCTATCTAATAGATTTCTTTATTGTAAAAGAAATATCCACCAATTTCATAAAAGTTAAAGAAAGCTTTGATCTTTTCCCTAGATCATTCTCCTGTCATCCTGACAATGAACGAAACCCTAATTAAAAGGGCTTCATGAAAGGGATTGAAGAGAATATTGAACTGAGCCTACCACTTAAGACGCCCCATGAACATGAAGTCGAAGTTGATTACCTCATTGAAATTTGTGCAGTGGTCCGCGTGGAATAATACTACCCTATCCAAGAAAAAGCCTACAAGTCGCAGCCTACATTATCCACTGGAAATAAAAGAAATGGTAAAAAAGAAAAGAAAAGCGCGTAAGAAAGTCATGCTCCACAGCATAGAGCACATTCGAATCACTTGTGTAACCTACTGAAGCAGGCTATTATGAATGTTTAAAACCGTGACTTACCTTGGAAGCTTGAAAGAGGGAAAAGAATACAATTATCCGTTTTGGGAAGCTGTAAAAAGCACTAAAAGACCTAAATCCCTGAGCTGCAAATCAAGAAAAAAAAATGGAATGGGCGAAAGGGAGACCAAGAGAAAGCGGATATTTTTTACCGCCCATCTAGGAGATACTTTTAGGCCGTTCGACAGTCAAGACAACATAAAGTGCAATGCTAAAGGAACTGCAAAAATAATAAATAAATTAAAACTTAAGAAAGCTCTTGGTTACGACTTAATAACCGGAGGATTTCTAAAAATATTCCATAGAAAAGCATTAATTAAGTTTTTCAATATTGTAATAAGCGAGCTACGGCTCGAGTAGATAAAACGTTATTTTGTGAGATTAATTCTTTATTTTCTAGTCTATAGAACAAATCAAGTTCACACTATACTCTTCTTCGCAAATTCTTTCCTTACAAGGTCTCTTTCTTCTCAAATCACTTTATCTCATTTCAATTACTTAATTCACAAATCCAAACTAATTACTTCTTCTTGTTAACTCTTAACTTTCAATCTATCACAAAATTACAACTTCGCTCCCATTATCACTTTCCAATCTCTTCGTGCGGTTCGAAAACCAACTGCCCTGCCTCGATCGCCATCTGTCCTTATATAGTCGCATTTCTGATAGCCAGAAACTTCTAGCAAATTCTTCGACCACTGGAACGTGAAAATTCTGATGTAATAATTCCAAGATGACAGCTGCAGCCAATAATCTCTTGTGGTTATAATTCTCTCTTAATTCCGCGACGACGTCTTAGATATAATCCGTCTCTTACCGTGGACACGAACCTCGAATGAAAAGACACTTCGGAATGAGTTGCATCTTTTTGGGGCGTAGTTATTATGCTACATTATGTTACAATATTATAAATGCTGCGCTTAAATTGGAATACGTCCCGAGTCAATGGAAAGTTGCGGAAGTCATAATGGGACTAAAACCAAGAAAACCTCCGAATGGCAAGAAGTTGCATACAGAAGTCATTCCTTCCAATTATATCCAGCATTTTTAGAGACGATGTTACTCAAGCGCTTACAGCCGGTTATTGAGGAACAAAATCGTATCCCTGATCACCAGTTTGGATTCAGGAGCAAGCATTCAACCATTGACCAGGTACATAGAAGAAGAAAAGATTTGCTCAAGCGTATTCCTCAACGTATATCAAGCTTTTGACAAGGTATGGCATGAAGGCTTGAAGTACAAATTACGGGCAAGTTCTGCCTGAATATTTATGTATATAACATTTTGGAGACATACCTCACAAATAGGTAGCTTTGTTCAGTACTGAAAATGTGGTACAAAACAGGACAGGAAGCGAAAAGCACAGCCTTGACTGAGCTATAACAAGCTCCAAAGTGTTCTTCTGTTTAGTTGTTAAAATATAAAAAAGAAAATACAAACAATTTATTTCTGGAGTGAAATCCGAAGTTGCAAATGTTATTTCCTGAATTTTTGTGAAAACCAAGCCAAATTCAAAGAAAAAATAATTTTCTGTGCAAAGAACAGATTTTGACATTTCTCAGAAATGTAATCTTCCTCTACTCTGAGAGTAGGTGCAGAACATTGTGTGTTAGACTGACCGAAACAGCGTCATTGAACAAAAGGAAGAACACTTTTGGGCAACGTTCTTCCTCATTGAACATAGTATACCACGGTGCGTGGACAATTTCTCTTAGTACTTTATTTTGAAAAGTTTGTAAAATATTGGCGTTTGTTTTCTTGGTACAGCCCCAAAGTTGTATACCGTAAGTCCACACCGGCTTTGGCACTTGCTTGTATAAAAGCAGTTTGTTCTCAATACTGAGCTGGGAGTGTTTTCCGAACAACCAGTTCATTTCTCTATATTTGATATCGAGTTCTTTACGTTTCATTTTCACATGCGAATTCCATTTCAGTTTTGCGTCGAGTGTCATTCCAAGGTAATTGGCCTCGTTTGCAAAAGGTATTCGGGCCAAGTTTAGGAAAATTGGCAAGACATTAGTTTTCTTATAAGTAAAATTCACGTGAACAGATTTAGATTCGTTGAGGGCGATCCGCCCAGTGCGTTTTGCAGTCGTTTCTTCGATTGTTTTACCTACGGCTAGGATAGCGGTGTCATCGGCAAACGTAGCCAGGATAGTGCAATCTTCTTTCGGTATATCTCGAGTATATAACAGATAGAGAAGTGCCCCAAGAACGCTTTCTTGCGGTACCCCGGCCGAAATTTCTTTGAGCTCCGAGTATTCATTTCCATGTCAAACACGGAAGAGTCTATTCCCGAGATATGATTCTAGAATCTCGTATAGGCATACAGGGAGAACTTGTCGTAATTTGCAATTCAAGCCATCATGTCACACCTTATCAAAGCTTGCGAGACGTCAAGAAATACGCTTGAGCATATCTTTTTCTCTTCAAGTGCTTTCTCGATTACATCAGTAATTCTATGCACCTGGTCAATCGTCGAGTGCTTACTTCTGAACCCCAAACTGGTGGTCAGGGATAAGATTATTTCAATCTATAACCGGTTGGAGACGCCTTAGTAATATCCTCTCGAAAGTTTTGGATATAACTGGAAGTAGCGAAATTGGTCTATAAGATTTTACCTCATTTGGCGTCTTTCCTGGTTTTAAAACCATTATAACTTCCGCAACTTTCTATTGATAAGGGCACGTGTTTTAATGTGAGCGCAGCATTTACAATATGAAGAAGCTTAATCAATGCTTTTCTTTAATCAATGCTTAATCAATGCTTTGCGCTTGAAGCCTCTGTCATAATTAGGGAGTTCATCAAACATATATTCTCGAATAGAATATCTCGTGAATGTTTTTTTTTTTTTAAATATTTCCAATCTAAGTTCACCATATGGTGAATTCCAAATGATGGATGTAAAGGGTTTTTCAATAGGGACATAACAATTTTGTATTTTAATACAAACGTATTTTAATTCTTTTATAATCTGTCAATGTCAAAACGTCGTCAATGTTTACGTTTTTATTGTATCACGGTGAAGTCCATGAACGAGCAAACGTTTGGAAATTATTAAAAATTACTACTGAAATTCTGAGTCGGTGGTCGCAACTTTAAGAGCGCTTACTCCAATTTTCGGTCGTAATAATCGTCCTACCAGAGAGGCTATGCGTACTATAGTGAATAAATTCGAATTAACATTTTCACTATTGAATGTTCCTGTACCAGTCAGATCGCAGCCGTAAGAGCTTTAGTTCAACAGAAATTGGGAATCTCTCAGGCCACATTGTGGCCAATTTTGCATAAAGATCTTGGCCTACACCCTTACAAGATCAAATTAACTCAAGAACTGAAGCCTCTTGATCATTTGAAGCGCCGAAACTTATCCGATTGGGCTCTGCAAAAAGTTTGAAGAAAATCTTGAATTTCATCGAAAAATCATCTTCAGCGATGAAGCTCATTTTTGGCTTAATGACTTTGTCAATAAGCAAAATATGCATTATTGGACGCAACAAACCCACATGTGCTTCAACAGACTCCATTGCATCCAAAAAAAAGTGACCGTGTGGTGTGAATTTCATGCCGGAGGTGTGATTGGACCGTATTTTTTCGTCGATGAAATGATCGCCATGTTACGGTCAATGGAGTTCACTATCGTGCCATGTTGGAAGACTATTTTTGGCCAGAATTGGATATACTTGACATCAGTGATATGTGGTTCCAACAAGATGGTGCCACATGCCACACCGCTGGTCAAACAATTGATCTATTGAAGAGGAAGTTCAGTAATCGTGTAATCTCGAGAAAGGGTCCGGTCGAATGGTCAGCTCGCTTATGCAATTTAACGCCGATGGATCCCTTTTTTATGAGGTTACCTTAAGTCGTTGGTTTATGCCAACAAGCCAATAACGTTAGAGGAGCTCGGGAACAAAATCGAACGCAAAATTGCCAACGTTCCGGCCAATATATGTGGAAGATTGGTGGAAAATTGGCTCCAAAGAATCGATCGCTGCAAACGTGCTCCCGGTGGTCATACGAAAGAGATCGAATTCCATACTTCAACTTAAATGCGTGCTATTCATGGAATAAATTTCAGTCCGATATTTCATTTATTATGTGTTTTATTTAAAAACAAAATTGCTATGTCCTTACTGAAAAACCCTTTATAATCTACATACAGTCTCACCAACAAGCAGTAGATAGCTTTAAGGCTATCCACATCTCCAAAGTATTTGCTATTACGTTTAATTAAGCCTAAGATAAAGTTTGACTTCGCAATGGCTTAATGATAATGCAATGAGAAATCCGATTTATTATCAAATATGAACCCGAGATCTTTGACTTAATCGATTCGCTGAAGTCTACCGTCGTTTATAAAAGAATTATAAAACATACAGAAAAGTTACAATCCATCTGGAACGGTTCATATCATACCCTATCCCTCATCTTCTAATAAAGTAAGCGTGACGTTGTGAACTTGTTGCTTTAAATGCAAGGAATTTTTTCTACTCAGAGGATTTTCTTTCGATTTTTCAAGATTTTACCAAATAATTTGTGGCTGTAGACGTGGCATTTTATTATATATATTGCAGAGAATATGAACGTATATATATTACGTTAAGATAATACGAGTATGTTTATACATCTTTGTTTTTCGGTTTGAATTTGAATTGAATTTTTGTTTTTGTTGTATGTTGTCAGTTTTGCTGTTAAGGGAATGATTCGTTACAAAGGTCTCCAGCGAAATACTTGTACATATTTTTACGCAAATAAACTGTTATAATTCTCCTCACGAGTAGGTTCTTCGGATTCGGTTCCGGCCGAAACGGGCGTTAAAACCGAAATTCGGTTTCTGTTTCGGTCTCTGTTTTGGTCGGAAGCTATTGCGAAGAATTATTCAATAAAGAAAAATTTAGGACAAAGTTTTGGAATAAAAAAATTTTCTTATATACACCCTTAAAAACCCTAAAGCTGTTAGTAGATGCAGGAGCGTCAAATTTCTTATTGTATTTATATAAAATTAATGAGGTGGGAACATAAAATAAAAATGAAATCAAAAATTATAAAAGCACCCAATAAAGAATTGATAAACTTCTGGTAACTTACTTTTTAATGGATGGATGGATGGTAAATTATATTCTTCAAACTTATAGAATGAAAATTGAATATAAGACGAATCTGTCAATTAGGGGGAATATTAGAATGGGACTCAATTTTAAGCCATTATTAAAGGTATCATATGTACATATTCAGATTTAACCAAAGGGAAATTTGTAGATAAAGGATTTGGTGACATATTTATAAAGGAAAATTATATGGGCAATATAAAGATAGTAGAAGGAGTATATTCAGTTAAAGAATGTACAATGAAAATACTTCTAGAAGATAATATAGATAAATACTTTAACTATAGAATAGAGCCTATTAAGGTGGTATAAATAGTGCGGAATTTATAAAAGATGAGTGTGTGAACCATGAGCACATTATCAGTTTAGTCCGTAAAGAGCACACACATTCTTCCATAGATACGTGTACTCATAGAAGGGTGAAATTCTTATCCACCAAAAACACGTCCCTTCAATATAAATTTGCTAGGTGTCTTTAAAATGAATGTTCCTGCTTATTCTGATATTTAGACGCGGTTAATCTGTACCGTGCTAAGTTTAAAGGTTTGGTCCTTTATAGACGGCGCGATAAATTTCCCTCGCCAAGAATTTGTAGGACTGTATTATCAACATGTCTGTTTAATCGAATTTTGTGCTTTGGTGTGAAGATTTTGGTTTCATCTTCGACTGTAGGAATTCCGAAATCTATGTAACATTTTATTTTCAAAAGCTTATAAAATATTGGCATTAATTTTGTTTGTACAATTGCAAAGCTGTGTACCATAGGTCCATACCAGCTTCACCACTTGGTTTTATACGGGCAGCTTAATCTCAATGTTAAACTTGGAATATTTTCCAAATAATCAGGTACATTTCATGTGCGACTTCCATTTCAGCTTTGAGTCGAGTTTCATTTCGAGGTATTTAAATTCGTTAGTGAACGGAATACTAACAGCGTTTATAAGGATACGTAAGCTGTTCGTTTTCAAATGAAATTTACATCAACAGATTTGATTTCGTTGCGGGCGTATACCAGGCTTTTGTCTTTTTACCTATTGCTAGGATAGCAGTGTAATCGACAAATTAGCTAAGATGGTGCCTTCTTCTTGAGTTATATTACGGGTATATAGAAGATACAGAAGCAGACCAAGAACACTTCCTTGCGGTACGCCAGCAGAAATTTCTTTAAATTCGTTTCTGTCTCTGACGCAGAAGAGTCCATTCCCGAGATATGCTGTCAGTATGTTATATAGGTAAAGGTAGAACCTGTTGTAATCAGTCAAGCTTCAGTCCTTTATGCCACACCTTATCAAAGGCTTGCGAGACAACAAGAAATACGCTTGAGCAAATCGTTTCTTCTTCAAGAGCTTTCTCAATTACGTCAGTGTATATAATTGGGAGAAATGAAATGAGTCCATACAACTTCCTTTCACTCGGAGGTTTTCCTGGTTTTAATACCATTATGACTTCCGTAACTTTTCATTCAGTTACATTTTTAAAACGTTTTTAGAAATTTTCCGGTTAATAAGTCGTAACCAGGAGCTTTCTTAGTTTTTTTTTTTTTTTGTTTGTTTGTGTAAGTTCCTTTAGCGTTGCACTTGCTGTTGTGTGACTGTCAGGTGCTATTTCCGAAGCATTAATATTATGAATAAGGCTTAGAAGTCCCTTCTAGATCGGCGGCAAATATGTCCGCTTTCTCTTTGTCTCCCTTCGCAAATTCGCCATGATTTTTCTTGATTGGCGACTTTCCACAAGGTTTTTAAAATTTCTGATAGTCTGTTTTCAGGTGTGGAGCACAACTTTGTTGCCATTTCTTACGCTCTTTTCTTTTCTCCTTTATCATTTTTTTTATTTCCGGTGGATATTTTAGGCTGCGATTTGTGAGCTTTTTTTTTTGTTAAGGAAATAGACTATAAACTTCGATTTCAAGTTCAATTGAAGGGAATCAATTTCTTTCTTGAAGCATTCCCAATTAGTATTTCTCCCAGTTAGTCTAGCTGGCTTTGTTTTTAATTACGGTTTCGTTTATTATCCGAATGACAGGGGAATGATCAGAGGAAAGATCAAAGCTTTCTTCAACTTTTATAAAATTGTTAGATATTTCTTTTAAAATAAAAAAATCGATCCAATCAGATATTTGCGTGGTATCATCTGGCCAGTGTGTTGGTTTACCCGTCGAATTAAAGTCACAACTGTATTCTACACCTGAGACGTAAAGCACTCTACCGTTCTGTGATATATGAACTTATGTACATCTTGAACCCCAAAAGGTGTATTTCGCATTAAAGTTGCCACCAATAATAAATTTTGGAGTTATTTTTTAAGATATTTTTTAAATTCACTTTTTTCAATCGCTCATCGACATTGACAATAAATAGATGAAATGTTGGTTGCATTGCATTTTATTTCTGCTGAGTGTTTTATACATTCTTTTATAAATCAGGATGATACGCCTCTTTTTTTTCTTTTTTTTTATAATTTGCGCGCGCCAAAGGGGATATGAATATCCTTATACTGTTACAGGGCACGAGCGATGTGAAGAAGAGAGAGAGAGAAAGAAAGAAAGATTTGGTGTAGTGGTCTGAAACTCATGTGGTATTAAGTTTCCGTAAACTCCAAGGGTAGCGTCCAGATAACTGGGGAGCATTTTTAGTTTTGCTTTTATTATCGTTGCTTATGATTCACATTTTTTTCTTCAGTCATCCTGATGTGATCATCACGATCAAGTTGCATTTTCAGCCATATAACCACCCTACTGTCAGTGTCAATGTCAACCGATTGTCAACTGCGACGACAGTTTATCTTCTCTCTCAATGCTGTGTGTGTTTACTCTCAATTTGTCGACTGCCAACGGATCAACGGACTAAAAAATTAGAAAGCTACTTTATCCGTTGAAGTTCATACATGCTTCGGTAATGGGCCACATTCCACATGAATACGACGCAGCAACGGATCAACGGATTCAATGGATCGGGGCCTTTATGACCTCACAGTAGAGCTGACTTAGCTTTCGTAATCGATCAATTTTTTTATTTATTTCATGCGAAATAAATAAATGATTCTTGTCATCAGGATTTGAACCGTGAACCAACAGCGTGACAAGCGATGATGTTACCACTACACTACGGCCACCCTCTTGCCCTTTCCGACGGGTAATAAGCGTGATGGGAACTATAGCCTCTTTCTTATCTTTAGATATACATTTGTCCATATTTTTTTCTCGCATGAATATTTCTAACTCGTTTAGTCTTTTTAAGAGTCCGTTATCGTTCCACGTAAGAATTTAAGAATCTGTTTCTTATTCTCATTTATTTGCATGTGTTACGAAAATTATTTTCAACCTTAACTAATCTCTCTAAAATAAGTTCATTTATTTTTGTTTGCTCCTCAAGTTTCGCAAGAATAATGGTAAAGACGTGAGATACTGGGTCTGGTAAACTACAACTTTTACCATTTTCTGATACCGCAGCTTGAACAAATGTCAGCGTCTCAAAGTATGGTGGCATTTCTTTTGCCACTTTTTCTTTAACGCGTTTAGGCTTTTTTAAAGACAGGGTCTGGTGAAATACCACTTTTACCCTTTACTGATGTCGCAGCTTGAGCTTATGTCCCTACACCAAAGTCTTATGGCTTTCCTTTGCCTCTTTCTTTACTTGCCAGTTTTGAAACTAGATTCTGTGGATTTGTAAGTCTATCCCGCCTTTTATGCACCTCCTTAGCTACTTCATAGCCTCAATGATTAGCCGGGTGTTTTCCGTTGCAGTTGATACATGCTACGGGGTATGCTTGTTTACACCGCAGTCATTAAAGGTGTTTTCCAGCGCATTTGACATATCGCAGCCATTTTTAGCAATACGTTTGCGTGTGATTGAATCCTTGGGAATGTTTGCAATGGTGGATTAATCTCAATGGTTCGACTTTAACTACGATAGATTTTATACTTTTATTTTTACTTCATAGATTTTATCTAAGTTTTCAATCTTATTGAGGGTTAGTATAAGAAACAATCTGCACTTTACCGTAGTTTCCTCAACTTCCCTTTGTAGCTTTAACGACATTTAAATTCTGATTTTCAGATCATTGCTAACATCTTCCTTTGAGCATGAAGTCGTCTACCTATGACTCATATCGGTCTTTCAGATTTGTTCTTAATTGTATTTTTTCAGATTTTAATTTTCTGAGATACTAAACGGTAGCTGTTGGAGTCGGTGGCATTGATTTTCCACTTATTGTTGTTGAGCGATGCGAAACCAACAAGGTTTGAAGATGATATGCAACTTGTTATAGTCTGCAATCCCGATTACATTTATTGGCGGCAGTGGTCTATCTTGTTTTGCTGTTCTTATTCTTCCCGTTTATTATTCACGTTTCCCTGCCATGTTTGGATTTGAGCAACGAACCGACTTTTCGTTTTTTGCCTCGTCTTTTCTTTATAATGCAATCGGTTTCACAACCTAATTCTTCCTCGTCCGTTCGATAATCAGTGTTATCGCGGTAAAAGTCACTCAATTCGAGGTTTCAATGTATCCTCATAGGCTCTATTTCCTGCCTTAAGTATTTATAAAGGATGTCCCAAAATTCACGCAAGAAGTAATTTTGATAGAAAATACAGGTTTTTAATTAAAAATTGTAAATATTTTATTGATTCATAAAGTATACAGTATAGTGTTATGTATGGAATAGCAAATAGGGTAAATAGCCCCCATGGTTTTGCTGACACATACGCACTCCTTTTTCTGAAATTTTCCATGACCGTTTTTCATAAATGTGGCTGAATTTCATTGATACAGCGCTCAATTTGTTCCTTCAAGGCGTGGGTGGTCGTGGGCTTTGTTTTTCAACAATCACTTGTGGATTAATAAAGCCATCAAGATGAAAATGAGCTTCATTGCTGAAGATAATTTTGTTTGAAAAATCATCATCCATTGTTGTTGTTCTATAATCCATTCAACGAACTCTCTTCGCTATGCGTGACCAGTAGGCTTCATTTATTGAGTCAATTTAACTTTGTATGCATGAAGATGCAAATCTTTCGTGAGAATACAATGTAGAGAGCTTCTCAAAATGTTCAATTCTTGACCACAGTGCCGAATTGATTTTCCTGGACTCTCACAAAACTCTCACGGAATGCTTCGATGTTTTGTGTTGAAAAAATCACTATTCCGACCATATTTTGTACGAAAATTGCGAACTGTAGCTACCAAACCTTCATTATTTTTAAAATATTGCTCGACAATAAAAACACGGTGTTCTTTCGTGTAGCACTCCATTGTTAATAAACCTGAACTATCAGCTGTCACGCTGTCTTTTTTTTTCTTTTTTTTTTTGACAACACTTAATCGCACAAATGGCGCAAAATTCAAATCTTGCGCTTGCCGATCGTAGCGATGTATCTTTTACACCGACACGTAAGAAAAGAAAATTAGCCACCTAAAATTCTATTGAGTCACCTTTATCAATTTAAATGAAACTTTTGGCTTTCAACCGTACATTTTTTACCCTCACTCTTAAAAACCTATAGCACTGGATGAAGAGCAAAGCCTTAGCTCTTTACACGTATCCGGCACTAGGTATACGGATATTCGTGTCGAAATATATAGAACTCAGTGAAAACATTCACAATTTTCTGGCACCTGGATATACCTACTATTCTCCGCGTGTCCGACAAACTTTAATATTAATTGAAATCCGTTGCGTTTAGTGCTCCTGTACGATTGCTGGAATGGAGCGTTTAGCCATGACTGCAACTTATCTTTTACACCGACGTGTCACTCCCATTCTAACAAATTTGAATGATCTACACAGTTCTAGAGACCAAAATTATTAAAAATGGTCTTTCTATCAAAATGTATCATGTGTTTATTGACAACCATGTTTTTTTAAATACTTTGTAGTACAATGCCATCAATATCTTACCCTTTATCCATAAATGTTAATAATCTATAGATGAAACCATCTACATACAAGTAGTGTGTGTCCTGGAAAAAAAGTTTATTCAAAATTTGTTCCATGGTTAAGCCAATTTGTTTGTCCAGCAAGAAGTATTAGTATATTAGTATATGTGGGCTAGTTAGCAATTTATGCTTTTCTCTCCCAGTTTGCTGCTTCAAAACTGGGTTCAGCATTTGCCGTTCTTTGTTCCATGAGAGATGTCGTCTAGGCTTCATTTTCACTGTTGCTTTTCCTGACTCTTTCCAACCGCCGAAGTTATTTCATGATTATTGCTGTAACCTGTTTCACCGCATCCCGTATTGTGCTCGAGGTTATCATGAGCTTTTCACCATTATCTGGAGTTGGTGTTTCTCAAATTATTTCCTCTAGTTATCTGCGCTCTATATTAAAACGTGGGCACTGACAAAAATACGTGGTGCGCATCTTCTCTGGCATCTCCGCAATTTAAACAGGTGGGAGACTTATTGAGCCCAAACCGGTTGAGATACGCACGAAAGCAGCCATGTAGAAATCGACTTTTCCTTGCTGCCGGTCCATCCAATTTGGAATACATATAAGTGTATAGGTCCATTTTCCCTTCGAAGACTGGTTCCATATCTCCATGCTCCCATACTCCGTTGACTTTCTTCCAGCTTGATATCTTTGACTGTAGGTTGGGGTTTCTGAATTTTGGCATCGTAGGTCCTTTGTAGTTCGCTAGCCAGGATATCTGCTAGTGGCATTCCCACAATGACACATATATGTAGCATCATCTGACATCGTTCAAAATGCACAGTACAGCCTCAGTGCACACATTCGGTTGACGGAGTTAATTCTTCTGGCGTAAGACTTAATTGTCACTACTTTGGCCCATATTGGTGCTGCATACATTATGATAAACTGCACCACCCTTGACAGAACTAATCTCCTTTGTTGTCTGGGTCCTCCAATGTTCGTCATTATTCTGGATAAGGCTGTACTCACCCGAGCAGCTTTGTCGCACGTTTTTTCAAGGTGTTCCTTGTAAGAGAGCCTAGCGTCGACCGGTTTTGACGATATATAATGATCGCCTAATAGTGGAGACAGACTGCTGGTATTGATACCATGGTACGAATACCATGGTATAGTGAATACTACGACCCCTGACAGACTGCATTTCGTAGTATTCGATGACTTTGGCGTTAAGTAGTTTACTTTGACGTTTGTGTTGTCTGTCATAACAAATAAAAATAGAAAATTCAAGAAAGGATGAATAAAAACGATTCACTTTTGTGCCAAATGATGAATATAAAGATAATTCAAATACTTAAAAGCGAAAGTGCATACCTAAGAATTGTCAAAGAAGCTACGAAGACTAGCCAATAGAGAGAAATTGGTGCTGCAATCAGTAAGATGGTGGTATACCAGCAAAAATTTGCGAATCTCAATACCAAGTATGTTTGATGGTATACTAGCTTGCAGTGACAGACATGTGGTATAAAACGTAGTATTGCTATACCATGGTATCAATACCAGCAGTCTGTCTCCCACATAACCTGATGGTGATTATTACTCTTTTCATGCGACCACTTACTAGTACAGCTTCTGTTTTATGTTCTGCGAGTTCTAACCCAACCGCTGCTGTTATTTTTTTGTACCTCCTCTTTATCTTTTGCCCTGAATAGCTTCTTCCAAGGTTGTAGTTACCTTCCGTATAACATCTACTGTAGAACGAGATTTTCTAAATCCATACTGTTGGTTTGAGAGTCCTCCGGCTTCATCAATTTCCTCCTCTGGTCGGTTGCATATGATTCGCTCCAGTATTTTACTCATTGTGTCTAACAGGTATATGGGACGGTATGACGAGGGCTCATCTAGTGGTTTGTTCCCTTTAGGCAGCAGCACTAGACGTTGCTTTTTCCATTGGTCTGAAAAAATCCCTTCTGTTAGATACTTGTACAGTTCTAAAAATGGTTCTGTGTTTATTTTGATGGCTAACTTAAAGGCCTAGTTTGGTAAGCCATCCATTCCAGGTGACTTACTATCGGTTCTAAATACTCAGTTGCTTTTTGCCGTGGAAATAGTGCCGACACTATTTTTTGCATAAGGAAAGGGCAAGAGGGTGAGGTTGCCCTAGTGCCATTGAGTTTTGCCATGACTGTCCTGTATGGGCGGTACTCCAAGGTCCATCTACATGATGGATAAATTCACTTGATTATTCTGTAAACTATTATATAACAAAACTGTATTGTAATTTATTGGTAATAACATATGTATATATGTACATATATAAATAATTAACACTTGCTTCTTTTTGAAGTTGTTTAAACCCTTTTTATTTTATTTATTGTTTAAAAATTTATTCATTTCATTCATTTCCATTTATTGCATTATTCTTAGATACTAATCAATTTAACATGGCCGATTGGCAATTTATATATTTCGTTTTCATTATTCTTATATTAGGATTAAAGGCTTTAGTTATTTTATATTCAAAAATTCTCATGCATTTATTCTATCTCGATATGCCAGTGCAATTGTGCAAAATTTGTACAATCAGGGTACATTCAGCTCCTTTATTAAATCGATAACTTGTTTCTCTGATTGTGTACATATTACATATTATTGGAAGTTCTTCTCTATGCGGAATATAATTCGGGTTTTGCAACTCTCCCCTCAATTTTAACATCGTTGATATTGCTTTCACTTTATTTTCGTCCCGAAAATAGTTAAGCTGTCCTAAATCTTGACTTAAGCCTCTGTACACCATTCTGTGCAGTGTTACTGATGCCTCTTGCAAAAACGTTGGTCACCATTTGAAATCAATGTTCGATATTAGTTGATAGAGCACTCTTCCAAGTCTTCCTAATCCGCTACGGGTAGGTCCAATTCAATCCCACATCCAGTCTCTATTCCAGCTGCATCGGTTGGATATTATCGTTAAGGCTATTTTCCTAGGCAGCCTTTCCTCCAGCATTCGCATAACTTATAGGGCGTACACTCCACGAAATTAATATAGAGGCACCAGGTTTTTCAAAATAAAATAGTCAAGCCAGGGCAAATGAACAATTTTGATACACAGCATTAGTATATCGATAACAAGTCAAGCAAAGAAGAACAAAATAATGTATAAACAAAATATTGCTAAAACACTGCGAAATTATGTTAGAGGCAGCGCATTTTAACTTATAAAATTGTTTTATTTAAAAAAAATATTTAACTTATTTCAATATTTTAGTAATGCGTGTTTCCTCCTTTATTAGTTATGACCTCAAATATCCTGTTTGGCATGGAATTTATAAGATTTTGAAGATAATCAATTTCCAGGTTCTTCCAAATATCTTTGATGGTCGCTTTGAGGTCGCTGACGGTGTTGTACTGCCTTCCATTTTCGTACACTTTTTGAGCTATTCGTCCCCATAAATTTTCAACTAGGTTCAGATCTGGCATCTCGAAGGCCACTCTAAAACAGGAGTACTTGTCAAGCTGAAGTACTCCTTAACCACTTTGGCAGAATGAACAGCAGCATTATCCTGCTGGAAAATGAATTCAGGGCCCCCGACGTCATCCACAAATTCATGCAAAGCATATTGCAGCATTTCCAGGTATGTTTGTGAATTCATTTTTGGTGGAACGTAGAGGGTAGGCATCTTTCCACCATATCCAAAGGCACCCCAAATCATAACACTGCCTCCTCCAAAATTGCGACTCATTCTGACTTCAGGTTTTTCTCGTAAATCATGCCAATAATAGTGACAACCATCCGGCCCATCCAAATTAAACTTTTTTTCATCACTAAAAATAACTTTTCTCCATTCAGTGATCCACGACATGTGATTCTTGGCGAAATGGAGTCGATTGTTTATATGGACGGAAGTCAGCACAGGTTTTTTGAGTTTTTCTGTAAAAACCATGGTTGGAGTCGAATTTAATATTTGTTGGACACGACGTACTCCAATGTTGAGATCCAACTTCGTCTTAATTTGCGAAGCAAAGAGCTTATTTTTTCAATAATTTGTTTTTTATTGCCGGCTAGTCACCTTTTTTGGAGCACCTTTCGCCTTCTTTTGCCCATACTGTTGTCCGAAATTGATAAAATAATCAACCACGTTTGGAGATCTGGACAATTTTCCAGCAATTTGTCGATTGGACAAGCCATTTTCTTTGTAAAACGTAATTTTAGCTTTTTCCTCCTCGGTAAGGCACTTTCCGCGTCCCATTATGTCCAATTAAACAACTTTGCTTAATACTGCAAAAATTATTCACCTGCCATTGTGTATGGAATACAACATCGGTTAAATGCCCGTCAAGCGAGTTTTTACAAACTTGGATTCTTGTGAGGTATTTTTCGGTGACTTTTCGGCACATTTATGGAAGTTTTGCCGCCATAACTTCAAGAATGTTGGTTTTTAAGCACTCCAATCTACTCCAATTAACTCCATGATCTTTAGCTTAGCCTCACAAAAAGAAATCCAACGGGGTCAGATCACACGATCTTGATGGCCAATTGATGTCGCCAAATGTCGAATTTAAAAGACCAGTGAACTTTCCGTGCAATAGAACCAAATTTGCCAAAGAAAGTTAGTTATCATTTGACCATAGCACAGAGAATTCACAATAACAGTGGCGCTTTCGTCGTTTTCAACAAAATACGGCCTGATCACGCTGCCGCCGGTCCTCAGCCCGCACCAAACTGCTGCACATGGTGGATGCAATGGCCTCTCAACGATCACATTTGGATTCTCCGAACCTTACAACAAACAATATCGATGTGTTCGAATTTGGTGACTGTGTTTCGAATTGTTGCTCAGTTGGGCGACTATGACCACCATAATCCGTCCTTAAATCGCGATACACAGATTTTTCAGAATTCTTATTTTTGTAGTAAGATGCGACAATTTGAATGCGTTAAGCGGTGGTTAAACGATCCAAATTGCAAAATGGCAAGGCAAGAAATAACTACCTTTACTGTGGATGGCAGACGGATTTGAGAGATGCCATATGGCAGTGATGTGGAATCCTCTAGAATTACAAGAAGTGTTGACAAGTTACATCAGGGATTATACGAGTACAATCGTATTTTACTATAATAATTTCACAGATTGATGACAAGTTCATTGAGCCTGTCTATTGAGCTAGGTGTAGCGTCTGCGAAATCAGAGAGATTCCCGGGATATTGGGTTAGCCATACGCTGCTGCTTAGATCAAATTCGGCTGAGACTAAACCGGTAGCGGTGCGTAGGGTTGATCCTCTAGATTTGAGTCTCGAAGGGTGTTCTAGAATGGAGATCTCACTGTGAATCGGCAGCAGTTTATTGTTTGTAATTTTGGCATGTTCTCGGAATAGTGCATGAGACCGATGAATACTTGGTGGTGCTGTGTGACTTAGCACTGGAAGCCAATGTGTTGGTGTAGACTTCCGTTTTCCGTTATTATTCCGCATTATGTTGTTAAGTTGTACATCTACTTTTCAAGTATGTGAGCTATTCATCCACACCGAGGAATATTATCCAGCTGCCGAATACACAAGTCTGATTGCGGCAGAGCAAAGTGATGAAGAATTAGCACCCCATGACGTCCCAGTGAGTTTTTGGATGATGTCATTTCTTGTCCTAATTTTGGCAGTTGATTTTGTGAGATGGACTCGGTAACATAATGCTCTATCTAGTGTCACTCCAAGGTACTTGGTGTGGCTTGAGAACCAGAAGGATGCCGTAAAAATGAATTCTTAGTTTGTAAGATGCCAATTTAGTGTTGAAATGGAAACAGCAAACCTCAGTCTTCGTCATGCTTAGACGCAGACGCCATTTTGTAAAGAATGTATTTAACGTTTCTTGGCCGTGCGTCGTTCAAAATACTTTCGGTTACTGTGATATTTTGGTGTTGAGTGGCCACAGCGATGTCATCGACATAGGAATACTTTCTTGGCAAGGTTTGTGGTATGTCGTCGATATACAGGTTGAACAGGTTTGGTGGCAATATCAAAAAGGTTTTTTTCATATGGCTTTTAATATCATTCAGAAACACTTGGTACTTCCGATTTGACATCATATTGCTCAGCAGCGGTGTTATTGTGTTATAGGTTATAATCTTTAGGAGCTTATAGAGTAGTCCGTGTTCCATACCGTGTCATAAGCTGCTGTAAGATCGGTAAACGCCACTGATGTCTCGAGCTTTTCTTTAAACCCAGCTTCGAGTACCTGATAGGCGCAGTTGCGACCATTTCCAAAGCCAACTTGTTCAATGGGAATATGCTCGTTTATGGTTAGACTGATAAATCGTTCTAGTAGCTCGTAACATGAACTCAGAAGAGCGATGAACAGTAGTTTTGGAGCTTATTTGCCAGTTAACGATGTTTTGGAGAAGCAACTATTTTTATTTCCTTAAACTATTTTGGAAGTCCTCCCGTCTCTAATATTTTTGAGAATAATGACGCTAGCCATCGACGGGTATTTGTCCCTGCTTGCTTCAGGTATTCTGAATATAAGTATATTGTCGAAACCAGCTGATTTTCCTATCTTCACAGAAGCCAAGGCTGCTACGATTTCATCGATTGTGATCGGATTGGAATACTCGAATGATTCTGGACACCTTTCCTTTAACCTCTTTAGATCCCGCTTTTAATTGGGTGCCGTTTGTCTGACGGTGTTCGAGATATTTTTTTGGATATGGTTGGCAATGTCGTTGGGATTTATTGGTGGTTTTCCCATGGTGGCTATATTTCCGCCTCCGAGTTTTCTCAGCAGACTCCGTGCTTTTCGGCTTGACTGAGTGAAGTCAAGGCCTTCCATCGCAGTTTGTCATTTATCCAGGCGAGTGCTCTCTGCGCTACATCCAAGGATGTATTCTTTCCTTCATCAGAGTGGTATGAGCTTTTTAGCAATAGATGTTACCAGTCCAGAAAAGCGTTCGTAGTTGGATATCTTAGATGGTATAAAACGGATACAGCTGTCTAATTGATTGGAGAACTGTTCCCAAGTAGCTTCGTTCCAGAGGGTATAGGTACGGAATAGATGAGTGAAACTTAAATGCCTATTGTAATTGTAACTGGTCGGCATTGGCTATGCGGAAAGTCTGACAGAACGGTTCTTTATGCTAGAAGTGGACTGTTTTTAAGGTAGCAAAATACGAAGAACAGGTCAGGATTATAGTCGCATCGAAGATTAGACGAATATTCTTGGAATCCACCCAGTCAGCTAATGCTTTGGCATTTCTGTCGTTCACTACATATTGTCAGAGGTTATGTTGGCTGTTAAAATCGCCAATATTCCCAGTAGGATGGTTGTATTTATGCAGAATATTACTCGTACATAGTGAAGTTGGAGGTTTTTAGATGTTAACGATGTTTAGACCAGCAACGTTGATGGTGACCGTATGGACGTTATCTTCAGAGTTATCATCTACCAGGTGAACATTAGACAACTTATTTTAGGCGAATGCAGCTATCTCATAGATACACTGATATATTGCGCCGTTCAGAGAGTAGCCTTGGATGTTACCTCAGAATTTATGACTCATGTGTGTTGCAGCATGCATCTCTGGGATAATAGCTAAGTAGATAACGTAGTCTTTTAAAAGCTTAGACTGATATTTGCTTTGCTGATGCCTTCGATGTTTAATTGACATATGTGGACTGATGGTCCGCTATGCTTCGTTAATTGGTGCTTAGAAGTACCGGTTTGTTGAATTGTTTTATTACTTTGTATGTTTTACATGTTGTTCATTTTTCTCTCAGTTTCTTAATTTCTTCTTGGCCCAGTAGTTAAGTGCGCGATCACTAAGCGAGAAGTTCAAGGTTTGAATCCAAGAAAACAAAAAAAAACTAAATGTCTGACACAAATCTGAGAGTAAAAATTGTCATGAGAAGTTTCTTTCAATAGTAAAATTTGTCTTCGGAAACGGCATGTAACTGTAGATCCCAACCATTCGTACAGAACGAGCTAGGCCAGGCCCTGTATTAGGCTGTTAGCGCCAAAATTATTATTTTATTTATTTATTTATTCTCAATTTCTCTTTTTTTTCTTACTAGTTGCCAGGAGAAACATTAATGTTTTTGTGTTTGACATCCAATATCGTATACTGTTTAGCGTTATGCTGGTCCAACCCAACAGGACGAAGTCCAATTAAGGTTTAAGGGTCTTTATAAATAGGGGGGCCACACCTGTTTCCAGCATAATGAGTTAGTTTGGCGTACTAGCTGAAAGACGATTTTTTTTTTATAATTTGCACGTGTGAAAGGGGATATGAATACCCTTATACTAATTTTTTAGGACTCGGGCGTTTTGTGGACAGGGAAAAAGACAGAGCGAAGACAGATTGGTGTAGTTGGTTTGAAACTCTGGTATTATTAAGTTTCAGTGAACTCCAAGAGTGTCCGTCCGGATAACTGGGTAGTATTTTTGTATTGTCGTTGCTTATGATTCACAATATTTTTTTCCGTCCTCCTTATGTCATCATCACGATCAAGTTGCATTTTAGCCATATGACCACCCTACTGCCACAGTGTTATGCCTTCGCAGTAGAATTGACTAAGCTTTCTCAATTGATCGACTTTTTTATTTATTTATTTATATATATAATCTTTGAATAAAATATCTTAGAAGCTTCTTAATTGAGTCATATTTCTTGGCACCCCACACTTGAGCACTATATCGTCCGCAAATAGAAGGGCCTTGATGTGCGTTCCGGCAAACTCAATGCCTCCAGGCATAAATACAAATTCATAGATAAATAGCTCAAAAAGACAGGACCTCAATGCATAATCTTGCCGCACACCATACTTTGCTTGAAACCAGTTTGATCCATCTTCACCATTCCACACCGCCGCTTGAGTGCTTCCAAATTTAAACCATGTATTGTACAACTTGTAGAACAATTCGTTTCTGTTGAATCAAAGCCCGCCTGAAGTCCATAAAGAAGGCATACAACTTCTTACCTTAATGCAAAAAATGCTCAGCTATACTTCTTAATCGAAGATGTGGTCTAGGGTGGCCTGGCCTAAACCCAGCTTGGAATTCCCTATTAAGATGCTCACCTCTCATAAGATGAACACTTTTATTAAGCTTTAAAAGTAAAAAGTTGACATGCAAATCATACGCCTAAAAGAAGAATGTTTTGGCACTTCATCAGTGACAATCCAACACTGTTTTTTCAGCTTCCAGATAGCAATGACAATTTTTCCAATTGTTGTGTTTCAGTAGCTGTCAAAGTTAACAATGGCATCCAGCTGTCAAAATATTCACTAAGGTTTGCCATTTCATTACGCATCCTTTGAAACTTCCCGAACGGGTGGAATTTATTAAAAAATGTTATCGAAATTCCGGCTCAATTGTAAATACGCAACGTGAATTTCGTCGCGAGGTTGGTCGTCATCATGGCTTCAGTGCGCAGGCAATTCGTAGCACCGTGGAAAAGTTTGAGCGTGGGTACACTTTTTTGGACCTTAAACCACCAACCAAACAGAGATCGGTGCGAAGTGAAGACCCAGAAATGTCGATTCGGCGCCGATCACCTGAATTAGGCATCGCCAGGGAGTCAACCAGGCTTATTTTGCGGTTGGATTTGGGCCTACATCCATATAAGGTGACGCAAAAATGGAAGCCGGACGACCATAGACAATGCCGAGAGTTCGCTAATTGGGCGCTGGAAATGTTGGCCGGAGATCCGGATTTTGGCAAAAAAATCATATTCTCGGACGAGGCCTATTTTGGGCTCAGCGGCTATGTCAACAAGCCGTTATTGGAGCGACCACAATCCACAAGTGTTCGACCAAGTATCAATGCATCCACAAAGATTGACTGTTTGGTGTGGTTTAAGGCACGGCGGCATCATCGGACCTTATTTCTTTCGAAATGAGGAAGGAGACACCGTTACTGTCAATGGTCCCCGGTATAGAGCGATGTTGACCGACTTTCTGTGCCTAGAGCTCGACAGCATTGATATATCCGAGCTGTGGTTCCAATAAGACGGCGGTACATGTCATACAAGCGACGCAACGCTCGAAGTGGTGAAGGAGAAATTTGGCGACTGGGTCATCTCACGGCGAGCATTCTTCAATTCGCCGCCGCGATCATGCGACTTGACACCCCTCGATTATTTCCTCTGGAGCTACGTCAAGTCCTTAGTTTACGCTAACAGGCCAATATCTTTGGAGGCCCACATTCGAGACGCTATTGCCGGAATAACGCCGCACATATTGGACCGAGTCATCAAAAATTGGACCGACCGCTTGAAGCACTGCCAGCGAAGCCGAGGCTGCCATTTAAATAACGTGGTATTGCATACATAATGGCATGAATTTAGCTTCAAAATAAAGCTAGAATCAATTTGATATCTCACACCGTTGTTATTTTATTTAAATTTATTTTTCTATCGTTCTTATCTGGTCACCCTATATTTAGGTCACAACTGTCATCAAAAATTGATTCTCAACATCGGCAACTTGCACAGAACTATAGCGCAGCGATCAAGCGAGAAACCAAGTCAAAAGGGACCTCTACCAACTTCGTGTACACAACTGGAGTCAGTTAGCTCAAGATCGAGTTCGTTAAAGAAGCTTGTTGACTGAAGCCCAGATCCACCCAAGCAGTAAAGCGGGAGATTTTCTTAACTAACATCTCGAACATGTCCTGAATCATTTCCAAAATATTTTATTTTATTCTTTCAAATGTCTAAATTTGACCAACATTTTATCTAATTTGGTTGGACTACACTGTTAGATATCAAGAAAGAGAGTACTATATCAAGAAAACTATTTTTTTTTTGTAATTCGTATATCTAGGCTTTTTAACGTCATTTAAAAAAATAGTGTCTTCAAATTTTTGAACTAGAACCAGAAATTATTTTGTTACAAATTTATAATATGGCTAATCAAGATGAAGACGATTCTCTGAATGGTTTAGGAACACCGGGTGCTTTCGAGGAAACCACGACACAAATGAACGACCCTGAGAGATCCTCAGATGAAAATAGTGAACAACAAGCAAATATCCGACGGAATCGAAGATTACGTCGTAATAAAGTCCGAACTTTTCGAAATTGTCTACGGAAACAAATCAAAACATTAAGGCAAATTAAGAATATATTACTCAGACAGAACCAGATTATGTGGAAAAGGCATGTGTTATGCCAGAGACATATGCAGCAATCCCTTCATTTTGACTGAAATAAGTATGTGTAATGTGTTTGTGGTGCTACAATTGGTACAAATTTAAAGAATTATATATGAACATGTGTATGTATGCATAAAAAAATGTTCTTCTAATTTTTCTGCGTAGGTGTTGTGTTCATTCACCGCCAGTGCATAAAACTCAGAAATTTCGAATGCTGAAGTTGCTTTCCCTTTAACTTAGAGCTTACGTCTCATAAAGATGCAAGGTAGGGCACCGCCAAGTTCTCCAGCAACTTATGGGTGCTTTTTTAACCCCTTCGAACCTGATGCTAGCCAGCGAGTCCCCCACCATAACTTCTTTAAATATAAGTTTTTTATCGAACAAACCCCCAGCAAGATGACGGAAAAACGAAATGGCAAAGTATCATTAGACAATTATTGTTTCCGCTTATCTTCCATACGACTTGTATTAGTCCTCCTCCGTTGAGGGAAATGATGGATTATTGGCTGTGATGCTATATTCCAGCACACCTTTAGGGCAGTCTTGGTATCAACAATGTTGGTAACAACCGACTTTTGTCAGGAGCAGAAAGCAGGAAGTGTTTGATCTAACTCCCTCTAACAGGAGGATGTGCAACTCGATCGCAAAGTGACGTGTTCTGGAAGATATGTATATCTTTTGGATCAACATCACATTGAATTTCAACTTAGAATTTATATCGAAGCTCATGATACATGAGCATATGAGGATGTCTGTCTGTTGAGATAGAGCAGAATAAGTAAGTGTTCAACTGAAGCTCAAACGAATCCATACGAAACTTTTAAATATGGCACTTAAAACGCGAAAGGAAGATGGCTGCACGATGAAAGTGAGTATAGTGTTGACTTGACTCCAATAGAAAACTCTTCGTAGAGTTGATTGGAAATGAAGGAAACAGCCAGGCTTTATTTGGTCTTTGAAAAAAATAGCACAGCCAAGCGGAGTTAATCTGACGGTTCCTATACTATTTCCATTCAGAAAGTCAAGGAGGTTCTGCTGGTGACGAACTTTCCAGGTTACAATGTAGTGCTGCTTGAACGAAACTACAAGATTCAACCAGATAGTGTCCGAAAATATGGTTAAGTTTACTTTTGAGAACTATAAACAATTCGGTTTTGGTGAAATAGTTAAGCTAAAGATGGTAAGTGATGACACAGAAATGTCAATTTAGCGCCGATCAGCTGAATTAGACATCGCCAGAGAGTCAACCAGGCTTATTTTGTGGTTGCGGTTTATGGCACGGCGGGATATTCGGACCTTACTTCTTTCGAAATGAGGAAGATCATTGACGGTAACGGTGTCTGTTACCGTCAATGGTCCTCGGTATAGAGCGGTGTTAACCGACTTTCTGTGGCCAGAGCTCGACAGCATCGATAAATCTGAGCTGTGGTTCCAGCAAGACGGCGGTACATGTCATACAAGCGACGCAACGCTCGAAGTGGTGAAGGAGAAATTTGGCGACTGGTCATCTCACAGCGAGCGTTCATCAATTGGCCGCCGCGATCATGCGACTTGACACCCCTCGATTATTTTCTCTGGGGCTAGGTCAAGTCTCTCTGGGGCTAGGTCAAGTCTCTCTGTGGCTAGGTCAAGTCCTTACGGGAGCTCGAGGCCAACATTCGAGACGCTATTGCCGGAATAACGCAGCACATATTGGACCGAATCATCAAAAATTCAACGGACTGCTTGAAACACTGCCAGCGAAGGCGAGGCGGCCATTTAAATGATGCGCTATTCCATTACTTATTACATTATTATTACCAATTAATTTTGATTGTTTAAGAAGGTTTTTATGCACTGTGGAAAGGGAAATCAAATTAGCTAACATTTGATCTTTACTAATGCTCGAAAATGTTGTTTACATGTAAACAGCGTAATGCATTACAGTTTTACTCAAAAGTATAATCCATCATATAATTTGTTTACCTTACTTATTTGCATTTATGCGCTCTCTGAGGATTGGCGTCAGTGCGGTGGCAAAATTTAAGACTTTACATGAAACACATGACTATATTTATTAACTGGTATCAGGAAAATCTTTGAGAATGATATGCAATCAAATGCGAATCGCCTTGGATAAAATCGATGATTGTTGCACTAGGTACGGGATATCCATCAATTGGATTGAAACAACATTAGTGTAAGTTACTAGCAAGAGTTCCCTATTCGGAATCTACAATATAAACCCCTCAATTTCATTCCCAAATAGCAATAACCTATGTTATCCTAATCGAAGATCAAAAAGGCTATCTGGAAGCATGTTTGCTCCCGATGCAATCAAATGGGCTGTTTCTACTCAAAAGCCGTACAAATCGAATAGAGGGGATGGCATATTCCCTGCCCTAGCGGAGCAAGAAATTATGTTTCTAATTCCTATCTTACTTGTACTCTTCAGATTGAGCTACGAATGTTGTTTTCATTCCCAAAGGTGGCAAAAGATCCCTATCAGACCCTTAATCCTTCAGACCCATAAGCCTGACATCCTTATTTCGAAAGGTTATCGCAAAAATAGTGGTAACATACTTAAGAACCACCGGCAGGAAATTCCACCATAACGGCACTGCATCATCTCCATGAAAAATAGTGGAATCTCTCAATGTAAAAAAAATTATGCAAAAGCGCTTTTGACAAAGTTTAGGACTGGTGCCAGATCGAAAGTCTCAGTGTAAATTCGAACAAAATCATCATCGTTCATTACACTAAAAAGAGAGAAACAAACCTCTCAAATCTACCATACAAATTTATTTTTCCAAAGATGTCAAATTTTGGGAACAACTCTCGTTCATAAACTCACTTAGAACAAACGCCTTGATAAAACGATCGACAAACCTACATCCTACATCATCTAGGTGTGCTCGAAACTCTTTGGAAGAAAATGGAGTTTAAGGCCAAAAATTGTCTACTGGGCTAACCTCACAATAGTAATTTCAATTATCACATATGCTACACTAGTGTGGTAGGAAAAGATTGAACAAACCTCCGCCCAAAATGCACGGAGGAACGCTGCCGCAGTAAATGCCACAAAACTTTACGTCTCTTCAAACTTAAAAATGAGCGATATCAAAGGGCATACAAAAATCTTAAACGAGCTCCCGATTTAACCTGATCCAGCGGTGCAGACTTCATGCCCCTAGAAATAAATTTTGTCTGCCCTTTCAACATCGTTTATCACTGAATGACTCTCAATCAACGTGGTATGATGGATTCAAAATGGAGAACTGACTTTTTGCGGTGGTTTTCGGACATAAAAGTGATGGGCCTTTTCGGCTTCCATTGAGGTTGTTGTATTTATAAAATAAGCTTACGACCAGCCTTCGATAAGCCAATGGTTGAAGATGAGATGTTAGTTAAGGATTATCTATAAATCGAACTTCTAGTCTCTGTATGTCGAGAAGATGCAAATAACGTTTTGGAATTGAGCTGCAAACGTGAGAACAACGCTCAACCCGCGGTCTAACTTGTTCTTTGCACTGAGGGAGGAGTTGTTCCACTGTAAGGTATCTTTGTGCTCAATTTTGTGACGTTTTGTATGTAGACGTGCAAAGTTGCTGTTACACCAGAGTTGACTGTAACCCTAACCTATCTTTTAAGCGTTGAAAACACGGCAAAAAGTTGTACTCAACCAAGCTTGTATGAAAATTGCTCATTATTATTTCAGTTATATGCTTGCTTTGGCTGCTCTCAATTTTATTTAGATCATCCATGTCACTTGCTTAATATGGCTTGTGAGTTATAGCTAGTTCTAGAGTGACATATTAAAATAAATCCTAACTGCCAAAAAATTTAAAAATATAAAAAAAAAAAAAAAAAAAATGTCGGAAATTTTGTTCAACAAAGAACCTCAAAAACCATCGCTAAGGAGAGAGGCATACCAAGACTGTTGTTTGGTATGACCCTATCAAATGTGATCATAGCAGTTAAAATAAATGTGCGACTCATACCGTGTTAAATCTAGAAGAATTGCGTTTCACCTTTTCTGTACGGAACACTAAAAAAAACCAAAGAAGGTGTTTCAATATCTACTTCATGATAGCATCGGTCGGAAAGTCCCTACTTTCCAGACAAAGGCTGAGTTCTAGAGTAAAAAAAGCTGCGAATAATGTTAAAGTGAAATACTCGTAGACCAATATCTCCAACTTCAATATAAAGAAACAAGGAAAAAAAGAGATACCTACATTCTCGAATCTTTCACTTATTCACTTATCTTATCTTTCCACGTTCTCTACATATCCCACAAAGGGGATCACAATGGATACATGAAACAGGTATGAAAATGGTTTTTGCATCTGATCCATCAGCTCTGGCTCTATGCGAACACCTGGAAACGGAATTTCACTCAAAGCGGCAAATATATGAAAAAGGACAAAATGACACCCAGTAGAGTGGAGACTAAACGGTTCTTTCTTGATCTCGGATGAAGATCAACTCAGAAGGCGTAAGGAACATTTCACCGCTATATTGAACTGTTTAAACAATAGCCTTATGCCAAATCACCCATAAACACCCGACTTCGCACTGAAGCTCCCAGTACCAACGGCATTTTAACCGCACTCAAAGCACTCAAGAAGAATAAAATGACCTTTTCCAAGACGCATCAAGTATATAGGCATAACTATTGCGTTTTTTATTCGTATATCGAATGCCTGGGAAAAGAAAGATTCTCGGAAAAAAAGACAAAAGGAGATGATTATTATGAAACCTCAAAGAGCATAACTTGACGGAAGGCGGAAACTGGAGAGGCGTTGGACATGTGATTTTATCTGGTTTGCCTTGGGAATGAGATCCGCAGAAAGTACATAGCTACATATGAATAAGACTACCTATGCGAATGATAAGTGCATTAGTAAAGTGTCGAAAGACTCTGAAGTTCGACAAGGCATACTGTCACCACTGTTCGACAAATAGATGGCAATCAGTGTCGAAACAATAAAAAACACAGTGGTCTAAATACCAAGCTATCTTCCGGATTCTTATTTTACTTAATCTTAAGGAAACTTTGTCCTTGTTAAAATGAAATGCTTACTTACTTCAAAGGCCCCTCGTCTCTAACGCAGATGGAAGAGCAATTCTACATTGACCTTTGCTGGCCGCCAGGGGATATACCGGAAGACTGCAAAGCTGACGAACTTGACAGAAAAGGCACCACTCTCAGAATTATGCCTAAGGCAGAATTGATGTATGCCCCCCGCGACATGTAGACAATTACTCAGGCTTCATGAAATCAGCAAAGCCAACCTCAGAGTTTGAGTAAGGCATTACGTATGAAAGCTCTAGGCAGATCCGGCCAAAACTAGATCATTGTTGTTCGTATGGGACACTGCTCTATAAGTCTACACGAGAAAAGGCATTTTCTTAATCTTCTTCAGCAGCTGCAGGACCGAGAATGAGTAGGAAACGGTCTTCCACATCGCCTCTTTTGAAGCTCCTACTGGTTTAATTAGCTCTTTAGGCAGTGGAATTTGTTGGTCCAAGTTTGCCTGTACATATAGGCATTGTAGGTATAGACATTCAGCCTAACCTAATCTAACCGTTACCACTGTTATTCTTCGCCATTATCAGTGCGACGGCCGAAGCGTAAAAACACATAGGAGAGAAGAGTCCAGAATCAAACTGCGAATCAGTCTGTTATTTTCAAGGTGATGGATGCGCAGTAGAGGGACGAATCAAGGGTCAGCAAATGTTCAAATAAAGAATATAGTCTGAGCAAAAACATCAACTGATTTCGACCACCGGAAACTTTTTCATGGTCATAACTATTGTTAAGCTTCAGAATGCAGTGCAAAAATGATTTAAAGATTTATATAATCTGTAATTAATACATTATACATAATTTGAAATTCCATCTCCCAATTAGCTGTGGGGGCTAAAAGTTTGTTTTGACTCAAATAACCTATACTGCTCTTTAACACTTTAACAGTACATATAACGAATATTAATGAGTGGAGTGTGCTTGAAAAGCGAACAAAATTTCTTATCCAAAAGTATGCAACTGATTATAGCAGTCTTCATTTTTATGCTCCAGATAGTATCCACCTATCCATAACCTATACCTCTGTATTAAAACACGTGTTATATTTCACCCTGCAGTTTGCACTGCATTTCCCACAAACTGGAAAGTACTCACGAAAATACAACGGTTAGCATGAATACAACCAGCGCCATGGTAACCACCCCAACTGCAGCCATCGAAACGATGCTTTTGCTTTAACACCACTCGACCTACGCACAAACCACTCGACCAGCCGAAAGTGTCTTATGCTTCCAGCAATCCAACTCTTGGATAAAGGGTCAAATAAGTCATCGTACTATCGCCAAATGGGCAAACCTGGATATAAAAACAGATTACTTAACACCGATGGAGAAAAATCTTCACGTACTAATTCTCCCCAATGCAGCTCGGTGGATCAAACGGTGGTCGAGGTAAAGGAGAAGGACAACACGTTTACGCTTTCGTCTGTATACCTACCGTACGACGAAGGCACTGACGTCCCCTCCGGAAAAATCAAGGCATTGGTAGCAATGTCTCAACAAGGTAAAATGATGCTAACGCCCATCATACTATTTGGGGTAGTTCAGATACTAACAGTAGAGGCGAGATTTTGTTCAACTATATCCTAAGTACTAACCTAACTATACGTAATCGTGGCAATTCACCAACTTGTATTACAACCAATAGAAGGAAGATTCTTGATATAACACTCTTATCTGCAAATAGCACCGCAACAATCTCGAACTGAAGGGCATCCGACAAGGCATCAATATCTGACCACTGTTAGATACTCTTAGATTTAAATTCCGGCGCTCCAGGTAGGAAGGCTTTTCGAAACCCGCGCAGAGCTAACTGGAAAAGAATCAACAAAGAGCTGGGGAGATCGCTTGGACCTTACCCAGTTAACATTGAGACTAAAACTATCGACAATTTGATTGACGATCAGAAAATTGTGTAGGCAATTAAATCGTTTGCACCATATAAAGCACCCGGTATTGACGAGATACATATTATAATGTTAATGGAATCGGGGGAATATATTATTCCATGGCTCAAATACATTTATGGTTGGTGCATCAGACTGGGTTATGTTCCAAAAACTTGGCGAGAGATTAGAGTGGTTTTCATACTAAATGTGGGTAAAATAAACCACAGTAATGCCCAAGACTAAAGACCAATAAGTCTATCTTCATTCCTTTTCAAAACACTGTTAATAAATAGATATGCACGTCAGAGATGAGATCAAAATCACATAATGCGTACATAAAAGGAAAATCAGTGGATACTGCTCTTCACAAAGTGGAATCTACCATAGAAAACTCTCTTCAAGTGAAGGAATACACGATGAGTGCATTCCTTAACATCGAAGGGGCTTTAATAATGTAAGTATCGAAGCTATAGTAGACAGTCTGGGCAGGGCCCAAATACACTCGGGCATATGCAGGTGGATTGAACTAATGCTTAGTACCCGCATAATCCACTCCACACTTGGGGGCATAAGAGGAAGAAAGCGAGTCAAGCGGGGCACCCCACAAGGCGGAGACCTTTCACAACTCTTATGGCTTCTAGTAGTGGACGAGATGTTAGATATACTAGAAACAAATGGTTTCAACGTAGCGGCCTATGCCAATGATGTTGCCATCTTGATATCCGGAAAGTTACTTCCGCTACTCAGCGAGCGACTCAATTATGCATTAAAACTAGTGAATAACTGGGTCAAAGGCAAGGGTCTGGAAATGAATCCGGCGAAAACCGAGTAAATGCTATTTACGAGGAGAAGATCGATACCAGAATACAATTACCTTCGTATGAATGGAATCGAGTTGATACCTCAAGTAACTGCAAAATATCTTTGCGTAATACTGGATTCCAAAGGCAAATCATTATGGCCAATCTACGACAAAAAGAGATCCCTCAATCTTATAAAACTAAGTCGAAGGGATATCCGTATAGCTGTTTGTGTCGTGACAGGAGACTGTGTGATAGGTAATCTCGCAGCACGACTAGGTTTACCTCATAACGACTACTGTAGAAGCTGCAGGGATGGAGAGGAAATAGAATCCGTTCGTGTGATTGTCCAGCTCTGCCCATCCAAAGAAGCCGTACTTTTGGCAGATACTTCTTTATTCATACATTACGAGATTCATACATTTATCTGGGTAGTTTATCCTACACCGATTCCAACCTAGGCTTCCGAACAATATTCCTCTCGCGAGAAGATTGAGCGGAAGGAAAAGTTGTAAATCCAAGCAACATGACTGTCTTTACACATGGTTATTAACAGGACGCAATGCATTGGCAGCCCACATAAAAGTAATACGCTTGAGTCCCATAGAATTGTGCAGAACATGGGGCGACATGGATTTGAAACAGGTCAAGTCCACTTTCTCTGTGAATGCTCAAGCCTTAGCAGAACCAAAATGACTGCCCTCGGAGAATACTTTTCCAACGATTTAAGCGAACTGTCAACAAAGCCGCCGAAAACCATTTTTATTCACATCTTTCACTTATCTTATATTATCAGGTTATCTACATATCCCACAACGGGGATCATAAGGGATCCATGGAGATCGGAGCGGGGCATGCACGATCGCGACTATACGGGTAAACTAACCTAACCTAGCAAAGCGAATCAGCTTCATCGCACAAAGAGTCAACCCAACAAAAACAAGTAGCACCTTCTTATAGAATATATAAGGTTGGCAACTAAGTAATTACCGGTTTCTTTGGCCATATTTTTTAATGGCTTCTGCCAATAGATAGAATAGAGGCTAATTGAAGAGTGAAAACATCTAAAACATCCTTCGCATTACGTTCAAATTCTGAATTTAAAAGGGACCACCGCAGGCATAAAGTAAAAAATTAAAAAAAAATATCAACTACGTGTTTCTAAAAAAAAAAACCGTTAAAAATCAATAGATTTAGATTTAGTATAAAACTACACTTCAGGAATGCATGAAATGTCCCAGTCACATCGATTGTTCTATCCGACAACGTCTGTTTCACCGTCGAATATTTTTACCATACAGGATCCAATTAGAAGAACAATTTCAGACTTCGTCGGAGATTCGATATGAAACAACACCGGTTGTATCGGAAATATCATATTCGCACTACTTATTTCCATTTGAAATAATCAGAGTCGGACAGACATGGGGTACACGATCAGATCAGTTTGCCACCGACTGTCTGGCTGTCTTAAAGTGATACAATTTTTCGGAGAGACCGATCTGATCGTGTATAATACGACCAAGCGAACAAGGTGGCCGTGGTGCAGTGGTAACATCATCGCTTGTCACGCTGTTGATTCACGGTTCGAATCCTGAAGTCAAGAATCATCTATTTATTTCACACGAAATAAATAAAAAGTCGATCACTTGCGAAAGCTAAGTCAACTCTACTGCGAAGGCATAACACTAGCAGTAGGGTGGTCATATGGCTAAAATGCAACTTGATCGTGATGATGACCTCAGGAGGACGGAAAAAAATACTGTGAATCATAAGCAACGACAATGATAGCGAAAGACAAACAAAATACTCCCCAGTTATCTGGACAGCCACCCTTGGAGTTTACAGAAACTTAATACCACCTGAGTTTCAAAACCACACCACTCTGTCTTTCTCTCTGTCTCTTCCCCTTTCCATAAAACGTACGTGTTCTAAAAATTAGTATAAGGGTATTCATATCCCCTTTAACACGTGCAAATTATAAAAAAAAAAAAACATACATACATAAAATCAGTTATAACCCAAAAACGGCGGATGGTGCGCATATTACCGCTACATTTGTATGTCTATTTGCATGTCTATCTGAATTGAAAAAAAAAATTGGTAAACCTACTCTCAGGATAGGCGAACCTCCTCGTATAAAGCTGTGACAGCGCGCCTAGATGCGTATAGTTCTGGCCCATCCGCCAACCTGCGAAACGTAATCACTTCACTACTTCACTATATACAGCAAGATGTGGTGGTATCTCACCGGGCGACTACAGGTGGGTCCCTGTTTACCACCTGTTTGCGTAGGAGCCGTCCCTTTGGGATCAAACGCTGACCAGTGTGCGATAATTTTGTCATTTGATATTTCGGCTGATGGGGCAGACACATATTTTTTTTTCTTACTGCACATTTTGCCCCTCAAAAAAAAATATTTTTCATAATTTATTTGCCTGTTTATTTATGGTGTTCCTCTATTCGGCAATTGTTATGCTGCAGCAGCTGTCACAGTTACCAATGACATCCAGCTATCAAAATATTCAGTAAGGTTTACCATTTCATGCATCGTCTGACACTTCCCAAACGTGTAAAGATTATTAAAAAATATTATGAACCGGAAGGCTCAGTTGTAAATACGCAACGTGAATTTCGTCGTGAGATCGGTCGTCATTATGGCTTCAGTGCGCACCGTGGAAATGAGCGTGAATACACCCTTTTGGACCTTAAACCACCAATCAGACAGAGATCGCTGCGAAGTGAAGAAAACATAGCCGCCGCAGCAGCCAGTATCTAATCGGCGCCGATCAGCTGAATTGAGCATCGCCAGAGAGTTAACCAGGCTTATTTTGTGGTTAGATTTCGGCCTACATCCGTATAAGATTGTTAACGCAAGAATTGAAGCCGGACGACCATAGACAACGCCGTGAATTCGCCAATTGGGCGCTGGAAATGTTGGTCGGAGATCCGAATTTTGGCCAAAAAATCATCTTCTCGGACGAGGCCCATTTTTGGCTCAGCGGCTATGTCAACAAGCAAAACTGCCATTATTGGAGCGACCACAATCTGCAAGTGTTCGACAATGCACCCACAAAGATTGACTGTTTGGTGCGGTTTATGGCATGGCGCACAGTGGTTTCCCTCATAGGCCAAAAGGTAAAATGCAAAAGTTAAATTTACCCATATTTTTTGTTGCAAATGATATCTCTGATAACAGTTTAAGCTGACAACAGTCGAATTACTCTTCTGAGAGGAGTTGTTCATAGCATGATCAGTCGCTAAAGTTGAATGTTTTGTTGCAGTCGTTGGCGATTTTTAGCGCGGATTTTTTTTTGAGACATAGGCTGTTGCATCACTGTTATAGTGATGGATATAGAAGACCGAGGTATGTAGATAATTGTAAACTTACTCATCCTCCTTATTGATAATAATATAAATAATAATATTTAAATCGTTACTAAAGCTAGGGCCTTAATTGGGCTCTTTTTTCTTTTCTTTTTTTCTTAAGTGAAATTTTGACAGGACATACGGTTTGATTCGAGTACTTTCGCCTAGTTTAGTTTACACAATTACTTAGGAGATTTCTTCTGTTTTAAGAACGTATATACATACGTGTCATTTTTTGCGAAAATGTTCTAAAATTTGCGAAATTTTACTATATATAGAAGAATATTTTTCTTTTAAGGGTCAAGTAAAATAATCAAGATGCTATTAAGCATAAGGAAACGTTTGAAATCTTTAAACAAACCTACAACATGGAACACACGGAACTTTTACTCAACAGGATATATTCGCTATGCCTTTCGTTTTTGACGAGATGGAATAAATGCTCAAGGAACGAAAACTTCTTTCTAACAAAGTACAGTGACTGGCTTCACTGATGTAAGAAAGCCCAGTGATACTAATAAATCTCAAGGATGGGCAAAAAAGCCGTTATTAGAATGCTTGTCCCGAACAAAAAGAGGGCGTATTGCTAGCTTAGCTATAAAAGACCAAGATATTGCTTCTGCTTTGAAGCAATTTCAAGCAACTTGATGCAATGACGCCTTAAAATTATTAGCTGATGCAAGATAGACAAGAAACCGGTATCAAGTTATAAGCAATATGGTTAATGAAAAAACAAAGCTTGATATTTTCCCGAGTTATGCAAAGGTACTCAAAGCAAAGCAAGATTGTTACCCGAAACTAGAAACAATAACGATCACTGGTTCATAAGCGAAAAGGATTGTTCTGTAGTCCTGAGAACTATGGCATGTGTCTACACTATTAATATCCAGGCCTTTGAAGACTATGGCTTACAAACAGCAAGACAAATTATGGACGAATATCCATGGTATCCAATGCCTGCTTCGGTTTATAAAGTACGGATTCATGGTGGACAAGTTGCCCAGCATGCGATTTTGCCGAAGACCGAAGAAGCTGCTGAGGCTAATAACAAAAACATTAAGTTAATTAAGTCGAAAAATACGAGAAAAATATCAAGAGTAGGCACCAACACTGATTTATTCAATCGATTGCTTCTTGCTTTGGATCCGTTTTTGTCTAACGCAAGATGTTCAGAAAAACATGAAAAATCAATGTTAAGCGAAGACGTTTTAAAACTTTTAATGTAAAAACTTCTTCTATACGATTCAAGTTGTACAAATTAAGCTTTTCAATAAAAATTATGTTATAATTTATTATCTTTAATGAATTTTTTAATTATGACCGGTGATCCAATATACCATATATAAAACCACTATGCGGCGGCATTATCGGACCCTATTTCTTTCGAAATGAGGAAGGAGACACCGTTACCGTCAATGGTCCTCGGTATAGAGCGATGTTGGGTTAGGTTGGGTTAGGTTTGATGGGTTGACGTAGAGTGTGAATCAAACTGCTCCACACTTAGGTCAGTATAGATCCATTGTGATGCCCAAGGAGTGAAGCTTCCCCACTCGTGAACTCTATGGGTTCTTAAACCAACCCGATTGGTAATCTTATTTACCGATACATTTGAAAGTTCTTCTAAGTCTTGGAAGAAATATTTCCATAGTATTTTGAATCTAAGGAGGTAGAGTCCTGGACAATGGAACAGGAAGTGAGGTGTATCTTCGTGTACGTCCTCATTGCCACAGCCTCTACATATATCTTCTTCGCTAATTCCCAATTTCTTTGTGTGATAACGTAAAAAGTTGTGTCCAATTATCATCCCCACTAAACCAGATAAGATATATCTGTTGAAGTGTAGGATTTGGTCTGTACGATTTGTATCGTAGAGCGGCCAGAGTTTTCTTGTAATACAGGATTCTAATGATCTCCATCTACTATTTGCTACGGCAATCATTTTATTTCTAACTTCTAGGTTCAGGTTGCAGGGTGGTGTCTTAACTGACGGGTTAGCTCGTTCTGGATTTAGAGCTAAACCCTCCCTTGCCAGCTCGTCAGCTCTCTCATTTCCTGAAATGCCATTATGTCCGGGTACCCAGCAGAGCTTTACATTGTGTTGCGTACCAAGAACCCGCAGCTCTTCGATTTTATTTGCGTGGCGGAAATCGCTTTCTGCCTGGCTGTCAATGAAAAATGTAATATCATCTGGTAGTATAGCTTTCATTGCAGCGTCCCGGGCAGCAGTTGCCACCGCCAAGACCTCCGCTTGAAAAACACTGCTATAGTCTGGAAGCCGAATTGACTTGTCCAAATTCAGTTTTTCAGAAAAAATCCCTGCACCTGCTCCCACGTCCATCTTGGGATCCATCAGTGTAGATGGAGTTGTCATTTAGCGGGATATTCCCATTCCTCTCGACTCGGAAATGAACTAGAAAACGTCTTATGAAAGTCTAAATAAGGCACCATGTAGTCTGTGCTAACATCTCCGCCCATGTATTTGCTTAAAATCTGCGCATGCTCCGTCAGGCTTCACCTCCAACCTTCAGATTGGCTTAATCTTAGAGCACTTCTAGCTGCAGATTCCTGCACAAATAGGTCTAAAGGTAATAGATTGAGTATGGTCTCTAATCCTGCAGTTGGTGTGGTTCTCATAGCTCCTGTGACACCAATGCACGCCATTCTTTGTACCCTTACTTGCGGCTGGCCACCATACAAGGCTGCCGAATGTCAGTATAGGTCTCACAACTGCTGTGTAGAGCCGGAAAATGGCTTTTGGCTTGGGCCCCCAAGTTTTTTCAAATATTCTGCTACAAGTATAGAGAGCTATCATAGCTTTCCTTGCTCTCTCCCTTGTGTTTAGTCCCCAGTTTAGTTTCTGGTCTAGAATTAACCCTATATATTTAGCTCTATCAGAAAATTTTAAGAGGAGTGCCTTCAATGGATAGAATTTTGAATTCCGGTATTTTCCTCTTGTTAGTAAATATTGTCAGCTCCGTTTTTAGTGGATTTATTACGAGTTCACTTCTTTTAGTCCAGTTGCTGACTATCTTAAGGGCGCCTTCCATTTGGTCGCTTAGGGTTGGAAGGAATTTACCCGTGGCCAGTAACGCCACATCGTCTGCGTACGCTGCGGTCTTAACATATAGAGCGATGTTAACCGACTTTCTGTGGCCAGAGCCCGACAACATCGATATATCCGAGCTGTGGTTCCATCAAGACGGCGCTACATACCATACAAGCGAAGCAAAGCTCGAAGTGGTGAAGGAGAAATTTCACGACTGGGTCATCTCACGGAGAGCGTTCATCAATTGGCCGCCGCGAACATGCGACTTGACACTTCTCAATTATTTTCTCTGGGGCTACGTTAAGACCTTAATTTACGCTAACAAGTCAACCACTATGGGTGAGCTCGAGGAAAACATTCGAGACGCTATTGCCGGAATAATCAAAAATTGGACCGACCGATTGAAGCACTGCCATCGAAGCCGAGGCTGCGATTCAAATGAATAGCTATTCCATACATAATGGCATGAATGTAGCTTCAAGCCAAAATTAGTTTGGTATATCACACCGTTGTTGTTTTATTTTAATTTCTTTTCCTATCGTTCTTATCTGGTCACCCTATACAATTGAGTGCTCTGACACCAAAGCGTACCGAGTACTCAATATCATTGATTACAAAAGTATTACATTTATTAACCATTTAATTCATTTTTATTATCATAAATTAATATAAATTAATTTCAGTAGTGAGAAATGCTTCTTTACCACTTTGCAAACAAATTATATATAATTCAATTAAGATTCATAAAGGCACAAATTTGGAAATTACATTATATCGCTGGTCATTAGACTTGTTTATTAAAAATAAAAAAATAGTGATGCATATGTCAAATATTGGTTCTCAATTTGAGTAGAATAATTATCAAATATATACGAGTAGTTGGTAAGTAATTTAATCTCTGGACTAAGAAGCTGTAAGTACATATGTAAATAGTTTTAGCTGTTTTACTTTTGGAATCAGTAAATTAAATGCCACAATATCTCAACGAAACAGCTCCTTACATACCTATGTATGTACATACCTAACACTACATATCACTCCATCAAACACTTTAAGCAAATCATTTTCCAGTAAAAAAATATGTTAACTAAAAACATAAACCTACACACATACTATATGTATGTATATCTTCATACCCTCTGCAATCCAATTCAATAAGGCATCACACAATTAATTAGAAATTTTCAAAGTCACTTGAATATTCGTATAGCAACTCAATGTCAGCACTAGAAACCAGAACCAGAGCCAGAGGAGAGCATGTGGCCATTAATTAAATGTCAGTCGGCCACTTAAATTCTAATTAAGGGAATCGACATAAAAACGGCATTTTAATGAGATGTGTTATTTGCTACACATCTATCACCCCTTTTTCAACAATTTACTTGGAGTAAAAACTCAAGCATACAGTGGGGCTACATCCTGTGCAAGCAATTTGCTCATTACACATCCTTCACAGCGTAAAAGGTCATTAGCTAGAAAAAAACGATACAAACTTAATTGCTGACATGATATATCCGTAGGGGCTTAACATTTTTCATTCAACTTATAAGCTAAGTTTAAAGTTGTTTTAATCATCAGCAAATAGGGTATGATACAAACAGAAATACTAGCACATATCCCAACAAATACGTCTACACGAAAACAGAGAATCCCGCAAGGACTCAAAGAGGCAATAGGCAAAAAAAAGCGAGCAAAACTTCCGCATCAATTTTGCCTCATTAAAAATTTTCAACTGAAATGATACCACACGAGGAAACGGATGCGGATTGACAGTAACTAAACGTCAGTGCAAAGAAAAATCAACTAGTACACATATGTAGCACACTACACTGACTCGTGGAAATACCATCTACGAGTACATTGTCAATTAGTTGGGATAGGAGGAATGAGTGCTTGTCCATATGTACGCATGTATGTCGTCATAAGAGACAACATGAGCCGAAGGAGTTTACATGGTGTGATTTTTCAAAAGCCCATATTTCCATACAGCAAAACTTTTTGTAGTAAGTATCTACATTCACTGTGATCTATTATACTCGTATATAATGAATGTATAGGACCAGTTCTTCATTACAAATTTATTTCGAATATATCATTTATTTATACAAGATGCCGCAAAAGTCCTCACTCAACTTCTTAAGGCACTAACTTTGTAAATAAAAAGAATTGGTTCCGTTTGTTGAATATGTTTATGTTTAAATTTGTTTTGCATTAAGTCGCGAAGAAAATATCGGTCAAGTGGCCGCCGCCAGAGTTGATGCACGTTCGAGCTCGTTCCTTCTGGTGATAAATTCTCCACTTCTTGTCGAATGTTCTCCTTTAAACCCGCCAAGTGTGTGGCTTGTTCGTGTAGAGCCATGACTTCAAAAAACCGCAAAGAAAGAAATCTGGAAAGGTCAAATCGGGCGATCTTAGAGGCCAGTGCAAATCTCCAAAACGAGAGATTAAGCGGCCGGGAAAAGCTTGCTGCAGAATGACCACTGTCGCTCGTACTGTGTGTGCGGTTGCGCCGTCCTGCTGGTACAACATGTTCTCCAAACCCAATTTGTCAACTTGTGGCAGCAAGAAGTCATTGATCATGGTTCTGTAGGACTCACCAGTCACAGTATTAGTGTTGCCGACGCCGTCCTCGAAAAAATATGGGTCAATCACCTTTCCTACGTAAACACCGCACTAAACAATGATAATTTAGAGGATGTGATGGCTCTCCATGCATTACATGCGGAGTTTCAGTGCCACAGAAGCGATCATTTTTCTTATTCCGTACCCGCATAGGTGGAAATGTGCCTCGTCGCTCATGGTGATTTTCAATGGAAAATCGTCCTCAACGCGGTCGTGGTTTAGGAGGTCTTGGCTATATTTTACATGCGTTTGCATTTTGTACGGGTACATTTTCAAAGCTCGTCGTCTGGTTGATGTTTGAGGGTCCTCTTCGACATCTTTTTTTTTTTTTTTTTTATTTCAAACAAAATAAACTACAGGAATTACAAATGTTTGTTTACACTGCGACTAGTTATAAAACTAACGAGCAGTTTGCTTTTCAGTATTATTAGCGGGAGAAAAGTAAATGGCTAACAGTTTACTATTTTTAAGGTACATTATAATTGTAATTTGTTGTATGTTAACTTTTAATGACGGTAACAAGAGCATATATGGGATTTAATCCATCCAAAGCGTTGGAGGTTAAGTTCACTCCGAGCGCCTCTTTTCGCTCGTTGTTGTCGCTCTGTTACTATCTAGTAGAGTACGTGGTAAGTCCTGTCACGGTTGCCTTGCAAGATCTGACGGTCTTATACATTGCAGTCGTCTCACGCCATATACGTTAAGAAGAATTGTTGCTTCCTCGTTAATATGCTCCTGAAGTCTCTTCTCGTGTGCTTTGGCCCTAGAGTTGATCTCTTCAAAAATAGTAGCAATGCCTAGGTCCCGATGGAGGTCGCTGTTTCTGATGTACCATGGAGCGTTCACAATACTTCGAAGGACCTTATTCTGGAATCGTTGGATGACTGCAATATTGGTCTGGCTGGCACATCCCCAGAGTTGAGCGTGTCCAGACTTCCTGCGTATAAGCCATTCTAATTTTCGCCATTTAATGTTCTTCGACATCTGCAGCCACAGGAGCGATATTCTCGGCCGAATGGCTGCTCCGGGGCCGGCCACGTTTGATACCGTTCCTTGTTGAGCCAGTCTCCTCGAAGCGAGCGGCTAAATGCCGCAGTATTTCACCAGTTGGTACCACACGACCAAGGAATCGACGACGAAATTCACGTTAAGCCAAAACCACCACATTTATCAAATGGACACAATTGGTCCGCATTCTTGAAGAGTATAGCAATCCATTTATCTACGTGTATTCTGCTTCTGTTTGCTTCACAAATCTCAAAGTCGCAATAAGACGCCATTTGCAAAGATGAGAGGATCTCCCGAAAGGGTGATGACTTTTGCGCCACTTTGTATAACAAAATCTACTATAAATACAAAAAAAAATACATACTTCTCCTTCCTTCGTTTTATTTTATTAACATCCAACTTCTTACCTACATATACATATAAGGGATCTGTAGACTAAAGTCGAGTATTTCACTTTAATCTTAAAGTTAGCCGTATTTTACTATACCTAGTACTATGGTGGTTTACATTAAGTCTGCGTTTTCCTATTTCAAATAATATAATAGCATTTCATGTAGTATGGAGTTTTCCAAAATTTGCTCTTTTGAACATTTGCTGAAGCTGAATAACTTTGTAGTATTCGCTATTCTTAAAGAGCATTTCAAATTCTTGAATAAATTTGCACACCCCTATGTACACAGTAATGGAGCAAACGTACTCGTACTATGCATAAGATAAAAGTTATGTGCGTCGCAGTTGTGAACTTTACATATGTCACTTACTGCTCCTATATTCTGTTTGCCAAATGTACTATTCTAAATTGGTTTTCTTAATTTTTTCAATTAACTAATTATTATTTATTTAGTCTTGTAAAAGGCTAAACTTTTTGTATGATCTGTCATTGTCAAAACGTCAGTCAAGGTTTACATTTTAATCATGATGAAGTTCACGAGCGAGCAACATTTGGAACTATTGAATGTTCCTGTGCCAGTGAGACAGCGCACCGGTCGAAGTACCGCAAGCAGCCGTAAGTGCTTCAGTTCAAAATGATCCAAATCAGTCGATTCCACGCCGTTCACAGGAATTGGGAACCTCTCAGACCACATTGTGGCGAATTTTGCGTAAAGATCTTGGCCTACACCCTCACAAGATCAAATTAACTCTAACTGAAGCGTTTTGATCATTTGAAGCGCCGAAACTTCTCCGATTGGGCTTCGCAAAAGTTTGAAGAAAAATTCTGAATTTCATCGAAAAATCATCTTCAGCGATGAAGCTCATTTTTGGCTTAATGGCTTTGTCAATAAGCTCCATTGATATAGAATAAGAGACTCCATTGCATCCACAAAAAGTGACCGTGTGATGTGGTATTCATTCCGGAGGGGTGATGGGACCGTATTTTTTCGTCGATGAAAATGATCGCCATGTTACGGTCAATGAAGTTCACAATCGTGCCATGTTGGAAGACTATTTTCGGCCAGAATTGGATGGACTTGACATCAGTGATATGTTGATATGTGGTTCCCACAAAATGGTGCCACATGCCACACAGCTGGTAAAACAATTGATCTATTGAAGGAGAAGTTCGGTAATTGTGTAATCTCGAGAAATTGTCCTGTCAAATGTCTAGCTCGCTCATGCGTTTTAACGCCGATGGATTTTTTTTTATGGGATTACGAAGTCGTTGGCTTGTGCGAACAACGTTAGAGATGCTCAGGAATAATATCGAAAGCGAAATTGCTAACGTTCCGGCCGATATGTGTAAAAGAGTAGTGGAAAATTGGCTCCAAAGAATCGATCGCTGCAAACGTGCTCGCGGTAGTCATATGAACCCGATCGAACTCCATACTTTAATTTAATATGTGTACTACACCTGGAACTTCGTTTTGTTCTTTCAAATATAAAAAACAATTATCTGACAATAAAAAAATTGACAGACGTCACAAGCATAGCACATCTGACAATAGCAAATGAGTCTGCAAATGTCCTAAACGCCTGACAATGGTCTGACAATGGTACAATTTTGTGTTCAGACGATTGACAGATCCCTGACAATTTCATTGCCAGATGAGGATCTGACAATGACCTGACAATATGTTTTCTGCAAATATTGTCAGACAAAATTGTAAGTTCAGACGGTTATAAGGCATTTGGGATAATTTTTACAGTGACAGATCTGACAATATTGTCAGATCTGGCAATCGTCTGAACATAGCTTAAGACTCAATCGATTTTGTTCGAAATTAATATTTAAACAATATTTGACATATACAAAAAAATAAAATATAAATATTTAGGCGCTAACAGCTCAACGCAGGGCCTGGCCTAGCTTCTCACAGCGACTCGTACTGTGCGCCGCACGAATTGTTGGGACCTACATTTTTATGCCGTTTGCGAAGGGCAATTTTTTCGATTGATAGAAGCTTTTTCATGACAGTTTTACTCTCGGATGTTTGACAGACGTTCGCGAGAGGTGGGACCGTGAGAAAACTTTAAATTTTTTTTTTTTATGTTTTCTTGGATTCGAACCTTGAACCTCTCCCTCAGTGATCGATCACTTAATCACTGAGCAACATATTCGATCCCGAGATTTAGATTAATTCTTACTACATTGTATAGAAGAGCTCGAAAAATAGGTGCAAATACGTGCGACAAAGTTATGTACTTTATTTTCCTGTACATAGATGAACAAAATTTGGATTGGCATTTAAAATGGTTTAAGGAACAAAAGTTACTGTGTATGTAAAGTTTGTTAACAGATTTATGTTAGTAAGAAATGGAGCTGCTTTTTCATGAAAATATTCAATCCCGAGATTTTGATTAATTCTTACTACATTGTATAGAAGAGCTTGAAAAAGCTGGTCTGCCAATTCTGTCTGTCTGTCTGTATGCATAACTGCGGCTAAACAGATTTGGTTCAAACTTCATATCTGCTATCTGTGGGGTCACAATTCGATGCAAAATCAGAGTTTTCACTTTAACCACGTAATTGAAAGTGCTCTAATATGTCAAATTTCCTTGTGTTTTGGAAAGGGCGCGTAGCGGCACCCTGGGAACCTGCATGTGAGGCCGAAGGCCTTCCGGTGTATGAGTCTAAGAGATTTCCCATAGTGTGAAATGCATTTAACCCGCGAAGCGTGCCACGCAAGCACTGTTAAGATATAGGCGCCTGCCAGACATATAAGAATTTCCTTTTATTTTCAAAAAGTGAATCTAATTTTTGTTTATTTTCTGTTTATTTTGTATATTTGACTGTTATGTATTATACTATGTACTTGCAATCAACCATACAATTAAATTATTAAACATTCCCATACTTGTTCTCTTTGTTGTAATACATTATATAAGTCATAAGTATAGTTGTGGACTTATGGCCTACTTCCTTTTTAAGATTGTGGAACTATGGCTCGAGATGTTGTGGACTTTTGGCCCACCTAGGTGGATTATAAGTTCGCAATTGATTTGTGGACTTATAACCCACCCAGGTGGGTCAAAAGTCCATTGTGGACTTTTGGCCTGTGTAATTATGACCCTGCGCCACTTTTGAGCACTTGAAAGCCAACATCCTTAAAGTTATGGTCGCAATACACCCAGAAATGTGCCGAAAAGTCATCGAAAATTATCTTAGGTGAATCGAAGTTTCCAAAAACTCCCATGGCGGCCATTTAACCAATGTTGTATTCCATATATTGGCAGAATCCAAAATTTAAAACAGTAAACAAATTTTCTATATTGACGAAACTAAGTTTTTAGTAATTTGTGGATCGATTTTCCTTCATTTATCGGCAAGTATTTCCTTTAGGCTAGACGCGCACATGCGTTTTCAGTCGCACGACTATTCAGTCGCAAAAAGTAGAACACATAACTTTCAATGTGAACGAGCGCACATGACACCTAGCAATCGCAATGTTTAAAAGCTGCGATTTGTCCCATTTTTCTGGCGACTCGATTGTCGCAACCTAAAATGAATCATACGTGCTGGCAAGTGTATCCACACACGATTTAAATCGCTGCGATTAAAAAATCGTTGTCGCAGCAAGACGTGGGTATGCACGCGCTTGCGATTTTCTATCGCATCATAATTAAGTCGCCAAAAATGAGACCCACTGTTTTATACATGAATGCACACATATGCGACTTAAAAATCACAGCGATTAAAAAAAATGCAACACGACGATTTTTTTGCCGCAATTTAAAATGGGACATATGGAATACTATGAATCTTAGCACACTTGCGACTTTGAATAGAAGTCTTGTTAGTATTAAAATGGATTTCACGGGGAAGTGTTGTATTGTGGCTCTTTTGTTGATATCTATAATATCCATATCTAAAATATAATCCGTTGCGATTATTTGGTCGTATATGTGAGTATTGACATTAAAACCCGCCTGTTCTATTTTCTGCGGCTGAATAATCGTGCGACAGAAAAGCACAAGTGAGTGCATGGTAATATTTTTTTGCGACCACGATTTTTCTATCGCTGCGACAGAAAATCGCATGTGCTCGCCTAGTCTTAATTGAGTTTTGTTAATAATCATTCCGAAAAATATTGAACTTACTTTTGTCGAAGAATATTACTTGGGTGTAGAAGTCCATATCACTGTTCACATACGCCTTTGCAAAGTCAATACGTTTGGCCTTGTTCACTTTGTAAATTTTTTTTTTGTTTTGTCTCGGAATCCGCGCATTGTAACTGACATTGTGTATTATATTTTGCACAGTTCTAGGCGTAACGGTCTTACCAAAATTCTCATTTAACTCTGCTGCTATTTCGGAAGAAGTCGTTTTTGGATTTTTCTTGATAATTTTGATAACGGATCTTTCTTCCTTGTCTGTAAGCTTTCCGGGACGACCGCTTCTTGGCAGGTTTTCTAAGGATCGCAAGCACTTAGAACAGTTTATTATGCTGCGTAACTGTACGACGGCTTTTATTTACGATTTCTCCAATTTCAAACAACGATTTTCCTTTAGAATGCAAATCCAAAATCATTTTTCTTTCGCTCAATGTAGTTTCCTTTCCTTTGCCTGCTATCTTTCACCTTGGAGAACTTAATTTGAAGTGGAAGTAATAAAAATTCAACGAACTGACTCTTGCAAATGGTATAGATGAAGTATAATTAAATATCCTTGTGTTGCGGTAAGGAAGAAAAGGTTCGAAAAACTATTTAAGCTAACTTTGTACTGGTAAGCCACGGCTGTGCCAATACTTTTTTCGGAAAAAAAATGGAGTACAATGAAATAATTATATTTTTCTTCTTTCTAATTTATTTAGGAAGTTGTATTTTGTTGTTATTTGTTAAAAGGATAATAACTAAACAATTTTTTGGGCAAATCTAAAACATAAACATCGTCGCTTTAAAACTAGAGGCATTATTTTCGAAAATCGGATCTGTGCCAATACTTTATACTCCGTGTGTGTATAGCGTCAGCTTCGGCGGTATCTCTCGAAAATTTCAAGGCAATTTTTGTAATAGACGGGTTCCTTTTGGTAGAAACAATGCAAATCCAAAATAATGTCATTCAAATGAGTTGTGTGATATGTAGTAACATTATAAGTAAAGCAAAGGTAATTTTCAATAAGAATAACCAAATTTTTCCACCGCAATAATGAAGAACCTATTAATCTTCTTATGCATATTCAGTTGAATGACGCTAAAGAGTTGAATAGAATACTAAGGAATGTCAAAGAATGTCCGGTTGAAGTGAAAATTAATTTAATTGGTGATACATCAATATTTAAATCACGCAGAAGGTTGGGGAACGGATAGCTGAAATGGTAGTTTGTCCCTTTTGCTAGTCGCCTTGTTGTCGTAAGAGAGAAAGACGGTATGCACCGAATGTATATAGATTATAGAAAACTTAATTTTTTTTTTTTAATAATTTGCACGTGTGAAAGGGGTTATAATAATACCCTTATACTAATTTTTAGGACACGGGCATTTTTGTGGAAAGGGGGTTATCAAAGACCGGCTCCCGATTCCTATAATGAGATGGTTTGATTTTTATTTGTCAAATAGACAACAACATCTCAGAACCTTTGACAGTAGAATTAGGAGTACCTCAAGGAGCAATACTTGGAACGCTGCTCTTCATCATTTATATCAACGACATTGAGAAGGTTCTTCAGTTTTCTGAAAACAGGCTTTTTGCAGACAATGCTCTTATTTTTGTATCTGGAGGTTCGGTGATGTTTGCATTGAGCAACTAAATTCAGATTTAGAAAGTGTATCAAATTAATTAGAAATGAATAAATTAAAACTAAATACTAGTAAAACTAGATCAATGATCATAAATGCAGAATCAAATAAAAATATTATTATTGACAATGTTTTAGTAGATAAAGTAAATGAAATAAAATATTTGGATGTTATAATTGATAAACAATTAATATTTGATAAACATTTAAATGGAATTTGTAAAAAAAATTGCTCAGAAAATAGTTTTTTCAAACGAATCAGGCAAAGTTATCAATAAATAGTTCTCTAAAAATTTATAATGTCATGATAAAACCACACTTTGAATACTGTTCATCAATTGTATTCCTTAGTCAAAAACAATTTAAAGAAAGATTGCAAAAATTGCAAAATAGGGGAATGAGATGTATCTTGATGTGTAATATATTAACGCCTATTAGATTCATGATTGACACTCTAATATGGTTAACAATAAACCAAAGGACCCTAATGAATGTAATTTTATTTGTATTTAAGATAAAAATGGTCTTACACCAAAGTATTTAACAAATCAATTGATTTATGTTGCAGATGTTCAACCATATAATTTGAGAAATAGAGATGATTTTAGACGTGGTTTCTTTTCTACTAATAGATCTGAAAATATTTTATTGTATAATGGATTAAAATTATTTAATAGTCTACCAGATGAATTAAAAAACGAACGCAATATTAAAACTTTCAAATGTATGTTAGTTCATTATATTAAATTAAACTACAATTAAATGTTTAGTTAGTTATTTAGTTTTTAAGAACAATTGTACAAAAATAGCTTAAGGCTAAATAAAGAAATCAATCAATCAATCAATCAATAGAAGAGTTGTTGGATCAGTTACAGGAATACATACAGGGTACCATTCAGGCTGACCAATTCGCCGTCAGAATTCCTACTTTTTATTTGCTTAATTTTTCACCCGCTTATCAACAAAAAGGTAGTATTCCTCTACATGGGAGTCCTAATTATTCCGTCATTCGATGAATTTGAAAATATAAAAAATCTTAAGATCCTCAATGTCCAAATATTAAGTTTGAAAATGCAGAGTCGTGTTTCTGGGACATATGGTAACGAATGGGAATGGAATTAATAAATTTTCTAGAGCCAAACTATAATCTATAAAAGACATCCAAGTGAATTTAAGACTAACGGATTAATTTCGAAAATTTATAGAAAATTACTCAATCATATCGAGTCCATTAGCAACCTTTTGAAAAAAAAAGTTGTATTTTTAGGTTTGAGATGAACGAACGCAACGCATATGTAACTTTGAACTCGAAATTAACACGCGCTTCAATTTTACACATTTATGTTCAAGCTGCTGATACTGAAATACACACTCAGTTGCCAGCAAAGTTGGTAGTTCGGCAGTCCTACTACAGAAAGCAGAGGACAAAGCATTCCATCCAATTTATTTTATGAGCCACAAAAATTCTGAAGCCAAATCGAAGTATGATAGTTATACCCTGGAGGTTAAGAGTGTGTATTATATCTTGCACTCAAAAGGTTTTGCATATACATATACTCGTAACTTGGGCACTGATTTTAAAGTTGTGACAGTTTGCAAGGCATTTAAATGCACAATAAAAAAGGAAAAGAATGACCATGAAAGAAAAGCAAGAAGGGGATGACCATGTGATGGCCATTAAGGAAATTTTGAAACGAGAGGATTATGAGGATTTCATCATCGAATGAGACATTTTGCAAAAATTGGGAACGGTAACGAACTATTGGTTATTCCTATAAGGCAAACACAAAGAGGGATACTTTTATGGATCGAAGATTTTTATAGTTATTCCTTCTATTAAACCAAAAATTGAAAATGCGATAAAGAATTGCATAAAATGTTTTCTAGGTAGCCGAAAACTGACGAAAAATAGTGATTTCTTCATTCCATTGGCAAGAACGGTAAACCCCTTCAGACCTATCATATTGTTCATATTAACCCAAGAGTTCAAACAGCGAAACAGTACTCATATATTTTCAGGGTTGTTGACGCGTTTTCTAAATACGTTTGGGTTTACCTAATCAAAACACTAATTGAAGATGAGGCGATATGTAGGCTACAGTACAAGCAGGTCGTTTTTGGTTCACCGGTGCGAATAATCAACAATCAAGGGTCAGCGTTTATATCGGATGCGTTCAAAAATTTCAGCGAGGAAGAGTATATTCTGCATATCTTAACGACAACTGAAATACCTTAAGATAATGGCCAAATCGAAAGGGTAAACAGGATTATTATAGAATGCCTAAAAGAGCTTTCATCGAATCAACCTGAAAGCACAATACAAAACTACAAATTGTGATCAGCAGTAGCTGTCAAAGAACGATCAGATAGACACCATTTCAAGTTACGTTTGGCCAAAAAATGCGATCGAAAGACGATATAAATATTTAACAGATCACCGAAAGGACATACGAGCAAGGCGAACAATTTTCGAAATTCAATCAGAAAACAAAACGACATTCAACAAAATTCACTGCATTGTAAAGCAGTATAACGTAGGCTAGACGCGTATAAAGTTCGAAAAGTTAGTGAGGTTCATGAGCCACGACAAACAACTATTTGCAGCGATTTTATGAAAATGTGGATGGAGGCAAATGACATCGATTATTTATCGTTGCTCAACGAATACGATCGTCTCTCATCGATTTGGTAAGTCCAATCGGATTTTTATTTTTTTTTTTTTATAATTCGCACGTGTTAAAGGGGATATGAATACCCTTATACTAATTTATTAGAACACGTGCGTTTTTGTGGAAAGGAAGAGACAGAGTGGTGTGGTTTGAAACTCAGGTGGTATTAAGTTTCTGTAAACTCCAAGGGTGGCTGTCCAGATAACTGGGGAGTATTTTGTTTTGTTTTTCGCTATTATTGTCGTTACTTATGTTATGATTCACTGTATTTACTGCCAGTGTTATGCCTTCACAGTAGAGTGGACTTAGCTTTCGCAAGTAATCGACTTTTTTATTTATTTCTTGCGAAATAAATAGATGATTCTTGACATCAGGATTCGAACCGTGAATCAACAGCGTGACAAGCGATGATGTTACCACTACACCACTGCCACCCTAAAAATTTAAAATTCTTTGATTTTTCACTTGCTTCTATCGTTCGCTGAATAAGGACCTGAAGTACATCCTACTTTAGAACCGGTCTACGTGCTGTCACGGCATTTTAGAGTTAGTTCTGGGAACTATACACTCCCGGAACGATCCAATTCTGGGAGTGTATAGTTAGTAGAATTAAGTCCTCTGTTGGAAAAGTTTCCTATCTTTAAGTAGCAACTCTAGCAAATATCTATATAGCATACAGTCCCGACTTCAGAGAGGTATGAATAAAAGAAAAAAAGGAAACTTATGTCAAATTTTAGATGAAAGCATCCGTGTGTTCGCTCGAGTTAGAAAGTATACTATTTCTTATTATTTATTTTATTGAAACCAAACAACAACTTTCAGTTTGCAACAACTTTATTCTTTATTTTATTTAAATTAAACAACAACTTTCTGTTTGCCGCAACTTTATTCTTTGACGACCGCACAATAACTCATCTTTTAATTTTACTTAAAACTATCTCAAGCACTGCTTGGTCATAGCTGCCGTTTCAGTGTCTTCCCACACAAGTTGCAAATACCCCATTGCAACTCAAGTTACTCAGACGGAATTCGCAGAAGCACAAATGTACCATCAGAGAGTTGCTGAACTTTGCAAATGGGTTTATCTGCAACTTGAGTCACCTCATTATGTGCATTCATAACTTCTCCTCCCTTTGACACAAAATTCTGCTGAATTTTATTATTTCCAGACTTTACTGTTTCAAGGGAGTTTTTGATTACAACTTTTAAGTTCTTATGTTTCCTCAAAATACAAAAAATTATTATTACAACTATGACCAATGCAATTATTAAGAATGTACATATAACATAACTATTATTTTTATGGTAATGAAGTTCTTGAATTTTTCTTAAATTTTCTATTTGAAATGTTTTCATCATCATCAAAATTAATTTTTTCTTTTATTAAGATATTTTCCTCATCTCCATACCAAAATTTATTTATAAACTCCAGATTATAATTCATAATTGTAACATTTAAAATATTAATTGAGCAATTGTTGACATTTATTGCATAGTTTCCATTTAGGTTAAGTTTTCTATCGTCACATTTATTGATTACAATTTCATCGTGCAAATTTTTACAAATGCCGATATTTTCATCAATTTTTATTATTTCACTTTTATTATTTTGTCTATAATTACATTCAAATTCGGTTAGACAGTTATTACTTATATTTAAATCTTTCAGGTAAATATTATCTGGATTATATTGTAACATAATAATAACTACGCCCCCTAAAATATGACGCAACAAATTCCGAAGTGACTTCATTCTGGCAGAATTTTGGTTCGTACTGTCCTTTCATTCGAGGTTCGTGTCTGGGACGAAGTCTCCACAGCTCATGTCAACGAAAGAGACGAATAATATCAGGGATAAAAGGGAATTGAAACTGCAAGAATTATTTCTCTTGTTCCAGTGGTCGAAGAATTTGCTAGAAGTTTCTGGCTATCAGAAACTTCTGCTATATAAGGACAGATGGCGATCAAAAAAGACACAGTTGGTTTTAGAACCGTGGCGAAGAGATTGGAAAAGTGATAACGGGCGAAGTTGTAATTTGGTGATAAATTGAAAGTTGAGAGTAAACAAGAAAAAGTAATTAGTTTGAATTTGTGAATTAAGTAATAGAAAGGAGATAAAGTGATTTGAGAGGAAAGAGACATTGTAAGAAAAGAATTTGCGAAGAATAGTATAGTGTGAACTTGAATTGTTCTATAGAGTAGAAAATAAAGAAATAATTTCACAGAATAATTGTTTTATCTACTCGAGCCGTAGCTCGCATATTACATTGGTGTCAGAAGTGGGATAAAACTTATTCTGTGAATAACTATTTCCGTGGTGTGAAATTGCACAAAAAAAAAAAAAAAAAAAAAAAAAAAAACGATTTCTGTGTTGAGTTAATTAGTTGCGCAAAATGGGTCGCAAATTGGGAAAACTAACTATAACTCAACTAAAGGCAGAACTCAGTAAGCGGAACCTCGACACAACTGGGGGAAAAGATGCCCTACTGATTCGTCTGGAAGAAGCAGTAACGCAGGAAGGTGAAAATCCGCATGACATAGAGTTTGACGTGGAAGAGGAACCAGCAAGTACAGTAGCCGACCCGGGTATAACAAGTCTGCTCCTGCAACTTAAGTTAGTCATGGACGAACAAAAGAAAGCAATAGAAGATCAAAGTCATAAGCTCGATGACCAAAGGAATTCTCTAGAACTTAAGCTGGACGAACAAAAGAAAGCAATGGACGAACAAAAGAATTCTCTAGAACTTAAGCTGGATGAACAAAAGAAAGCGATGGACGAACAAAAGAAAGCAATGGGCGACCAAAGGAATTCTCTAGAACTTAAGCTGGACGAACAAAAGAAAGCAATGGACGAACAAAAGAATTCTCTAGATGCTCTGGAAAGTAAACTTGATGAGCAAAACAAGAACTTGGAATCCAAATTCGAAGTGATCGAAGAAAAAATCGAGAAGGTCGAGACGCAACTCGAAAAAGTCGAAATTAGATTCGATGAAAATTTTGAGAAACATGAAACTCAGTTCGGGAAGATAGAGACTCAGTTTGAAAAAGTGGATACGCAATTCGAGATAGTAGGAAAGCAAGTCGAAAATCTTGCTAAGGAGCTCAGCAACGTGAAGAGACAGAAAGCACGGGAATATTCCACTGACGGTCTGAGAAGAAAGGAGATGCAGCCTCCTATCTTCGATGGTCAAACATCATGGCCAATTTATAAAAGGCAATTCGAAGCGGCCGCAATGACCAATAGCTGGGACGATGAAGAGAAGTCCATTGCACTCACACTTGCACTGAGGGGTCCAGCTGCGGAGCTCTTGCAGACCATCCCGGAAGATAAACAGCAGAACTACGACTCTCTGGTTCAGGCTATCGAGATGCGGTTTGGGGATGAACACATGCAGCAGGTGTACAGGGTTCAGCTGCGTAGTCGAGTCCAGAAAAGGGGGGAAACGCTCCAACAGTTGCAAGCGGATATAGAGCGACTAGCCCATCTTTCATACCCTAAAGCCGGTGAGGAGCTTATCAACGAAATGGCGGTGGAAGCTTTTATTCAGGCCATAGAGGACAGACAACTGCAAATGGCTGTAAGGATGGCTGAAAAACGAACACTCCCCGAGGCATTGGCATTCGCTTTGTCAATGAAGGCTGCGGACCAAGCATACCAGGGAATACACCGTGTCAGGGAAATGTCCGTCGTGGAATGCTCATGCCAGAGAACAGCCGTCAAAGCTCGCGGAAGTCAAATCCGTTGCTGGAATTGCAACCAAACCGGACACCTACAACGGCAGTGCAGAAGTGCACCTAGACGAGGAAATTGTCCACATTGCGGAAGTAGGAGAAGCAGAGAGGAAGCATCCTGTCGGTCAGACTTCCCAAAACCAGCAGTCGGGAGATGCGTAAGGACCAACTTCGCGGGGCAGAAGTTGGTTACTGGAATCGAGGCCCCCAGGACCACCATTCAAGTTTCGCAAACCAAACGGGGTAACAAGAGCCTGACAGTGGAGGCACTAATCAACGAGAAGAAGTGCGTAGCCACCATCGACACAGGTGCCACTGCCTCCATTGTAAGAAGAGATATCGTCAAAAGCTCCTGGCTGCACAACACCAACAGCTACTGCCTGAAGACTGCAACAGGGGAAATGGCGAAGGTATTTGGAGAAGTTCGTCTTACGATTACTCTGGCAGGACTGACGTTCTCCCATGCGTTTCTGGTGGCAGATATATGCGACGAGTGCATCATCGGAGTAGACTTCATGAAAGCAAATGAAGTAATCTTGGACATCGGGATGCAAGTACTGAGGTATCGAAATGTGGAGATTCCGATGGTGTACGGAAACGAGAATGCCGTAACTCTCAGGACAGTCATCAGCAAAGACGAAGTTTTGCCGCCGTCTTCAGAGACAATCATTTGGACGAAGCTGGAAGGTGATCTTGGGAGCCACCGATTCTACATAGTAGAACCAGACCCAGAGAAGAATTCTCAAGACTACATCGTGGGAAAGACGTTAGTCGAACCAAAGAACACCATGGTTCCAGTGAGGGTTTTGAACGCAAGACCACACACTGTCAAACTAAGGCGAGGGGAGGTGACTGGAAAATGCACGCCGATTACCGCCGTCGCAACAATATCTGAACGTGATGCTCCAAAACTTCTCCCATCACCTTGGACAGCGGAAGCGAGAGAGACGATTCTCCAGTCCAGTGAGCTGAATCAGGAGCAGCGAACTATGGCAGAGAATCTTATCAATGAGTACGCTGATGTATTTGCCTCACAGGACGGAGAATACGGCCGAACACACCTGGTACAACATCGAATAGACACTGGTGATACTAGACCAATTCGTCAGCCTGCTAGGCGCCTTCCATTGGCAAAGCAGACAGAAGTTGCAGAGATGGTGTCGGCAATGGAGAAAGAAGGTCTGATTGAAAGTTCCAAAAGTCCGTGGGCATCACCGGTTGTACTGGTTAAGAAGAAAGATGGCAGCACGCGGTTCTGCGTGGACTATCGGCAGCTCAATTACGTCACCAAGAAAGACAGCTACCCTCTGCCACGGATTGACGACACGCTAGACACACTATCAGGAGCCCGATGGTTTTCCACTCTCGACTTGAAGAGTGGCTACTGGCAGGTACAGATCCATCCAGAAGACCGGGAGAAAACCGCCTTCACCGCAGGAAATGGGCTATGGCAATTCACGGTAATGCCATTCGGGCTGTGCAATGCTCCGGCGACTTTCGAGCGATTGATGGAATGTGTCCTGCAAGGGTTAACATGGAAAACCTGTTTGGTATACTTGGATGATGTCATCGTCGTAGGAAAAACGTTTGCGCAACACCGAGACAATCTAAGGGATGTGTTTCAAAGGCTTCGAAGTGCCCACCTGAAGCTCAACCCCAAGAAGTGCGCCCTGTTTAGAGCGGAAGTCAAGTACCTGGGACACATAATTTCAGCGAAAGGAGTGAGAACCGATCCGGAGAAGGTCGAAGCGGTGAAAAACTGGCCAGTCCCCAAAGACAAACACCAACTAAGGAGCTTCCTGGGCCTAGCCACCTACTACAGACGGTTCGTGAAGGATTTTGCCGGGATCGCAAAGAACCTGCACCAGTTGACGGAAAAGGGAAAACAATTCAAATGGTCAATTGAGTGCGAGAAGAGCTTCAAGGCACTTAAACAACGGCTATGCGATGCCCCGATACTGGCTTACCCCACTCCCGGGGAAACGTTCGTTGTGGATGCAGATGCTAGTAATGTCGGGGTAGGAGCCGTACTCTCCCAGGTGCATGACGGCCAAGAGAAGGTGGTTGCGTACTTCAGCAAGGTGCTCTCTAAGCCAGAAAGGAACTACTGCGTGACAAGGCGGGAACTTCTAGCTTTGATCTTGGCTACGAAGCATTTTCACAAATACCTCTACGGGAGGAAGTTCGTTCTTCGCACAGACCATGCAGCATTAAAATGGCTATTACAGTTCAAGAGTCCTGAGGGTCAGGTCGCAAGATGGATCGAAAGGCTGCAAATCTACGACTACGAAATACAGCATCGTAAAGGAAAACTCCACTCTAATGCGGATGCACTGTCCCGGAGACCATGCAGAACGGATTGTAAACATTGTGCGCGTCAGGAAGAACGGGAGCTGGTTTCCATCCAAAGAATGAGAGCCGAACCTATCGCCGGCTGGAGCGTAGATGAGATCCGGAACGCTCAGAAGGAAGACCCCGATATCGAGCCGATTCTGGCCTGGAAGGAGAACATGGAGAAACCGGATCATCAGGACATCTCTCACAGAAGCCCGACCTTAAAGGCATATTTTGCGCAGTGGGACTCCCTCCATGTCCAAGAAGGTGTTCTGAGAAGAAAATGGGAATCCTCCGACGGAAAATCGTTTGTAATGCAGCTTGTAGTACCGCGGACGAGGGTCAAGGAGGTGTTACAGGAAATGCATGGCGGGGCGACCGGAGGCCACTTGGGAGTGAATAAGACGCTAGAAAGGGTACGAGAACGTTTTTATTGGTTAAAAGCGAAGGAAGATATCGAAGACTGGTGCAGAAAATGCGACGTGTGTGCAGCTAGCAAGGGTCCGAGAATCAAAACTCGAGGTAAGATGCACCAATACAACGTGGGAGCACCTTTCGAACGAATCGCCATTGACATCGCAGGGCCCTTTCCGGAAACCGACAATGGTAATCGGTATATACTCGTAGTGATGGACTACTTCAGTAAGTGGCCGGAAGCGTTTCCGATCCCTAACCAGGAAGCCAGAACCGTGGCGGAGCAGATCGTCTACAATTGGGTTAGCAGATTCGGTGTGCCCTTGGAATTGCATTCTGACCAAGGGCGGAACTTCGAGTCAAGAATCTTCCAAGAGATGTGTCAACTACTCGGAATCAAAAAGACAAGGACAACCCCGCTTCATCCACAGTCGGACGGTATGGTGGAGCGTTTCAATAGGACTTTGGACGAACATCTCTCGAAGGTCGTAGGTGACTACCAACGGGATTGGGACCGGCAGATTCCCTTGTTTTTGATGGCCTATAGAAGTGCCGTGCATAGCACTACTCGACATACGCCGTTCGAAATCTTATTTGGTGGAATAGCTCGTTTACCCAGTGAGGTGAAATTTGGATCTCCTACCAATGAGCCCAGAAATGAAGAAGAGTACGTGGCGGACCTTAGGGAAAGGCTTAGGGACATACACCAAAGGACCAGAAGCCAGATTAAGATGACGAGCGACCGCATGAAGACCAGGTATGATGCCAAGGCAACAACGTCAGGATTCCAGGAAGGAGATCTGGTGTGGCTGTATAATCCCCATCGCCAAAAGGGGAAATCACCTAAGTTACAGCGGAACTGGGAAGGTCCCTACAGAATAGTAACCCGCATCAACGATGTTGTCTACCGCATCCAGCGAGGACCAAGGGCCAAAATGAAAGTGGTTCATGTGGACCGACTGAGTCGATACAATGGCCGAAATGAGGATGCACTTGTTCGGGACGAACACGTCTAAGAGGGGGGCAGTGTAACATAATAATAACTACGCCCCCTAAAATATGACGCAACAAATTCCGAAGTGACTTCATTCTGGCAGAATTTTGGTTCGTACTGTCCTTTCATTCGAGGTTCGTGTCTGGGACGAAGTCTCCACAGCTCATGTCAACGAAAGAGACGAATAATATCAGGGATAAAAGGGAATTGAAACTGCAAGAATTATTTCTCTTGTTCCAGTGGTCGAAGAATTTGCTAGAAGTTTCTGGCTATCAGAAACTTCTGCTATATAAGGACAGATGGCGATCAAAAAAGACACAGTTGGTTTTAGAACCGTGGCGAAGAGATTGGAAAAGTGATAACGGGCGAAGTTGTAATTTGGTGATAAATTGAAAGTTGAGAGTAAACAAGAAAAAGTAATTAGTTTGAATTTGTGAATTAAGTAATAGAAAGGAGATAAAGTGATTTGAGAGGAAAGAGACATTGTAAGAAAAGAATTTGCGAAGAATAGTATAGTGTGAACTTGAATTGTTCTATAGAGTAGAAAATAAAGAAATAATTTCACAGAATAATTGTTTTATCTACTCGAGCCGTAGCTCGCATATTACAATATTCAAACTTTGTGCCATTTATTTCAAGAAATGATATTTCATTTATATCTAGTTCTTTAAATTCGTTATTCGGTACTGAAACAATCATTTTAAGGTCTACTTGTTTTATTGCTAAAATTAACGTTTCCCTATTGTATTGCATTAATCCTAATCTAGAATGTTTCAATTTATAAAAGTCTAAGCCTGAAGCTAATATTTCTTCTCCAGTTAATATGCTCGGATGCAAAATTCCCTGCTTAGCAGATAGATAGATTATCTAGAATGTTATCTATTTTGTCTTCTAAAATTTTTAATTTCAATAATTGATCTGTTTTTAGTTGTTTTAAATTTCGTCTTTAAGGGTTTTCTATCATACTTTCCCTCCTGACATGTCTGACAATTACCTATTACTTTTGAAATCTCTATAATTAATTTGGGAAAGTAGATTTTGTGTTTTAATGTATAATATGTTTCTGAAATACCTGAATGGCAACTTTCCCTGATATGGTACAGGGATATTTGTCTATGCAAATCCTCCACGGTATCTTTTTCCGGTGCCCTCATTGTACACTTAACAAAGGAAATATTTTTGTTTTCCCTAAAAATTTTTATCAGAATCTGCTGAACTTTATTATGTAGGATAATTCGGAAAAAATTCCTACTCTTCCTGTTATTACAGTTTTTTTTAAACAATTCCTCCCAATATGACTGATTTTTAGTCATATCAACTTGAACTATTTTTCTTCCATGAACTGTGTTTATTTCCTTGGTTATGTTATTAGTAAGTATCAACTGTAACTTATATTTCTTCCTTGATGGGGAAATGATCAAGTTGTTGTTCTGGTGCAGAGTGAAAAGTTGCTAGGTCTGACGCTGTGTCGTCTTCTAAATTGTCTACGTTCTCTATCCTACTTAAAAAGTCTGCGACTTTGTTTTCCTTCCTTTTGAGATATTCTATATCAAAGTTAAACTCGGATAGTTTTAATAACCATCTTTGGTTTCTCGCTGAAAACTCTTTTCCATTATATTTTTTATTTATATATTTAATTGGTTGGTGATCTGTCACTATTTTGAATTTATTTCCCCAGAGGTAAGGTCGGAAGTAAGTGACTGACCAGACTATGGCCAAGAATTCCTTATCTGCTGCTGAGTAATTTTGTTCATGGTCATTCAGCGACCTTGAAGCAAAGCAAACAGGTTGACCTTCTTGAGTGAGAACTGCCCCAATTGCATAGTTGGGTGCATCCGTAAACAGCGTAAAAGATTTATCAAAATTTGGAAATTTAAGTATGGGGTGATTGATTATATTTTGTTTAAGTGTTTCGAACACTTGGATGTACTCAGGGTCATATTCCAAGTCTCTGGAACGTGGCTGGAGCATTTTTTAACCCAAAGGGCATCCGAGTAAACTCAGACTATTTGGCGTAACAAATGCTGTCTTATGAATATCTCGAGGATGCATTTTTATTTGGTGGTAACCTTTGGCTAAATCCAGCGTCGTGAAATACTGTGCTCGCCCTAATTTATCTAATATATTTGCTATATTAGGAAGAGGGTATTTATCATCTAGTGTGATGTCATTGAGCTTTCGATAGTCGACACATAATCTAAATTTTCGTTTCCCGGAACCATCTGGGGTTTTGGCTACTATTTCTACTCTGTCCTGAGGTATTGTGTCTAAACTGCCCTGATCTATTGTTGAAGTTATTTACCGGATTAAAATTGCTCTGCCTATATTTCTATTCTGGTTGTCATGATTTTGATTTTGATTCTACGTTAGTTCTGAAATCATTTCTATTATGGTTTGAATTAAAGTTATTTTGATTTATTGACCTAAACTGCCTTGAATTTAATTTGATTTGGCACTTTGATTACTGAATACATGTTTGTTCACATTTACGTTAATTTTTGAATTTTTCTTCAAATTCCACTCACTGTCCGGGATGTAAGAATATAAAATTGTTTTTATTTTATTTAAGTCAAATTCAGTTCTAAGTGCTCTGGATAGCTGTCCAGTTGCGATGTCTTTAATTTTTACAACTATTAACTGGTTAATTGAATTAACTGTTTCTGTAGAATTTTGTTCGTAAATCGCATATGCATACAATTCGTTATGTATTGAGTCTAATTTGTTGCATAACTCTACAATAGTATACTATTTACCTTTACATAATTTATTTTATTGAAGATGCTGCTAAGGTCGATTATGGGCCGGAAATGTTGCACTAGTAGCTGCTTTGCCTCCTCCCAGGTTGCTGGTTGAAATTGGTAAATGCAGTTTTTCGCCTGGCCGGTAATTTTGGAGTTGAAAATGGCATTGTACACCTCCGTTGTCCTTGCGTCTTCGGTAGATGCTAGGTGGTTCTCGACCACCGTTATAAATTGAGTTAATTCGCTCTTGTTTCCGGAAAACTCTGAGATGTATGCTATCTCTTTCTCCACCCGGATTCCTTGTCTATGTTGCTATTGGATCTGCTGCTGCAACTGCTGCTGTTGGTTTTGGACATTAGCCAAAGTGTTCAGCGCCGTCATTTCCATTTTATTTGAACTTTTCGTCTATTTTTTTCGAAAACTTCTTTTTTTTCAATTTGCTAATTTTTTTGTTTAAATTATTTTTTGTTTTTTTTTTTTGCACTTTACACTTCACGTTCAAGCTCGATCAATGGATCCCTTTTCACGAATGGAATCCTACCGACTGCGCCAGTTAGAAAGTATATTATTTCTTATTATTTATTTTATTGAAACCAAACAACAACTTTCAGTTTGCAACAACTTTATTCTTTATTTTATTCAAATTAAACAACAACTTTCTGTTTGCCGCAACTTTATTCTTTGACGACCGCACTCATCTTTTAATTTTACTTAAAACTATCTCAAGCACTGCTTGGTCATAGCTGCCGTTTCAGTGTCTTCCCACACAAGTTGCAAATACCCCATTGCAACTCAAGTTACTCAGACGGAATTCGCAGAAGCACGAATGTACCATCGGAGAGTTACTGAACTTTGCAAATGGGTTTATCTGCAACTTGAGTCACCTCATTATGTGCATTCATAACTCGCGTCTCGTTTAGATAGCAGTACTAAAGGGTGTTTCTGGCTATCAGAAACCGCAGCAGTCGGTTTTGAACCGCACGAAGAGATTAGAAAAGTGATAATGGGCGAAGTTGTGATTTTGTGATAAAATGAAAGTTGAGAGTTAACAAGAAGAAGTAATTAGTTTGGATTTGTGAATTAAGTAATTGAAAGGAGATAAAGTGATTTGAGAGGCGAAGAGACCTTGTAAGAAAAGAATTTGCGAAGAATAGTATAGTGTGAACTTGAATTGTTCTATAGACTAGAAAATAAAGAAATAAATTTCACAGAATATTGTTTTATCTACTCGAGCCGTAGCTCGCATATTACATTGGTGTCAGAAGTGGGATAAAACTTATTCTGTGAATAACTATTTCCGTGGTGTGAAATTGCACAAGAAAAAAAAAAAAATATCGATTTCTGTGTTGAGTTAATTAGTTGCGCAAAATGGGTCGCAAATTGGGAAAACTAACTATAACTCAACTAAAGGCAGAACTCAGTAAGCGGAACCTCGACACAACTGGGGGAAAAGATGCCCTACTGATTCGTCTGGAAGAAGCAGTAACGCAGGAAGGTGAAAATCCGCATGACGTAGAGTTTGACGTGGAAGAGGAACCAGCAAATACAGCAGCCGACCCGGGTATAACAAGTTTGCTCCTGCAACTTAAGTTAGTCATGGACGAACAAAAGAAAGCAATAGAAGACCAAAGGAATTCTATAGAACTTAAGCTGGACGAACAAAAGAAAGCAATGGACGAACAAAAGAATTCTCTAGAACTTAAGCTGGACGAACAAAAGAATTCTCTAGATGCTCTGGAAAGCAAACTTGATGAGCAAAACAAGAACTTGGAATCCAAATTCGAAGCGATCGAAGAGAAAATCGAGAAGGTCGAGACGCAACTCGAAAAAGTCGAAACTAGATTCGATGAAAACTTTGAGAAGCATGAAACTCAGTTCGGGAAGATAGAGACTCAGTTCGAAAAAGTAGAAAAGCAAGTCGAAAATCTTACTAAGGAACTCAGCAACGTGAAGAGACAGAAAGCACGGGAGTATTCCACTGACGGTCTGAGAAGAAAGGAGATGCAGCCTCCTATCTTCGATGGTCAAACATCATGGCCAATTTATAAGAGGCAATTCGAAGCGGCCGCAATGACCAATATCTGGGACGATGAAGAGAAGTCTATTGCACTCACGCTTGCACTGAGGTCCTGCTGCGGAGCTCTTGCGACCCACTTCATTTAGTGTGCAGACCATCCCGGAAGATAAACAGCAGAACTACGACTCTCTGGTTCAGGCTATCGAGATGCGGTTTGGGGATGAACACATGCCGCAGGTATACAGGGTTCAGCTGCGTATTCGAGTCCAGAAAAGGGGGGAAACGCTCCAACAGTTACAAGCGGATATAGGGCGACTAGCCCATCTTTCATACCCTAAAGCCGGTGAGGAGCTTATCAACGAAATGGCGGTGGAAGCTTTTATTCAGGCCATAGAGGACAGACAACTGCAAATGGCTGTAAGGATGGCTGAAAAGCGAACACTCCCCGAGGCATTGGCATTCGCTTTGTCAATGAAGGCTGCGGACCAAGCATACCAGGTCATACACCGTGTCAGGGAAATGTCCGTCGTGGAATGCTCATGCCAGAGAACAGCCGTCATGGATGAAGACAAAGCTCGCGGAAGTCAAATCCGTTGCTGGAATTGCAACCAAACCGGACACCTATAACGGCAGTGCAGAAGTGCACCTAGACGAGGAAATTGTCCACATTGCGGAAGTAGGAGAAGCAGAGAGGAAGCATCTGGCTGTCAGTCAGACTTACCAAAACCAGCAGTCGGGAAATGCGTAAGGACCAACTTCGCGGGGCAGAAGTTGGTTACTGGAATCGAGGCCCCCAGGACCACCATTCAAGTTTCGCAAACCAAACGGGGTAACAAGAGCCTGACAGTGGAGGCACTAGTCAACAAGAAGAAGTGCGTAGCCACCATCGACATAGGTGCCACTGCCTCCATTGTAAGAAGAGAGTAGTCAGAAGCTCCTGGCTGCACAACACCAACAGCTACTGCCTGAAGACTGCAACAGGGGAAATGGCGAAGGTGTTTGGAGAAGTTCGTCTTACGATTACTCTGGCGGGACTGACGTTCTCCCATGCGTTTCTGGTGGCAGATATATGCGACGAGTGCATCATCGGAATAGGCTTCATGAAAGCAAATGAAATAATCTTGGACATCGGGATGCAAGTACTGAGGTATAGAAATGTGGAGATTCCGATGGTGTACGGAAACGAGAATTCCGTAACTCTCAGGACAGTCATCAGCAAAGACGAAGTTTTGCCGCCGTCTTCAGAGACAATCATTTGGACGAAGCTGGAAGGTGATCTTGGGAGCCACCGATTCTACATAGTAGAACCAGACCCAGAGAAGCATTCTCAAGACTACATAGTGGGAAAGACGTTAGTCGAACCAAAGAACACCATGGTTCCAGTGAGAGTTTTGAACGCGAGACCACACACTAAGGCGAGGGGAGGTGACTGGAAAATGCACGCCGATTACCGCCGTCGCAACAATATCTGAACGTGATGCTCCAAAACCTCTCCCATCACCTTGGACAGCGGAAACGAGAGAGACGTTTCTCCAGTCCAGTGAGCTGAATCAGGAGCAGCGAACTATGGCAGAGAATCTTATCAATGAGTACGCTAATGTATTTGCCTCACAGGACGGAGAATACGGCCGAACGCACCTGGTACAACATCGAATAGACACTGGTGAAACTAGACCAATTCGTCAGCCTGCTAGGCTCCTTCCATTGGCAAAGCAGACAGAAGTTGCAAAGATGGTGTCGGCAATGGAGAAAGAAGGTCTGATTGAAAATTCCAAAAGTCCGTGGGCATCACCGGTTGTACTGGTTAAGAAGAAAGATGGCAGCACGCGGTTCTGCGTGGGCTATCGGCAGCTCAATTACGTCACCAAGAAAGACAGCTATCCTCTGTCACGGATTGACGACACGCTGGACACACTATCAGGAGCCCGATGGTTTTCCACTCTCGACTTGAAGAGTGGCTACTGGCAGGTACAGATCCATCCAGAAGACCGGGAGAAAACCGCCTTCACCGCAGGAAATGGGCTATGGCAATTCACGGTAATGCCATTCGGGCTGTGCAATGCTCCGGCGACTTTCGAGCGGTCGAGGGTCAAGGAGGTGTTACGGGAAATGCATGGCGGGGCGTCCGGAGGCCACTTGGGAGTGAATAAGACGCTAGAAAAGGTACGAGAACGTTTTTATTGATTAGAAGCGAAGGAAGATGTCGAAGACTGGTGCAGAAAATGCGACGTGTTTGCAGCTAGCAAGGGTCCGAGAATCAAAACTCGAGGTAAGATGCACCAATACAACGTGGGAGCACCTTTCGAACGAATCGCCATTGACATCGCAGGGCCCTATCCGGAGACCGAAAATGGTAATCGGTATATTCTCTTAGTAATGGACTACTTCAGTAAGTGGCCGGAAGCGTTTCCGATCCCTAACCAGGAAGCCAGAACCGTGGCGGAGCAAATCGTCTACAATTGGGTGAGCAGATGGAATTGCATTCTGACCAAGGGCGAAATTTCGACTCAAGAAGCTTCCAAGAGATGTGTCAACTACTCGGAATCAAAAAGACAAGGACAACCCCGCTTCATCCACAGTCGGACGGTATGGTGGAGCGTTTCAATAGGACTTTGGACGAACATCTCTCGAAGGTCGTAGGTGACTACCAACGGGATTGGGACCGGCAGATTCCCTTGTTTTTGATGGCCTATAGAAGTGCCGTGCATAGCACTATTCGACATACGCCGTTCGAAATCTTGTTTGGTGAAATAGCTCGGTTACCCAGTGAGGTGAAATTTGGATCTCCTACCAATGAGCCCAGAAATGAAGAAGAGTACGTGGCGGACCTTAGGGAAAGGCTTAGGGACATACACCAAAGGACCAGAAGCCAGATAACGAGCGACCGAATGAAGACCAGCTATGATGTCAAGGCAACAACGTCAGGATTCTAGGAGGGAGATCTAGTGTGGCTGTATAATCCCCGTCGCCAAAAGGGGAAATCACCTAAGTTGCAGCAGAACTGGGAGGGTCCCTACAGAATAATAACCCGCATCAACGATGTTGTCTACCGCGTCCAGCGACGACCAAGGGCCAAAATGAAAGTGGTTCATGTGGACCCACTGAGTCGATACAATGGCCGAAATGAGGATGCACTTGTTCGGGACGAACACGTCTAAGAGGGGGCAGTGTAACATAATGTAACATAATGTAGCATAATGCAACAAATTCCGAAGTGTCTTTTCATTCTGGCAGAATTTTGGTCCGAAGTGTCTTTTCATTCGAAGTTCGTATCTGCAATTAGTCTCTACAGTTCGGATAATATCACGGATAAAAGAGAACAAGAGATTATTGGCTGCTGCTGTCATCCTGGAATTATTACATCAGAATTTTCTTATTCCAGTGGTCGAAGAATTTGCTAGAAGTTTCTGGCTATTAGAAATGCGGCTATTTAAGGACAGATGGCGACCCAGACCGGGCAGTTGGTTTAGAACCGTGGCGAAGAGATTGGAAAAGTATTAATTATGCGAAGTTGTGATTTTGTGATAAAATGAAAGTTGAGAGTTAACAAGAAGAAGTAATTAGTTTGGATTTGTGAATTAAGTAATTGAAAGGAGATAAAGTGATTTGAGAGGAAAGAGACCTTGTAAGAAAAGAATTTGCGAAGAATAGTATAGTGTGAACTTGAATTGTTCTATAGACTAGAAAATAAAGAAATAAATTTCACAGAATATTGTTTTATCTACTCGAGCCGTAGCTCGCATATTACAATATATACCGTCAACAACGAAATTTTTCTTCACCCATCAATGGGTGATAGTACATAAAAAAAAGTTTGACAAAATGTTATCCTATGTGCGAAGACTTATATAGTCTCTTCCAACAAGAGGTGTCATTTTAAATTTCGCGCCATTGTTGAACTGTCAACATTCAACGGTGACTTCTGACAAGTAAAAACTAGGAGGTTATTAAACATGTATCGATACAAACTCGCACAACGTGTTGAAATAGTGAAAATTCACAACAAAAACGGTGAAAATATCGCGGAAACGTTTCGTAAAATTCGCACTGCTTTTATTCATCATTAAGCGCCTTCTCGCACAGCTATAGTGAATTTAATCGATAAGAGATGTGAAGACTCCAACTCGTGTTCGTCCGGCAAGGTCAGCTGAAAATATTGCCACCATTTCGAGACGTTCACAGGAATTGAACCTATCCGCAACCATTTTGTACCGCATTTTGCATAAGGATCTTAGCCTACATGATTCTAAGGTTTAGTTGACAAAAGAATTGAAGCCAACAGACCACGCACAAAGCCGTACTTTCGCTATATTGGTGCTGAAAAATGAACAAGATCATGATTTTTTACAAAAAATTATTCTGAGTATTAGGCTCATTTCCATTTGTCTGTGTACGTAACCAAACAAAATTGTCCCAGATGCGACAGTTTTGGCTCCGAAAACCCAAGAGAAATAGTGGAACAACATCTCAATAGTGGAGCAAACTCTTAACTAAAGATAAAGTCTACTCCAATGCTCCACCAAAGATAAAGTCTACTCCAATGCTACACCAACGATTCATGCACTAAAAGCAAATATCAGAGCTGTTATTCGCGAAATACAGCCACATTTATGCGAAAACGTGATGAAAAATTTCATCGAAAGAATGAATATTTGTAGGCAGAGTCGAGGCAGACAAACTGTATTCCATTACTAACCTCAGAGTTTGTACTTAAGATTAAATTAAAAATAACACAATTTTTCATAAAAATGTTGCGTTTTTCTATTGATTAAAAATGACATCTCTTGTTGGATGACCCTATACTATTGTAATATGCGAGCTACGGCTCGAGTAGATAAAACGATATTCTGTGAAATATATTTCTTTATTTTCTAGTCTATAAAACAATTCAAGTTTCTGATAGCCAGAAACTTCTAGCAAATTCTTCGACCACTGGAACAAAAAAAAAATCATCATCATTTCGTGCAGTTATAATTCTCTCTTGATCTCTCTTATCCGTGATATTATCCGAACTGTGGAGACTAATTGCAGACACGAACCTCAAATGAAAAGACACTTCGGAATTTGTTGCCTGGAGGGCGTAGTTATTATGCTACATTATGTTACAGTATTATTTAGTCTCTGATTGTATTAATCCGAATAACTCTCGATTCGAATCGAGCTTCAGAATAAAGTTGATTGCCAAAATCAATTAATATTAAAAAAACGGCTGCCAGAAAAGGGACAGTGTTAAGGTGCTAAGTCACTGAAAATGAATGAGTAAACATCTGAAGATTGATGGTGCAGTCATTTCGCTTTTTAAAACATCACTACCTATAAAGGGTATCCTAAAATTCACGCAAGAAGTAATTTTGATAAAAAACACAGGTTTGTAATTAAAAATTGTAAATGTTTTATTGATTCATAAAGTATATGTCAGCTCCTTAGACAAAGCCAATCTGCTTGCTGCTCTGTTTGCAGCGAATTCCGCGCTGCCAGATAATGCTTTGTCTCCACCTGTATTTGAGAGCGTCAAATTTTCCATGGGACAAGTCCACTTTCCCACTCGTACTGTTGCAGGAGCACTCAAAGGTTTTAACATACACAAATCCGCTGGTCCCGATGGTATCCCCCCCATAGTTTTGAAGAGGTGTTCTTCTACGCTGGCAAAACCTCTGCGTAAGCTTTTCTGTCTATCCTACTTTTCATGACTCTTTCCGAGTAGATGGAAAACAGCATTTGTCCAGCCCGTCCCTAAAAAAAGCGAATTTTCCTCCCCGTATTTTCCTCCCCGTCCAATTACCGACCCATTGCACTTACGTCCCTTCTTCCAAGGTCATGGAAACGCTGATAAATCGTCAGCTTATGAAATATCTCGATTCATGAAAACTCCTTAATGACCGGCAGTATAGTTTTCGTAGCACCAGGTCACTGGTGATTTGATGGCATATCTCACCGAGAAGTGGAACCAATCTCTCCATCACTTCGGCGAAACTAAGATGGTTACGCTTGATATTTCAAAGGCATTTGTCAGAGTTTATCATCAGACTCTTTTGTCGAAAATGAGTGCATATGGCATCGATGATTCTCTTCTTCAATGGATTCGAAATTACCTTTCGGGGCGTTCAATACAAGTTTTTTTTGACGGCTTCAAGTCTGCAATTCACCAAATAAATGCTGGTGTTCCCCAAGGCTCTGTTTTGTCTCCGACTCTCTTTCTTATTTTTATAAATGATCTCTTGTCTGCAACTTCTAATCCAATCAATTCCTTTGCTGATGACAGTACCCTCAGTTTTTCATATTCGTTCCCTAACTCACGTCCTTGCTCTTCGGCCGTAGAAGGGGAACGACAACTCTCAAATTAATATTAATAACCATCTTCAATGGAATGATCACATATTCGAGGTCGCCAGAAATGCTGCAAAATGTCTAGGATTCCTTAAACGGTGCAAGAAATATTTTACCCCGTCTGATCTGGCCTCAATTTATAAGGCATTCATCCGCCCCAAGCTGGAATATAACGCCCATATCTGGTCTGGTGCACCGAAGACCGTTTTGCACATTCTTGATAGTGTATAAAATCGCGCGTTAATACTTATAGGTGATAGAGACATTGTGAATTCCATTCATTCACTAAAACATCGGAGAAATGTCTCCTGTCTCTCCCTGTTTTATCGTTTTTTCCACAAAAAACGCTCCAGCGAAATAGCCAGTTGCATTCCTCCCCTTCAAAATATCACCCGCAATACGCGTCATGCTTCAAATGCACATCAGTTTACCCTAAAGCCTAACTTCGGTTGTACTGTTAAATATAGGGATTCGTTTATAAGCCGAACGACACGAATGTGGAATGATCTACCAAGCTCTGTATTTCCCCATCACTACAACCTTCAAACATTTAAAACCAACGTGCATAGGCTTCTCCTCTTCCCCTTGTGTTTAAGTTCACTAATTGATCCAGTCTCCCTGAATTTTTGAATTAATCTCTTCACAATTGATGAAGTTAAATCACTATTCCGACCATATTTTGTACGAAAATTGCGAACTGTAGCTGCCAAACCTTCATTATTTTTAAAATATTGCTCAACGATGAAACGATTGATCAAAATATTAAGCATGCTTTCTTTAGTTAGCACCTGACCTCATATAGTATTCCTATCGTAATTTGATTATTTGAACAATACACAGTGAACAATTCATAGTTTTATTCCTAACCGCCACGATAGGGAAAACATTTTATTATTGATTTCTTTCTTGCGCTACCAAACCAAACTGAAATCTTAACAGTCAGTAGTTTCTTGAGCAACCACTCTATTTAAGGCGTTATATGAACTTATCCCGTCGTTTTTATGGTAGTTAACTGATATCCATGCGTTTGTCGATTCCAATTTAATTTTCTTTAATGCAGTGCAATTTGATTTGTATTCGTTCAAATCTTCTGGATTATACGACCTCCTTAAAATGCCATTCGAAAAGGCAATTTAAACATAAACCTGCGAGTCAGGTACAATCCTCGTTTTCCATTTATCCATTTATGGATAAACCCAACATTCGGCATTTTTTGTGGAAATTAAATTCCCCCCATTTTTGATGATGCCAACAAACGACAAAGGAGAAACTCTAATCGCCCATCATTTGTCCCGACGGAATCCGTGATTTGCTATTAACAACAGCACATAGGAAATAAATGTGAGCCATCTTCGAGGATTCAACGATTCCCACCGTTTCACTTGTATTGGGTCCTTAAAATCGAATTGATACAAATGGATTGTATTTTTAGCGCGCCTATAAATTCAACCCTAACCGTCACCTTACAACGTTTTCATCTACATATCCAAATTGATGACATTTATTCGGCATTCCTTATATCGGTAGGCCTTTGGTATCTGAGTGCCGTCACACCTGACAAAAGGAAATTCCAATGAAACCCTACGCCAGCACCGATATAATCTTTCCATTTCGCCCAGTTGACAATCTGATAAATTGTAATGGCTTGTGCCAGAAGCGAATCAATCAAGTTCGACTGTTAAAATCTCAGCTCGCACCCGGTCGGCCGTGTCCCCAATCACACCCCATAGCTTGAAGGCACGCTATGCGATGTCAGGAGGTTAACGAGGAAATTTTGAGCAGTGATTTTCATGAATCGGTCAGGTTTAATATATTCAGCCTCGCGGAGGGCAGGGACGTGTTGAAATTAATTTGAGACGATGGGGTTGGTACACCCACTAGCAAAGGTAAGAAAAACGATAGAGCAAATGACAAGCACGCGGGCACCTTCGTGCCAATGGGTGCGTGGCAGTTCTCATGCCACTGATGGAAATGTTATCGTCGCGTACATATCACAGTTTTCGTGTAAGGATAATTGAAAGTTATTTGTAAAATGATTGGGTAGGGGTTAATGTTTGTTGTGCTGGTTGTCCCATTTTATGACAACAACGGTGATAGTCGTATTTGCATGTTAATTTTAATAACTCCTTACCTTTGGCAATTACGTAACTAGATAAGTGGAAATGAGACGATGCGCGTGTGTTGAAAATTGAGATTTAGCGTGCAGCTTAAACTACCATATGTATTGCTATGCAGGGTATGCAACAGTGATATAATTCTCACGGTGAGAAATTTAACTTTGTTGTAGTACCATTACTGGTATGCCAAATTAGTAGTTATGAACAGATATCAAAGAAAAACCAAAATAGTTATTTTAGAAGAGAATTGTATTCCCATACACAAAGAAATTTGTATTCTCATACATTTGAAGAACTATGTATATTGAAGAAAAAACTGATATGGATTAACTCTTTCTCTTCTTTCAGATTCATATGATGTTCGACCAATAGTAATAAAGTAAGTAAGTTGTATATACCCTATCCCATAGACTATATTATAGGGTGGCCGTGATGTAGTGGTAGCATCATCGCTTGTCACGCTGTTGCTTCACGGTTCGAATCCTGATGTCAAGAATCATCTATTTATTTCGCGTGAAATAAATAAAAAAGTCGATCACTTGCGAAAGCTAAGTCAACTCTACTGTGAAGGCATAACACTGGCAGTAGGGTGGTCATAAGGCTAAAATGCAACTTGATCGTGATGATGACATCAGGAGGACGGAAAAAAATACTGTGAATCATAAGCAACGACAAAAATAGCGAAAACAACCAAAAAACTCCCCAGTTATCTGGACAGCCACCCTTGGAGTTTACAGAAACTTAATACCACCTGAGTTTCAAACTTACACCACTCTGTCTTTCTCTCTGTCTCTTCCCCTTTTCCCCAAAACGCACGTGTTCTAAAAATTAGTATAAGGGTATTCATACCCCTTTAACACGTGCAAATTATAAAAAAAATTATTAATTTTAACATAAAGAAGTAGACCCCCATATATTTGTGATCAGCATCAAAAGTTATATTGATCTAGTCATGTCCGTCCGCCTGTCTGTACGTATGTCACCACTTTTTGGGCCTTAAATTTTGAGCTAGGAGGAAGAAATTTGATATATAACTTCTTGGGACATGAAGCAGTGCAAATGTAAAAATTTATTAGACCCAACCACCACTTTTAAAAAATATGCCCTTTTATGAATATTTTTACTGGAAACTAAAAAATATCGCCATAACATAATTTATAGACATTCACATTCTTTACAATTTGTCCATACATTATGTACTCGTAATGAAACATCTACTTTTAGGGGACGTTTTCTTCGAAAAAAAAAAAAATTATTTTGCTTTCTCAAAGCTAATTGTGGTTATAATTAGGTTTTATTGTGAATATTTCACTAGAATCTTTGACCTTTGGTTACAAATGTCGACCGTTACGCCCACTTTCTTATAAGAAAAAGTCTTAGCCATAGATTATGTGATAAAATCTCTTACAAATCGAAAAAATATCCTCTGATTATGTAGAAAGATTTCATTGCATTTGAACCATAAGGTTCATAACGCCAGGCTCACTCTATTAGGGATGGGTTAGAAGATGATGGATAGTGTATCATACGACCCATTCCAGATGGATTGTAACTTTCCTGTATGTTTTATATATGAAGGTTAGATTAGATTTAGATTTATTTTATTTCAATTTTTACAATATCTATTACATACATATACAGAAATTCTTATACCGAAGTTGTTTTCTCCTATTCTAAAGTAACAAGTTACATTTTAATTCATTTTTAATAATTAAACAATGGATACAAAAAGGAAAGGTTTACTTTTCTATGGAAGATGAAAAGATTCCTTCCATGGTTAAGATGATGTTAGGTAAGACAATTAAAGATTACCTTCAATAGAAAATGACATGCAAAAAATGTGAAAGGATACCTTCCATGACGAAGATGATGTTACGTAGAAATGATGATAATCATACATACGAGGGAGGCTGATAAGTTCGCGGCATTAAATGAAAATGAAACCTGGTACTTAATGGATAAACAGCGTCGACCTATTGATTCGAAGTGGGTTTTCAAAACAAAAAGATAGGGAACTGAGAAAATACATCGCTATTTTTCCAGATTGGTAATAAACGGATGTGCACAACGTAAGGGGATCGATTACCAAGTCATAGTCACCAGTGGTTCGATACACTTCGATACGGGTCCTAATGGCTTCGACAGGAAAGACGAATATCGACATAACGCAAATTGACGCTGTGACTGCCTTTTTGCAGCTCAGCCTGAGATATACGAGGAGCGGCTGATAAGTTCGCGGCCTAAGACATTAAGTGAAAGAAGGGATCCGATTAAAAAAATGTATTTCTCAATATAATCTCCCTCGAGTGAAATGCATTTCTCATATCGGGCATACAGGTCCTTAATACCACCGAAAAAATATTCTTTATTTTTTTGTCTTCAAAATGACACGGCCGCTTTGATCTCGTTCTCATCTACAAAAAGATCGTCTTCGGGGGGGGATCGTCTTCGCAGCTCTCTCGCTCTTGTTGAAATAAGCGAGCCCATTTTTTGACCATGGTATACGAAGGCCCAGAATACTGAAGAGTAGATGACATGTTTTCGAAAATTCCTTTAGGCGATTTTCCCTTTTTCACGTGATACTTTTGCACGGCGCGGTGCTCAAAATTGCAAGAATTTCCGATTTTGGCTGACATAGTGATGTTTATCCTACCACAGATAATAACAAAATGAGATTATTATTAAAACGAGGTGATATTTATACTAGAGTGCAGCAGTTAATGCTACCACTAATGGGAAGATGACCCGTTGTCGGCAGATCACAAAGTGATTTTTCCGATGAACGTTTCTCATTCTTAAAAGGAATTAAGCAGGGAGTGCCCCAAAGATCAATATTAGGACCGATACTCTTCTGCATGCTCATAAATGACCTTCCATCAGTTTGTAAATATTCTTTTGTACACCTATATGCAGACGATGTTCAACTATACTTAGCGAAACCCTTCAGCAACCTAAATGAACCAGTTCTTCTTATCAACGAGGAGTTAAAACATATTTACACTTGGTCAGTAGCTATTTACACTTGAGAAGCTTGAAGTTTTCCTTATATGTTGACCTCTCAATAGCACTCTCTTTAGCGAGGTTCCAGCAATGTCTTGAGGTGCGCAGGCGCTCTGCTATTTTCGAATTCCACCAGGGTGGGTGATTTCTTCCGCTAGCGCGTCTGACAAGACATGCCCTTCCAAAAGAGCAGTTGAGCTTACTGGTAAGATCATCTACCTTATCGATGTCTTCCGTGGACCTGGGGATCTCCCCAAGGTGAGGTCCAAGAGATCTCCCCAGCTCTTCGTTGAATCTTTCCCAGTTAGCTCTGCGAAGGTTTCGAAAAGACTACCCGGAGCGCCGGAATTCAAATTGAAGAGTATCCAGCAGTGGTCTTACAGTGATGCCTTGTCGGATACCCTCCAGTTCGAGATTGTTGCGGTGCTATTTGCAGATAAGAGTGTTATATCAAGAACCTCCCTTCTATTGGTTGTAATAAAAGTTGGTGAATTGCCACGATTGCGTATAGTTAGGTTAGTACTTAGGATATAGTTGAACAAAATCTCGCCTCTACTGTTAGTATCTGAACTACCCCAAATAGTATGATGGACGTTAGCATCACAGTCTAAGATTAAGTTCCTCTTACCTTGTTGAGACATTGTTATCAATGCCTTGACTTTTCTAGAGGGGACGTCAATGCCTTCGTCGTATGGTAGGTATACCGAAGCCAGCGCGTATGGGCTGTCCTTCCCCTTTATATCCACCACAGTTTGATCACCCGAGCTGTAATTGGAAAGCATTAGTACGTGAAGATTTTTTTGGCAACGATACAAGTTCTGACCTTACATTCGCTACCATTGTACACTACATTATAGTTGTATTTCCCTAATCCTTTCACCCGAAGAATCCAGATTCCTGGATTAGGGCCAAGTCAAGCTGTTCCTTACGAAGGAGCAGCGGCCTCAATGTGATGAAGATTTGCTTGTACTATCTTCATTGGGAGTCAAGGTATTCTTGGCAGTGAGAACTCACCAGCTTCAAAGAAGAGCCGCATCTGTTTCTCTTTCTTTATTTCCTCTGGAGGTTCCTCCATAATGTAGATTAACCCCTTGGTACCATCTTCTTTGTCTTCTACCGCAACAATTTCCCAGTCATCCATTGGGACTGCTGGGTTTTGTGCTTTGAAGTAGCAGAGAATCTCCTCTTTCTCAACACCCAAGTCAGGTATGATGAGTCTGGCATTAGGCCTCTCTGGTACCTCGCCTAGGGGGACTGCCTTGAGGACAGCTCCGCCCCAGGGTTTTAGAGTTGATATGGTCTTCTTCGCGAAGTTATAGAAGAGCTGGTCTTTGCAGTCCGGTCTACTTATTCCGCGCTTCCAGTTAATTATCTATTCTCAATCAACTTCCCCCGTTCGAAGGAATATTGTCCGCTGGGCTTGCCGATATTCAGTACAGCAAGCTGTAGAGCATTTCATATAGCCCCGCTGAACTGAACCGTTGTGTTGGCCCTTATCCAACTTCTATCTTATGGGATCGTTCCCTTTTGGAAGCAAACTCCTTCCTATTCGTTTTCGATAGCTCTGGTGTTCTGCCCTTGCCCATCTTAGCGACTGCGGTTTTGGGTTTTTCCCCGGATCTGCCTTAGCGGCCATCCATCCATCGTGACGGCCTCGGATGCTATGGCATTAATGGTCTTTGCCATTGCCCCTAGCGACAGTTCATCGCTTTTGCAGTTGATTTCTTTTTTTTTTTTTGAGTTTTTTTGTGTTTGTTGTGAAATGTTGTTCCCACGAGTACGGACGGAAATAAAAGTATGCTCCGACAAAGCCGCCGAGTATCGGAGTAAGGCTAGATACACGTTGGCCTCGCGTAGGCACCTACGCGAGTTCGTTAGGGTTGGTTTATCCCCCAACCATCCATCTCTGGCACCGTTTCGTTCCTGAGAGCTCACACCACTATATGACTATCTCTTAGTTTTCGGCCTTCACTGGAACCTGATAGAAGTGGAAGCACGCTCGATGTGATTCCTAGCATAACCTACATACTTAAGCTCCGATACCATGACAAGGTGGATAGTCGCGCCGGAAAATTATTACATTTAATCATGGTTAAAAGAAAAAAGTAAAGATTTTAAGTTTTGTAAGAAAACTGATTTACGTCTCTCGCATCTCAGACCTACAGGTAAACTATTGAATAAACGAGGCACTGTGACCTTAAAAATTGTGATTTTTTTATTTTGGGTCAACACGTTGGATATTAAAGCAACCAACAACACTTTGTATATGTATTATAAGTGGTCTTGCGGCAGAGCTACTTGGCAACATCTTGACCATTTCAAAGTCCAGTGACCGTTTGATGTCTCTCAAATTGGTGATACAGGGTAAGGTGTGGAATACTGTAAGCGCATATGCTCCCCAAGTCAGATGCGAACAGAGAGAAAAAGTTGCATTCTGGCTGGATTTTCACAAACTATCAAAAACCTCCCAAAGGAAGAGCTTTTGTTTGTTGGCGGAGATTTGAACGGACATATTGGGAAGACAAACGAAGACTATGAAGACTGCCATGGAGGAGTGGGGTACAGCACCAGGTATTCTCCAGGTGAAGACATCCAAGCATGTGCAAGTCATACGGCCTTATCGTGCTAAACACCATGTTCGTCAAACAAAACCGGCACCTGATCACTTACAGCAGTGGCGGAAATGAAACCCAGATTGACTACAATTCCATTTAGTAGCTAGTTTCATGAAGCACCGGGTTAAAAATTGCAAAGTGATCCTGGGAGAGGCAATCGCCCAGCAACACCGTCTCCTTCTGACATTTTTTTTTTTTTTTTTTTTTTTTTCTATCGGGAGTTGGAGGAAATATCATCTTCGGCGTCTGATAGTAACCAGGCTATTTAGGAGCTTCGACAGAACAACTTGAACAAGTGTGTTCAAAATAGCCGCCCAGAGAAGAAGAAATGCTCAGGAAATTCGTTCCCCAAAGTTCATTAACAATGCTCAAGGCCAGCTTCTTGTGAAAGACCACAAAATTGTCCACAGATGGTGACAGTATTGTGAAAGACTTCTGAATGAACGGTTTCCCCGGGTATACTTTCCAAGAGCTGCTATTAACCATGATGAAGTATCCGACATTAATGTCGAGGAAGTTAGGAATGCGGTCAAATACTCCAAAAAAAGAAAAGCGGTTGGGCCAGATGAAATACCCTCTGAGTTCTGTAAAAAGATGAGAGACATCGGATCCAGATGGCTCATGATTCTTATCTCCAAACTTATGAGCAATGATCCAATGCCTAATCAGTGGAGGGAAAGTTATCTTCTTCCTTTGCACAAAAGAAAGGCCGATACGCGAAACTGCGATAAATACCGTTCTGTCAAGCTGATGTCACACACCATGAAAATCGTTGAGCGGTTATTAGATGGCCGACTGTGAAAAGTAATACAGCTATCTGATGAAGAGTGCGGGTTTGTCTCGGGTAAATCAACAACAGATGCAATCCAAAGTATAAGGATCATAATGGAAAAACATCGTGATTCCTTAAAGGACTTGCATATGGTTCAGGTTGATTTTGAAAAAGCATTTGATAGACAACCAAGAGATCTCTTATGGGTGGCGCTAAGACAACGAGGAATTCCAGAAACCTACGTGCGCATGATCATGGACATGTATGAGGGAGCAAGGACAAGAGTAAGATGTCCCGCAGGAGTCACCGAAGAGTTCCCAATCAAAGTCGGTGTATACCAGGGAAGGGTCCTCCGTCCTTTGCTATTTCATGCAGTCCTTGATTATCTGCTTGAAGGAAAAGTGTCGGATGCCAAAGTGCTTCAGTTATTTTTTGCTGACGATGGAGATATCATAAGTGAAGATCAAACGTCCCTGCAACGAGCACTTGATGTATGGGTGGATGTTTTGGAGGTAAATGGGTAGTATTAGTTATAGAAAGACAGAGTATCTATGCTGCCCATTCTCTGATACACACCGGCGTATTCCAGACATTTACTTGAATGGAAAAGTGCTTCCCAAGTGCGTAATCGTAGGGTAGATGAAGAGGCGGGAAAACTCCGCTATCTTCTGTGATCGAAAAATGCGCCCTAAGCTGAAAGGAAGGCTCTACACCGTATGGTTGACAATGCTGGCAAATTAACGGCAGCTGAGATGAAGATGCTTCGCATGACAGCAGGAGTAACAAAGCTTGATAGAATAAGAAGTTCAAAGATTGGAGGAAGCCTTCATGTAAAAGAACTCATCACAAGCAAGATAGAGCACGACCGTCTCAGTTGGTATTGTCATGTTAAAAGGAGATATCCTTCGAACCCCGTCAAAAAGGCAATATCAATCAACGTTCCTACACAATCGCGCAAAAAGGCAGACCAAAAAACAACTGGATCATACAAATGCGAAAACACCAGCATTTGATTGGCCTCAGTGACGAAGTGATCCGAAACCGGGAAGCCTGCCGGTACTTCTTGAGGTCAAACCGGGTTGTGATCCTTCTACTTCGGATCATAACTTTGCCGTAAGGAAAAGAAGGAGAATAATATCAACTAAAAAATACAACAATTAATTAAACGAGTAGCAGTAAATATTTTTAAGAAAACTCGTTCTTTTTTTTTATGTGCTGTCCTCTTGGCCGACTACAATTACTGGGGACCGCAATATTAACTGTCGATGACAACCCTTCTAAATGCAGACAGAATTAAATATTTTATTCTAATTTCCACAATTTTGGGTTTAAAATGTCGACTGTCTATTCAAAACTTTAATGGATTGAGTTTCCGAAAAATATTTGGTTAATTTAAATACCAGAGCTTCAATCTACTCGCTCACGAAACATTGTTCTCAATTGAAATTCAATTTCAGAAAATAAAAAGCGAGCAGAAAAATGCTTTTTTTTTCTTAGCGAGTTTACTCGTTCGAGTAAATTGGAGTGGAATTTCGAAATAAAGTTACGATTCGGTTGCAAATTTCGTCGAGCTAACTCCAAAAAATCTTTGCTGCACTCGAGTCGTCGTTGTTTGTCGAACAGCGTGAGCATTTTCGGTACCCAGCGCGCACAAATTTTGTTCATGTTTAAATGCTCGTGCAAAATCTCTTCAATCCATTCTTTGCTGATGTGCAACTCGTCTTCGATGATGACAAGTCTTTAGGTGATTTTGATTTTTTCATGAGGTACTTTATCACAGTGCGGTACTCAAAATTACGAGAATTTCCGCTTTCGGCTGACATGGTGATGTTTATCCTACCACAGATAATAACAAAATGAGATTATTATTGATACAAGGTGATATTTGTACTACTAAAGAGTGCCGCAGTTAGTGCTATCATTAATAAGGGGATGACACGTTGTTGCCTATCTCAGGCCACGAACTTATCTGCCGCCCCTCGTATCTTGAAGAAGAATTGAATGAAACCCCTTTCGATTAAAATAAGAGTCATGTGAATTGATCGGAGATCGTATTGGTGTGAACCGTCGCGACGGTGCAAATACCCCTATGTGCAGCAATTGATCCAATAATTCCTGCAAATGATAAATTCCACACATACTCGTACGTAATTAAATATTTCAATAACAAATAATGAAAGCACGTTCCTACCTCGAAAGCGAATTTTCGTCAAATAATGTATTATTGTTTCACGGGCTTCTCGTGAAATGTGTCATCTTACATATTTTTCGGATTTATTGAGTTCGATTTATGTAAATACAGCATTATCTCGATACAATTCTCCAAATATTCGCAATGCACACATCAAATTTGTCGGCAGTTTATCGAAGATATGCAAGTGTTTACCTACATATGTACGTGTATGTACATATAAAATAAATGAATTAAGTACGTCACACATTCATTTCAAATTCTTTTTCTGTTTTATTTGTTTGCATCCTCTTATTGGTCTTTCTTAGTATTACTAAAATTAATTAAAACTAAAAAAACGGCTGCCAAAAAGGATACATTAGGTGTTTATCGGTTTCCTAAATAAAATCCGAAAAAAACGCGCATCTCCACTAAAGAATATCATCTAAAAACTTGGCAGCACTTGCATTGGAATGAGATTTTAGTGATCAGCTATTTATTAAAACTGAAAAAATAATAATAAGATGTTAGACTCAGAGCAAGAACAAATCGTACAATTTCAATGGAACAAAACCTGTATTATATTTTTGGAAGTATTGAGTGTTTTTTTCTTGTATTGTACATCAATTATTCTTTATCCTTGTAATGTAGTGTACCTAAAAATAGCGTATGAAAACATTTGTCAAATCTCCTTGAAAAAAACAAAGTTTAGCGGCAGCTAGGTCATAAGTTGCGATTTTATCTCTGACATTTTTAACCGATATAAATGGTTGTAGTTGCATTTAACACACACATTCTTCACTAAGACCTTACAGCGAAACAAAGCACAAGTTAGGCCGCGCCTTAAATATTGCATTGTGTGGAGCTCGGCCCCTAAATTTTCTCTTTAACTACCCGACATCACACATAGATGAGCAGTTCGCTTAATTGATGGCCCCGCACTAACATTCAATGTCCGACCATTGGCTCATCGAATGCTAGTAGCAGATCTATGCCTGTTTTATAGATTCTGTTGCGGCAGATGTTCAGAAGACCTTAATAGAATGATCCCTAGAAATGCAACATTTGAGCGTTCTACTAAACAAGTCACCAATGCCCATGACCTATACGTCTACCAGGCAACGGCGGGAACATTTTTATATCAAAATTCCTCCTACTACTGGATAAGTAATCTTTGGAACTCACTCCCAGAAGGTATGTATATTTCAAGAATCTTATAATCTTGAAATATGCCACAGCTATTCAAGAGCAGAACTAGCAGGCATCTTCGCCTTTCCTAAGACATTGTAAAAAAAAAAAAATCTTCATCCGTTTTAGACAAATTTTTACGAAACCACATACCCACATATCAAAACAATCATACAAGTCGAAATTTATCAAAATTTCTTTAGTGGTTCTCGTGCGAGCCGTGTGAGATCTAACATTTACAAATACGATCATAGATACTCCTTTTCTCACGATTAAGGCAAATTAACATTAACATCAGTCCCCTCAATATCCACCATAGATAAGATATTCACATTACGGCAGACCGTGGAAAAATCCAGCAGCTTCAAATCGATACTCACCAGCTCTTCATAGATTTTAAAGTCGCCTATGATAGCTGTCAATTAGCATTAAAACTTAATTCGTAAACAATTTGGCAATGAATTTTTTAAATATTTTTATATCGTTCTGGGAACACTATCTTTGTACAAATGTCAAATAAAATAACTTCCTATTTTCAATTCAAGGGGATTTTCAAAATCTACGTACAAATTTCATTAAGACTCTTAAGGAATTTCCCCATCGTTCTCATCATTTTCTACTGCCAGGTGAAATTAGCCTGAAAGGATGGCAGCGCAGATAGATGTTCTCCGTAACAGAAGGAATGTGTGTTCAAAGTAATTGGAGCGCATCCAGGAATTCGTTGAACTAAATGCGCTTGAGTGTCTACAAGCAATCTAAGTTGGGAGACGCTGATCCGGATGAGAATACAAAATAGCTCAACATTGAAAAGTTTTATTATACTAACCTAGCAGTGCTACAAACACTCCTCGTAGGTTTTCAATTTTCATTTCATTAAGTTGTTTCAGGACTTCTTTTGTGTTGAAGCTAACGCTGAGACTCTTCAGTAAGATTGACTTCAACTCATCATCCTTGTGGGTGTATGAAGAATATTTTGTGCCTCCCTCATTAAGTAGGCTATACCTCGGATAACCATGAAGTTATCAAACTAACAAAGATTAAAATTCCTTCTTTTACAGGCATTACATTCATATACGAGTATTACTGAATAGGATAAGAAAATAAGAAGGTAATAACGCTTAAGCATCTTAGGTAAATGTTCGAAGTTTCACCAGTACAGAGAACTGTACGTCATCTCTCCGAAATCTGATCGACGCTTTCAATGTCCATCATTGGGATGCCCGACGAGCTATTTGGATGATTATATCGTGGGATGGTAAAACAGACGAAGTTGACAGTGCTATCAATAAGGTTGATATTAGAAAAGCAAATGCTCCACGTTCATTTGCCACGATCAATAACGTTCGAAGTACAAAGAGTGCGCTCTATGCTCAAAGGCCGGCCATATTATGTCGAGATGCTACCAGTTATTACCTTTATCTCCAGTCAAAAGTAAGGGCCAAGTCGCATCACTAGGGCTCTGTGAAAACTGCAACATCCCGCAATACATCACGAAGATGTAAATCATCCCCTCTTAAGGCCAGTGGGAAGAAATATGTCCCTTGTACATCCTGCTTTGACCTAACACTCAGTTGCTCCTACTACCCGCACTGAAGCAGCAATTATTTTGGTTGTAACAACAGTTTATCTTGTTGATTATCAAGGCTTACCAAGCGACCTTATCACTGAAAAATTTGCTCAACGCATAGGCTAAATCTGCGCTAAGACCAGTCAACCCTACTACAGCTTATATTCATTTAGGAAACAAGCTTATCGTAAGGCCTTCCTTACTGTCATATGGCGATTAAACGATTTTACTACGTCAATTGAAGCTCTTAGATAACTGGTATCTAACATCCCAACGAAATCTACTCTACCGTCCTTGACATACAAATAAACCTAACGACATTTCAAATTCAACACTCCTTCGAAACGCACTTTTTGGGTGGGTCGTTACTAGCCGATGTTTAGCTACTCTCGCCCACCTACTTCATTGCAACTTGGTTATTGAAAATCAATTTGGAGACAGATTGTTAGAATAACATTTATTAGGTTTTTGTGAGTCAGAAGAACGTTCCATCCCAATGAAAGCAATTTCTAAATATCAATGATACCGCATACAAACGTCACTTTTTGCAACATTTTTGTCGTCTTGAATGTAAACAATTCTAAGTAAGACTGGCATTTAAGCATGACCTTTCTGCACTGGGTAATACTTGCAATGCAATCTAGTGTCGCGTTATGCAATCGGAAAGGAAACTCAAGAGATGCCACTACATTCGGCAGGAATACAACGCTTATTGCTACCTTCCTCACCACTGCATCTTTAAGCCAACTAAATAATAGCACGGCAAAACTCAGAGACTACTACTGCACTTTTACTATTGCCCTGCGCAATTTTTGTTGATATTTTTAAACAAAGTATAGGGTACAATAAAAAGTAATAGTTAACGAACTGTAACAAACAAAAGCTTATCTAAAACAAACGAAAGCAACAGCAAAACAACTGTTTCGCAGATTTCTCCGTTTTGACGTTTGGTTCCAGTGTAACCAAACGTCAAAACAGAGCAACCTTGTTGTTGCAAAAAGAAACATTTGATTTGAGAAGTACTGTCAAATTGAAGCCACACTGCGGCAACATTGCATTTTTGACTTGGGCCTAGTTTTTGACGGTTCTTTTAAATCTAATAGGGGAAAATCTCTTAATGAAATTTTCATGATTGGCGCTGTTCTTCAATCAGACCTATTTTCTATCATCCTTCGATTTCGAATGCACCGCTATGTGCATGATGTTCCGCCAGATTGTTATCGACCCAAGAGACCGCAACTTTCAACTTTTTCTTCTCCTTTATTTGTCCACTTAAACGCTATTACACATTTCATTGATAAAAGAAACTTAGAACTACAACTATAATTATCGCTTAAAGTAAATAACCTGAAGGGTTATCAATACTTACTCGTATATTTTCATATGAGAAATTAATACCGTCTTAACTTGTTTTCCTCAAGTGATGATTGTTATTTTTAGTTTGTTTTTTTTTTTTTTAATGGAAAATGTGGCAAAGTCTTTATCAAATACCTATTATTTTGTCTTAGAAACTAGCCTAGGTAATAAAATAACTGAAACTATTAGGTGCGCAACTAAGTTCTCGCTGTTTTTTTTTTTATGAAAATCCAACTTTATTGTGAAAAAATGGTTACAAATGAATTGTTCAAAATGTTGCCCATCGCTAGCTACAACTTTTTCCCATCTTTCTGGCAGAGATCGAATACAGTTACGGTAAAAGTGTTCAGCTTTTGAGGCTATCCACGAATTAAGCCATTTTTTGATGTCTTCATATGAGCGGAACTGCTGATCAGCCAGACCATGCGCTATCGAACGGAACAAGTAATAATCGGATGGCTGAATATCTGGGGAATATGACGGGTGGGGTAGGATTTCCCATTTATGCGTTTTCAGGTAGGTTTTAACGGGTGTGGCAACGTGAGGCCGAGCGTTGTCATGCTGTAGAATCACTTTTTCGTGCCTCTGCTCGTATTGTGGCCGTTTTTCGCGCAGTGCTCATTCAAGTCGATACCGTTCCCCAGTGATGATTTCGTTGGGTTTCAACAGTTCATAATAAATGACACCGACCTGGTCCCACCAAATACACAGCATAATCTTCGCAGCGTGAATATTCGGCCGAGCCTCTGACGTAAAAGCATGACCGGGCAGTCCCCATCACTTTCTTTTCTTTGTGTTGCTGTAAAGAATCCATTTTTCATCACCCGTCACGATGAGATGAAGAAAACCCTTCCTTTTTCGCCGCTGGAGCAGTTGTTCACAGGCGAAAAAAGGACGCTCAACGTCCCTTGGCTTCAAATCATAAGGAACCCAAGTTCCTTGTTTTTGAGTTATTCCAAACGCATGCAATCGAATGAAGACCATATAATGGGGAGTTATGATCATGGAGAACGGAATGAAAGAGGTGAAAAATTAATTCTGTGGCTATGGCAACATAAGATCAAAAAATCAAAAAATATCATAAATAGACTTGGAAGATACATAATGCTTATAGAATTTTAAAAAAATAAATAGATTTTATTATGGTGAATAAAAAGTCTAATCTTCAGAATGTGTCAGTCCTAAATAACTTTGCTTTTGACAGTGACCACAGGCTTGTAAGTGGCACATTCAAAATTAATCACAAAAGCAAAGCGTATCACAGGCAACTACCCAAAAGAGACATATATACCAAAAGTGTTGGATGAAGAAACTATACGTTTATATGTACATATATGGAAAATCTCGAACAAAACTGCAACTGGGGCGTTCTCGATAAATCTAATCTGCAGAAAGCACATGACCAACTTCAATGAGGGGTCCTTAGAGCAGCAGAAAACAATATCATGAGCAATTCAACACAAAAAATAGGTAAACACACGGAAACAACTAAGAACCTTATCAAAGAAACGGAAACATTACGGCAACAAGTCAAATATTCAAGCACAGAAAGAATCAAACTTTACCAACTAAAAAAATTTTGCAAGCAAGCGACAAAAAAGATATCCAAGAACAAATTATAGAAGACACCAACGTAAATAAAGAGCTTACATAAAAACGTACATAAAGAGCTGAATATTGGAAAAGAAATTAACAAAAAAACAAGAGAAACATGCAAAGCAGAAAAGCAATAAATAATACAGCCACTGAATTTTTTGAATCACTTTACACCACAAAAATAAGCTTGATATAAACACAAAACGGATCAGTTAATATAGTCGAAGACGAGGAAGAAGTACCAAAGTCTATGCCATCCGAAATAGAAGAATCGTAAACGAATTGTCAAATGGAAAATGCTGCGGAAATGATGGAATAAAAGCTGAAATGCTTAAAATAGGAAAGGCTAAATTAGTCCTTCGTCTCACCAACCTAATTTATATAATAATTAAATTTAAGGTGACGACACAATTTGTGTTAATTTTCAGGGACTTATTGACCCACCCTCGTATTTAACTGGATCTTACACATAGAACAAATTGCAACACAATGGAAGGTACGAGTATCTACTATTAAAATTTTGCATAAAAAGGGAGACATAGCAAATATGAACAAGGTTTTCGTAAAATGCATTTTCCGAAGAATCCGTAGAACCTTAGACGAACAACAACCAAGAGAGCTGGCTGGTTTTCGCCAAGGTTTTAGCACTACGGACCAACTGCAAACAGTCAATCAAGTAATAGAAAAGTGTAAAGAATACCAACAGAATTTAAGTTTGGCATTCATCGATTTTAATAAAGCATTCGATACAGTAGACGTTGTAATCTGGTCATATGTAGCAAGGTAATCAGAATAATAAAAAATATTTACACAAATGCAACTGCTAGATCTTTGGCGAGCAAGGGAACAATATTCAGTTTAAACCGAGGAGTTAGATAAAGTGATCCACTCTCACCCAACATTTTTCTCTGTGACATTCCCTAGGACTAAAAAAAGACGGCGAATATCTTAATAATCTGAGATTTGAAGATGATATCGTGCTTATAACAACAACAACAGAAGACATGAAGAAAGTAGTACAAAATTTAGAAGAGGGACGCATCACTGCAAGTCTTACAATGAACACCGACAAAACCAAATTAATGAGTTTAGGCGGAAAAGAACAAATTATCGTTTTTTAGCTCAAACAGAATTAAATATTTTTTCGACGCAACGATACTACCCGTCATGATATATGGTTCACAAACTTGAACCGTCTCAGCCAAATCAGTACAGAAACTGGCAATAACACATAGGGCTATGGAACGAATATATCCAGGCGACAACGAGTTCGAAATGAATCAATTCGAAATATGATCAAGTTTTCAGATGCGGTCACAAAGGCAAAACAACAAATATGTAACTGGGCAGGTCATGTAGCTAGACTGAGATATAATCGATGGACGCTGAGGGCAACACAATGGATTCCTAGAGATGCAACAAGAAGCTCTACATGGGAAAGAACAGCCAACGACAAATTATAAAAATTTACATGAAATTGATTATAGAAAAATTTTGAATTTCTGAGGTATATAATATATTTACCTCAGAAGAATTTAGAATTTCTGAACCACTCTCCAAAGTGTTTCTGAAGTTCCTAGGCTAAGGGTAAAACAAGCCCGACACAAATTCGATTTCCGTAACGTATATATATATTATTGAGGCATATAATTCAGTACATTAATATTTACAATTAATTAAAATGTTGGTCGACTTATTGATATGTCTGACTTAAAGAAAAATTATTAAATATTTAAAGCGATATTAATCAGAATCCATTACAATATAGTTTGAAAGTCTCTTCATTTCTGCACTACTTTATTCTTTTTTGGCAATCTTAACTTAATGACTAGAACTTAACCCTAAAACTACAACTAAAAGGAAGACTATAACTATAAACAAAAAAACATCAAAACATATAAATAGTGTGCATGTGTCTGCATACGTATAATGACTGTAAAAGCTTTAAAATCCTTAATGGTTTGCTATATAAGTAAATTATATAATCACAATGAAATCTAAAGCATTCTACGTTAAAACAAAGGCTTACGTTAGCAGTCACTGCAAGTTTATATTTAAACAATATCATCCCCTATAATTAATAGGGGATGCTTTTTCATAAAACGGGGCTAGCAGGTTTTCATTTGCATCTGGTCTTAATAGAGATAAGGACCTCTCACTTACTGAGCTAAATGCTGACAAATAATATAGATTCACCAGACTGTCATCGATATTGGAGTCCATTAAAGATCTTACCAGCGGGTTTGGGTGAGAACTTATTCGTTCCATTTTTTTTAAAAGAAGATCTATTTGGTAGTTTATAAGAGGTTTAATCTGGGTTGCGTCGTATATAGTTTTATTAGAAAACCATTTTTTATTCGGCATTCTAAAAACTCCGCAGCTAGATCTCAGGATTTTTCTTTCGAAAATCTCCATTTCTTTTGCTACAGTGGGTGATATGGTAAACCACATACAGAATCCATATGTCAAAATTGATCTTATGAGGGTCTTGTACATAAGAATCTTAGTTTTTCCTTGTGTTTAGAATTAAGTAAAGTTTTTAGTGTTCCGGTTACCATTGTTGCCCTATTAAGCACAGCCCTACCATGCTTGTTGAAAAGAAATCGGTTCTGAAAGTTGATCCGAGGTACTTTGTTTCGGAACGTAATGGAATTGAAAAGTTGTTTATTATCAAACACAGGGATTTGCTCTCCCTAACTGCAAGATAGTCCCTTCCCACTGGGGTTTCTAAAACATGTTAGTCCACATTTTCTGGTATTGATTTTTAATCTTCACTTTTTAAAATAATTTTCCACGTGTGGAAGTCTTTCTTTAATTTTGTTAAGGGCCTGGATTGGCCGTAAGTCGCTTGCCAGTATAATGGTGTCATCCGCGAAATGGAGTGATGCAGGTACTCCCGTTATAGGGTCTGGAAGAGGAAAATCTTGTAGATAGATATTAAATAAAAATGGCCCTAGTATCGATCCTTGTGGAACACCTGAGTTCACAGGGAAAAAATCCGTGTGCTCGGATCCAATAAATATTGCAGTTGTTCTGTTTGACAAGAAGCTGCGAATCATTCTGATAAGCCAATTCGGAAAGCCTAGTCGTATGAGCTTGAAAAGAAGACCATGATGTCAAAGCGAATCAAAAGCCTTTTCAAGGTCAATATCTAAGCTCACTGTACATTTTTTGTTTCTTAGGTTTTGAATAACTTTATTCTGGAATATGAGTAGTGCATGTTATGTGGAGTTTCCTTTTTTAAACCCAAATTGATTGTTTGGAATGATGTTAGCATCTTCACAAAAGCTATTTAAGGGGTTGGCTAACACTTGCTCAAATAATTTTCCAATATTGGAAAGAAGCGATATAGCACGAAAGTTATTAACTTCTTTTGCAGCCTTTTTTTTGCTATCGGTAAAAGTTTAACTTGTTTCCAAATTTCCGGAAAGTAATCATTATTAATACATTGGTTGAATATTGACGACAATGTAATATCAAAAGAATGAGGAGACACAAATAGTCTATTATTAGAGTCATAATTCCGAAAGCCGGAATGTGCGCCCCTGTACATTCGCATGCAGGCTCGAAGACATTTTCTATCAAATATCCTAAGCTAATACGGACTTATGTTCCACCATACTAGACTCGCATAAGTTAGAATTGGACAAACGAAACCGATCTGCCAGGAAGCAGGGAGACCGGATTTCTGGCAAAAAACACAAAATAGCTGCTTCTGCTCGCATCTTTTTGTATTTGGCACACTCCAGGTTCATGTGTGTTTTGGCATTTGACGCACCTTCTAACCACTCTGCAATTTGGAGAAGCTTGCCAAATCTCTGACACCGGTGACATTGAAGAACACCGTTCCTTCGAATTTTTTCAAAGAACACTGAATGTCCCTCTTTGAATATAATATTTCTCAGGTTTTGAACTTTGCTGTCCGGTGTTAGTTGTACCACAATAATCGGGAAGACTCTATTATCACGTCTAGAGTTTACCGTAGTATACCTAAATGACTGCACAAAGTTCAGGTTTTCTATTTTCATGTCATTAAGTTGTTTCAGGACTTCTTCTGTGTTGAAGCTAACGCTGAGACCCTTCAGTAAGAATGACTTCAACTTATTATCCTTGTGGGTGTATGAAAAATATTCGGTGCCTGCCTCATTAAGTAGGTCTTTGACTTTGTTGCAGTCATTCTTGTCTTTCAACGTTAAACATATCTCATTACTATTTACACTTTTAATTTTAAAATTATCCTCTCCTGACTTTCTTTTAAACTACTTACTTACTTAACGGGCTCCCAACCTGTGAAGGGTCCCTGCCTGAGACACGGAAGCCTTCCACCCTCTTCGATCCTGGACATGCTGCTTCCAGTTATTCATGCCAAGCGGTCTGGCATTCGCAATAAATTGGTCCTTAAAACGGATGTTCGGTGTTCCTTGTCTTCTCGAACCTGGGGGCTGGGATTCGGATCCTCTTAGCTAGAGCATTATTGTCAATTCGCTCGATGTGGCCGAGCCAGTGTAGTCGGCGTGATTTGACTTTTTGGACTACATCCACAATTTGATACAGCTCACAGAGATAGCGGTTGTATCATCTTCCTCATTCGTCCTCCTCGCATATAGGGCCGAATATTAAACGAAGAATTTTTCTCTCGAAAGTATTCAAAATCTGCTCTATTTTCCTGCTTATCGCCCAGCAGTCGGCACCATAGAGCAGGACTGGCAGGGTCAAAGTTTTGTAGAGTACGCATTTCGTCTTCGTTAAACCTAAGTAGATGTTTGTTGAATATCGGTTTTCCGCTATTTGAATTTATTTGCTTCGTTTCTTGTTTTCATTTGTTCAAGGAGCGTGCATGTTGCTGTTGTATGTACGACATGCATATCCCGTAGAAATCCAAAGCCATAATCTCTTCCCCCTCAAAGGGAAACACAGTTTATTGTTTTTTTTTTTTTTTTTCCACAAATCTGTCGTTGCTTTTTGTTTTTATAATTCCCTTTTTGACTGTTATGTACTTCTTATTAGTCTTCTGCAGGACTTGCGCGTATCCAAAATGTCTATTTGAACACAAAAGCCAGGAGCACAGATAATCTCTTTCTCTGATAACTCCGAGATGACTTATCATACTTACATCTATTTACTTAAGATTGTTCCTGGAGGATGAGAGAGTCTTTCCCAAGAATTATTTAACAAATTTTACCAAAATCGGTTAAATAATTCAAATTTAATTCACCATTATGGGTAGTGAGTCTCAAAAATCTTCAAAAATGGTGTTCGTAACGCGACTAAACTTGGAAACACTTAATAATTTTTTATGAAATTTGGTTCTTTGATTTGATCTGGTGCAGATGGTCTCATCTAAAAATCATCAAAATCGGCTGAAGTGCTGGTAAGACACTTGGACTCAGGTTCCATTGCACAGATTTGGATGATATTTGTACATAAAAATCATTCAAATTGGATAAAGTGAGGATGAGATATAACGGGCGGGGTTTTAGAAACTCGAGAAATAGTCAACCACGCTTTGATACAATTTCGTTTCTAAGTTTGTGTCATCACTTGATAGATTTTTTTTATTAGCGATATTCGAAGCTGCCCCTGCTCAAGGAAGTGATAATCAAAATTAATCTGGGTCTTGCATTTTTTGCAAAACCAAGACCAAGGCTGAGTGTGTATAACCCAGACCAAGAATGTGTGTATAACTCAGTAAAAATCTTGCATTTAATCAAAGCTGGCCATTCTTCCTTGGCTTTAAACTGAGCTCTTTAATGTACATATTACTTTAAAGTTTTATAGTTTTTGTAAAAATGTTTACGCTATCTCACAATGACAATTTTTACTCGAGACAGTGCTCCTGCAAACATCCTTTATGCAAATACTGTATTCATTTTACATGCGAAAGTAAACCTTATAAAAACAGGTAAATTGAATAACTGTCCACTTGCATGAACTCAAAAATTAGATTGCAACATTCTCGCAGCCTCAACCTGTAGAAAAACTCCACAGCCCCTAAAGAATAAACAAAATAAAGTGCACGATTGGGTCGCACGTACTTGAACCTACATATGTGTTGTTTATCTGAAAAAACTCAGATTTGAATTTCTTTTTTTTAAATCCGTTAAAATTAAAAGATACATTTTTTGACAGTCCGATAAAATTCAAAATTTATTTTTTTTACAATTTCCCAAAAATATGTTACGCCATACATATATGTATGTAAAATAATATTTAGATATTAATTTCGAAGAGAATCCATCGAGTCATAACCGAGAAATAGCCAATTTTTAAGAACCAGTTATTAGGTCCTTTATACGTATTTTTTGCGAAAACCTGGTACGTCGTTTGATCAAAATCGTTAAGAGCCGTTTAGAGAAAACCGCCGATTTTTTCCAAAATCGATCATTAGCAAAGTACCGTTAATTTTGGGGTTAGCCACACATGCAGACAGACAGACAAAATTGAAGGACCCACTTTATTGAGTTTTTCTATCATAATAGTGTTAAGTTTGATCAAAATCTCGAGTTAGAAAATTTTCAGGAAACCAATACTTGCCCTTATAGGTGAAAGTAAAAAACCGAGGCAACTAACGAGTACAACGGAAAGGCGAAAAAAATGTGTTCCCCCATTGAGAATTAGGGGCATACATTACACCCTGCAATCTCACCTATGCGTCCACAAGATGCTCCGACAGCCGCGCGGCCTGGTACTCGTGATAAGTTTTGTTCCGCTTCCTCTGAAGCCCCTGAGTACATCTGCGGTTTGCATATTTGTTGTGCATTCATTTCTTTCACGTTTACCCTGAGCTCTCTCGATGTGTGTTTGGTTTTTTAAGCCCTGAAATATTCACCGTATGTAATAAAGCACAAATGAAAAAAAAAAAAAAAAACAACAAGAAGCACTGGGGAGCAAGGGAAAACATTTTTCCGTCAAGTGCATGTGTTTTTCACCGGGGGATGAACAGTTTGCCCGGCCAGGACAAACAGACCCGCTTCGTACAGTCCCACTTGCACTGGCTGTTCAAGGATTTGTCTCACTCAACGGATTTGCACACATACCGTGTTTGGGTTTTATATTGTAGATATGTATGTACAATATGTAGGAAATTCATTCCGTTGATATCAGGACATGTGCAGGGGCATGGATGTATTACCCACCTGTGATATCGTCTGATGGTACTGTGTGTCGTGAAGTGTGCTGTGCAACACCACCTTAGCCAAGCTGTTAGATTCTGCTTGACAATCATCATGTTTTTTTTTTATACCCCAGTGCAATGTGCCCTTGCCCTCCTTTAACGTGTACTTCTGATGGATGTCGGTTTAGGTTTTTCTGTCGCTCTTTCTTGGACTTTTTTCCTAACTTGGGCATTATTTAGTGCAATGCGGACGTAAGGATGAAATCTTCAGACAGGACCTGTATGTTCAGTTTGCTCGTTACGTTTGTTGGAATTCTGATTGAAATTTATGTGGGTAAATGTTGATGAATGGGGCTGGATTGATGATTCCATTATATTATGCTTCAGCGGTTTGTAAGTAACTTAATTTATGGGGAATGACAAAAAACTTGTCGGTCACCACATACACATGTAGGCACCTACATATGTATGTGCATTACTTATTTCAGAGCTCTTAGAATTGTTGTTGGTTGTTTTTAGGAATATGAGCTATCACAAAACATTGTAATAATGTAAAATAAAAACTTTTGACCAGTTGATCTGAATAAGGTCGGTTTCTATTAATGCACTCTTCTTCCCATTTCGTAAGGAAAAATTTGATTGTTGAATGGTTCATTAGGAATGGGCTTTCGGATTGCTCTCTTTACGTTAAAAAGGAAGTTGATCGGTCTGACTCAGCCAGTGTTCAAAGGCTTCACTCTCCGAATCTCAAATGAAGCTAAATACTTAGAAGTTATCCTGAACAGCAAATTTCTTTGATCAACACATTTTGAGTCGGAGACAGTCAAGGCGCTCTCAGTTTTCTGGCAGAGTAAGTGTACTTTCGGCAAAGCATGGAGCTCATTACCAAACAAGGTCCGTGGTGTTTCCTTCTATTAGAAGAACTTTGGTAGTATTTTTTCTGGCGTTTTCCCTGGAGCTCTTAAATGTGCGGATATACCTAATACCGCTTTTTTAAAAAAGGGGCAGATGATGACATAGACATGACTACAGACCCATCTCGCTCCGTTCATCAATAAACAAATTTTTTGAAAAAGCAATTAAATGGAGGATCGTTAAATTTTTAAACTAGATGAACTTTTTTAGTTCTGTTCACTTAGCGCTTCTGTTCCGAAATTTTTAGTAACTTTGACAAGAAATTGTTTTCATCTGGTTTATTCATCAATATTACTAAAGCATTTGATATCGTCAACCATGAAATTTAATTTTTTTTTTTCCCCGAGGGTTGGTAAAAAAATCTTCCATAAACACTATGAGGATAGCAAGCGCGTGCTCATAGTAGTGTCAGATTCTTACTGACTAAAAAAACCACCCTTCGATTTAGTTTGTTATATATTGCAACTAAGAAGGACCTTATCAAGCAATTTTTCTATCATGAAAAAAACTCGTTTGGCAGGTTACGTTCCGCAATCTAGGCGCGGTTGATTCCTATCTCCCCAAGTCGAAAGGTTTCTTCTTTTGAAGTCGGCGCAATAAATTGCTTTCATCCAGAATTTGTAGGATTGTATTGTTGACATGTCCGATTAGTCGGTTTCTATGCTTTCTCGCGAAGCTTTCAATTTCAGGTTGGATTGTCGGAATTCCGAGATCCCTATGGATATCAACGTTTCTAGTATACCACGGTGCGTGGACAATTTCTCTTAGCACTTTATTTTGAAAAGTTTGTAAAATATTGGCGTTTGTTTTCTTTGGTACAGCCCCAAAGTTGTATACCGTAAGTCCACACCGGCTTTAGCACTTGCTTGTATAAAAGCAGTTTGTTCTCAATACTGAGCTGGGAGTGTTTTCCGAGCAACCAGTTCATTTCTCTATATTTGATTTCGAGTTCTTTACGTTTCGTTTTCACGTGCGAATTCCATTTCAGTTTTGCGTCGAGTGTCATTCCAAGGTATTTGGTCTCGTTTGCAAAAGGTATTCGGGCCAAGTTTAGGAAAATTGGCAAAACATTAGTTTTCTTATAAGTGAAATTCACGTGAACAGATTTAGATTCGTTGAGGGCGATCCGCCAGTCCGTCGTCCATTCATTTACTTTATTCAGTGCGTTCTGCAGTTTTGCAGTCGTTTCTTTGATTGTTTTACCTACGGCTAGGATAGCGGTGTCATCGGCAAACGTAGCCAGGATAGTGTCATCTTCTTTCGGTATATCTCGAGTATATAACAGATAGAGAAGTGGCCCAAGAACGCTTCCTTGCGGTACACCGGCCGAAATTTCTTTGAGCTCCGAGTATTCATTTCAATGTCTAACACGGAAGAGTCTATTCCCGAGATATGATTCTAGAATGTCGTATAGGCATACAGGGAGAACTTGTCGTAATTTGCAATTCAAGCCATCATGCCATACCTTATCAAATGCTTGTGAGACGTCAAGAAATACGCTTGAGCATATCTTTTTCTCTTCAAGTGCTTTCTCGATTACATCAGTAATTCTATGCACCTGGTCAATTGTCGAATGCTTACTTCTGAACCCAAACTGGTGGTCAGGGATAAGATTATTTCCTTCTATAACCGGTTGGAGATGCCTTAGTAATATCCTCTCGAAAATGTTGGATATAACTGTAAGTAGCGAAATTGGTCTATAAGATTTTACATCATTTGGCGGCTTTCCTGGTTTTAAAACCATTATAACTTCCGCAACTTTCCATTGGTTAGGCACGTGTTTTAATCTGAGCGCAGCATTTACAATATGAAGAAGCTTAATCAATGCTTTTCTAGGTAAAGCTTTGAGAATTTCTCCGGTGATCAAGTCATAACCAGGAGCTTTCTTAGGTTTTAGATTCCCGATCTCATGTTTGATTTCCCCTAGCGTTGCACTAGGTGCTAAATCGTCAGATGGAAAATCCGGCTTATTGATAATGTTGTAAGACACTTGACCATCGTACGGTTTAAAGGTGTCTTCCAGGTGGGCCGCAAAAACGTCCGCTTTTTCTTTAGCTTCCATTGCCCATTCATTGTGATTTAATTTAATAGGCGGCGCGGGGACCTTGGACTTTTTGGTGCCTTTTACAGCTTTCCAAATTGCACGATTCTTAAAATCCTTTATAGTCTTCTTCAACGAATTGCACAGGTGATTCAAGTGAGCTTTATGTTGCGAAGCACGACTCTGTTGCCATTTCTTACGCGCTTTTCTTTTTTCCCTGACCAATTCTTTTATTTCCGTAGGATATCGTAGACCGTATTTGTCCGGAGTTTTCCTTGGATTGGGAGTATTATTCCAAGAGGTGAGCTGTACGATCTCAACGAAGCGATCAACTTCAACCTCAAGTTCATAGGGTGTCGTAAGTGGAACGCTCAGTTCAACATTATCTTCAATTTCGTTCCTAAAGCCTTCCCAGTTAGTTATTCTACCGGCTAATCTCGCTGGCTCTAGGGTGTAGACTAGTTTTTCGCTCAATGTCAAAACAACTGGGGAATGGTCAGACGACAGATCAAAGCTCTCTTCAACTTGGTTGGTAGAAATTCCTTTCACGACGAAAAAGTCGATCAGGTCAGGTATTTTCGAAGTATCAGTTGGCCAGTAGGTCGGTTTACCCGTCGAATGGAAATCACAACTGTGCTCCATACCTGCCTCATAGAGCATTCTGCCTTTTTGCGAGCTGTGTCTTGAGCCCCAGAATGTATGTTTCGCATTAAAATCGCCGTCAATAATGAAATTAGGTTTCAGCAATTTAATCAAGTTAGTAAAATTACTTTTTTCAAGCGCGGAACGCGGTGGGCAGTTGATAGATGAGATTTTAAGACTACGCGACTATTTTTTACTCGAATCGTGCACAGTTGCAAAGTTTCAAGCTCGATCTTTAGGTCTTCGGATTGTTCGATGCAGTCTTTAATAAACAATGATGATCCGCCTCTCGCTTTTCCCGAAGGGTGACAAGCGTGGTAATCCTTTTATTTTTAAATGCGATTCGTTTTTTACGTGGGTTTCAGAAATCAAGCAAATATCGATATCTTTTTCACGCAAGAATAATTCCAATTCGTCAAGTTTTTGCAAAAGTCCGTTTGCATTCCAAGTACATATGTTTAACATTCGTTTTTCATTCATATTCTAGTTGGAGTACGCGTTTTCCCTGAATTACTTTCGAGCCTAACCAGCCTATCGAGAATAATTTTATAAATTTTATTGAAGAAGCTTTACAAAGCTGGCTTTTGGGGCTTCATGCTCATGGTAGTGTGAGATTTTTATTCACTAAATAACACCTCCCTTCTACTGGTTTGCTACGACTAAGTTTCCTTATCAAGTAGTTTAAGTTTCATAAATATTCACGTTGGGTAGGTAGCTTTCCAACAAAAGCACCTGCTAAAACCCGTCATTAAAATGCGGCTGGTCATTATTGCGCTAGATCCAACGGTTTCGTTCTTTGTAGTCGGCGCACAAGGTTTGTCTCGTCCAGAATTTGGAGTATAACGTTGTTGCAATGACCATGAAGACGAATATGGAGTTTTCGATCAAAGTTCGTTATTTCGTCCTCGACGGTAGTTACTCCTAAGTCTCTCTGGATATCATTGTTTCTGATACACCATGGGGCATTTACTATGACTCTTAGCACTTTGTTTTGAAAAGATTGTAGGATTTCTCTATTGCTTCGCTTGGTAAAACCCCAAAGTTGTATACCATACGTCCAAACGGGTTTAAGCACTTGCTTGCATAAAAGCAGTTCGTTATATACATATGCTTAATTCGGAATGTCTTCCAAGTAGACTATACATTTGTCTGAATCTATTTTCAAGTTTGTCGCGTTTCTTTTCAACGTGCGACTTCCATTTAAGTTTGCGTTTAGTGTCATTAATAGATACTTTGCCTCATTTGCATACAAGCTCGTTAGAGCTTCACAGTTGCTGATTTGACTGATTTTTCTTCTTTTTTTTATAATCTGCGCTCGACGAAAGGGATATGAATACCCCTAAACTGTTTCAGGGCACAGGCGTTAGGAAAAGGGGGAAGAGGAACAGAGGAGCGCCTGTTGTTAACATAGCCGTTTCGTCCGCGAACGTAGCTACGACAGTGTCTTCTTCTTGCGGTATATCTCGAGTGTACAGTAAGAACAAAACCGGGCCAAGAACACTTTCTTGCGGTACTCCGGCAACGATTTCCTTAAATTGGGAGTATTCCGACCCGTGTTGCACACGCAATAGTCTGTTCGCAAGGTACGATTCTAAAATCTCATATAATTGCTCCGGAAGAACTTGTCTTAACTTGAAATTTAAGCCCTCATGCCAAACCTTGTCGAAGGCTTGAGAGACGTCAAGAAAAGCGCTAGAACATATCTTTTTCTGCTCTAAGGTTTTCTCTATTTCATTTGTTATTCTATAAACCTGATCAATTATTGGAATGCTTTATTCTGAAGCCGAATTGATGGTCAGGAATCAAACGTATTTCTTCAATGACCGGTTGTAGGCGCTTTAACAAAAGCTTTTCAAATACCTTAGATACTACCGGCAGGAGCAATATCAGTCTGTACGATTTTTTGTCGTTTGGAGGTTTTCCCGGTTTTGGAACCATTACGAGTATAACCTCGGCGGCTTTCCATTGCCTTGGAACGGCATTTATAATATGCAGAAGCTTGGTCAGGGCCTTCGTTGGCAATTCCTTGATGGTCTGTCCGGTTATTAAATTATATCTAAGGGTCTTGTTATTTTTAAAATTGTTTATTGTCTGGCAAAGTTCGACCAACGACACGCTCTTTATTTTAAAGTTATCAGGTGCCGTAATCGTACCACCAAGGTCTTCTGTTAGTGCCTGTCCGGCAAATGGCTTAAACGTTTCTTCCAGGTGCACGGCAAATAAATCCGAATTATCTTTGTCTCCTTTTGCCCATTCGCCATTGTTATCGTTATCGTTACCGATTGTATTTGGGGTTTTTTAATACCTTTCATGGCTTTACATTCGAACTTTTTTCGGCAGTCAAGCTTTCAAGATACGTAGAGATCTCTCGATTTTTGAAATCTTTGATTGCTTTCTTGAGTTCATTACACAAATGGTTTAAAAGAGTTTTGTGCTGACGAGCTCGGTATTGTTGCCATCTTTTGTGTGCTCTCCTCTTTTGGCATATCAGGTCTTTTAATTCCGGTGGATTTTACTTACCTTCTTACTTACCTTCGCTATTCACGAGTACGACTTCTTTCCTTCTATAGAGAGTGTTGTTCCACGCGGCGTTCTGTATGACTTCAATAAATCTGCCGACTTTATCTTCTATTTTATACGGTGTTTTAAGCGACACATTCAGAACAATATTTTCGGTACAATATTTCCTAAAGCCGTCCCAGTTAGTTTTGTTAGTAGGGGCCCCTTCTTTTTCCATTAGACGCTCGCTTATTGTCATGATTACTGGTCTCTGAGGTGATCCTCTGGATCTGAAGAGAGATCAAAACTTTCCTCGACGTTTGTAAAATCTTTATCTACATCTCTTGTAATGAAAAAGTCTACGAGGTCAGGAGTTTTTGCTCTGTCGGTGGCTCGATGGCTCTATTTTGATTACTATAATTAGTATAGTTTTAATATTGTAAATATAAAAGAGTTTTTGCCAATGACGTTGGTTGTGCTGATGGTTCAGACAGTCTTTTAAGTCTAATTTCTGGCATATATTGGGATCTAAGTCTACTCAGAATCTGGTTTGCTGAGCATAATTTTTTTCATTAGCCCCAACACTAAGATTATGTTTTCAATCTGACCGCACGTATTTGTTTTGAGATTATTGTTTACTTCCACCCTCCTGAATAATTTAGACTGTCCTCCTGTATGTCGAGTGAACTCCAAGATTTCCTGAAACTAAAAAGTCTACGAGAATTTAGCCCGAGCAGAACATGTCTTTTCAGGTATCTATTCCTTAGATCCTCTGTAGCGAGGTAATCACAGATGAAGTAGTCAAGGCTTTCCTCCTCCTCGCAGCCCGGGAATGACGTCACCAGTTCCAATTTACAGGCAATCTTTTTCAAGTTGATGTGTCCGGTATATAGACGAACCGTCAGTTTAAATTGCCTTCTGCCTAGATTAAGCATCATCCTATTATTACCCTGGGTTCCGGCAATAAAGAGTAGTTTCGCGCCCTTGAGTATAGCAAACACTTCCGCCTGAAACACAGTCAGGAACTGTTTCAGATGGATAGCTAGACTGAGCGGTTGCGGTTGGCACAACACACCCGCTCTCGATTCCCCATTAATGTGCGATCCATCCGTATACACGTCTATGTCCCCGCCGTTCGGGATAACAGTGCCCTGCTCCAAATTCTCCCGTTTTGGGGACTCGAACTGTACATGATAAGACCTTTCTTAGCATATGCGTCGGTATTTTAGTGGAAAAGGCTTTCGCGAAAGTGTGCCACTGGTTCTTTTATTAAGCCCCAAAGAACAGTTTGTCTCAGCTGAACGGGGGCCTTATCTAGCACCCCTGGCTCTATAAGAGCTTCGGCCTCAGGACTTCAGACTAACGTTGTATTATTTACAGCAGTGAATTCATACGAATGTACATCAAGGGAGATAATAGTATCTTTAGTCTTCGGATCCAATTTTAAATATAAATAAATAAATTATTTGGCTCTAACATCCCATAAAGGGCCTGGCCTGGACTCTTAAGGCCACTCGTACTCTGCGCTGCATAAATAGTTGGGACTTACAGTTTTGTGCCGTTTCTGAAGGTCAATATTTTTCTATGGAGAGCAACATCTCATGACAATTGTACTCTTGGATATTTCTCAGACGTTTGCAACTGGTAGAACCGTGAGAATACTTTTTTCTATTTTGTTTCAAGTTCATGGGTCTCGAATCTTGAGTCTCTCGCTCAGTGAAAGCGCACTTAACCACTGTCACTGCTCCCACTACTTTCAATATGTTACGTATTAGTCATACCAACCGTTACCCTAGAGTTACTAAATCAGTCATAGCTGTCAAATCGGTTAGGCCTTAGAAGCCCTTACAGTTATCCTACGTCAAAAATCTGGAAAGAAACACGAGAGCTTAGAATTGATTGCTTTTGTATGGTTGTTGGAATAGCAAGTGTACATCACTGTCTGCCTCTAACAAAAATGTTTCCTTCCTGGCCTGGTAAAGAATTAGAAGATGGGTGTAGATTTCCCTGTCAATCTGTGCAATTAACCGAAAGATAAGTTCACAAGGAGAGACCACCGAAATCCCCCCTCACGGCTTGCCTCGAACAATAAATATTCGCATACTGACCGGTTGCAAAATTACAGGATAATTGTATGTATGAGTTGTACGATTTTTTTTTTATGGCTGTGCCAAAGTGTGTGTAATCTTCATATTTAGATACTTCTTAGGTAATTGGCCCTCTACTGTTAGGATTATTCGCGAGAGGTTGGCACTCTATGTGCCTAAGGTCGCTGAGTATGCGTACCGTCACATTACTTACGATGGTCCAGTTTTCACTCCCCAATTATGTCCCGAAGGACGATCCTCTCGGTTTCATACCGTGGGCAATAGAAAAAGCACGTGTTCCGCGTTTTCCGGAACATTTTCACAATGCGGACAGTTTGGGATAGTTTCATGTCCGCGTTTGAAGAGATATTCTCTGAAATAGCCATATCCCGTCAGAAACTGAGTCAGATAAAAGTTCATTTCACAATGTTTTCGTTTTATCTATACAGCGATCGCTGGCTATGCGTCCATCTTCTCTTTACGGATACGTTCCACTGTTGTTGCCAGGTTGTAATACTGTGGGTTCTGTCATATTCTCTTCTTTCGTTGTCTACCCGGCCATTTCGAACTCGTTCGCTTTTTAGTCTTCTCTTTTCTTCAGCGAGTAAGTCGATGGGTAGCATTGAAGATACGACGAGTGTAGCATCGTTCGAGACAGTTCGAAACGCACTGGCTACTCTTAGTGCGCTAAGACGGTGGACGGATTTAACTACACGCACGTGAGTTGTACGAGTCTGTTTCCCTCTTCGTGTAACTCTTCGAAGACTGAGTTCCTAAGAAGAGTTAAACGACATCTTCTTAAGGTAAGGTATTGACGCAAGAAGTAGAACATGTCTTTCTCTACCTAGGGGTTTCCACAACCTCTACAGACATGCTTCCAGTTCGTTATTCTCATTAGCCCCTAGTCTGTTTCTTTTTTTGTTCAATGTTCTCCACCACTTAGAACTGTGTTCTTTAAAGTTTGTAAAACTCAGTGGTAGAATGGAAGGAAAAGGTATAGTGGTGATTTAAAGAGTGAATAGATAAGGAGAGGGGATGAGGAAACCATACTGGCGGTCATTAAAGACATGGATTCTTTCAAGATAACAATGCTCTCCATGATGCAAAAATAATTTTCTGAATAAATCAATGCTTTCCATGACCTTGTACATCCGGCCTTGAAGTCTTATTACTATTAAGATCTTTCTACTTGAAACTCGTGCTACTGGACGAATGCGAAAAACGATTGACCTCAAAGAATGTTGAACCAAGTTCAACATAGCCAGAACCTATGGTGGAATTGGCTGTGAATATTGCGGCTTTGGTATTCGTGATATTATTTTCATTGTGGACAAGAGCTGGTGGATGAGGCAGAACATTTTATTCTTTTGGCGAAAGACCAAAAACCTGGAATACTGCAGTATTTTTTAGATCACTTTTTGATCTCGTAGGAATGTGGAATGTTTTAAGATGAAGTTACAGCCGTTTCCAGCCCGTTTACATAGACTTCGGTTTTCCTCAGGAGTTCGACGCGAAAGCCTCTTCCTTTTCCGGATAGCAGTTGCTCAAGTCGAATTAAACCACAGTTCTGGTATTGGTTTAATACTAACTGATTTACTTTAAATGAAAGAGCGAAACGGGTACTAGTAAGCTTTGAAATTCACTTCCAGCACATATATTCCTAAGATTTTTTTATCGAAAGCTATTCAAGAGCAGGATCAGCAGACAATAAACCAGCATTACACTTTCTCAGCATTACAGTTCCCCTCCCGTAAAAGAATATTCTGATAAAAAAATGCCTTGTCGTCCTTTTTTTTAATTTAACTCTAAGCTGTAAATTAAATTAAATTCTCAGCCAATGATATGTCAACAGGTTATAAGTTTGGTGTTAATGAAAAAAGAGTAGAACTTATATTCTTCATTAACAAAGCCAATATTCCTAGCTCTATCCATCCCCGGTTGAAAGGACAACCACTTTCGCAATCGCCCAGAGTTTGACTAGAAACTAAATAGTGTTAAGAAAGCATGAGTAGGCTACAAATGTGGGCTTCAAACAAATAGTAACTTTATAAATGCACGTACATACTCGTAGTTATAGAGCGTCCAATTCTAAAATACAATTCATAGTCTGGTAGACCAAGCTGATTAAAATTTATAACATTAAACAATTAAAAAGGGTTGAAAGAACGGCAGTAATGGGCACCATTGGAGTCTTGCGGTCATGTCCGACAGACGTGTTTAGTGTGCTCTTATACTTTATATCCTTTGATCTATTTATTCACCTTATCCTCATAGTCGAACTTACGGATGCCAGCGGTAGTACAAAAGTGGGACCTAATTAGAAGTACTTGCAACATTATACACACAACAACATTTTTGTGGCCTCAATGTGCAAAAATGGTGTGCTCGAAATTGGTTGATGTACCACTGGCCCTGATTGAGCAGTTACCAGTTTTTGACCAATAGCCATCCCGATCCTCGAGCGAATACTACTTAAGCTTAAACTATGAAAAGAACTTGGAAGAAGACTGTAAGCCATAGCTTCCTGACACATCAGTGAACGGCAGGCGTCAATTCGCGTCTTCTTCCGCTGAGCCCAATGAAGCTAACGACGGCGAAACAAATATACGTATATTCTCCGGTGTAATGAACGGCAGGTTTAGATCTCCCAAATACATGAGTAAACCTTCTTCACCCATAAAAGAGCTTTAATATCGAAACAATCGCAAAAAACTCCCATAGCATACACTGATCGACAATGCGTCCAGCTCCTTCAATATCCAAAGGCGACCACATGAAGTAAAAATTAATTGTAGCACCGCTTCGCAGAATTCCTTCGTTTTGAACCTCTACCGACTCCGAAACTAACTATTCTATAGAAAATGTGCGTAAGCGAATGGGGCGAGAAATTCCTCCTGCGAATTATGTATCGCTACAAAACAAGGTCTGAACTATTCGACGAGTATCCGAGAATTGCAGAAGATTCTTGTGTCAACGATGTGTGTATGTAATCTTCGTTGCTTATATTTTGATTAACTGAAACTATTTTTAACTGAGGAAATCTGAGTTACTCGTAAATCAAAAAGAACTAAGGAATCATTTTGATTATATTTTTCATTTATCCTTACAGCAATTTAAGTTGATGCCCGTTTTGAGAAATTCATTGGATCCTAATAAAGTGGGAGTGGCATTGGGGAATTTTTAGAGCTGATGCATTATATCTTTCTATTGAAAGGATATTTCCGCGATTTCTGAGAGATTGTATCAGAAAAACTCTTGTCATGACTTTTTCTTAGCAGGGCATGGGTGCTAAAATTTGTAACCAAGGCACACGGCTTCTGATGGGAAGCTCAATAAAACTTAACCATCAGCATAAATAACTTTGACAAATCAATATATGTTTTTTTGAGTGAGGGTAGCCGCGGACAATAAATGGGCGAAATAAAGAGAATAGATGCATCTATATTTTTGGTTAAGCAATGTTTTTCAGCTTCTACCAAAAATATTGAGAAAAACTAATTTTTTTTTAAAGTCGGTCTGTGGACGAGTTTCAAAAATGTTGCTTTCGCAGGAACTCTAGCTGTGCGTGTTATATTTTTTCATAGGAATGAAAAGGACTTACAGTTTATTTCCGTTTCCGATGGGCACAATTGAAAGGCTTTTTATAACAGTTTTAATCTCGGATGTTTGTCAGACGTCTGCGAAAGGTGGAAATGTGAAAAACTTGGTTGAGGTTCGAGCCTGTGTCTGCTTTTTAGTGTTTCACGGAATTAAACACCGAGACATTCGTACATAATTGCTCCACATGTTCTGTTCATTCGTTAATTCCTCAGATTTGAAATTCATGCAATATCGAAAAGAAACAAATAAATTTGAATTTTCGAAACGTATGTTAAAAGCCAAAAATTACTTTTCAACTAGATGTCCAACATTTTAGTGCCATGTTTTCTTCTCACATAGGTCTAAAATACCTTACATATATGTACATCAGTTTTTAAATATTTAAAGTACCGTTATTCGATTATGCCGTTTTATTTGAAATGTCCTTAGAACCGTTTTGGCTTAAATAAAGTAAATACATCCAGCCATTTAGGATGTTGTTTAATTTTGAATCCAGGCCACCTCGAGGAATATCCGTCCTCGCTATTGCTGGACAGCGACAAAGGACATTTTACAAGTCCTCCTTCTCATCTTCATAGCTGGTACAGGTGGACTTGTCTATAGGCCCACAAGTCAAACAAGTTTGATGTGTTGTAAAATCAGTCTCACTATCAATTGAAAATGCATTCTGCTTGAACTTCATGTACCTACGACTTGTGAGTTTCGATGACATAGTTATTACGACCTATCAAAGTTGTAAGCCTTTTTTAAGGCGTGTATTACTGACCGAACACAATGAGGTAGCTCGTCATGGTAGTAAGCGATGTCAAAAATAGAAATATTTACACATATGCGCCCACAATAAGTAGCTGTAGCGTAGCGCATAGCTGTAGCTATAGTACGAGTTGATTTACTTTTAACTTTTGTAGCGATACAAGTTTGACAGCTAAAAACAGAGGAAATGGAAGAAGGCGACGTTGAAAAATTCTTTGAATCTGTAAAAAGAAAAGGGAAATATTGTGGGAAAGGGAAACTCGAAAAACCTTTGTAACTCCTTTCCTGGTACAAAGGGTGCACCCACTATCTCCGCTTTTTCTCTTTCAGTAGCTTGTATGCAAGATAGCTTGTATGAAAGATAGCACATTAATAAAAATACAGCTTATTTTTCTCCTTTCATTTTATTTTAGATATAATTTAATGTTTAGTACAAGAAAAAATATTTTTCACAATATATTTTCCAAAACTAAACAACACAATTCCAATCAGCTGAGTTTCAAGTGATAATTAATTTGACATAACGCGCTACACCATTGTGGGCGAATTTTATGACTGCAGCGCCACACCATTTGACAGCACGTGCTAGTGCTACTACAACGCCACAGCTACCGTGCATTGTATTCGGGCAGTTAAGGTGGATTGGAAAAATGTGTATATATATATTTTTTTTTTTTTTTGTTTTTTAATTCAAAATGTTATTCACTTATAAAAAATGGCCAAGTGCGAGTCGGGCCTCGCGCGGTTACTGCTCCATATTATTATATTTACTATATCCTAATCTATCTTTCTCGTTAATCAGAAGCTATCATCGTACTGGAAAAGCTCACTCGAGTACCACTAAATACATTTTGATTAAATATAGTTTGTATATATGTATGTCCTGATACGTATGTCATTTCGATTAAAAACTGTCCAAATCGGATGAAGTGTGAGTGTAAATCATCTTTATAAGCCGCCTAACTCAAGAACTACTGACCGAATTTTAATGAAATTTGGCTTGTAGACTTAGATTGACTAGTTATGGAGTGGAAGTAAGATGTAAGGAAGAGTTTAAAACATTTTCAAACCATGTTTCTCATACGACTACCTCAAGATCCATTTAACAGATTTTGATGAAATTTGAGTTTCGTCGGATGTTACGTTGGAGAAACTTTATCCAAAAGAAATATTTTTTATTTTTTTGAAATCTTTGGAAGCTTTAATTTGGTATATCACATGATGGGATATTTATGATGTCACATGATGGAGTATCGTATATTTGATGTCCCCATAGAGCCCTCCGCAAAATTTACAATCCTCGAGATGGTATTTTATTTATCATTCATCAAATTTTGTTTATACGAGTAGTTTCTATTGTATAAGTGAATTTATCCACATATGTATTTTGGATTTAAAAAAAAAAGTTTTTTCGCGCCACCCTACTGTGCATTTCTTAGAAGCCTGTAAGTCCAGTAATGGGTTTTAACTAAGCCCGTAAGTTGGGTACCCCTTATCGAGTACAATCTTGAAAAGTTTGCATGAGAGTTCATCTTTAAAAAGGGTATATGTATCTACCTATACTTTCTTAACTTAAAGCCCTAGTTTCTCCACCTAACAGGACATCTAGGTTTGACGAAGATATTCGCAAATACGAGTATATCACCATTTGACGCCACAAATAATTATTTTTTCAGTCTCAAATCCCTCTTACTACAAGATTTTAATTAAACGAAAGCCTTTTCACAGGTTGATCCATTTAACATCACAGAACTTCATTTTCTTTATATACATACATAGTATAATCGACGCACCGGAGTGCCACCGAAGGCATTAATTAGAATATTCTAGACATATGGAACACAAATTAACGAAAAATAAATCCCCAATACACAGACATTTGATCAGTGCGTGTGTTTGTTTGGTGCGATTTAGGTATCCTTGGACATACCCGTAGCGTAGTGTGCTTAATCCATTCATTCAACATGCGTTCGGCTGCTGGTGTATTTGTACGGCGGACTCATGTGTACGTCCATGAAATTAACTTTTGGGGGAAAATTACCGGTCAATCGGACATTATTGTGCTGCCAGCCCAAAGGATCGGATTTGTGTAATTCTCTTCAGATAACTTCTGGCTATTGGCCCAGCACACCGGGCGGGATGCCGACCAAACTGATTTGAAGCTGTTGATAGGTTAATTGAATATGTCTTCGATGTACGTACCTACCATAGCAAAATATTTGCAATTAAAGCCCAAATGAAAACACACTGTTTTAATTATCGCCCCAGAACAGTGTTCAGCGAAAGCAGTATTTGTTACGATAGCATTGTTTACTTTGTCCAAGCCAATACGTTTGGCATGGAATTTATTTTAATTGAAAATTGCTGGTAAATTTATGTTGACAGGCAAAAGCCTTTTTCACTTCCATGAGTAGTGGAGATGTAATGTAGAGTTGGAAGGTATGTAGCTAATGATTTATTCGTGCAGACATATACATAGTTATGATGGTATAAATAAATACTTAGAACGCTATATTCGATAATAGTGACTGCAATCTAACTTTTTGACAGTGGCAGTGTTGCTACAAATGAAAATGGGTGAATATTCGATTGGATCAAAAAAGAAAATAACCACGAAGGGCTTTAAAGCTACTCGCAATGGACGTCAGACCAGTCGCGCTTTGATACATTTTGAAGAGACAACACATACATGTAGATTGAAATGACATGCAACTTCAAGCTTTTTATTGGCTAGTAAAGGCATGTGTCACGTTCAGTATTTTAGGGACTAACTAGTCATTCGGCTCTGATTGGTCAAGAGACCTCAATTTGACAGGGAGCTTTTTGTGAGGTAATGGATTGGATTCTGAATCAAAAAATAATACAAATGGCAAAATCAGATGATTACGAAAACAATTTTTGTGTATATTTCTTAGCGAGTTATAGAAAATCATTATTTTCTTCAAAACTTCGTTCTTCTTCTTCTTTTCCTTACGCCGAAGTTATGATCCGGAGTAGAAGGATCACAATCCTCCCACATAATTCAGCCATTGATCTCTAAGTTATCTTTGACATAACAAGAACATAGCATTGAAATTTTTGACGTACATACATACATATGGTCAAAAAAGTTTTTCAGCATTTTAACGCATATAATAATACAAATTTATTTATTTCGTAATTTTAAATGTGTTATAGCACAATTCACACAATTCGAGATACAGAGATTTGATAAATTTATATCTTTCTACTAGAAAATAACGTTAAATACTTTTAAAGAAAGACTATAAAAACTAAAGAAAATACTTTGAGAAAAACAACGACAAAAACCTCAAATATATGTACATACATACATGTAAATTAAATGCGTATGTATTAAAAAATGTATATATGTATATACATAAAATACAATAATTTATAATAAAATAAATTCTAATAAATAATAAATAAATAACTTAAATTTAAAATAAAACACAGTTTTTTTTGAGAAAATACCGAAATTTTAATTTGATCATAATGTTGACATCTGGAAATTATATATATATATTGTAACATAATGTAGCATAATGCAACAAATTCCGAAGTGTCTTTTCATTCTGGCAGAATTTTGGTCCGAAGTGTCTTTTCATTCGAGGTTCGTGTCTGCAATTAGTCTCCACAGTTCGGATAATATCACGCTCTCTTATATCACATATAAGAGAGAACAACAGATTATTGGCTGCAGCTGTCATCCTGGAATTATTACATCAGAATTTTCTTATTCCAGTGGTCGAAGAATTTGCTAGAAGTTTCTGGCTATTAGAAATGCGGCTATTTAAGGACAGATGGCGATCCAGACCAGGCAGTTGGTTGTGAACCGCACGAAGAGATTGGAAAAGTGGTAATGGACGAAGTTGTGATTTTGTGATAAAATGAAAGTTGAGAGTTAACAAGAAGAAGTAATTAGTTTGGATTTGTGAATTAAGTAATTGAAAGGAGATAAAGTGATTTGAGAAGAAAGAGAACTTTTAAGAAAAGAATTTGCGAAAAATAGTATAGTGTGAACTTGAATTGTTCTATAGACTACAAAATAAAGAAATAATTTCACAGAATATCGTTTTATCTACTCGAGCCGTAGCTCGCATATTACAATATATATATACCCCCTCGACTTTACTGACATATTTGTGTTTTTTTGACGAAGTTGCAATCACGGTTTGGCATGACTTTGACTTGATTTATTTAATTGTTTTCTTTTTCTTTTAATGAATTACTACAAAACTTGTACTTTTTAATTTTTCTGAAATTTCTTTTATAATTTTCTTTTATTTATTTATTTATTATTATATTTGTGCACCGCCAAGAAGATGTTGACCCTGATTCCTACTTTACGAAAATAAATGCTTTTGATGTGGAACTTCGAAGTAATGAAGCAGTCGTATTGAGCGAAGTGTAAAAGCATCAATTGAATAACCTTATCTTGCAAGAAGAGAGTTTATTCAGTGCCTCAACTGAACCAACCCCGTTTGCAGTACATAAAATAAATACTGGTAACCAAGAACCGGGAGCTACAACACCATACAGGCTTTCACCCACCAGGAGGGATCAGCTAAAAGTTGAGCTAATCAAGCTGATTGAAAACGACATCATTGAAGAATGCGAATCTCCTTGGGCAGCACCAGTCGTTTTAGTGCCAAAAAGGATAGAGGTATTCATGTTTGCATTGACTACCGACAGTTAAATTGCATTACAGTCCCAGACAGATATTCGTTACCAAGGATAGATGACCCCCTGCACGCTACGAAGAAAACTTTATTTAAAAGTACCCTTGACCTACAATCGTGATACTACCAAATTAAAATAGCTGAAGAGGACTTGGACAAAACTGCCTTCATTACGTCATTTGGGATGTTTTATTTCAAACGTATGCCATTCGGTCTACGAAATGCCCCCGCAACCTTCCAAAGGTTAATGGACAGATTTCGCAATGGACTAACTGACATGTTCATACTGGTATATTTAGATGATATAATTATATGTTCAAGTAGTTTTGAAGAACACTACCAAGATCTACAACGAATTTTCGAACGCCTAAGATTATTTAAATTGAAGGTTAATCGAGATAAGTCAAACTTCTGCTGCTCTAACAAACCGAGGAATTGAAGTTGATCCAGAAAAAACCTCTGCTATTGTAGGCCCGAGCCCAAAAATGCAAAACAAGTTTTATCCTTCTTGCAAACCTGCTCATGGTATCGGCGCTTCATAAAGAACTTAGCTGATGTATCCAAACCGTTGAGCAATCTCACCAAAAAAAAGTTGTACGTGGAAGTGGGGTAAAGAAGAGCAAAACTCTTTTGAAATGCTAAAGACCCTACTCACAACTGCTCCAATCTTACAACAAGCAACCGAAGGACAACCCTATTTCTTAAAAACAGATGCTAGCAACTTTGCTATCGGCGCAGTTCTGGTCCAGGGGGAGAAGGAAAATGAACATCCAATTAAGTACGCTTCTAGGCTTCTTACGGCAACTGAAAGCAATTATTCAACCACAGAACGAGAAGCACTTGCCATAGTCTGGGCAGTAAACAAGTTCCGTGGATATATCGAGGAAAGTGAAGTGACACATACAACTGACCATCAACCCCTGAAGTGGCTCATGAGCATCAAGTCCCCAACAGGTAGACTTGCTCGATGAGCATTACAGCTTCAACCCTACAACTTCAAAATTAAGTACACACCAGGTAGAACCAACGTAGTTGCGGGTACATTATCCAGACCCCCATGCTGCAGTATAGATCACACGGAACCTGAATGCAAACTTTGCAGTTTTCAAGTGGATATACCAACAAGAAGACCAAAGGAAATCCGTGAGGCTCAATTAAAGGATGACCAATTAAAGACAATAATCGATTCATTCGAAAATAATGATGAAAACATTACTAGACGGACATCTCGTGGTTACTTGCTCAACGACGGCATACTCTACAGATATTGACCAGAATCCGATGCTGAAACTGCACAATTGATAATACCACGAGAAGAAAGGCAACCGATCCTGCACAGTTACCACGATGCCGCTTCTGCAGGTCACTATGGTGTTGATCGCACTATCTCTAGAATTGCTACCAGATATTATTGGCCCGGTATGAGGAATGACATTTCGCAACACATAGGCATTTGCCTTCCATGCCAGCGATACAAGCCAAGAAATATGAAACCATTCGGACTCCTTCAAATTGTATCAAGCAATCAACGATTTGAAGTGTTAGCAGTTGATCTATTTGGAGCCTTGCCTCCTACATCAAATGGATTTCAATGGATTCTCATAGCTGAAGACCTTGCTAGCCGATGGGTTGAATTATTCCCCCTTACAGAAGTGACAGCGGAGAATTGTGCACTGATTCTTCTTAATGAGGTATTCCTTAGTTACGGGACACCCCGGCGATTATTAACGGACAATGGTCCCCAGTTTATTTCATCACTGATGCAACAGCTTACTGATTGTCTTGGTATACAGCAAACTTTAACACCGGTTTACCATCCTGAAGCTAATCCGGTAGAACGAAAAAACAGGGATTTAAAGACGCAACTTGCTATACTAGTAGGTACCGATCACACAACTTGGGCTTTAGATCTCCCATCGATAAGATTTGCGACGAATACGGCAAAATGTCAGAGCAACGGCTACACTGCAGCGTATCTAACATTTGGACGTGAGCTGAGAACAATCGATGACGTTAAGCATGACCTGCGAACTATAATCCAAACTGAAAATTTCATCCCGCAGATCACTCCAAAGTTGTTGAAGCTCGCCGGAACTATTCAAAACGCTAGAGAGAAAACCGAAAAGACCCAAGACCATAACAAGCGCTATGTTGATAATAAACGACAACGACGGCCTTCACTAAATGTAGGCGACCAAGTATATATAACATCCCATTTTCTCAGCAAATCTTTCAAAAATCTCACTTCCAAGTTTATGCCCAGAAGAGATGGACCATACATTATTCTGAAACGTCTTGGAGCATCAACCTATCAAGGTGCCTTAAACGATGACCCTACAACACCCTTGGGAACGTACCACGTATCTTCAATAACGAAGTGCAAGAACACAACAAACAGGCGTGTAGATGAAGAACGAGTACAGCCTCTCCGTAGACGTGGCTGACCAAAGAAGACACCTATAAGTCCTGCCGCATCATCGAGACGATCTCAGCGCCAGAGAGGGAGATTGTAACAACCACTTATTTATTTATTTAATTGTTTTCTTTTTCTTTTAATGAATTACTACAAAACTTGTACTCTTTAATTTTTCTGAATTTTCTTTTATAATTTCTTTTATTCAGTAAGAAAAGCATTGTAAACATAAATTTTTTTATTTTACTCACTTACATCCCAGGAATAAAAGTGGGGGGAAAGCTCTGTGCTCACGTCATCTATGTAAAGCTTTTCTCCCGAAAACTCTTTGCACGCGTCCCCAATGTGAAGCCGGTCTTCGAAAAGCTCACGCTTGGAGCGTATAAAAGTGCAAGGAACTTCACTAAGGTTTGACGTTTCGGAAACTGCGGTACACTATCGCATTGAAAAGCGCCACACTTTAGGAATTTTTTAAGCGGCAAAAAGAGCTTGATTCGCATTCTGTAAAACTTTTTGTATGTCGTTAATGTATATTATGAAGAGTAATGTACCTAACACCATTCCTTGTGGTACAACTAGGTTTACTTTAATAGAGTCCGATTCTATTTCATTTATTTTTAATGTTTGGGTTCTATTTGAGTGATATGAAGAAAACGACTTTAACTCTTTATTTTTTATACCATATCATTTGAGTTTTAACAACAACATATTTCTGTCAATCGTTTCAAAGGCTCTTTTAAAGTCCAAAAAGCACAGTTCACTATTTTTTTTTATATAACTCTTCTTTTCAGCTCGTAACCACTAAATTAATCGCACTTTCACAGGATTGGTTTTTGCTATTTAAATATTACTTTCTCGAACACTTTTTCGAAAAGGGGCATCGCGTTGACCGATCTAAATTCTACGTGCAGACGTGTATTAACTACTTTTTCAATCGACGTTACAACTGCCTTTTTCCACGGGTCAGAAAAAATGACGGATTCGATAGAACGTTTGAAAATATTTTGTAGCGATGGTCCTATAATTTCGAAGTTGTCAAGCTATCTTCGAGTGCACATAAAGTATAAGTCTGTTTTATTATTCATCTCTTTAAGAGGTAATCGGATATCTTCAACGGAAACATATTGAAATTGGAAATTAATATTAGATTCGTTAACAGAACCAGTAAAAGGCACATGTTGAATAGAGCTAGCAATTTCTATAACAGTTTCAATAAAACAATGATTAAATTTATTAGCAATTAATTTTTTATCACTGTAATTGTGGTTGTCGAAACGAATGTCGACGATATCACTTAAATTTTGACATATTTCTCCATATAGATTTTTGGTCTACAGAATTATCGATTTTATTTTTTAAAAATGTGCGTTTCGATTTTTCAGTTCAGCTTTATATTTGTTCTTTGCATTTCTGTAGGCTGCCCCATCTTCCTCCGTATTTGTAACTACTGCCGTAGCGTATTTTTAAATTTGTTCTTTTCTTAGTTTTATATGAAGACGATTAAACCACACTTTCCGATTATAGATATTACACTTTTTTTCTCAAAAACGATACTGTTTCGTTGATCCCTTCTATAAAAAGGTCTGCTACTCTTATATGATTAACGTTGATGTGACCATTAATACACTTTATTTTATTATTTTTCACAGTTTTGATTTTTCATCCCTTTCTTTATTACTTATACTCGTAGTTACCCATAAAGATTGGTGATCACTGATCATTAATTCACTCACTTATTTACTATTCGCTAGGTATGGTCTGTAGGCTTATGTTGTTGAGTCAGTTGAATTTTGTAGACATGAAGACCCAAATCTTTCGTGAGAATATGCTGAATAAATTTTTGACCACCATGCCGAATGGCTGTTCCCGGACTTTTGATCTCATTCTGGCGTACAGCCGTGATATTTTCTGCTGAACGACCTGGACGAACAAGTGTCGATGGTCTTACAGTTGATGCACTTCAAATATTTTGATAACCAAAAATTGGACGCAATTTGCGAATCGTGGCAGTCAAACTTTCACCATTTTTTGAAATAATGTTTAACAATAAATACGCTATTTTGTCGAATACCGCCCCTTCAATGGATTGTTGCCTTGCCGCGGCGGGGAGACTTGAGTAATCCAAAAGACATGTGAGAGGCGTAAGCAACTGGAGTCTGATTACAAAGATATCCCGAGTGCTTGCATAGCTAGCTATTGGTTAATGAGAACTAGCGGAACGGTCCCCTCCGATGCCCAGGCAAGGTCGGTTGTATAAGTGCCTTATCCCAGTATATCGGTTCTGCTGGGACGGACCCTTTTTTCCGTAATACTCGTGGGACTCAAATCACCCACGAGCTAGGCTAACAAACTGTGTCATATCTAGAAAGATGTGGCCAAACTACAACAATTCATAGACAGATGACTTCCTAAACGGAATACGTAAAGACATCGCCAGAATAACAGCGATCACCACAGGACACTGGCCGATAGGAGACCACTCAGCCAGATTAGGTATCTCACATAATACACACTGTCGCAGTTGCAAGGTCGCAACCGAAAAAGAAACCCTCATCCACTATACGCCTATCCGGCTCTAGCTAGGGCCAACGAGCATTAGGGAAACCATTTTTCAATTAATTCGAGGAGATCTCAGGGAAAAATATTAAAGAACTAATAACTTTCTTAAATTCCACAGATTGGATTTAGAGACTTCAGATCTTAATAGCCAGGTTTATATGAGTTGTGATATCAAAACGGCATCTAGTGCTAATTGGGTTTTTAAAACCGCCACTCCTACCTTCCTACTAGTATACCTACCCGTTTCGAATAGCGATCCATTTTTAATAATGGCGGGCTGTTTATCATCGAAATATTGTAATGATTTGACTGCTCTTGTTGGAACACCCTTTCTGATTAAAAGTTTTGTCACAATTCTTTTCCCCGTTCTTAATGTCGTTCTCTCAAATCCGCCTGTCTCTCATGAAATCAGTTTGTCAGTTAGTGCTTTTGAATTCGGTTGCATCGATCATATGGAATTTGTTGCTTGTTTGTTATCCGTCAAATCTAATGCCATCGATTTTGACGAAGTAAATCCCAAATTTATCAAAATAATTCTCCCTGTCATTCTTCCTTCCCTGCTGCATGTCTTTAATCATATCATAACTACTGGTATTTACCCTGAACAATTGAAAAATGCAAAAATTGTGCCAATCCAAAAAATGCCTACTAGTAAGGAATATCAGCCGATCTCTATTTTACCTTATTTATCTAAGATGTTCGAGAGGGTATGGCAAAGGCAAATTAATACACACATTCGTTCAAATAACATGCTCTCTTCAATGCAATCACGTTTCAAGAAACACCACAGTTATATAACGGCGTTAATCAAAGTTGTGGATGATATAAGGGAATCGTTGGATGATGACAAAGAGACCTTTCTAGTGCTTCTGGATTTTTCGAAAGCCTTTGACACTGTGGATCACAATAATTTTTGCAACAAACTATCAATGTTGTTTAGTTTCTCTAACTCAGCGGTTACCCTTATGTCGTCGTATCTTCAGCATAGAAAACAAGCTGTCTCTGTGGGTCATCGTTCGTCCGATTTTCTCTATAACTGTAGAGGGGTTCCACAGGGCACGATTCTGGGCCCTGCTCTTTTCTCGCTTTATGTGAACGAAATTCCCTCAATAGTATCATCGTCCTATGTATGCTGACGACATCCAACTATATCAAAGTTGTTCTATTAGTATGATAGAAGACTGCGCTAGCTTGATCAATACTGATCTAGAGAGGATATCCACCTGGTCAGAGGAAAATGGGCTTTTTCTAAACCCTCTAAAAACCAAATGTGTCGTTATTAGCAAAAAGATATTGAATCTCTCCTACTTTCCAGACATTATGCTTAATGACTCCAAAATCAAATATGTCGACACTGCCAGAAATTTAGGAATGGTTTTTAATAGGACATTGACATGGGATACCCATATTTTAAATCGGCCGTTGGAAAGTCTATGGGATGTTACGTCAGCTGTGGATGTTACATTATTATACTCCCCTGAAAACACGTTTGTTGCTAGCAAAAACACTTATTACTCCCATCCTTACTTATGGTTGCGAAATCACATTTAACAATACTGCGCGCTATGTCTACTATCTTAAACGCTTTGATAGAATTTTTCACTACTCGAATCACTTTATAGCATGTCACTTGACCACCTACTTCGTTACCGATCTCTTATTCTGCTATCTAATGTGATTCAAACCAATCACTCTAATTATCTTTTGAACAAGCTGCGCTTCGGTGCCTCAAACAGATCCCTTCAACTTATATTCCCACGGTTTTCTTGTTTAACGTCTGAGCGACAGTTTTCGTAAACTCCATCCGCTTATGGAATTCCTTACCGCGGCATGTTCGAAGGTCAGGCGGCACTCAGCGTTTTCGAACCGAGCTTAAGTCCTTTTTCCTTAACAATTCCAACTAATTTTTCTTCGCAATATTCATTGTTCGTTTATTTTTTGACATATAGTGGAGATGTATGATTAAGTTTTTGATTAAGTTTTAATAAATGCGTTTATTCTGTAGCTGTATATCAAATATATTAAATGTAATCTTCAACACTTTATAACTATCAAAAATATATTATAGTATCAAATGTAATCTTCACTACTTTATAAGACTATTCTGTCTTAAAGTGTAAGCTTTAAAGGAAAATAAATGAAAATCAAATGAAATGAAATATGTCGCCAATAATTTCATAATAACTAAATAAATAGTCTAGTCTTATCTGTTGATTCTTTTGTATTTGTTAATTTATTTATCTGTTAATTTAGTATTAGTTAATTTATTTTTTCTATTAATTTGTCGATTTGTTTATCTCATTAATTAATTTAATTTATTAATCTCATAATTTATTTATTATTGATTTATTAATCAAATTAACAAAAATAAATAAATTATGAAATTAATAAATTAAATTAATTAATGAGATAAATAAATCGACAAATTAAATTAACCAATACTAAATTAATAGATAAATAAATTGACTAAAAAAAAAAAAAATCAACAGATAAATAAATTAGCAAACAAATAAATAAGTTTACCGAGATGTAAGGAACGAGAAGTAAAAAAAATTTTAAAAAATAAGTAGTTTAACCCTCATCAGGTAAGAGTATGATATTCTATATTTAATTGATTAATGTTAAATGTGCCATTAATTTTGCAAATTCGTAAGGAGATCAAATCATCATTAGCTTTTGTATGTAGATCTAAAGTAGAGTAATGCCAGGGAAGATTTAGCATCATTTTTAATAATTTGTTATGTGAGACTTAGAAGTTTTTAATGTGACAATCTGCACAATCACCTTAAATCTGATATCCCTACAAATGAATAGCTCGAAAAATGGTTTTGTGGATGATTATTTTGTTTTAATTTGATAGTAATGATTTCCTATTTATAAACAAACATAACATTATTATAGCTAAATAAGTTTGTATAGTGTTCGCGTCTCATATTCTTTGAATGCCAATTTTGAGTCAAGATGTATGCCCAGGTATTTTACAGAAGGCTTATTGAATGTCCGTTGATTGTGAATAGATTAACCGAAGAAAACAAGGTCTTCTTTTTCGTATAAAAAAGATAGCTTGTAGTTTGTGGGCATTAAGCTTTATTTTCCACTTTGTGTTATAGCTTTGCAGCATTTCAACCACACTTTTTAAATTCGTCCCAATATTAAGATCGAACTCATGCGATTAAATTATTGCCGTGTCATCGGCATAAATTGCTGCTTCACACCAGGGAAATTGGATGTGCACAAATTGTATCATACTGATCCAAGAACCGAGCCTTAGGGCACACCTGCATAAAAATTAATCACATCTGACACACTACCATTGACATGCACTTTAAAACGACGATTTGTCACAAAACTTTGAATAATTTTACAGAGAATTGGGGAAATTTAGATTTAACATTTTATAAGTGAGGCCATTACTCTACTCAGAATCTAATGCCTTTTCAGTGTCAAGTAAGATCATCCCAGTTGATATTCCTACTGGTCTATTCATTTTAATAATATTATTATACGTATACTTAAAACCTGATGAGAGGTTCCGTGACCATGCCTAAGACCAAACTATTTATCGGGATATATTTTTCGATCGTCGATAATCTCAACAATTTTTTTCTTTTAGAACTTTTTCGTAAATTTTACTTATGTATGTACATTACGTAGCAAACTTATTGGTCTGTAATTTTGAGGTCTATCAAGAGGGTTTCCCGCTTTTGGAGTTGGCACTACCTTTGTCAGCTTCCATGCATCTAGAAGCGCTAATGATAAATGAAACGAATTTGGTCCCCTCTTTAGTTATCTTTTTAAGGTATTGCATTTTTAATGCAATGTAATGTTATCAATTACCCCTTCGGGTAGGGGTTAGAACATACCCGAGGTAGGTATGCCTGTCGTAAGAGGCGACTAAAATCCAACCTCCGTATACCGGGCGTAAAGTGTATACAAAAAATGCAATGAGTAAAACAAAAAGATTTAATACCCCCAGGAGGCAGTCTATGTAGGTTCACTCGCAAACCCACCTTTTTCGGAAGTAGGCTCTACGTATATGGGGAGAGCCAATTATTGGAATTAATAAACTCCTTTATAAGAAATTCAAGGGTATCTCGGTCTCCACCATCAAGACCGAAATATCTCCGGGAAAAGAAGTTCGTCGAAAGGGCAAGCGTACGAGAAAAGGGTCTCAGTGAAATGTAAAAGATTTGAGGAGGAAAACAGCAAACTCTGTATTAAGCTTAATGAAATGGATCTACTCTACCAAAAGCTTAAGAGAGAGGTAGATATACTAAGAGAGAAAAACAAGGTTTTAAAGAACTCGCTTTTCCAAAAAGAACGCCATGTTACCCCTCACCGCGCAGCTAGTCTCAAATATCATATGGACGTAGAAGAGCTAACACGCGAAACGAATTGCGTCTCAAAGAAAAGACCTAGTCAAAAAAGAAGAGTGAAGCAACAAAAAGGTGAAGCAACAATTGGAACAAGGGCAGGAAATCGAGGTCAAGCATAGACTTCCGCTTTTTATGCTATTCTGAATATCGTATCAAAATCGAGCGCATGCGTACGAGTACAAGATTGATGTCAAGGTTTCAATCACACACAGTCGTATTACCAAAAAGAGTCGAGATGCGTAAAATGTGCCAGTAACCATCTCTCAGAAAGGTGCGATTTAAATAAGAAGGTCCCGGCGACCTGCATAAACTGCAAAAGAAATCATCCAGCAAACTGTCGAGGTTGGTGACAAAAGAGCTTCAAAAAAGGCGCGACGCATTTGAAAATACTCTACACCAGAACGCAATATGCAAAAAAAAAACCTTCGACTCAATCACACCAAAGCTCTTTATTATAGGCGATTTCAACACAAAGCACACCTTTTGGGATTCAGATCCAATTCACAGAAAGGTAGACTTTTGTATGAAGCCGGCGTACAATTCGGGGTTGACTTCGCATCTGATCTTGGCACCTGATCTAATAGACTTCTTCGCAGCAAAAGAAATATCTACAAATTTTGCGAAAGTACATATAAGCTTTGATCTCTCCTCATATCACTCACCGGTAATTTTGACAATAAGTGACCGACTAATAAAAATAGAAGGTGCGCCAAGATTAACTAGCAATAAAACAAACTTGGACAGCTTTTAAAATAATTGCGAAGAAAATATTGTCTTAAATGTTTCGCTTAAAACATCTTTCGAAATAGAAGATGACCTCGGCAAATTTATTGATTCCATTCAGTGCGCCGCATGGAAAATACTCCTTTAAGGAGAAAAAAGCCACAAGCAGCGAAACTAATTATCCGACGGAAATAAAAGAACTTATTCGTGATAAGAGGACAGCACGCAGAATATGGCAACAAACCCACAGTCCCCAAAATAAAATATATTCGAATTACCTATGTAATAAGCTCAAAAAAATTGATCCAAGATCTAAAAAAACCGGGACACTTCTGTTCATTCATTAAAGGCTTAACCGCCGAAAAGCACAAATTACTTACTCTGACAAAGAAAACGCGGATCTATTTACCAAGGACTTAGATGAAACGTTTAAGCCATTTGATGGACAAGCATTGAGAGACGATCTTAGCAGTACGACAACGACTTCTGACATCTTTAGAATAAAAAGTGTGTCGTTTGCCGAACTTGTCAGATAATACTCGTATAAATAATTTAAAAATAATAAAGCCCCTGAATGATTTAATAGCCGAACAAATCCTCAAAGAGTTGACGTACGAGTAGTCATCAACTGAAAAACTCCAACGAGCTTTGGATAAAATCTGAAAATAATCAACTTTTTCTTTCAAGTGAAGTTAACATGCGTCGTTTATCCAAAACTCGTTGGAATTTTTCAGTTCATGACTCGATTGATCTTTCCGTTGCCAGAATAGCCGTATCGTCCGCGAACGTAGCTGCAACGGTGCCTTGAATTTGAGGTAAGTCCCGAGTGTACAACAAGAATAAGATAGGTCCAAGGAACTTCATTGCGGAACTTCAGCGGTAGTTTTCTTATACCTGGAATATTAGGTTCCGAAAAAGTCTACCCGTTTTTATTATCTCGGTACAAATACCGTATGCAAACGCAGCTAAATATCTGGGAATAACTTAATTGGAAGATATTCCAAGCTAAGTATATGACAAGTGTCAAACATGCTCAGTTAGCATTGCCATTTCATCATGGAAAGACTTACACCTGAACAATGCTTACAAATTATTGACTTTTATTATCAAATTTCGTGCTCTGTGAAAAACGTTTTTAGCGCTCTTCGACCATTTTACGGTCGTCATAATAGACCTACTAGGCAAGCAATTCAAGCCATAGTGACCAAATTTCACGCTATTGGACATCAAGCCACCTACCCTCAGTGTTAATGAAGACCGTGATTTGTCCAATCGTCGCCGTTCGCAGCAATTGGGATTGTGTTACTCGACTAAGTGGAAGATTTTACTCAAGGATCTTGGTGTAAAACCTTACAAAATACAGCTCGCGCAAGAACTGAAGCCGAACGACCTGACACAGCGTCTAATTTTCACTGAGTGGGCCTTAGAAAAGTTAGAGGAAGATCAGAATTTTTATCGAAAAATTGTCTTCAGCAATGAAGCTCATTTCTGGTTGAATGAGTATGTTAATAAAGAAAACTGAAGTATTTGGACCGATGAGCAACCTCAGGCAATACAAGAGCTGACAATGCACTCGGAAATATGCACTGTTTAGTGCGGTTTATGGTCCGGCGGACAACGTTACCGTCAATGGCGCCCGCTATCGTTCAATGATTTCGAACTTATTTTTGCCCAAAATGCATGAGTTGAACCTGGTCGATATGTGGTTCCAGCAAGATGGCGCTACATGCCACACAGCACGCGAATCGATGGACCAATTGAAAAATGTGCTCGGTGAGCAATTTATCTCTCGTTTTAGACCGGTGAATTGACCGGCTAGATCGTGCGATTTGACGCCTGTAGACTATTTTTTATGGGTATACGTCAAATCACTCGTCTATGCCCATAAGCCAGCGGCAATTGTAGCCTTAGAAGACAACATTACACGTGTTATTAGCGAGATGCCAGGCAATCTGCTGGAAAAAGTAACTCAAAATTGAACTCTCCGTATTGACCACTTAAAACGCAGTCGTGGTCAACATTTACATGAAATAATCTTTAAAAAGTAAATTGCAAAGCATTGATTTATCAACTCAAATAAGAATTTTATGCCCTTTTGCAATTTTCCTTTTTTTTTGTTGACAATTAAAAACCAAACGCTTAAAAAATCCCATTACATATAACAAATTGCTTTCACATAAGAAAGTGCTTAAACCTGTGTGGACGTACGGTATACTACTCTGGGATTGTACGAAACAATGATATCCAGAGAGACTTAGAGATAGCCACCATGGAAAACGAAACAACAAAATTCACTCACAAGCTTTGTATTCATCTTCATGGTCATTGCAACCATTCCACAATCTAAACTTTAAACGGGACAAACCTTATGCGCTGACTTCAAGAACGAAACCAGGTGCTTTTGCTAGAAATGTACCTGCATCACTGGAATATTTTTTGTTTGAAGATTAAACTACTTGATAAGGTTATAACTTAGTTGTAGTAAACAAAAATAAGGGAAGGGTGTTTTTAGTCAGTAGAAATCTGATATTACTTTGAGTACACGGTGTCTAAGAAGATTTTCACCTACCCACAAAATATTTCAGAAACAAATTCATTTGATGGAGTTTCAGTAGTGCTCATATTAAAAGTCTGTTGAGCTTTCTCACATGAGTTTCTGGGAAATTCGAAGCAACTACTTTCGCTTGTTTAGTGTCTGTCAAAAGGTATTGGAATCATTTTGAAGACAAGGTATTTGCCTGTTTTTACTTCTTTTACAATTTTCATTATATTCCAGAAAGGCTTTGAGGCTTTATCTAGGGTACTTAATTTATTGTCTCTCCGTTTCGTTAAGCTTGAATGCTTTTATTTATTATTTCGTTAAATTGTGATAACAGAATTTGAGACATAGGCTGGCGAATAACTTTGCTAGTTTCTCCCGTGCATATTTCTAATTCTAATAACATTTCGTTCTAATTTAAATTTTTTATTTATCTAAATTTTGTACTGGTTTTGGAAATGCTATTAACAGCTAAGGTAATAACATGTTTTGAAAATTCTTGACTAATGGAGTCAATATCTTGTTTGTTAGAGATGTTTTCAATATTTGTAAGAATAGTTCTAAGATTTATTTTTACTTCTATCCGAAAACTTGTCCAATTTCCTTTTTTAAACAGACGAATATTATAAAGAAGTAGATTATGGTCAGAGCTAACCTGTTAAAAATATCCATAACACAATAATTTACTAAATAATTTTCTGAGATCGTTCTTTAATTTGTTTAATTTTAGAACTTGTGTGAAGCCTTCTGAACTTTCACCTAGAAAATGAACGCAATATATCTTGAGTTTTCTTTGACGACTTTATGTTATTTCATTTTCATAAGGATCACGACACCTCCACCTCTTCAATTGCTGTTGTTGTTATTATTATTACAGCTTGGCATTTTATGAACAATTTATTTGTTCTCTTATCGATTTCGCCTAAATTTGAAATGTGAACAATTTACAAATGATCAGCACATATTCGTATGACCAAGTCATGCCCTTTATTTTTTCAAAGACACACATTAATTTATTTTACATCTTCAAAAAACATTAATAAAAAAAAAGACTAATGACTCTTGTCCTGAACCTCTCAAAAAGTCCAATTCGCAAACCTTAAGCGCAGTTGAGCAATGGTATCATTGTCAAAAAGCCATCATCAATCAATGACAATTAACTTTTTCGTCCACCTAACCAAAGTAAGGTGACGATAGCAATAACAAAGCTTAAATCCAAAAAGGCTGCTAAAGCCGACGGCATACATCAACTCATCTGTAAAATATGATCGGATAAACTATGGCCGACGAATGGAAATTCAATATCGTTTGCTCCTCAAGAAAAGAGACCCTCTGAAATGCGCCGACATGGATAGTGTGAATGCCTTAAACTATCTGATTGATCCGCATCAGTGTGGATTTAGGCCAAGATGTCCACCATAGATCAGATAATCACATTACGGCAGATCTTGGAAAAAACCCAACATCTTTTATCAAATGAGGTCTCTCTAGATTCATCTTTTACTCACCACCGAACCACGTCTAGCATCCCTGCTAAACTCGTCCATCTGTGCAATATAACGATGGAGAATGCACACTGCTCCATAAGGGTCAGTAACAACATCACGGACATGACGCTGTCATTTTGTACAAAGTTCTCAAGCTAACATCAAGGGTACGATCTTTCAAAAGTCTGTACAACTACTCATGTACGCCGACGATATTCAGATAATTGGAAGAACGCAGCGGGCTGTAAGTGGTACTTTCGTCGTTTGATACAGAAGCGGCGAAAATGAGTTAAACGGTTAATAAGGCAAATTGAAATATATTCTGTCATCAAAAAAGCACAGACAACATTGGCGACTTGAACAGGACGTCACAATAGACATCAACAATTTTTAGTTACTTTACTCAATCCGCTGTAAATTCAAATAATGAAATCAGCACAGAGATCAAGCCAACTGCTGTTTCCTTGGGCTAAGAATGTAATTGAATAGCAAAGTCCTCTCACCGACAGCTAAGGTGACTTTATATAAGACCCACGGCCCTGATTTAAGGTAAAGAAACACCCTTTGTCGTTTTCAAAGAAATATTCTTGAGGGGAAGGAGAAGATACAACAACGAACTATACCGGTTGTATAGCAACATCGACCTAGTCAGACGGGTCCGAATTCATCGCCTGAGATGGCTAGGATATGTGGAGCGAATGAACATAAACGCTCCGGCAAGGAATTTCTTAGAATCCATCCCAGTCGGATGACGTGGTAAAGCAAGACCTCGTTAAGGTGGCTGACATACATATGTAAATACAGAGGGACCCTAACCAACTTTTGAAGTCAAATCCTCTCGAGTACGACTAAAAAGGTACACTGAAGAAAGTGCGTTTCAACATGCCTTACCAAGATGTAATGGGTGGAATTTCGCCCTTGGAGATATACCTACCAGTTTCAGTGGAATATATTTGGTGAAATATGAAAATATTAGTCTGGACTACAGTAACTACAAAATTTTAATTTTTGTAGAATATTTGTGGCTTCTACCACGCAATAATTCAGATTAAACACAATGTTTTTTTTTTTATTTGAATAATTTTCAAGACATCCACAAAATAAATAATATTTTGTCTACTAGATAAGTCGGAACAAATTTCATTAGGTCTTTGACTAATCGCGATTGTGTATGCCTAGCAACTCTGTGTAGTACCTGACAACGAGCTATCACACATCGAAATAATATTCAATCAGCACTCCCGAGCTGCGTTGCATGTGTCTGGATAAACCCAAAAAGTGGGGTTAGTTTAAGAGACAGATTTTTTCTATTCATTTGTAAGGTGATAAATGTATGTACTTTCACTTGCTTATTGGGATACCTTACACACTTGTTTTCTCCTTAAAATAGAAGATTATAAAGATACACTTTTTCTTTTCATCCCCAAGTTGTTCTTACTATTATAGAATACGACCAGCTCGAAATTGGAAATTTCTGCACCACTTCTTCCTATACAAAGCACAGCCCATCTGTAAGACCGAAATTCATCTGAAACCACACAAAAAACACCTCAAGAAAAACTACTGACCATTCTTTGTCCTCCACTGTACATACAGCAGATGTCTAACATTAACATCTTTGTCGGGTAACACTTTAGTGCCATCAAACATATTTCCCAAGAGCAGAAAGTTCAAGTCGAAAAGCAAAAAAATAAATATACGTACTCGTACATACTCATTCAAAGACTTCAAAATACCCGAAGTATGCTTCAATCTACAAAGATATCGCAAGCAACTGCAAGTTTACCCCATAAGAGCACTCAAAATATTTCTTCTACAATAAATTTAAATAATAAGATGCACCTATACCCATCTTATAAGGTGTGTGTAAAAAAGAATATCAAAACTCTTTAACATTATGCACACACTTTAAAGAGGATAAACTTTTCTGCTCTTTGGAAAAAAAAAATAAGTACCTACGTTCTCTTCGCCGGGACGACGACCTAGAAGACGCGAAAACTTATTTGTAAACTTGCAACTACTTTGAAAGTGATCTTGCAGAAATAGCATATCTACATGGAGCCCCTTCCTGTTGATGCCCTCTGCTATTCGGCTCTTGGGAAATTGTTTACTCTAAAGGTTTCATATAATTTTAAGGAGCTCATAAATCACGATTATTACTTACTACCTCGTGTGAGCTGGTGGTGTGCCGTAGACGCCTCCCGCCTTGCAGGACGTGTAATCAGTTTATGGCTTTCATATCCACCCACCCATGTCCTTTGTTTAAGTTGCCGACGATGAAGGAAAAAGGATGTTTTCATTCGAAATATCGGGCTTTTTAGCCGTAGTTGAAGAGCCTCTTAAGGTCTCAATAATCTCATCCGCAACAGCAATGTGACGGTAACAAGGACGAAAGGTAAAACCACTTACATACAGGTGGTGGTTGTAGGATGACTCTTGAAAGGGAGACGACTCAGCAGAAGCAGCAGTTGCATCGCAACAATGTGGACCGTATACGCCTCTCTAATGTTTTTCGTTCTCATCCTACACCCACCCATTAAAAAAGAATCTCTGTGTAAGTGTAGGTGTGCTTCTGTTTTACCTATTCCACTCGAATCCTATTTTTCTCAGGAATATTTTTGCCACATTAATCATTTTTTATTAAAAACTCAGGAGATGAGGATGCACTTTGGGCGCAAGTTAAGCTTTCAAGTTTTTATGTGAGTGTTGGATGCAGATGTAAGGATAGAGATGGTTTTTACTCGAAGGACAGTAGGGAAAAAGATTAGGGACAAGAAAGAAAAAAAAAAGAATCACCGACATCATGATACACTGAAAAGGTTAACAAAGGCACTGCATGGAAAACAACATCGCTTAGTTAACAAGTTGATGGAGTTGGGGTTATGTAGGATTCCCTGTAGTGCGAAGCTGCTCAGCTCTATTTAAACATTTAGAACTCAACACTTACCCTCGAGTGCATAAACAAGGATTTGCAGATTTGTATATTTACATAGATGTGCAGCGTATGCCATTTGATTAAGTTGATAGCATTTTGTTGAAAAACTTTTTTGAAATACCTTTAAATAGATTAACGTCAGTTAGTTTTTTTTCGTGTAGGTCCTATGTCGGAAAAATACGCTGTACTCCAGTAAGTCCATGGCAAAGGTTTACGTTTGAGGGTGTTCAACTATAATTACATAATCTCAACGCCAAGTCTTACTAGTGCTACAAGTTTTCTATATCTGCATACTTTTCATTCCTAATAGGCTGTTGAACAACAAGAAGAACTAACATACAAAAAGTTGCAATCCGTCGCTCTTTACAATGTATGGATGAATTGTGGCCAAAGTCTGGCTGACCCACCCGGCGTTGCTGGAGTATTTCTTTTTCTTTTCAAATTTAATTGCAATACAAACCTTTTGTGGCATGACTTCGTGAAGCCTATTTCTACTATTTTTATCAGATTTTATCAGAAAAACTGTTGCTACGACTTTAGAAGAAAGTGAGCGTGGCTGTACGGATTCTAATGAGATCTTCAAAATAAAGTTTGGTCATCAAAGCAAAAAGGTTCGAGAAAGCTATTCGCGTTTACATATATTTTCTTTGAAGAAAACACAACGAAAAGTAACGAAGTGTAGAGAAAGTTATGCATTTATGTACATTTTCTTAAGTCGATATTTTTTCAGTTTCAAGTCAAAATATTAATAACAATTTTTTTTTTTAAATTTTAAGGCTTTGGATTCCAAAAAGCTTATAATTAAATTAAAATTAAATTTCGCCAATTGAAAATTTAAGACTTAAAAAAAGGTGACAGACGAATGGATGGACATGACTAAATCGACATACTTCTCAACATTGATAACAAATTATAAATAATAAAAGGCAAAACTCACTCGTCAACGTTTTCCTTAGAAACATGATTTTAGCTAAAGAATATGATGGGGGTGAAGGCTCTAAGGGGTAAAATGGGGGTTGAATCCCCTCGAAATTACTTTATTAAAAACAGCTTATCCAATTTGAATAAAAAATTTTGTTTTTTAGCGGAAACATTCAGGCTTCATTCATTCATCTTTCTACCTTGTTCCAGCTTGAGCTCCGGCTCAGAAATCATCAATATTTTTTTTATTTTTCATCGTCGGATACCGTCGTCAACAGCGTGTATTGTGTGGGTGCACAGGAAATAAAGCTTTTGCTTTGATTTTTTTGTTTGATTCCTCGCTATTGGGAGAATACGGGAGAATACTGAACACCAACAAATGTTTGGTCTGCGTTCTCAAAATTTTCTATTGATCTTTCCATTTCAGGCTAAAACGATAAAACAAATATTTTTGTTCCGTGTCTATATATCGGTCTGCCTATCTCTTTCATAACTCTCACAATCTTAAGTCGAGAACCATCTTTTCTTTTTTTTATAATTTGCGCGGGCAAATGGGGAAATGAATACCCTTATATTATTGCAGGGCACGGGCGTTTGCAGATAGACAGAGAGAGAGAAAGAATGAAAGGTTGGTGTAGTGGTTTGAAACTCAGGTGGTATCAAGTTTCAGTAAACTCCAAGAGTGGCGTCCAGATAACTGGGGAGCATTTTCGTTTTGCTTTTATTGTCACTGCTTATGATTCACAGTATTTTTTTCCCCATCCCCCTGATGTCATCATCACAGTCAAGTTGAATTTTCAGCCATATGCCCACCCTACTGCCAGTGTTATGCCTTCGCTGAAGAGTTGACTTAGCTTTCACAATTGATAAACTTTTTTTGTTTTATTTCATGTGAAAGAAAGAGATGATTCTTGACCTCAGAATTTGAGCCGTGAACCCACAGCGAAACAAGCGATGATGTAACCATTACACTTCGGCCACTCCATGAAATTTGATTTCTGCATCCGGTGTAGTATGCCGATGATCCCACCTAAAGACCATTTATAAGTATACAAGTGGGGCAAAAGTAATGTCATAATGTGAATGTGCCATCATTTTTGCAAATGGCGTCAAATGTCATTTTGCTTTGACATTTAATGCACAGATGAAGTTGCTGTAGTACAAATTGTCAAATAAGTCACTCACTGAAGTAGCAATGTACGTGCTGTCAAAACGGAAAGATAATCGCACTGTTTCGTGAAAATGTTTTTTGTGGTGGATTTAATTTATAATAATGAATGACGAAGAAGAAATCGCACGCTATTAATTTTTCCGTAGCCGGCTCCGTCATTTTCATTTTTTTTATTTTTAACTGTCAAAAAGTAGTGCAGCTCGTTCGGAAGTTGAAGTTGACTCAACATGTGCTGCACCTACTTTTCGTACTACAGCTGCAGCTTTGCATTGTGTTCGTACTATAGGAAGTACGTGTATTTCAACTTTGACAGCGGTGCATACTACGGTTTCAGCTTCACCATTGTATTCGGGCAGTTATGTTATAGACAAAATTATTTGACAACAAGCAATGGAGCGATACACACCTGAAGAACTCGGAATTATTGTTATTGCTTATTTGACCATCTGCTTTTTTAACGCAGCGTGAATTTGGTCGCCGTTGTCCTCGTCATCCTGCACCATGTGCTCGAACAATTAAGAGTTTGGCTGAGCATCTCGTGCAAACTGGTTCCACTAGATATGCCCGAGAGTAGTGTCCGGCACCGTATTGTTCGTTCAGCCGAAAATATCACTGAGTCCACAAACACCGACGAAACAACGATGCCCACAAATTGGCATCAGCAAACGTACGTTGAAAGACCTGAAGATGTTCCCTTATAAAGTGTAAACCGTCCACCAATTGCTGCCTGCGACGAAGGCCATTTCCACTTAAGTGGTTATGAGAATAAACAAAATTTTGCATTTCTGGGGCACGAAGAATGCACATGAAATGCAAGAAGAGCCATTACATACCCTCAAAGTGACTGTTTGGTGGGGCATTTGCAGTGAAAAAGTGATTGACCCTTATTTCTTTGAGGACGGCACCACAGTAACTGTAACTGGTGACCGCTACAGACAGATGTTAAATGAATTTTTTTTTTGCCGCAAGTTGCTGAATTGGATCTCGAGCATTGTTGGTTCCAGCAGGACGGAGCAACCGCTCACACAGCTCAGACAATGGTGGAGATTTTGAATCACCAATTTAGGGGCCGTGTGATCTTCCGTTTTAGCGATTTGAACTGGTCGACCAGATCGCCAGATCTGACGGCGCCAGACTTCTTCCTTTGGGGCTTTTTTGCAATCTCGCGTTTACCACAATAAAACACAAACCTTGCAAGTCTTGAAAGCCAACATTGAAGAAGAAATCACCAATTTGGAGCCAAATGATTTGCGAGCATCTCCTCAAGAGTTGGCCATTTGACTGATGTCATTTTTTCAACTTAATGACATCAATTTTGCACCTTCAAGTAAACTTTCCGTGAAAACAGAGCCCAATTTTTTTTTCATTTCTAACAAAATGGCGCCAATTCACATTATGACATTACTGTTAGTGAATTTTGATAATATTTAGATTTTTAGTTTGGCAAAAGTCTAGCAACGTGAGTTAACGTTACCTCTTCGAGGAAACTTTAAAAAAAACCGAACTACTCAGACCTTCAAGAAAACGCACGATCTATTTTATCCAGTTCTCTTTAACACAACTTCCTCAGACAACGTCAAACTTAAGACTAACTTAATTCTGTTTACGTCCCCCAAAAAACTGTCGCCATTCCAAAAAACTGTCGCCATGACCTTGTTTGCTGTCATACTCGCCTTGGCCTTCTTCGGCTTCGATTCACCAGGAGAAGTCCATTGTTTTGACTGTTCCTTGGTTTCTGGTGTGTTATTGTGATTCCAGGTTTCATCCACGGTTACGAAACGGCGCAAAAACTCAGCCCAATTTTTCTGGAAGATCGCCAAACACACCTTTGAAGTTGTCAAACGAATGCGTTTGTTGTCGATTGTGAGGAAACACGGCACCCATCTTGCGGAAAGGTTTTTCAAATCCAAATTTTTATGTAAAATCGAAATCACTGAGCCATGTGATAAGCCTGTGGCCTCTTCAACCTCGCGCACTTTCAGTCGCCGATCGTCCATTATCAAACCATGGATTTTGTCAGCCATTTCTGGTGTGGTGACCTCAATTGAGCGACCAGAACGTTCGGCGTCACTTGTTCTTGAACGACCGCACCGAAATTGAATAAAACCATCCAATCGATGGTGAAGAGTCCCCATAATATTTGTCAAACTTTTGTTTGGTTTGCGTGATAGTTTTTTCTCACAAAAAATAATGTTTAATGAGCACTCGAAATTAACTTTTTTCGCATTTTAACGAAAATGCTAGTAGGCGTCTATATAAAATGGCTGCCACAACAAAACTATTTGACAGATTTGTCTGAAAATTTGGGTGCGTTCTTTTGAAAGATGATTCTTGACAAAAAAAAAATAAAAATTTAAGGAGACGACACAATTTGTGTAAATTTTCAGGAACTTATTGACCCACCCTCGTATGTTATATGACAATACATGTATGTAGGTACGCCATAAATTACTTATCATAAATACTCGGAGAATTTGTCATTGTACTTAAAAGTTCAGATGTTTTAATCATGCAAATTTAGCGACTGTTGAGTACAGTTAGATTTGCTGTAAAATATGTGTAACTGCGAGACAAACAAGCTTGGTTTTAAGTTAGCAGCTTAGTTAGTGTAATTTTGTTGACCGCGAAGTGAAAATGTGTGATAAAAGAAATGCTAAGTGTGTTCTTCATACGAATGATAGTCCAAAACAATGCGGAAAAATTATTTTGTTTACTGAGAAAACATTAGAGAAATGCGGTCTTATTTTGAAATTGCGAAAAATAAATAAATTTAAGTTTTCCAATATAAACCTTCCGATGGAGGTGGATAGTGTAAGTGGGTACCACAGTGCGTGCTATCATATTGTAATATGCGAGCTACGGCTCGAGTAGATAAAACGATATTCTGTGAAATTATTTCTTTATTTTCTAGTCTATAGAACAATTCAAGTTCACACTATACTATTCTTCGCAAACTCCTTCCTTACAAGGCCTCTTTCCTCTCAAATCACTTTATCTCCTTTCAATTACTTAATTCACACATCCAAACTAATTACTTCTTCTTGTTCACTCTCAACTTTCACAATGTATCACAAAATTACAACTTCGCCCATTATCACTTTTCCAATCTCTTCGTGCGGTTCAAAACCAACTGCGCTGTCCTTAAATAGCCACATTTCTGATAGCCAGAAACTTCTAGCAAATTCTTCGACCACTGGAACAAGAAACTTCTGATGTAATAATTCCAAGATCACAGCTGCAGCCAATAATCTCTTGTGGTTATAATTCTCTTGCGGTTATAATTCTCTCTTAATTCTGCGACGTCGTCTTAGCCATAATCCGTACACGAGTCTCGAATGAAAAGACACTTCGGAATGTGTGCATACTCTATGGGAGCGTAGTTATTATGCTACATTATTGTTGCATAGTTGTTGGAGCGTAGTTATTATGTTGCAATATCTTCACGGCTGTATCAAAAAAACTGATTACTTCTTTCAACGATACTAGACATGGACAATGTAAATAATGTTCAATTTATAACTAATAGCCTAAATATGTATACAAATAATAATGAATACTATACATAGTGCTTGAAATCAGCAGTAATGATGAATCAATTGCAAATATTCCCACAAGTTTAGAAAACACTCCCACCACTTTGAATACAATTACAATTAGGGAAAATACAATCGTAAAATGTTTTTTTTGTAATTATGCTACTAAACGTGCAAAGGGAAATAGTAAAGAAAAGCTTATAAGTGGCCAACGATTCACATTAGAACACATAGTGTGTAAAGCTATACTTCTTGGGAACGATGTAGTATATTGTAATATGCAGGCTACGGCTCGAGTAGATAAAACGATATTCTGTGAAATTTATTTCTTTATTTTCTAGTCTATAGAACAATTCAAGTTCACACTATACTATTCTTTGCAAATTCTTTTCTTACAAGGTCTCTTTCCTCTCAAATCACTTTATCTCCTTTCAATTACTTAATTCACAAATCCAAACTAATTACTTTTTCTTGTTTACTCTCAACTTTCAATTTATCACCAAATTACAACTTCGCCCATTATCACTTTTCCAATCTCTTCGCCACGGTTCTAAACCAACTGTGTCTTTTTTGATCGCCATCTGTCCTTATATAGCAGAAGTTTCTGATAGCCAGAAACTTCTAGCAAATTCTTCGACCACTGGAACAAGAGAAATAATTCTTGCAGTTATAATTCCCTTTTATCCCTGATATTATTCGTCTCTTTCGTTGACATGAGCTGTGGAGACTTCGTCCCAGACACGAACCTCGAATGAAAGGACAGTTCGAACCAAAATTCTGCCAGAATGAAGTCACTTCGGAATTTGTTGCGTCATATTTTTAGGGGGCGTAGTTATTATTATGCTACACTGCCCCCCTCTTAGACATGTTCGTCCCGAACAAGTGCATCCTCATTTCGGCCATTGTATCGACTCAGTCGGTCCACATGAACCACTTTCATTTTGGCCCTCGGTCCTCGCTGGATGCGGTAGACAACATCGTTGATGCGGGTTACTATTCTGTAGGGACCTTCCCAGTTCCGCTGTAATTTAGGTGATTTCCCCTTTTGGCGATGGGGATTATACAGCCACACCAGATCTCCTTCCTGGAATCCTGACGTTGTTGCCTTGGCATCATACCTGGTCTTCATGCGGTCGCTCGTCATCTTAATCTGGCTTCTGGTCCTTTGGTGTATGTCCCTAAGCCTTTCCCTAAGGTCCGCCACGTACTCTTCTTCATTTCTGGGCTCATTGGTAGGAGATCCAAATTTCACCTCACTGGGTAAACGAGCTATTCCACCAAATAAGATTTCGAACGGCGTATGTCGAGTAGTGCTATGCACGGCACTTCTATAGGCCATCAAAAACAAGGGAATCTGCCGGTCCCAATCCCGTTGGTAGTCACCTACGACCTTCGAGAGATGTTCGTCCAAAGTCCTATTGAAACGCTCCACCATACCGTCCGACTGTGGATGAAGCGGGGTTGTCCTTGTCTTTTTGATTCCGAGTAGTTGACACATCTCTTGGAAGATTCTTGACTCGAAGTTCCGCCCTTGGTCAGAATGCAATTCCAAGGGCACACCGAATCTGCTAACCCAATTGTAGACGATCTGCTCCGCCACGGTTCTGGCTTCCTGGTTAGGGATCGGAAACGCTTCCGGCCACTTACTGAAGTAGTCCATCACTACGAGGATATACCGATTACCATTGTCGGTTTCCGGAAAGGGTCCTGCGATGTCAATGGCGATTCGTTCAAAAGGTGCTCCCACGTTGTATTGGTGCATCTTACCTCGAGTTTTGATTCTCGGACCCTTGCTAGCTGCACACACGTCGCATTTTCTGCACCAGTCTTCGATATCTTCCTTCGCTTTTAACCAATAAAAACGTTCTCGTACCTTTTCTAGCGTCTTATTCACTCCCAGGTGGCCTCCGGTCGCCCCGCCATGCATTTCCTGTAACACCTCCTTGACCCTCGTCCGCGGTACGACAAGCTGCATTACAAACGACTTTCCGTCGGAGGATTCCCATTTTCTTCTCAGAACACCTTCTTGGACATGGAGGGAGTCCCACTGCGCAAAATATGCCTTTAAGGTCGGGCTTCTGTGAGAGATGTCCTGATGATCCGGTTTCTCCATGTTCTCCTTCCAGGCCAGAATCGGCTCGATATCCGGGTCTTCCTTCTGAGCGTTCCGGATCTCATCTACGCTCCAGCCGGCGATAGGTTCGGCTCTCATTCTTTGGATTGAAACCAGCTCCCGTTCTTCCTGACGCGCACAATGTTTACAATCCGTTCTGCATGGTCTCCGGGACAGTGCATCCGCATTAGAGTGGAGTTTTCCTTTACGATGCTGTATTTCGTAGTCGTAGATTTGTAGCCTTTCGATCCATCTTGCGACCTGACCCTCAGGACTCTTGAACTGTAATAGCCATTTTAAGGCTGCATGGTCTGTGCGAAGAACGAACTTTCTCCCGTAGAGGTATTTGTGAAAATGCTTCGTAGCCAAGATCAAAGCTAGAAGTTCCCGCCTTGTCACGCAGTAGTTCCTTTCTGGCTTAGAGAGCACCTTGCTGAAGTACGCAACCACCTTCTCTTGGCCGTCATGCACCTGGGAGAGTACGGCTCCTACCCCGACATTACTAGCATCTGCATCCACAACGAACGTTTCCCCGGGAGTGGGGTAAGCCAGTATCGGGGCATCGCATAGCCGTTGTTTAAGTGCCTTGAAGCTCTTCTCGCACTCAATTGACCATTTGAATTGTTTTCCCTTTTCCGTCAACTGGTGCAGGTTCTTTGCGATCCCGGCAAAATCCTTCACGAACCGTCTGTAGTAGGTGGCTAGGCCAAGGAAGCTCCTTAGTTGGTGTTTGTCTTTGGGGACTGGCCAGTTTTTCACCGCTTCGACCTTCTCCGGATCGGTTCTCACTCCTTTCGCTGAAATTATGTGTCCCAGGTACTTGACTTCCGCTCTAAACAGGGCGCACTTCTTGGGGTTGAGCTTCAGATGGGCACTTCGAAGCCTTTGAAACACATCCCTTAGATTGTCTCGGTGTTGCGCAAACGTTTTTCCTACGACGATGACATCATCCAAGTATACCAAACAGGTTTTCCATGTTAACCCTTGCAGGACACATTCCATCAATCGCTCGAAAGTCGCCGGAGCATTGCACAGCCCGAATGGCATTACCGTGAATTGCCATAGCCCATTTCCTGCGGTGAAGGCGGTTTTCTCCCGGTCTTCTGGATGGATCTGTACCTGCCAGTAGCCACTCTTCAAGTCGAGAGTGGAAAACCATCGGGCTCCTGATAGTGTGTCTAGCGTGTCGTCAATCCGTGGCAGAGGGAAGCTGTCTTTCTTGGTGACGTAATTGAGCTGCCGATAGTCCACGCAGAACCGCGTGCTGCCATCTTTCTTCTTAACCAGTACAACCGGTGATGCCCACGGACTTTTGGAACTTTCAATCAGACCTTCTTTCTCCATTGCCGACACCATCTCTGCAACTTCTGTCTGCTTTACCAATGGAAGGCGCCTAGCAGGCTGACGAATTGGTCTAGTATCACCAGTGTCTATTCGATGTTGTACCAGGTGTGTTCGGCCGTATTCTCCGTCCTGTGAGGCAAATACATCAGCGTACTCATTGATAAGATTCTCTGCCATAGTTCGCTGCTCCTGATTCAGCTCACTGGACTGGAGAATCGTCTCTCTCGCTTCCGCTGTCCAAGGTGATGGGAGAAGTTTTGGAGCATCACGTTCAGATATTGTTGCGACGGCGGTAATCGGCGTGCATTTTCCAGTCACCTCCCCTCGCCTTAGTTTGACAGTGTGTGGTCTTGCGTTCAAAACCCTCACTGGAACCATGGTGTTCTTTGGTTCGACTAACGTCTTTCCCACGATGTAGTCTTGAGAATTCTTCTCTGGGTCTGGTTCTACTATGTAGAATCGGTGGCTCCCAAGATCACCTTCCAGCTTCGTCCAAATGATTGTCTCTGAAGACGGCGGCAAAACTTCGTCTTTGCTGATGACTGTCCTGAGAGTTACGGCATTCTCATTTCCGTACACCATCGGAATCTCCACATTTCGATACCTCAGTACTTGCATCCCGATGTCCAAGATTACTTCATTTGCTTTCATGAAGTCTACTCCGATGATGCACTCGTCGCATATATCTGCCACCAGAAACGCATGGGAGAACGTCAGTCCTGCCAGAGTAATCGTAAGACGAACTTCTCCAAATACCTTCGCCATTTCCCCTGTTGCAGTCTTCAGGCAGTAGCTGTTGGTGTTGTGCAGCCAGGAGCTTTTGACGATATCTCTTCTTACAATGGAGGCAGTGGCACCTGTGTCGATGGTGGCTACGCACTTCGCCTCGTTGATTAGTGCCTCCACTGTCAGGCTCTTGTTACCCCGTTTGGTTTGCGAAACTTGAATGGTGGTCCTGGGGGCCTCGATTCCAGTAACCAACTTCTGCCCCGCGAAGTTGGTCCTTACGCATTTCCCGACTGCTGGTTTTGGGAAGTCTGACTGACAGGATGGATGTTATCACCGCCAGATGCTTCCTCTCTGCTTCTCCTACTTCCGCAATGTGAACAATTTCCTCGTCTAGGTGCACACCTGCACTGCCGTTGTAGGTGTCCGGTTTGGTTGCAATTCCAGCAACGGATTTGACTTCCGCGAGCTCTGTCTTCATCCATGACGGCTGTTCTCTGGCATGAGCATTCCACGACGGACATTTCCCTGACACGGTGTATTCCCTGGTATGCTTGGTCCGCAGCCTTCATTGACAAAGCGAATGCCAATGCCTCGGGGAGTGTTCGCTTTTCAACCATCCTTACAGCCATTTGCAGTTGTCTGTCCTCTATGGCCTGAATAAAAGCTTCCACCGCCATTTCGTTGATAAGCTCCTCACCGGCTTTAGGGTATGAAAGATGGGCTAGTCGCTCTATATCCGCTTGCAACTGTTGGAGCGTTTCCCCCCTTTTCTGGACTCGACTACGCAGCTGAACCCTGTACACCTGCTGCATGTGTTCATCCCCAAACCGCATCTCGATAGCCTGAACCAGAGAGTCGTAGTTCTGCTGTTTATCTTCCGGGATGGTCTGCAAGAGCTCCGCAGCTGGACCCCTCAGTGCAAGCGTGAGTGCAATAGACTTCTCTTCATCGTCCCAGCTATTGGTCATTGCGGCCGCTTCGAATTGCCTCTTATAAATTGGCCATGATGTTTGACCATCGAAGATAGGAGGCTGCACCTCCTTTCTTCTCAGACCGTCAGTGGAATATTCCCGTGCTTTCTGTCTCTTCACGTTGCTGAGCTCCTTAGCAAGATTTTCGACTTGCTTTTCTACTTTTTCAAACTGAGTCTCTATCTTCCCGAACTGAGTTTCATGTTTCTCAAAATTTTCATCGAATCTAGTTTCGACTTTTTCGAGTTGCGTCTCGACCTTCTCGATTTTCTCTTCGATCACTTCGAATTTGGATTCCAAGTTCTTGTTTTGCTCATCAAGTTTACTTTCCAGAGCATCTAGAGAATTCTTTTGTTCGTCCATTGCTTTCTTTTGTTCATCCAACTTAAGTTCTAGAGAATTCTTTTGTTCGTCCATCTTAAGTTCTAGAGAATTCTTTTGTTCGTCCATTGCTTTCTTTTGTTCGTCCAGCTTAAGTTCTAGAGAATTCCTTTGGTCGCCCATTGCTTTCTTTTGTTCGTCCATCGCTTTCTTTTGTTCGTCCAGCTTAAGTTCTAGAGAATTCCTTTGATCTTCTATTGCTTTCTTTTGTTCGTCCATGACTAACTTAAGTTGCAGGAGCAGACTTGTTATACCCGGGTCGGCTGCTGTACTTGCTGGTTCCTCTTCCACGTCAAACTCTACGTCGTGCGGATTTTCACCTTCCTGCGTTACTGCTTCTTCCAGACGAATCAGCAGGGCATCTTTTCCCCCAGTTGTGTCGAGGTTCCGCTTACTGAGTTCTGCCTTTAGTTGAGTTATAGTTAGTTTTCCCAATTTGCGACCCATTTTGCGCAACTAATTAACTCAACACAGAAATCGTTTTTTTTTTTTTTTTTTGTGCAATTTCACACCACGGAAATAGTTATTCACAGAATAAGTTTTATCCCGCTTCTGACACCAATGTAATATGCAGGCTACGGCTCGAGTAGATAAAACGATATTCTGTGAAATTTATTTCTTTATTTTCTAGTCTATAGAACAATTCAAGTTCACACTATACTATTCTTTGCAAATTCTTTTCTTACAAGGTCTCTTTCCTCTCAAATCACTTTATCTCCTTTCAATTACTTAATTCACAAATCCAAACTAATTACTTTTTCTTGTTTACTCTCAACTTTCAATTTATCACCAAATTACAACTTCGCCCATTATCACTTTTCCAATCTCTTCGCCACGGTTCTAAACCAACTGTGTCTTTTTTGATCGCCATCTGTCCTTATATAGCAGAAGTTTCTGATAGCCAGAAACTTCTAGCACATTCTTCGACCACTGGAACAAGAGAAATAATTCTTGCAGTTATAATTCCCTTTTATCCCTGATATTATTCGTCTCTTTCGTTGACATGAGCTGTGGAGACTTCGTCCCAGACACGAACCTCGAATGAAAGGACAGTTCGAACCAAAATTCTGCCAGAATGAAGTCACTTCGGAATTTGTTGCGTCATATTTTTAGGGGGCGTAGTTATTATTATGCTACAATATCAAACATTGACAAACTGCACCGACAACGATGTATTGAAGTACCACAAGACATGCCTTGCCAAATTTCTTCAAAGTGCTAATAATTTAGGAAAAAGTATTAGTAAAGCTAAACCGAAATACAAAGTTGCACACAAACGTGCCCTTTCAACTGTTTGTGCATTTGTTGACGAGCGTGTATTAGAACTAAAAGAAATGCATCCATTTAACGACAACGCTGATTTATACCACCAAAAATTATGCGAAATAGAGCAAACAATTACTTATTCAAAAGTTTGGTTAAAAAGGAAGCTGAAAACCATATACAAGGGAAGAATTGTTTTGAAAAACATTGAAAAGCAATTGTTGATTTTGGATGCAACTATGAATGACTACCAGGAGAGGTTGCTAAGCGATAGGCTTAAAACTTTTAATTTAAAATCCGCGATTAGGTAGTCCTTATTTCAGATTGTATTATCTACAATAATTGAGCGAACGCCTAATTAAAAAAAGATGTACCTGCTAGACTAACTGGCAGAAAAACTGATTGGGAAGGCTTTAAAAAAGACGTTGAAGAACATATCGCACTGAGAGTATCACTTAGGACGTCTTCTGAACTCGAAATCGAAGTTGATCGTTTTGTTGAAGTTCTGCAGCGCGCCGCGTGGAAAAATACTCCCTATCAAAGGAAAACGCCGGTCAATCATGCCCAAAAATATCCACCGGAAATAAAAGAAATGGTAAGGGAGAAGAGAAAAGCGCGTAAAAAATGGCAACAAACTCGTGCTCCGCAACATAAATCGTATTGTAACTTGCTAAAAAAGGCCATTATTGATTTTAAAAATCGGACAATACAAACCAGCATTGAAAGCTTAACAGCGGAAAAAGATTCCAATTATTCGCTCTGGAAAGCTATAAAAAGCATTAAAAAACCGAAAATTCAAGCGGCCCCAATCAAGAAAAATGACTACGAATAGGCCAAGAATGATAAAGACAAAGCAGAAGTCTTTGCCGCCCATTTTGAAGAAACATTTAAACCATTTGATGGACAAGCGCTTGTTGAAAATGATAATGCGTCGGATATAGCACTTCACAATTACACAGTAAGAAATGCAAAGCTGACCGAACTTCAACAAGAAATAAAGATACGACCTAATCACAGGAGAGCTTCTGAAATCGTTACCTAGAAAAGCGTAAGTTAAGTTCCTCTACATTATAAACGCAGTGATAAGACTAGAATATGTTCCGAGTCAATGGAAAGTCGCGGAAGTAATAATGATTCTGAAGCCAGGAAGCACCAGTTTGGGTTTAGAACCAAGCACTCAACAATAGACCAAGTGCATAGAATAACTGATTTAAGTGAGAAAGCTTACGAAGAAAAAAAGATTTGCTCGAGCGTATTCCTTGATGTTTCTCAAGCTTTTGACAAGGTCTGGCATGAAGGATTGAAATATAAATTACGACAAGTTCTGCCGGAACACTTATATAATATTCTGGAAAAATACTTGACAATCGACTTTTCCGAGTCAAACACGGAAATGAATATTCAGAATTTAAAGAAATAAGGGCTGGGGTACCGCAGGGAAGTGTCCTTGGACCGCTTTTGTATCTATTATATACTCGCGATATACCGCAAGAAGAAGGCACCGTATTAGCTACATTTGCCGACGACACTGCCATCCTGACAACGGGTAAAACGATCGAAGAAACGACTGAAAAATTGCAAGAAGCATTGAATAAAGTAAATGAATGGACAAAGATTTGGCGACTAGCTTTAAACGAAAACAAATCTGTTCATGTCAATTTTACTTATAAGAAAATAAATAATTTGCCGATCTTTTCAAACTTGGTTCAAATTCCGTTTGCAAACGAGGCTAAGTATCTTGGAATGACACTTGATGCTAAGCTGAAGTGGAAATCGCACGTGAAGAAAAAACGTAAAGAGCTAGAAACCAAATACAGAGAAATGTACTGGTTACTTGGAAAACATTCCAAGCTTAATATAGAGAACAAACTGCTTCTATACAAGCAAGTGCTAAAGCCGATATGGACATATGGAATACAACTCTGGGGTTGTACCAAAATAAGTAATGTCAATATTTTACAGACTTTGGAAAATAAAGTGCTAAGATCAATAGTTAATGCACCTTGGTTTATTGGAAATAGCGATATCCATAGAGATTTAGGAATTGCAACAGTCGAACATGAATTCAAAAACTTCGCTCGTAAGCATAGAGACAGACACGTTAACAATGAAGTCCTTCGAATTCTAGATGAGAGGAATCTACTGAGTCTTCTACAAAGGACTAAACCTTTCGACTTAACGCGATAGCAAGAAACCGCGTCTAATTTGCGGAACAAGTAGGAACTTTCAATGGAAAGGGACCTGCCAAACGATCTCAATACATGAAAGAAAAACTGCTGGATTAGTAAAAACTTAGTTGTAGTAATCAAAGAAATTTATCACGAAGGGAGGTTTTTTTAGTGAGTAAAAATCTCACACTACTATGAGCACGCGCTATCGATCCTCATAGTGTCTTCATGAAGATTTTTTACCTACCCTCGGGGAAAAAAAAAAAAAAAAAATTATTCGTGATCAGGATGTTCATATTATTGTTTTAGAGTAATCAGTATGTAGTTATACCAATTAATTACAAAATTGATTTTTACGTACTATTAGTGCGTCTGGCAAAGAGAACGCACCATATGAATCGTCTGGTTTGTATTCAAACTGTTCTGTTCTTTTGTTTCATACTAAATTCAAGTGGTTATATCAACGATCCAGATTTTGGTAAAAACCCTATTTTGAACATAACACTACTCACTTCAGCACCAACAAAATGCTGCCAGACGATCATATTTAATTTAACATATTTCAAAGCTTTCTATTCATGTGCAAATCTTTTGGTTATATCTCACTCCAAAAAATTGCAGTGGGCTCTTAGACTATTAAGACTAACTTAGAATCATACGTGACATCTAAAGTTTATGACATTTAGTTCTTGAATACGATCCTGCCCTTCGTCACTCACAGGATCAACTCCTCCATTATGGACGGGAACTTGAGATCCAGACAGTTTTTCGCTGTAGCGTCCAATCGGTGATCAGCAATAGTGCGACATTTGAGACATTCATGAAAGAAGAGATTCCAAATTGATTCGAAAGATCCTTTCGCCGTATTATGTTTCCAATACTTATGCTGTGCACATGTCCAAGGTCGATTTTCTGCACCGGATTAGTGATGTTCGTTAGGACGAGTGGAAACACCTAAACGCTGGAGTAAGTAAAACTCGAAAAGTTTTTACTTCCCAACTGGGTCATCTCGTTGTTCAGCTGAATCACGTAAGTGCCGCTAAGAGACCTTGATCCTGCGATATTAGGGGACCTACAAAATTCGTCACAAATGCCGTGTCCTCTTTGACAAGTTCGATAACCTCCTTGCTGCTCGTATTTAAGGTTCATATCGTATGTCCTTCTTTTCGAGGGACTTTTCGTCACATATTATCTGGTTGTTTATGAAAAGGCATTTTCCTATTTCCCCAATTGTCTCTTTATGGTTAACCAGCATCCTATCGAAGTCTATGTCGACTTGTAACCTAATTGACGGTTTTGTTAAAAGTAAGTTGAGCTCCTCATTTTTTACCTTCAGCATTGAAAGGAAATAGAGTAGCAGTGAGCTATTCATATAAACGGATGAAAGCCCGTATTCCACAGCTACAATTTCGTTAGCATACGTCAATGTTTCTACTTCACTGATGATATTATTTATTTCTTCCTTGTCCAGGAGGTTCGTATTTCCCAAGCCACTTTTAGCCATTTGACATGGTATACGTACTATTTCGCCAATCTCGTCTTTTATTATTAAGATCTCATTCAGAATATCCTGTTCACGTCTTACAGCATTAGATCCCTGGATCTCGTTCTTAAATAGGTCTACCATTCAACTGTTTTTTTTTTTTTTTTTTTTTTTTTTTTTTTTTTTTTTTCAGTTCTTACTTTCATGGTACTAAACAGTCTGCTGTTGATCTTATATTGCTTATTGTTGTTGATTATCTCTTTTTCGTTTTAAAGGACTTTACTCTACTCCGCTGCCGATCCTATCCAATCGGCACTTCGGTTTGCTTTTCCCTTGAGCAAACCCAGACTTTCGTTGACCTTCCCCAAATAAAATTGGAATGGATAACCCTTCTTTCCAGTGCTGTTATCTTAGCAGCGCCTATAGATATTGTAACATAATAATAACTACGCTCCCTAAAAGTAAAATGCAACAAATTCCGAAGTGTCTTTTCATTCTGGCAGAATTTTGGTCCGAAGTGTCCTTTCATTCGAGGTTCGTGGCTGCGGTTAGTCTCCACAGTTCATGTCTACGAAAGAGAAGGATAATATCACGGATAAGAAAGAATTATAACTGCAAGAAATGATTGTCATCTTGGAATTATTACATCAGAATTTTTCTTGTTCCAGTGGTCGAAGAATTTGCTAGAAGTTTCTGGCTATCAGAAACTTCTGCTATATAAGGACAGATGGCGATCAAAAAAAAGGCAGTTGGTTTAGAACCGTGGCGAAGAGATTGGAAAAGTGATAATGGGCGAAGTTGTGATTTTGTGATAAAATGAAAGTTGAGAGTTAACAAGAAGAAGTAATTAGTTTGGATTTGTGAATTAAGTAATTGAAGGGAAATAAAGTGATTTGAGAGGAAAGAGACCTTGTAAGAAAAGAATTTGCGAAGAATAGTATAGTGTAAACTTGAATTGTTCTATAGACTAGAAAATAAAGAAATAAATTTCACAGAATATCGTTTTATCTACTCGAGCCGTAGCTCGCATATTACAATATATTGGACCTTTTCTACCAAGTTTTCAAATTTCGTCGAAACGATCACATGCACCAGCTAGAAGTGACCATCAATGAGCCATCCTTTGCCTTCCTTTACCTTAACAATTAGTGCCTGATAATCGAAAATCTGGTAGTCATGCACGGCGATTATGGAAAATATTATTTAAAGACAACCTACTATCGCACGATTTACTTCACACGAATCCTTTGTGATATCATCGGAAAAAGAGGATGTCGTTTATGCGGCTGTCCCTGCTCGGGCGCCTGTTAACATAACCTCTTCGGGGTAATTTAAAAAAAAATTAACTACTCGGACCTTCAAGAAAACGCGCGATCTATTTTATCCAGTTCTCTTTATTACGACTTCCTCAGACAACGTCAAACTTAAGACTAACTTAATTCTGTTTACGTTCCCCTTCATTCGCATGGATTTAGGTATCCAAGCTCCAGACTGCTAAATCGATGAAGTGGAAGATGTAAGGTGCATGTTACTTGATCCCATTGCACTAGCTCATGGGAACATGCTCGCACCTGAGTTTGCGAATCTGCAGTGATTTGCCATCACGCTTATACGACGTGACTGTATTAACACGTGGTGATGCGGCAATGGTGGTGTAATCTCAAAAATCATAAAAGTGGTCCTAATAACGTGGTTATCTTAAGGACCACTAAATAGATTTCTATGAAATTTGGTTCTTCGGTTTGTTCTGATGTGTAGAAATGTTGGTTGGTGTGGTAGTACGATATGCGTTGTAAGATAGAGGGTAAGGTTTAAAACATTTTTTAAAAATCATTTGCGTTGCACGTCTGACTTTAGAACCATTGCATTGTATTTGAATGAAATTTGATGTTTTAGTTTGGAATGCTGTGCACATACAAGAATCATTAAAATTGGATGAAAAGGAGATAAGATTGAAGATGTTTTCTTTATTTGTTTTGTATCATTTACAGACATATGTATGTGTGTTCAAAGAGGTGCATAACATGTCAAAATATATAAATCGTCCGAAGGGAATGAATACATACCTACTCTTATGGGGTCTGTCGTAATTATTTATCAAATGCTACAAGCTATCAAAATTAGTACACCTACCCTATAGGAAAAGTCATAAAAATAGTGATTCGAAATGCTTGCATTTTAACTTACTATAATTCTTTATTTATTTTATTATCGCTTAATATTAAGAAAACATTTTTAAAGAATTGAAAAAACTTAGTAAATGAATTTCTTTTTTGATTGTTCTTATATATAAAACTTAAAAATCTACCTATCTTACTCTACCTTACGTAATTCTATACGTTTTTTTTTTATGTTTTTATCGAGAGCTGTTTTTTTTTTTTTTTTTTTCTAACCAAGTGCTGCAGATTTAATTTTTTCTTTTTATTTATTATTATCAACGACCTACCTAAACTATGTAAGTCGACCATGGGCAAAGTACAGCCAACCTTAAACTTCAAACAGGCTACTCTGGATTATGGGGAAACGACGAAGGAGTTTCCTCTCTTTCTGTTAGCCACCAGAAATGTCCATACTGACGTTGTACATCCTCAATATCGCGACCCGATACCGCCCTACTAAACCGGAGACGCTCCACAATGCTGTGTGCAACGTCTCTGTCGTAGTTGAGTCGTCCATCCACAGCTGTCCGAGCAACGTGGAAGATTAGCGGCACCGCCAATCTGTCCTGGATTAGACCCTTTTCATCAAAATAGAGGAACGCCTCTGGGGGAACAAAGCCGTTAAGGCGCACTTTCGCATGATACTCGTAATTGGGGTAATAAGCCCCGGAGATCAGGTTGTTCGTCGAGCTCCTTGCTCTTGCAATGTGCCTTCGAATCAGCTTGATTAAGAAATTATCCACTCTCATTAGGTTAGCTCTGTTGTATAGGACCTCATTGGGATAGAATTTTATGTACTGGGATTCTTATGATCGGTATAAATGAAGGCAAGCCCGAAGGAAAGCCCTCTCAAACACCCGAATCTTTTCCAGCAAGCTTGCTCCCACGTTGAACCACACGGGACATCCATATACGAGCATTGGCCGAATGAGGGCCGTGTAGCAGATTACCTTTACCCTTGCATCGAGTTGCTTGCTATAAAAAGTCTCTTTGTAGGGGCAAAAGCACCTTTGGGTCTAACCAGAGCCCCAGGTATCTGACTACACTTCGACATGCAAGTGGCTGTCGTGCGGTCCCACGATAGAAAACTTTGGCCAATTCTTTCTGGTATCCCTAGAGGCCCCAGACAACGGCGTCCTAAAAGGAATGGTTTCTGATTTCTGGAAGTTGATCTTCATCTTCCAGTCATCGCAATGTCGCTGAATCTTATCGAAGTCCCGTTGCAAGAGAATTGCAATGCCCTCGATTTTTAGTCCTGATCTGTACGCAATCAATTTTTCTGCGTACGCTATGGCATGGTAAATGTTGAAAAGGATCGGTGAGATCGTGTAAATGTTGAAAAGGATCGGCGAATTCACCGCACCCTGTTGCAGACAGTTTAATTTTTTGATTTTTAATGCATTTTTATTGGGTTTACCCAATATATATATAGCTAGACAAAAAACGCTTAAAACTAGCTTAACTAACTTAACTATTCTTCTAACTTACTGGCCCTATGCGGGTGCTCTAAGCTAAACCTAATACTTAAAACTATGTCTTTCGACGTAACTAACTTCAGTTATTTATTTATTTTATTATTCAATTAACTATTGATACTAAGCAAAATGTTTAATCAATTGAAAAAACTTAGTATATGAACTTATTTATCTTATATATAAAACTTAAAAATCTACCTAGACCGTTTTTAATTTGAAATGTTCCAGCAGAAGTCATATTGTCTTTTTGACAATGAACTGTCTACTGGCGAGCATGTTATAAAGTATTTACAGCAGTGGTTTGCTTATGCCCAGCCTGCTCAGATTGTAGAAGAGTCCCTCTAACCATACGATATCGAAGACCTTCTCCAAGTCAATCAGGCAGGCACCCGTGCATTGGTTCTTGCTTTTGTTCCATTGGATATCCGATACCAGTTTAGACGCGGCATGTATTGTATCATGCCCCGCCTTAAAACCGAATTGGTTATCCGGAATTATATTACTGTTCTCAGTCCACTTAAGCAGAGCTCTATTGATCACTTTTCGAATACATTGCTGATGGTCGGAAGGAGACTTATCGACCTGAGATTTGCCGGATTGGGGGTGTCCTTACTCCTGTCCTCTCTCCTGTAAATCGAAAAAAGGCCGAGTCCAATGCACTCGCTTTCTTCTCCAGGAATTTCAGAAACTCTTCTAGTACCGCAATCTTCCCTTGCCATCTACCATGCATGTTTAGTTTCTGGGTCTAACCTCGCTCTGAGCATGTTGACGACGAATGGATCCCAGTAAATATTATCCAGGCCAAGGGCACTCAATTCACCAATCCTCGAATGTCACGTGATTTCGAAGATCGCTTGCCAATGCTCGGGATGGCGTGTAGGGCGTTGAAGTCTACATCCACAATGTTTTGCGTATTATCGTAGACCTTATTTAATTTTGCCCACGCTGCGACACAGTTGGCTTCAGTGACCTGTCATCTGCCGACTAGCCTAGCAGAGCTCGCGCATTTTGGTGACGTTTGCCAGTGCTTTGTTGCTGTAGATTTCGGTAATAAAATAAATATTGTAATATGTGAGCTACGGCTACGGTAGATAAAACGTTATTCTGTGAGATTATTTCTTTATTTTCTAGTCTATAGAACAATTCAAGTTCACACTATACTATTCTTCGCAAATTCTTTTCTTACAAGGTCTCTTTCCTCTCAAATCACTTTATCTCCTTTCAATTACTTAATTCACAAATCCAAACTAATTACTTCTTCTTGTTAACTATCAACTTTCAATTTATCACAAAATTACAACTTCGCCCATTATCACTTTTCCAATCTCTTCGCCACGGTTCTAAACCAACTGCCGCCTTTCGATCGCCATCTGTCCTAGCAGAAGTTTCTGATAGCCAGAAACTTCTAGCAAATTCTTCGACCACTGGAACAAGAAAAATTCTGATGTAATAATTCCAAGATGACAATCATTTCTTGCAGTTATAATTCTTTCTTATCCATGATATTATCCGTCTCTTTCGTAGACATGAACTGTGGAGACTTAACCGCAGACACGAACCTCGAATGAAAAAACACTTTGGAATGGGCTGGAGGAGCGTAGTTATTATTCTACATTATTGTAGCATCGTTTTAGGTGATGATACATTATGTTACAATATTGTAACATAATAATAACAACGCTCCTACAACTATGCAACCCATTCCGAAGTGTCTTTTCATTCTGGCATAATTTTGTTCCGAAGTGTCTTTTCATTCGAGGCTCGTGTCGCAGAATTAAGAGAGAATTATAACCGCAAGAGAATTATAACCGCAAGAGATTATTGGCTGCAGCTGTCATCTTGGAATTATTACATCAGAAGTTTCTTGTTCCAGTGGTCGAAGAATTTGCTAGAAGTTTCTGGCTATCAGAAATGCGGCTATTTAAGGACAGTTGCCGATCGAGGCAGGGCAGTTGGTTTTGAACCGCACGAGGAGATTGGAAAAGTGATAACAGCCGAAGCTGTAATTTTGTGATAAATTGAAAGTTGAAAGTTAACAAGAAGAAGTAATTAGTTTGGATTTGTGAATTAAGTAATTGAAAGGAGATAAAGTGATTTGAGAAGAAAGAGACCTTGTAAGGAAGGAGTTGGCGAAAAATAGTATAGTGTGAGTTGTTCTATAGACTAGAAAATAAAGAAATAATTTCACAGAATATCGTTTTATCTACTCGAGCCGTAGCTCGCATATTACATTGGTGTCAGAAGTGGGATAAAACTTATTCTGTGAATAACTATTTCCGTGGTGTGAAATTGCACAAGAAAAAAAAAAAAAAAAACCATTTCTGTGTTGAGTTAATTAGTTGCGCAAAATGGGTCGCAAATTGGGAAAATTAACTATAATTCAACTAAAGGCAGAACTCAGTAAGCAACTCGACACAACTGGGGGAAAAGATGCCCTACTGATTCGTCTGGAAGAAGCAGTAACGCAGGAAGGTGAAAATCCGCATGACGTAGAGTTTGACGTGGAAGAGGAACTAGCAAGTACAGTAGCCGACCCGGGTATAACAAGTCTGCTCCTGCAACTTAAGTTAGTCATGGACGAACAAAAGAAAGTAATAGAAGACCAAAAGAAGTCTGTGGAACTTAAGCTTGATGACCAAAAGAATTCTATAGAACTTAAGCTGGACGACCAAAGGAAAGCAATGGACGAACAAAAGAATTCTCTAGATGCTCTGGAAAGCAAACTTGATGAGCAAAACAAGAACTTGGAATCCAAATTCGAAGCGATCGAAAAGAAAATCGAGAAGGTCGAGGCGCAACTCGAAAAAGTCGAAACTAGATTCGATGAAAACTTTGAGAAGCATGAAACTCAGTTCGGGAAGATAGAGACTCAGTTTGAAAAAGTAGAAAAGCAAGTCGAAAATCTTGCTAAGGAACTCAGCAACGTGAAGAGACAGAAAGCACGGGAATATTCCACTGACGGTCTGAGAAGAAAGGAGATGCAGCCTCCTATCTTCGATGGTCAAACATCATGGCCAATTTATAGGAGGCAATTCGAAGCGGCCGCAATGACCAATAGCTGGGACGATGAAGAGAAGTCTATTGCACTCACGCTTGCACTGAGGGGTCCTGCTGCGGAGCTCTTGCAGACCATCCCGGAAGATAAACAGCAGAACTACGACTCTCTGGTTCAGGCTATCGAGATGCGGTTTGGGGATGAACACATGCAGCAGGTGTACAGGGTTCAGCTGCGTAGTCGAGTCCAGAAAAGGGGGGAAACGCTCCAACAGTTGCAAGCGGATATAGAGCGACTAGCCTATCTTTCATACCCTAAAGCCGGTGAGGAGCTTATCAACGAAATGGCGGTGGAAGCTTTTATTCAGGCCATAGAGGACAGACAACTGCAAATGGCTGTAAGGATGGCTGAAAAGCGAACACTCCCCGAGGCATTGGCATTCGCTTTGTCAATGAAGGCTGCTGACCAAGCATACCAGGGAATACACCGTGTCAGGGAAACGTCCGTCGTGGAATGCTCATGCCAGAGAACAGCCGTCATGGATGAAGACAAAGCTCGCGGAAGTCAAATCCGTTGCTGGAATTGCAACCAAACCGGACACCTACAACGGCAGTGCAGAAGTGCACCTAGACGAGGAAATTGTCCACATTGCGGAAGTAGGAGAAGCAGAGAGGAAGCATCTGGCGGTGATAACATCCATCCTGTCAGTCAGACTTCCCAAAACTAGCAGTCGGGAAATGCGTAAGGACCAACTTCGCGGGGCAGAAATTGGTTACTGTAATCGAGGCCCCCAGGACCACCATTCAAGTTTCGCAAACCTAACGGGGTAACAAGAGCCTGACAGTGGAGGCACTAATCAACAAAAAGAAGTGCGTAGCTACCATCGACACAGGTGCTACCGCCTCCATTGTAAGAAGAGATATCGTCAGAAGCTCCTGGCTGCACAACACCAACAGCTACTGCCTGAAGACTGCAACAGGGGAAATGGCGAAGGTGTTTGGAGAAGTTCGTCTTACGATTACTCTGGCGGGACTGACGTTCTCCCATGCGTTTCTGGTGGCAGATATATGCGACGAGTGCATCATCGGAATAGGCTTCATGAAAGCAAATGAAGTAATCTTGGACATCGGGATGCAAGTACTGAGGTATAGAAATGTGGAGATTCCGATGGTGTACGGAAACGAGAATGCCGTAACTCTCAGAACAGTCATCAGCAAAGACGAAGTTTTGCCGCCGTCTTCAGAGACAATCATTTGGACGAAGCTGGAAGGTGATCTTGGGAGCCACCGATTGTACATAGTAGAACCAGACCCAGAGAAGCATTCTCAAGACTACATAGTGGGAAAGACGTTAGTCGAACCAAAGAACACCATGGTTCCAGTGAGAGTTTTGAACGCGAGACCACACACTAAGGCAAGGGGAGGTGACCGGAAAATGCACGCCGATTACCGCCGTCGCAACAATATCTGAATGTGATGCTCCAAAACCTCTCCCATCACCTTGGACAGCGGAAACGAGAGAGACGTTTCTCCAGTCCAGTGAGCTGAATCAGGAGCAGCGAACTATGGCAGAGAATCTTATCAATGATTACGCTAATGTATTTGCCTCACAGGACGGAGAATACGGCCGAACACACCTGGTACAACATCGAATAGACACTGGTGAAATTAGACCAATTCGTCAGCCTGCTAGGCGCCTTTCATTGGCAAAGCAGACAGAAGTTGCAGAGATGGTGTCGGCAATGGAGAAAGAAGGTCTGATTGAAAGTTCCAAAAGTCCGTGGGCATCACCGGTTGTACTGGTTAAGAAGAAAGATGGCAGCACGCGGTTCTGCGTGGACTATCGGCAGCTCAATTACGTCACCAAGAAAGACAGCTATCCTCTGCCACGGATTGACGACACGCTAGACACACTATCAGGAGCCCGATGGTTTTCCACTCTCGACTTGAAGAGTGGCTACTGGCAGGTACAGATCCATCCAGAAGACCGGGAGAAAACCGCCTTCACCGCAGGAAATGGGCTATGGCAATTCACGGTAATGCCATTCGGGCTGTGCAATGCTCCGGCGACTTTCGAGCGATTGATGGAATGTGTCCTGCAAGGGTTAACATGGAAAACCTGTTTGGTATACTTGGATGATGTCATCGTCTTAGGAAAAACGTTTGCGCAACATCGAGACAATCTAAGGGATGTGTTTCAAAGGCTCCGAAGTGCCCACCTGAAGCTCAACCCCAAGAAGTGCGCCCTGTTTAGAGCGGAAGTCAAGTACCTGGGACACATAATTTCAGAGAAAGGAGTGAGAACCGATCCAGAGAAGGTCGAAGCGGTGAAAAACTGGCCAGTCCCCAAAGATAAACACCAACTAAGGAGCTTACTGGGCATAGCCACCTACTACAGACTGGGTATTGGAGAGTATGGCCTGCCAAAGACCACAGCAGTGTTGTCCATACACCTGGAAACCCTGTGTGCCGCTGTAGCCTTTTGGCCACACCGTTTAAAGACCTGCGTTAAAGCAAAAGTCGATCACTTTGAATAGACCCCATTTTTTTTAAATTGCAGAATGTTTTAGTGATGAAAGATGCAGAACAAGGACTCCCATTTCTAGACCTAGTGCATAGTTTAGAGTGAAATCTGGCTGAAAAATCGTTTTATGTAGTATGAGTATCTCTGTATTCAAAGCTATCAAATCCCCATACTAGTGCCACATATCAAAAAATAGATTGTGTCACGGCTTTAAAGATTTTGAATTTAGCTGAGAGTTTAATATTCTTAAATATCTATAAATATTTCCACGTACTATTCAAATCCGGTTTGACAATTTCTTCTCTTTCTTTTAACAACAATCCAGGTGTCATCATTATTCCCAAGTATCTGTATTTAGTTACCACTTGAATGTCTTCAGCACCAAGTCGCTATTTTTCTGCTCTGGCCCTCTTTCCTGTTTTCGAAAATATCATTATTTTGGACTTTTCCAAATTGATTGTAAAGTCTGATATTAGGACTGTTATTAGAGTTTCAGCGTTACACAGGCCACCTCCAAGCAAATTGTGGAAATCATTGAAGAAAAAGGCGAATAACAATGGACTTATTAGGCAAAGTTGTTGTACAGCCATACTTGTTTCAAAATAATCTGAAAATTCTTTCCCATCCCACACTGATGCTTTGGTTTTGGTGTACATAATTCGCAGTAAATTCAGATATTTTGTTGATGTACCATGTGTTGATATATTCTATCGATACAGTCTATTGTACCTTTAAAGTCTACGAAAAAACCATAAACTTTCTTTTTTCCGCGTATTTAAAAGTTATTTTGTGTCCTTAGTTTGGCTGCGATATTTTGACAGTGCTGTTGCTTGGTCCAGGGTCCTGCAAAGGTATTTCAGTAGTTTATTATGATTCAGTACAGTGTCGTTGAATACAACAACAGGTGGAAGCATGCAGACTCTGTTTTGGACGCACTTGGTGTAAGCCTCCAGTTATTAAAGTATTCATTCAGAGCCTCAAGATCTTTCGTGAACGTATGCTCAATTGTATACAAATGCTGATGCTGGGTAGCTAGGGCTATATCATTTGCATATGCGAACTTCGAATGTACATTCGGAATGTCATAAATGTACACACTGAAAAGAGGAGAGGCGAGTACTAACCCCTGTGGCAGTCTGTTGTTTAGTTGACTTGATTTACTGAAGCTGTCGTTAATGAAAACTTTGAAGAAGCGGTTCCTGAGTATGCCATTGATTAAGTTTGCAAGTTTTTTGCAGCGTACGACTCTGAGTAATTTAAAGACCATTCCAATACTCCATACTGTATGGTACGCTACTGAGAGGTCTACAAATAAGGCACCTGTTTTCAGTCTATTTTCGAAACCATTCTCAGTGAACGTTGTTAAGGAGAGGATTTGATCAGCACGACTGTGACCGTCAATCCTTTTGTATACAAGTCGTTCAAGAATCTAATAGTAAAAGCATAAGAGGGCAATTGGATAGTAGCATTCAGCTGCCCTGTCATCTGTCTTCCCTGGTTTTAATATTGCAACAATGTTGGATCTCTTAAATTCTTTCAGCAGAGCTCCAGATAAAAGGATGTTACTAAAGAACTTAGACAGCCGGGTTTTGGCATTCATTCCGCAGCTTCTTAGAAACTCAGTGTATATTCCATCTGGTCCAGCAGTTTCCCTGGTTTGCCTACAAAAAAAGCAATTATTTTCCCAATATTATTCAAATTTAGAAATAAAATAAATAACAATTTTTTCCTATTAATTATGGTTTCAATTATTTTTACTTATACCAAAATTTAAATGAATCTCAAAATGAATTGCCAAAACAATCTCTCATAAAATTCTGTCATAAATTTAAAACATACGAGTAATTAAAACTTTTCATACATTCGTGAAGGATTTTGCCGGGATCGCAAAGAGCCTGCACCAGTTGACGGAAAAGGGAAAACAATTCAAATGGTCAATTGAGTGCGAGAAGAGCTTCAAGGCACTTAAACAACGGCTATGCGATGCCCCGATACTAGCTTACCCCACCCCCGGGGAAACAGATGCTAGTAATGTCGGGGTAGGAGCCATACTCTCTCAGGTGCATGAGGGCCAAGAGAAGGTGGTTGCGTACTTCAGCAAGGTGCTCTCTAAGCCAGAAAGGAACTACTGCGTGAAAAGGCGGGAACTTCTAGCTTTGATCTTGGCTACGAAGCATTTTCACAAATACCTCTATAAGAGGAAATTCGTTCTTCGCACAGACCATGCAGCCTTAAAATGGCTATTACAGTTCAAGAGTCCTGAGGGTCAGGTCGCAAGATGGATCGAAAGGCTGCAAATCTACGACTACGAAATACAGCATCGTAAAGGAAAACTCCACTCTAATGCGGATGCACTGTCCCGGAGACCATGCAGAACGGATTGTAAACATTGTGCGCGTCAGGAAGAATGGGAGCTGGTTTCCATCCAAAGAATGAGAGCCGAACCTATCGCCGGCTGGAGCGTAGATGAGATCCGGAATGCTCAGAAGGAAGACCCGGATATCGAGCCGATTCTGGCCTGGAAGGAGAACATGGAGAAACCGGATCATCAGAACAACTCTCACAGAAGCCCGACCTTAAAGGCATATTTTGCGCAGTGGGACTCCCTCCATGTCCAAGAAGGTGTTCTTAGAAGAAAATGGGAATCCTCCGATGGAAAGTCGGTTGTAATGCAGCTTGACGTGCCGCGGACGAGGGTCAAGGAGGTGTTACAGGAAATGCATGGCGGGGCGTCCGGAGGCCACTTGGGAGTGAATAAGACGCTAGAAAAGGTACGAGAACGTTTTTATTGGTTAAAAGCGAAGGAAGATGTCGAAGACTGGTGCAGAAAATGCGACATGTGTGCAGCTAGCAAGGGTCCGAGAATCAAAACTCGAGGTAAGATGCCCTTGTTCCCTTGTTTTTGATGGCCTATAGAAGTGCCGTGCATAGCACTATTCGACATACGCCGTTCGAAATCTTGTTTGGTGGAATAGCTCGTTTACCCAGTGAGGTGAAATTTGGATCTCCCACCAATAAGCCCAGAAATGAAGAAGAGTACGTGGCGGACCTTAGGGAAAGGCTTAGGGACATACACCAAAGGACCAGAAGCCAGATTAAGATAACGAGCGACCGCATGAAGACCAGGTATGATGCCAAGGCAACAACGTCAGGATTCCAGGAAGGAGATCTAGTGTGGCTGTATAATCCCCATCGCCAAAAGGGGAAATCGCCTAAGTTACAGCAGAACTGGGAGGGTCCCTACAGAATAGTAACCCGCATCAACGATGTTGTCTACCGCATCCAGCGAGGACCAAGGGCCAAAATGAAAGTGGTTCATGTGGACCGACTGAGTCGATACAATGGCCGAAATGAGGATGCACTTGTTCGAACAAGTCTAAGAGGGGGGCAGTGTAACATAATAATAATTACGCTCCTACAACTATGCAACCCATTCCTTTCTTTTCATTCTGGCATAATTTTGTTCCGAAGTGTCTTTTCATTCGAGGCTCGTGTCGCAGAATTAAGAGAGAATTATAACCGCAAGAGAATTATAACCGCAAGAGATTATTGGCTGCAGCTGTGATCTTGGAATTATTACATCAGAAGTTTCTTGTTCCAGTGGTCGAAGAATTTGCTAGAAGTTTCTGGCTATCAGAAATGCGGCTGTTTAAGGACAGATGGCGATCGAGGGAGGGCAGTTGGTTTTGAACCGCACGAGGAGATTGGAAAAGTGATAACAGCCGAAGTTGTAATTTTGTGATAAATTGAAAGTTGAAAGTTAGCAAGAAGAAGTAATTAGTTTGGATTTGTGAATTAAGTAATTGAAAGGAGATAAAGTGATTTGAGAAGAAAGAGATCTTGTAAGGAAGGAGTTTGCGAAGAATAGTATAGTGTGAACTTGAATTATTCTATAGACTAGAAAATAAAGAAATAATTTCACAGAATATCGTTTTATCTACTCGAGCCGTAGCTCGCATATAACAATATCAAAAAATATCAAATATCCTGTCGAAATTGTACGACACCGCTCTGCGATGCATCTGCAACGCACTTTTCGTTTTTTTTTTTTTTTTTTTTTCTACTTTGCGCCTCTTGTCTTTGTTCCAGAACTGCCGCTATACTTTGTAGCTGTACAACAGGCGTAGTGGTTGTATCGTATGATTTTTGCCGCTACACTTGTCATTCGATGGCTTGACCAACGTATGTGGATATAGAGGCAGCAGCTCCGGAACATATCCTGATGACAGTTTTCGATCCATTGGGCCTTGTAGCCAACTTCCTCATTCACATCCAAATCTTTCTCCAAGATATATGGAGAACCCAATTGTATTTAATTTTAAATCTAAAAAATAGGAGTGTCGAAACGACTAGGATATGTCACCAGGGCAGGGTATAGCGAAGCTGAGATCTATCTTTATCAACAAGCACAAATTGATATCTACGCCAATGAAATCGGGGTGCTTATGGGTAATCTGCCCGATGGTCATCAAAGATGAATAAAGAAGATTAGTCACATCTATAAAGTTATCTGCATGAACATGAAGTTCTTTGCATTCGAGGCCGAATAGATGCAGGGTTGGGAATCACCCCAGATTTTAAGATACTCATTTTGTTACCAAGAGGACATCGTATCACTAAGCTGTTAACACAACTATTTCATAAGCGTTATCATCATCAAAATCACATAACAGTTATTAGTGAACTACGGCAGAAATATTGGATTCCTGCGTTTCATGTTGCAGTCACGATCGAGGTAAGAAGGTGGCAATTGTGTAAAAACAAATCTTCTGTACCAAGACCTCCAAGAATGGGAGACCTTCTAAATGCAAGACTTGCCACCTTTTGTCGTCCATTCTCCTAGTCTGAAATCGACTATTTTGGCGCTGGGGAGTGCTCATAACATGCGAGCGGTTCATATACACTTGCCTGTAGTTTATCATCTCACATGTACAGCCTGGCAATTAAACCTTTTATGGCCAGGCGTTAAATACCTATCGAGTTCCACAGCGATAATGGGACGAATTTACATGGTACTCATTGCGGACTTCAAGAAGCCTTGCCGAAGAGTTCACCAGCCCAGCAACGAAATGGGGCTGGTGAACACTTCGGTCAGTTTTGATTTTCATGACTTCATTCTATATTAGGCTTCATTAGGACGACGATTTATATTATTTGTATCTATTACAAACTCATTCATACATTTAGCAAACAAAACCCGCAAAAGATAGACCAACGAAGTATTTCGTCGTTATATCCATCATAATTAGTCCATGGTTGAATGAAATCAAGTCGCTATAGCCGGTTGATCGTTTTAGCCGATGTCGTCTTAAGCAGTTTTGAAATGCACGCATTCAAATGGGGATTTGCCGAGATCTTAGAATTTCGTCATTATATCCGATTTGTCATACTAACTGATCCCGTTGTATGCGGTTTTCATTGTAATCTATTTAGGTTAGGTTACACTTATATCAAAGAGATAGGTTCATTATGATACCATTTATATAAAACCGGTTCGTCCGGCACTCGTAACCCTTTAACATGAATAGGTTTCTCTGCTAGAGAAAAATTGGACTTATGACCCTTGTATTCTCTTACGATATAAATGAGCTGTCTAGGTATCTACTCGTTGCAATTAGCCTTCCGGCTGTCCTTCCTTATGAGTGGGGTCATTGAGACCTGGAGACAAATTTACGCATCCTGCAGATCAAGGTCCTACAGGTCATTTAGGTCGTTATTTTATTTTCCTATGGCATCTTAAATATGATAGAGCAGACAGGTGCACATAAGGTGAGTTATAGTCTCCTCCTCCTCCTAGTCTATACTGCTTCTGCAGAAATCGTTGAATGGCACTTTTATTCTTTTTACATGTCTACCTTTTCTGTATCCCGTGAGACCTTCAATTGTAGAGCTTATGCTTTTCCTACCGATTGAAATAAGTTTCTTTGTCTTTCTTAGATTTAGACCTGCCCAGATCTGTATAGAAGAGAGACAAAAATTCATATTACTCCATCTATCATTGGCAATTTTTACCACTACAGTGTTCAGATGGAGTTTAATCATGTTGATAGGGACGGAAGAGACCCCCCTATTATCAGTGTGGCCCCGAACAGTACCCTCTTTTGCTAGCTTGTCTGCCTTGTAGTTACCTGGAATGTCCCTATGGCCTGTGACCCAGCAGGGATTGTTCGCATATGTCTACAATAACGTTAAGAGATCTGCGGCTGCTATCTTCCATTCATTTACCTTTACGTTATTCATGCTGCGAATACTCGTATATATGTATATACATGCATATGTGCATAAGTCAACCAGTCTTTCCAGAGCTTTTACAAGAAAAGAGGAAAGGCTGAGCAGTCGGAAAGCTTCAGAGGAAGAGCGAGTGGACTTGCCAAATTTCGGTATAAAGACCACCTTGACTTCCTTCCAAAATCTTGGGGTGTGGCTTAAAAGTAAACATGCACTAAAGATTGAGTGAAGCCACATGCAAGGTATGTCAAAGCCCTGTTGCAGCTCCACCGGAGTACTAAGCCCTTGTGATTTAAAGAGGATGAAACTGTCCACTGCCAGTCCATTTTCCTATAGTTTCTGAAAACGAATTGTGGAGGAATTTTAATGTCAATACCGAATTGTAAATAGCAGTGATCTGAAAACGACACCTCTCTAGATGCCTTCGAATTTTTGATTGTTACTTTAGGATAATTTGTGACGAAGGTCACGTCTAAGACTTCTTGCCTGTTTTTAGTAATAAAGGTGGGATCTGATCCTCTATTACTAATGACTAGGCTAGTTTCAATAAAGTAATCAAATAGACACTCACCTCGATTATTAGTATCACTGCGGCCCCATACCATATGCTGAGCATTAGCATCACTACCCATAACCAGAAGACGGTTTTCCATCTCGGATGTCTTGATCGTATTGCATATATTCTCTGTTGGTTCTTCTTTCCCGCGTACTAGCGATACACACGTAAAGTTATAGGCTGCTCCTTGCTAGAATAACCTATTATAATAATTAGTTTTTATATATAATTATAAATCTTAGTTAAATTTTCATTCTTTATTTTTCTTTTGTCATTATTCACTTTTTAATTTTATCCTTTATTTTAATTACATCTGAATTGTTTAACTTAATATATTTAATTCTTGTAACTTTTGCGTTTTAAGACTTTAAGTCTATTGTAAAAGATGTGCATATACAAATAAATGAAATGAAATTAAGAATACAGGTCCTCGGTTTACCTGAGCCTTTCGCATAGAGCCATGTAATGATTTTTGCCCTCAATCCCGCTATTGAGTTTTTTACTGGTGACCCAAGGCTCTTGGATGAGGGCAATGCCATTTCGTTCTTTTTTCATGTGGAGTAGCAATTTAGCAAAGCTACTTTTGAATGATATAGATTAAACTGTATCAGTCAGAGCATCATCGCTAACAAGTACAGATGCCCCTATCACTGTGACATTTTCTTCCTCCGAGTCACAGGATGGATTTACACCATATGTATATGGCTACAATAAAACTTAAACTGGGGGATGAAAAAGTAACTGCCTCAAAATTACGATCCATCTGAAATGAATCGTGTGATACCATATCCCTCATAAAAATGCTTTTCAATTTCTAGAAAAAATATTGACAAAAAAGATTAAAAATTTAAAATTGGGCTTGTTTGCGGGCGAATTTTAAATATTTTTGCATTTGTACTGCTTCGGATTCTAGAAGTCTTGTATATAAAATTTCGTGTTTCAACTCAAGGCCTAAAAACAAGTGACCTACAGACAGACGAACAGACGGATGGACATAGATAGATCGACATAACTTTCGATGCTGATCACAACTACATATATATGTACATATGTATACTTTTAGAGTCTGTCGTTATTATATCTTTATGTTACAAAATATGTATCAAAATTTCATTTTTATGGCCACGGTGTAGTACGAACTGTGCAAGTTTGAGCCCTGGGAACAGCAACCACAGCCATCCGAGCATAAAAGAGAAATGAATAAATTATAGGTTTTTCCAACCACTACACCAAAAGGAGTTCTGCCTGGTAGTACAGTGTACAAAAAAAGTGTCTATTTTTTCGGAATTTCGAAATTTCCTTTTTATAAAATAAATAAAAAAAGAATCAAAATTAATATACCCTATGGTAGGATATAATAAAACCAGTTAGTTTCAGATGCCAAATATGCGAAACAAAAATTTCAAAAAGCATATTTTTAGTGCAAAGATTATTTATGCGGCGAACACTACATTGCAGGTTACAACAAATTTTGAAAACAGAATATTTTTGATAACATTTTAAAACAAAATAAAATTGTTATTTTGGGGTAAAATTTGTTCACCTATGAGAATCTTAAGCGAGATTTTTCCTGAGGGTCCTATGACGGTTAAATTCTTGTGATACATTCGCATATTTTTTTGTTTGGCATTATTACGCAAGTTTTTATTGTTGAAAATATTATGATCACCCTACATCCAAAAAAACAATTTTTAACATTTTTGTTTAAATCTCTGTTGTAATACCCTAGGTATATTCGGATTGCACATTGTAATTTGTCACATACGCTCTTCACCGTGACCTACACATAAAACTTAGTTTGACATTTGTGAAACGAAAAAAAATCGATGTAAACATAAAAAAGAAGACTTTTCAGAGTTACTGGCGCAAAAATGGAAAAGGACCTTCTAAGCGAACTCTACTCCGGTTATTGAATATTCTAATTATATCTTACATTTGTTTTATAATTATTTCTTTCAGAATTAATAGAAGAAAATTCTTCTGAACTAGAACTGGAACTAACCACCGAAAATACTTGCGAGAATGAAGTGCAAAGTGAATTTACCTGTTTCTACTGTTTTAAAAACTTTGAGTTACACATCGATATGCTTAATCACATTGAAACAGAACATTTCACATTTATTTGTGATAAGTGTGATAAAAAGTATCCCACCGATAAAGCACTGAAGAAGCATAAAAAATGTTCACATTTGTCCGGAAAATTTCAATGTCCTATCTGCGGTATGCTTGTTTGTAGTCATGGTTGGAAAATGCGCTATACATACATTTTCTTTCAGATAAACTATTCTCGCGTCGAGATCACTGCAAGGACCACGTATACACTCATTCCGATAAACCACTGTTTCGCTGTAAATATGACAAATGCGAAAAAGTCTTCCGCCAGTCTATTAATCTGAAGCAACATGAGCGCGTTCATACGGGGCTTTATCGAAAATCTTGCCCCATATGCCAGGAGAATGTAGTATATTTGGCGAAACATCTGAGAACCCATATGGAAACCAAGGGATATCCGTGTAGTAGCTGCAATAAATCTTTTACACGCCGTTGTTATCTGGTGGAGCACGAAAGGTTACACCAGGGCGAGGCGCTTTTCGCCTGTGATGAATGTAAAATTGAATTTAAAACTTCAAATGGCTTTTACAAGCACAAGCGAAGTAAGCACAATGCTGAGCGGTACATTTGTGAGATTCCTGAATGCAGACAGGAGTTTAATCGTAAGGATAATATGGTGTCGCACATGAAGCGAGTTCATAAGTTAGTAATCGAAACGGTTAAGACGACAGATGTCCAATTGAATTGAATGTAGTACAATATGTGTGGTAAATCGATACAGCTGCTATACTATTTTTTTCCTTAACCAAAAGTGAGTTGTGAGGAGTAAGCACAAAGGTCTTAAGTCAATATTATATAATTTATTTATTAGACGATAGGTTTACTCATAGGAAGTAAGTAAAGTAGTTTCTTTATATATTTTAAGTTAACATCAAACAAATTTGATCCTTTTTTAACAGAGGCTTTTGTTCTTGTGAAGAGATTGTGATTTTGCGCAAACTCTTATTGAAAATAGCGAATAATTTATGTGTTCAAATTATTAATTTCACAGTGGATTATCATATTATTAGAGCCAACTGCATAAATACTCGATTACTAAGCATCTCAAGTAGGCCGGTTCTTCAACTCAAAGTGAGAAATAATTCACTTCTCAATTTGAATGAAACTAAAACTATTCTTTGTCACTTGGAAATAAATTCGGGTTCGGTAACTAAAAGTGAGGAAAATATTTTGCGCTCCACCCAGTGGAAATGATGCACTTCAACAGATTTAACGATTATGATTTTCGAGTTCCGTCATAAAACCGTAAATGGCAGGAAGTTGCTAAAGGACAAAAAAGTCGCAGCTGTCGATCAGCCTTAGATATATTAGAACATCAACTCAGCCAAGAACGTCGTGAGTACAGCTATTTAAAAACATAATTTACATTTTGTTTAAAAGAGTATAAAAAAAGAAAACAAAGTTTTAATTAATATTAGCCCTAGTGTGATCAATCATTTTTCTTTTAAAAATATGAAAGCTTGATTCTTAAAAAGTACGTAGGTAAACTGTTGAAATCTAGAAATCCCATGTAGGACATTGATCGCTGGTCTCTTGTTGTTCTTGCTCTTCGTATTCTTAAATCACCTGTACTTCTCAAGTTGTACGACGAACAGTCGGATGTTGAGACATTTTCGAGAAGGTAGTTTGAGCATGTTCCATTCTTTATTTTATGGACAAATAGCATTGCACACATGTAAAGTTTTTGGTTTATACTTAACCAGTTGAGGGAGCTTAGCATAAATGTTATAGGGGTGTATCTATCACTTTTTACTAATATGCGCATTGCTTTATTCTGCAGGACTTGCAATCTGCTTATTTGGTATTTAGGACATGTACATATATAAAACACTCGCGCAGTACTCGAAATGTGGTTTTATAGTAACGTTATACACTTATTGCACATTCATTGACAAGTTTTGTCTTATTTTTCTTAAAACATGTATACATATGTTCACCAAGTGTTAGATTAGATAAGAGTATTTCGTGGTTTACTGTTTCGAAAACTCATCTAAGATCTAAGAAAACTGCAACAGTAATATTTTTATCTAATTTTTTTTTTTTTTTTCAACTTTCTTTTTCCAGTCCCTTTTAACACAGTGTTTATACACGTTTCGCAAGAGTGATTTTCTCTAAAACCCTATTTATGAGCTGTTATTATACGTATATCTTGATGTTCCTTGGAACTGGGTTTCAACTATTTTGTCTATCAATTGTTTTCTTTGGTTTATGTCTTATTGGACTGTTATATCTTGTAAGCTTATAACACGAAACTTAAAACACCCATCGAAATATTACAGATTAGCTTAACTCTACTACACTTTGAACAAAAAATGTGTTAAATTCCTCGCACAATATTGCACTTTTATTTATAAAGGATGATTTCTTTGCTGTTTGGTTTTTCAGTGTTCTATTTTTCACAGCTCACGCCTGATTCGTGACATGTGTCAAAGTCAAACATGCTCAGTTAGCATTGCCTATTCATCATGGAAAGACTTACACCCGAACAACGCTTACAAATTATTGAATTTTATTATCAATATTGTGCTCTGTGAAAAATTTGTTCGCGCACTTTGACCATTTTACTGTCGTCATAATCGACCTACTGAGCAAGCAATTCAAGCCATAGTAACCAAATCTAGGCTAGATCGTGCAATTTGGCGCCTATAGACTGTTTTTTTATGGGGATACGTCAAATCACTCGTCTATGATGATAAGCCAGCGTTAATTGCAGCCTTAGAAGACAACATTACACGTGTTATTAGCGAGATACCAACTAATAGGCTCGAAAAAGTGACTCAAAATTAAACTCTCCGTATGGACCACTTGAAACGTAGTCGTGGTCAACATTTACATGAAAAAATCTTTAAAAAGTAAATGGCAAGCACTAATTTATCAACTCAAATAAAAATTGTATACACTTTTGCAATTTTCCTTTTTTTTTTTTTTGACAACTAAAAAACCAAACGCTTAAAAAATCCTCCATTATTTTCTTCTCCATTTTGGAATATCATGTCAACTATAGTATCTATACAAAGTCGATCTTACTTCTTATGAAAGCTGATTTTGATTGTCTGATGCTCTTTTTATAAAGGTTTCTTAAATTATGATAATTTGTCCAGTCAATATTATTATTTGATATCACGGCTATTCTATAAAGGTTATTTCTGATTAGCTTTTTATGTTGAATGTTATGGTTGAACCATTCCGCATTTTCGAAAGGAAATTTTGTTACCATCATGGAGTCAATTACATTTTTGATTTCTATTGCAAAGCGGTTACTTATATTACCAAGGCTATATGGTTGGTCATCACTTTAATTTGCGAATAACGATGTAAGTCACAAATTTGTTGGGAAAATATTTGTTTAATATTTGGAATGCTTGATGAGTTTTTTCTTGATTATATTATCTTTAATGCATTGAAGTGATTTTCAAATGAAAAGTTAGCAAAAGTGAATTATACTCAAACGAATAGAGACATTTAGTGAAGCAAAGGCGGTTAACATATTTTTCATTTGTACGTAGATAGTTGATACAGTATTTTTAATGTACAGATGAAGGATTCCTAAAAAAAAACATAATTTTCCGTAAGAACACTAATTTCCTGATTTCATTGGTAAGAATCTCAGAAAATATCTTTCGAACATTGGCTCTAATAATGATGGTCATCCACTGTTTTTATATTTGCAATTAAATATATATAGTAATTAAGTATATCTAGGCAATCAAATAGCTTCGGTTTTTAATTTATGGAATTGATATTATTAATAAATGTGTACAAGTATTATAGTTGAGCATGTTAAAAAGATAAGTCACAAACTCTAGTCACAAAGTTATAAGTATATTCTACTAAAACTAATAAAATTATACCTAGTCATGTCATAAATACTGGTACAAGTTTAAACGCACCTATCGTGAAACTAGTATTGGACACGTCCATTCCATATTGACAGATATTTAATGAATGACATTTATACAAATTTACCGCTCAAAAAGATTTACACAAAAGTCGTTTGTAAATATGGAGTGGGGCGGTATTGAAAACCTTAATTGAACTTCACAAGTGTAATAAGGAAAAGAGGTGGACCTTGTGGCCGCTTAAAATCACTTGAAAATTTGTGTGTCGAACTATTAAATTGTTTGAGGACACTGGGGGAGTAACTGACCGTCAAAGATGTCAGAATTCCACAGGCGTTCAAAGCTGTAAAGGCCTGTAATCGGAAACCGCTGGGAAAGCAGAAAATCTTATCACGAGTAATGAAGACACCGCAGAAATCCATGTCTCGCATTATCAAACAAGATTTAGGACTCAACGTATATAAAAAAAACCAACTGGCCACTTACAGCCCAATTAAAAGAAAACCGGAATGAAAAATCAAAAGCTCTACGCTGCCGGTACGCGCAAAATGGTCATAGGAAAATTTTGTTTACTGATGAATAAATGTTAACTATTGAGGAATTGTTCAAGAATCAAAATGAATGCCCGGTCATTCAAAGAAACATCCGAACTCTTTCTGAGAGTCGAACGCCCCAGCTCATAAGACAAAAACAACACAAGGGTAACTTCAAAACTTCATAGCAGCAGGCAGCAGATTGGCCGTCAGTCACTTCAGACCTCAATCCTTTGGATTATAGGCTTGTTCTGCTCGACACAGAAATATTGAGTCCTTGAAGCGCGCAGTGGACAATTTTCCAATAGACGAGGTGTGTGCTCCGATCGATGAGTGGCCAGAGTGACTCTAGACCTGCGTAAATGCAAATGGCGGCCATTTCAAATAAATTATTTAAATATTGTTTTCTAAATCAATAATTAAGGTTTTAGAGAAAAAAAAATGTTTTTTTTTTTTATCACCAAAAATGCGTGTACCAGTATTTATGATTTGAGGGTAAGGTAAATACATTCCGTAAAAGAACATATGTTGTATACACTACTGATAGGCAACTAATTACCCAACCTAGTCGAATATCTCAGTTAATTTAAGTAAATTTCTCATCAATAGAAATGTATGGCTGTGGAGAAGGTATTATAAATGTCATAATAAAATGAAGGATATTAAAAGTCATATTTATTAATGAGCAGGTATAAAGAACTCGGCAAGAATCTTAAAAAAAAAATTATTTAAGAAATGTATTTCTTATTTCTTTCATCTCCATATTTGCCGGTGAAGTCCTTATCTAGAAGTTATACTGCATTGGCGCGGTGGCTCAATTGTTAAGTACGCGAACACTAAGCAGTTCGAGTTCCGGAAAATACCAAAAAGTTTTTCACTATCGCGAACTTCTGACACACTCAAGAGTAAAATTCAATCGAAAAAATTATCCTCCGGAAGCAGCATAAAACTGTTGGTCTCTACCAATCCCGTCGAACTGCACGAATGGCTACAAAAAGTTAGCCTGGGGTTGTATGGGCTGTTAGCGCCAACCTATTTTGTTTGTGTGCTACATATTTTTAGGATTATGATCTCATTTCGCGGTTTAACTACAATCGCAAATTAACTATTTTTTTCGTAAAAGTGCTTTAAATGTAATGCCTCAAATTGTTTGTACTTTTCAAGCGACAGCTATCCCATATGCGGGAGGAGTCGTGCATGAGATGATTGTTTAACAGTGTCAATTTTCAAAAACGTTTTTTTTTTTTTTGGCGACAGTCAGTATGGGGAACTATAGCCGGGTTGCAGGCTTCCGGAAACGTCCACGTGTTGTGGATGGAGAAACCACCTTTAGGTATAAGGTTAGCTGTGAATAAATGAACTTACAAATAACCAGACCCGAACAAGCATCGAATAAGGGCTTGCTATGCATATAAAACTTAAGCTACTATCATTGAAGGAACAAATTGTTCCTTTCAAAATCACACTAATCAACTCTCATCAAATTAAATGGAATCTTCAAGAACTGAAATGCCACGTTAAAAACTCCAAAATTTGAGAAGCGCTTATGTCTCATATTTCGGATCCTCATATTGCTGCAATTTTTCCAGCTCAAACTTCATCTCATCAACGTTTGTCAGGTAGTGTTCCAGATACAATTTAATTCAATTTAATCAGCGCCACTTCAAGCGAAGAGGCCATGGAAATACCCACCCGGGAGATAGATTATTTCATGGTACAGCGCGAACAAAGTATATCCTACCTCCATCCTCCACCCACTTGCAGTGTGGCCTTATGTTGATGGGGCTTAGATCTTTTGAGCATCGGATATGTAGCTCTTTCGGACTTTAGATAGCACCTCTAACCACAAGGTGGCAAAAATGGCTGAGAAATGCCTTGAGATGAAAACTCAATCTTACATAGTTTAAAAATTTTCAAATTTTGCAGCTCTCTCTGGGCGAATATAATTGACAAACCATTTAAACGATTTCCTAGATTTATCAAATCGGGAAATTAAACGACATTTTCGAAAACGAAACCCTATGTTGTTATTGATATGAAAGAAACCGAGTTTTTTTTGCTTCTTTACTTTACGCATAATAAAATATCTAATCATAAAAACGATTAAATAAAGACAAATTAATTAAGAATAAATAATAAGCTTGGAAACTCTTTTAAATAAGAATATGTTTTTATTATTTATAGAACTGATATGATACGTTTGAAAATATTTTAAATAAATTTTAACAAATTTAACATAAATTTAGTAATTTTTTTTTTTGGTTGAAAAAGCCGCCTTTACATGCGATTACCTTTTTACAATTCTTGGCATTCTAGCTATTAGTTTTTGAATTGTTGTATGCGGTATATTACCCCAGCAATCCAATTATATTCCACAATGCAGATTCTGATGATGGGCGTTGATCCCGGACCCTTCTATTCAGTTCCTTCCACACAACTTTATAGGATCTAAATCTGGTGATTGCGGTGGCCATATCATGATTTGTAAGATTTCTTTATCTTCCCTCTGTTTCAGGTAGTCTTGACAAAGTCTTGACATGTGTTTAGGGTCGTTGTCCTGTTGAAATACGAATCCTTCTCCAATTAATCTTACTCCAGAGGTCACAGCGTTTTTCTTCCAATATTGTTTTGTATGCCTCCTTATTCATTTTTCCAATCACTCGAGCCAGATCTCCCACTCCACTTCAAGAGAAACATCTCCAGGCCATAACAGAACTGGTAGGACGTGCTTGACGGTAGGAACCACACAGTCTGGTAGCATCTTTTGTTCAGCGCTGTGTCGAACGAAAACTCTCCTTTTTGTGCCAAATACCTCGAACTTCGAGCGTATTTCGGGTGCTGTTTTTCATCTACTTCAATTGCTTGTTGTGACTATTAGCTGATCCTCGTGTTTAGTTGTAACTCTAGGCTGTCCTGATCGTGGTTTATCCTCAGGACTTCCGGTTTGAGCGTGTCGTTCAATGGTACGTTGAAGGCAGCACTGTGATAGCTTCAACTGCGAAGCAACTTCCCGCTGCGATTTGCCTTCTTAAAGAAGGTTGATGATTGCAGATCGTTTCTGGATTCATCGTATCTCGGCCATGTAAATTTATGAGGAGGTAAGGTGCAATATAACAAAATCCTTCTTGGAAAATATTGTAATACGTGGGGAGAAAAGCCACCCCACCATACCATACGCCACACCCCCGTCTTCATCCGATTTTAGTGATTTTCAGATAAACGTATCTACATGTCGTAACATATTAATACCCAAATTTGACTCAAATAAAATGTAAAACGGTTTTTCCCACATCTGTAAACACTGTTCAAAAACATGGGTATAAAATCCAACTTTTATTATCTGAATGTGTTGTGTATTATTCAGGTAGAAAACTTAGGTAAAAAAACCAATGTAATTTATAATATTTAACCTCCATGCATGAATGAAGTCAGTTGTCTAGGTAGGCCTCAAACTTGTGGCCTGCAGTGTATATATGTATATTAGTATATGCCTAGGAAGCAATCACTTAAATGCAAGTAATTGGGTTATTAATTGCACGACGCTTGCGCTCAGCTGCGAAATTGTAAAGGCTACGAATGGTAAAGGCTGTCAAGATGCGATTTAGGAACGACCATATGCAGCAAATATACAGGGCCCAGTTGTGCAGAAAAATGCAAACGATTAGCACATTTGTACTACCCTAATGCCAGTGAGGAAATCATCAACGAGGGGGTGACGGAAGTATGTATCCAGACCATAACAGATGGAAAACTACAATTGGCTGTAAGAATAGCTTAAAAAAAAAAAACACTCGCCTAAGAATTGGTTTTCGCTCTGACAATGGAGGCTGCCGATCAAGCATCACAGGAAATTCACCATGTCAGGAAAGTCACCACCTTAGAATGCCCCCGCCAGAGATCGGATCTCGAAGACCGAAACAAAGGACAAATTCGTTGCTTCAACTGCCCTCTACAGAAGTCCACGCAGATGCAGTAACTGTCGACATTGCAGAAGTAAGAGGGGCAACGCATAGGCAACTGGTAGGTCAGGCTTCTCAGAACCAGCAGTCAGGAAACATCCAAGAACCAGCTTTTTCGCACAGAAGTTGGTTGTTGGAATCGACGCCTCCAAGACCATCATCCAAGTCACCCAAACCAAACGGTGCAATAAGAGAAGAGAACAGTTGAAGCATTTATTAGCAACAACAAGTTTGTGGCTACCATTGACACCGGCGCCACAGCTTCCATAGTTAAAAGAAATCTCGTTCGGAAGTCATGCCTGCCCAACACCAGTTGCCACTGAATTGGGTTGGCCTTCTCTCACGCTTTTAAGGTGGCCGGCATATGCTCTCGCATCATCCGGGAATATTTTATGATAGTGCATGAGGTAATCTTAGACATCGGAATGCAAATACACAGGAAACAAGAATCCTGCCACCACTCAGAACAATATGTCTTCGGAGACGATAAATTCACTGGAAGGTGATCCTGGGAGTCAACGATTCTATCTATTGGAGCCTGTTTCAGAAAATAATTTCCAGAACTACTTGAAATATTCTAGAGGAGCCAAAGAACAGTATTGTTCTGGTAAGAGTTATGAACTTGAAGATCCACAGCATCAAACTAAGGCGAGGGGAGGTGATTGGTAAATGTGCGTCGATTTCTGCAGTCACAACAATAACCGAGAGAGAATCTGCAAGGCCTGCCTCATCATCTAGTTTGGCGGAAATAAGGGAGACGATTTTTAAGGCTGAACTATAATAGTCGGAAGCAATCGGAAGCTAATGTCATAATTCTACGTTAAGTTTCCCTCAGTACTGTCAATTGCTCAAGTAGCCCATAATAGGCGTATGTGTTCGGAAACAAAGATTCTCGTCCGATAACCGAAACGAAGCACCATCGGGCGCTGTTAATATTTAGATGGGGGACCGCTTGTCAAGTTTTCATACGTACACTTTCGTAAGTGAGCAAAAGTGAACGAAACTTAACGAATCGAAGCAAAAAGCTATTATGGTCACACAATACAAATCCTGTGTATTCGCTCTGTTTCGGAAGTGGTCGTACGAAAGCATTCTACTATTATAGTTCAGCCTTTAGGCATTGTGAACTGGATCAGAGGCAGCGAATCATTGCAGAAAATCTAATCAGTGGTTTTGCTAAAGTATGCGCTTCATGTGACGGTGAGTACAGGGGTACGGCTTGCTAGAAGACTTCCATATACCATTAAGAAATCTCTGGTCAAATGGTCTTATGACAGATAATGTAGTCATATATTTGCCACTGGCATACAGTTGAAGCTTACCTTAACAAAAGGTTTGAGGATATGACAAACAGACGGAAAGTCACACAAACAACTGACTCTCACGAAAGGGGACTTGTTAGTACTTTTTGTTAACTTGTAACTTGTAAGTACCGGTACTCTGGAAATGGACTTAGACTTGTTCTGCATTGTAGTGACGAATTAATTCTTTGTCACACGTCTAGCTCAAAAACTATTCGATGACTTTCCGTGTAGATGTTTTTGTTTGAAAATCTTCAACATTTAACAGAGTGATGCTAAGATTTACCATTCGTACTCTTTTTGCGGTCTGTTCTTTTTGTTCTATCTACTTTTTTTCAAAATGTACTACTTTGTACTTATTTTCAGAATGTATGATTTTGCAATGTTTTTAAAATAGTTAAAGTGTTCACTGGTTAACACTGATGTGGATTTTGAGATATAGAACGAAGTGGACGAGGTTGGTCAAGTTCAGTAATTTAGGCACAAACATTTTACTTACTGGACACGAAATCAGTATAGGGTTATGTATGGAATAGCATCGGGTAAATGGCCTCCACGGCTATGCTGGCACATACGCACTCTTTTGTCGAAATTTTCCATGACCGTTTTGCATAAATGTGGCTAAATTTCGTTGAAACAGCGTTCTTCGAGGCATTGGTGGCCTGTTGGCATAATCCTTAGACTTCAAAAACCCCGAAGAAAAAAGTTCAACGGCGTTAAACTGGGCAGCAATTCTGATCACCAAAACGAGAAATTACCCGATCAGGAAATAATTCATGCAGTAATTGAATTGTTTCTCGGGCTATATGGCACCCTCTTATTAAAACCACTTGCAATTTAGGCACAAAAAACTGGATTATCATTGAAGAATGGTCCGATAATAACTCCAGCCCAAAATCCGCACCAAACAGTGACACATTAGCTTTGTTCAGTAACTCTGTACTGCACAGTCCAACACAAAAAAAATTACAGGTTTTTGCGTTCAATGAGAAAATGTCTCGTCCAAAAGTGTTCTTTTTTTGTTCAATGACTCTGTACCGCACAGTCCAGCACACGTTTTTCTGCAACTACTCTTGAGGTAGAACACATTTGTGAGAAGTGTCAAAATCAGCTATTTTGTATGGCAAGGCTATAATTTTCTGTTCTAATCTGTTCTGACAGTTTTCCCAAACTTCTGCTGTTCTGTGCTGTGCTGTACTACTTTTACAGTCACTGAACATAGCTATTGTGTTTCTCAACAATCACTTGTGGATTTTCTGAACCCCAAATTCGACAATTTTGAGTATTAACAAAGCCATCAAGATGAGAATGAGCCTCATCGCTGAAGATGAAAATTGCGAACTGTAGCTGCCAAACCTTAATGCTTATTATTAAAATATTACTCAACAATGAAAACGCATTGTTCTTTCGTGTAGCACATCATTTTTAAAAATCCTGAACTGTCAGCTGTCACGCTGTCTTTTTTTTTCGTTGGCAACACTTTACCGCAGAAATGGCGCAAAATTCAGGTATAAGGCGTGGGCTTTCAAAAACCGTTATTAAGTACCTTATTCGATAAATACTGAACGGATTGCATTGAAATTCTTTTTATTAATAGGGTTGTACATTTTTATTTATTGTTATATGTATATTATAATGTGTGGATGAAGGGTTCATAACGGAAACAATCCTTGTCAATTTGCATTTTGTCAGGAGAGCAAAACGAATTATTCTAATATCGTTTATTTTTGTCCCATGAATTTAAATTTTCTTTCTACACAATGTTCACCAGATTACAAAATTGCACTATTTTTAAATGCTATTTGTCCCACAATGTAGTAAGGTTAGAGTTGTTTTTGTTATGAGCCCTCCGATTATGATTGCAGCCTACAAATAAAAACAGCCAATACGGAAGTTTGTGTTTGCAAATTATCAGTTCGTTTTGGTGGATTAATTGTGGGTGCTGATACGGATACCAGGTTGATATCAGATTACTGGATATACGAGTATACAACAGCTTTCGAACCAATTTAATTCAAAAGTAAAGCAAGCCAAAGGAACTTAGATTCCAAAAATGTACAAAAACATGGAATTAATGAATTCGTGAACTCATGGACGGTATTCTCAAACATGCCGCATCCAGCGAATTAATTTTGTAGAATTTTCCCGACTTGACGAGGAGAAACATCCCGAATTTTATTCCATATACATAGGTGGAAATGTCATACAAAATAAGCCCGAATCTAGACAGCATCTTAACTTTTAATGAGTTCCATGGGCTGTCTGACTCCATCTCAAGAATTGTGTCCCTGTTTCCACATACTGAAATTGTCATTGCGGCCGATTTTAATATTCACAACTGCAGGTAGCTTTGCCTCTCTGGACAGTCAACACCCTAAGGAAGGTATGTAAAGATTTTTATTGAGAACCTACTGAGCCCACTCGACATTGAAACTATACCGCCAATACATTGGACTTGTTTCTCACCTCTCATCCTGATATGATCACGAATATTATTCTCTTAGGTATGATATCCTTCATTAGTATCATATCAAGGAAAACGCATGGTGTTAATCGAGCTGTGAACAGTCTATTGGGATGAGAGAACTGAGCTTTCGGGTTTACAAAGTGAACCCAACCGAAGAAAACTGAAACAATTTTAAACGAGTTCGTATTGCTTACAATGCTCATATCGAGTTATACTTTCTTATAACCAAAAATTGAGGAAACTTCAATACTTGGTTGTCGCAGAGATAGCAGACAATTTGGTTTTTCGTCAAAAATTTATTTAATTTTTCGTCATAATAACATTCAGATATCAGCTCTTTAGACAAGGCCAATCTGCAGTTCTACGCTTCCAGTTTATACTGTGTCCCTACCTGTGCTTGAGCACGTTGCATACGGGACTAATCCACTTTCGAACTCGTACAGTTGCGGGAGCCCTTAAAGATCGGAACATTCACAAATCCACTGGTCCAGATGATATTTCCCCGATCTTTCTGAAGAGGTGTTCTTCCACGATGACATTACCACTGCGTAAGCTTTTTCATCTGTCCTACTCCTCAGGTCTCTTTCTGAGTGGATGGAAAACAGCATTTGTTCAGTCCATTCCTAAAAAAAAATCGTTAGTTTTTTCCAAGGTCATGAAAACGCTGATCAATACTCAGTTCATTAAATATCTTGAATCTAAATCTGAATTATAGAATACAAAACCGTGCTATAAAACAAATAGGTGAAAGAAACATAAGGAAATTGATTGACCTGCTCCAACACCGGAGTAACGTTTTCCGTCTTTTCCTATTTTATCGCTTCGTCTACCGTCAGTGCTCCAATGAAATAGTCGGCTGCATTTCACCACTTCAAAATGTTTCTTGCAATGCTCTTCACTTTTCGAATGCTCATCAGTTTACCCTCAAGCCAATCTTCGAACGTACTGTAAAGTATAGGGATTATTTTATTAGCCATACAACATGCATGTGGAATGCTTGCCGCACTCTGTTTTTTCTTGTCACTACAATCCACAGTTGCTTAAAACCAATTTGCACCAGTAGCTCTCTTCTCTCCTTTGCACTTTTTCATCCACTTGTGCTGTATATCAAACATGTTTAGGATAGTTCGAAACCCCTTGTGGACCAGTGTAATTTTATTATGAGATCATGTGGCTCGAAGTATTCTGGTGAGGTGTTGTTTAGACATTTAGCTAATGAAAAAAGCACAATATAAAATACGTTATCCTTTTTTTGTATTATTATTATTATTTTTGCACCTATGTACATTCAATTTTGCATCTATGTTCATTTAAGTTTTTTTAAATATCTGAATTTCTTTATGAATTCAACAATATTTATTTTGTTTTAATTCTGTGTCTAGCTAAGCTACATTTTTGGCAACATTTTACTTTGCCGGAACACTTTAAAATTTTTATTTTTTGTTGTTAATAGTGTAACTAAGCTTAAAAGGAGATCAAAAGTACAAACAAAATTTGGTGCTCGCTTACCAATAATTAATTATTGTCTTTTAAGTCCGGCGTAATTTCAGTGCAAAATGTATGGCGTACAACAACAAACGTTTATAAAAATATGATTTTTTTTATTTTTTCATTTAACGCGTATATATTTCCTGGGTCATCATAATAATGAAATGGTAATCCCAAATGGCTCTAACTCCTGAACGAAAAGAGTCGATTTTTTTATTACAGTTTAAATCAGAACAATGAAACGCATAGAATGGCATATAAACTTCACTCGTGACAAAAAAAAATCAACAAAATTTCACCATTTTGAGAGATTTAATCTATAAAAAATGGATTTTTAAAAGGCTTCAATTAATTATTGGTAAGCGAACGCCAACATTTCTATACACTGAATTTTGGGAAATGCTGAAATACGTGCTTCAATATTATTAGTGTTGTAGAGTAGTTATGCTAAGTTTCAAGTAAATCCGGATGAACAAATATTTTGTTTCCTATACAAAATGTTATCCTTTTATTTTTGATTTTCGGAAAACCCTTTCTTAGTACGTCATAAAACGCAGCTACTGTTCAAATTTCATAGTTATAGCTTCAGCGGTTTCGGCTCGGCGACGTTGAATCAGTCAGGACATCTTGCTTTATATATTTAGATTACATCTATCATATTTATAACTTGCAAACCAAATATAGCAACTATTTATTATAAACGACTTTATTTTTTTTCAATGAATTGAATTCTGATATCCAGTACTTATCTTGTAGGTACTTTTTACAGAAGTATATTTCCTACGTATTATCTCCTCTCTATGATTTATATCGTGAATGAATCTTTTTTTCTACCGCAAACAAGATACGTGACTGTTGAATCTATTTTGAATTGGTCCTAACGATTTTTCCTTCATACTGACAACTGACGTTTCTTTATAAATCGCCCGTTCACAAGTGAAGTTTGCAGAAATCTCCACTGTGCGGAATACGTCTATCGCGTGCCCGCTTCGAAATTCGCAAAATTCGTTCAATTAGATAAAAAGTTAAATTTCCATCGAGCATCTAGTTAGTGCTTTTAAAATAGTTAATTCAATTTAAAATTCGAGAGAAAATAACCGATTTTCTGTTTCTTTAGAAATGAGTTCGAAATCTTACTTTGAAAATCCCGAAGAGGGTGGTGGGAAACTTGCCAAAAAAGTCAAGGAATCGCCTTTCATGCTAGTAGGTAAGTGCATAACGACGTCTGACGACGTCAAATCGTTTAATTAATTCGAGTGTGCAATAAACCAAATTGAAGATCAGAAACGGGGGCAGGAAATCAAATCACAAGATGCCCTGACTTTGACCTTTGTGGCGTTTCTTGTGCTTTAGCTTGGATTCTTAGATGAGCTTTCACTACCCGATCGATTATCTAACAATGAAGTAATTCATTAGGTTCAAGAAGTTAAGAGGTTCTTCCTCTTCCCCTCCCTTAAAAATGTGACGTAATGATGGGATATATATATATATTTCTGTTTGTATGTATTTGCAAATCACTAGATCTCTTGTGAAATGTTCGTGGAATTGTTTGGAGTAGGTCTGTACGTGCAAGGTGTCCGGTGCGCGTGTGTTAGCTTACCTATCTTTCACGTCATGTATCACGCACGCATAGAGACCTGATGCCATCGGGGGATGCACCGTAAATTGCAGGCCACTAATTAAAGTATTTTTGTTTGTGAAGCAATTAGACTAACAGATGTTGTGTGTAAGTTACACGTAAAAGCTGAGCTAAAACATTGGCCTTCATGAGCTATTTTGAGAAATCGCAAAATTTATAGCTCGCTGTTCAATGGAAAGTTCCTTGGTTTTTGGTCAGCTGTTTTGTCTGCCTGGTACTACGTCACCATCTTTTGCGTATCTAATTATTTTCCTGTCACTTTTGAATGCAAGTGTGAAAACACTTAAAAATATTGCATTGTGCTAATACACCACATGTCATCAGTATAAATGCTTATACACTTATTCATCGTTCTCGCAGCTAATCGGTATTATCGGTGCCTTGCTTAGAACGCTTTATACAATTTCATGCGCCTCACACATGTGTTAGGTGTCTGCGAAAAAATGATTGCGTAAGTTCGAGGCCTTCGGATAGAGCGTCGTCTTATTTTCAACGTTTGTTTTCTATACCTTTAATATAATCAGGAGCTTTCTGGGTTTTTGTGTCTATAAATGTTTGACTGATTTGATCATGTTATCATTCCTGTTTTAATTTCTGTGCATACACATCGTTGCATTTATGTAGGTACAAGGGGCGTTTCAAGCTAGCATGCCTTAGACCGTATTAGCACTGTAGCGCGCCATTTTGTTATCGCAACTCTTGTGATCAGTTGTTTTTGGTGAGAAAGTGAGCGTTTAACTGCTCCGATCGGTATATAAATTCTCCGCTAAGGAGACGTTAAGAACATATTCACGCATAGCTGGTTTATCAGCTTGTTCGCTTCCTTCTATGCCCCTGTGGCTGTTCAACTGTCGGCACATATTGCTGCATTGCATTTGATTGTTGAATCGCTACTACAAGAGTCGCAGCAAGAGAGAATCCCCCCTATTCCACCATTTCTGTCATTAAAAGGTATTCATGTGCCACAATGAACAATAGTAGTAGTAGTGTGTGATTTTATTGTACAACAATTGTTTTCCGTAACAAAAAATTTCACAATATATAAGTTTTGGCTGACGGCCAGATAAGCGAATTTTAAAGACTAATTTACATAATTTTGATTATTAAACATTCATTGGTTTAAAAGGTTTTTTTTGCAAATAATTTCGTTTTAGAAAGCTTCGTTTATAATTTGCAGACGATATTTTAACGCAGTCTTGATGTAGCTTATTAGTACCGTGCAATCCTGGTGATCATCAAGTATGGCAACAATTTCATTTACGGGTAGAAAATGTTTTCCCCAGTGGGTTCTTCTTATTTCATTTAAAATGGGGCATACTCCTATGAAGTGGATAATATCCTCTCTTGCTCGTAGATTGCATAGAGTGCATTACGGACTTTGTACTCTGTGAAGCACACAGTTAAGATAAGATTAAGAGTTCTCCTCTGGCTTTGAAAATAATAGAGATTGAATCAATAGTACTAAGATCCGCAAAGTAATTTCGTTCTCTGAGATCATATTGGAGTAGCCGGTAAGTGCCTCACTTTTATGAGCTTCTTCTACGAATTTTGCACGGGTGGATTCGTCGATCTTCATTAACAGCGTTTGGAGAGCGGTCTTCCAGTCTGTTGCATTCTCTTTCATTATAGGATATTCTTCTCATTACTTAAAAAACTACAGCCACTTTGAAAAACTGCAGCTTTCGACTAAAAAGATGCATAGTCACAATTTTTGGAAGTCCATGATTCGTTTATTGTTGTTGAAATATAGCAGTTTCCAGGTGTATCATGTAGGTTGGCGTATTTACTGATAGTCGGAATATTTTTTTTTAATGAAATACCTTAACAATTTCTCCACTTCTTCGTATTGGAAAACACTCCAAACCTGCGGTGCATAGCATATGATAGATCTCATGATCGCTTCAAAAAGTTTATACTTTGTGCTGGTCGCGATGTTTTTTTTTTTTTTTTTTGGTTTGCTAAGAAAGCCTCTCCACGTACAGTTTATGGCTTTTTCGTATCCTTCATTTTTTTCTCCTTCACCTTTTCAAATCTATTTTTCATCTCTTGCGTATCGCACAAACCCGTTTCGGAATACAATCATTTTAGATTTGCTGGCGTTTAGTTTCAGATTCCAAAGAGTACAATATTGCTGCAACTTATTATTCATGATTTGCATCATATTTGGAGTTCCCAAAATAATTGTCATCGGCATGAGAAGTTTGATTTTCGAGTTTATTGAAGACGATTCCTCCTAGCAGGGACGCTGTCAAGTCATCTAGGAAGATTGAAAACAGTAGAGGACTGAGAAGACAACCTTGTATTACTCCTATTTTGCATTTTTGTTCATACTCCCAGGCTATTCAACTTCAAAGGCAGAGTATTGCGATCGATAGAATCGAAAGATGCCTTAAAATCGACGAAAAAACCGTAGTTTGTGTCCCTTATCCAAAAACGAGAGTGCAATGTTTGTTAGCATAAAATGCTGTCGACAGTTGAGTACTCCTTCCAGAAGCCCGTTATTGAAACATAACCGTTCTAGAATTATTCCCGTAAAAATTTGAATTACTGAATTCAGAAACGATATGCCTCTGTAGTTTTTGGGATCGTTTACATCTCCTTTTTTGAAAATGGGAAAGGTTATATTTCGTCTAGCTTGTTGGAACTTTACCCGTATTGAAAATAAAGATGTATTCCACAGTAAGTTTTTGCAGGAAGCTTTCAGTGTGAAATGTAAAAAAATTCGTTGGGAACACGGTCTTCCTCTATCGCTATATTTGGTCTGCAGCGGAGTATGACCTTGGACACGTTGCGTTGTAATTGTTCGGTCTAGAGTATCCTTTTCTGGGTATGGGAGCGCATACTGGTGTTGGCTTGCTCTGTACGGCATGTTTAATAAGTTTGGAAAATATTCGATTGGTATAGATGTTTCACTATGGATATCCCGCGCAAATACCGTTCTGTTTATCGACTTGGCTAGTTTCCAAAACGAAGCACTGTCCCTGATCTCTGTTATCGCTGTCGTGGGGCTTTGGATGTACTCTTTTTGCTTTTCCTTACACATGATTTTGTAAGCTTTGTTTGTCTTCTACTTTAAACAATCAAGGTGTTAACATGTCATGTTGGTGTTAATGTCGGTCGTCTGTAGATAGGTTGGCAATTGAAATTTAAGTTAGTCCAACGGGTGTAGTAAATAAAAAAAATAATGATTTTATTCCAACCGCTTTGGTCTGACCATAATGATTTTCAATGAATTTGTAAAGCCTTTAATAGTGTTGAAAACTTATTTAGCAACATTAGTTGCAATGAGACAATTTTGCAGTACAAATCGTATATTGGGGAGTGGCCGTGGTGTAATGGTAACATCATTGCTTGTCACGCTGTGGGTTCACGGTTCAAATCCTGATATCAAGAATCATTTATTTATTTCGCATGAAATAAATAAAAAAGTCGATAAATTGTGAAAGCTTATGTCAATTCTACTGCGAAGGTATAACATTGGCAGTGGGGTGGTGATATGGCTGGAAATGCAACTTAATCGTGCTGTGAATCATAAGCAACGACAATAACAACAAAAAAACAAAATGCTCCCCAGTTATCTGGACGCCACCCTTGGAGTTTATAGAAACTTAATACCACTACACCAATCTTTCTTTTTCTTTCAATGTCTATAAAACGCCCGTGCCCTGAAATAATTTTGAGGGTATTCATATCCCCTTTGGCGCGCGCAAATTATTAAAAATTGGTTAAAGCAGAAAATTGCAAATTGGGTTATAAAATGTTGACGACGTCATTGGACTTTGCATGTCTGTACATTTCTTATTAACAACTCGGTTGACAACTAAGCTTATCACTTATGGGAAACTTAAGCCTACTTAAAGCGGAATTTAAAAAAAACACATAAAAGTTGCAATTGATCTAGAATGGATCGTATGATGCCTTAACCCTTCGCTTTTAACCTAATTAAATTAAAATAGGCTTGACATTATGAAATTGTTGATTAAAGTTAAATGATATTATTCTGTTTACCAATTTATTATTCGTTTTTCAAAAGATTTTTTCAGATAAAGCAATTTTTAGCGTTTGGTCTTTACGAAACAGTTATTGTGACTATCACCATATTAAGATCTTTACAATAAAATTTCCATACGCCATACATTTTGTGCTGATTTGATAACGTCGTTCATTATTGCATCGGCTTGTATTACTATCCCACAATTCCCCGTTAAAACGGGCTGAGATACACATCTAAAGATAATAATCGTATAACAGAAATTAAAATTGCACAAATATAAATTGATCGCACACATATTTTGTAACCTGATGTGTTCAAAAAGTGTAAAAGCGATTCGAACATGTAAAAGTAAAGTACGACTGATTTTGTTACGAGGGGCGGCTGATAAGTTCGCGGCCTAAGCCATTAAGTGGAAGAAGAGATCCGATTAAAAAAATTATTTCGCAATATAATCTCCCTCGAGTGAAATACATTTCTCAAATCAGGCATACAGTGCTTTAATACCACCGAAAAAATATTCTTTTTCTTTGCAAAATGACTTTCTCGGCCGCGTTGATCTCGTAACTCCTTTTTCAAATTGAAACAAACTTGGGGCCAAGTCTATGCTGTAGGGGGGTGGTCTATCTCGAAACCCGGATGGTATTGACGAAGTCAAGTCTCATCAACAGTTGCGGTTCGGTTGCAAATTTCGTCGAGATTGTCCCGGCTAACTCCAAAAAATCTTTGCAGCAATCGAGTCGTCGTTGCTTGTCGAACGGCGTGAACATTTTCGGTACCCCGCATACATTTTTTTATGTTTAAATGCTTGTGCAAAATTTCTCTAATCCGTTCTTTGTTGATGTGCAACTCGACCGGTATCTGCCACATTTTTATTCTTCGGTCGGCCAGAACTAATTTTTCAAATTTTCCGACGCTTTCTTCAGTGACCACTGACACACGACGCCCTGGGCGGGGGTCGTCTTCACAGCTCTCTCGCCCTTGTTGAAATAAACGAGCCCAATTTTTGACCATGGTATACGAAGGCTCAGATTCCTGAAGAGTCGATGACATGTCTTCGAAAATTTCTTTAGGCAATCTTCCTTTTTTCACGAGATACTTTATCACGGCGCGGTGCTCAAAATTGCTAGAATTTCCGATTTCGGCTGACATGGTGTTGTTTATCCTACCACAAATAATAACAAAATGAGATTATTATTGAAACGAGGTGATATTTATACTACTAAAGAATGCCGCAGTTATGGCTGTCACTAATGAGAAGATGACTCGCTGTTGACAATCTCAGGCTGCGAATTTATCAGCAGCCACTCGTATCACACAGATATTTTTGACTATTACTGGCACATTTTTGCCAGTACCAATATTAAATTGATAATGTCACTGGCTACAATCTGCTAGAACTAGCTAGCTGAATGACCATACACTTATAGCTGAATGACCATACACTTATAGCTGAATTACCATACACTTATAGCTTGCTTTGCGCGGACAACTCCTAAAGCCGTTGTTAGTTAGGTGATTTAAGTCGCTTTTAAAGTTTCACTTCACATTTTCGTTACTGTGAACTTGCAGTTTTCAGATCGAAGAAATTCATTTCAGATTTCAACCAAAAACAGATGTGCAAAATTGCACGTGCAGCGAAATTAGAATACACATGTTTATTTAAGTCAGGCCACACGCAAATTCTGCACGCATTGCAGCGCTGCACCATATTACTGTCCCCAGATTTTGAATTTGTTTGTTTGTTTAGGGCTTTAATCGAAACACATACAGAATTTTTATTTGCAGTCAAATTAGTAAATACATTTTTATATGAGTCCAGATCACACGCAAATTCTGCACGCATCGCGGCTCTGCATCTTATCTTTGTTCCCAAATTTGCTGAACTGCATACAAAATGTCTGCACGTCTATTTTTATTTATTTATCATAAATAATATCGAAATCACGTACAATTTTTTCGTCTCCCATTCGCATTTGAAATGCTATTAGCTGTCACTTTAAAATCGGCTTAGAGGCAGGAGGGTCATAACTAAACTATATAAAAAGTGACATTTGAGTTAGGTTAAAACATAACCAAAAACAATTTCTGCTGCAAGTTGTGATCAATCTCCTCTGGAACACTTATCCACTTAAAGTTATTTCTAAAGCACGTTTTGTCCTGTTTTTATTAAAAACAACAGCAAACAACTCGTCGATATGACAACGCCAAACAACAGGCATTTTAGAATTGCGCGTTAGAAAAATGCTTCATCTTCATATGATCCACACTTCAGACTCTCCTTCTTTTATTACAAAATTGTAAAAAAAAAAATATTAATTATATTTCCTCTACCCCAAAACAATTTACATAGTTCTAGCCGTTTGCTACTCTCATTTTAGTCACAATGAATATCCGTTATGCGTAAGTCAGTAAATGGGCTTTCGACTCTAACTACACGACGAGCAGCAATGTTGTGCCGTATCATAAAAGTGAATTGGTAAAGTAAGAGAATAGCTTCATTTAAATCTAAAATTCTGTTCCCAAAATTCTTCATTTAGCCCCTTTTTCCGAGCTCTGCAAATAGCGACATAGTTCATTTCCAAAACAAAAATCCTTGTATCGCGGAAAGCAAATTTGGTTATGAATAATATATTAAATGTGTTCAAAAATGAAACCGCGCAAAGTGTATTAGGTTAGGTTCAAATAGCTGCCTGTAATATGAGTGCAAACACATTTAGACCTAAAGTAGGTCTATTGTAGTACTACAGTATTATGTAATTTGACAAGTAGAATCAGTTGGGCTCCAAATAAAGCAACGGAGGTTACTGACATCGGTATTTGTCAGGTTACTTACGTTATTGAAAAGATAAGTCCCTCGATGGAGTTTTTTTCTTATGTATAGGGCTGTACACGTGTAAAGAAGATACACTTCTTATGAGGCAGTATCCAGTTATGGCACCTATTGTTGTGTTGATATGTAACATTGTGTTGATATGCAACATTCACTTGCAATGCAACACGATACGTTGCTCATTGCTGCTTAAGTAACGATTTACATGTATAGAGCGGCATGTCCATATTCCCTTCTTCAGTAAAATCCGAAGATTTGTGCTATCGGTCAAACAGTTCACTGATAACTTTAACTTGCCATCAGATGATCTATCCGTTTTCATCGCTTCAAATGCCAACTCGACTAAGGAATGTCTCTTCATAGAAGAAATCTTTGCCAAATCAGTGGTGTCTCAAACTACATGAGTAGGCATTTACACCTTGTTTTTACAATAGATCCCATTAACTCCTCACTCTCGCTTTGTCCATTATCTGTATCAACGATTGATAACTTTCACACTAGCATTTTTCTTTAATATTTCCACAATTTCACAGATCTCTCTTCTTACGACTTTCATACGAGTTTACCAATCTATCTTTAAATGATGCCCTTTCCATTTTTTACATAGAAAATTGAATTCTATTTATCTTTATGTGCCTTTTCTTATCATAAAACTTCATCTACATCCCCTCCTTGTTATAATCGAAGACCTTACGTAACAAAAAGAAACAAGTTATGAGAAATTTTCCTTTGCAGCAATTATTTTTCCGAACCAGGTGGTCTTCCCGCCATATTCCTTAAAAAGTGTTCTTCCAACCTTTCCCTCCCCCTTCTTATCTTTGTTGTCTATCTCTTTCACAAGGGAAATTTTCTCAGGTTTGGAAGACCTCTTTCATAACCCCGATATGCAAAAATGAACGAAGTAACTACGAGTAATTATCGGTCCTATTGCTAAACTTTTTCATATACCCAAAATCTTTGAATATATTTTATACAAAGCCTTAAGCTTTCAGTGCAAGGTGAATTCATCTCTTTTACCATCTCTACCTTAGAAAATGGCAACGAAGCCGATGTTATTGCAACCGATTTCAGTAAAGCTTTTGGTAGGATATTTCATCAATTAATCCTTTTCAAACTGCTTGCCCTCGGCTTTGAGCCAATATTGTTAAAATGGATATCTTACCTGGAAAACCGTTCTTATACTGTTCGCTTCATTTCCGCCCTCTCAGCCCCCTTGGCCAACTCTGGTGTTCCACAAGGTAGGCATCTAGGTCCCCTTCTCTTCATCCTAAATATAAACGATCTTGAGAGGGTCATTAAACAATCCTTCCTCTCCCTCTACGCTGACATTTTTCAAATCCATTTCTTCACCCCGAGACTCTAGTCTCCTTTAACATGACCTCGATGCGAAGAAATTGCTTAGAGCTCAACATCGCCAAATGCCAATCTATTATATTGTCTCGTAAGTACAACAAGAAGACTTCTCCAAGGTCACCGTATATCAATCGTTCAATCTCTTCGCGACCTTGGAATATTGTACTACAGGGAGCTAAATTTCCTTCCGCAGATGAGATAATCCTTAAAGATAACTCATCATTTGATTTTATCAAACGGTGGTCCAATAAGTTCTCCAATCCTAGCGTAACCAGATCCCTTTACATTATCTTTGTTCACCATTCAAGCTTGGTCCCCCTTTTAGTGAGTTCATATATCCATAATCGAGAATATTCAACGTCGTTTTCTTCAATTTGCTCTTCGAAAACTCCTCTGGAACGACCCTGCTATCTTGCCTGCATATCAAGACCGCCTCAACCTCATTAACTTGAATACCCTTGAAGAACGCAGAGACGTAGCAGACATTCTCTTCATTCATCGACTCCTCTCAGATTCTGTCGATTGCACGTCTTTATACAAATTTATTTTCTTCAACACTAACCCTCGTAATTTACGATACCCTCGTCTCTTCTATCTACCGACCCACCACACCTCTTATGGCTCCAATGAACCAATCTCCCGTATGCTGCGGAAGGTTAACTCAAACCTTACAGTTTTCGATTTCAACCGCAGCACTCCCCGCTTAAAACTTGATCTCCTCCATCCATGGTTTTTTTTTTATATGGAGGCGTTCGTCTCCACCAAAAATTAGAATGACCTTTGATATGTATATTTCATATCAGCAATATAAGAGCTTCTTTGCTAACCCCTGTCTCCATTTGGAATACGCTATTGTGGTTTGAGAGGGCCAAAAGTGTTTACAATTAGCCCTCCATCTAATTCTTACGTAAATAAAAATACGGACTATCTTTGTGACGTTACATGGCCGTCCAGTGAGGTTGCTTTGAGTCATATGGTTTATATGCATATGTATGTGAAAGGTTATACAAAGCACGTTGAACGGCTGAAAAAGCATGCCTCTATTATTGTGCCTTAATTAAAAATGTTCATGTTAACAGTGTCTCGTCTTTAATACATGCATCTACATTATCTTTCTAAACATTTCAAATTCTCTTTGATCCTCAGATGGTGATTCTGTGATGGATTTCTTAACCGTTGAACTTAGATACAATTACCCAAAGATTCACAAGCCATTACTTTTCCTTTCTACTTACTTACTACTTATGTCCTGTATCCCCTTGTGGGTCCTAGGGCCTCTACAACGCCTACGCGCCATCGTGTGCGATTTCTGGAAATGTGCCTCAGCTCTCCCCAACTCTTTCCCAGTTGCCGTGCTTCCTTCTCAACTGTTCTGCGCCACGTACTCCTAGGACCGCCGCGTATCCTGCCATCCTGGGTAAGCGGGTTCCATTGCATCGCTTGGTTAGCTATGGACCTGTCACCCTTTCGGAGAGTGTGACCGATCCACTGCCACTTTCGTCGTCGTATGGTTGTGCCTATAGGTTCATGGCCCGTTCTCTGATAAAGCTGTTCGTTAGAGATACGGTTTGGCCAGAATATCCTTAAGATGTAACGTAGACACCTATTGACAAACGTTTGCAGCTTCCTCGTGATAGTGACGGTCACTCTCCAGGTACCACATCCATATAGCAACACGGATTCAACGTTGGAACGGAACAGTCGTAGCTTGGTGTTTAAGCGAATTGCATTACTTCGCCAAACTATGGATAGCATCCCAAACGCAGATTTTGCCTTACCTATTCGGCTGGCTATATCCAGTTCGGTTCCGCCATCGGTTGAGACAAAACTCCCAAGGTATTGGAAACTCTCTACTCTCTCAACCGTTTGTCCAGCAATGCATATATGAGTTGATGAGTTTGGTCCTAGGCTGATCATTTTTGTTTTTGCCGAGTTAATTTTCAGCCCAACGACGTCTGCTTCCCTCTCCACATTTGCTATCATTTGGTGAAGGTCCATTATTCTGTGAGACAGTAGGCATACATCGTCGGCGTAGCCGAGGTGTTTGAGTTCAGATGTAAGAGTCCATCGACTTCCTCCATTTCCTGTTGATAAGGCCGCATTCAGCACATCGCTAATCACCAATAAAAACAATATTGGTGAAAGTATGCAGCCTTGCCGAACCCCACTTTGGACTTCGAATTCCTCAGACAGCCTTCCTCTGTGCAAAACGTGACATGTGGACCCATCATATGTAGCTTTGATAATTGCTATTAATTTATCCGGAATGCCTCTCCTGCGCAAGGCACGCCAAATAAATTCCCGATTGACACTATCAAACGCCTTTTCAAAATCGATGAACAACAGGTGAAGTGGTGATCGATATTCAACACATTGCTCGATGATGATCCGCAGGGTGTTGATGTGGTCGACACAGGAGGATCCAGAGCGGAAACCTGCTTGTTCGGCGTCAAGTGTGTCTTCAAGGTGTTCTTTGATTCGCTCCAGGATGATTCTAGCTATTATCTTGGCCACAGCAGGCAGCACGCAGACACCTCTCCAGTTTTCGCACTGCATTAGGTTGCCTTTTTTAGGGAGCTTGACAATCATTCCCTTTTTCCACTCATCTGGAAAACTCTCGGCTTCCCATGTTCTCCCGACAAGTGGGGACAGTAGCTCTGCCGATGCTGTTGGCGCAGCTTGAAAAAGCTCCGCGGGTATGCCGTCAAGTCCTACCGCCTTATTAGTTTTCAGTGCTTTGATTGCGGTAATAATCTCTTCTTTACTGGGGGTTGTGGTGCGAATTCGGGAACTTCTTTCTACGGACACTTCAGTCTGACTTGGGTGCATATTGCTGGCGAATACTCGGTTTAGAACCGAAGCAAAATGCTCCTTCCATCTCTTCAGTTGATCCTCATCCGATATTAGCAACGAACCGTCTAAGCCTTTCACTGGGTGTTGAGTAGAGCTTCGGCCACCTATAAGCTCTTTAGTGATTCTATAAACGGTTCTGCTGTCGCACCTCGCTGCTGCTTCTTCTGCTTCCGTAGCCAGCGCATTGATGTAATTGCGCTTGTCACGTCTCATGCTACGCTGTAGTTCTCTCATCTTCATGCGATATAGGGACTCAAGCTCGATCCTCCCTGCTGCTGGAGTTGCTGCAATTTGAGCTCTTAGCTGTTTTCGTTCGTTGATCCTTCTCCAGGTATCCTCGGAAAGTCACGCCCTATGGTTTCCCCTGTGATCGACCGACAATCCTTTCAGCACCTGATGTGAAAACAGTTTTCACAGCGCACCAATGGTCTTGGATGGTGGCGGGCAGGGAGCTGCTGATTGTTTCCACTCCACGTGAGAGATGGTCCCTTAATTCTTGGCGCACTGTGGGAACTCTCAGTCGGTCTACATTGAACCTAGGTATTCTTGTGTCGTTAGATCTACGAACGGCAGCAGTGCGTAGTCGGAGAGTAGCTATCATAAGATGGTGATCTCGTACCAACCCCATGTCGGCACCTCGCCTGTTTCGGACGTCTAGGAGACTACTTCTAAAACGGCGACTGATGGCAAAATGGTCAATTTGGTTGGAGGTTGCTTGCCTGTCAGTTGACACCCAACTGATTTTATGGCAGGCTTTGTGCTCGAACATGGTGCCACCTATGACAAGACGATTTGCGTTGCAAAAGTCAACAAATCTTTCGCCGTTGTCATTCCGATTGCCTAGTCCGTGCCGTCCCATAACATGTTTGAGCCCTTCGTTGTCGCAGCCTACCTTGGCATTCAGGTCCCCCATCACAATGACAATGTCGCCATTGGGTGTTGCATTATGAACAGCTCCCAACTGGTTGTAGAAGTTCTCCTTTTCTTCCTCAGACGAACCATCCGTGGGGGCGTAACACTGTATGATGGTGACGCGACGTACTCTCGTCCGGAATATGGCCGTTAAAATCCTATCACCGTGCAGTTGCCAGGTAATTAGGCCTCTGCGTGCTGTTGGCGTTAGCAGCAGTCCAACTCCATATCCACGGGGGTTTCCGGTTGGTCTTCCGGAGTAGAGTAATACAGTATTACGCGTTGGGGATTGGTACTCACCCGCATCTAACCATCTTATCTCGCTTACTCCCAATATGTCCAATTGAAGGAATCTGGCGTTCTGAGGTCCTTCACTCTGAGAGTCAAGGAGCGTCTTCACATTCCAGAAACCAATCTTAGTCCGGGTACGATAGCCAAAGGTCGTCAACGTATTATCAGTCCTTATCCGAGGCATTGTGTCGGTTTCCATAGCTATTGTAGTTTCGGTAACGCGGGTTGCTGGCCCAGGTTACCTAGCCTAGGCATAAGACCCTAGACAATCTCGCACTTGCAATTTTGGCCTATATGTATAAGGATTTATACATGCAGTTGCCCGGGGACCACCACGAGGAGGTAAAGCAAGCACTACATTACGAACTTGATTGTTGCGCTACTGGTCCAATCCATGTTTTGGACAGTCAGTAGTTTCCCGATCAATCGCCATGCAGATCCCATGCAGATCCCATGCAACCTGAAAAAAACCTTTTCTATGGTGGAAAATACCGGCTCTTCTTAAGTATGACTTATTGTCCGCCACAAAATGTATCGGATTTTCAGATACAAATTGTAAGCATTTTAGATTGTACATCATACGAGTATACAGCTTCTATAGTGTTTTTAATAGCCAACTGCGAGCAATTCTATCGGGAAATGAAGAAGAATAAAATTAGTATGTAGTGCATTCTCGTATACACTACAAATTGTTAAAAAAAACCATCAAAAAGAGAAAGTGAATGCCACCAATTATGCTAAAGGTGACTTGTTAACATGCTTTTAATAGAACTGCAGAAACTATACCAATCAACAGTTGACGTTTGACACTCATTGCGAGCACATCGGATACTTTTTCTCTCTCTTTGGTCTTAATTCTTTTTCACGTGCAGTGCACATAACCTCTAACTCCGCTTAACTTATTCCCTTGCGTACTTTTCTTTTTCCAGTGCTTGATAAATTCGAAAAACTTAGTGCATTCAATTACCATTTTGTGATGGCCAAATGGCCACCCCCTGGGGGGGGGGTAGTAAATATGCCATTCTCGATGAAGTTGTGCTGAGTGATCAACCCAGAGTGAAACGTGCGAAATCATCATACACAACTTTAGATCTTTCCAAAAATCCAGCTAACCTTACCAACCCTAAATTTGTCGTGATATCTTCGGTAGGTACAACTAAAACATTATCTTCGTTGAACGTTGCCTTAAGAAAAGGTTGCCTTAAGAAAAGGTGTCGATGCCATAAGTACTCAGTGGGAATCGATGGCGCAGCTAAGAGACGGCAGCCTTTTAATATTGGCAAAGTCTGAAAATATCGCCGATAAATTCCTCCGCTGTAAGCAGCTCTCCAACTTGTGCCCAATATCCGTGAAACTTCACGATACGCTAAACTCATCAAAGGGTCTCATTTACGCTCCTTGTCTTATCCCAACTCCAGAAGAGGAAATTGTAAAAGAAATGGCTTCCCAAGGCGTAACAGGTGTTTATAAGTTTATGAAAACAATAGACGATAAAAAAGTACCTACCGGTCACATGATCCTCACCTTTAACCTTTACAACCACCCCGAAACTGTTGAAGTAAGCTGGTACACGGTGCGTGTAAAAGACTACTTTCCCAATCCAATGAGGTGTAAAAATTGTCAACTCCTAGGTCACACAGTAAACAGATGCAAAGGTAACCCAACATGCACCAACTGCAGTTTACCCCCTCACGTTCCTAACACCTGTGAAAGAACAATGTGCGCAAATTGCCAAGGCCCTCACCCTTCCAACTCCAAAGATTGTCCAAAATATATCCAGGAAAAAAATATTCTGGCGATCAAAACACAAAAGAAATGCTCCATCTCTGAGGCTAGACGTACTTACCAGAAATCTAATAAACCGATAGAATCTTCTAACTCTTTTGCTTCTACTGTAGCGAAGACAACTCAACCTACTGTCACAGATGCAAGTCACAAAAATATTCCATCTACTTCACAAACACTCTTAATAAATTTAAAAAAACAAAGCATACAAAAACAAACCGCCCCTTCTCTTTCATCTCTAACAGATAAAACCAGCCCTAAAAAACTAAACAAGCAAAATACAAGCCAAACAAAAATGCCTCCAACGCCATTACTATCTTCTCCAACACCAACTACCAACAACAATCTAACAAAAAATATAACCTCAAATACTATTTCTACTCCACCTTCCCCAATTACCCATATCGCAAATTCTTTACTTGCAAAGTCAAATTATTACATTACCGATACGTCTGATAACGACCACAATCATAACAGTGTGACGGATGTCACAATGTCTTAACACTACCTTTAAACCCTCCGCTACTGTGGCAGCGATCCACAGCGGCCCCCTTCCCGACCGCTCCAAGCGTGATCGGGGCCGCTGTGAATCGCTGCCACCACGCGCCAACACAATACAAGCACCTTCCACAGTTTTATTGCCTCAGCGCAATAAAACTTCGTGGAACCCTTCTTACACAAATATGGCTCTCGTAATATTGCAATGGAATACCAAAGGACTTGCAAATAACTACGACGAGCTCAATGTGTTGATCAAAAGCCATAACCCATGCATAGTATCCCTTCAAGAAACTCATTGCCCCTACAAATCCACACCAATCATTCCCAATTCGTTCACGGGATACTTCTTAAATCTTCCTAACAACACTACATCTAAACAGGGCGTCGGCCTAATGATAAAGAAAAACATCCCTCATAGACGGATCTCTATAAACTCTAACGTGTTAGTCTTAGCACTAGAATTTTAATTGAAATTCAAAATTACATACATAGGTTTGTATCTTCCTCCAGACCAAGCTATCAGCAAACGTGACCTGGATAATATATTAACACAGGTCGACTCTCCCATAATAATTGGGGGCGATGTAAACGCATGGAGTGTACTTTGGGGATCGTCTTGCACAAACAAAAAAGGATTTATGTTAGAAAATTTCATTACAAATTCCAACCTTCTAATTCTTAATGACGGCTCTCCCACTCACTTATCTACACATAACACCCTGACACATATTGATACCACGTGCTGCTCCCCCGAGCTATACGCACTGACCAATTGGAAAACACTAGACGATCTACACAACAGCGACCACGTCCCAATATTGACCACAATCAATTTAAGTAACTCGGCAATTTCAACCCCTCCCTTGCCTAAGTTTAAAACTGATCAAGCAAACTGGAAGGAATATCAAAGATATATTCTTGAAACCGTAGGTAGTATCAGAATAGACTTGAACACAAACAGGTCAGCTGCACTTTTTCAAAAATACATGCGCATCGCCGCTAATAATACAATACCCCAATCCTCTCCCAAACAGCCGAGGTACGTTGTCCCCTGGTGGAACGCTGAACTGAGTGTTTTAAGAGCTGAAAAAGTTAAAAGTTGGAAAAAGTACAAAAAAAATCCAAATATTGATAATCTTATCTCATACAAAAAAGCAAATGCAATGTTCAGAAGAACATTAAAAACAAACAAAATAAAAAGTTTTAACGATTTTACCTCTTCCATAAATCCCAACTCTTCCGTTACCCATATTTGGAACAATATCAAGAGACTTAGTGGCTCATCTGTATTCCAACCCATCAGGTGTATTGATACCGAAACGGGACCTTTGATTGTCTCCTCAGAAATTAGTGACCATTTTGCAGTTAAATGGTCCGACTACTCGAAGGACACAAATTTTCACAATAATTTTAGACTAAGAAAAGCCGAATCTCTTTGCAACACTACCACCCTAGTGGCAAACACGGCAAGTCAATATTTAGAGCAATCTATTTCTCTAGTCGAATTAGAATCGTGCCTCAGCAAATTGAAAGGAAAGACACCAGGTAGGGACAGACTTTCCTACCCAATGTTCAAGTATTTACCTCCACAAGTAAAGAATGCTCTCGTAGGGCTGTACAACAATATTCTTGATACAGGCGTTATTCCGCAGAGCTGGAAAACCGCTACAATCATCCCCATCCCAAAATCAAAAAAAGAAATCAATAAAATCGACGGCTACAGACCCATCTCTCTACTGCCATGCATTTCTAAAATCCTGGAAAAGATTGTAGCTAAGCGTCTTCTCTGGTACATGGAATCAAACAAATCAATTGCTCCAAATCAAGTAGCATTTAAGCCTAAACGTGGCTGCCTTTTGACGCCTTGCTTCACATTGACTTCTATGTTTCAAACGCTATCTCAGCCAAAAACCATGTTTCTATACTCTCACTCGACTTCGAGAAAGCTTTCGACAGAAAAGGCATCCACCTAGTCCTAAATAAACTACGAGAGTGGTGCATAGGTCCTAAAATCTTTAGATACATAAAAGCTTTCCTTACTAATAGATCATTCTGTGTTAGAGTAAATAACATGTACTCTAAAAACCTTCCCCTACACAATGGTATTCCACAGGGCTCTCCCCTCTCGGTGATGCTGTTCTCAATAGCATTCGACGAGATCAGTAAAATAATATCTAAATACAACAAACTAGATCACTGTTGCTATGCAGACGATGTATACATTATGTGTAAAAATAATGATCTAAGACTAACAAAAACAATGTTCACAAATGTCCTGCAGGATATTACAGATTGGTCCACCTCTTCAGGTGCTAATCTCTCGTTAAAAAAATGTAAAACTTTGCACATTTGTAGAAAAAAATCGTGTCCTAGTTTAAAAATAAACATAAACAATTTAGAAATACAGGACGTAAATAATCTATGTATATTAGGATTAACCTTTAATAACAAATTTAGTTGGAAAAATCATTGTATAGAGTTAAAAAAATCACTAGCTGCAAGGCTTAATGTAATCAAATATCTCTCATCTAAAAAAAGTAAAATTCACTTAAACACATTATGTTATGCAACAAAAATGTTAATACTCAATAAGATAGATTACGGACTCAGCATCTACGGAAATTCTCCAAAATCAACACTAAACATCATAAAACCAACTTACCATCAAGCTGCAAGAAGATCCATAAATGCTTTCCCAACTACACCAATAAAAAATATTCTGGCTGAAGCAGGATTGCCTTCAATCCATGAAAGGTACGAGGAAATCATTCTGAAGCTTACAACTAAACTTACGTTTCCCTCGAGATCAGTAGTAAACAATGACAGTATCAGCGCTCGGCGTGCCACACGACAGAAAAAGATCTCATCCGCTATACATCGCATATGGAACTACACCAAGGAATTTAATCTGCCCAACAAAATCAATTTTTGCCACACATCATCATTCCCATCATGGCTGTGCAGATCGGACTCCTTTGAACTAACATTATCCAAATACTCAAAAGAGCATACACCAAATGTTGTATACCGGTCAATCTTCAAAACTTTGAAGGATAACCTCAACTCCAAAAACTGGAAACTTATATTTACAGACGGGTCCAAATCACAATATCACACGGGTTTCGCAGTAACAGCACAAGATGGAGCACTAATAAGGCTAGGTACTCTGCCAGAACACGCATCAATCTTTTCTGCAGAAGCCATAGCAATCAGCGAAGCCGTAAAGTATGCATGCAACACGAAAGGTCGTTGGGTAGTATGCACAGACAGCCTATCAGTTATTCAAGGTATTATGAACCTCAATAATAGCTCTCCTGCAGTGACGCGTCTTAGAGACAGCATCATAAAAAAACCTCACTCGTTAAAGATTATGTGGGTACCCAGTCATATTGGCATAGTCGGAAACGAATATGCCGACAAAGCAGCCAATTCGGTCGGCAAAACACCTACGATATTGTTCAACACATACAGCGAGTTAGATCTTCTAAGAGTAATAAAAGGAAAAATCAAAACAATGCAAACGAATAACTGGTCAACATATACCCATCATTATTCCAAAATCAACACCAACAAAGTTAAAGCAATCTATCCGACAACTACATCTAAACAGACGATCACTAACTTTGTCCGCCTCCGATTAGGCCATACTTGCGTAACTCACCAACACTTACTGAAAAGGGAAAATCCTCCAACCTGCTCTTCGTGCAATGAAATATTAAACATAGATCACTTGTTAACCCACATAAACCACAGTTTATTAGAAAGTAATCAAAATATTTACGAGATCCTTAAAGTAATTAATGAAGAAAACCTTTGTATCATTAAAAAATTCTTCTCTAATCTAAAAGTTAAGTTATAAATTTAGTCATAAGTTTTTATAATAGTCATCATACAGACGTCATCTATAATATTATCATTGAGCCGAAAGTCTATGCAGCTAGTGCTCCTATATCTGTACAGTAACATTGTAATTTGTAATATACCAATCAACTAGTAGGGTCGTTTCCGCTTCATTAACATTTTCAGATCTATCCTGAAATCAAAAAGTAGTATTTTACATATTTGATGAAATTGTGAAATCCAAATAATTGTTCTAATCAAATTGAGAACCAATATTTGACTATGCATCACTAGTTTTTTTATTTTTAATAAACAAGTCTTATAAAATTGAACCAGAGATATGTGTTTGCAGTATCAATATAATATACATATTTCATCATTTGAAGAAATATGTATATTTCCAAATTTGTGTCTTTATGACTCTTAATTGAATTATAAATAATTTGTTTGCAAAGTGGTAAAAAGCGTTTTTCATTATTGAAATTATTTTATATTAATTTATAATAATACAAAAGAACTAGGGTGGCCGTGGTGTAGTGGTAACATCATCGCTTGTCACGCTGTTGATTCACGGTTCGAATCCTGATGTCAAGAATCATCTATTTATTTCGCATGAAATAAATAAAAAAGTCGATCACTTGCGTAAGCTAAGTCAACTCTACTGTGAAGGCATAACACTGGCATTAGGGTGGTCATATGGCTAAAAATGCAACTTGATCGTGATGATGACATCAGGAAGTCTGGAAAAAATACTGTGAATCATAAGCAACGACAATAATAGCGAAAACAAACAAAATACTCCCCAGTTATCTGGACAGCCAGCCACCCTTGGAGTTTACAGAAACTTAATACCACTTGAGTTTCAAACTACACCACTCTGTCTTTCTCTCTGTCTCTTCCCCTTTCCCCAAACGCACGTGTTCTAAAAATTAGTATAAGGGTATTCATATCCCCTTTCGCACGTGCAAATTATAAAAAAAAAATCAAATTGTTAACTACCAGCATAACTTCGATAAAAATTTAGTACTTTTGTAATCATTGTTATTGAGTACTCGGTACGCTTTGATGTTTTTTTTAAAAAAAGAGGAAGGCAACGGGAAACCACCTCTCGAGTTATAAGATGTATTGAATATCTTCTTCGGAGTAGAAGGATCACAACCCTCCCACTTTACTGCATCCCTTCTGGTCCGCTTGTGGGGTTTGCCGGAATGAATATACATATATAAATATCATTCCCTCGCAGTAATCATATAGGGTGGCTGTGGTGTAGTGGTAACTTCATCGCTTGTCACGCTGTTGATTCACAGTTCAAATCCTGTTGTCAAGAATCATCTATTTATTTCGCATGAAATAAATAAAAGAGTCGATCAATTGCGAAAGCTAAGTCAACTCTACTGCGAACGGATAACACTGGCAGTAGAGTGGTCATATGGCTGAAAATGCAACTTGATCGTGATGATGACATCAGGAGGACGGAGAAAAATACTGTGCATCATGAGCAATGACAAAAGCAAAACAAACAAGCTCCCCAGTTATCTGTTCGCCACCCTTGGAGTTTACAGGAAACTTGAGTTTCAAACCACTACACTAAAATCTTTCTTTCTCTCTCCTTCACAACGCCCGTGTCCTGTAATAGTATAAGAGTATTCATATCCTCTTTGGCGCGCGCAAATTATAAAAAAAAAAAATCACGAATACACAAACAAAAACAATGGCCCTCAGTCCCCAGCAAGCCTTAAATGGCCAGAGGGTGCTAAGAATCCCCGGTGGGTATTTAAATATTGGAACATGGAATGTTAGAAGCCTGTATCAAGCAGGAAAATTAGATAACGCCATAAAAGAAGCGAACAGACTCGAAATAGAAGAATTGCCGATGTACAATGATTGGAAACAGAAATATGTCAAAAAACGGTTACACATTATACTATGCATGCGACATAAACCAACACATACGGAGTAGCCATTTTAATTGCAGACAAAATTACAAGTCCGTTGTATGTAGGAGTAGTTTACCTATCTAAACGAGTAATATTAATGCAACTAAAAGCTAAGAATACTATGATTAACATAATCCAGGTGTAAGCCCAAACGATGACGCGGTCATTGAAGAATTAACGAACAACTGGAACAAGCCATTAAGTTAACAAAAAAAAAAATTACGTTAATAATAGGGCACTTAAACGCAAAAGTGTGAAAATGAAAAATTGAAACGTAGTGGGTGATTATGGTCTAGGCAATAAAAACGAAAGAGGCAAAAGCTAACTGAATTTTGCCAACTAAATGAATTAGTCACCACGAACACATGGTTTAAACATCCTCAGAGAAGGCTTTATACATGGACTTCGCCAAGTCACATAGCGGATTAAATAAGTAGGAATCAAATAGACTACATTATCATAAATAATAGGTTTAGGAATACGATTAAATCAAGAAAAGCCTAGCCAAGTGCAGACATGGGGTCAGATCACAATCCCATTATTGCAAAAGCTAAACTTTAACTAAAGAAAGTCGAAACAGAAAAAAATTCAGCTGGATCTTCTTAAATATCTAGAGATACAAGACCAAGTTTAAAGATAAAAGAGAAACTTATGCAGATGAGTACAGACCAAACTGTTAAAGAAAACATTAATTCCAGATGGACGAAGTTTAAGAAAATACTATTGGAGACGGGGAAAAGACATCTGAACAACAGAAATCAACGGGCAAGACAGATGTGGATGACAAATTAAATACTAACATTAATGGAAAAAAGACGAAAAAATAAGTCAAACGAAAATAGATACAAAGAAATAAAAAGCATAATCAGAAATAAGATTAGAGAGGCGAAGAGTAGACACCTACAAGAGCAATGTGAAGAATTAGAGACACATGATAGAAATCACGTCAACTTTAACTTGCATAAAAAAGTAAAAGAAATTTCTGGCACTGGGAGAAAAAAGCAGTTCAGTGTGCTAAAAGATAAAGAAGGCAAAATCTTAGTGAGCACGAAAGACAAACTAAGACGATGGAAAGAATTCATCGAAGAACTTTTTTTCTGGATGAAAGACACCAACTAGAACCTTTGTACATATCTGTGATCGTATAACAGAATAGCATAGGTCAACTTAAGTCAAAATTGAGTTAATGGTAACACTATGTTCCCAATTATATAAAGTTTCTTCTGTCAATTTTTTAGTTCAGTAGGTATCTATAACGGTTGCCAAATAGAAGAACACCATAAATAAACAGGCAAAGAAATTATGAAAGATATTTCTTTTTGAGCGGCACAATGTATCCCAAGAAAAAAAAATATTTTTCTACCCCATCAGGCGATATATTAAATGACGAAATGTGCGCACCTGGTCAGCGTCTGATCCCAAAGTGACGGCTCCTACGCACACAGGTTGTAGGCAGGGATACACCTGTTGTCGCTCGGTAAAATACCACCACATTTTGCTATAGATAGTGAAGTAATGAAGTGAAGTGATGATTATGTTTCTAAGATTGGCAGATGGGCCGGTACTTTACGCATCTAGGCGCGCTGTAACAGCGTTATACGAGTAGGTTTGCCTATTCTGGTAGGCGAACCAATCAATTTTTTTTTTCTGAATTCAAACACACATATAGAAGTGTAAATGTAGCTACAATCTGCGCAACATCCGCTGTTTTTGGGTTATATCTGATTTTATACATCGGTTTGCAGTCGGTGGCAAACCGATCTGATCGTGTACCCTAGACGTTGTATGTCCGACTCTGATCATATAAATATCTTAAATAAGTAGTGCATATATAGTATGTATCATATTTCCGATACGACCGGTGTTGTATTATATCGAATCTCCGACGAAGTCTGAAATTGTTCTCCTGGTTGGATCCTGTATGGCAAAAACATTCGACGATCAAGCAGACGTTGTCGGAGAAGCGAAGTGGAAGATCGTTTCCTACTCCTTCTCGGTCCTGCAGCTGCTGAAGAAGATTAAGAAAAGGCATTTTAGCGTGTAGACTTATAGAGCAGTTTTCCATACGAACAACAATGATCTAGCTTTGGTGGCCACATCTGCCTAGAGACTTCATACATCATGCCTTACTCAAACTTCATCCTATCTGTGGTTGGCTTTGCTGATTTCATGAAGCTTCAGCAATTGTGTACATGTCGTGGGGAGTATTCCTAAATTGTGCCTTCTCGGCATAATTCTTAGAGTGGTGCCTTTTCTGTCAAACTCTTCAGCCTCGCAGTCTCCCGAAATATCCTTTGAAGTAAGTGAACATTTAATTTTAACAAGGACAAGGCTTCCTTAACTGCTATTATTTCCGCCTTAAATATGCTACAGAGATCTGAGAAGCGGAAGAAGAAGATTAAATTGGGCTTTTCAGAGAAAACTACTCCACGGGGATTGTGGAAAATAGCGATCTGGAATTAGAGTCCTCCGACACCTTACCAATGCACTTATCATCCGCGTAAGTAGCCTTGATCATATGTAGCTAAGGCACACCAGATAAAATCACATTGGACAAATGACTCCAGCTGCCGCCTTCCATCAAGTTATGCTCTTTGAGGTTTTCCTTGTTCCTTTTTTCCCGAGAATCTTTCTTTTCCCAGACATTCTTTATAAAAGAACGCAGTTAGTTCTGCCTATATATTTGGTGCGTCTTGGAAAAGGTCAATTTTTTCTTCTTGAGTGCTTTGATCTAGATTAAAATGTCGTTAGTACTGGGAGGCTCAGTGCGAAGTCGGGTGTTTTGGCATAACGCCATCGTTTAAACAGTTTCTTTATCACGGTAAAATGTTCCTTCCGTCTTCTGAGTTGATCTTCATCCGAGATCAAGAAAGAACCGTCTAGTCTCCAATCTTCTGAGTGGCATTTTTCCTATTTCATCTATTTGCCGCTTTATCAGATCGACTTTCTCTACTGGTGAGTCAGCTGCAATTTAAGCTTTGAGTGAAATACGACCCTTCGTTTCCAGGTGTTCGCATAGAGCCATGTGGTGTAATATCTCTGCGTTATTCCGCAGAAACTTTGTGGACAAGTTGCAAAAACGATTCTCAAATCTATCCAGTTTTCATATATACTTGGTTATACTAACATTCTGATTGCATCGGAGATGATTCTTAAATTCTTTATTAAAAAGTTTCCAAAATATGAAGTTTTTGCGCGCCGTTGGAGTTTGCGGGTTTACGAAAGCTTGCAACTGGTTTTCCAGAGTAGAACAAGACAGTTTTGCTTGCTGCTTTCCCCCGCATCGTGCCATCCTATTTCGCTTAGTTTCAAGATGTCAATCTTGTATCAGATGAACTCACTTTCTGGCTGGAAAAATCTGGCGTTTTGGTAACCCTCACTGTCAGTCGAGATGTCAAAGGCGTTAACGGAATATCCTTCCCGCACCTGCAATGAGGGTTGCAAAAACCATATTGAAATTTACTTTCAAAGAAATTCAAAAAAAACACCACGTAAAAGTGAGGGTAAGGCTTACCAACAGAGCTATAAAATTTTCGATTGCAGTGGTTCTTTCTCTTTATTTTGCAAACTATTGCATGTTGCATAGTTGCTCTTCCAATTACGAGTAAATATCAGTTTGCTCGTTAGCATATCAATGTGTACTCTTGGATGTTAAAATTACCACCATAAAGCTCCCATTTTATCACGTTTATGTAGTACTGTATGTTTATCCTTGTTTCTTATTTTTAAACTTCGTTTCCATATTTCTTTTCAGGTTTGGCTGGTTTTGTAGCGGCAGGCGCCTGGGGTGCATACAAATTTAAGAACCGCGGTAACATGAGCACCAGCGTGTTTCTAATGCAACTTCGTGTAGCAGCGCAAGGTGCTGTGGTCGGTACCTTGACTATTGGGCTTGCGTACGCAATGGCAAAGGAATATTTATTCGATAAGAAGCCAAAAGAAGAGTAATAACTGTTTTATTCTAAATTATTGTTGAAAAGTTTAGTTTATCTAGTACAAAATTTTTATTTAATCATTTTCATGTAATTATTTTTATTTATTTACGTTACGTGTTTTGTGTTTTTTATGTTTATTTTCAGTTTGACCATTCAAAAATCGATTGGCCACTAGTTGGAATTATTTATGTATTAAACGTTTCCATCTAAAACTCAAAAATTCAAAAGCATAGCATACATTCAACTAAATAATAATTTTAAAAATGTGAAGCAATTTTGTAGTCAAAAATCATTGAAGAGGCTAGTAAAACAGTCTTCACTCACTACATAGAAAAGAGATACATATTTATTTTTGTAAAACGACAGAGGAAAAAATAAATATTACTGCTGTGTTGCCTGTGATATTGACTAAACAAAATAGTAAAAAAAATGTAAAAAAAAACGAAAAAAACAACACAAATATTTATCATTCTATTTATTTAATAAAACGGTAAAACTATCAACAATGTATATTAAATTAATTTCTTTTTGTGACCCATGTTTACTTTATTCAAAATGTTCTTGAATTCAATCTCAAAGAAGTGGAAAAAAGAAGCAGCACTACACTTTCTGATGCTGTGCAAAAATAATATAGATTCGCTAAACTTGTTTTTAGATAAATCCATAAATGTAAACACATTTAGCAAATGTAGGTAGAAAGGAAAAATATTTAGGAAGAACTAAATGTAAATAAAAAACGAACAAAAAAAAATTTTTCTTTTAATGGCTCTGTTAAAAATATCGAATTGCTATCTTTTGGTGTGTTAAGTTCTTTAAAAGATTAGCATGAATTTAATTTAATAATAGGCCGTCCCAATATTGCGTAAGGCCATCTAGTAGGGGAATTTGTCCTTGCAAAAGTACATGCACAGTAACGCTTATAATATACTTTAAGGGACCTACAAAATTAGTACGTTGAAACATGGTACTGGTGCCCGCCTTATCATAAGCCGATTAAAAAAAAAATGTATGGGTCTTATTGTCGTTCGCGAGTCGAATGTTACCCGCGTATCTTTCTTGACGAATCATTAGTTACTTACAACAAAATAGTATAATTGATTTTGCTTTTCGCCTTTCATTAACCAGTTCTGTCACTGAATATTTTTACAAACGAACTATACAGAGTGTTAAATAAGGGTGAAAAAAAAAAAATGTATCAGGGAAGAAGGTAGTCAACGGCGGGGGGTACCATTATTAAAAATAATAGATATAGATTTGTAGTCATGTAGCAGCGGTGCTTGGGAGTTGAACATTTGTATGTATTGACTTCTAATATTTATTATGTCATATTATTCTGTGTGGGGACACAAAAAAAAAAATAGATTGGCAAGAAAATTGTGTCGGGTTTTTAGTTGCAAATGCGTGAATAAGGATTGAAATGGCACAGGCCAAGGATTTTCCGGCATAGTGAATCGTAGGCCCGTCAAAATGTATCCACAGTTTTTGGACAAAATACTGTGGATTTTTGTGTTACCCAAAGATGGTTCAAATCTGGTAATATGGTGTAAACTCAAAAACATGAACTTATGTGCATCACTGCTTTGTTGCGGTGCTGATGCGCAACTTAACTGGGGCCTTATTATGTTCAACCATTCTCGTTTATCTACATATAGTATGTGTCGTAATTAAGTGTTACGATTTCGATTTCTATGGTTATCGTTACGAGAATGGTATCTGTCTTACCACTCCTCACAGTACGTCGTTAAGGATTAATTATCGTTCGCCATTCTGTTTGAAAAGTGTAATAAAAATAAAAAAAGTTTGTGTATATGTGTTTTATTTATCTCCATGTCTAAATTAACAAGTAGGCAGGTTGATATATTAGTTTCTTTAATGGAAATAAACCATGACATCGCGAAGAACTGTGTTTATGTCAAAGAAGAAGAATAACTTGCTTTCTTCTTTTGTTAACGCAAATGGTATATATTTCGGGTAGATAATATTCTCAATAGCACATAATGTTTTTGTAAGCGCGCTTAACACTGTGTTTTGTGTTATATCAATTTGCCGGTAAATTATAATAGTTTTTCTGTTACATGTCATTAAAAGAAAAGTTAGTTGCGCTTCTAAAAGCTTGGATTTTTACTTTTAAACTGGCAACATATTATTGTCATCGTTCTCGTTACAAATAATCATAAGTCGTGGGAGGGGGCGGGTTTCCATTATGCGCACTGAGCAACCATTTTTTTTTTCTGGCTTAAAAAACATAAATATAATATTTTTTTCTTGAGGAAATGAAAAAAATTGTTCGCATGTTTTTCATTTGTTTATAGTTCAGAACAGTGTTGCCACTTTAAGTGAAAATCACCTGGCGCTTTAAACGAAGTTACATAGTTGAATAAGTGTATGCCAAAAACTGTCAGGCAAGCGCCTGTAAGAAAGTCGGGTGTATTTAAAGTATGGGGTGGGTGGCTCGCTTTGCTCGCTAACAGGATTTTAACCCTTTTTTTCCGCAGGGTTTAGCCGCTCACGCGACTTCGTCGCTCCGCTAAGGGTATGTCAACAACTGTCAGGCAGGCGCCTGGAGCTAATAAGTCAATAAAAAAAAAGAAAATATCGAAAAAGACAAAATTAACTTTAAATTATTTTAACTTTGGGACATATGGCAATACCTATAATATTTTCCAACATTCACCGCATTCGCCACCCCACCCATCCCCCTCTTCAGCAACAGAAATCACTTAGCACATGCGTTATGCGAAGTGAACGCGTCCATTTGTGCAGTTTGTATACGAGTACATGCACTTTTCTGTGAAAATTGAAAACTTTAAAAGTAAAAAACAAAAATAGAAAAAAAAGTTTAGAATAAGTCAATTTAAATAAAAAAAATAAATTTGCTTAGTGCGCATAATGGAAACCTCAGCCGAAAATTTTAATTTATAATAACGATCATCTCTTATTTCTGCGAGAACTTTTCCCCACAAAACTGCTATCGATTTCCTACCAGATGTAAATTCTTTCGTATTTAAGACCAGTTGCTTTGAGTACTTTGATCTGGGCGCTGCTGAAGGACTCCTTGAAACTGAAATTATTGAAATATCATTGTTAATGCTATAAAAGAAAAGACGTACATGAATAGCTCAGTTGGTAGAGCATTGGTGAATAAAACCCATTATATGGCAGGTTCGGTTCCTGCCTGTGTATCACTTCATCTCACGTCAAAGATTTTCATACAAACGTATCTACATATCTGACATAACCCAAAACCTGTTCGTTGGTTCTTGAGTTAGGCATATGGGAAAAATTATTTTAAAATGTTTTTAAACTCCTCATAACTTACTCCCACTCTATTTGATTTCCATCAATTTCAAGTAGAACTACTAACGTATCAATCTAAGTCACGTTCCAAATTTAATCGAAATCCGTTTAGGAGTTAGTCGGCTAACAATTTTTTAAAATCGCGCTCACACTTGGACCGATTTAAAGTTTTTGGACGAAACGACCTATTTATCAAGGTAAACTCGTAAATGAATACGAAATAAATTGCATCGAAATGTCTAGCGAGCTGTGTATATGGGCGGACATGAACCCAAATGTGTTTGTTGGACTTGATCCTTTCGAGAAAGAAAAATAAAAATGTATTTAAAATAACTGTACAGAATACTAACCGCTCGAGGCCCGACTCTTACCTAACGATTTCTTTAATTACTTGAGATCATTTTAATCTTAGTACGCTGCTGAAGCGAAACGAGAAATTCCATACAAAATTGACACGACGAAATCAGAAACGAAAAATTCCGTTTGTCTTTTCGCTGTTCAGTACGCAGTTCAATCAAGGCGGTTTACTCAGTTTTCGTTCGAAAATAATTGTTTGGGGCATTAAATCACAGCGAAATTTTGACGTTTGAGTTTTACTTCCATGAACCGCCATATTAAATTTTCGAACAGCTGCGACATTCTCCACAATTATATGCCGTTACGGTTTTGAGATTTGATTACCACGTGTAAAAAATGTAGATAACACAGCCTTTCGATTTACGAAAAAAATGCGTTCATAAATTGCAAGTTAAACCAACTCTGGATTCACAAGCAACTTCATTTCAGCACCACTTCTGGCAAAACCCTGCACTATTTGATCCACAAAAGCTAAACATCATGCAACTTACCTTCCTAACAAAATATCCTGCAGCCGCACCATAAATAATAAAAATCCTAAATAGACAATAGCTTAAGTCCATCATACATATGAAAATCTGATAATAGTGCACTTCACATGTACTGTAAATCCTTGAGAATCTGAAAGCATATGCCTTTAGATTCAAACCCATGAGAATCTGAAAGCATATGGATTTAGATTCAAACCCATGAGAATCTGAAAGCATATGCTTTTAGATTCAAACCCATGAGAATCTGAAAACGCCTTTAGATTCTCATGTCAAGTACTTAGCAAATGAATAAAGGCCCCGACCCATAGAATCCGTTGATCGGGTCTCCACTTGCGATAAATTCATAGCTTGCGATAAAGCATGCTATCATTATAGCAAGTGTAGGCCATTATAGCAGCTATATTTCTATAGTTTGCGATAGAAAGCATTCTTTTATCGCATACTAAAGGGTGACCAGATAGCAACGATAGTTTTTCCAATTGTTATGTTTCAACAGCTTTCAAAGCTACCAATGACATCTAGCTGTCAAAATATTCAGTAAGGTTTGCCATTTCATCATGCATCGTTTGACGTTTCTCGAATATGTGGAAATTATTAAAAAATATTATCGAAATTCCGGCTCATTTGTAAATACGCAATGTGAATTTCGTCGTGAGGTCGGTCGTCATCATGGTAGGCAATTCGTCGCACCGTGGAAAAGTTTGAGCGTGAGTATACTCTTTTGGACCTTAAGCCACCAACCAGACAGAGATCGGTGCGAAGTGAAGAAAACATAACCTCCGTAGCGGCTAGTATCGAAGAAGACCCAGAAATGTCGATTCGGCGCCCATCAGCTGAATTGGACACCGCCACATAGCCAACCAGGCTTATTTTGCGGCTGAATTTGGGCCTACATCCGTATAAGATTGTGCTGACGCAAGAATTGAAGCCGGACGACCATAGACAACGCCGTAAGTTCGCTAATTGGGCGCTGGAAATGTTGGCCGGAGATCCGGATTTTTGCCAAAAAATCATCTTCTCGGACGAGGCCCATTTTGGCTCAGCGGCTATGTCAAGTGTTCGACCAAGCATCAATGCATCCACAAAGATTGACTGTTTGGTGTGGTTTATGGCACGGCGGCATCATCAGACCTTATTTCTTTCGAAATGAGGAAGGAGACACCGTTACTGTCAATGGACCTCAGTATAGAGCGATGTTAACCGACTTTCTGTGGCCAGACAACATCGATATATCCGAGGTGTGGTTCCACCAAGACGGCGCTAGATGCCATGCAAGCGACGCAACGCTCGAAGTGGTGAAGGAGAAATTTGGCGGCTGGATCATCTCACTGCGAGCGTTCATCAATTGGCCGCCACGATCGTGCGACTTGACACCCCTCGATTATTTTCTCTGGGGCTACGTCAAGTCCTTAGTCTACGCTAACAAGCCAACCACTTTGGACGAGCTCGAGGCCAACATTCGAGATGCTATTGCCGGAATAACGCCGCACATATTGGACAGAGTCATCAAACATTGGATCGATCGCTTGAAGCACTGCCAGCGAATCCGAGGCGGCCATTTTAATGATGCGCTATTCCATACTTAATGGCATGAATGTAGCTTCAAAATAAAGCCAGAATCAATTTGATATCTCACACCGTTGTTGTTTTATTTAAATTTCTTTTCCTATCGTTCTTATCTGGTCACCCTACATAACACAGATAGAACTGTCGTTTTGCTGTCACTTCTGTCAGTGATTTGCGTTAAAATTAAGTTCGAGTAAACAAAATATACTGAAAAAGTATGCGATGAAATGCCCACCAAAGAAAATCTGACCGTTGCTCTGCTGTATGTTTTCTGCTTTCTGCGATGAATTTATTGCAAGTGGAGACACAGTGTTATGGAAGGCAGCCTATAACCGACGCAGGTATGAACTTCGACGGATAAAGTAGGTTTACTTTCTACTTGTTTAGTGAGTTGATCCGTTGGCAGTCGGCAAATTGAGAGTAAGTGCTATCATTGGTGGAAGCATTGAGAGAGAATAGAAACTGTCATCGCCGTTGATAATCGGTTGACATTTCAAACTGTCAACGAAGGTATACAACGGATTGTACGGGACTGTTTTTTCCGGTAATTCGTGAACGTCACCGTCAACCTTCAACGGAACGACGCCGTCGGCAATGGAGAGTAAGCACTTTCATTGGTGGAAGCATTGAGAGAGAAGAGAAACTGTCATCGCCATTGACACTCGGTTGACATTTCAATCTGTAAACAAAGGTTTGCGACGGGTTGTTGGGACTGTGCTTTCCGGCAATACGTGAACATCACCGTCAACCTTCAACGGAACGACGGCGATAGATTCTATGGGTCGGGGCCTTTAAGTCCTATTGACGGTGATTTCCTAATTCACTGACTACACGTGTATCTGGCTCTCGTGAATTAGCCCTTGTACTTCGGACCGTGCCTCAAATACACGTATATTTTTATTTACACGGTTCCTTCTGGTTGGCATTTTGAAACGAAAGATTTGTCATATATACGTATGTAACTTTCTAATTAATGTGGACGGATTTTGATGATTCAGGTGTCAATCTGAGGGCAATCATTTGTGACGCGATTTATGAAAACTCAAGGATAGCGGACATTCAAATTAAAGTGGACGACAAATGAATTTTTAACACCACTGTAGTTTTCATACCGGAAAGCTGTCACATACAAATTTGACTCACTTCGGATTCCTGAGGTTATAAGGAATTGTATCATTGCTTATCTCATTTAAATGTACATGAACATATGGGATACAAATTTCTCCAAAATCAGGATATTAGACTTAAGCGGTTATTGATTATCATCATAGAATTTGTTTATGCTTTTTTTTTATACAACACATGTTTTTAAGAATTACATGTGTACCTGGGTCCGACACGTGTTTTTAGGACATACACGTTTAAATATCGGCGTGAAACGTGTAATTAAAAAAATGCTCAGAATCTCGGCCTCTAATATGTATATTCAGCTGGTGAGTCAATTTCTCATTAGTACGGACTGCTTCCAAAGTGGTGTACGGCTAGGAAAATTTGACAAAAAAAACATTTTCCAGAACTACTGATTCACGATTGATTTTTTTTCCAAAATTATGCCTTCAAACATTTTTAACACAAATAATTGCAATTTATTTAATTAGATATCGTGGCCAACCCCGCTGAAGGTAGAACTGAAATTTGGACAATAGTTGCACTTTATGACGTAGCACCCACTAAAGGAGTTGTCGAAATCCAACCTTTCGAATGTCTTTTGAATTTAAAAATTTAATACTACCGCACCCGTCTGTCTCAATTTTAGTGAACCGTAAAGGAGCTGAAATAAAACTATTGCGCTACTTGACGGTCTCAGGAGTCTTCTAATCTACCAAGGAATTGTTTCGCAGCATACTACAAGGATTTCCAGCTGAATTTAAATCCGTCTGCACTAACATTGTCACGATCTAAAGATTTAATCGGTTACATTCATTTGTATTATAATTATTTACACATAGCGTGGCTCAGTTTCATTAAACCACATGATCACACCACTGAATTAATATTTCAGAGATCTGCCATTTTTTTAAGGTGTTTTTTTTTAATTGTAGACAAAAACAGACTGCTATTACTTTTCAACTTCTAACCATTTCCATTTCCTGAAAGAAAAATTCAATGTTTAACAAAAGAACACCTAAAACAACTCAATGAAAACGAAAACACGTGTCTAGATTTTACGTAGCTTGTTATATTTCCATGAATGTAAGACCCAGGATAAACTTTGTACATAACAAATTTATCAAAGGGCCCATACGAACTGTCTTTAGACAGTTGGAGCAGCTGTAGTTGCAGCTTGTTCTTCCTTGATACGATCCTTCTTGAGTGGTCCCATGAATGCCAACTTGTCGGCAGCAGACTGGAAACGACCATGACCCATTTTCGAGGATGTATCGATAAACTTCAGTTTGATTTGTTCCAAGGAGGAGCGACTTGTGTGGACCAGCAACGATTTACGCAGAGTGATGACACGTTTCTTTGATCCAATACAGCATCCCTTAAGCATGACAAAGTCATTGTTCACTTCACCATAATGGGGGAAGCCACCCATTGGGGTAATGCTCTTGTCGGTCAAGTCGAACTCAGTTGACGCGTTGTTCTTGATGACCTGCAACAGATTGCAAATGAAACACGATTAAAAACTATGTACCTTTAACCAACTATCTAATAGAGAGTACTGCAATCAGTCCTATCATTTAGATATCATGTTGGTATCAAAGAATTCTATTTTTTGGCTCTAGAATGGTTTCTCATCAAAATTGAGAAAAATTAAAATAAAATAGTGTTGAAAACCTACCTTGCCATCCTTGGTGTGGATACCAGCTCCGATGCGGTAGATCTTTTTGTTGATCTCAGTACGATGATGGTAGCCCTTTTGACCAGCACGTGCGACAGTGAAGGACACACGACTTGGATGCCAAGCGCCGATACAGGCCACCTTACGTAGACCCTTGTGGGTCTTGCGGGGCAATTTCTTGGTGTGCCAACGACTGGTCACGCCCTTGAAACCTTTACCCTTGGTAACGCCAACACAATCAATCACTTCGTCTTGTCCAAAGACTTGGGACACTGGGACGGCTTGTTCCAAATGTTCCTTGACCCATTTGACTTTGTCTTCAATGGCGCCACCGTTCAATTGGATTTCCATAATGTGGGCCTTCTTTTGACGCTGCTTGATCAAACGGATCTAAGGGAAAGGAAATGCAACAAATAAGTAACTGATACAAACAATAGAACTGTTAAATGGGAATGTCCTTGATATGGTTTAACTGCACGATTATAGCCAGAAAGGCTACGCGTAGTTAGTGGAATATATCAAGAATCGCCACCCGAAGGGCGATTTATTCTACGACGTTGCGGAAAGAACCGTGCATTGAACATCACAGTATGTCCGCCTTTTAGGTTACCACGCCACCAGCGTTCACCCCAACTCCGAAGAGAAGAGATTACTGACAAGTTTTGCAGTACCAAGGACGTCGCACAATTACAAAAATAGTCTGGTAACTCACCTGCGAATGAGCAATGATGCGGATGACTTTGCAGTAGCGGATCATCTTCCTAAAGTCATTCTCAATGCTCTTCTTGCCAACATCATCGGTCCACTTCTTGCTAGCCTTGGTGAAAGCCTTCTTCTTGCTCTTGTACCTATTCGTTCCGAACACACGAAGAAAGTACATAATTGAGTCCCAAATTGATTCGACATTTCAGTAGATGTAATGAACAAGTTCCCACATAGAGTTCCAATCTCAAGACATGCTACAATTCGACAAAAAAGAAAAGGGAGCAAACCTCATCGCTGCACAGGGTGCAACGAGCGGAGATTCCACTTCCATGCCGTGCTCGCTGGATGCAAGAAATAGTTACATTATCTTAACGATAAGAACTATACGCTCACACGACTAAGTATTTTAGAAGCCCTCTCAAATTGATCGAAGAGCTTTAGTTATTCTTATTAGTTAAAGAATGCAATGAAACTGGGTGAAGGCTATGCTGCACAATTTGCGTTTGGGTTCATATATCAGAAGGAAGGCAGCGTTAGAGTATCGTCATAGGAATCAGATACCGCGTTCATCAGTTTGAACCCAAGCAAAGTACAAAATACACAGAAACAGAACGAGAAAGATGTAAAATTCTTACCAATTCTTATAGAAGCGACGACGGCATTCCTCAGATAAGTGCTGAGCCCATACATTGACCAGAGCACGCAGACCAAATGGAGTTTCGATGTAGCCGACAGCTCCAACAACCATCATTGGTGGGGTTTCCAAGACAGTTACAGCTTCTACGATCTCTTTCTTATTGATCTCTGTAATAGAAATTGAATACGTATTACTTAATTGCTTTTAAATCGTTGAGTAGGTTATGATATGGTAAAAGTCAGTCCGCCCTAGTTGATTATAATCACGGTTAAATCATTTGTTTCTAACCATAAATTTTTAACTTTTTATCATCAGAACAATATTAGAAATGGAATTGAATAAAATTCCGTGACACTTACTTGAGCCTGGACGATCAGCTTCACGGACAATGTGAGTCATACCGGCCTTGTAGCCAACAAAGCATGTTAGATGCACTGGCTTTGAGGGATCATCCTTGGGGAAAGCCTTGACCTTACCGCGATGTCTAGCTGAACGCTTCTTTGGGTAGAAAGCCATGGAACCATGGCGAGGGGCCGAAAACTTACGATGAGACTGTAAAAAGAAATAAGGAAATTCTTTAAATATAGATGACCACAACCTTCTCGAATATTTTAAACCACGTGTTCTTCAGGAAAATTGAATCAATAAATCGTAGAAATCACACTTTAAAATCAGTACTATTATAACAAATTCTTAGTTAAGTCAACAGAAACATGTTAACTTCTAGCCAATGTAACTAACTTACCATTTTAAAATAAAATTACAACGCGTCCTATTCGCTCAGACGACGATGAAAGAAAGACGGAATGGCGACCAATTTTTCTTGAAGACAGCTCAAGTGCTTGACATTTTTAAGTGTTCCGAATTATGGCTGCAGTGTCTTTTCCGTCGACCATTTTCGAAACAAATGCGAAACATGAAGTTCGTTGCACAAGGATGTTTCAAAATGTGACACATAGATGACATGACTGACTACGTTAAATAAGGTTTGTCTCGGACCGTCGGCAAAGCAATAAAATTAACTATTAAAAATTATAGAAATGATGCCAGATAAAAGTGATTTTAATTTTATGATCAAGAAAATGTTAAAAGACAGTTTTAATTGGGTGGGTCCCGCACTTTTAAATATTATTAACTATTCGCTATCCCGTGGAGTTTTCGCAGAAAATTGGAAGACCTCGGTTATAGTTCCTGTACCAAAAGTTGAAAATTCGAATGAAAGTGAACATTTTAGACCAGTAAATATGCTACCTTTGCATGAGAAAATTTTGGAAAAAGTAGTGCAAATACAACTTGAAAAGTACATCGATGAAAACAACATACTTATGGAAGAGCAATCAGGATTTAGACAAAAACATTCGTGTGAATCCGCCCTAAACTTCGTGATAGCAGACTGGAAAGAGAAATTACATGAAAATAAAAAAATAGCAGCTGTGTTCCTTGACCTCAAGAGTTCTTTCGAGACGGTAGATAGGAATATACTATTAACAAAGTTATATACGTATGGGGTAAGAGGAGTTGAATATGAATAGTTCAAATCGTGTCTAGTTGGACGCAGGCAAGTTATTAAATTTAATGATGATTTGTCTGAACCTATTGAAACTGAGCTAGGAGTGCCTCAGGGAAACATCCTGGGTCCACTTTTATTTTTGATATACATTAATGATATAAAAAAAAAATAATAAAATATAGTCAAATTAAATTTTTTGCCGATGATGGGCTTTTGTACATTGATGGATGTGATCTATGTGATTGTATAAGTAAATTAAGTGAAGAAATAAAAAACATTAAAACTTACTAAAACATGAATAAACTTAAGTTAAATGAAGAAAAAATGAAAATAATATTGTTACCTGAAAATAATGTGATAAACCAAGTAGAAGAATTTTAATGTGTAAATGAAATAAAGTATTTAGGAGTTATAATGGACAGTAAACTTGATTTTAAGAAACATTTCGAATATGTATGTAGAAAAATTGCCAAAAAATCGGTTTCTTTCGTAAAATAAGAAAGAAACTATGTATTCCAATGGCAATCAAAATTTATAATACTATAGTACGACCCCACTTTGAGTATTGTCCAACAATATTATTGTTGGGATCTGCAGATATGCTAGAAGGTTTACAAAAGCTACAAAACAAAGCAATGAGTTCTATTTTATATTGTAGAAGATATACATCTATTCGAAGAATGCTCGAAATACTCAAATGGTTAAATAAAAAACAAAGAATAGTTTTGTGTACACTTATTTTTATATTCAAAATTAAAAACAACATGCTGCCCAGCTATTTAAGTAGAAGATTAACAACTAGAGCCAGTGTACAACCTTATAACTTAAGAAATATTGATAACTTAAATGTGCAATTTTTTAGAAATTCAAAAACATAAAACATGTTATTTTATAAATGAATTCAAATTTTCAATGAACTTCCTAATAATTTAAAAACTGAAACAAACATTATTCAATTTAAACGAGCTGCATTATTTTTTGTAAAAAATAACTATTAAATTTAAGAAATCTGAAATAAGTGAATAATGTAATGAAATTGTAAAATAGCAAACCTAGCTAAATAAACTTTATCTAATCTAATCTAATATGTTGGGTACTGCAGATATTCCGACCCTAAAAAAATCATATCATATATTTCATTCCATTTTAATTCTTTTTTTTTTGAAATTATAAGTGATTAGAAAAGAAAACTTTAGATAAATGTACACATAAAAAAGGAAACTGTAAGCTCAGCCTCGCAACCGCAACACATTAGCTGCAACAGTTTTATTCAGGAAACACAGCAACGGAGACAACATCATGTTGACAATCCCTCACCTCCCACTGCAAAACGTCAGTATATACCGGACAATCTTATTATTATTATTACAATATATAAACTTTATTCACTCTTTCTTAGCATACTACGTGTATAATAGTAGTTTCTTACAATTAAATAATATAAGATTATATAAAAGTAAAATTTTAAATAAATTTAATTTAAGTTAGTTAAATCTTCTTTTTTTTCGGTTTTGTTTCCGAGTGCAAATTTTCTTTATATATTAAGAGTATAAGCCTCCCCCATAATTTTCCAAGCCTGTCTATTTCTTGCAGTTTGTTGACATCGTCCATTTATTCTTTGAAGATCAACTCGCCATCTTAAAAGTTGTCTTCCTGCTCTTCTCGTACCATCTCTAGAGTACCAGTCTGTCAATCTTTTTGTCCACCGATCATCAGTTATTCTAGCAGCGTGTGCGGTTCATTGCCTTTTTTGAGTTTTCTAGTTATTCTAGTTAAAGTACAACGGATAAAATTGCAATGAATGCAGCAGTTCAAGAATCTATTATTAATTACACCCATGTAAACTCAAGAAATTCTTTCATATATTTTAATCTTTTAAAATATAAAGTCCTTTGATATGTAATATATAGTGTAGATTATTTATATTTTCGTCTGGATTACTGAATCAAAAATTTAGCTTTTTAGCGGATAACCAAAGCATTGTGCATGTAATATGTATTCGTTTATTTAACAAATATGTTACCTATTCATTCTGCAATACGCATATCGTTTTAAATACATTCAAATACATATATTCATATATAAATATAAAATAGGTACACTACTTATACTCCCGTCTATTTCCTAATTATTGTAGGTTAAGTTAGGTTAAGTATTATGCTTATGTATTGATACCAAATCAAAGGAAACAGCAATATAATGCTCCGGGAGCAATAGTAAATGCATACTACCTGAAATTAATATTGGTGTATTTAAATTTCGCCCAATTACTAGAAATGAGCTAATAATATATAAGATTATGGAGATGGAGATAAACATGAGAAGCAAAGCAAATATTGAAATAAATGGTGTTATGATTGAGAAAGTTAACAGCATTAAAGGTGTCATTAGAGAGAGTAACCTGGAATTTAATGAACACGTCTAATATATTTGCAAAAATTGGGTTCTAATTGCCATAAAAGTATGCTTAAACCGCATTTAGAATTTTGTTCTGCGATACCGTGTTCATGTTGCAACAGAACACATATCGAAAGATTCCAGAAGCTTCAGAACAAAGCCATGATAAGTATTTAAAGATGCAGTAAGTTTACCTCGGTAAGGTTAATGTTAGAAACATTAAAATGATTGAATATTTTTCAGAAACTCAAGCTAAATATTTTAAGATGTAATTTGGGAAAGTGCCAAAATATTTGACTGAACAAATTATGTTTGCAGATGATGTATATTTATATCAACTACAGAATATGGATGATTTTATGATTTTAGGCAACAGCTGCTCAAAAGGCTTTATTTTACAAGAACTTCCGGTTATTTAACATAAGACATAATGAAAATAAAGATGAACAAAACCTTTCAAGATTCAAAAAGAATTGTATTGAATTTACCAAAAGATTTGATTAAAATAATTACAATAAGATCAAATTAATCGATTGATGATGAATTAATGAATATTTAATAATAATTTTGGGGTTTAAATTATATTGTTTTGTTAAAATTATATTTATTTGCAATTTTTAAAGTTAAACAAAATAAAGTACTCTTTTCTCTGACTAATATCGTAACACTAGACTAAGCTCATACATGATCAGCCATAAGTTAAAAGAAGAATAAAAATGGACTAGGGTATATTTAATGTTTAGAGTTAGACGGTAATTTAATATCACCCAATAATAATAAATCCAACCTTTTATAAAGTGTCATATTTTTTAAAAGCATTTCGTACTAATTATAAAAAAAGCATTGGTATATTTCGGTGAGAATTATAGAAAGCTGACCCATTAATTTGTATGCTTCTAATTTTAGGTAAAATTAGGTTTTAGGGCTGAGGTCGAAAAAGTCAATAGACATCATTCATCTCATCACTTTCATTTTTTATACTCAGCGCTTTATGTTTTATGAAGTTTCATTCATACATACATACATACTTAATCCAGTCCTGCTGTACCTTACGGTGCCGAGGATTATTTCAAAAACACTTCATTGCTAGTGCGATTTTTTTTTAATGAGTTAAAACAAAACTTATAATAGCAACATTTATTGACAGAGGAAAGAAATATAATTTTGTTCTTAAATATCATGCTCCCTTGAGCACCGTCTAATATTTAAGTCTACTAAGCAATTAGGGATGAACGTAAGTTACATTAAAAAAGGTATTTGGGAATTTGCATTAACGGTCATAATTTTATTACTCGATTATATCTTAAACTCGTTTTGTGGACACTAGCTTTTAAGCTTCTATTCTATAACTAAATACCTGTTAATTATTAAAGAAGAAGTTTAAATTCAATAAATATAAAGTGCACGATTGGGTCGCATGTACTTGCTCGTAGTCGTATATGTTATTTATCTGCAAATTAATCAGTTCGAAATTTAATGAAAATCGTTAAAATATTATTTTTCTTTTAAATTAGAACTTGTCATTCGTTGAATATTCAAAATTGCCCACGCTAGTACCTACTCATTAACTAATCTCTTGCCTTTCCCAGATGGTGATCGCAATCCCGTTTAAAATCCTTCATTAAACGCTTGAAGTGGTGTTGCAATTGCTGGGTCTATCCATACTTTTTCTTGAGTGTGTCCCTTATTGACCCATGTCTCATCAGTAAAATATATTGTTTTTTTTTCTCTTCTCTGATTTTTTTTATTTCGCGTAAATACATTCGCCTCCAAGAAATAATGTCACTTCTTTCCAATAATATGTTCTTCCCTTGACGTTTGAAAAATTTAAATCCAAGATTTTCTTTTAATGCAATATTTTGTATAGTGTTGGAAGCTTATTATCAGTAAAAAAACTTATTATCAGTAAAAAAATGGTGGACTGCCTAAGGGCACAATTGTCAAAATTGTCGGCCTTTTTTTTAACACCAGAATTACTTTTCTTTTTTGGTGGTGAGTTGTGGCCTTTGATTTTATTTTATTTTAACAGCCTGTAAACAATTCTTTCCGTAACAGAAAAAACATCAGCTTCTTATTTATTCTTTGATTGGCCGTATAATTTCTTAGTCGCCTTAACAATATGTTGCTTTTTTTCTTCATAATATATATACATATATTTATTTTTTATTAATCACAACACATAACAATATCACCACAACGCACTTTAATCAAATGAATTTGATCACTTATCACTATTAATTTTAGTATCAGTTAATCACAGCACAAAATAATATCAACACAACGCACTTATTTGATCACATATTGCACCACGAATGAATTGAATGCTTCAATTGAAAATGAAAATTACAACAACAAATTCTATGTAAGTCAGTGCTTTCGTCTATATTTCAGTGGCAATTCTTGAAATTGAGTGCCATGAAAATATTTACAGGCACCAGTGTATGAAAAAAAGCTAGGTTGAAACTAGCGATGAATAAAGGATAGGTTCAGGGAAGTACTGCTTGGGCGCTTAATCGAACTGAACCCAGCCAATTATTCCGCCTTTTCCGGTGCCCATTTTCGGAACAAAGAGCAACATGAAGGTGCGTGCAAGCTAGTTTTATAACGTAGCATGTATATGGCGCCAATGACTATTTTGTGCAGAGTTAAGCCAATCGAGGAACAATCTGTCGATTGTGAGTAATGTGGTGTCCATTCAAAGGAATTCACACGAGAATATTGTCGGCTTAAAAAGAAATCCAAAATTCGAAAATTTACAATAGGAACAAAATGTTAAGTCAAAATCTTTAAAAAAAAGTTGACGTTTAGCTGATTCACATTTATTTAGGCCTGCACTGCGATCGATCGGGACACTATTTACTGCTCAAAATTTGGTTTCCGCCAGTTACGCAATAATCGAGTTTGTGATGAAAAGTACTTGCTTTACCTCCCAGTGGTGGTCCCCGGGGAACTACATATTGGATATATCCTTGTACATGCAGGATAAAATTGCAAATGCGAATGGTCTAGTGTTTCTGGTCTATGTAACGTGAAATAGTATTCTGCGTTACCGAATTCTGCTAACTAACGAAACCGACATTAAGCATCGGATAAGGAATGATCAAATGATGACGGCTTAAGATTTGTTTCTGTAATGTGAGGTCGCTTCCTGACCTAAGAATGCCAAATTTCTCCAATTGAAACATGAATTCATTCGATATAAATGGGACATAGATGAGCGGAATAACCAACGCGTAAAACTGTGCTACTCTACTCTAGAAAGCCCTCATGTAGTCGCCGTGAATCCGGAGGGAGGCTGTTCCTAACACCAATAGCTCGTAGAGTCCTATTTTCTGGCATCCATATGGTGATAAGATAATGTCGGCCAGATTCCGAACTAGAGTACCGCGCGTCACGATAATATAGTGTTACGCTCCAACGAACTCCTAAACAGAGGATGAAAAGGATAATTTCTTCAATCAGGTAAGCGCCGTGCACAATGCAATGCCGATATTGTCATTATGATGGCTAACTTGAATGCAAAGGTAGGCACCGACAACGAAAGAATACTCACATATGTTGTTTATTTGCAAATTAATTAGTTCGAAAACAAAATGCTTAAAATATTAATTTTTTTTTTTTCTAAAATTAGAACCGAAAAAAATATTTCGACAATTTCGCAAAACAAAATATCCGAGAATGAGCCAATTTTCTAAGACCGGTCAATGAGTAAAGAACAGTTATACGTATTTTTTGGCAAAAATCTGGTACGCCATCCTGTAGCATGAGCCCCCCAGCATAACTCAAATATGAAATTTGATCAAAATAGTTGGCGCGATTTTTGCGGAAATAAATTTTTTTTTAAATCGGCCAAAAGTAAAGTACTGTTTATTTGGGATTAGAATAAAAATTTCGATTTCGTTCCGAATTGTGATCATACATATTCCAGATATGAAGTTTAAAGAAAATTCGTTCAACCGTTTAAGCTGCAGCTGCAACATACATATAGATACACAGACAGAGAGACAGATAGAATTAGCAAATCCACTTTTTTGAGATTCTTTTTTATAGTACTTGTAATGTCAAGTTTGATCAAAATCTCGAGATCAAAAATGTTCAGGAAACCAACATTTTCCTTATAGGTGTATGTAAAAGACAACACTTTGAGAAATTTGTATTCAATTTTTATAAATTGAAATTAAAAAAAAAAAAGAAATCTTGGTAAGATAAGAAACGGAATGTTAACATTGCTATAGAATAAAGAAATAGAAAATAAAGTTATTGTTTTAAAAATCTGACAGCTAACCATTTCTAGAACACTAGTTCTCCAATTAAACAGTTCTATTCACACGCACAGGAAAGAATGATTTTCTTTCATTTAGGACAATGAGAAGGGGAAATATAGAAAGCTGAGCGGGGAAACATTTTTGAGAATTTATGAATATTTGGCGTACATTTTTGATGTTCACTTTTGCTTTCTTTAAATGTTTGAAAATATTTTTATTTATGTATTTTCAAGCCGTTTAATAGCTGCTATACTAAGTGAAAAAACTGCTTCTTCATTGATGGCATTAAGGTTTCCTTGGTGTCCTAGTAAATATATGCTGTCTTTACTTGATGTCCACTTGGTAACTGCTCCAACTGCTGTCTAAATGCATAAATGTACATATATACGATACTATTTTTGAGTATCAGTGACTAATTCTAAGGTTAAAGTCAACTCCCATTTGCTAGAATGTCGGTTCAATCGCGAAACTCCTTGGGAAGACCGCGTCGGCCCTTTACTTTCCTCGCCGTTTATAGTTTATTATGAGTTGTTTACATGATAATATCGAGCACAATAGCCAATATGAGAAACAGATTTTTATTTTTTATATTTACATATACCTAAAATGACGCACTGGATATAACAATGCCGGTATCCTCATTTAAGGATGCGAAAGAAGCCTTGGGTCCATTTAGAGCTCATCCGCCACCATCTTCTGAAAAGATCATGAGACCACCAAATAATTCAATTTGACTATATTTTTTAAGTTATACAAGCTGGCACTAGGGATGGATAAAAATAACGGTTTTATTCCTGGTTAACCAAATATTTAGCTATTTATGAGAAAAATACTATAATATACGACAATAATACTTTAAAAAAAAGTAAACTACCGCACTCCTTAGCGCCAAATTCCAACTGCGTAGGAACTAAAGTTCACCTATTGCAACGGTTTCTCTATTTTGAATGTCCAAACAATTGCACAGAGTCGATATGATCCATAAATTTATTCAGCGGAAAAAGAAAATAAATTATACGCAGAACCACAAATTCATTCGAGTAATTGACTCGTGGACTTTTTACTTATCGGACATTACACGGTCACTAATAGTGTCATTGCATACAAATCTTATTCATCATTATTCATTAATACTTTTGAACGATCATTATTAATGTTATTACTTGTCTAAACTGTTTAACTGTTCAAGGAGAGGCAAAATGGTTTCAAATCGATTTCCATTATGAATCAACATAGAAAAGCATGTTTGGTTGTAATATAGGCGTTTTCTATAAAAAGGGTAAATCGTCGAAGGTGGGTAAAACATGACCATAAAACTATGAAAATATTCGAATTTAGTTTTGCTAAAGAACAGACAATGGCAAAAATATCATGGGCTCAAAAGAGAAAGCTAATCTGCTAACTGCAATGTTAGCAGCAAATTCCTCCTTACCAGTTAGCTCTATCTCTTCATCTATATTAAACTGAGTCGACCATTCTTTAGGACAAAAATATTTCCGAACCTGTTCAATAGCTCGGGTCCTTAAAGATCTCAATTACAACAAATGTCCAGGTCCAGATGAGATACCTCCCTTGTTTTGAAATGTTTTCCTTCTACCCAGGCGAAACCGCTACGTAGTGTTCTTTCACCTGTCGTATTCTATACGTATCTTTTTAGTTTTAATGTTAATGCTTTACATTCTTCTTCGGCGATTTCCAAGTTTGGACTGTTTGTAAGTGCCATTTTTCTTCTTCTTCTCTCAAAGATAGCCATTTAAAACTTAAATATCTTGCACTCACATTAACAAATAAAGAGATGTCATCGGGAACTGTCATTCATTGAATATTGAAAATTGTCCGTACTAGTACCTAATTACCATCAAAAGGAATAATTATAAAATATGAAAGGATATTTAATTTCGTAGTTCCTGATTGCACCTTGTAGCTTAAATTCTTAAAAATGTCTCTGATGGAGCTCATAAAAAGAAAAACATATTTTTCTCAACCCGGAAAGTATGTAAATTTGTACGCCTTTTGCAGAAAATTGGTTCGGCAACTGATGCGAAAATACTAGTGTGGTTAGAACTAGGGATGAATAAAGAATGGTGTTCAGTGTGGTACTACTTAGGCGCTTGATCGAACTGAACCAGTCCAATTATTCGGCTTTTTCCGGTGACCATTTTCGGCTTAATGAGCAACGTGAAGGTGCGTGCATAAGCTAGTTTTGAAACGTAACACATAGATGGCGCCATTGGATGTTTTGTGCAGGTTAATATTTGCCAGTCGAGGAACGAATGAGAGTTACACGAATATATCGTCGGCCTAAAAAGAATACCAAAATTCCAAATTTTACAATACGAACGAAAGCTTAATAGATTTAGATTAGTTTAAATGTGAATTTATTATAACGCATTGTTTACATTATTAAAATTTTATAAATTTTACAATATAAGCATTGGTTATAGCCATCAGCCAGAGAGTAAAAGCTTTAACTATGATAATGTAAAATTAATCACAACAATTTTAAAATTTTTAAAACTTCAGATAGTTTTCTACTTCAAGTAATTTTATTCATAAAGCTTAATTTATGATATTTTGCCTATATTTTAAAGCTGATTTCATGTAGCCAATTAGTGCTGTCCAATTTTGATGGCCGGTAGAATGTTTTTCCCCTAGTACTGTGTTCTTATATTCGTTAGTACGGGACAGATTCCTATAAAATGGAGGACTTGTACATGTACCTATGTAGGTAGTTAAGATGTAGGAACTTACCTCTCGCTTTAAATATAGTAGAGATTGTATCTAGACTATTGAGATCACTAAAATAATTATTTTCTCGTTGTGAAGTATTCGGTAAGTGCTTTTGGTTTCACTTTGTAGCACTTTTTCTATATATTTATCACGAATAGAACCATCGATCATAACCAACAAATCCTGTAGAGTGCTCTTCCAGTATTGGGACATCATGCTCGGCACTTAACTTCACCCATTCCTTAAAAATTTTCAGTTTTTGGTACAGAAGATGCGTTACAACGATTTTGGGAAGCCGATAGTATGGTGATTCGCATACTTTGCAGATGTAACTGAAGTGCGTCCTTAAAGTAAACATGTATACCGGAGGTAACCCAGTTTCGATGCAACAGGTATGTTGGTATGTTTATTGGAAGTTGAAATATTTTCTTTATGAAGTATCTCAACAGCTTCTTAACTTCATCGTACTGCGAAATTCCCCAGACCTGAGCAGCGTAACACATAATGTTAAAGCTTAATATATAGCTTAAACTATTTTCTCAGAGTTACGAGGTTGTATCTAATTGCAGTGGAGTTTTTAAAAAAGTCATGCTTAGCTGATTCACATTTATATAGACCTGAACTGCGATCGATGGATATTGACTGATCAAAATTTGTTTTGAGCCAGAATCGCAGCAATCGAATTCGTAATGAAGTGCTTGCTTTACGAGTATCTCCTAGTGGTAGTCACCGGGCAATTATATGTACATATGTATACGTATGTCCTTGGACATGCAGTCGAATAGTCTAGCGTTCCTGGTCTAGGTAACGTGCGTAATATTCTGTGTTACCGAATTCTGCCCGCTAACGAAACCGACATTACGCATTTGATAAGGAATGATCAAATAATGACGAATTTTTGCTATTCTACCCGGACTAAGATTGGTTTCTGGAATGTGAGGACGCTTAACGATTCAGGGAGTGCAGGATGTCAGAATCCTAAATTCCTCCAATTGGAACACGAATTCATTCAATATACATACGACATATTGGGAGTGAATGAAGTAAGACGGTCAGATGCGCAAACTCTTAAGCATTCGCGTACAGCCATTCAATATGCCTTAAGGCTATCCAGGGAGACTGGAGAATACATTTCTAAGCCGCGCCCAGGCAGAAAAGAAAGTCTTCGGCTCGTAAAAATCGGATTCTTGCCCGGGATTCTTTAAAAAATCCTCTTCTTCTCCTTGCTGCTTTGCTTCAGGAACGCCAAAATGTTACGCTATCTATGAGAACAGTTAGAAAAATGCTAACAGAAGCCGGCTTTAAAGGTTGTAAGCCCAAGGAATAGGAAATGACGTCTTGAGTGGACCAAATTGCATAAGGATTGGAGCCATGAAGATTGGAGCAATGTCGTGTGGTCAAACGAGTCAAATTTTGAGGTAAAAGTCAACTGCATACTTCTAAAAACAAAATCAAAAGTAGATTTACGAAAACATTGGACATTTTTTAATAATATTGGGTCCGAAATAAGCACTGAATCAGAATGTGTCTTTACAAATTTTCGAGACGCCTGGGGCAGTCTACTTTCACAAGAAGAAAGGAGAAGAGTATCACCCCGATTGGGTGATACCCGCTGTTAAGTTTGGTGGTGGTAGTTGCATGGGGGGCTTCATGGCGGCAGGAGGCATGGGAGAGCTATTCACGTGCGAGGGAAGAGTGAATAGTGACAGCTATATTGATGTTTTAGGGACCTTCTTAAAGGAATTCCATCGTAAAATATTTGGGAACATGTCTCACCGAAAGATAATTTTTCAGCAAGATACCATAAATCTCGAAAAACGTGGAATGGTTTTCAAATCAAAACATTAAAGTCTTGGAGAACCCAGCTCAATCGCCAGACCTGAACTTGATTGAACACCTGTGGGCACTTCTAAAAACGAGGATAAAGAACAATAATCCGACATCTTTAGTACGCCTGAAGAGAGCTAGCTAGCAGAGAGTTGCTAGCATGCCTCGTAGGGTTCTTGCAGTGATTAAGGCCAACTAAATATTAAATTATAAAAAAAAAAAATGTTCGTCCACATACTAATTGTTTTGTTTATTTATACCCATTGAATTTTTCAGATACAACGGCTTTTCATTTATGACCAAGGGTGTATTTATGCACAATATCTTGGATTTCTCCTTTTAGCCAGGAGTCATGATTTTCTGAAATATGCACGTGTTATCCTTGTGAAAACTTCAACTTAGTAATTACAATTACAAATCTTGGATTCAATCAAAATATGACATACAAAAGAGCTCAACTGTTTCAAGACCTTAAACCAGATGGTGTCAAATAATTTTTCGATCAAATTATGTATGCTTTAATTCACTCTGTCCGGAATGTAGAGGTACAATTTATAAACCGTCCGAAATAGTTTTTCCGGACTATTGAAGTGTCCGGTCTAGCGAATGTCTGGATTATTGAGGCTGTACTGTACAAATGAGGGTGGCCATGGTGTAGTGGTAACATCATCGCTTGTAACGCTGCAGGTTCACGGTTCAAATCCTGATGTCAAGAATCATCTATTTATTTCGTATGGAATACATAAAAACGTCGATCAATCGCGAAAGCTTATGTCAACTCTACTGCGAAGGCATAACACTGGCAGAGAGGTGGTAATATGGATAAAATGCAACTTGATCGTGATGATGACACCAGGAGGACGGAAAAAAATACTGTGAATCCTAAGCAACGAAAATAACAGCAAAACAAAAATACTCCCCAGTTATCTGGACGTCAACCTTGGAGTTCACAGAAACTTAATACTACATGAGTTTCAAACCAACTACACCAATCTGTCTTTCTCTCTGCTTCTTTCCCTTTCCACAAAACGCCCGTGTCCTAAAAGGAATTAGTATAAGGGTATTCATATCCCCTTTGACACGTGCAAATTATAAAAACAAATAAAAAACTATAGGTACTTAATCCCTTATGAGTGTTTCATGGTGATAGTCACCCTCGTATACGCACTTAATTTAACCACGGTGACAAAACTGTTGCGTGATAGAAAGTTACACGTCTGTACCCGGTCTCAATCACTTACTGCAAATAATTTACGGCCTGATGAAAAATATTGTGACTTCCCTATTTTTGTATTCTTTACTTGTCTCCACCGGTTATATCTCATGGGCACATGGTTCCCGTCAGAAACTATTGGTCTACTAGACTGGAAGATGTACAACATGACTGGACCATAAGTCCTTTGAACAGGACATGTTTTACTATTTTCGTTTTTTTTTTTGTTACAAGTTAAAGGCAAATCAAATAGGTAGACTATATATTTATTTTTTATTAAAAGCTTAAAGTAATTTTTTTTTAGTACAAAATAAAGGAATATAATGAGATATGATATGAAGAAGGTACACATGGAAGGTTAATGTAATAACAAATTAAACTTAACTAATTTATTCGCTTGCGACTAATGTGATATTATCGTTTCCAATGATCATATTTAGCGACTGTCTGAGAAGTGTATCTCCTCTCTCTACCATACTATCCATATTCATCCAAAAGAATAAGAATATTAGAGCAATGAAAGCAAACTTGACCAATCGATCGGCAATATAGAGACGTGTTAATAGTTTCTTGGCCCGTGGTAGCGTTGCTGCTGTTTCACCCAACATGAAAGTTCGCATTCCATTAATGTATATCCGAACGTACTCCTCCCAGTTAATTTGATCTTCGCAAATATCAAATATTTCCTGATCTATGGGGCTCATTTTCGAACTCAACTGACAAAATCGCTCATTTTTGAATTCCCAAGTTTTCGTAGTATAGTACTGGAGAAGACGTAGGCCGCCTGAAATTTTAGTTTGCACCTTCACCAAACTGTAATAGGAAACACAGTATAGTACAGTAAAATAGTAAATCAAAAACTATAACTTACAAAGGCTTCTGTCCAATAACGATTAAAAAGAAATCAATAAAATATGCTGGCAGGTAATGGAAGAATATCACGCAGAATAAGTGTTCGTAGTAGTTTTTCTTAATAGACCCATTCGGGTACCAAAGTGAAAAGCTCAGTGGTGTCTCATAGAAGAAACGTTTTCCTGACTCAATACTTTCGCCCCATGTCATAAGCGACTTGTTAGATATACAAACATTGATGAAATCTACTCCATTTGCTTTTTTGTTACCGCGATCCCAGCCAGCGGCTATGAGTGCATTTATAGCTATGTCGACAGGAATGATTGTGGCTGGAAACTCGGGGTTACAGTGCATTGATCGAAGAACACCTCTAGCCGCTCCAATCATAAGCCCAGTAGGGCCATTTACGCCCTGAATCCAACCGGGCATGGGTTCCTTTCGTGAAGCAGTTACTGTGAAATAAAAGTGGTAAATACAATATATAGAATATTTAACTTGGAAGAAACTAGAATAATATTTATTCCAGGACGTTTTATGATTATAAAAAAACACAGTTATTATAACTGGTTAACCGTTTAACCAATTAACCAGTTAAACAAATAATCGATTACTTTTTGCTCATCCCTATATTGACTATTTACTGTACTGTTATAAACAGAACGCATCCTAGACCTCGATGTAACGTCGTCCTCGGTTGCATGCCAATTACTTCACGCGGACGATAGATGGGCAAAATCAGCATCAAAAAACGAATTGTAACTGGTGATTTAGAAGACGATTGCTAATTGGCAGACGGTGTTTGAGAGGATTAAGGACGGCGTGGCGGGGACGCCTTATTTTGGAGCAAAATCGAATTTTTAATTTTAATTTCAAATCCATTTCTTATAATAAATCTTGAAAGTCATAATTGACGTTTCTCTGTTTGTTCTTTTTATTTTTTATTCGATTGGCTGCGGGTTCCGCTCTTCCAGACTCAATATTACAATAGTAAAAACAAACCGTACATACATTCTTCACCCATGTTAAATACTATTTCGAAATTGAGTTTCAAATCTGTCACTTTAGACCACACAAAAAGGAAAGAATGACATTAAGGGTGTCCCAAAATACACGAAGAAGTAATTTTGATAGAAAACACAGGATTTTAATTAAAGATTGTAAATTTGTCATTGATTCATAAAGTATATAGTATAGGGTTGTGTATGAAATAACATAGCGCTCAATTTGCTCCTTCAAGGTGTGGATGATCGTGAGCTTGTTAGCATAAACCTTAGACTTCAAAAAACCCCAAAAAGAAAAGTCCAACGTTAAATCGAATGATCTGGGCGACCAATTCTGATCACCAAAATGGATAATTATACGACCAGGAAATGACTCATGCAGTAATTGAATTGTTTCTCGGGCTGTATGGCATGTGCCGCCGTCTTGTTGAAACCACATGTCGTCCACATCCATTTCTTGTAATTTAGACACAAAAAGTGAATTATCATGTGGCGATAGCGAACACATTAACTGTTATTGCCTGACCAGCCGCATTTTCAAAAAAGAATGGTCCGATGATGCCTTCAGCCCAAAATCCGCACCAAACAGTGACACGTTGTGGATGCATTTGTTTCTCAACCATCACTCGTGTATTTTCTGAACCCCAAATTCGTCAATTTTGACGAATAACGAAGCCATCAAGATGAAAATGAGCCTCATCGCTGAAGATGATTTAGTTTGAAAAATCAGCATCCACTTGTTTTTGTTAAATAATCCATTCACCGAACTCTCTTCGCCGTGCGTGGTCGGTAGGCTTCAGTTCAATTGCATTTTGTATGCATGAAGATGCAAATCTTTCGTGAGGATACGCTGTAGAGAGATTTTCGAAATGTCCAATTCTTGACCACGGAGCCGAATTGATGTTCCAGGATTCTCTACAACATTCTCATGAACTGCTTCAATGTTTTATATTGAACGACTTGTTGAAGGACGGCCAGAGTGTCTAAGATCAATAATCCAGTCTCCCTGAATTTTTGAATTAATCTCTTCGCAGTTGATGAAGTTAAATCATATTTTGTACGAGAATTGCGAACTGTAGCTGCCAAACCTTCATTACTTTTAAAATATTGCTCAACTATGGAAACGCGTTGTTATTTCGTGTAGCACGTCATTTTTAATTACCCCTAAATGTCAGCTATCACGCTGTCTTTTTTTTTCGCTGGCAACACTTTGCCGCACAAATGGAGCAACATTCAAATCTTGTCTATGTATATTGTAATATGCAAGCTACGGCTCGAGTAGATAAAACGATATTCTGTGAAATTTATTTCTTTATTTTCTAGTCTATAGAACAATTCAAGTTCACACTATACTATTCTTCGCAAATTCTTTTCTTACAAGGTCTCTTTCCTCTCAAATCACTTTATCTCCTTTCAATTACTTAATTCACAAATCCAAACTAATTACTTTTTCTTGTTCACTCTCAACTTTCAATTTATCACCAAATTACAACTTCGCCCATTATCACTTTTCCAATCTCTTCGCCACGGTTCTAAACCAACTGTGTCTTTTTGATCGCCATCTGTCCTTATATAGCAGAAGTTTCTGATAGCCAGAAACTTCTAGCAAATTCTTCGACCACTGGAACAAGAGAAATAATTCTTGCAGTTATAATTTCCTTTTATCCCTGATATTATTCGTCTCTTTCGTTGACATGAGCTGTGGAGACTTCGTCCCAGACACGAACCTCGAATGAAAGGACAGTTCGAACCAAAATTCTGCCAGAATGAAAAGTCACTTCGGAATTTGCTGCATAGTCATAGGAGCGTAGTTATTATTATGCTACAATATCTTATTATGATATCGATCTTGAGCTGGGTGTGTTATTTACTATAATCAAAACAAATGTCATTTGCCAAGAAAATTGTTTCGCTTTTATAATTTTTTTCCTGATATAACACAAAGGTGTGTTTTGTAAAGTTGTTTCAGGAATATTTGTAGTGTTCGATACCAGAATGGTAAAAACGGAACACTAATGGATTCAACATGATGTCTGACTGTCCGTCTACCTGTCACATCTTGTAACTTTTGAACTGTTCGATCTAAAGTTTTACATTTTCACACTTTTATGCTTTTGGAGGCATAATGTACCATAAACACAAAAACCATGGCATAAGCGATGAATCAGTTCTTAGTGAAAAATTGGTGTAGGCTATTTCATACAATACATAAAGCTAATATCGCGTCAAAACAACTTACCCACAAGGCGACTGGTTGTTAAGGCAAAGTAAGCTTTACTTACAAACATCAAAATGTAATTACTTAACATGTAGTTTAGACCCCACTACTCTTGAGGAGGAATTTTCATTTAAACCCCAAAATTAACGAAACTTTACTAACTGCCGATTTCGAAAAATGTTTGATTTTGATTAAATTTCAAATATTAGTTATGGTGGATATATGCTATCAAGGGCCTGTACCACAAAACTACAATTTAACAATTCTACACTTGTCAACAATGCAGATTTAACAAGTAACTATAATTTCTGTACCACACAACTTTTTTTTAAATTCAACTTTTAACTTAAATTGAAAATTAATTCTTCGCCGTACATTAACCACTGGTCGTGAACTTGGTGTTAATCAAGAAAAAATACAATAGAACTTGTGTTTTTCATTAACCAAACTAACAACCACCCTCTTAATCGTCCAGAGCTACTTATATAGACATTATTCTCGATCAAAGCTTGACTTGAAAATAAATATGGAATGCAATGGAATCTTTTTAATGGGCTTCAAGCAAAGAGTGACTCTGTAAATGTACAGCCGTAGTACGACTAATCCTATACAGTTTACTAGTCACAGACGTGCTAAGTATGCTCTTACACCTTATCCTTCTGATCTATGTATTCACCCTTATTCTCATAGCCGAAGTGACATATTGCCATCTCACTTCATTTTAGGTCTGCTCCAGTACTTGTAACATTATTCAAAGTTTCAATGCGGAGCGAATGTGGCCTCTCTTTTGTGTGAATCGAAACGACTTGTAGTGCATGCAGGCTAAACGAATTTGAGTGCTGGGCTACTAAACCGTACAGTCACAACCACATTCCGGACTCATTACTACGAGAATAGCCTTAAGTCTCCTACTGACCTAAGTGACTAGACTAAACTTCAGGAAAGCGCTCGTAGTTGATTTCCCTACTAGGACATGAATGGAAGAACGGTGGGTTGATGAAAAGTGTAGGCTCATTAGTATTGTAAATGATGGTTCAAAGACAAAGTATGGGGTCACTAAATACATATATCAAAGTCCTATTACCTGCAGCACTCTGTCATTGTATTCCAACCGGAACTACTGACAATTTGCAGGGTTTGTCTCTAGCGAAAGCTGTCAAAGCTAGAAGTAATCAGCTTAAGCTCATTTTCACAAGGTGATGGTGACATTGAGGGTAAAGATCAGCCCTTCACAGTTTAATAGCATAAAGTGGGAAATCTATTAAGACAAGCCCACTTAGTTGTATGGACTATGGCGGCGAGTGCGAGTCACTGACCAATTGGGATTCCAACAAAACACCGCGAACTATGCATTATTAAAATGTTGGACGTTTCGAGCTCTACACGATATTGTCAACGATAAAAAGTTGAGTTGAAGTCCACTCAACTCACGTGCCATTGGCCCAAACATTGATAAGCAATTTTTTGACCAATATCCATCCCGGCTCCAAAGCAAATCATGAAGTATTGTAAATATAATACTCCTTTAGCTTTATTTATATCTAATGTATGGAAGGTAGTATTTAAACAAAAATTAGCAATATACATAAATCTTACGTAGCAAGTTCCTCTACCACCTCACCCACAAATAAGAAGTACAAGAGTCTGTCCTTTGGTATTGTGGTATTTGGAATATCCGCATACGAACTTTGGGAGCCATAAGGTAGTGGTCCTAGTCAATGTTGGCCCCTCGAAAGGTGCGGGAATCGTATGCCAGCTACAGTGATGTTTCATTGGTGTTGGCGTGCAAGCTGCATTTTAAAACTGTTTTTCGACAAACTCGCATCAATGATTCTGTCCCTTGTAGCTGTTACAGCAGAAGATATAACAGTTATTCATTCGCTTTTGTCCGGCCCATTTCAATGCTCTTCTTGGTTGACGGTGATGTCTGCTTTATAACAGTGCAGGGTCTTTGCTAATTATTTGGCCGAACATCCGACGGTCGTTGTCCTTATTTCGTTTGCACGGTTCGTAAATAAAAAAAACGTCCTTATCGGCTTGATAGGACAGTTAGTCTGAGACACAATCCTCAACTTGGAGTGCCAGATGCTTAATTAGGACCCCTAGGATAAGGTTTTTTTTTTTGAAAAAACTGCTCGTACACTTTTGTTTATCCACGAATACTTATAAGTTCATAATGAATTAATTAACACGGTATTATAACTAAACATGCTCCAATAATAATTTAAAAAATATGTAGAAGCGAAATACTATTTGGTATTGAGGTATAAAAGACCTCAAAACACTTTATAACGCCTGTACATAATGGCACCTACAACGGAGCCAAAGTCAAACTTTCTGTAGAATATAAGCATATACGTATAAATGCGCATAAAAAAATTATTTATACTCGGGGTTAGCTGCGTGTAATGAGAATATGGGCCAGTAGACAGTGGATAGCCTATTGCTAATTAATCCAAAGTGAAAATCTATAATCACTGAACTAGTTTATCGTTCTGTAAATTCATTTCCATGCACAACAAGCAAATTAGAAAAAATAAAAACAATTTATTCAAAAATTAGAATTCTTTTATAAACAATTCGCTCAAACTCGTATTATATTGTACATATAATCTGAATCACAATGCGTAAATAAATATGTAGCTATAGCTAAAAAACCTAAGTTTTCTCATTTTCTATACACCACAAACACAGCCCTGATGAAATATTTTGCACGAATAGGTGCGAGTATGAACGTGGATAATTAAACACTAAATTGACTTCGCCAACCAAGGGTATTTTCATGAGGAACCGTACAATAAGCATGAATAATCGTTGAGCACCTTGTAATTGATTTCACGATTCCACAATTTGATCAAATCGCTAAGACCGCATTAAGAATAAAAAGCGATAAATGTTAACTCTGCGTGTTAAGGTCACAGAAAGAGAGACAAGCTAATTGGCTACATGCGTTGCTAAGAATAAAGTACTTTTGATTAAATTTTTATATTTTTGTTATCAAACGCTTGAATACTATCAGTTAAAAGTCAAATGCATTTGTTTATGTTATATGTAAATGTAGGAAACTTAATTTCTGTACTTCAGAAATTACAGTAAATTAAAACTCACAACTCAAATGTAAACAACGTACATAAGTACAAGTATATCCAGAAGAAGTTACCTATAAGAGTTGGCTACCTAGCAATCGTCGTAAAATAGGCTCCAATATCAAAACAGGGCAACAAATGAGATAGTAGATGGCTTTCAAATTTACAGATGTTATATCTCCTTATAGTCGGAATAAAATAAAGTCTAAGATAAATGTTCAGATATTTTGTTCACAGCTCTGCATCCGAATCTGCAGATAAGAAGACGTTTAATTAAAAATTTAATTTATTTATTTTCATAGGATTTTTTCTTCTTTAATTTTTCTGTAATTTTCACAAAACAATTTAAACTGTCAAATGAGTTACAGCCGATAGGTTTGACACCAAAAAGGATATTAAATAAAAAGAAACAAATTTGTGAGATAAATTTTGATTTAAAAAAGATCTTATAAAGTTAATTTGATATGATTTGTGGAACACGAGATTTATTTGTGTGGAAAAGCCACACGTTTTCCATTGACATTTCTTTGAAAACTGACTTAAATTGATGCTTCTCAATATTTTTTATTTGAGAGAACTCTCTCATGATTTGTGAAATTAGACGTTTTTCATTCTTCTTTCAGTAAAGTTAACGCACAGACTTATTATGATAGATTCCGTAAAGTACGAGTACAGGTTCGTTCGGGTAGTCAACTCATATGCAAACATATGTATGCAAACGTAATATTACGTCTGAAAGCATCAGAAAACCGTATTGCCCAAACACAGTGAGGTAGCTGTGGCGTAACGCGTCGCGATAGTAAGAGGTCTCAAAAGTAGAAATACGTATATATACAAACTCAATAGTGAGTCCACAATGAGTAGCTGTAGCGTAGCGTGTAGCTGTAGCGGTAGTAAGAGTCGGTTTACTTTTAACTTTTGTAGCGCTACAAGTTTAACAGCTCGTTTGACGTTGAAAAATTCGTTAATATTGTGGGAAAGGGAAACATGAAGTGGTCTTGAAAAAGCCTTTGGAACTCATTTCCTGGTACAAATGGCGCACCCGAAATGGAACGCATGTTAGCAGCTTTTTCTCTTTCAGAGCTTGTATGCAAGATAGCACATCTGAACCATTTTATTATTATTTGCAAGAAAAAATATTTTTCACAATATATTTTCCAAAACTAAACAACACAATTCCAATCAGCTGCGTTTCAAGTGACAATTAATTTGAAATATCGCGCTACACCATTGTGGGTGAATTTTATGAGTGCAGCGCCGCACCATTTGACAGCACGTACTAGTGCTACTACTACGCTACAGCTACCGTGTATTGTGTTCGGGCAGGTACTCGTTCTGAAAGACTTAACGAAATTGAGATAGGTATGATTTTTTCTTCTTTCAAAACAAGGTTTCTATTGACATTTATTTCCAAACCACCTTTAATTGACATTTTTCAATAGTATTCTTGAATTTGAGAGAATTCTCTCCCGATATGTAGTCGTTAGGTGTAGGTAGAAGTGGATGTTCTAGCATAGCTTGCCGGAACTCAAATAGCGCCTGAGCGCTAAATCAAAACTCAAATGAAAACCAATACTCAAATGACACAATTATTAATGTACCTGTTCCCAGTGCTTAGAAAAAAAAAGAAGAAAAGTAGGGAAATAATTCCATAAGTTGCTAGATCCATCTTAGGGAAATCAAGAAACTGATCATTTTTCCTTTCATTTTCTCTGATATTTTATTCTGCCTAGTGCGGATGCCGGGCAGAGAAACGTGTTTGCAGCGCGGCAGTGTGTATTAAATGTGATGCCCAGCCTGCCGCATGTGCTGATCGCAACAACTCTGGCAAAATCTGTTATACAGTCATGTGCAACATCCTATTCCATCTATAGTTGGCCTTTGAGAGTTTTCCTTGACAGCTTCCATCAGAATGTGGACTTCCTCCGCAAGGAATCTGTGAAAAGCCGACCCGGTCTGGCCAGCTAGTCAGCTCGCTCAGCTAGTGTAGCGAGTCAGAGTCGCTGCCAGATCCCTCGACAATGAATTCGAAATATGACTATTACCGTATGGCTTTGTCGACACTGAGTTTCAAAGTCCAACTGCGGTGCACGACGCTATATATTTGATATGAAGGTAAAAAGGTAGAAGGAGTGGAACTACATTCAGAGCTTCTATCGGACAAGACCGCATGGCACCCATTGTGACCATTGCTACTGATCTTTGAACACAGCTTATTTTTTATGTTAGTCTTTACCCCAAACAGGTTACCAAACAAGTGACCCTTAATCCATAGCTTCTTGACTCACTGCTCTATTTTTAGTTTCCAGGTGAGCTCTGGGTTGAGTATGACTTCTAGGTATCTGGCGCTGGAGGATAAAGAAAATAGTTGGTCATTTAATTGTGGAAACCTGCAAGCTGGTATTTTGGTTTTAGTGGTAAATAGCATCGGTTCAGTCTCATTTGGGTTGGCTCTAAGTCTACAACTAGTAGCACACTTTATTCAAAGAACCATCATGAAAGGAAATATCCCCGACGCCCGTATTATCAAGCATACGCGACCACTTTGACTCCATCTCCGTCAAGTCTTGACGTAATTTTATTAAAAATCATTAGCCATAGGAGAGGGTAGGTAACACCTCCTTGAGGAGTTTTGACTGAATAATTCTAGTTCTCAGCATGAAGATTATCTAATTACTAGTGAGCCCCTTCTACCGCTAACCTGATGAAAGATACTAGATTGGATTAATTAAGGAAGTTGTTAAAAGCCCTCTTTTAAAGGTTTGATACATGATTGCCTATTTTAACTATCTGTTGTCTATCATTTAAATACGAAGACAACCACTTTAGCAATGATAAGTCAATCATTACCTATTATTGCTTAAGCTTAAGGCTGTGGATGGATGTTTTGTACACGGGTTTCGAAAAGGCCATGCACAAAATGTCCGTCTGATTTCTATTCTCTTGAATACAATGCTGTGTAAATATATCATAGTACAGATTAAGATTAGTTGAACGCCCTGAAACAAAACCTATGCTGGTCGTTAGATATATGTACATATGCTCTTTGATAGAAAAATACAAGTTAATTTTAACTATCGACTCAAATAATTTTGGAAATGAAGAAAGTACGGAAATTGGCCTATAATGTTGTATCAAGTACTTTTGGCCAGATTTATAGATTAATGGAATAAAAGTTATCTCCCACGTTTAAGAAAATACCATCGGATAAAGATTTGTTGAACAATATTTTCGGATTATTATTGATTCCACCACAAAATTGGTGGAATCAAGTCAGAGCTTACAGGTTTTTAAACTTCAAGGTTTGCCAAAGCAGTTCAAGTATTGTCTTCTGATATGAGTATTACAAATTTCAGACAAGCCATTGTATCTGTCGTCTAAATTAAATTTCTGAATAATTTGGAAGATTTAGCGAAAAGCTCACATGTTTTACTTTGATATGTATATTAGTTGAAGTTTAAAATTCAAAAAAATTGAAGATGCACGTTTAGTACTGAAAAACTTCCAAAAACATTTCGGGTTTGCTTAATATTTATTTTCAAATATATTGATTGTACTCGTACAAGTATACATTTAAAAATTCAAACTTTTTCTGACGTGAGAAAAAGTTTCATAATCGACTCTGGATAAAGATTGTTTATATCTTCCATTTAATATTTTTAAGATTTTTTAATCTTTTATTATATCACTGTAGCTTACGAATTGCTTTTTTTTTCCTTGATAGGTACACAAAGATTAAAAGCTTCAAGTAAATTAAATCTAACTAAAAACAATAATGTAAAAAACGGGTCAAGTTCTCTTTTACAAAAATCCTGTAGCTATGATATTTAGCCACGAAAATGAGTGAGATATAAAAGTGTGCCAAGTTCAACTTGCTCTAATGCTTTTCCAAATAAAATTCGCCACATGTATAAGTCTATTTATGCACATAAGTAGACTTTTGCTATTTGTGTTTGTAACTTACAAATAAAACAAATTCATTACTTTACGTTTTTGGTTCTCTTGATCGCTAATGCGTGCACATACATATGTATATATTTGTTCACAATTATCTTTATGTTTTTACTGCGCAAAGTAGAATTTTCACCAGAGGATATCATCTTAATTGTGACGGTTGACTAACGATTTCTGCAATTTTTGGGCAATACAATTCGTCAACTCATTGTATAGGGCCACGCCCACCTGTATTTAAAAAAATATTCATTTTGCTTTCTCAAAGCTACTTACGGTAAGGGTCAAGTCTGTTTTGAATACCCCATCAAAACTCGTGAGCTTCAAATACAAATTGAAAATTTCCTTTGAAAAAAAAGGATGAAATTGCATTTGTACAGGGTTTTTCAATAAGTTCATAACAATTTTGTATTTAAATATAAACAGAATAATTGAGATATCGAATTAAAATTTATTCCAATTTATTCAATCCTCTTTCGACTGCAACATATGGTCGAGGATTAACGACGGACTGGGCAGAGTAGTTCTCCATACTGCGAAGCGTGTGCAATGAAAAACTGCGTGCTCCATATCTTCATCTTTATCAGGGCATTCGGGGCAGGATGGTGAACTGTCGTGTCGAATTCGGTGGAGGTATTTGCTGTAACCGCCGTGACCAGACAGGAACTGTGTAAGGTGGTAGTTACATTCCGCATGCTTTCGGCTTATCTAGTCTTGGATTGTCGGTATCAGTTTATATATCCACCTGCCTTTTGTTGTATTGGCCAACGAGTTTGCAACATAGCTGCTCACACTGCTTTTCCTCCATTTTGATTACTTTGATGTCATTGGCATCGTGTTGGTTCAGGGCTCTTCTATTGTGTATTCTGAACATCTCGTCTGCGAGGGTGTCGATGGGGACCATTCCAGCTATAACAAAGTCGGCCTCGTCTGAGATGGTTCGGAAGCCGCTGATTATCCGTAGCGCGCAGAGTCTATATGTTGAGGATAATCTACTTTTGGTCTCCTTCATTCTTAGTGCCTGTACCCAGACTGGGGCGGCATATAAAAGAACCGAGGTGACAACTCTGGAGAGCAGTATCCTTCTAGCGTATCCATGTCCACCGATGTTAGGCAGTATATGCGAGAGAGCTCCCTGTATTTGCAGTGCTTTTCTTGCTGAATAATCACCGTGATTTTTGAACTGAATTTTGTTGTTCAGCATTACTCCAAAGTATTTAACTGCTTCTTTGGACCTGATTGTTTGGTTACCAATCTGAAAACTCGCGAATTCTACAGTTTTTCGACTGGTTATAAGGACAGCTTCTGTTTTATGGTCGGCTATTTCTAGTTCGGCGGAAACTAGCCAATCTCTTATCCGATCAATTGCTTGATTTGTAGCTGATTCGACTGTACTGATCTGTTTTGCAACTGTCTCGACGGCAATGTCAGCGAATCCAGTTATCGTTATTCCGTCAGGCAGTGTTAATCGTAAGGCTCCGTCGTATATGATGTTCCACAAGAGCGGTCCTAAGACCGATCCCTCTGGGTCTCCCGCAGTGACGTTGTAGAACTTTACCCCTTTATCGGTATTATACCTCAACTTTCTGTTTATGAAATAGTTCGTCACTATACGCAGCAAGTAATATGACGTATCTATCCTGGCGAGTGATCTTCTAATCAACGACCAGTTCGCAGAGTTAAATGCGTTTTTAACGTCCAGCGTTACCACTGCACAGTACTCCTTTGTGCCGTTGAGCCATCTTTTTCCTTCGATGACACCTTCTACTATATCAACTGCCGCTCTTATGGCATCAACTGTAGATCGCGCTTTTCTGAAGCCAAATTAGCGGTTTGAGAGAGCTCCTTTCTCTTCTGCTACTGCGAGTAATTTATTATAAATTATCTTCTCAAGGATCTTTCCCATGGTATCCAATAGGCATATTGGACTATAAAACGATGGTTCTCCTGGGGACTTCTTTCCTTTTCGTAGGAAGACCAAATGCTGTACCTTCTACCTTTCAGGATAGGTTCCTTCTTCGAGACACTTCTGCATTATCGTTATGAAGAAGTCTGGTCTCTTTTTTTTGGCCGCAATTAGTGCCTTATTTGGGATGCCGTCGGGTCCGGGCGCCTTATGGTCGCCTATCTTGTCGCATGCCTTAACCAACTCCTCCGTAGTAATTAATGATATATTCTCTGCATTGACTTCCTTTATGATGTTGCACATAGTAGCTGGTCTTTGGTGGAAAAGGTGCTCTATTATGGATCTCAGCATTATTGGCATGTTATTGGAGGGGTCCTACAACCCTTCAGTTTCGTCATCACTACGGTCCAATCACACCTCCGGCATGAAATCCACACCACACGGTCACTTTTGTGGATACAATAGAGTCTCTTGAAGCACATGTGGGTTTGTTGCTATCCAATAACACATATTTTGCTTATTGATTGAGCTTAATCGCTGAAGAAGATTCTTCGATGAAATTCAGGATTTTCTTCTAACTTTTCTAGAGCCTAATCGGAGGAGTTTCGGCACTTCAAATGATCAAGAGGCTTCAGGTCTTGAACTAATTTGATCTTGTAAGGGTGTAGGTCAAGATTTTTACGCAAAATTCGCCACAATGTGGACTGAGAAATTCCCAAGTCCTTGTGAACGGTGTGGAATCGACTGATTTGGCTCATTTTGAACTGAAGCACTTACGTACCACGTTTATATGCAGAATCGAGGGATCGAGTTGAGATTTCGACCTGAGTCTTTCTACACACTGAGGCGAAAGATTGAAAAATTCAAACGTGGTTGAACTGAATAAGTATAGCAGATATTCTGCTAGCTAAGTCGAGTTGAGACAATCCTATTTCAACTTGATCTGCGTTTATATGAATTTCAACCTGGGTTGAAGCTGGATTCAAGTATGCATATAAACGTAGTAACGGTTGCGATATTTTCGGTACTTCGACCGGTGCGTGAATATGTTGGCTCGAATTTATTCAATATAGCACGCACAGCCTGTATGGAGGGACGATTATTACGACCGAAAATTGAAGTAAGCGCTCTTAAAGTTGCGACCACCGACTCAGAATTTCGGTAGTAATTTTTAATAATTTCCAAACATTGCTCCTTCTTGAACTTCACCATGATAAAAATGTAAACCTTGGCTGACGTTTTGACATTGACAGGTCATAAAAAAAGGTTAAAGGGTGCGTTTTTATTAAAATAGGAAATTGTATTATATTTTTCAATTGTCCCTATTGAAAAACCCTTTATTAAATATTTCACAACGCCACGCACACTTTATTAGGGATGATTTAAGATGATCACACGATTCGTTCCAATTGTAACTTTACTGCATGTTTTTGTTTCTTGTCAGAGAATATCATTTTCTAACTATCTTAGTCAAAAGTTCTATTTTCCAAAGTGCAAATACATACGAGTAGATGCACTTATTAATAAGGCGTCTGCGATAATTTATTATCTACCCCTGGAAATTTTCTCTAGTAAGAGAAGCTTTTCATAACAATTTTACTCTCGAATATTTGTCATACGTTCGCAAGAGGTGGGACTGTGGTATTTGGTATTTTCTGGTACTCGAACTTTGAGCCTCCCGCACTGTGATCACGCCCACCAGGTCAAAAAAGTGTGTATAAAATTAAGCTACGTGCATAGTCTGTACAAATCGACATGCTTCAGTGGAAATTAAACGCAAAGTCAGCTTTGTTAGTGTCTGTGAAAAAACATTAAAAAGATCGTAAGCAACTATATGCAACATAATCTACACGTAGATGCGATCATTATCTTCATTTGCCAAGAAACGAAATGGTTTATTACAACATTTGTCTTTTACTCTACAGGTATAAATGAATGTACATATGTATGCAACAATTGTTCTCTTTTTTACATTATGGTTTCAAACCTATAGGAGGAAATTCCTCCTATGGATAGATAGTTTGACATGGATAGATATGAGTACACTTCATCAGCAATTAATAAATATTCCCCTTTTCATCAAATCTTTACTTACCAATAGATGGTCTGCAAACAACAATGGGTAATTTGTTGCCATATGAAGTCACTAATCCTTCTGTTATGGCCTTACTGTAAGCGTATGTATTAGGTAATCCATTCAACAGTCTGCAATGTAAAAGCATACCTCCTGAAACTATGTAAAACTGAATCAAAATCATACCTACCCAGGTGTAACCAGTTCCAATGCCTTGTCGTCCAAAGTGCGCACCATCTCGAGAATTCCATACGGGTCATTTGGCGGTACATATGCCCTCTCCTCCAATGTACTCTCATTGCACTGGCAATACGATGTCGACACATGCACTACCGCTTTCAGATTAACCATTTTTTCGGCTAGCTGCAGAACCTTTCGTGTACCGGCTACATTCATGTCAACCATTGGTCTTAGCGGCTGATCGAAACGCACATTTGCCGCACAATGGAAAACAATATCCACGTTTGAGATTAGTTCGTTTAAGTCATTCTCACTTATTCCAAGGCCTTCTTCAAGTATATCGCCTTTAATTACCCTGATTTTATTCACCACATCGGGATTTTTGTCCAAGATTTTATCGAATATCTGAAATAGTAATTACTGCGTTAATTTATGACAAAAGAATTGGTTCGAAAGCCTACAAAGCTTTACAACACAAACACAAACTGTGCTAGTTTTCGTCTGCCGGTAAGATACTATTTACGCTACCATACAATGTGTCTCAGTTCATTTTACGAAAAATACGGAAACATGTTAGAAATTGCACAACATTACGATTTGAAAGTAAAAGTGATAGAGCTAACTAATTCTTGTCGAGATAAATCACTTTCAAGACCACTTTAATTAGTCAACTGCGGTGTGAAGTTTATCGTGTGTGAAAGATGGCATTTCCATGGTGCACACGTAATTAATGTAGCAGAACAGTCAGCTGCTTTGGAATGCGAATACAAATGTGTATACTTAACAGATAACCTCAACAAGTATTAAAGATTGGTTTTACAAAGGATCATTATACCTTCAATGCATGCATGGCTCATGTTCGTTGGTATTTCAGATTTTTTCATCTCACCGACAGCATTGCAACACTATAATATCTGCAACACTGTTGCGCAATTTTGTATCTAGTATTTACTGCAATTTCATTCGGAGTGCTTGAGTATGCACTTTGAATAATTCCAATTAGATGCATTTTTATGAATTGTTAATTGACGTCAGGTCGATGGTCTTAAAAAGGAGGAGTGCGATTAGGTGGTAACGATTTATTAAGGTAAAACAATGCAATTAACTTGAAAGACAGTAATTGTTGGGAGTTTAAAATTTATAACTTGTAATGCTATAAATTATAAATGTTCAACCAATTTATGTAAGCATTACTCGTATGTGCTTGCTAAGGGAAAATCATTTTAAATGCACTTGGGTGACGAAGACTTTTATAGGGGAATCCCTACCAATAAATCTTAAATGTGATGAAGAAAATGATACCGGATGTTAAATTTGCATAACAAATTCTTTAGTGATGAAAAAGAAGGAAAGGGTAAGTTTATAGAATAATGGTGAGTTAAACATTGGCAAAACTTGTCAAGCACATGGTGATGACATAATAACATTGTTATCATCGCGAGAGAAAATTCGAGGAGACACTCTGCGAAATAATACAAATCGCACTAAGAGTCACACGAGAGTTGTGCTTAAGGGTAGGAGTAAATATGGGACTCGACCATGGTTTTACTTTTCACTTGGAGAAGACAGCTAAAACACGTCCAACCAATTCCATTAAATTGAGTCAGAGTCAACAGGTCAAGTATCTTGGTATAGGACTAGATAGTAAGCATGTCTGAAAGAAAAATGAAGAAGCTGCGGTAAATAAAGCAAGCACTCATGGTGTGCAGAAAAATTTCAGGTAAAACCTAATGCAACCCAGCCGCACTGAAATGGTTGTACACCATGATGGTCCATTATTACGTACGGAGCTGTAGCTTGGGTCAGAAGAACCAGGTTGAGAACGACATGGAAATGCCTTAAAATGCAAATGCTAGTTTGCTTATTTATTACAGGGTCTATGGTAATGGTTCCACAGCGGCGCTAGAGGTGATCGTTGGACATAGAACTTACACGTAGGGCTAGGAAAAATCGCCAAAGAAACTGTTCTAAGATTAATCTAATAGGCCGCCGGGAAAGGAAAAGGCATTGCACGTAGAGGAAATAGAAATAATTCCAAATCACTCCCGCTTTTGGACTGGCCTAGAGTTAATATGATCAAAAGACATTGCTTTGAGATAAAATTTCACTCAAATCTGAGCAGCAAAAGAGAATGGAGCAGTGAGTACGTAAAGTACAAATTCAAACAAAACACTATTAAATGGTACGCGAACGTATCTAAGACATCTGCAGGAACTGGGGAATGTTTAAATCAGTATCAGCAGATCGATAAATGTGCCCCTTTCGAGCACAATAGAAATTGTCGCGGACAAGACAGCGCAATATTGTCGGATATTCAGGCCGCCATTAAGGTTCTGAGGTCTCATGCAATCAGGTCTAAAGGAAGGAAAAGGACTGCAGAAGGGTCAAACTTTGGGAACATCTCCCTAAGTTGAAACAGGCCAAAGAACATTAACAAAAATCAGCTCCGCATTCTAACGGGTTACTGTAGATTTAAAGAACATCTTAGAAAACTAGATATAGAGTAAAACGGAGACTGCAGACGTTGCGGAAATGTTTAGGAAACCCCAGCGTACTTGCTTAGGGAATTTGGAGGAATGATACCTACCAACTATCAGAAGAAGATCTGCAATCGTTGGATCCACTCCAGATACCAAGTACTAGTAACAGTATCGAACCACTAATATCGATACTAAGAATGTATTGAGTACTATTTTGAGAATTTTTTAATGCATTCTTTTTTAGGCGCTGTTTACATGAGCAATTGATTGCTAATATTTATGTCGTGACAAAATATATTTTGCTCATTACATTTTCAAAATATCTCAGAAAAATATACGATTGTTATAATCCTGTAAAATTATCGTGGATATATTGTAGTTATTGAAATTTATATCAGAATATAGATTCACTGTAAACAATCAATATTCTTCTATAGCCGAATATGGAAATATCTAAAAATTGTTAAGCTAAACAGCCCCTTAGACATAAACATAGTTGGTTTTTCTATAATTCTATGAACTACTTAACTTGAAAGGTAATGAGCAAGCACGAGTTATTTCTTATTGAATTAAATTAGAATTAGCAAGAAATAAAAAAACATCGCATTCTGCATCCTAAAAGTAATCCAAGCTGATTTATTTCTTGCGCTATGATTGGTCCTTCGAAAAAAGCCTTTTCACAAGGAAAAAAGTGGCTACGATTGAGACATGTTGTTTAAATTACCCATAGAGTCCCGCAAAAACTTCTATCATGTCCCCCAAAGTCTCACTTAGATTCGATTTCTAAGGAGGAGTCACAGCTCAAAAGAATTTTTTTTTTCAAATATAACGACAGTTCATCCCCAAGTTATATAATACCATTGTACAAGTATATACAGGATCCAATGATCCTATTCCGCCTTTTTGTCTTCAGTGCAAGTCTTTTATCTCTCCCACACAACACACTTTTCTGAAAGGTAGATCAACTACCACTAACTTAGTCGAATTTGTATCCTTCACCCTGTCTGCCTTAGATAATGGCAAAGAAGTCGACGTTATTGCAACTGATTTTAGTAAGGCTTTTGATAAGATATCTCAACTTAACTTAATCCTCTCAAAATTGTCTGCCCTTGGTTTCAAACCCATATTTTTAAAATGGATATCTTCTTTATGAAAACCCGTTCTTACAGAGTTCGCTTCAGATCAGTCCTATCGACTCCTTTCTTGGCCACCTCTGGTGTTCCACAAGGCAGCCATCTGGGTCCCCTTCTTTACATTCTAACCATAAACGATGTTGAGAGGGTTATTGAACACTCTTCCCTCTCTCTGTACGCTGATGATACCAAATTTGTCAATGCCATCTTTTCACCACATGACTAGTGTCTCCTTCAACAAGACCTTAATAGTTTTTCGAACTGGTTCTTACAAAATCGCTTAGAGCTCAATATCGCCAAATGCCAATCCATTACCTTATCACGTAAGCACCACGTGTCCTCCGCCCGCCTTTATCTTCTCCATGGTCAACCTATATCCATCGTTCAATCTCTCCACGATTAGGGAACTAAATTTCCGTCCACATATTGATGAGATAATTCATAAAGCTAATTCATCACTTGGCTTTGTCAAACGATGGTCCAAAGAAGTCTCCGACCCTTACGTGACCTACATTACCTTTGTTCGCCCCCTCCTTGAATACGCCAGTCAAGCGTGGTCACCTTTTCATGTGACCAGTATCGAGAATATTTAACGTCGATTTCTTCGATTTGCCCTTCGAGGTCTTCCTTGGAACGATCCATTTATCTTGCCTCCCTATCAAGACCGCCTCAAACTCATCAACTTGAGTACCCTAGAGGAACGAGATGTTGCAGACATTCTTTTCATTCATCGACTTCTTTCAGGCTCTGTCGATTGCGCATCTCTTTATAACTCAATTTTCTTCAATACTAGCCCACGAAATTTACGATGCCCTCGTCAATTCTATCTACCGTCCCACCGCACTTCATATGGATCTAATGAACCAATTTCCCGTATGCTGCGAAAAGTTAACTCAAACCTCACCTATTTTGATTTTAATCACAGCACTCCCTGCCTCAAACCCGAACTTCTTCACCATTCTCACTAGTTTTAAGTCTTAGTTTTAAGATTTGGTTTTAAGTTTTAGCCCTAAGTTAGTTGTAGCTTGTAATAAGCCAAATAAATGGGGTCTTTCACCCACACCAAAATTAAATTCAATTTTTGAAGGGGCTCCTTGCCAGTCATGCCAGAAATCAAATTCGTCCATTATTTTTTGGATTTTCTTGGAGGTTCTCTGGAAGGAAAAATTATCAAATGACATTGCAGAGGCGTATACGCGAGGGAGCCTTCTGCAATAGTGAAGGACTTTAACCCTCTATAAAACATCCCGATGATTGACTAACGCCTGTGTTCAAAGAACCGCACCTAGTCGTTAGACTAATCAAAACCGTTTGTCGGATTTCTGAACTTTTTGTTTGAAAATATTAATTTCTTGAGATACTATTCAGTTTTGCTTTCTTTTATAACCTTAGCTGGTATTATATAATAGATCGAAAGGTTTTACCCATCTTAGTCTGATTACCTATATATTGTAAGTATTTAGTAGTTGTGTTACTTCTAAATTAACGTAGTCGAGAAATCTAATTCTGTGTCTTTGAGCAACTTTTTTTAATTTCATTTTCAATCATTTCAATAGTCAGATCGTATGTACCAAGGTGCATTAACAATGTCTCATAGTATCTTATTTTGGAAGGTTCGGATTTTTTGTAAATTTGTCTGGTATGTGCATGCCCACAAGTGAAGCTCGTAAGTAAATACTGGTTTCAGAAGTTGCTTATATAGCAATAGCTTATTGTAGTTGGACAAGGATTTGTATCTCCCAATAAATAAATACATTTTTCTGAGCGCATGTTCCATTCATCTCTCTTTTTCTTTAGATGTTTAGTATCTAGAGTGATGCAGTTTAGTATCTAGAGTGATGCCTAGATATTTGGCTGTATTTGAATATTCGACACATTGTTATTTATGTATACTGGAAAGTCTGGTACATTTTTATACATAAAATTAATATGGACTGACTTTAGGTCATTTAATCTAATCTGCAATATTTTAGTTCATTCTGAGATATAATTTACTGTCTTTTGAAGCTCTTTTTATTGCTACTTCGATAGTCTCTCCCACAGCAAGTACAACAGTATCATCTGTAAGATGAAATAAATAATAGGTATTGTACTGGATCTAGTACACTGCCTTGTGGTACACCATCTTCAATTTCTCTTAATGTCGAGTACTCTCTTTCTTGTTTATTTCTGAATAATCGCTGTAATACTCGTACATAAGACTAGAATGTTTGAATACTGCTTCGGCAGTTGTTTTTGTAATTTATGGATCAGTTGTTTGTGCCATACTCTATCGAAAGCTTGTGCTATATCAAAAAATATAGTAGAGTATATCTTTTTGTGATCAATCATTTCACCAGCATCTTTTCGAATAACCTGGACAACATTGCTAGTATCGATATTGCGCGATACGAGTATGAGGTTACTTCGGTAGGTGGTTTGCCTGGTTTTGGAATCATTATTACCTCCGCGACTTTCCACATGCATAGCTCATATGTACCTTATCATGAATGCATCTTTTATAATCTGCGCTAGTGTTTTTAAACTTTTTTTTTGGAAATTGTTTTAGTAACTTTGGAGAGTTTCTTGTAATAAAAATTAGTGGTTTGACAATGTTTATTAGCTTCTTAGCTTGATTTAGGCCAGCAGCTGAAAGTATCAGTGGGGTATTCGAATCTCTTGGAGTATCGACAAAACAGCAGAAAATGAGCTCGATGAATCTTTCTACATATCATATAAAAACAAAAATTTTGGCGTCTTTTTCCACCCAAGATCATGTTTCAGTTCTGAAGGTCTGGGTTTGTTTTGTTTGTATATATATCAAAATGTTGAATCGATTTTTGCAATTTTATTAAAACTTTAAACTTCTTATCAAAGATTTGAATCAAACAATTATTTAGTACTCGGTACTTCGATACCTACTATAATAGTAGTACCGAACGAATGTAACGAGCACTCAAATATTGGTATTGAAGTTAAAAGTATTGAGTGTCGTGGTGATTGTTATATTTGTCAGTACTGAGCTAAGTAAAAACAAAAAATGGATAACAACGAGGTCGTCTATTGGTCGTTTAGGTGTGAGAATCAGAAATCGTTTAACAATTGCTTGCGATTTGTTTACAAAATTTTTCTTGGAATTCCCTATATCTTAGCATTAGGTGCCTAGTGGGTTAGTTACTACTAGAGAAACAGGGTCGATACATAAAGGTTTCGGTCTTTGCCTTGATATCTAGAAACCTAAGTGAGGATGATGTTTTTATTGTTAGCACATAGCTATTTTCGGGTGTTAAGACAATCTAACTTAGACTCAAAACAGTGTGTGTTTAGGGTTCTTAGCATTGCCCAGCTATCTGAAAAGATATTTGCATGAAATTTCCATCTGTTGCGTCTAATGCACTCTCTGGAGCATAGATCATTTGCACATACACCACTAAAGCTTCGTAACAATTAGGTTACTCAGACCATTGTGGCAATGTGAAGAAACTTAAGCGCTAATTATATTAAACCTGACTCCGGTTTTTCCAGCTTAAGAACATTATTTACTAAAATTGGATGTTTATTTAATTCTACAAGCATTAGGCATAATTTCGACCACAAAGAGATATCAAGGAATAACTTAATATTTTTAAATCTGAAGTTCATTATACCGTGAAGCGATTTAATGAAACCGGAAAAGTGATCCAGGAACGAAGAGTGGGCGTACGAGAAAAACTACCAAACAAGGGGATAATATTATTGTCACACTCAAACATAATCGGTTACCGCACCAAAAATTTATTGTGTGATAAACAGAAACAGAGAAATACCGATCTCAGTCGGAACAGTTAATAGGCGTCTTTAGGAGGCAAAGTTATTTGGACGTGTTTGCTAAGAAAAAACTCCTAATTCGTACACAAAATAAGGGAAAACGGCAGAGGTGGGATAACGCTTACAAGAGTAAGGACATGGAAGACCGGAAAGGGTTCTATGGACTGATGGGTCTAAGTTCGTGTTTGGCACGAGTTGAAATTGTGTTTGGCTGTTTCCTCAGTAAGGGCCTCCATTCTTCATCAAATGCATTCCAGGATGGTTATCGTGAATTTTGTTCCCCAGATCCATGTATAATACCACAATGATTGTGAGCTCTTGGCGTTGGGGTCTCCATTCTTCCAGGAAGTGAATTCTATACAAATAGAGCAGATAACAGAGTTGATGAAGTGGACTAGCTTTTATTTGCATAAATATTTCACACATTTAACTCAATTATGGTACAGAAAGTGACCGAACTAGTATTGAACTCGTACCAGAAATTTTAAAACAGAAAACTGCTGCAAATACTAGTTTGTTGCATGCATAAAGTGACAGAGATTGCATGGAATTCGTATAATGTGAAAAGTTTTTATGTAAAAAAAAATCGACGGTAGTCACCTCTGGGTGATTTATATTCATAAATCAATAGCTCTGGTACTGGTAGAGCGTTGATTAAAGTCGAAAGAAGAATGGACATTTTTGGTTGAGCAATTTTGTTCTTGTACATCAATCAGAGTTATTATGGAACCAAAGTTGTAAGTGATTAGGTTTATCAATAAAAGTATAATCATAAGTCGTTGTTAGTACCAAAGCTGTTGTATAAAAAATATGTTGGCGCTAACAGCTCAATGCAGGGCCTGGCCTAGCTTCTCTCAGCCACTCTTGTTGTGCGCCTCATGTATGCTTGGGATCTACTATACAGTTTTATGCCATTTCCGAAGAGCAATTTTTCTCAGACATTCGCGAGAGGTGAGACCATGAGAAAACTTTTTGTTGTTGTGTTTTCTTGGATTCGAACCTTGAACCTCTCGCTCAGTGATCGCGCACTTAACCACTGAGCCACTGCTCCCACACCAAAGCTGTTGACATTAAGACACAAATAAATAGTTATCAACAAAGTTGTTAGTTAATTAATTTTGTTGGTGACATCCTTATACATTTGTATGTATATCCTTGAATGTCTTTGATTGGTTTTAAAAATAGGTATGAACCAAAGTTATCCTTTTCACTTTTTTCCTTAAATTTCGATTAAAAGGTTAAGTTTTCCATAAGATACATACACACACGAAAAAAAAGTATTGGCACAAACACCATTTTTCGAAACAAATGCCTATAGTTCGAAAATAAACAAAAAATTTATGCAAATTTGTTTGACACAATATTCATTTATTAGTTCTTTAACAAATTACAAAAAAAAATTTACGCTCAGCTTAACAAATATATATTTTTTCTGAGGAAAAAAGTATTGGTACAGTTCATATTTTACTGGACTAATTTATATAATACATATAAATTAATAATGAGTTGCCATACCTTTTCTCTTAATAACTTCCTTTAATTTATTTTGCATACTTTTTTTCCTCAGAAAAATCAAAGTCTGATTGACTAATAATTTTTTTTATTTATTTGTTAAGCTGAGCATTATTTTTTTTTAAGGAATTAATAAATGAATATTGTGTCAAACAAATTTGTATAAATTTGTTGTTTATTTTTGAAATAGAGGCATTTGTTTCGACAAATGGCATCTGTGCCAATACTTTTTTCCGTGTGTGTATGTATGTGAGTTCAAAAGGATAATTACTTCTGCAAATTCTGTATTCTGACAGTCAAAAGTACACATTCCAATATGAATAAATCGTAAGTTTGGTCCGTATCTTTGTTTACTCTCAAAGAAGAAAATTAATAGTAATATCTACTTGCGATAAATTCATAGATTGCGGTAAAGCATGCCTTCATTATAGCAAGTGTAGGCACTTAACATTTACTATGCATTTCAGGGTGCCATGAAATAAGGCTAAGCGAAATTAGGCCAAATTCTAAAATTTAGAAAGGGGGTGTATCCGTTTGGGATCGGTTTTGGAGTGTACGCAAAAATGGCGTGGGAAACCGTTGTGATTTTTATTGTAACTATTAGACAAAGGGGGGCGTGAGGAATAACCGGGATGTAGGTTTGGGTGTAGTCTGAGACGTAATTTAGCCCTATTTCGCATGAGACTGTACCTTAATAGACAAAAGAATAGTTTTACCATTAGCAAATAAGGAAATATTTGTTCAATGATATGTAGCCCGACGCTGTTTCCAACTTACGAGTACTGTCACTGCTGTGCGTGTGTTGCGGTGCGGGCGATGCGGTGAGCGTGCATTATTAAACTGCTGCTAGTAAATGTAGGGGTACTATATGTAGCAAACACGTGCGTTGCGATGTCCCTGCATCGCACGCTTTGTTTTAATTTTCAAACGGTTTGATTTTGCCCGCATTATTTTGCGGAAAAGCAATCGAGATGGAGGTGCTTATATCCGAATTTCAAAAGAGAAATGTTTGTGGAACATCTGCAGACAAGGAATGGGATTCAGTAGCTAAAAATGTGGGCATTTCAAGTAAGTAAACAATGTAATGAATTTTATATTTTATTTATTAAAAGTATTCACAAAAAATGTTTCGTTTAATGTTAAATGTTTTCACGCAGCGGGTGATTATTCGTTTCGGAAAACTTTGATTTTGGCTTTCCATCGAATTTTTCGAGCTTTGTTCAAAGATATTAGCAAAAGTGTTGTCGTTAATAACATTGTGTAGGATGCAAACAGCTTTTACAATAAGAACTACATTTTCAACATTAGTTCAATAGATTTTAATAAAATTGTGAATTTGACAGAACTAATGCCAAATGCACATCGAGTTGTCATTCTGGCTCATGACAAACGGTAATTAAAGTCTGAGTCAGCGGTATTGTTTTGAAGTCACCTTCCAGGGTAGGGCCTCATTAAATGAGAATGAGGGAAAAGCTTCATCTCCTAGAAACACAAATGAAGCCATCTGCTAAGAGTTGGGTAGCGGCTAATCTATTGGTAGAGCTAAGTAACCATTCTCAATATTTCTACATATACCTGCATTCTCAAAAACTCCTGCGTCACAATCTTTTCCATATGCTCTCACATCGATTATTGAAAAACGATATTTTACATCAACCACTGCCAACAGTACTATTGACAAGAAACTTTTATAGTTGTTATACAAATTGCTTGAATTTACTGGGCACTTAATTCGAATATGCATTCCGTCAAAATTGGCCAAAGTTCCATTAAAAAAAAAAAAAATTAAAACCTTTTTGAAGTGTTCAGTAGTTGGTACAGGCATATGTGTCTTCTGGAGTGATTCCTAAATGGCCTTACAAACCTCTACAACTATACAGGCAACAGTCGATTTCCATATTCGAAATGTAAAAGCAATTTATTTAAGTGATATTCCTGTTGATAGGTACCTGCAACAAAAAATTTATAAACTTTTTTATATCCAGAAGATGAAGCTAAAAAAAAGTGGGGGAATTTACGCGATCAATTTTGTAAAGATCTTAACAAAATTCCGAAAAGTAAATCAGGGATTCGCAAGACTGTTTCGCAATATGTCCTGGAAAGTTCTGGTTCTTTACTAGCTTACTTTTTTTAAACGATACAGTATCCCTGAGAGATACTCATGGAAATTTGTGGCTTGTTTAAGAAGCCGACAATGAGGATTCAAATACTGAAGTAAATGGACCAGAAATAAGTTTTATTGACACACATTCTTTGTCAAAGGATTCACCACCTCGTCGAAAGAGAAAAAGGGTGTATGAGAAGTTTTTAGACATTAAAGCCAAAAAGCTTGCTTTACTTGAAGCATCAGGGGACGTTGCTTCCATTTTTAAGGAAAATGGATCCATTATGACAACTTCGAGTAAGAACAAAATTTTAAGATGTGCTGTTGGAAGAAATGCAAGAAGTGGTGGAAATACGAAATCAACAAACTCATTTGCCCTCAAATGCTAAGTCTATCTTCATTGTTTACCCCAACATGATTCCAGAATCATCTGCTGTAAATCTTGCTTCTACATCTCAAATTGTAGTACAAAATACAAACGAATCACATGAAATAAATATTTTTTGTTTTTTTTTGTTCTATTACCTTAATGTTAGCAAAAGCCATTCTTCGACAGAGATAGGTCTCTGAAAGTTTGAGGTATAATGATAGCAAGTATGTTTTTTTTTTAAATACCTACATCTAGTCAAATGTTTTTGTCGTCATTCTCGTATACTGGCGAAATGATTTTTCACTTTCACCCGTTCGCAATTGCAGATACAGGTGATGAAATTCACCACAAATTAATCTGTTTTTATATTATGTATTACATGAGTTTTTTCTTTATCACGTTTCTATTTAATATTTCTTAATATTTTTATTTTTAATACACTATTTTCCATTAATAAAATCTTAAGTGCTAAAATCAAAGCCATTTCACACTGAATTTAAAAAGTTAACCGCTCAAAATTCGACATACGATTGACAATAGGGCTTTAAATGTGAGTTTAACAGATAATGGAAAATAAATTAGAATACTGCGTTGGATGATGCTTAAGGCATATGCACTGTTTAACTTTTTGTACACTTCTCCCGTGCCTCTATCCATCCATTCATCCATCCATAATTAGTTTGCCACACGAAATTTTTACAATAAAGTATGACAAGTTATAAAAGAAAATAATATCAAGACTTACAAGCCAAACAAATTAGGGAATGGCAGCATTACTCTTCTAGTTAAATTTTGTATGCATCAAATACCGATCGATGATGAACAAATTCTAAACTATGTCTATATTTATATTACGCATATGAACTACTGACGAATATGTAGAATAATTGTAATTGTCTTATAATCATCTGACTTAAATATGGACATGCACTATCTCCCAAAAGAGTAAAATCCACAATAAAAATAAATCAGTTGATATCAATATAAAGGGTGTCCCAAAATTCACGGAAGATTTTAATTTTGAGAAATTTGTGCAGTAAAGTGTTGCCAACGAAAAAAAAAGAAGGAAAGTGTGACAGCCACAGTTCAGGGTTATTCAAAATGGAGTGTTATACGAAAGAACAACGCGTTTTTATTGTTGAGCAATATTTTAAAAATAATGAAGGTCTGGCAGCTACAGTTCGCAATTTTCGTACAAAATGTGGTCGGAATAGTGATTTAACTTCATCAACTGTGAAGAGATTAATTCAAAAATTCAGGGAGACTAGATCAATTAGTGATCTTAGACACTCTGGCCGTCCTTGAACAAGTCGTTCAACACAAAACATCAAAGCAGTTCGTGAGAGTATTGTTGAGAGTCCAGGAACATCAATTCGGCACCGTGGTCAAAAATTGGACATTTCGAGAAGCTCTCTATAGTGTATTCTCACGAAAGATTCGCATCTTCATGCAAACAATGTGCAATTGACTCAAGTACTGAATCCTACTGACCATGCATGGAACAACAACAAGTGGATGCTGATTTTTCAAAATAAAATCATCTTCAGCGATGAGGCTCATTTTCATCTTGATGGCTTCGTTAATCGTCAAAATTGTCGAATTTGGGGTTCAGAAAATCCACGAGTGATTGTTCATTTTTGAAAATGCTGCTGGTCAGACAATAACAGTTAACTCGCTATCGCGACATGATAATCCAGTTTTTTGTACCTAAATTGCAAGATATGGATGTGGACGACATGTGGTTTCAACATGACGGTGCCATATTCAATACAGCCTGAAAAACAATTCAATTACTGCATGGGTCATTTCCTGGTCCCGTTTAGGTGATCAGAATTGGCCTCCCAGATCATGCGATTTAACGCTGTTGGACTTTTTTCGTTGGGGTTTTCTGAAGTCTAAGAGTGCGTATGGTTGATGGCAGCAAAGCCGTGGAGGCCATTTACCCGATATACTATTCCATACATAACCCTATACTGTGTACTTTATGAATCTCTAAAACATTTACAATTCTTAGTGAAAAACCTGTGTTTTCTATCAAAATTACTTCTTGCGTGAATTTTGGGACACCCTTTATATACTCTTATACATATATGGATAATATGTATCAATTTCCAAAATCGTATTTCACTTACCATGCATTTTAGGTATTCATCTTTTCTGACCATAGGACTAACTCCCCTCTTCTCTCGGATGAGTAGATATAAACATTTTAGATCCTGACAGTTACGCAGCAATTTTTCGACTAAAACTTTTCCCATGAATCCCGTGGATCCAGTGATAAGAATATTTTTGTTTGCATACCAATCGGCTATGCTTGACCTGCCCAGTGCCTCATTATCTATGATCATTTTGCAGATTTGAGTTTAATCCTTCCAATTAGTCTGAAATGATAAATTCAATTATTTAATGTGAATGTAAATATTTTGCGTCACAGGCATTATCCAATATATGGTAATTAAAACATTAATGCCTATACTCGTATAAAGAAGTTCCTGTGCAAGCACGTGTCTGACATTTAACATGTCCAGCCCCTAATATTAATTAACATAAATTAATAGAATTATTTGTTAATTCAGTGTATTGAGTCCATTGGCATAGTGCCTTATATTCTAATTGGCATTCAATATTTACAACATTTACAGCTTTTACATGGAATGATATTTTATCATTTTATAACAGGAATAAAATCATTCAAATGATTATTTTGGTTTTGAGAAATAATCCACAGTCATAATCATATAGTTTTGTCAGATACCTACTGTGAGTGTCAAAAAAAAGTGTACACCTCTGTGTTTCATGTTTCAAATTCAATTATAATTTTTATTAAAGGTTTAGGTGTGGAATTTTAAAGAAGTTCAAGATCGGGGATGCATGGCTCCAACAGGTGTGGGAAACCTGGTGTTTATTGAGCCCACAATGAACAAAATTGATTACTTAAATATTTTGAGCAAAAACCTACAGCATAGAGTCGCAAAATTGAGTTTAAATCAAGCATGGGTATTCCAGCAGGACAATGACTTTAAGCACACCGCCAGAATTGTGAAATAATGGTTATTGTATCGGTCGCCGAAGCCGCTGGATCATCCTCCGAAATCCATAGATCTTAACCCCATCGAATATTTGTGGGAGTATCTCGACAAGCAAGTTCGAAAAAGGGTCATAACTAGTAGAGACTCACTAAAGTCTGTATTGGTGAAAGAGTGGGAAAAAATTCCACTTGACTTCACGAAAAAATTGGTAGAAAAACAAACAAAATATAAATTCATTTGTTTTTTTTTTTTTTTTTGTACTGTAAACTTTCTTTTGACGCCTAAAATTTGAAGTATTTCTCGCTGCTTTTTGTATAAAATTATTAGTAATATTAGCATTTATAATAATTGTTATTGATTTTTTTGTTAATTTCTAAATTAAATTAAGAATTAAGATAAAAACGAACCTTTTATAAAAAAGTATAATTGAATTTGAAACATGAAACACAGAGGTGTAAACTTTTTTTGACGCTCACAGTATGTTACCAAATATTTATGTAATTTTATTGTTTTTTTTCCGACACAAATTTCATTAAATACTCGTAACTACACTAATTCGATTAAAGTTTAATTTTCCGTGAAGGTTTAATATTTTACCTATTTAGCTATGTGGTTATGTTTTTGTGATGATAAATTATTACGTTATTAGATACTTTATATGACGTCAATTTTTGCTAAGGAATAATAGATATTCCGAAATATTTTTAAATTTATTAGATAAATGCTAAACTAAAATAGATTGATCAAGCGTGACTTCGTTCGCACATGCGTACGTACGAGTATATAATTCCACAAGAAAGACGATATGTATGGAATTAAAAATTCTAACTATTATTCCATACGAAAAGTAGACAAGGCTTTCTGTTGTTCGCTTCTTATGTAACTTCTGAATTATTAAATAGATTTTAGTGAAATTTGTTTCGTTGATAGGGAAGTGATATGAAATAAAAAATTCGTTGCTTATGTACATAAAAAATGTGATATCTCTTAATATTTGAGATATGAGAATCAAATTTATTTGTTGTTCTAATAGCAGGAGAATATTTTATAGCAGATCGTAAAATTCTGTTATTGAAAAATAAAGTACATTTATCTATCTATCTATCTATCAATATTGAAAAAACATATTTCTTTGAAAGTGGGCGGATTTAAAAAAAAGAGTCTGATTCTGAAAGCTTACATACGAAATTTTTTTTTAAATGTTAAAAAACTGGTGACAAACAAACAGACGGACATGGCTAGATAGATGTAAATTTTGATACTGATTACAAATATATGTAGTATATATCATATTATATATTTTTTTGGGGAGCCGAAAACTGGACGATATGCAGGATGGCAGAGCAGATCTTGGGCTCCTTCAAAAGAAAAATCCTACTCCTCCTATCTTCGAGGAAGGCGAATGGAGGAGAAGCCATAACAGCGAACTCTATGAGCTGTACAAAGATATGGATGTAGTCCGGAAGGCAAAAATCCGTCGACTACATTAGCTCGGCCACATCGAGCGAATGAACGAAAACGCACCAGCTAAGACAGTCTTCGAATCCCAACCCATTGGTTTGAGACGACATGGGAGATCGAACCTCCGGTTTAAGGGCCAGGTGATCGCGGACGCAAGAAATCTTGGTCTTGCCAACTGGAAGCAGGGAGCCCGAGACCATGAATGATGGAAGGGAGCACTTCAGGCTCTGGCCCTTCAAGGGTCGCATGCCTATTATTATAAATAAGTAAGTATACTATCAAAAAAAAAAAATCAGGTTGAGGCTCCAATCTTTTCGAACTATAGCTGTTATATGTTGAATGAAGGTAGAATTTCATATACAAGCTTGTAGAATCCGAAGCGGTATAAACTTTGTAAACTTTGTAATTTACCGGAAGTTATTAATCTCCAGCTATTCGAAAGCAGAACTCACAGGCATCTACAACAGACATCTCTATGGGCTGTTCCAGTTTCATAGATTCGTCTTTCGTGAGAGAAGATTATAAAAAAAACTGAATGGTTTCGCAACTGTTTTGTAACACAGATAAATTAATACGAATGCCCCAACTCGCAACCAAAAAGTTGCTCAACTGAGTTTTCTTACCCTTGATCATTGCCTTACCACGTGCAGATTGAGATAGGAAAGGAAACATAGTTATAGTTTATTTGCGTATAAGAGGGGTCGTGAGTGAAACTGTTCTACAACTATTGCGATACTAAAAGTTGCCAGAATCCGTGAAATTCAGGTACAATTGGTGACAGCCATGTCCACATTCTTCTAAGAATATATATTAACTTAACAACAGGTTTTGTGATAAAAATCTTTTAAAAGTTGCGAAAATATCCTCTGAGTACAAAAATATCATTGCATTCGAATTAAAAGTTTCACAACTCCACTCTCATTTTATTAGGAGTTGGTACGAATATGAGGGATTCCGACTTATCCTATCTCATAGGGTACATTCATTTTCATACATAGTTTGTAACATCGAAAAAGTATACATGTACATATATGTACGTTCAACATCAAAAGTTATGTACATATAGTATGTACGTCGATCTAGCCATGTCCGTCTGTCCATCTGAATGTCACCAGTTCTTTGGCCTTAAATTTTGAGGCAGAAAAATAAATTTCGGTATGCAAGGTGGCGCAAAAGAAATGACCCAATTTGATTTAGATATAACTTCTTTTCTGTATTAAAAAACCATAATTTTATTTTTTATTATTTTTATTTGGACTATGAATTTTGTTCCGTTAAGTACTGAACATGATATAGTTCAAATATTAGCCTTCAGCGTTTATTTTTATGGTATTTTCCATCACTTTTCTCAATACTTCACCGGTATGCTCTCTATTTCGTGTCTAATGTTGTCCGACATGTTCACAAAGATAGAAATCTGGAATGGTCAGATCAGGGGATCTTGCAGGCCAATACAAATCTCCAAAACGGGAGATAACACGGTCTGAAAAACTGACCTTCACTTAGTCCATTGTGTTGCTCGCCGTGTGTGCAGTGCACCGTCTTGTTGAAACCACATATGCTTCAATCTCAATTGATCTAATTCGGGTATCAAAAAGTCACGTAACATGGATTGGTAGCGCTCGCCAAAAACAATTATTGCTTTGCCAGCAGTGTCTTTAAAAAAAGTAGGGCTCAACCACCTCTTGAGCAAACACGCCGCACCACACAATAACTCTCAGTGGATGTAAAAGCAATTCTTGAATAATGACATATCCGGACAAATGGAAATATACTTCATCACTCATTATTAATTTTGAAGGCAAATCGTCCTCTTCATGGTTGAGGCTTATGATGCTCTGGCATACGGAAACATCTTAAGTCCTTCACAAAAATGCGCTGCAGAGACCGCCAGGAAATGTTCAATTGCGTGGCCCGACGTCTCGTTGATGTTTCTGGACACTCAGTATACTCGGTCGAACGGCCTATTCTTGGTCTGTCAGCCTATCTCGTTTTGAGTCAGTTTCTTCAAGGCGTGTGGCTTGGGGTCAAGTTATACGACCAGTTGGTGCTGAACGGTGAGGAAATCTTCGATGAATTATGCCGCAAAAATGCCACAATTATACCACTTATAGCGTTCCATTGTCCATCATTGTGTTTTTCGCATAAGTTTACTACATAACTGTCAATATCATGTTGACAGGAGACGCCATTTGCAAAAATCATAGACAAATCATATATATTCATTTTGCGCCACCTTGTAGAATCTTTCCGGAATTTGAAGTGTAAACATTTTTAAATCCGCCCACAGATACGCCAACTTTTAAAAAAATGCTCTTATTTGAATATTAGAAACTGAAAGAAATTTTTATGGCAAAGTACGAGTATGTAGACGTTGACATTGTCGATACACCAACTTTGTTAAGGATGGGTTAGTAGATGAGGTATAGGGTATACATATATGTTTTAGTTTTAATTTGAAAAACAAAATTAGCTAATAAGTTTAATAATTCTTTTTTTTCCTGTTAACATCAAAGAGATATCACTGTACCAGTCAAGTACAAGTATCCATCTTATCAGTAGAGGCTTAAGACAGTACCTAGCCCAGAAACCTGTTCAGACCATATGAAACTAAAAGTTATTAAAGATTGATTACATCTTACAGGCTACGGCGCAATTAATCTCCGCGATAATCTGCAACACTGCATTGGAATTCACTCATAGAATTCCAATACAAAAGTACAAAAGAGTAGAGGAGAAATATAAATTGCTATTTGGGACTTAGTTGGATTGGAGAGAGCTTACACCCATTGGAAAAGATAGCACGCTGTCGTATACCGGTTTAGCGGTAAAAGGACTTGTTCCGTTAAGCGTGTTTTAGTACTCGATAAAATGTACTTAAATATCGAAATTTACAGACAATGTCAATTAACCCAAATAACCACAGATTTAAAAAAAAAAAAAAAAAAAAAAAAAAAACAGGAAACAAATCATATTCGCAATTTAAGCGCAAGATTAACTGAATATCAACGGCCATTAGTCTACAAAGCACTACACATTCATCAATTTCCCTTTGTTACACCATTTATGTACCTTAAATCAGACTAATATGCAGACAGACTACCTTGGGGCGGCAACTTTCGTTTTCATTTCCTTCTAGATTTTCCTGGTTTCAGTACTCTTGTCGTTGGCTGCTACCCACGATGTTGCATATGTTCATATGTATGTACATATATATATGTATCTGAGATGCTTCACAGTATAACAGTTGCATTTGTGCGATGCGAATACGTTGGCCTACTTCGGTTCGGTAATTTTAAGATATTTTCGTCTTTAGGCAGACATTGTTATTGGGTGATTGCATAAGCACATCGAGGTGACGCTGACGATTGTTGAAAGCGAATTTCGCAGTGTCGGTATGTAATGCAAGTTTGCACGCAAACTTCAATTGATAGTGTGGTGCGGGTATTATAATGTATCATATTTTCAGATTTTTAATAACGCGCGTGTTCGTAGTTATTGTGTGTAAATAAGAAAGGAATAGTATTTAGAAAGCGAGGGAGGATTAGGTTCTTCTTTCAGAAAAATGGATAAAGAACATACATCAATATTAGAGTTGAAAGCAACCACGTGATACCATGAATTAGCTAGTACCAACCTAAAAAACTATTTAACTAAGACTGTCAATTGCTAACTATCGAATAATATTTCATTTCAAGTCCTAAGATGGACAAATACTTAACCAAAACACGAAGTTGTGAAATAAAGAACGAGAACAAAACTACAAGCAAAACCAAGCTAACAACTTCAAAAAAGCGAAAATATAATGACGAAGTTTAGTTTTATGCCATCTGTAAATGACAACTCTCTTCCAGATTGCATGTTGTGTACTGCAACTCTTTCAAATGAAGCGATGGTTCCAAGTAAGTTGAAACATCATTTTGAAAAAAAAAAAAAACATCCCGATTACATAAACAAGCCGAAAATTTATTTTGAAAACCTTCACTCACAATTACTAAAGAATTACTGTACGGTACCAGAAAAGGTTCAAGTCGTAAGTTATAAGATTGCTCAACTCTTAGCGAAGAAGAAAAAACCGCATGCTGATGCTGAAAATATCATTTTGCCTTTTTTGGAAATAGCTGTTAAGGCCATGGTTAATACGCAAGCCCTTGAACGTGTGAAACTAATTCCATTATCTGCTGATAAAATTGCTCGTAAGATTCTAGATATGCCGGGTGACATTGATCAAGAATCAATCTCGAAATTATGGGCTCTTCAAATCGACGAATCTACAGATATCAACAACAAGGCTCAACTACTAGCATATCTTTGAATCGTTGGGAATGGATCGCGATTCAAAATCAGTTTTTCTTTTGTTCGGAGCTGAAGGAAACTACTATTGGACAGGATGTTTTCGAGCTGGTGAATCAAAATATTGAATCAAGAGGAATCAAATGAAGTTTCGTTTCTGAATGACCTTTTCCATAAATTGAACACACTGAATATGACCCTTCAAGGAGCGGAGGAAAGCATCATAACCATCACTGGACAATTCAAGGCATTTGAACGGTTAGCTGCAGTTAGCTTTGGATCCAAATATCAAATTGTTTGAAATTTGACTTCTTACCAGGAGTCAACGGATCAACCATCAAACAGAAAATACCACGAGAAATTCAAATCACTTTCGAAAATCTGCTCTCATCATTCTCTAAATATTTCCGTCTCTGAATTCGAAAGAAGACGAATGGGTGATCAACCTTTTTGTAAGTTGTGCTGATGGTTCATTCACAACAAAGAAAGAAGAGGACTTCATCGACCTGAAGAATGATTTGGTTCATAAGGCTTCTTTCTCGGAACTACAATTATCAGCATTTTGGGTTTCCTTCCATAGTCAATATCCAATATCCTTATGGCTCGTCTTATCTTCGTGAAGTTGGATTTTCATCATTGACTGATATTAAATCTAACAAACGTGAGCGGCTGCAGATGATTGATGGGGAGATAAGATTGTGTCTGCCCAACTTTAAACCAAGAATAACTGAAATTTGTTCGCAGAAACAAGCACATCTCATTAAAAAATTTCAAATAATGATGTATTTCTGAAACTTAAATTTTTCTCTTTTTTGCGTAATCCACATAATTTTATTTATAGGAGAATATTTCTACGACTTGAACGACCAGAATAAAACCTGCACTGCCAAAACTAAGGCTTCACGAAAAGGTGCATATTGTTGCGGAAGTGGATAGGGATCGTATTCCCTGTTCCATCGTGGTAACTCAATGGACCTGTGTTGGTCTAAGGACATCTTATCGAGGACCTCTTCCTATCTATCTATCTATCTCTGTAAAATATAATATTTTTATTTTGAATATTACAATTATGTTTTGCAAACTGTTTAAAATAGTGAAAAAAATCCTTTCCCAAGTTTACAAGGATTTCTAAATTAAATACGTAAGTATCCCTTTTGAACATCGACTATATTAGAAGAATTTTAGATTGTACACCTAGACCTTTTTACGTCATTATCTCATAAACGGATAATTTTTGTCCATTTTCTCCTATCTTCTTAAAAAACGGATTTTCTTCCTTTTTTTCTATGAATTGAAAGTTTTTCTTGATTTGAAAATGTTATTTTCAGAATTAGAATTAATTTTTATTTTGCGCGCAAATAATGGATAGATTTTGAAGTGCTTTGCACACAAGCATTCTAAGATGTTTCCTACAGATTCCACCTAGTTTCATCCGTGGCGGTTCTGGGCCCAAACACCACACAAACACCACACTCTCCTTTATTAAGTATATTAGGTAGCTATTTAGTCAGTAATATTACCGAGACACAGTTACGCTAGCTCCATCAAGGTCGGTAATAACATCAGCAATGCCTTTGACGTCAAAAAAGGGCTACAACAAGGCGACACGCTGTCATGTGATTTCTTAAACATCTTTCTTTAAAGATGTTTAAGAAAATCATCTTTCAAGATTTTCAAGCTATCACCAGAGGTACAATCTTTCAAAAGTCTGTACAACTACTTGCACACGCCGACGACACTGACATAAAAAGAGAAACGAAAAGAGCTGTCAGTAGTGCGTTTGCAAATATTGAAACAGGCGAAAATGGGCTTAGCGGTTATCGAGGGCATTACAAAATATATGCTTCCATTACAAAAATGACACTCAATATCAATGACTTGGACAGAACGTCACAATAAACAGTTACAATTTGTATATATTGGACTTTATCACCAGCACAAATGAAGAATCACTCTTGCCAACTGCTATTTTTTGTGATAAGAAGGCAAAGCCCTCTCACGGACTATTAAGGTAGCTATATATAAGATCCACATCATCCCAGTTCTTCTATATGACGCAGAAGCATGAATATTGTCAAATGTGGATGAAAACACATTTTTTTGTTTTGAAAGAAAAAAATCTTCTAAGTAGGTTATTGTTATACTAAATTTCATCTTCCTAGCTCAAAATTTAAGGCCCAAAAAGTGGTGAAATACGGTCGGACATGGCTACATCGACATAACTTTTGATGCAGATCGCAGATATACATATTTACATATTTTTGGAGGTCTGTCAGTACCTTTTCTCCATGTTACAAACTATGTATCAAAATTAATATTATTAATAAAAAACAATTGAACTGGCTATTATCTATTGGTATAAGTATAATAATAGTCAATTTAGTGATTGGAACTAGCTGTAACTACGCTAGAGAACTATAATTTTTTTCAGTATTGTTTCTAAGCCATTGGTTGTAGAACCCATTCCTACTTAGACTTTCCTTAGTTATTAGTGGTGAAGGAGAAATTAACTGTAACTGCTTTTCAAAAATCAAGTATTGTCGTTGAGATACACAATATCCATGGGTATTTGATAAATATGCAGGTGGTGTTGATAATATTTAGAATGGCCAACTAATTTAACTTAAAATTGACAGCGATCATTCGTCGATTATTTTAAAGATCGATGTATAAAAATGTGCAAGAGTGATTAACTATAAAAGATTACAGCGCAGAAATTCACAAGAATTTGCTAAAATTTACGTATTGCTCTTCAACAAAGTTTGAAGACTAATAGTGTAAATTTCCATAGCTAACACACCGCTACCGATAACACTATGTGCAAATAAATACACCAACAAATTAACAAGCAAATACGCTTTATTTCGTATGCAATAGATTTAAGTACTCGTATACGTACGTGCATAGGTACACATTCCTCTATATATCTCATCTTCACAGGGTACATTTCGTACTTCTCAATTTTCTGTGGGAATAATAACATGAAAGTGTAAGTTAATATGTAATTACAAAATATTCCACATTGTTGGACATTCTACGAGTAAGAAAACACGGAAATGTAATATATGGCGCGCTTTTTCAATGAATTATATGTTAAACTATGAACAATTTGCTTAATTATACCTCAACATTGTTCTCGCAAAAAAAAATCTAAATATAATGTTCAAAGTATTTTTGACAGATGTTTAATGACAGAATTTCACACCTCGCAGCTCTCATTATCTACTTAAGCTCTACTAATTGGTGTTCGTATATTATTTAAAGGTTAAGTGGTTATAGCATGTAATTGCATGTTGACGCAGATCTAGTTGTAGAAGCCGATTGCTGGGTTCTAATTGAATGATTGATTGTTGTATAGTTCCGAGATTTTAAAATCTTGATTCGATTAAAGACAACATGCATAAATCATGAGACAGACAATTGGTCTTTGAAGCAGTGAGTGAATAAGCGCTCGAATCTAATCGCTGAAATAAACGAAAAGGTGATTTATTGAAAGTAAACAAATTGTTGATTATGGCGATTAATATAATTATAGTAACTTAACTATTTAGAGCCAACCATTTACATAGCCTCCCCTAACTCCTAGGGGAGCGGAGATAGACCACCCCCTCCCATAAAATTGTTTGTCCTAATATTTGGGTGTTTTATTTATATTAAATTATCTTTCAACAATCGCATAATAGACGATGAGAAAAACGTTATGCTGGTGACTTTTCGGACTTGTATGTTATTAAAACGTAGCTCCATGTTTCAGTGGTTAAGTGCGCGATCACTGAGCGACATGTTCAGGGTTCGAGTCCAAGAAACCACAAAACAAAAAAAAAATGTTCTCACGGTCCTACCTCTCGCGAACTAATGACCGATTTTGAATAAAAACTGATAGTGTGGATTTATGCTAGCAGATGGCATACAAGGTTTTTGCCAAAACATACGTATACCAGTACATTACCTATTAATTGGTTGTTCAAAATCGGCTATTTCTCAGGTATGGCTCAATCGATTTTGTTCAAAATTAATGCTTAAATAATATTTAATATATCCAAGATCATAGAAAAGTACTCGTAGGTTTTAAAAATTTTTTTTTAATGTCAAATCTGAGTTTTTGCAGATAAACAACATACCTATAGGTTGCAATTACGTGCTAGCTAGTCGTGCACTTCATTTTGTTTGTGTTCATGATTGTAGCGGACATTTTTTTTTTTCTACTGTGGAATTGAAACATTATTCATGACATTTTGTGAGTGGGTTAAGCCTTTCTTGGGAATTCCCGTGAATTTGCTTAAATGCTGATGTAATCAACTAATAAAAATATACAAATTCGTTAACAAGAATTGAATTACTAAATTAGTTTCGGAGCTTGTGGCTCGCTTCGTTCCCGGCATAAACTCTAAGCTTCTAGTATTCCATTTTCAGGCAATCGCTAGCTGCTCTCGTTCCAATTAATTTTCGTTTTCGAAGCTATCACTCTACCTATACATTCAAACAGTAAATATTGCTCACATTTGTGTGTGCAAGTACTTCGATGCATAATTTTTGGAGTACGTTGCTTGCTTCGCTCGCGACAATGAATTTAAACTCCTAGCTCGTTCTCGAAGAGCGTGCAAGTACTTCGTACAAAATCGCGATAAGAGTGAATAAGTTTTTTGAGAGGTTCAGTTTCTTTTATTTTACTATGCATTCGATTATCGTTAACAATTAACTATCGATTAAAAAACAATAGATAGTCCAAACTATCGGTAACTATCGATAATTTTTCAGCCCTACTATCGAATTTTCGATTAGATTAGATTATAAAGCGGTTGAACTACTGGTGGAGAATATAGATTGGAACCAACAAAGCCACAATAGTTAGTTACTGCAATCACCAGGAGTATTGTTCTCGTCTAAATTGTTGACTATCAACTTTCTACTCTATTTTCGTTTTACCAATTTGACTACAATTAAAATATATATGTACATACACTGTAATCAAAAATTAGACAACTTTTTGAACATAACATGTGACCGAACTGCATTTAAACTGGATTCGATATTTCGGGATTTGCCCAAAGACAAATAAGTTCTTCTACGTATTAGATGTGCCGGGCGAATGGCCAACATAGTTTTGTTATTCTTGATTTGCCCATTACAGGTGTTCAAACTGCGGTGTAATGTGCTCCACTTCGATATTTGGTCATAAGAGATCTAAAAGCATGCGTATTTCACAATTGTTTGTTGATTCAAATTGAAACAAAACTCTCACTCATTACCACCTTTAATTTCCGTCAACCTATATAACAGATTACATGTTCAACCGTTAATTAGTTGTACATTAATTGAATCAATATACTTTTAGGTCTGCCGGCCGCCAAGACATGTAACACACAAGTGACCTTCATTTGCAAAAATGTTGACTCATTTCAATTTAAAGTCGATGCTTCAAAAACATGCTAAGTAATGACTTAGCATATTCAAATTATCTGCAAACACTTTAATCAGAATGATCACAAGTTAAAGGTACGAATCAGTACATATGGACATATGTATGTATATCCAAATTAGTCATACTACTCGAAGATTCACAAAGAAGTCAATGCCCTATAGGTAGTGGACTCAGTATTCTAATTAGAACCAAGTATTTAACGAAAATTTCGACAGATACATCGTGCAGTAGACACTTAAAATTACAATATTAAAACCATGTTCTGTCTTAAACTTCCAAAGCGTATTTGTTTTAATATTTAACACATTGTTCCAACACACTTTTGTGTTAACTTACCAATTAGATATTAATTATTTATATTTCAAAAGAAAATAAATTCACAGGCACTTTAATTAAATTATCATTAACTGAATTGCATTTATTATAATTTTTTTAATTCATTTATTTTTACGATAAATGTCAAATTAATTTTTAATTTGTTTATTTAAAATTAAAGGATATCTTTCGTAGATCATACACCGCAATCTAATTCTCGATATTGATCGCACAAATTTATTGATGCTGCCTATTAGCACATTTACTTATGTTAAATCACTGTGACCACTGTGAAGGACGAAAAACTACTGACTGTCTGAATAGTAAGTGTGGGAGCCCGCACCACCTTTAGGAAAGTGAAATGTCTCGGTTAAAGTTACAACGGCAACTGAATTCGAATTTTTAAATGACTGCGATCATATACAAGATACAAATACTTCTCCAGCGCACAGTAAGATCAGATCAGTTCAAATACCTACTAGTACCTGATCGACGCATTGCTATTGCATGCACAAGAAACAAGCCTGTTACCCCTAGGATTGGTAGCGGTGGGGCAAGTACTTTCTGATACAGGTGGATTTAAGCATCTCCCCCATCAATTACTCTCTTTACTCACTCTCTTAGTGCGAATAATTTTGTTTGGTAGTTACTCGTAACTGGTAACTCTTTTCTGCGCAGAAGACAGTGTCTTCTCGTTTGAATGCTGGCAGACACATATGGATTGGGCTTCTAGACGATTAGAATACTTGGTGGAATTTATTTATAACCTATGTATTAACTTTTTATGGAGTTGCTTGGACTAACCGGATTTTGAAAAGTATGTTCGATGTTTGGCAGAATAGAAGAATTTTTTTCTGCATACTACTTGTACATTGACCATTTTTTAGTCAGGCATGGGAAATGGTCTACAGAGTTCTTGCTGCTACTAGCTTATGATGAAATTTAATTAAGTATGCCTATATATGTATGAGCTTTTTTGCACCACATAGTCAGACAAAAGATCGGTAGAATTTATGAATATTTGAAGAAATATGTTAACGACTAAGGTGTGGTGTAGGTACCTTTGTGATTGTTTCTAATTGAATAATACTTTTCAGTTGAGTCGCTTGTTTTAAGAGTGAATTGGACTTATTCAGTTTATTTTTTTGGTTAATTAACAATTTTTTTTATTTTTACTTGCACCCATATGGTCTGGCTAGTATTGGTTTCCTGAAAATTATCGATCTCGAGATTTTAATCAAACTTGACATAAACTATAATAGAAAAAGAGAGTCTCACAATTTTTTCTCTTTGTCTCTATGTATGGTCGACTGCAGCGGTCTGTAGGGTCACAAATTAATTAACTGTAATTTACTTGAAAAGTATCAATTTTCTTTCTTTAACGATTTTGTTCAAATTTGACATTTGAATTACCGTAATGACATGTCAACAGATGGCGTACCAGTTTTTTTTTTTTTCAAAAAGTGCGTATAACGGTACTATAATTATAGACCAGTCTTTAAAAATAGGTTTTTGTTTAAATTTCAATTCTGAATGTGTCTGCATTTAAGCAAACAGTGTAATATATAAGCAACTGTTTCTTTGAATCAATGTCGGCCGATTTCTTCCATGTTTATAATTACAGAACAAAATGGATGGAACTTTTCCAGTACGATCGAGTGAAAACAAAAGCTGTATGGAACTGTTATAGTTTCTCTTAAAAGAAAGTACAGAAAAATGGGTGTAGTAGATAGTCGACATTTATGCGGTCGACGTCGAAAAACATCATGTCGAACTGATAGAAAAATATGTACTCTAATACAAAAAGAACCATTTATTAGTTCAACGGAGATTGTAGAATCTTTAAAACTCAATATTGATTCTAGTACCGTTCGTAGGCGAGCAATAGAAAATGGCTTAAAAAGTTAAAGGCCAAGCAAGAAACCAGTGCTTACAAAAACACACATACGGCAAAGGTTACGCTCTTGACATTAATTAAATTTCTTTATTTTTATATAATGTATAATTCACAGGTTAAATTTCGCTAAGTAATATATAAGTTGGTCCGGTGAGAAGTGGAAAACTGTACTTTTCAGCGATGAATCGAAACTAATTATTTTGAATTCAGATGGGATCTGTACTGTCCGACGAAGCAAAGTGTAATAGTGTGGACTTGCTTCTCCGCACAATGTTCTTTCATTAAAATTGAAGGCATAATGGACCGCTTCAAGTATATGGACATCCTTCAAAGCCATATGCTGCCCTACGCGGAATGGAAAATGCAAATGCAATTTGAGGTCTTATGTAAACCATTGAAAATCGGAAGCAGTACAAGTGTACACATTTTTAAGATGTGTGCGTCGACAGACACGTCCATATTTATGCTCTCAATATTCTTAAGTACTAGAAACTGAAAAATATTTCCTTGTCGAAATAAGTAATCGTAGGCTTTCTCTACAATTCATCCATATATTGTTTATCGCTGCGCTAACTTTTTGGGAGCATTTTCTTCAAAATGCCATATTTTACTTTCTCATGACAAATTCACAATGTCACCCCCACTATAGTAGGGACTGTTTTTTGTCGGGGTAGGAAACACTCCACTGGAGCACTTAGACTCGATACCGGGTCATTGTAAGTATGGTTTAGAAGATGTGTGAAATAGTAATTTTTTCCGAGACACATTTTATGTATTTTTAATTAACACCAGCCGTGAAGTGTTTTAACCTTCTTGCTATGCAAGCTGTGGAAAAATGGTTGCTTGATCTCAAACGCTTTTCGTTTTTCATGATCCTAAAGATCACCTATGATATTGTAATATGCGCGCTACGGCTCGAGTAGATAAAACGATATTCTGTGAAATTATTTCTTTATTTTCTAGTCTATAGAACAATTCACAACAATCACAATCACACTATTCTTCGCAATTCTTTTCTTACAAGGTCTCTGTCCTCTCAAATCACTTCATCTCCTTTCAATTACTTAATTCATAAATCCAAACTAATTACTTCTTCTTCTTAAATCTCAACTTTCAATTTATCACAAAATTACAACTTCGCCCACTATCACTTTTCTAATCTCTTCGCCACAGTTTAGAAACTACTGCTGCTTTCTCAATCGCCATCTGTCCTTTTATAGCAGAAGTTTCTGATAGCCAGAAACTTCTAGCAAATTCTTCGACCACTGGAACAAGAGAAATAATTCTTGCAGTTATAATTCCCTTCTATCCCTGATATTATTCGTCTCTTTCGTTGACATGAGCTGTGGAGACTTTGTCCCAGACACGAACCTCGAATGAAAGGACAGTTCGAACCAAAATTCTGCCAGAATGAAAAGTCACTTCGGAATTTGTTGCGTCATATTTTTAGGGAGCGTAGTTATTATTATGCTATACTGCCCCCCTCTTAGACGTGTTCGTCCCGAACAAGTGCATCCTCATTTCGGCCATTGTATCGACTCAGTCGGTCCACATGAACCACTTTCATTTTGACCCTCGGTCCTTGCTGGATGCGGTAGACAACATCGTTGATGCGGGTTACTATTCTGTAGGGACCTTCCCAGTTCCGCTGTAATTTAGGCGATTTCCCCTTTTGGCGATGGGGATTATACAGCCACACCAGATCTCCTTCCTGGAATCCTGACGTTGTTGCCTTGGCATCATACCTGGTCTTCATGCGGTCGCTCGTCATCTTAATCTGGCTTCGGGTCCTTTGGTGTATGTCCCTAAGCCTTTCCCTAAGGTCCGCCACGTACTCTTCTTCATTTCTGGGCTCATTGGTAGGAGAAAATTCAAATTTCACCTCACTTACCCAGTGAGGTAAGCGAGCTATTTCACCAAATAAGATTTCGAACGGCGTATGTCGAGTAGTGCTATGCACGGCACTTCTATAGGCCATCAAAAACAAGGGAATCTGCCGGTCCCAATCCCGTTGGTAGTCACCTACGACCTTCGAGAGATGGTCGTCCAAAGTCGTATTGAAACGCTCCACCATACCGTCTGACTGTGGATGAAGAGGGGTTGTCCTTGTCTTTTTGATTCCGAGTAGTTGACACATCTCTTGGAAGATTCTTGACTCGAAGTTCCGCCCTTGGTCAGAATGCAATTCCAACGGCACACCGAATCTGCTCACCCAATTGTAGACGATCTGCTCCGCCACGATTCTGGCTTCCTGGTTAGGGATCGGAAACGCTTCCAGCCACTTACTGAAGTAGTCCATTACTACGAGTATATACCGATTACCATTGTCGGTTTCCGGAAAGGGGCCTGCGATGTCAATGGCGATTCGTTCGAAAGGTGCTCCCACGTTGTATTGGTGCATCTTACCTCGAGTTTTGATTCTCGGACCCTTGCTAGCTGCACACACGTCGCATTTTCTGCACCAGTCTTCTATATCTTCCTTCGCTTTTAACCAATGTAACACCTCCTTGACCCTTGTTTGCGGTACGACAAGCTGCATTACAAACGACTTTCCGTCGGAGGATTCCCATTTTCTTCTCAGAACACCTTCTTGGACATGGAGGGAGTCCCACTGCGCAAAATATGCCTTTAAGGTCGGGCTTCTGTGAGAGATGTCCTGATGATCCGGTTTCTCCATGTTCTCCTTCCAGGCCAGAATCGGCTCGATATCCGGGTCTTCCTTCTGAGCGTTCCGGATCTCATCTACGCTCCAGCCGGCGATAGGTTCGGCTCTCATTCTTTGGATGGAAACCAGCTCCCGTTCTTCCTGACGCGCACAATGTTTACAATCCGTTCTGCATGGTCTCCGGGACAGTGCATCCGCATTAGAGTGGAGTTTTCCTTTACGATGCTGTATTTCGTAGTCGTAGATTTGCAGCCTTTCGATCCATCTTGCGACCTGACCCTCAGGACTCTTGTGCGAAGAACGAACTTCCTCCCATAGAGGTATTTGTGAAAATGCTTCGTAGCCAAGATCAAAGCTAGAAGTTCCCGCCTTGTCACGCAGTAGTTCCTTTCTGGCTTAGAGAGCACCTTGCTGAAGTACGCAACCACCTTCTCTTGGCCATCATGCACCTGGGAGAGTACGGCTCCTACCCCGACATTACTAGCATCTGCATCCACAATGAACCTTCCCCGGGAGTGGGGTAGGCTAGTATCGGAGCATCGCATAGCCGTTGTTTAAGTGCCTTAAAGCTCTTCTCGCACTCAATTGACCATTTGAATTGTTTTCCCTTTTCCGTCAACTGGTGCAGGCTCTTTGCGATCCCGGCAAAATCCTTCACGAACCGTCTGTAGTAGGTGGCTAGGCCCAGGAAGCTCCTTAGTTGGTGTTTGTCTTTGGGGACTGGCCAGTTTTTCACCGCTTCGACCTTCTCCGGATCGGTTCTCACTCCTTTCGCTGAAATTATGTGTCCCAGGTACTTGACTTCCGCTCTAAACAGGGCGCACTTCTTGGGGTTGAGCTTCAGGTGGGCACTTCGAAGCCTTTGAAACACATCCCTTAGATTGTCTCGGTGTTGCGCAAACGTTTTTCCAACGACGATGACATCATCCAAGCTCGAAAGTCGCCGGAGCATTGCACAGCCCGAATGGCATTACCGTGAATTGCCATAGCCCATTTCCTGCGGTGAAGGCGGTTTTCTCCCGGTCTTCTGGATGGATCTGTACCTGCCAGTAGCCACTCTTCAAGTCGAGAGTGGAAAACCATCGGGCTCCTGATAGTGTGTCTAGCGTGTCGTCAATCCGTGGCAGAGGATAGCTGTCTTTCTTGGTGACGTAATTGAGCTGCCGATAGTCCACGCAGAACCGCGTGCTGCCATCTTTCTTCTTAACCAGTACAACCGGTGATGCCCACGGACTTTTGGAACTTTCAATCAGACCTTCTTTCTCCATTGCCGACACCATCTCTGCAACTTCTGTCTGCTTTGCCAATGGAAGGCGCCTAGCAGGCTGACGAATTGGTCTAGTATCACCAGTGTCTATTCGATGTTGTACCAGGTGTGTACGGCCGTATTCTCCGTCCTGTGAGGCAAATACATCAGCGTACTCATTGATAAGATTCTGTGCCATAGTTCGCTGCTCCTGATTCAGCTCACTGGACTGGAGAATCGTCCCTCTCGCTTCCGCTGTCCAAGGTGATGGGAGAAGTTTTGGAGCATCACGTTCAGATATTGTTGCGACGGCGGTAATCGGCGTGCATTTTCCAGTCACCTCCCCTCGCCTTAGTTTGACAGTGTGTGGTCTTGCGTTCAAAACCCTCACTGGAACCATGGTGTTCTTTGGTTCGACTAACGTCTTTCCCACGATGTAGTCTTGAGAATTCTTCTCTGGGTCTGGTTCTACTATGTAGAATCGGTGGCTCCCAAGATCACCTTCCAGCTTCGTCCAAATGATTGTCTCTGAAGAAGGCGGCAAAACTTCGTCTTTGCTGATGACTGTCCTGAGAGTTACGGCATTCTCGTTTCCGTACACCATCGGAATCTCCACATTTCGATACCTCAGTACTTGCATCCCGATGTCCAAGATTACTTCATTTGCTTTCATGAAGTCTATTCCGATGATGCACTCGTCGCATATATCTGCCACCAGAAACGCATGGGAGAACGTAAGTCCTGCCAGAGTAATCGTAAGACGAACTTCTCCAAATACCTTCGCCATTTCCCCTGTTGCAGTCTTCAGGCAGTAGCTGTTGGTGTTGTGCAGCCAGGAGCTTTTGACGATATCTCTTCTTACAATGGAGGCAGTGGCACCTGTGTCGATGGTGGCTACGCACTTCTTCTTGTTGATTAGTGCCTCCACTGTCAGGCTCTTGTTATCCCGTTTGGTTTGCGAAACTTGAATGGTGGTCCTGGGGGCCTCGATTCCAGTAACCAACTTCTGCCCCGCGAAGTTGGTCCTTACGCATTTCGCGACTGCTGGTTTTGGGAAGTCTGACTGACAGGATGGATGTTATCACCTCCAGATGCTTCCTCTCTGCTTCTCCTACTTCCGCAATGTGGACAATTTCCTCGTCTAGGTGCACTTCTGCACTGCCGTTGTAGGTGTCCGGTTTGGTTGCAATTCCAGCAACGGATTTGACTTCCGCGAGCTTTGTCTTCATCCATGACGGCTGTTCTCTGGCATGAGCATTCCACGACGGACATTTCCCTGACACGGTGTATTCCCTGGTAGGCTTGGTCCGCAGCCTTCATTGACAAAGCGAATGCCAATGCCTCGGGGAGTGTTCGCTTTTCAGCCATCCTTACGGCCATTTGCAGTTGTCTGTCCTCTATGGCCTGAATAAAAGCTTCCACCGCCATTTCGTTGATAAGTTCCTCACCGGCTTTAGGATATGAAAGATGGGCTAGTCGCTCTATATCCGCCTGCAACTGTTGGAGCGTTTCCCCCCTTTTCTGGACTCGACTACGCAGCTGAACCCTGTACACCTGCTGCATGTGTTCATCCCCAAACCGCATCTCGATAGCCTGAACCAGAGAGTCGTAGTTCTGCTGTTTATCTTCCGGGATGGTCTGCAAGAGCTCCGCAGCTGGACCCCTCAGTGCAAGCGTGAGTGCAATAGACTTCTCTTCATCGTCCCAGCTATTGGTCATTGCGGCCGCTTCGAATTGCCTCTTATAAATTGGCCATGATGTTTGACCATCGAAGATAGGAGGCTGCATCTCCTTTCTTCTCAGACCGTCAGTGGAATATTCCCGTGCTTTCTGTCTCTTCACGTTGCTGAGCTCCTTAGCAAGATTTTCGACTTGCTTCCCTACTATCTCGAATTGCGTATCCACTTTTTCAAACTGAGTCTCTATTTTCCCGAACTGAGTTTCATGTTTCTCAAAATTTTCATCGAATCTAGTTTCGACTTTTCCGAGTTGCGTCTCGACTTTCTCGATTTTCTCTTCGATCACTTCGAATTTGGATTCCAAGTTCTTGTTTTGCTCATCAAGTTTACTTTCCAGAGCATCTAGGGAATTCTTTTGCTCGTCCATCTTAAGTTCTAGAGAATTCTTTTGTTCGTCCAGCTTAAGTTCTAGAGAATTCCTTTGGTCGCCCATTGCTTTCTTTTGTTCGTCCATCGCTTTCTTTTGTTCGTCCAGCTTAAGTTCTAGAGAATTCCTTTGATCTTCTATTGCTTTCTTTTGTTCGTCCATGGCTAACTTAAGTTGCAGGAGCAGACTTGTTATACCCGGGTCGGCTGCTGTACTTGCTGGTTCCTCTTCCACGTCAAACTCTACGTCGTGCGGATTTTCACCTTCCTGCGTTACTGCTTCTTCCAGACGAATCAGTAGGGCATCTTTTCCCCAAGTTGTGTCGAGGTTCCGCTTACTGAGTTCTGCCTTTAGTTGAGTTATAGTTAGTTTTCCCAATTTGCGACCCATTTTGCGCAACTAATGAACTCAACCCAGAAATCGTTTTTTTTTTTTTTTTTGCTTGTGCAATTTCACACCACGGAAATAGTTATTCACAGAATAAGTTTTATCCCACTTCTGACACCAATGTAATATGCGCGCTACGGCTCGAGTAGTTAAAACAATATTCTGTGAAATTATTTCTTTATTTTCTAGTCTATAGAACAATTCAGGTTCACACTATTCTTCGCAATTCTTTTCTTACAAGGTCTCTGTCCTCTCAAATCACTTTATCTCTTTTCAATTACTTAATTCACAAATCCAAACTAATTACTTCTTTTTCTTAAATCTCAACTTTCAATTTATCACAAAATTACAACTTCGCCCACTATCACTTTTCTAATCTCTTCGCCACAGTTTAGAAACTACTGCTGCTTTCTCAATCGCCATCTGTCCTTATATAGCAGAAGTTTCTGATAGCCAGAAACTTCTAGCAAATTCTTCGACCACTGGAACAAGAGAAATAATTCTTGCAGTTATAATTTCCTTTTATCCCTGATATTATTCGTCTCTTTCGTTGACATGAGCTGTGGAGACTTCGTCCCAGACACGAACCTCGAATGAAAGGACAGTTCGAACCAAAATTCTGCCAGAATGAAAAGTCACTTCGGAATTTGTTGCGTTATATTTTTAGGGAGTGTAGTTATTATTATGCTACAATATTTTAAAATTTCAACAATATGCACACATTATGCTTAGTTTCTGTCCAATTATAACTAGGCGAACGAATTGTCACAGAATTGTTGTATACCGTAACATTTTTGATGGGATAAAAATTCTTTTTGTAAGGATTAGGCATAGGTATATACCTATGCAATGTACCCAATCAATCGCCAGTTAAGACTTCGAGTTCTTGAACCATTTTTACTACAATCCCATCTCCATTACAAGAAAGCTTTTTTAATAATAACTATTGAACTATATTTCTAATTGAAATAAAATAAACGGTTCTGGAATCTACTTATCAAGGTTTTGTGTTGATTAGAAGTGCCCTAATTCTTTTACACACCTTTCGCCCTTCTTGAGAAATCTAATTTTCTAAATGCTATCTTTGTACCAAATTTCAGGATTCTATGTTTACGGGAAGAGCCCTACAGGTTTTGCTACCTTCTATTATACTGTAACGCCTTTGGTCTGCTAATTTTTTAGAAGCCGTGTTTAAAAGTCCAACTTTCTCATTTTCACTTGCACATATAGGGCAAGTATTGGTTTCCTAAAAATGTTTGATCTCGAGGCTTTGATGAAACATAACTATAACAGAAAATCTCAAAAAAGTGGTTATGTTAATTTGTCTGTCTGTCTATCTATCTACGTGTATATCTGTCTGTATGTCCCATCGACTGCAATCTAAACGGCTGGACGGATTTCCTTCAAACTTTATATCTGCGATCGGTGGGTTCACAATTCGAAACGAAGTCGGAAAACGCTTTTGCAAAAAGTCTGCTCTACGTCGAAGTAGAGCAGATGCGCTACCACTTGAAAAGAGTGGTAGCTCCGTGTACAAAAGACTCCTGTCCAGAACTGGCCAGGCGTGAAAGCACGGGATGCACTCGGCTGGATATACACCGTGTAAGTTAGCAACTGTGAATGTACTGCCTGCGCATTTTGCTCAACCACGTGTTTCCATGAACTCAAAACAATCAATGGGCAAGAGCAGGCCACGTATAGAGAAGCGTGTAAGAATTTGGGGTTAATGAAAGATGATAACCATTGAGATGCTACGATGGAGGAAGTCGTATTGTGTAGCTCGCCGAAAAAATTGAGAGAACTGTTTGCTATACTTGCAGATTGTTCAACCCTCTACAGTTGTGGGAAAATTACAAAATTAGCTTTGTCAGAAGATACCTCTCACAGGTACTGTTGTCGCCACCGCAAAGGCACGGGAGTGGTGCCAAATTTTATGTGATGCAACCTTCGTGAAAGCTGTCAACTCATCCTTTTCATGGCGCGTGTTTTTAGCTGGTTCCGGCATTTTTTTTATCATTGTATTACATATATACAAAGAAGGACAAAGAAGAACAAAGAACTGAGTGAATAAAAACTTGAATTTTTTAAAGCCACCAATCTCAGGCTGTTAAATTTTGAGTTTTCTTTTTTTAATTTTCACCGTTCCTAATCAGGGGAACAGGTACCAAGGTCGATATCATGAATGGTTAATGAAAATTTTATTTTTAACAAGGGCAAAATAAAGGCCCCAAATTTCACGCAAGAAGTAATTTTAATAGAAAACACAGGTTTTTAATGACAAATTGTAAATGTTTTATTGATTCACAGTATAGGGTTATGTATGGAATAGCATATCGGGTAAATGGCCTCCACGGCTTTGCTGGCATATATGTACTCTTTTGCGAATTTTCCATGACCGTTTTAGATAAATGTGGTTGAATTTCGTTGATATAGCACTCAATTCACTCCTTCAAGGCGTGGGTGGTCGTGGGCTTGTTGGTATAAACCTTAGACTTCAAACATGCTTGTTCCCTCTCTATAATAACCAGGAGCCTATGCCAGTAGACTACCTACTACAAATTGGAGAGGGTCACATAGACACAGATGACGACGGGAAGATTTCCTTCACCAACCATTTGTGTCATGTTGTTGTTGGGTCGGAAGATGAGCTTGACGCTAATGCTTTTCCGAGCTTACAACAAGAGAGTGGTTGTGCGAGAGGCAATGCGACTGTATACTTTTGCATTGACACAGTCATGTCCGCCAGCTGCCTACCCAGTAGAGTTTTTGAACTCTTTGGATTTATCCCGCCTCATAAACTGAGCTGAATGTTGGAATTCCAGTGTACCAGGATGCGTATCACAGAGTTGGGAAGAAATGTGATATGCGATCAAGGCCACAATTCTCACCGGAGCGGTTAAAGGAGAGAGCGTGCTAATTCCTCGTGTACTTATTATATCCAACAATTTTCCTTTTCAATTTAAAGCACTACGTTACAGTTTCCGCTTAAAGCTGCATTTTCAATGACGATTAATTAGTCACAGGGTCAAGCATTACAAATTTCGAAAATTATTTTGAGTGTTGTCTTCGGCGCAGCGTTATAAGTCCAAAGACCATATTGCACTACTGCTCCACTTGTTTCCATTCACTGATTCACGGATCATAATTTTACAAGTTAAGTTGACTGTGTAGTTTATAAGTGCATATAAATTGTATGTGGACTTATGATGTTATTCCGTGGGTTTTAATTCCACAATCAAGTTGTGCTGTTATGTCCGATCAGGGTGAGTCACAAGTCCAATATGGTCTCCTGGTCTGCAGACTTATGACACTGCTTCGTTTCTATTAACGCTCTTACACAGAATACTCTGACACCAGTATCGATGGATTTTTTTTTTGTATTTTCTGAACCGTACATTACGAGTACTTCGAAACAACCAAAAATGCTCTAAGTTATTTCGTATAAATCAGGTGGTAGTGCACAAGTTGCTAGAAATCTTGGAGCTTGACATTACAGAGTACCTTGACATTTTTTCTGAGAATCAATGTATTTTATGTATTTAACTTAATTAATACTTGCTGAGAAGTGTGTTGCGGAGTACAATCCACCATGCAGCGTCGGGAACCTCTCGTAACTATTCGATAACATTGTGTCGGTAATCTCTCGTAACTATTCGATAACGATTATGAACACTGGTGCTGTTCGCCTCTCGAAGTGTCAAGATCTAATGGCTGGAGTTTCCGGCATTTGCGTTCATTCATATCCGTTGACGCCATTCGAGAGGACGAGCCAGCACAAGTGTAAGTACTTTTTCATCCCTAATAATCCACCAAATATAATTGTATTTTCTCATCAGGAAAATAAAATACTCGTACTTCCGGCAGGATGTGGGGAAATGGTTTCCTGGTTTCAAACGTTTTTGGTTGCATAACCTACTTTAGTATATACACATTTTACGTAGTTGTTTTTCTCATTATACCTAGTGCCTATAGCTTAAATCGACGAGTAAATATGAAAATGTTCTAAGTCACTTTTTTAAGGCTTTAAGCTATTGATGGTAAGCCATTCTTCAAGAGTTAATATTAAGGTACCCGTACTAATTCACTCTTGAAGAATCATTTCCCATCAATAACTCAAACTTTTAAAAAAAAGTGACATCTTAATATTCGCCGATTCAAGCTATATTAGCTGTAATGTGTAAAAATGCATAAAATGTGTGCTAAACTGGTCATTTGCCGGTCTTTAACCTCACATCCCACAGCATTTTATAACCTTTGACGCTAATATTAGTCCTATTGAAGAAGGCTCAGAATAATATGGTAGAGCGCCTCAAGACGTACTAGAAACATATTGAAGAAATGTTGCTCATCATAACCCTGTGCTGGATGAAAACACTTCAATGTGAACGCTGGGTGTCTACAGGATTTGACATCAATTATAACTGATCGACTCTTTTTAGACGCAATATTATGCCTCTTCATATGTTTTACTAAATAACAACCCTACTCACTTCCCCTTCTCCCGTCTGAAGCTTGAGAACAGGCGAGTCTGGAAGCTCATAGACTTCAAGCACTTGATCACCCCGCAGCAAGGCGTCGTCTCATCATCCGGTTTCTCCTCCTCCTCAGGTGTGAGTGCTATATATTTCTTTGTAATCATGGCTGGTAAATACACCCCGCGTAACAAAAAAAAAAGCCGCATTTTCCATTTTTTTTGCGCTAATTACCTTTAAGGGATTCGCCGAATTATATTTTATTGCTTCCGGGTTAGGTAATGCACATTTTGGAATGTGTCGGAATTCATTCTGGCAGTATTTAACAGTGAGTGCAGTTGTATTTCTTAAATAAAAGTGAAAAGAGTATATCGCGATGCCTAAAAGGGTACAATTGAGTAAAGAAAATAAGGCAGTTATCGTCGCCTTATCAAAACAGAATCAGTCATTTCGTGAAATTGCTCGACAAATTGGATGCAATGAGAGTTCTGTAAAAAGATTCTGTAACAAATATCGTCGGGATCACAATCTGGACAGAAAAATTGGCACAGGATTGAAGAGATGTACCACTGTTCGGGAGGACCGGGAACCGAAGAGGCTAAGCTTGAGAAACAGGTTTAAAAATGCATCGGAGTTAAGAGCTGACCTGCGAGAAGCTACTGGGGCTGAAGTTAGCGTCAGAACTATCCAGAATCGTCTCAACGAGATGGGTTTGCTAGCAAGGAGACCAGAAAAAAAGCCACTTCCGACCAGTAAAATGAAGAAAACGCGCCTTATTTGGGCTAAGGAGAGGCAAAACTGGAGTGTTCAAGATTGGTCAAATGTGGTGTTCTCTGATGAGCCCAAGTTTAACCTAATCGGACCGGATGGGAAGCAGATAGTTCGTCGTAGAAAAGGGGAACGCTACAGCGACGAATGCATAGCTCACACGGTAAAACATTCTCCTTATGTTATGGTGTGGGGATGCATCACCGCAATCGGAGTTGGATCTCTAATTATGCTCGAGGGCACTGTTAACGCCATGCAGTACAAACAAATTATCTTAGATGGTGTTGTACCGAGTATGGAAATGATAACAGCAGAAACATCAAAACCAATTTTTCAAGATGATTCAGCACCTTGCCACCGAGCAAAATTTGTGAGTAATTCGAGGTTTTTCATATTTATGGGTGTTTTGAAAATCTTATGATTTTAGTTTTTAAATTTCCTCCACAGATTAAAACTTTGAAAGAAGAATTAGGAATAGAATCCCTAATTTGACCGGGAAACAGTCCAGATCTCAACCCCATTGAAAATGTCTGCGCTCTTATGGGAAAGAAGGTCCAAGATAAAAAACCAAAAACCATGCAGCATCTAAAGAGCATCATTGAAGAAGTGTGGTTCAATGAAATTAATAACAATTACCTCGGTAATCTCTATGCCTCCATGCCAAACAGGGTTCATGACGTTGTTAGGGCGAAGGGTGGTGCTACGAAATACTAGAATCATTTTTTAGTATTATGAAAGTCTTAAATTATGTAAAAAGGTTTCTTAGTTAATAAAAATATGAAAAAAGAAATTTGCTTTTCAAATTGTTGCTCTTTTTTTAATTTATGTATATTGATAGTACTTGGGTAATATCTGATATTTTGATCTTCACGGTCATTACTTTTTTTTCAATTAGGCTACGAAATGTATTGTCAAATTGGGGAATGTGTTAACTTAAATGTTAAACATCAAAAATACAAAGTGACTACGCAGTGATTAGTCATCATTTATTAAATTCTTCCACTTTGTTAAAAATTACCATGTGCGGCTTTTTTTGTTGCGCGGGGTGTACACACATGCTAAACTATAGTCATTATAGGTGAAAAATCGACAGAATTACGAAAACAAACTCCCATCAGTCTGAATTTTTGTATAACGTTAATTAATTTCTTCTAAAGAAAATATCAGAAGTCTCTGATGTTGCCATATGCGCAATCATGTTTACATCGCTTAAAAAGTACCAAAACTGAATTTTACACAAATATCTGCTTATGTATTGACTATATGATTACAGTGGCTGCAACCAAATTAAAGTCAAACAAATTGTCTACAGTAAAGATCTTATTAACTGTTTTAGTACAAGCAGCTGTTTTCACGTATTATAGCTTCATAGATCCCAACCCTGTTACTATTAAGTACCAAAGTTCTTTTTTTTCGTACTGAACCAAATAATAAACCATAAAAACACCCTACGAATTATAAAAAAATGGACGGAGGAGAGTGGATTAGAAATAAATCGAAATAAAACGGAACTGGTTCTCTTTACAAAGAAAATCAAAACTAGTGGCTTTCACATTTCACAACTCGGAGGAGCATCACTGTGACAGCGTCAAATATCTGGGCATAGTAAGAACCTGGAAGAAAGAGTTACCAAAGCTAAGATAGCGTATTGGATATGCAGGAGGGCCATCGGGAAGACATGTGGTTTGAAACCGAAACAGGTCCACTGGTTATACGAATATGTAATAAAACCTATCATCTTCTACGGAGTAGTTGTATGGTGGCCAGTAACTAGCAAGAGACTTGCTAACAAAGGTGCAACGTATAGCCTGCTTCGATATCACAGGAGCACAATCCTCAACACCAACCGCGGCCATGAACGCGATCTTAAACATCCTACCAGTGCACCTCGAAGCGAAATAGATTGCCGGTCTTTCAGCCTGACGGCTTAGAACTATCAGCCATTTCAACGAAGTGCAAACACGTGACATCTAAAAATCACCAAAATGATAAGAGTAATGACACCACTCATCGATTGCCCCAGTGATGTTGTTGAAAAATCGTATACGTTCTTCAACAAGACGGCTCTAACATATCTTTTTTTTATAATATGCGCGCGCCAAAGAGGATATGAATACTCTTATACTATTACAGGGCACGGGCGTTGTGATGAAGAGAGAGAGAGAAAGAAAGATTTAGTGGTAAATATCAGGGGAATCAGGGGCTGGCATCTTTTGTGCTAACCCACCGATTGAACTTGCTATTTACCTAGATCCATTTGTAACGGTGTTCCAAGCAGAAGTCTTTGCAATTATGAAGGCAACTGAAATATTCGTAGAAGACACCAGTGAAGAGAGGCAAATCGACATCTGCTCGGACAGCAAAGCAGCAATTAGCGCGATCACAAACCTCATGTCGAAATCACGACTAGTAAGGGAGTGCAAAATTAAATTGAAATTACTTGCCGGGAAACGAAAAGGCAGATGAACTGGCAAGGAAATGAGCGAGTATCATAGAACTGAATCCTGACAAGACAATAGGAGTCGCTCTGACAACTATTAAAATAATAATCAATGAGAAGATACGACAGGAGTTCAGTAACTACTGGGCGAATCTAGACACGAGTAAAGTGGCAAGATCTGTAATAACAGAACCGAGTAACAACACAGCAAAAAGAGCTTTAAACTCAAGCAGAATACAGTTGAGATTGATAGTGAGACTTTTAACGGGGCACATCAATCTTATCAAACATTCGTTCAGACTGGGGATAGCTGATACAACAATCTGTGCCAACTGTGAGGAGGAGGAGGAAGACATAGAACATTTCCTCTGCCACTGTCCTGCTACAGCGAGGTTAAGACGGAAAATTCTGAGATCCCCAAGGATACAGGATATAACACACCTCAGAAAAAAAGAAATAGGTGACATATTGGAGTTCGCTAGACGCGTACTGTTCGTCCCCTGTCACTATACGACATAGTTTCCCGTTGATACTCCCCATGATCCCAATACCTAAATCCCCTCTCAACTCATAATTTTCAAAGCACAGCACTATTCCTTACAGTTCGATAGATGAGAGGAACACAACGGACACAATGGAGGCCTAAGTAAAGAGCATAAGTTCACCCTCTTAAACCAACCAAACCGTATAATTATTATAGCAAGCTGAGATTTTGTTCATATTTTCAGAGAGTGCCCGTAATGGATGCTAAAAGCTACCCTATGTGAAAAGGTCGTTATCTACATTAGAACCTAAAGCGCTAGGGCTTATTTATGTCGCCTCGTTTGTACGGAATAACGTCTAGCAAAGCGTATCAATAACTTTTTGATATAGAATAAATAATATCATCCAAAATCCTTCGAAGACGCTGAATTGGAGGCATTGCTCGATGAGGATCTGTGCCAAATGCAAGAACAGTTTGCTTCAGCATTAGGAGTTACCCATCAAGTCATTTCCAAGCGATTGCATGCGTTTGGAATGATTCAAAAACAACGAACTTGGGTTCCTTATGATTTGAAGCCAAGGGACGTTGAGCGTCGTTTTTTCACCTGTGATCAACTGCTCCAGCGGTAAAAAAGGAAGGGTTTTCTTCATCGCATCGTGACGGATGATGAAAAATGGATTCATTACAGCAACCCAAAGAAAACACATGCTTCTACGTCGTCGGCTCGGCCGAATATTCACGCTGCGAAGATTATGCTGTGTATTTGGTGGGACCAGGTCGATGTCATTTATTATGAACTATTGAAACCCAACGAAACCATCACTGGGGAATAGTATCGATTTCAATTGATGCGATTGAGCCGAGCATTGTGCGTAAAACGGCCACAATACGAGCAGAGGCACGAAAAAGTGATTCTACAGCATGACAACGCTCGGCCTCACGTCGCCAAACCCGTTAAAACCTACCTGGAAAAGCTCAAATGGGAAGTATTACCCCACCCGCCATATTTTCCAGATATTGCGCCATCCGATTATTGCTTGTTCCGTTCGATGGTACATGGTCTGGCTGATCAGCAGTGCGCTCATATGAAGATATCAAAAAATGGCTTGATTCGTGATAGCCTCAAAAGATGAACACTTTTACTGTAACGGTATTTGAGCTCTGCCAGAAAGATGGGAAAAAGTTGTAGCTAGCGATGGGTAATACATTGAATGATTCATTTGAAACCTTTTTTTCACAATAAAGTTGCATTTTCATTAAAAAAAACAGCGAAAACTTAGTTGCGCACTTAATAGCAAAATAACAGTTGAAAGTTCATGGCTTACTTACGCTCTTAGCACGATAGCAAGGTGTGGAATCGTTCTGTAACACAACACCCGTGTAGTACTGCCTCACATTCTACCATATATAGTGGGAACTATTAAATTTGCTATGACCTCTTTGTATTTTACAGCATTTATAGATCCATCGACTACCAAAATAGTGCTAACTCCACCGGCAGTTATGATTCCCCAAACCATGACACATATGGAATTTCTCGGACGAGCTGCTACACATTCTTCATTCAACAGTTCACCAGGTTGACATCGAACTGTAGTCTTTCCTTCTGAAAATTCCAGGTTGAATTTGGACTCATATGAGAATATGACCTTTTTGCCAGTCATCTTGGATTCAATTTTGCCTTTCACGTGCCCATTCTAGACGACTTTTTTTTATCCTAGGAGTAAGAAGTGTTTTTTTGCCGTCCAGTAGGCAAACAAGCCTGCTTCGTTAAGCCATCTTTGAACGGTTGTCACTGAAATGTGCTTTCCACCGGTGGTTTCCATAATATCTCTTCTTATTTGTAGTGCAGTAACAAACCAGTTCGTTAACATTGTCCTCTTTATATGGTGGTCGATTCTAAGACTAGTGCATCTTTTACGACCGCTTCCTTTGTTTCATTCTAAAACACCACTTTCTTGGTATATTTTTAAAAATCTTTTTCATTGAATCCTAATCGACGAGAAATTTCTGTCAACGATTTACCTTCCTCCTTAAAAGCCAAGATTTGACATTTTTCAAATTTCGAAAGGGTCTGAGCTGTCTCCTGCTCATTGCGCACTTTTTACTTCACGGTCAAAAAACGATTAAAAACCTAGGCGAGAAACCTCGGACAAAAAGAACTATTAAGAAACCTAATTAATCGATAATGAAATGGTTTTCCCGTTAAATAAAAAAAAATAAAAAAATGGGAACAGAGCAAGGCAAAATCAAAATTTCCTATTTTACTCGAGTGCGGCTTTTTTTGTTTGCATGTTAGTGTAGGTGCCGCTTAAATTGGGATAAACGAACACCGATTAGTATGTCGACAAAAACCAAACTACTTTTAGTTGCCTTGTAAATGGGGACACACGAAAAGCGCCCAATATAGTGGCGTTTCCCCTAAGGATATTATTTTTTGAGAATTTCACTCTGGAACATGTCCAAACAAATTTTAGCTTGTTACTTGAAGTCCTGGTTAAAACCAAACTGGCCTTTACTAAATATATTAAAATAAATTTAATACTTGTTGATGTCTATGAAACTCATTGAGTTTGCATGGATTATTCTGACCTAATTGTTTTTAAGCATAGTGCCGCCTAGGACCTGATCTGACACTTATTTATGTAGTTAGAGTATATCTACATACACATGTACTCGTATATATAAATTTCAGCATTTGCATTTCGTGTTTATTTTTTTAAGAAACATGTGGTATTTGCCACATACGAAATTACCCAATCTAATATCTATTGATGATGACTAAAAATCCGATTGGTTTATGTAAATAATTGAAGTATGTGTATACAAATATTGGTATAGTGTACAAATCAGGATCTAATAGCTCTGCGCTAATGAACCAAAGGCAAACGCTGTTAACTTCTCATTACCTTTCCGCGTTCTACGAGTAATCAAATGGGCAAACAAACTAGAAGTAAGGTCGACAGAGATACAAGAACACTATACGACATTTGAAACGTTGAACAAGCGAATAAGATTATGATATGACGAAGTGGTGAACGATGCAGGAACAAGAGTTATGCCAGAAACTATCTCACTATTTTTCTCTTTGGTTTTCTACGGACCAGGTGCATACTCGTAGTGCCTATCAATAAATGTGATAGAAGAAGTATGCAAGCACGCCAGCTTAGGAACATCTATTTTATGTAGCCTATGATAGGGTTTGTTCCCAGGTCAAACACCTCTCCTAACTTAATGTTCTTTAAGCGGCCCTTACACGGTCAATCGATTAACATCAATCACTTACATGTGTCGGTAGCGGAAAATTGAGGGACGATGAAGACCCAGCATTTGTATGGGATTTAATTGAAGCTTATCGGTCATTACCGAGTTTATGGGATGTGCAAAGGAAAATGACAGCTACCGAAACAAAAAATTGCAACAATATAAAGTTTTACTACAAAATATAAACTAAAGTATCCGGATGTGACTTTATGCACAGTGCAAGAACAATATATGCAATACAATCATCCGTTTCACTCATCGCACATCCACACGACACGAAAACTCAGGAAAACTAAAAATTTGACGTCAATCGATTGAACTGTGTAAGGGGTAGCGTCAATCCACACATACACCATGCTTGATGTCATCGATTGACCGTGTAAGGGCCGCTTTAGGCACTTAAATACGGGTATTTATAGAATGTCCTGAGAATGTATAGGGTCATCCAACAAGAGGTATCATTTTAAATTTCGAGCCATTGTAGAACTGTCAACATTCAACTATCATTGCGATGACTTTCGATAAGCAAAAACTAGGAAGTTATTAAAATTCGCTACAAAAACGGTGAAAATATCGCGGAAACGTTTCGTAAAGTACGCACTGCTTTTGGTCATCATCAAGCGCCTTCTCGCACAGCTATAGTGAATTTAATCGATAAATTTGAACGTCTCGGACAGGTTAGTGATGTGAAAACTCCAACTCGTGAATGGCAAGGTTAGCTGATAATATTGCTCCCGTAGCTGAGAGTGTGACTGAAAACCCAAGTGTGTTTATTTCGAAACCATCAGAGGAATTGGGCCTATCCGCAACTACTTTGCACCGCATTTTGCATAAAGATCTTGATCTAACCTACATGCTTATGAGGTCCAGTTGACACAAGAATTGAAGCCAGCAGACCACACACAACGCCGTACTTTCGCTGATTGGGTGCTGGATATGAATGAACAAGATCATGATTTTTTACACAAAATTATTCTGAGTGATGAGGCTCATTACCATTTGTCTGGGTACGTAAACAAACAAAACTGTCGGATCTGGATCTCCGAAAACCCATGAGAAATAGTGAAACAACCTTTCCATCCACAACGAGTAGGTGCGGTTTTTGGAGCTGGCGGTGTCATATTTTTTCGAAAATGATGCTGGTGCAATTACGCACTGAATGGATTGCGTTACCGAACGATGTTGACTGATTTTTTTTTTGTCTGAAATTGATGCTATGGACGTGGACAACTTTTATTTTCAGCAGAATGGCGCCACATGCCACACAGGTGGTGAAACAATAGTTCTATTGCGTGATAAATTTCCTGGACGCATGATTTCTCGAAATGGAGAAATCAGAAATAAATTCTGACATGAGTGCAGATATAAATTCAGCTGTACAATTTTTATAAAATTCGAAGAAAATACAGTCATCTCCTGTTGCTTTCTTTCTTTTTGAATTCTCTATTACTTCCTCTACTTCTTGCAATGAGGGTGGCCGTGGTGCAGTGGTAACATCATCGCTTGTCACGCTGTTGATTCACGGTTCTAATCCTGCAGTCGAGAATCATCTATTTATTTCGCACGAAATAAATAAAAGTCGATCACTTGCGAAAGCTAAGTCAACCCTACTATGAAGGCATAACACTGGCAGTAGGGTGGTCATATGGCTAAAATGCAACTTGATCGTGATGATGACCTCAGGAGAACGGAAAAAATACTGTGAATCATAAGCAACGACAATGATAGCGAAAGACAAACAAAATACTCCCCAGTTATCTGGACAGCCACTCTTGGAGTTTACAGAAACTTAATACCACCTGAGTTTCAAACCACACCACTCTGTCTTTCTCTCTGTCTCTTCCCCTTTCCATAAAAAAAAACGTACGTGTTCTAAAAAATTAGTATAAGGGTATTCAATCCCCTTTAACACGTGCAAATTATAAAAAAAAAAAAAAAATGAAAATTGTGCGTCCGAAAACTCATTCGTAAAAAGAGGAAGTGCATATTATTTCTGACTATTGCGGCCATAGCTTCACGGATGTTGATTTTTAAGTGCTCCAAAGTTTGGAGATTGTCTGCATAGACACGGTCTTAATCATAGCCCAAAAAATAGAAATCCAACGGGGTTAGACCACACTATATTGCTGGCCAATTAACGTCGCCGAATCTCAAAATTAAACGGCAGGGGAAATTTTTGTGCGATAGAGCCAAATTTGCCTGTGTTGTGTGGCACGTAGCCCCGTCCCGTTGGAACCACATGTCACTCACATCAGTTAAAACGGTTAAAGTAAACACAATGAAAGCGACTGTCGAATTTACATCTTGTGTTTTTACTTCTTAATTTTATTAGTGCTTAAATGAGATTGTCATTAATTGTGAATAATGGATATGGACAAACAAGAAGAAATTGCTTTTATTATGTGTGTTCTGCACATGTGCTATTTAGCAATAAAATTAATAAAAAAGAGGAAGCGCAGATGGTGGCTTCGTCCTCTTTATAAGGAAAGAAAAGAAAGAGGATTATTTGAGACAACTTTCAAACACCTCAAAGAGCACGACGAGGACCTTTTTTTTAAAGCAACAAGGATGAGAAAGCTGCAGTACAATTTATTGCTAGGCCTTGTAAAAGAAAAATTGAAAAAAAAAAACATCTATACGTAAGCCAATTGTAGCTTTGACAACTCCCGTAGCTGTCTCGCAAACCCTTCCATTTTTGTTTGCACTCATCAACTGTAAGCAATGGAAACAAAATTTACAAATACTTTTTTTTTACTTACTTGATATTTCAAATTCGTCGGATATCTCCTTCCATTTTTGAATTTTTTTTTTCTTAAATTTTTGTAATTGGGATTCGACAAATTCCAAAGAATTTCGTTCGCGCACAACTTCTATACATTTTTCGACCTCCATTTCCAAAACAACAAAAACTTTTGTGTACAAATTCATAAACGTCAAATTTGCATCGCTGCTTGAAGTTGAACAAAATCCAACTTCGCGATTCACAACACAGACGCAGACACACATTGTGTTGCGGCTTACGGCTTTCCATACATTTAGTATTTTGACAGCTTGCGACTCAGACTCAGACCCAGTCGCAGATACATATTCTGTTCGGCTCTTTAGGCCTTACGGCATCACAAACACCACCGATTTGTTCGAATTTGGTAATTGTGTTTCGGATTGTTTGCTCAATTGGACGACTATGATGACAATAATCGGTACTTGAATCGCGATACATATATATTACAGAACTGTTATTTTTGTTGTAAGATGCGTAGCTTTTAATGCGTTGGGCGGTGGTTAAACGATCCATATTGTAAAATGGCAAGCCAAGAACTAACTCCCTGTCACTATGTAATTGTAATTGTAATTACTTTATTGAGACTTTTATATACGTTACAGTTTGTACAATGTTCTGTTTCTTTCTTACGTTTAAATAGAGGCTGTAAAGTATGGCCTGCTTACATGATTACTAATTTGTTTATTTGCCTCATGGCAAGGTTGCTTATATTGGGACTGCTCTTGCTCCCGGAGCAATATATTGCTGTTACTTTTGACTTTAAGTCTTAAATCTACTTAGAAGCGGGTGTACACAGTACACTTTCTATCTCGCTTCTGCTCAGTCAAATTGATTCCATGAAAAACACATTTGTGTGTGTTATACTTTTGAAATTGTTATTTATACAGTTCGTTTGAACAGAGAGCGCTTTGTATTTTAGAGCGTATGCGCTTTGTGAGACCTGTCACTATGGATGACTGATGAATTTGACAGATGCTATACATATGGCAGGGATGTGAAGTAATTTCAACTTCGAAATGAATAACCCTTCATTGTTTTCTCCGTTCATGTACTTCACAGCTTTTCAAAACTCTGCAGAAGATCTTAAGTTATTCCCAACAGAAATCTTTTGTTGCTCGTAAGTTATTTTTTTGTACAATGGCATTTAAAATCCTTGTTTACTTCTCCGTAAAGAGATTTCAAAATGCTAGTGTTAACTACCCTAAATAGCTTTAAAAATAAACAAATGACCTGCGTTAACATATTCTTGTCAAACTGTTTTTGCTTGCAGGTACTTTGATTCGTGATAGCTCGTATGGTGGGACTGCATTTTTAATCACATTCTTGATCTCATCTCAATACTTAACGATGTTTTAAAAACATATAAGATCTCTAGATTGATATTCATGTTATTCTGGAAGCTTTTACGCATTCTTTCGTTCCAAAGCAATTTTTGTAATAATCCTAGTTGTGTGGTGTTACCTTCATATGACGAACCGGTTACGATGCATTTAATTTAAAACGGAGCTCGAGAATAAATATATAATAAAGCCGCCGTAAAACTGGATTAAGGTCGTGCGCCAATTGGGTTAGATTTCAGTGTCTAAATTTGGACATTATAGTGATGAATAAAATAAAAATATACATCAGAATGAATTCCTAGTACATAGGTTAAATCTGACATTCCCTTTCATATGAGGAAGTTGAATGTTTGTAAGTTTGGGAAATAAGATGGTGGAAGGGAAATAAGAAATAATTATTGCTATGCCATAAAATAATTGCAAGTGAGAAGGAATAAAAATGCTGCAAGTTTCGTTCTCCATATGCCATTTATAATACTGTGATGTTGCAAAAATTGCTTTCGATTTACTCGAATGTCAGAATTTAAACCAATTGACACAGCTAAATTTCGCCAAAGTCTAATTTTTATTTTCACCCTCACCACCAAATGCCTTACTTGTATACCTACATATACGAGTAGACTGAATGCAAATTTTACCGAAATACTGGAAATGAAAGTAAACCAGTGTATGATATTTTAATGACAGAAGGAACATCAAATTAAAAGTGCATATGATAAACACATTTATTACTATGTAGTGTCTTTTGAATTGTTTTGGTGGACTTATTTTATTGTAATTTTCGTTCAAAGATGTTGACCTTTAAAATATATACACTTTATGTTTCTAGATATTACTTTTATGCAAATTTTCATATATATACGAAAAAAAAGGATTTAATTGTTTTCTACTTCGATTTAATCGCTTTCTCATTTGAATGCAATTAATTCGTTTACGACACCCCACCATGGATATTCAATCACAGTACTCTCGCGATACCGTGAACTCCGGCTAATGGACTTATTGACTACTCTAAAACATGTACACAACTTTTTCTGCAAAAATTGCAGTAAAACTCTTGCAGCCTTTTCACTAGAAACTTAGTTCGTCTCCAAATTTGGCGGTATCCCCGTCTCATTCCTGCATAATTTGTATTATTAGTTACATAAATTCATCCGTGTTGTTCTTCTGTGTCATTCGGTTCTGTTTGAATTTTTATTTAGTTGTATTAAGTTTTATTAAGATGCGTCAACTACAAAAAAGCTTCACTTTTCGTATCCTTATAATTTTTTTTTTGTATTTAAACAAAAATTAAATATCAAATAGTTTTTAGCACTACTGCAGCAGGAATATACCTACATTTGTTTCAAAACTTTAATCAAAATTAAATTTTTTAGACATATTCGCAATATAACATAACAGTAATGATTAAATGTGATTGTAATCATATTTGTAGCCATGAACAAATCAGAGTTGGAGAGTAACTACTTATTCATACATCATACCACAAGCGTTGCGTAAGCTTTTTTGTGGATTCCTTTTGGCCATTACCACTAACCATATAGCCATTCACCAGCTACACTATTTACCACCAAATGCCCTAACAAAACATTGAATACACTACTTACCATCTAACCAATCACCAGTCACCCTATTTACTACCAAATGCCCTAACGAACCAACGATACACTACTAACCACCTAACCAATCACCAAACATCATATTTACCATTAAATGCCAATTGATGTGATAACAATTGAATGTACTACTAACCTTCCAACCAACTACCAATTACACTAATTATCACCAAATGCCCTTACACACAAAAAAGGTTATAAATGTATAAAACTGTTAATTGAAATAACCTTTTTATTTCAAATAATTACTTCAGATTTTGTTTCAAATGCGCAGTGAAAGTTTTGAAATAATCTCGTTATTCCAGGTCATTATTAAAAATTTTATGAAATAACAACTTATTTGAAATAATAATTATTAATTTTATTTAAAATTGAAACAGCACAGGCCTGAAATTCAACAATTACTCGAACAATTTCGAAACAAACCTGAACTCGATTGGTTTTTAATAATACACGTTATCACGATTGTACTGTATGTATTTTTTTTCAAGTTTTTTTTTTTTTTAATTCAAGAACATTGTTCGAAATGACCACATTTCTTTAATGAAGAGGGACTCTGTATTTTATGTACGAATATATAGGTACAGGTATGTATTTCGTATGGTTATAGAAGAAAAAAAATTGATTTGGTTTTGATTCTCGTATCTACAAGTCTAATTGTTAAATTTTTGTAAGTCGTTATTAATTTGATGTGTCTATAAAAGGTATCTTTTTTGAGTTCCAGTTGGATTTTCGTCAATAAAATCAGTTTAATAGTCCATGCTCATTAGAAATGTTTTGTGTAACGTCTGCCATCTGTAAAAATTGTTGATCAAAGGTTGGGAACCGTCGCTCAGTGGTCAAGTGCCCGATGACTGAACGAGAGGTTCAATGTTCGAATCCAAGAAAATGCAAAAAATAAAATACAATTATAATTTGAAAAAGTATTTGTATAAATTTTGTCTAAACTTTTACTATTACTTTATCAGAGAGGTAATGGTTGAGGACCAAGTCCAGTCCGAACTATATGGCCATCTAAAGTAAAGTATGTTAAGAATGGTAGTCTCCACTAAGACTTTGTTATGTGGTTTTCATCGTAAAATGCTTGAAGCAAACATGGGTTTCAATTCGCTTTTAATTTGCCCAAACTTTTACACTTTGCTCTTATTTCGTTGGACCTTATTTCACGCCACCGAACTTTTGCTCGAGTTCTCAGTCAAGTCAACTTTCTGGGTTAGTTCATCGTTTGGAGCTGGTTTGCTTTTGCATCACCTCACTTTTGGGATGGCAGTTCATAATAACGAAATTATTGAAACGTTGCATTAACCTTTTGAAGACCGGACGAATGCGTCGAACGTACTTGCTCTATTCATATATTGTTCAGATATGAATTTTTATCGAAACCTTTAGAGTAAAATTCGCAATTTTTCAAAATTGGTCTTAAGAACGAAAAATCCGATTTTTCCATGAATTGTGACCACACAAACCTCACATCCACCCAGCCGTTTAGGCTGTAGTCGGTTGTACAGACGGACAGAATTATAAGACCCATTTTTCCCAGTTTCTCTACTATAGTAATACTAATTGATCAAATTTCCATATCGAATTTTTTCACAAAAACAATGCATGCTCCAAATCACAAATAATTCCCACACATAAAGTGTCGCTTGAACAACTCAAAAAAACAATTTAAGAAAGCTTGAAATTGTCTGATTTATTTGATAAAAGGTTGTATTATTATAATCTATCCCAAAGGTAACACATATGTAGTTTGTAACAGAAAAACAATAGTGATAGACCACCAAAAGTATACATATGTGTGAACATCTTTCCGTATGTTTGTCACCAGTTTTTGGGCCTTAAATTTTGAGCTAGGAATATAATTTTTAATATCTGTGCACTTTTCAAAAAATGTTCTTTGTTTTATATACATTTTTTTTTCAATATTCCCTTACATTATGCATGACCACGCCCACTTTTTGGGGTACGTTTCTTAAAAAAAACATATCAAAGCTATTTACGATGCTTTTTAAGTCATACTGTAAATATCCAGATTCCATAAACTATGGTTACAAATGGAGACAACCACGCCCACTTTCCTCTAAGGAAAGGACAAAACAACAGTTTTTCTGTTCAAATCTCTTAAACATCGCAGATCTGATTCTATGGAAAGCTAAACCCTACGGTCATTCCTCAATTCTAAACCGATGGAATACATTGAGACTCCGGACGGATTCGGACTACATCATCCCCATTCCAAACTGCAACCGAAAGTTCTCTATTAGAATTCCTAGCAGGGAGGAATCGGATGAGGGAAGAGAGGAAATAGAATTCGTTCATCATCTCTATCACACTATCCTGTAGGGTATATTAATGTGTATGCCCTATCTCATTGGACGTCCATCTGTCCATCTGTCCGTCTATCTGTACGCGTATGTCACCAGTCTTCGGACCTTAAATTTTTATTTTTTTCAGTATTTTTACTAGAAAGTGAAAAATTTCTTCCATACATTGTATTCTGCCACGCCTACTTATTGGGGGCATTTTCTTTAAAAAAAAAACCTGATACCTCTTGTTTTAAACTACTTATGGTAATAGATTAGACTTATTTCCACGATCTCATCAGAATCCATGAACCTTGGTAACGGATAGTTATAGTTTTCTGATAAAATCTCTTAAAAGTCGCGGGAGTATATTCTGAATAGAAAGATTCTCATATCATTGAACTTGAATTGAAAATTTCAGAATGCCATGCCCACTTTGTTAGGGATGAGTTAGAAAATGAAGGAAACAATTCAAATGGATAGTTTAATCTGCACATTGAGCGAAAAATATTTTTTTAAGAAACTTAAAGTGGTTTATACACTGTCCCATATGTAATATTAATTTTGATATAAGGTTTGTAACATAAAGAAAAAATAACGATAGACCTCCAAAAGTATATACTCTTATATTTGTGATCAGCATCGAAAGTTATGTCGAATTTTGAAAGATGAAATTTCGTACATAAGATTTTTTGTTCATGCGGTTTTAAAAATCTCAATAGATTTCTGAAAATTGATGAATATACCTGCGCGTCACTCGATTTGTTATTTTTTTTTTTTTTGCTTTTAGCTGGATGGAAATCATCAAGAGACATCACATGCAAGCTTTGCGATAGTGTGGGACTTTAATGCACTAAAAACACCCGGGGAAGCCATGATCTAGGTCATTCTTCCAATTATCGCACCTAGTCGTCAAACTAATTAGCAATTTATTTCTAACACTTGGAAGTTTTCAAATTGAGAAACAGCATATTGTCAGTTTCTTTTTATTTTAGCGTACCTATATACATACGTATTTCCAATCAAAAAAAAATATAATGCAGGGCCAAGTACACTGCCTTGTGGTACACCAACTTCTATTTCTCTCAATATGAGGTACTCGTCTCCTTGTTTAATTCTAAAAAGTCATTGTAATATAGTATATAAGACTTCGGAATTTCTGAAAATTGCTTTGGTAAATGCTTTTGCAATTTATGGATCAGTCCTTTGTGCCATACTTTATCGAAAGCTTGTACTATAGTAGAGCATATTTTCTTCTCTTCAAATGCTTTTTCGATTCTATCTGTTATTGAATGCACCTGATCAATCATGGAGTTCTTGTTTCTAAAACCAAATTAATGGTTAGAAATTATCGATTTTTCTTCGATTATTTTATGCAGACCATTAACATTTTTTCAAATAGCTTGAACAACAAAGGCCGTATCGCTATTGGGCGGTAAGAAGTAACTTCACTAGGTGCTTTTCCCGGTTTCGGTATCATAATTACCTCCGCCACTTTCCACTTGTTAGGTACATATCTTATTCTGAACACAGCATTTTTAATCTGCGCTAGTTTCACTGAATAAGGCTGAACTTTTTCCGAGATTGTTTGGCGGTTTTTGGAAACTGTCGTGATATAATATCGCTGGTTATTGTTTTTTTTTTTTTTCCAAACGTGTTAAAATCCTTTAGATAATTGTTGACGATCGTCTTTCTGCTTTCAATTTTTTAGGCAATAATGCAATTCATTTCACCTTCTTTTCTTCAATTTCTAATTTAGTTTTCACTTCAGCTTCAACATTGTGTTCGCTTCGTTGATGTTCTGCGTATTTCAACTCACAAACCAGGTTCAGAGTCACCTCGGAATCAAAAATCTTTTGAAATGCTATAAATATGTAACTAATTTTATTCACTACAATATGTTATGCTTTATCGTGTCAAAGCGGAAGTTTTTAAAAGAAAGGAATTGTCCAAAAACCGCTTTGAAGCGAAGCTCCTCATTTTCGAGCCAATGTATCATAGAATATAGAACGTTGAATACAAGTACTAATTGTAGGCCTACCGAAAGTAGTTGGCAACCCTACCTAATGTGGTTATTAGAGTTGCAGTGTTATTTTATCTTTTAGATTTTGGTCCATATGGCGGGGTACAAAATGGATCATGGCGATCATTTTTGGGCCTCCTCCTTAGGGCTTCTAGTAAGGAGTTCTGAGAAACATACTTCAATTAATTAGGAAAACAAACAGGGAATGTTTTTCAGTTTACAACAAGTTCCTAGTCAGGGTCTTATATCGTACATTCGCACTCTCCGATGTGTAAAGAACCAAATTTGAGATAATACATTATGTACCCCAATTGATTTAATCTATGTATATTGCCATATTGCCGAGCCACTATGATCGCCTCTCTTCAACAAAAAAATGTGTGACTAAATGTAAACACATTTAAATATTGAAATAAAAATGAGTCATGGTAGAAATTGCTCGTGTGGCTGTTAGACGAGTAAATCATGTATACTGAGTTGAATTTGTTATTTTATTTCCATAAAGATGTATATGCCTGGTCTAGTCTATACACGAAAAATGAATAAAACATCACTATGGGTATTCTGCACCGCAAGTCTGCACCGGCTTATGAACGAATTCCTAATACCCGTAGGTGCTTGATTAAATCTCTGATCTTGACATTTGAACTTGAATTTATAATGTGAAACTATATCTACAATAGATACCGTTTTGGCTATTCATCAATGAATGAACGAATCTACTGTTGAGCTTTATACATTCAAATATTATACTTTACCTAATCTACTACAAAACAACTTTTGATTTCAAGAGTTTTGTTAATTTATTCATAACGAAAAGCAAGTAATTGCCGTAGCACTCCTCCAAAAAAAATGCGAATAATATGATAAATTACCAGATAGTAGACTCTTTTCGATAATATTGACTAAAAATGTTAACACTGTACCAACAGTAACAATCTTTGTAGTTCAGCGAATTATATTACATAACAACTGAGGGTGCAAGATTCTTAGAAAATTCTTGTCATTATGTATTTTCAAAATTTGTGAACTTATTCAATATAAGAATTAGACAGTCACGAGATATGTATTTACAATTTAGTTTCTGAGTTAAGTTTCCTGTTGATTGATGATGGCGATTTTGACTTATTGAAGTAGCGATAAGTGGTGGATTGAAGAGGATGAGACAGCACATTCTCACATAGGTAGCTACGAGAGTCTTTAGCGTTCCCTTTAAACTGTAATTGATAGAATGACTTGTTTTATTTACTTGAACTGTGTTACATATGGAGGAATTTAGATAGAAAACAAATCCGGGTGTACACTAAAGAATGTCCAAGATTTCCTTTATGTATTTCAATTTAGATATGACTTTAATTTTTCATAGTTCGTCTTTCAAGATTAGTTCCTCAGGCAAGATTAGTTGTCGACTGTTACGGTTCTTCCAATGAGATCTTCATAAGACTGTAACTTTATCCACATCAACTTGCGGCGATCGCAAGTTTAACAAGATCGATTAGTAGAAAAAACCGTACAGAAAATTTACAACCCATTTGAAACGAATCGTATGATACCCTACCCCTCATATTGTATTTTGATTCAAATCTAATGATATCTTGCTACTCGAAGGTCATTTCTTGGATTTTGGCGCTTCATTCGAGATCAGCTTCCTAAGTTAGAAGCTTTAACTATCCCACGAAATATTTTTTTTTTTTTTTTTTATAATTTGCACATGTTAAAGGGAATATGAATACCCTTATACTAATTTTTAGAACACGTACGTTTTTGTGGAAAGAAAGAGACAAAGAGAAAGACAGAGTGGTATGGTTTGAAACTCAGGTGGTATTAAGTTTCCGTAAACTCCAAGGGTGGCTGTCCAGATAACTGGGGAGTATTTTGTTTGTTTTTCGCTATTATTGTCGTTGCTTATGATTCACAGTATTTTTTTTCCGTCCTCCTGATGTCATCATCACGATCAAGTTGCATTTCTGAAATTCTTTCTGCTATACCGAGAGAGTCATGGCATCATGTGCCATAATCCACCTGACTGTGCATTCCGTGGTATTCCACTTTCTCATTTATTATCTAATGAGTTGTGGTGGTTTGGACCATCGTGAATAAGCTACGAACGATATCAATGGCCTACCTCTCATATTCTGCTAAAGACATTCCAGTCAACTATTTCGAAGAACGGAAAAATGCAAATGTACAGACATCGAACCCTATAACTTCTTCGAGACCCTAATAAAAAATTCCTCACGTTATCTAAAAACTATTCGTGTGCTCGTGTATACCCTTCGGTTCATTTTGAATTCGAGTGTTAACTTTGCTTCCAGAAAAGGGCAATCGTTGTCGTCATGTGAACTCTCTACTGCAAAAACCTTTCTCATCAAGCTCCACCAATCCTTCTGTTATTCGTCCGAAATAAACATTGTCGCGAAAGGTGAAGTACTTAAGAAGGGAAACAAGTTAGCATCTTTAACTCCTTTTTGGATACCGACCGAGTTCTTCACATCGGTGGTCGTATCTAGGAATCAGAGGCCTCTTTCTCTACAAAGCATCTGATCATTATAGACAAAAACTCCCGATTTGCTAAGCTTATCGTCGAAGACATTCACAAACGCTATTTACATGTTGGTGTGTCTCAAATGCTCGCTATTCTTCGACAAGAATATTTCATAGTCGGTTGTCGTAATCTCCTGCGTAATTTCGTTCATGAATGTGTAATATGTTTCCGCCAGCGTAAATTAAACTCGACAGAACTTATGGGGAATTTACCCGCGGAACGCGTTCGGCTTTCGCGTCCTTTTTGCAAGGTCGGAGTTGACTATGCGGGAGCCATAACATTGCGCTTAGTTAGAGGATGAAATCCGAGATTTGTAAAGAGCTACATAGCTGTATTCGTGTGTTTTACTACAATGGCCCTTCACTTAGAGTTAGTTGGAGATCTCTATTCGTCTGCGTTTCTTACTGCCCTTTATCGGTTCGCATCGCATAGGGGCAAGTCCTCAGAAATATGGACCGGCAACGGGACAAATTTCCACGGCAGCAAACGACACTTAGATGAAATGTTCCAGCTACTTATGAGTCAGAAACACAACAACATCGTCGCAGACCACTTATCCAAGGACAAAATAGCATGAAAGTTCAATCCCCCTACCACACACCACTTTGGTGGTCTGTGGGAAGCGGGGGTGAAGTCGGTAAAATTTTACCTGAAGCGAGTGAGTAACGATCATAAGTTAACATACCAGGAAATGTACACCCTCTTAACTCAGGTAGAAGCATTGCTGAATTCCCGGCCTATGTGGCCTACATCGGATATGGATCCAATTGCACTAAGCCCGGCTCACATTTTAATTGAATGATGAACCGTTAATATCAGTTCCTCGTCCTGATATGCGTTTCCAAAATGTTTGCCCTTACTCTAACTGGTCTCTTATACAGAATCTCAAACAGGGCTTCTGGAAGCGGTGGCGCACCGAGTATTTGACCTCTCTTCAACAGCGCCCCAAATGGCTGCGAGCGCCTCATCATATAGGTTAAAAATACATTGGACTGTATCATGCCGACCAGAAATCCAACCTATGAACAGAGTGGTGGAAAACCAGGGGGCAACTTCTCCGACGATATATATGTATGGATTTGCAAAAAAAAAACACTTATTGTTTTTTTTTTTCCTTATTTCTGCGTGCGCTAAAAAATCGAAGTTTGCTGTCCGACAAGCAGTTGCCTGAAGCGACAACTATGACGATCCAGAATTCCGTCCACCCGTGAGGTGAAGACAGCAATTTCTGAGCTTGAATCTAACACAGCTGCTTGAGCCGACGCCTAAGTGCCGAACTATTTAAAGCAGCTGGGGATGATTTGGTCCGGAGCATACATCAACTCATCTGTAAAACGTGGTCAGATAAAGGATTGCTTTATCCTCTAAACTTTTTTAAATCTTTCGTCAACAATTTGACTGATACATATCAATGTGATTTTAGGCCAGAAAACTTCACCAAAGATAATGACACTGCGGCATATCTTGGACAAAAACCCAGTAGCTCCAAATCGATACCACCACCTTTCCATCGAATTTAAAATCGCCTATGATAGCGCTTATGGAGACAAACCATATCTAGTTTTGGCATCCCTGCCAAACTCATCCGTCTGTGCAGAATGACGATGGAGAATGCACGCCGCTCAGAATCATACTTGATTGGGTTGTACAAAATTCTCAAGCTAACATTAGGGGTACGATTTTTCAAAAGTCTGTAAAACTACACGCGTACAACGACGGCATTAACATAAATGCACGAAAGCAGCCGGATATCAGTGGTACGTTTGTGAGTATTGAAACTGAAGCCTCAAGAATGGGTTTATCGGATAATGAGGGCAAAACAAAATAGATACTATCATCAAAAAAAGATACTCAACATCGGAAACTTGGACAGAAAAAGGTAGATAAGGACTCCGTCTATCGGCTCCGACGTTGATTCTACGCAGAAATCAAGCGAAAAATAACTCTTTCCAACAGCTGTTTCTTTGGGCTATGAAGTCAATTGAGTAGCAATCCTCTCACGGATAATTAAGGTAACTTTATATAAGACCCTCGTGATGCTATACGGTGCAGAAATATGTATGTATGTTTGCATTGGAATTTAAGTTTGAATAACATAAAGTATTATTTTTCAATTTTGAATGAATGCCTTAAGAAATGGTTTAAAGATTTTACTTAAAAAAAAGAATAGGGGTATCAGGCAAAATATTTACATGAAAAGAAAATATGTCATTTCAAATTCCCAAAACGTAGTAAAAAGAAAATATTTTGGTGCCCAGGACTTGTCTAGCTTCTCGCAGCATTGGTATAGTGCGACACGAAGAATTGAGACCTACAGTTTTATGCTGTTTCCGAAGGGCATTTTTTTTTTTTTTTTTGTTTGAGAAAAACACAATTTTACTTTCAGATGTTTGTCAGACGTTCGCTACAGATGGGACCGAAATAAAACTTTTTGGTATTTTCTGCAACTCGAACTTTGAATCTCCGCTCAGTGATCGCGCACTTAATCACGGCACCCACTTCCCGTACTGAAGTGGAGATAAATAATCGATATTTGCACTTGGAAATACCCAATATGTGCCAACAATCAATATTAACAAACTCTAGCTTCAAAATTTGTTACATCCGGATGGTCATTCAGACGTGCGGATGGACATGGCTCAATCGACTTAGCTATTTGTACTATGTTGCAAGTTTTGCGTTAAAATTAATATACCTCTGTCACTAGTGGGATACAATCACCATAAAGAAGAGATCAACATAAATGCATTAAAGATACACTATAAAATTGCAGCATTAAACGATAAATAAAGGTCTTAAACCACACGACGCCGTTTCGAGGAAAAATATTTAAGACCTCCAAAGGGTTCCTGCTCCACTCGGTCACCAGCCAATAAGTCTGGCAGCAGACGAAACGAATTTCCTTTTAACGACATCCGTATTAAGTACCTATAGGTACTACGAGTATATCAGAATTTCTGCATTTAAATACAAACATTTTTCGCATACTTATTTGGTAACCACCATACGAAATTCAAGTTCAAAGATTATATTAACACGATAATTATGTCATTAAAAACCACAACTAATAAGCATTTTAATATTTGCCGCTGTGTATACATAATCTAAGTTTCCATTCCCGCTGATGTGATGATAGTTCGCAATTTTTCAATTACCACAGAGCCCGTAAATAATCGGTGAACAAAATAGACTTGTAAGAGTTTTTGGTTTTCTTTTGAACATTTTGTTGGGTGAAGGTAATGCTTTAAAATCTCAAGGCTTCAAAATGTTAAAACATTTAGTTATTTCGGACTTTCCGGTGCACATGAAATAACGCCGTACTCACCTAGGAAGTACGAATCTAATGTCTACTATAAACATAAATCTCTGAAATTGAATTACGAGTATTCGTAAGTATACGAGTATGCCAATTGGCATTAGGGCCAAAGCAATAGATCAGTTGTGTAATTCTAAGTAGTAGTTCTTAAATTCAAGTTTTTATTTGAGAAAACTAAAGTCATTCGTTAATGAATGGCTTACTTCCGTGATTATGACAACATTTCGATGACGAATAATTCTTTTACAAAGTACGTTACTGATACCGAAGATAATTGTTATACTGACACGGAAACAATAAAAGGGCTAATAGATAAATAATATTTGTAGAAGAAAATTGTTTAAATACTTTGATTTGAGCTTAGTTTCGAGTTTTTTCACACTATTTAAAAATAAGAGTGTATAGGTATATATTTTGATGATTCATGCGTTGCTGCGTTAGGCGGTAGGTATTCTTAAAACTAGTTCACTATAAAATTCCATCTATTTAGGAATAAAATATACATAATAAAATTTCCAAGACTTGTTTACAAATAAATTTATGCAAATACGGACTATTTTGCGAGAGATGTTTGTATTCTGTTATTTGTATAATAAAATGATCACAATCACAATGACGTACGTTGAATTGATTCTTATTTGATATGTCGCGTTTTCAATGTCAAATGTATATACCTAGATTGGTGACAGATTTTAACATAAATTAAGCAACTTATCTTCGATCAAGTGGTTAGTTAGATATAAATTAATTTTGCAGACTAGAAATCATAGAGCCTTGACCGACTGTTTGCATAAGTACTACATTTAAAATAGGAAGGTTCATTGAACTGTTATACGGTCTTTGAAATGATCTATTCTTAAGCATTTTGATTTGTCGAATTTGATTATTTCGGGTAATTTCTCGATTTTACCATACAATCTTAATGACGCAACTTAAAAAATTTAGTTAATATCATATTCGGATTCGTAAGGTTTGAATCTAATATTAGTGCAAAATTGCGTTTCATAAGTTACAAAATTCGTGCCTAGTGAGCGAAATTCAATGCATTAATGATTTAATGTATCATATTTGTTTTTTTTTATTTTACTCATACTCATAAATTCAATGTATTAATGATTTAATGTATTTACTCATACTGAAAAATCTGGTTTTTGAGTTGCGATGTTATTGTAGCTGACATGCGCTATAATTGGCCACTATAATTATTCAAATGCGTAGAAAAAGACCCATACTATCTTTGCAAATTTTTTGCATATGTTTTGCCTAGTTTTTTCATGTGTAGTATTGCGGTTTCGAAAGCACACTTTTGAGCTGTAAGATGTGCTTGGTTTCTTTCGTGATAGCAAATACGAACCTGATACCAAATTTACTAAAACTCTTGAACTGGATAGACTATCCCTTAACCAGTTCATGCCAACATTTTTGTTCACCTCCTAAGACGGTACCATTACTTGAAGTTGAAAAAATCGGATTTAGACAAATTTGACAAATCAATAAATTTTTCGGTATCGATGATGTAATTTTGATCCACAAGTGTTTCTATACAAATGCGTTCGTTTTCGTTTTTTCGTTTTTAATGCATTTTTATTTTTGGAATACATAAACTCTTAACAGCTAGACACAAAAAATGCTTAAAACTAGCTTAACTAACTTAACTATGTTATATACTACAATAACTTAATGGCCCTATGCGGGCGCTCTAAGCTAAACCTAATGCTTAGAATATGTCCTTCGACGTAACAGAACTTCAAATATTTATTTATTAAATCTATACTTACATATATTGGGAAACTAAGAAAAAATGTTTAAGCAAAAACTTAGTAAATGAACTGTATTTTTTTTATTTATATGTAAAACTTACAAACTACCTAAAAGCTACATATTCTAAGGTACGTGATTAAACACGCAATTTTTTTTTTTACATATATATAGATAAATTGTATACCTATATATACATATAGTATACATACATATATACATATGTATAAGGTTTTTTTTTTTTTAAGCTACTTAAACCGACCTTAAAACTATGTAAGCCGGCCAGGCTATAAAAAGCTATACCGACTTTGTGAGGCTACCCCGAATCAAAAGGAAACGACGAGAGAGTTCCCTCTCCATCCCCGAGCCACCAGAATTTCTGGTGCTGTCTTACTACATCTGCCATATCACGGCTTGACACCGCTCTACTAAACCGGATACGCTCCGTGGTGCTGTGTGCGACGTGTCGGTCGTAGTTAAGTCGCCAGTCCGCAGCATTTCGGTCAACATGGTAGATTAGCGGCACCTCTACCCTATCCTGTATCAGACCTTCTCTATCCCCCCTCTGGGGGGATGAAGCCGTTAATACGCACGCTGTCGTGATACAAATCATTGGGGCAGTATGCCCCAGAGATCAGGTTATTCATCGAGGACATTGCTCTTACAGTGTGCCTTCGAATCATATTGATCAGGAAATTATCCACTCTGTTTATGTTCGCCCTGCTATACAGGACCTGATTAGAATAGAATTTTATGTACTGGAACTCTGGTGTTCTGTACAACTGAAGACAAGCCCTAAGGCAAGCCCTCTCAAACACCCGAATCTTTTCCATCCAGCTTGCTCCCACGTTGAACCACATGGGATATCCATATACGAGCATGGGCCGAATAAGGGCCATGTAGCAGATTACCTTCACCCTTGCATCGAGTTAGCTGCTATAAAACAGTCTCTTTGTAAGGGTAAAAGCACCTCTGGCTCTGACCAGAGCAGCATCTATATTTTTGTTAAAATATAGATATTGATCTAGACAGATTCCAAGGTATCTAACCACACTTCGACTCGCTAATGGCTGCCCGTGCTGTCCCACGATTGAGAACTTTCGCCAATTCTTTCTGGTACCCCTGGAGGCCCCAGATAACGGCGTTCTAAACAGAATAGTCTCTGTCTTCTGGAAGTTGATCTTCAGCTTCCAATCGTCGCAGTATATCCTGATCTTATCGAAATCACGCTGCAAGAGTATTGCAATGACCTTGATCTTTGGTCCTGACCTATACGCGATCAAGTCGTCTGCATACGCAATAGCATGGGGAAGAGATCCTACGAGATCACTCGTGTAAATGTTAAAGAGGATCGGCGAATTAACCGCACCTTGTTGTAGACCATTTTTAATTTGAAAAGTTCCAGCAGAAGTCACATTGCCATTTTTCACAATGAACTGTCTACTGGTGAGCATATTACAGAGCATGTACAGTAGTGGTTTACTTATACCCAGCTTGCTCAACTTGTAGAAGAGTCCTTCGAGCCATACGGTATCGAACGCCTTCTCCAAGTCAACCAGACAGGCACCCGTGCATTGTTTCTTACTTTTGTTCCATTGAATATCAGATACCAGTTTAGATGCGGCATGTACAGTCTCATGACCCGCCTTGAAATCGAATTGGTTATCCGGAACTATATGCATGTCCTCAACCCACTTAGTCAGGGCTCTATTGACCACTTTTTCGAATACCTTGCTGATGTTCGGAAGGAGACTTATCGACCGGAGATTCGCCGGATTGGATGTATCTTTACCTCTTTTGGGAATAGGCTGAACCTGTACAAATGCGTCATACATAGTTATTACGTCTTATCTCCGAATAATAAGAATGCGCCTTAAGGTTTGCTAACAGGAGGTCAAATAAATTGCATGACTGGTACTCATACTTGCACTTGTACATATGTTATACTTTGTTTTTTTTACAAATGGCTTAGTTTGAACAAAATCATTAGAACGTTAAAAATCAAAAAAAATATTATATCGACAATTTTCAAAAACTTGAATAAATCGACTGAGTCATATTCGAGAAATAGCCAATTTATAAAAAAAAGTACCGTTGTACATATTTTCTGCTAAAAACCTGGTACATTATCTGATAGCATATGTAACTCAATATGAAATTTGATCAAAATTGTTGTAAGAATTTTCCAGCAAATTGATTTTTTTCCACTGACTCCAGATATGAAGAAAATCCGTCAAGTCGTTTAAGCTGCAGTCGGACATACAGACAGAGGAACAGACAGAATTGAGAGACCCACTTTTCAAGATTCGATGTTATGGCACTGTAAAGTTTGATCAAAATCTCGAGTTCGAAAATTTGCAGGAAACCAATTCTTACCCTTATACCATTATTCAAATAAAAAGATTAATTCATTCTACAGTATTCCTAGTGTAAAGAAAAACTTTTTTTTAGTTTCACATTTCTCAAAAAATGTTCATTCTGAATGTTTTGGAAATCAACAGCATATATGTATGTACATACCTACATACCTACATATACGACTATGTAAGTGCGTGCGACCCAGTCATGCGCTTTGTTTTTACTGGTGTTTTTAATTTGATGGAATATATGTACATATGTTCAATTTTATTTATTGACAATTATCAGAGGTTTTTTTTTTACGATTAACCACGTATTTTGTCTTCCAGGGGCTTTTGGAATAATTAACTAAAATCCTGAATTTCGATTCGGTGGAAACTTAGTACATAATGAAGTAATATATTTCACAGCTTACCATGGAAAACTACTTGTATTATTTTTTTCTTGTGAAAAATGTTCTAAAGTTACTTTAGATGTGTTTTTTTTCGTATTTATATAAGCTTACAACATATAACCTACGAGTACATAGGCTAAAAATATATGAGATAATACTGCAGCTTACGACCTAGGTGCGATAGAAAATAGTGCGCTCATATTATTTGATCTACGTGTTATCAATAACTTGCAAGAAGATGTAACAAATGTGTCATCCGCCATTTTTAGGGACACCATTACAAATTAACAAAAAGACAACAAATAATGGAAGAACAAGAAAATCACGCAATACTTGTAGCAATACAGGTTTTCTTTCATTAAAATTATATGATTTGTACTTGCTTTGTTTGCTTTTCTATGGCGGCTGTGTCTACTCGTGATGGTGACAGCAGCTCGGCGAGGGAGAAATGGTGGGTCTTTTTATTTGGCTCGTGAGGACCAATGAATATATTCATGAGGACCAATGAATATATTCACTGGTCCTCCGAGCCGGATAAAAACAGCTCATACACTGAATTTGGTTTACAAGCGGAGATGTATGTATGTATGTAAGCTTTTCCTGCTTTAGAAGTCTTATTAATCATGTAAAGCAGATCATCAAATTTGTGTTCTTGTAATGGATCAATTGGGAAAATCTCAATGTGAAAATATTCCATTAAAATTGATACAGGAAGTTTCAACCAAATAGAATCTATCATTCTACATGATTAAAAATTTCATAGGTAATTTTCATTGTTCACTTACAAATACGAGTATACCTATCTCAGCAAATTTAAAATAATTGAATAAAATAATGGAATTTGCTTATTATCTGTCAATGTGTTTGAGTTATGTGGATATTTACCGATAAAATACAAAGCGTTTGCTTTGAAAAATTAAAAAAATTCTATATTTCTAAAGCAATAGACTTTATTTAATACGATGTGAATCTACTCAAAGTGATAATATTCGTATGAGTGAGTTTCGGGCTCATCTTGTTCCGTTATGGCAGGGTTAAATTGCTGAGCGGAATTAAGGTTAAGGGGGTTAATCGAAATCATATTTTGATCTGTTAGGGGTGTAACTGCAATTTGTGGAATAAATAACTGGCTTCCACAGTTTCCACAATGCCCACAAACATCGAAAAAAAGCATACCGGTTAAAACCAGTATTTTAAAGTATGTGCATATCTACGAGTACTCTAGATTTGACAACCGATCCTATGCTTATCGACAAATGTACATATGCACATTTGTCGTTATCCTTTTGCTTTTATTACATCCTTTAGACGATTCGATTTTTGCTGGTTGTCTGAGATTCTCGGATCTTTTTTTCTAAAATATACCAAAGGTTTTCAATAGGATTTAGGTCCGGAGATTGGGGAGGACGAGGAAACTGCGATTTATCATTGTAGAGAAGCCACTCTTTGCCCCCATAGCTCCCCAGACCATAAGATTTCCGCCCCATGTTTAACTGTTGGCTGCAAACTGTGTTGATTTTTCGCCATACCAATCTTCAACCGTCTGACCCAAAGACATTAAACTTGCTCTCGTCAACGAATACCACATTTTTCCAAAAACATCTGGCTTCGAGTCGTACATTTACATAGTTCAAATGTTTTGAACATTTGCCTTTGGTTTTTTTCTTGCGTACGACCATTATATCCCTTTGTATGCAAAAAACTACGAGTTGTTTGAGGATTGACTGATATTCCATGACTTGCGTGGATACTCGTATAAGCAACTATTTTGACCACTCAACTTGGGATCAGAGTTTACCATTCTTTCGATTTCCCTTTCCATATGTGCGATTAATAGTTTTTTCGACCTATTCCTGGCTCCAACCTCAAACATCAAAGTTTTTATTTTTATCATAACTAAGAACACTTTGAACTGTCGATCGTGGTCTTCCAATAGTTGTCGATACCTCAGCATAGCTTTTTCCATCTTTTCTAAGTTTGAGCACCAGTTGTTTCAGCTCAAGAGGAACTTTTTTATGTGTAGTCGCTATCCGAACAAACATTTTTGTGGTGAAATGTGAAAAAAAACCTTTAAACAGATCAAAACACCACAATAAACTCAGTTTGAAGTTCTTCTTTATGAAAAGAAAAAAAAAAAAAAAACTTTAAACAGATCAAAACACCACAACAAACTGAGTTTGAAGTACTCAAAATCAGAATATTCACATTCCATGACGAAAAAGTACCGTCATCCCTATTTTGTTAGAGTTACCAGCTTTGTGCGTGCATTTATGTACATGCGTGCATTTCTTTGACATTTACGAAAATGTTGCTTACAATATATAAAATTATTGCGATTAGAACCTGGAAGTTTTGCTAAATATTTTTTGCATTTGCTAGTGTAAATAATAATTAATTCAAATAAAGTCGATAACAACATAAAAATAGCCGATATATCTATCAATAATTTCAGTAGTTGTACGTGCAATTTTTTCATATATGTAGTGTATGTCTGAGTTGTTGTGACATCGGTAACATCGGAAGACATTTCCGAAACAGGTATTATAACGTTACTCTTAGGTACTAAATACTGCTGTGTTTAATCATACGATCAAGTTAAAAAAAAAAAAAATTTAAATAAATAATTTTTCATGATCTCTCTACAACACGTGTTTTACTTAGATTTTTGTATCTACAGTAACGGACATAGAAAACCGTTACTCTAACTTCAATTATATTGAGAACTCTTAGGATTTAGCATAAAAAGGCTTTGAAGACGTGATTCTAATTCACTTTGTAATAGTTCATTGAAAAAAGAAGTAGTTTGAGTGAAAGTGGAAATAATTGTATTAATATGAAAAATAAAAAGAAAATGAGTGAAAAAACAAAAGCCGAAATAATGACTTTAAAAAGTAAAAATTAAGTGTTGGTGATATAGCTCAAAAAGTGGGATTCAGCTGAATTTATCAACAAATTCGAGGCAACGGGCTCATTGCAAACAAAAAAGGGAACGGTTGGCAGAAGAAAGACCACCAACGCTGAAGATCGGCTTTTAAAAAGAATAAGTCTGTGTGATCGATTCAAAACTGTTGAAGATTTAAGGACAGACTTTGTAGAGGCTGGAGGATCAGAGATAAGCTAACGGACTGTAAGACGAAGGCTTCAAGAAACTGGCTTGAACGCAAGGAAACCTGCCAAAAATCCATTTCTAAATAAACGAATGCTCCTAAAACGTCTCCAGTGGACCAAAGATCATGAAAACTGGACTATAACGGATTGGAAAAATGTGATCTTCTCAAGTGGGTCCAAGTTCAATATATTCGGCTCTGACCGAATGCAGTACGTGAGGTGAAGAACTGGAGAAAGATTCAATGATGAGTGCGTGACAACAACCGTGAAATAAGGAGGCTCAAGGATGATATGGGGATGCTTTTCCTATTACGGCGTTGGACGGCTGGCTCTAACAAATAGAACGGTGAACGCAGAAAAATATAAAAAATATTGGAAGACAATCTGCTACCATCTTTAGAAGAACACTTATCATACTCAGATAAGCTGATTTTCCAAAATGATTTTGCGCCTTGTCACCGCGCGAAATTGGTAAGTGCCATTTTTTTACCTTCCTCAAAATATTAGCAAAACGTTCATAAAGTTTTATTTTTGTAAATGCATTTTTCCATTTCAGGTCAAAAATTTTCTAACCGAGAATAGTATTTCATCATTGGAGAGACCTGGAAACAGCCCTGACCTGAACCCGATTGGGAACCTTTTGTCCATAATTAAGGCTCAGGTAGCGAAGAAGAAGCCACGGACAATAACCGAGTTGGACAAATTCATTGAAAGAGTGTGGTATGAGGAAATCGCACTGGATACTTTACACAGTCTGATTACATCAATGCCCGACCGGATAAAAATCGTAATAACAAAATGAAGGGACTACAAAGTATTAACATCTTCAGTTCTCCGAAGCTTGAGAAGCCTGTTTCCTGTAGTAAAAATCATAAATTCGAATAGCAATAAAAACTATCATTATGCTTAAACATTTACTCACAATTTGAAAATATTTGTATTAAAGCCCTTTTACGGAAATTGGTTTATTGTTTTCCGAATCTGAAATGTATTTCAACAAATTAACGTTCTGTAAAGATGGATCTTGATTATCTTTAAAACCTCCAAAATTATTCTACTAAAATTAGTTTTTCACTATGGCCGGATTTCTATGTAAATTACTGTATGTTCAAAACATCGATATTTTGGGTTTGACGTATAGGTTCTTTGCCTTCGATGTCTTATCAACACATAATTCTAGACGTTTTTGATAAGATCGCCCACCAAAATGATAGCTAGATAAATCTACTACCCATTCTAAACGCGTAAACGCATTTGCTTCAAACACTTATTATTAAGTCTAAAAATTCCAGAAAAAAATGGTTCACTGTTCAACATGACATGCACTTCTTGAAACTCAGGAAATCTTACATTTCACACCCACACGTGTTATTATGAATCATCTTCCGTATCGGTTTTTAAAAACCTGTTAAAAATTAGGAAATTAGAAAATATGTTCATAGACACGCAGCGTTGTGATTTATGTACCTATATACCTATGTACATAAAAAAGTATTCGCTTTTGTAAAGCTTTAATTCTCATTATTTAATTTGGTAATAAGTTTTCTTTCCAAAACAAGAAACCTGACTGTGGCATAAACCTGCACACATGTACAAACATATGTACATATGTACAATTTTGCAGTGATTCATTCCCTCGCATCAGTACACATCCAATGACTCCACAAAACTCGATCTTGTTTTTTTTTTATCAGAAACGAAGAGATGCCTGTGGCTATCCCCGTAAAGAGGCTTGGCTGGCTATGTTCAAGGACACGTCATAGTTTCATTGTCCTCTGTTTGCTATGTAGTTACGAAAAAAGAACTAAAAAACAGCAGAGCATTACAAGACCGGTTTAAACTATTTTACATCACAGTGCAGACGATATTATTTCTCTTGAAATTGGAATGATTAATCGGTTATCTTGATCAAAAAAAGAAACTTGTAAAACATAGACAATTAGTAAGTGCAACACCTGGAGACTTCTTTTGTAATAATTATTACTTCATTTATGCGATGCGACCCTCCCGCACTGCGGCTCTTTATGAAATTTATTATTATAATTCGGAGAAAAACATTTATGTACCTAACCAGTGGACGTCATTGCACTGTGTACGAGTAATTAGAGAAGTTATTTCCTGTATATATTACCTACTCTTAAACAAGTGATGGTGATAATTTTATGAAAAAAAAAATATATATATAATGCGTCAAAGTTTAAGGTTATTTACAAAGGTTTGAGTAAGAAATGCATTGAAGTATAGCCGTGAATTTAAGAAATACATAATAAAGTATACGAGTGGGTTGCACGTACTTGTCCCAGTGTGCTGTTCATTTTAAAATCAGTCAGATTTTTTTAACACATTTAGAAAATTGCTATACCGTGTCCTTATAAATAAATATTTTGTCTCTATTATTTTTTTTTTGTAGGCACTGACTAACCTTAACCTGGCAATGCCCAGTGCTGTAACTGTTATCACATATCAATTGTGCTTATTTTACCTCCAATTGGTAGCCATAACCGGTCGTTTTCCACCCGGACTCGGTTTGCCAAACTTATAAGCGCGAGTGTTGATCAAGAGAAAATAGCAGTACTATAAACACGTCAGCGGACGGATTCCCTCGATGGAAACAACGGTGGCGTCAAACTTTTTAGAAACGAAAGAACACCTTATCTGGGCAACTTCGACATATTCGAAGCTCAGGTCGATAAGGTTTTTTTTAGGTACTAGTCAGGGTCTTGGAGATGGTGGCGGATGAGCCCTAAAAGAGAGCCAATGGCAGCGCAGGCGCTTTCTACAATACCAGCTTAATATGTATATTAAAATCGGTAAGGAAAACATCTTCGGCGGTTTAGTCGGCAAGTACAGCCTCCACGACAACAGTTAATTCCGACTAATCGGCTTTGCAGCAGCACGTAATATTGCGATAAGTAGCGGGACACGCATCAAACATCCTGGATGTACACACATTCAGAGGGGCCAACGTCGACTCTGAACATTTTCTTGTATTATAGTAGCAGCTCGACTGTCCAACGAAAAAAAGCTGCAAACCGCATAGAAAAAAAAATTTACCGTTGGATGCCTTAGCAAGCATGGCATATAAAATGTGTCAAAGTTTAAGGTTAACGGTTAAAAGCAAACACTTTTTTTTCTAAAATTGGTACACCGTGTCCCTATAAATAAATATTTTGGCGCTAATAGCCCAAAACTTTTGAGAATTTTTTTTTTTTTTTTAGTTTTCTTATATTCGAATCTTGAATCTCCCGCTCAGTGATCGCACACTTTATCACTAAGCCGTGGGCTCCAGCCACCATGTCATGTCCTTAGATATATCAAATATTGCCTAGATGCCGGTTTTCAGCAAAATCGTTTGAGTCATATCTAGTTTTGCCGCCTATTCTGCAGTTTTGCTTTCGAAGAAAAAGTCCACTACCCTCCACAAAGCCAAAAATATTCCCCACACACAAAATAAATTGAATTCGCAGAATAGACAAATCAACTGCTTCACATACCTAATCCATTTATTTTTGCTTCTTCACATTGGGAGATTATTAACAGGCTATGTGATCATTTCATGGGCGCCGTGGCTCAGTGGTTAAGTGCGCGATCACTGAGCGAGAGGTTCAATGTTCGATTCCAAGAAAATATAAAAAAATAAATAAAAACAAAATTTTTCTCACGGTCCCACCTCTTGCGAACGACCCGAGAGTAAAACTGTCATAAAAAAGCTTCTCTCAATCGAAAAAATTGCCCTACGGAAACGGCATAAAACTGTAGGTCCCAACAGGCCCTGCATTGTGCTGTTAGAGCCAAAATATTTATTTATGTGTTCATTTTTGAAAACTAAAAAATTGTTGTTCTCAGTTTCAAAACTGATACTTGATCTTTCCATTTTAAGTCAAAATAAAACAGTTGCATTCCTTTTGGACCTTTTCAGACTTTTAATTTAAAACCGGTATAGAATGCGGATTTGAAATTTAAAAGAAGAAGATAATAGGGGAACATAATGATCGTTCAAAAATGGTTGTATAGGTAGTACATGTAAATGAATATGTTTTATTTTATTTAAGCTTAATACAAGCGAAAATTAAAAAAAAACAAACGAATTAAAGCTAAACTTAAAACTAAAAATAACTGAACTAAAACTGGACTTAAAAGTAACAGTTTTTCGGTCTGGAGGAAGAATTAATGAATGAAGGGCGTTTCTCAGGGAGGCTCTGCTATTGTGAAAGTCAAAAACGGTTTGCATATGATTAGCTCTGCGAAGCATTCTGGACATTGGTTCATGGTATCCATAATTGTGTTGTATGATGTATCCATAATTGCGGTTACTAATTAGACGGAAGAGGGGTGAGGACCTGAGGTTACGTGGGTTGGTGTTGAAAGAAATCATATGCAGCAGCTCTGGGGAATCAATGTTACCAACTAATAACTGATTGATGAATAAACAAGATGTCAGCAACTTCCCGATGTTTATCGAGAAGCTGTAAATTGATTAGTTTCAAACGGTCAGTGTATTGGGGTAAATTGTAACTATCAGTCCAAGCAAGACCACAAAGCGGACAACTTCGATTCGCAAGATATGGATTTCGTAGTACGGTGACCATACCTGGCAAGCATTCTCAAAGAGGGGTCTGACGAATGTGATGTATAAGGATTTTGTAACGTAAGGGTTTGAGAATTCCTTGGAACGAAAATTGAGTTCCCTATCACAGATAACACCCAAACCGCGCAGCGAAAAGACAGAGGGTGTAGGCTCACCGATTTTGGAATAGACTCTAGGAAATGGCCGGATACGCTTATGAGAATATGTAATAGCTTTACACTTGTTGACGTTGAGCTCTAAAAGAATGGCTATGGCACCAGACTGAAAATCGGTTCAAATCATCTTGCAGTGAGAGAGAGTCGGCATGAGATACTATTGTTCTGATGATTTTCATATCATCCGCATATATAGAAAGGTGGGAGTTTCAAACGACAAAAAATCGTACAGACCGATATCGCTCCTGCCGATAGTATATAAGATGTTTGAAAAGCTTTTGCTAAAGCGCCTAAAATAGGTCATTGAAGAAAGACGTTTGATTCCTGACCATCAATTCGGCTTCAGAACAAAGCATTCCACAATTGATCAGGTTTGTAGAATAACAAATGAAATATAGACAACTTTAGAGGAGGAAAAAATATTTTCTAGCTCTTTTCTGGACGTCTGTCAAGACGTATACCTTCGACAAGGTATTGCATGAAAGCTTGAAGTTTAAGTTAAGACAGGTTCTTCCGAAACAATGTTATGAGATTATAGAATCCTACCTTGCGAACAGACTATTCCGTGCTTAATAAGGATCGGAATACTCCCAATTTAAGGAAATCGTTGCCGGAGTACGGCAAGAAAGTGTTCTTGGTCCTGTCTTGTTCTTACTGTACATTCGAGATATACCGCGACGAGCTTGAAAATAGATTCAGAATGTATTGGCTACTTGGAAGACATTCCAAATTAAGCATATATAACAAACTACTTTTATACAAGCAAGTACTTAAACCCCTTTGGACGTATGGTATACAACTTTGGGGTTGTACCAAACGAAGCAATAGAGATATCCCACAATCTTTTCAAAACAAAGTGCTAAGAGTCATACCATTCTCCATGGTATATCAGAAACAATGATATCCAGTGATATCGCCCAACGCCAATATTTTTGAAACTAAAACTACTTGATATGGAAACTTAGTCGTAGTAAAGCAGTAGAAGGGAGGTGTTGTTTAGTGAGTAAAAATCTCATACTACTATGAGCACCGAACTTATAGTGTCTATGAAAATTTTTCAACTATCCACCTATAAGGCCAACTGAGCTCAAAGCAATTTCGGATTATTTCTCTTAACGATAGTGAAATAAAGTTAAAATACATATGGCCGAATTTAACTATAGCAAAATGAAATAAGCCCACATTTTATTTATTTATAATTAATATATCCGATGCCTTCCACCTCTTAATTTTCTTTTCTAAATCATTCATAATTAAAATTGGACAGATTTCAAAATAATTAATGTTCCCCAACTTCTTCAATTTATTTTTTTACATAAAACTTCAATGAATATAAACAGTGCTGTTTACAGCTTTACATACATCTACATAACTTTTTGACATATGCGACTTAGACGCAGACGCGTTTTCTGAACAGTTCATTGCTCGGCCATAAGTAGGACGGTGATTACATATTGCACGGCCAGAATGTTGGATGTAGGGATGGGCGAAATTATCAAGATCGACATACTTCAAAGCTGACCACAAATATTTATACTTTCGGGGATCTGGCGTTATTATTTCCCTATGTTGCAAACTGTGTATCAAGATTAATACAGAAATGTTACAATTGGCCTGCAACGGATCGTATGATACCCCAATCTTCTAACCAACACTTTATAAAGTGGGCGTTGTGAAATTTGTAATTCAAATGCAATGATATTTGTTTTCCTGAGGGGATATTCCTGCAATTTTGAACAAATTTTATCAGAAAAATTGCTGTTACGACTTTTTCTTAAAAGGAAGAGGCATGCATGTCATCATTTGTAGCCGAAGGTCACGGATTCGAATTAGATATTCATAATAAAGCCTAACCATAAAGGTGACCACAGTGTAGTAGGTAGTTTGTAGTTGTTTGCTTATTACCCGAGCTGTATAACTTCGACCCCGAACGGGGAATAGCAACCAACAGCCACCGCGAATAAAAGAGACAAACAAAACCTAAGTTTTTCCAACCACTACACCAAAAAGGGTTTTTTGCCTGGTAGTACAATGGACCGTGAATCGAGTCTGAGTGCTCCGGGATTTGGAAATTTCCTTTGCTTTGAGAAAGCAGAATATGGTTTTTTGAAGAAAACGTCTCCAAAAAATGGACTTGGCTATGTACAATGTATGGACGAATTGTATCGAAATTCAATATCTATTTCCATCCGACCGTCCATATGTCATCAGTCTTTGTGCCTTAAATTTAGAGCTAGGAAGATGAAATTTTGTATACAAGCTTCCATAAGCTTTTTAAAATTTTAAGTACCACATGTGTAAACATATTTCAAATACGCCAACCAATCTGCTTTTCAAAAAATCAAATTCGTTTTTATTATTTTTACCAGCAACTGAAGAATATTGCCTAACACAATATATATATGTTGACTTAGTACACACCACGCCCACTTTTTGGAGGCGTTAAAAAAACATACTCCTTTCACACATATTGCTTTCTACAAGTCGTAAAACAGTTTTTAAGATAAAATCGTTTAAAAATCGAATAAATGTCCTATATTATACGATCCGTTGCAGACGATCCGTTACAGACGGATTGGAATTTGTCTATGTTTTATTAATAATTGTTAAATGGATAACCATTATTATTGCTCGTTACGTTTACTTACTTTATTTTCTTTAGATAGAGCTACAGTTCGGGGTGTATCTGGGCCTAAACCAACAAGCGTCGCCAGACAGCTCGATCTAGTGCTAGCCATCTCCAGTTTTGCATTCGAAGTTGGCTGAATCTTGTGTGCTACGTTAGGTGAGGCGTTCCATTATCGCGTCGCCTTTCCGGGAAGGATTCGAATATTTTCCGAGACGGAGCGTTAATGTTCATTCGCTCTACAAGTCCTAGCCATCTCAGGCGATGAACTCGAACCCCTCTGACAAGATCAATGTCGCTGTACAACCGGTATTATTAATTGTTGTATCTTCTCCTCCTAACGTCCATGATTCTGCGGCGTATAGCAGGACTAAAATGATGAGGGTCTAATATAGAATTACCTTAGTCAATCACCCTCCTACCTCAAGGAAACAGCGGTTGGCAAGAGTGATTCTCCTCTTGGTCTCTGCGCTGGTATCATTTTTTTAATTTATAGGGAAGTTTAGGTAGACAACTATGATACATTAAATGTGTGCATCCTATTGTTACGTTCTGTTCAAGTCCTTTTTTAATGATATCATACCTATATACATACTTTGTTTTGCCCTCGTTTGCTGCTCGTTACGCAGCATTTATTAATATGGCAAATAGTTCATACGGCGATCTGTTAACTTCTTTTCCTTCACCAAGCAATGAGACTTGAAACTCTTAAATTAGGAATTAAAACTGTGTAATTAAGAAAAACCAGATCTATGAAAAATTCATTGATATGATGGCTAATAAAATAGCAGTTAAAAACAAAATATATAAATTTTTTGAATTTATATTGCTGTAAAGTTAATTGCTTTCCAAATCGCAAAATTGTTTACAAAATTAATTTTGGTATATTATGAGGGGACAAATATAATAACTTTTTTATTGTAAGCGATATCATGGCCGAAATATTTGCGTGTCAATGGCTTCAAAATTGTCATTATTGATGCATTTTAGATCTGATACGGCCAAAACAATATATTTTGGCTGGTATACCTAGTAAAACTACAGATACCTTTGCAAGTAGTTCAGCTAGAATACTGATTGAAATAGGGAATTTTGAATGATAGTCATGCATATTTGGTGTGGATATTTCTATTCACAATTAGAAGAAAATAAGGTTGCATGTGGTATATAAGAAAGGGCCAGTTTTTGAGATTCGAATTTATGAATTTAAGTTTTTTTTTAGGATCCGAAGCAGTATAAGTGTTAACATTTGTGTAATAGGCACTCACACTTTCAAACAATTTCGTTTTTTAATAATTTGACTAGAAACTGGCAAATTGTGTATCAACAAAATATGTAGACTGTGATTTTCTTCACAATTCGTCAATACATTGTATGTTTATGTGAGTCAGGCTACCAGAGAGTTCTGCGCGCATAGCAGCACAGCATCATATATCATACATCTATTCCTAAATTTTATAAATTAGTAATGACAGCAGATTACTATGTACTAATTTACTTATAAGAGAATTTTGCCACTTTAATATTATTTGAGATGCCATGATGATATACATAAGAATGTTTGTTTACTAAAGAGAGTATTAGAAAATCGTTTTGACAGCATGTCATTTATCACAAAGAGAGCAGTCCCAATTTGCTAGGGTACAATATTGGGATCATTGCCCCTGTGGCATTGCACCTGATTCTTATATATCGATACAACAGAACAATCTACAAAGAGTGGATGCCCTTAATATTTTACTAACGTGCCTATAATTGTGTTGCTTTTACTTTCACTTAAAAGTAAGTTCATAACCTAAAGGCGCACGTAATAAAACTATTACCACCATACTTTAATTAATTACTCCCCTCAAAAACGTAACTCTTAAAGCTCGTTTTACTTTTTTTTTAAAAAAAAAAAAGGAAATTTCCAAATCCCTGAGCACTCAGACTGAATTTTCTGTGTCCATTGTACTACAAGGCAGAACTCCTTTTTGTTGTAATGGTTGAAGAAACCTAGATTTTATTCGTTTCTTTTTTATGTTCGGGTGGCTGTGGTTGCTGTTCCCCGTCCGGGCTTGAACCTGCACAGTACTGGTCACAAGTGAACATACTACATTACACCGTGGCCACCTCTTCGTTTTACTATTACATATTAATATAATTATTTTATTTTTTTAATAATGTTTAAAACTTAATTTTTACTGTAAACCCGTTAATTCAATACAGCGGCTTCATTCATCACTACGCACTACACCGTGGCCACCTCTTCGTTTTACGATTACATATTAATATAATTTCCTTTTTTTAAATTATGTTTAAAACTTAATTTTTACTATAAGCCCGTTATCAATTCAAAACTGCGGCTTCATACATCAAGTGCAGGCTAGTTCAATGAGAACTATGAACAGCGGAGCTAAATTACAATACATTGAAAAGGCATTGGAATGCTATTTTATAATTGTGGAAGCGCTTATTGTTGTTAATCATCACAAGACTACGTACATCTGGATCTTCGATCTCATAGTGGCTAAAACGCAACGTCGCGTTAGGTTGCTCTGGCTTTAATAGGCATTCAGCAGCTTTATTAAAAGTATGATATTTGTTTGAGCTGTCTATTTATAAAACGAGATGCGACTTCAAGTACTCGGGCATTTAAACGTTTTCTGTATGCCATTATTCAAAAAACAAAACACTACGCTTCCGAACAATATGAGAAAAAATGATAAACATATTAAATATAGTGAATAATGTGAACCCATCTCAAGAAGTAATCGTAAAGCAATAAATAAATCCAAATCGAACACACCTGTGAAACTGTCAACTGGTTACTGTCAGAAGCACCGATCAAATAGTTAGATTACTCTAAAATATATTCAAAACTTTTAGAATAAAATCAAAATAAAAGTTAATTCATTTTCATATATACAGATAACACAATTAAGCTATGTGTTAGAATTTCCTCGATATTTGCATATATAATATAAAAAGAAAAGAAATCTTATGATATGTTTTATTATGGGCTAGAATTTCTGCTATTTATTTAAATAAAATCTTATCGTGTGAGACAAATAAAAAGTTTTACATATATCAATTATTTTCTGTTTGCGAAAATGAAAAACTATGAGAAACTACGAAATTTTGAAGTACGGGAACATGAAATGGAGTGAGAGAATAATATACATACGTCCTTATTCATCTACAAGTAACTTCACACTATACAATCAAGGATACAAATTTTAGCACAGTATGGCGAATGTCACAATCGTATAGAAAGAAAGTGAATCTTTACTGTCCGTTAGAAATTAACAGGCAACATTCTGACCTTAAAATCTAAGTTTTTATTAAATTTGTTATTATTAACAGCAATAAAATGTAGTATTAAGGGCAAAAGGAAGACAGCAATTTATTCATCGAGCTATATTAGTAATTTTAATATCTCCGGCAGCACAAGAAAGTGTGAACGTAAAACAATTGTTTTGTGAAAATTTCTATACATGAGACGTGCGATGTTCTACACAAGGAGTTGTGTAAGATGTTGCGTGCATGGTTGTACAGTGTGAAATGACTTTAATGGAGATGATAACTAGCTGCTATTAGCAAAAATATGGAACGAACAAACAATAGCTGATAGCTAAAATGTAGCAAAATTTAAATTTAAAAACTTGTTTTGACAGTCGATGGTTTTTTTTTTTTAAATCTAGCGACCTTTAGCGACTTATTTCTCGCTGCATTTCCTCCACATTTCTCCTGTACAAAAAGTTGTTTTGCGACATTCTAGCAGAGTGCTTGCAAAGCACCGAATATCAATGTGAAAGCGCTTACTGTTCCTAAATCAGTGTTACAACTGATACAAGAATAGCAGTGTGCAATGGCCCAATAAATAGATCGAACATGCAAAGCTGCTATTTGTTGGTAGAATCGGTGCAACTAAGGTCGAAAAGTGTTTTGCAGAACAATTTAAACAAAGGAATAGTGTGTTGAGAAAATTAAATTATTATGTTTACACAATATAAAAACACCAATTTCTTTAATATAATGGATCAGATCGGAAGCATACCGTTCGGCGCTAAATGTGGATAAAAGTGCATTTGCATTTTTTTCTTAATACTTGAATTAAAGCAGTATATCCACTACCTAATCGAACAGAATTATCGCAAATAATATCGCTCATCGAACAACTCCAAATGCTATCTGTCACTGATACGTCATCGGCAGCTGTTTGTGCCAGACAACGAATGTGGGTGCATGCTTTGAAAGGTGTAATTTGTTGATTTTTGTTTTTTAGTTCTTGTTTTTAGTAGCTCGGAAAAACTATGATTCTGTTACACACCTTTATATTACAGCATTAAAAGGAAAAACAAGTTCATAGCATTGGCCAAATAAAACTTTTCCCAGACAAAATTGCCAACTGTATGGTAAGCTTCTTGCTTTCGAATATTATATAATTTTAGTTAACTCAATCGGGTTTTTAATCAACGTTTATCCCTAAATACTTATGATTCCAGCTGTGTTTCACTATTAACTTTAGCATTAAATTCCATTACAGACGCCCAGACGGTTTACTTTTATTGAATTTCCGGTGACGTCGTCGAAGTCCTTTCGAATAAAAAAAACAAAAATATACGAATAAATAATGAATTGTAGCTGACGAAGAAAAAAAAAAAAACAAAACAAAACAATGGGTGATGCTCGCGTAGATGAAGACATACGCATAAAATCTATTGAGCCTCGAAGTATTGTATCCTTTGATTGGCATGAATTTGCGTGTGGTTGCGGTGCCGCCTTTGTTAATCTTGGATTGACATACCCTATTTATAAATTAATATTTCGACAAATGCTTCATGGAGTCGGACTAACCTCAGCTTTTGGTCAGCTACGACATGAAGGACTTACTTATCTATATCGAGGGATATTCCCACCCTTAGCACAAAAAACTCTTTCTCTGTCGATAATGTTTGGAGTGTACGATGGAACACGGCGCAGTTTGGTCGAGGCTTTCCATGTGAACAACTATTTAGCAAAAGTAATAGCTGGACTAACAGCTGGGACATTTGAAGGAGTATTACTGCCTTTCGAGAGAGTACAAACTTTGTTAGCAGATTCAAAATTTCATCATCATTTCAAGAACACCCCTGCAGCGTTTCGGTATGGTATTGAGGGGATGATGTCATTTGGTTTTAACTTAAAATCAACCCTATTCCATTTTAGATATGTGTTGGCAAATCACGGCTTTTTGGAACTTTATAGAGGAATACCACCAGTTCTCCTTCGGAATGGACCTTCCAATGCAATTTTCTTTGTAATGCGTGAAGAGGCTAATATGCGGATACCTCCAGATGTAAGTTAAAATTAACAAACTAATTTTTGTATATAATACAATATTGAGATAAACCAGCGAAGTCAATAATCGTGGGAAGTCTGCTCTCTCTATTACCCATAATGTTGAAGTAGTAGAAGGAGTAAAGAGTGCATGGGACAGGGTGGTTGGTTACTAGGCTTAATAATAATAATTCGTGTTTGAAGAAATTGTAAGTGAAGTTTCGTCAGTATAATTACTGTTTTTTTTTTTTTTTTTTTGTTCAAATAAGGAGATTCCTATTTAACTATTGACCGATTGATTCCTATTTAACTATAGACTGTCGCAATAACATGTTCTAAGCAGTAGATGCCACTAGCCACAACACACGGAAAATCTAGCCTCAGGTTGAAATTCAAGTTACCAGATCCAATTCTGCGACTGTGTCGCAAGGACTTCTTTCATTTGCGTTGTTAGTTCGTAAATTGTTAAATTTTCTAAATTTTGCAAAACCGATAGGTAGCGGAAAAGAATGGATTTTCCGAAAAATGTGCTTTTTTGAACATGTCATCAATTTGAATCGACACGTTCCAAGCACACCAAGTTTACTATCCGCTAGTAGCAAAATCATGGAACGCAGGAAGGTAGGTAACTATCGGTAGTCATCACTTTCGATAATTTCCGATACTATTCGATTGTTTTAATAGAACCTTTTTTAGGTTGTGTAAAATGTTAGTCAAATTCTAATTAGATGCTAACATTTTGTCAAGACCTAATCTACTGAACTCCAAATTGACTAAGAATCGTTTCCGTTAATGTGTAAAAACAATTAAAATTAAAAACTAGTTTTAGAATAAAAACCCGAAGAGAAATGACGAATTATTTCTAACTAACTGATTTGATGCAATGTTAATGACTTTAGGTTCCGTTAGGTTGAGGTGGCTGTCAGTTAGCCAACACACTTAGACCAATAATAGGTCCATTTTGATATCTCATGGATTACATTGTTTCAACTATGGAATGACTCTATTGATAACACTTTCCGACCATCGATTTTCGATTTTTCATTTCATCGAAGACATTGAAATATCAAAGAGCAGACTAAAATGAAATTTAATCAAATTTCATTGATTTGTAATAGTAAGATTAGTAAGTGGTAGACTAATCCTAAAAGCTTTTAATTGAGTAACAAATAGTTTCTTGCAATTACTGGATATATTCATAATTATCGATAGTAAACGATCTTTTTTTTAAATGTCGACCGTTTTCGACTTTTATTCGAAGACTCCAGCGCTATGATGACGTTTTTCTCTTGTTCTTATATAGCTAAGAGTTGTAGCGAGAATTTCTTTGCTAGCGCTAGTAGCGGAAAGTTTTGACAGCCCTGTCATCCTGGTACAAAAGTCATATTTCTACATTCTAGCAGAGTATTTCAAACGCGCCGAATGTCGTATCCTTACCTACTCGTATGTCAAAAATGACTTAGATATCGATAAAATCGTCTCGGCCATATTTGAGAAATAGCCAATTTTCCCAAGTCCATTAATAAGTAAAGTACAGTTAATTTTTTAGAGAAAAATTGACGTATTGCAAACGCTCGTACTGAAATATATAATATGAATTTTTATCGAAATCGTTAGAGCCGTTTTCGAGAAATTTGTACCTTAAATAAAGCACCGTTGATTTAGAGGCTAGAATGAAAATTCTAAATATCGCTTCTAAGAATTAGCCAACAGACTCCGGTTATGAAGTTTGAATCAAATCCATCCAGCCACTAGTAATACCAAAGTTGATCGAAATCTCGAAATCTTGCGATTTCATGTTCACGAAAACGATACTTGCCTTATAGAAGGAAGTAAGAAGTGTGCCAAAATGGCGCCATTTGCCTTTGGCGCGAGGGATTGGGCCAATTAACACAACGCTGGCTTATAGCTAATGCTATAAGTATTTAACTCCTGAAGCTGGAAAAATGTTAATATACGAGTACATTTTAAAAGATGAAACAGACCTCTCTTAGAGCATAGAGAGAAAATCTTTAAGATGATATAAATACATAGACTCGTATATGGCCGAAGATTCGGTTTCGGCCAAAAACACTAGTTTTTGAAAGTTTCGTTATCGGCCCAAAATTCTGACCTTCGGTGCAAAACATACATAAATCACTCATATGATGGTGCACAATACACATGGTACATAGTTCTCTCTAGCACTACGTTCATGCTTGTTTGTTGAAATTGTTGAACGTTGTCGGTTTTGCTGCTTAAAGGATGATTTGTTACAAAGGTCTCCAACAAAACATTTGTATTTTTGCGCCAAGAAGCTGTTATAAGTACTCTCACGATCTCAGATCTCTTACGAGTGACATTGGCAGTGACTTTCAGTCGTACAGCACTAGTAACTGCACATTGGAGCGGAACAGTAGCAGCTTATATGTATATTGTGCTGAGTTTCTTGATTGAGGTGATTAAAAAATCACCTCATTTGTGATGTGTGGTGTAAGGTCTTCCAACTAAATATTGCTAAATGCACAATCTTCCTGACAAATCATCCAGCATACCGAATGCAACTTTCGCACACCGACCTCCGAGACAACGCTTCCTAAATAAATAAAGTTTAGGACTGAGTGCTTTCATGATTTGCACTTCGTTTTTTTATTTTTAAAATGGCTTAAAAATAAAAAACTTTTTTTTGTCAAATCAATCCAAATATAAAATTTAAACAAAATCATTGGAACCGTTTTCAGCCATTAGTAAAGTACCGTTAATTTCGGGGTTAGAATGAAAATTTAGATTTTTTCCTCGAAAGACCACAGATATGATTCGGTTAAATACGTCCAACCGTTATGTCTTGGCCGTATTAATCATTACCTTTACTTCCCTTGCTTCTAAACTGTGGACCATTTGGTGCATTATTGTCTGCTAGAGTAGTCGTCAGGGTAGTCAATATGCTTCAGGTAAGATACTATCGTCCATTATATTTCCGCGTTCACGCTTGTCAGGACATCACGCCCAAGAATAATAGTGGTGAGAGAATGCACACCTCTTTGGACTTCAAAATCTTCAGACACCTTACCATTATATCGATATATAGCAGATGAAGCGGGGCCTTATTCTCTACGCATTGCTCTATGATAATCCGCAAGAGGTGTTAATGTGTTCAATGTAGCAGGATTCCGAGCGGAAACTAGCTTTTTATACATTATGAGTTGAATCAAAGTATTCTTCGATCTCATCCGGAATTATTCTGTCTTTTTTTCAGCTGCAAAAAAACGAAAATACCTGTCCAGTACCCATCAAGTTGTTCTTTGACTATTTTTGGAATTGCAGGAAGAACCCAAATACCTCTCCAGTTCTCCATTCGATCATGTTACCCTTCTCTGGGAGTTTGCACCATTTTGCAGGCGTCTGGAAAGTGTTAACTTCCACATTCATTTTTAAACAGTTTAGTACCATGGCAAAATCTTCCTTCCACATTATGAGTTTGTCTTCGTCCAAAATTAACAAAGAATCATCGAAGTCTATTCTCTGTATCTGCAGCCTGTGAAGCAAGGGTTCATTCACAGGCGAACTGCGAACGAACCATTTTTAGTACATTTAAAGGCACACAATTGACATCTTTACTATTCCAAAAGAACAGAGCTTAATTTATCTATCGATTAATAGGAAAAAAGTTAAATTTTAATTAGATTCTGCGAAGAAAACAGTTCGCTGATTTTTCCGCGAATAAGCTAATACTTCTTGTGAACTGTCAAATTTTATTCACAATCCACATTCGCGCGACCAAAACATTCGCGAGAGTTTAACCTCACAATTCTTTTGTTTTGTTATTGGTGGTAACAAATGATAAAAAGTTGCTGTGAATGAAATGTCAATATTCGCATGTTCGTATTCGCAGGTCGCTGAGCTGTAAATGGACCTTTACGTTACGCTATAATTCTTGGCTCATTATGATATACTGGGTTTCGTGCTCGACTACTTCTATTGCAGGGATGTAGCATGCTAGTAGTATGCTTTTCGATCCGTATCGTGTTGTTTTTGCCTTAATCCGACAAAATTGTGTGCATCAGTAGCAAAACGAAGAATCAACTGGTCCCATTTTTCTGACAACAGCTTACAGAGTGATTTGCTCAAAATAGAAGAATACTTCTTTGAGACAAGGGTTTCAGCTGTCCCTGAAGTCTTGTTACTATTAATATCTTTTAGAACTCAAGCTAACGAACAGGTTCGTAAAAATAAATGTTCTACAGAATATCCCGTTCGGTTCAGTATAGGTGGAGGTGAAAAGTTGGAATTTGCTGCGAATAATGTACCTAGCTGATTTGTTTTCTCTTTAGAGTCCGTAATATTCTTATAATTGTATACAAAAGTTGGGGTAGTCAATATGGCAAAACCTTTTTATTCTTTTCACGAAAGACCAACTAAATTGACTGCCTTTGCAGTATTTTTCCCCCACTTTTTGATCACAAAGGAATATAACACGTCTTACGATGACATTCATTTCTAGCCCGTCTGCAGAGACTTAAATTTTCGACGCCATAACGCGAAAGTCTATTCCTTCTCCCGGATAGCAGTTGCACAAGTCAAAATAAACTACAGTTCTTATTTTGGTTCAAGACTAAAGCACTCAGTTTTACCTAACAGGTTTGCCTCCACGGTTCTACCTTAAGAAATTGTTATCCTAGAAAATTCCTTGCTAACTAGAATCTGATTATCAGAATTTAACTGACATCAGTCAGTGATCCCACTTTTCAAGAAGAGGAACTGAAATTAAATATTTTTCCGGAAGAGAGGTCAGAACCATGTTTAGAGTGTATTGGCCGCGTTGCTACAAAACTGAGTAATGTTGTTCAACTCAGCAAAGATTTACGTTTTAAGGTCTTCATGTGTTGTTGAACCAAATTGCCGAAGCCAAGGAGTATTATTGGTAGTTGGATTGTGAGTCTCATAAATTTGATCGTTATGGTTAAATGTTAATTCTTTTTCTGAGCTTGGGCTTCTCTAAAAGAGGCGAAAGTGAATTATATTTTTGCTTTCGGATGGTAAATTTAGACCCAGAAGAAGTGGAAGAATATGTCATCTGAGCTATCAAAGTGGAGGTGCAGTTTAAAGCGTACTTAATGTTTTGCATAAAGCGCGATATCTCTATGAGATTTTTCACGGTCCCACCTCTCGCGAATGTCTGACAAACATCCGAGAGTAAAAGTTGTCATGAGAAGCTTTTCAATCGAAAATTGTGTCCTTCAGAAACGATATAAAACTGTAGGTACCTTCTATTCGTGTGTCGCACAGGAGCTGTTGGAACAAACCACATAAAGAAAAGAAATGCGTACTGATGTTATCTTTACTGCTTTATTGTATTGACTGAGCAAAGAAGTTTATATAGTTTTATTGACTCTATAAGTATATTAGTATTCTACCGCAATGGTATGTTATAGAGGAAAAATACTAACAGGAGCTGGCCTTAAGCCCGATGTATGACCAGGTTCCATTTTCGAATCGAGTCATAGGACAGATCATTTCATTCCTTTAACTGTTGCCATTCCACAAAGGATAACGAAAATTGAATGAATCTAATTAACGAAAACAAAAGTGATTGTCATGATCGTATTCATACATACGACCACCTATTAGCGACAAAAATACTGTTACTACATTCTGTACTACGAGTAACTTAATAAAGAGAATACATTTTGTTCTGCCTGTACGCTGCTGCCTGTACATGAGCCGGAGCCAACTTCAAGTTGATTAAAGACAGGAGCTGTGACCGTCTTCAGGTTGCAGACTAACTACTAAAAAGCAGAAGAAACTTATAAGTTGACGCTACTAAAATTCGTTGCATCCATTGCGCGGCCAAGAGTTAGGCGTTCCCAGAGCTTGACATAACATTTGTAGCAGTTAACCTCACAATTGTTTGTTTATAAAAATATTTCAAATTTGCTTAAGCTTTCGCTATGGAATGGATTGCGAAAGTGAATCGCATAAATGTGGTGTGAACAAGGTTCAGATTTTCAAGACGCTGCAGCAGCTAGGTATTAGCCTAATGTTTGCATATCGGTATATAAAATTCTTCGGGGATATGGCCGACATTAAAGGTCGCCTGCGATTTGGTCGTTCACGGACGGTAAGAACGCCACAAGTCATCAAAACTTTTAAGGCAGTAAGCCGTCTCTAAAAGCAGAAAACGCTAGTTTACGAGATGAATATAACGCAAAAGTCAATGAGTTGCATATCAAGATAGGCTCGAGGCTAGGGGTCTTCAAACGCCTTACTGCACAATTACTGACTGTGGCCTCTAAAAAAATTGGGGTCAAAAATCAAAGCGACTCTTGGTGGAATACGCTGCTGTTCTGCACATATGAGAAAATCTTCACGGTGCAGACAAAATTAAACAAACAAAGTGATAGGGTATATGCACCGTCACCTAGGGAAGCGTTCGAGCTGGTCTCAAGATTCCGAAAAGGACACCCCTCAGAGTCAGCCATGGTGTGATGCTGGGGTGTCACTTATGACTGGGGTGTCACTTATGACGGCGTCACTAACCTGTATTTGCAAAAAAAGCGTAGAAGCATCAGCCAAAGTATACCAGCAGACCGTTTAAGGACCCTTTATTGAACCTCTAATCCATACCCTATTTCAAAAGAATGTAAGAACATTCCAGCAAAATCGTGCGCCAGCTCATAAGCTACAAAACTGCCTATACCTGGCTCCAGAAAAATATACCCCGTTTTTTCAGTACTAAAGACCGGCCTACCGCCAGTCCAGACTTTAATATACTGGATCAAAAGTTGTCGACAGTCTTAAATAACTTTGTGTACCACAAAAGATACCCTAACATTGAATTCTTAAAGCGAACTCTCACCTGTGACCAATTTTTCAATTAATGAGGTGCGTATTGTCAATTGTGATTGATGAGTGGCCGAAGCGACTAAAGGCTTGCATAAAGGTGTGTGTCCATTTTAGAGTAAAAATGCTGCGAGCAGCTCTCAATCAGCTCTCGAGAGCAAACTCGCAATTGGACACAGTCTTAATAGTAGCTCTCTCGCAGAATTCCATCACAGTCCGTATTTTGCGAGTAGCTGTCGATAGGCAAAATAGTGGACATCGGAGAAAACGTTTCGAGCACAAGCTCATCTCATGGATAATCAATTATTTCTCAAACTGCTGGAGATTACATAAGAAACATTAAATTTGAGAACTTTTAAAAATTTACCTATTTATATTTTTTGAATTATGCATTTTGTTCATTTTAATTTTACCTAATAATAAAGTGTTTTTTTTTTTGCCTTCAAATTTCTATCTTTTAAACTGTTGAAAATTGCTGGACAGACTTCTCACAATTCTTCCTATTATACATACTGGAATACGAAATAGGCCCCGAAGGCTTCCATATGAATCACCTGCACAGATTATAAAATTTAACTGAGCTTTAACTTTCTTCAAATATGATAATGTATGTACATATGAACTAACTTACCAGATGCCAGAAATCTAAGTGTTACCCGTAAACGCTCACGTACTGGTATGGCTTCTCTTAATTGAGTATCCCTTTTAAAAATAGTGGGCCCAACGACTTCTATTATATATTCTATTTCACAAAGTAAAAGAAGTCATTTTAAATAAAATTTTTAAGTTCTTAATACATGTATGCTCGTAAATCCTGAAAGTTTTATTGAGTTATCTTTTGAGGACTTTGTTTTATAGCGATAAATGTGTGTAACAGTGTTATTGTCCATATTAGGTATATAATCATGTGGTCGAACGACCTCGCATTGAGTATGCCCTTAGCCGTAACCGCACACTGAATGCGTTGTCGCTCGAATTCACACGACTATGTCTACGCACTACTAAATAGGAACGAATTTTGGTTTATCGGTTATAGAAACTTTATTTATTTATTTTATTCGTGTCTCTTAATAGCCTACGGTTAGCAGTCTGGTCGAAACCAGAAGTGGTGTCCGGAGTTTGTATTGAACCTACACACTTCGGCGCAACAAGCCTACAAATTCCCGCTATACCACGGGGTAATCCTTAAATGTTTACTTTTAATCATATTATATCTACAGCAACTATATCACATGCCTTTCATTTCAGGCTTCTCTGGCTTCCCGAACAGTGCAGGAGTTCATTGCTGGTGCAGTCATAGGTGCATCTCTTAGTACATTCTTCTACCCATTGAACGTAATAAAGGTAGCAATGCAAAGTGATATGGGACATAAAAGAGACAAAATGTGGACCGTATGCCAAAGAATATACCACGAGCGTGGTAGCCGATTGTCATATTTTTATCGTGGATGTGGCTTTAATACGTTTAGATCATTTATAAGTTGGGGCATCATGAACACAGCCTACGAGAAAATAAAGGAACTGATTACATGAGAGCCGAAGTAGTTAGTGTGATAAAATTTCACAAGTGTATTACATAGGATAGTAGTGAGAGAAAAGTTTGGGTACACATTAATCTCAAGCAATTTTTTGTCACTAGATATATAGGAAAGTTTATAAATCAATGTATTTATTTTAGATTTTGTTATTTGTTACTGAATATCATTGCTAGCGAAAATGAATAAAAATCCACTGACGAATCCTAGAACTTTAGAGTTGTGGAATCAACTGAGACGTGCATATATGTACGGATGAGTTGTACGTAGATTTTGACGTTGCATTTAATGTAATATAATCTGTCGCTACACCACTTGTCGTTAATGTTTTTTCTCTGATCAGATTCATGATGTTAGTTTTTTTTTGACTGAATGAATTTTTTTTATAAAACTTAATAACAAATGCTTAGAAAATAATAACGAAAATTTAGAACAATGTTAATATTATGGTTTTAATTCTTGAGTAGCAACTATGCCTTCCCTTCGGGTTCAAACATTTTGCTGATCGGTTGCACGATTAATAACGATGGTTTTTTGCTTAAAGTGGTTGATATCTCGAAAAAAGTTTGCGGTCAGCCAGAAAAGGATAACTTAAAAGTCTAAAATCTAAACAAAATATAAAAAGTTTGATGTTAAACTGTGCACAGTTTTTAATCCCTGTTAATAATCTTTCATTAGCATGGCCAAATACATTGTGGGCTTTTGAAGATAAGCCAATACATGACTCACCACTGAACTTTTGGAACATTTTACTGCGAGCCCCATGTTTATATTTGTAAGATATTTATTTACTTATTTAGACTTAATACAAATAATAAAAAAAACAGCTAAACCTAATATGAAGAATTAAAGCTAAGCTAGGGAGAGGGGATTGGTATTGGTCAAGAGGCAGTGTTGTAAACGGAGTTTCCGAGTGAAAATCTGGTAAGGTGAAAATCGAAAGTAATTTGCATGCTGTAGACCACCGTTTCACGAAGCCGAGAATAGAGTGAGCTCCCTGTCGCAGATAACACCCAAATCACGCACTGAAGAGACGGAGGGGATGGCTTGGTAGCAAATGAAATAAGTTTGTGGGGCTTGTGGAAGACGCTTACGGGGATATGATGATAGCTTGACATTTAGAGACATTGAATTCAGGAACATTTTTTTCACAAGGTTAGAAATCTGTTCAAGTCATCTTGTAGTGGGCGAGAGTTGACGGGAGTTGATATGTGCCTGAAGATTTTAATGTCATCGGCGTAGACGGATGAGAGTATCCGATAATACCATCTACATCATTTATTGTTAAGATGAAAATCAAAGGACCCAGGTGATTGCCTTGAGGAAATCAATGGGGTGAGATAGAAGATCTAAAAAGGACTTTGTACTGCCATTGTTCTAAGTAAGATTTGATCCACGTAATGCACCGTAAGAGGAAGTTTAGCGATAGGCCGATAGTTGGAAATTTCATTTTTACAATCTTTTTATGAATGGGAATTATGTAAGGTTTTTCCAGAGTAAAGGGAAAACTCCCTGTGAGATTGAAAGTTGGATGAGAACAGCGAGGGGTTGGATCAAGTAGTTCGTGCATTTTTTTTTAACTATGGCGGGCTATCGGGGCCAGAGGAGTATTCGACATTAACTTTCATTATCTTCTCTTTAACTACTGGCTGTCCGAAGACAGTTGGTTTAATTTGAAGAGGAGATGGTTGCTCGCTTTAACGACGAAGTTTTCGGCATCTGATGAGAAGATAAGTCGAGTTGTCTGCCTAAGTTGTTAGTAATGTCACTTAATTGGTAAAGATCGGAGTCGCAAAGATAATCAGTGAAAAGAGCTTCCTTGTCAGAAGAGCACGTTTTAGCATTAACATTGGAAGTCAGGAAAATTTAAAATCTCTTAAAATTATGACAGTGTCGCACAACAACATTAAATAGAGAATCTATCGCATCTACAGCAAGCTGGTACCCCTTCATTGGTTGAGACGGCCGAATGTCACAGCAAAGGATGTATCGCGAAAGACGATGAAGTCAGATGTAAATAATTCGTTGTTATTGTAATCAGGGGATAGATTGGTTTTAGTAAGGACAAAAATATCGTAGGGAGCTTTTGTGAGTTGAGAAACACAGCGGAGGTTTTAGTGCGCAGCTCTTACATTCTGATAGTATAGAGAGAAATCAGATGACGAGATAATACATTAGAAGGTGGGGTTGGGAATGATAGCAATTTTTAAATTTGGAACGCGTTCTTTGAAGGTATGAGAAATGTTGGGAGCTAACATGAGAGGCAAATTTAGAAAGATCGTTTACTACATCATTAGGTGAAATATTAAAGGTCTCAGGAAAACGGACAAAGATTTGCTTTACCTCGTCCGGGACAGTTAGATTTATTTTTTAATTTTAGTTTTTTCATCAATGCAGATGGAGTCCGGTTTCATGAAGGTAGGCAAAGTTGAGACGCACGTTTTCATTGATTCTGTGATCTCTTAAGCGTGACATAACAAAGCGGCCATCGTCACTGAGATCAACAAAATGCTTTGTTAGTTTAACCATACGACGAAGGTGATGGATTAACAGAATTAGAAGAAGTAGGAAGAGTAGTTGCGGATGAAGTGGGTATGTGAAGGGTACGGAGAGAAATTGAGGGGGTAGCATTGAGAATGTGGTATCGTGTGAAGTTTGGATAATTGTAGTTACAGGGTGTGTTGTTAGAAGATGGGGTATGACTTTGCAAGGACCTAGGACAGGCGTAAGGTTAAACGTGGTTACGTAAATCATTTGGTGTGTTAGAAGTGGACTTGGGAGAGGTAGGTTTGCGAATCTGTGGAGAGAAATCAGCTAAAATTCCCACTTTGAAACGCCAGTTTCGATCTGAATTAGGAGAAAGGTGGAATTGGGTTGAGGGTTTCGACTTATGTGATTTGTTATTTGGTTAATTAATAGACTTAGAGTTAGTGCTCAATTCAGTCAATTTCAAATCACTTAAGATTATGATATAATTAAAAAGCTACTCGTATTTGGTGGGAATGGAACAGCTACTGGAGCCGACGGTCTAACTGCCAAATTATTTAAAGCAGCTGGGGATGATTTAGTACGAAGGACAAATGTGATTATGGAAGTATGCCCGACGAGTGGAATCAGCACCATTTGTCCTATCCTCCAGAAAGGAGACCCTCTGAACTGCGCCAACTATAGACCAACTACAACTGCACCAACTCCAGTCTCTTCAACATCACGTATAAGATCATATCTGCTATATTCTGACTGTTCCATATCCGTGTGAATTTAGACCAGGAAACTCCACCATAGATCAGTTCACATTAGAATTAGAATTAAAAATTTATGAAAAATACGCAAGCTCCATGGGCTAATGCTAACATTCGACTAGTCGAAAAGAAGGAGCTGCTGAACTTTACAAGGCCAAAAGTTCGAATATTGATATCTGGCCCGCCGTCCTAAGGGAGAGGATTGAAAGGAACCTTCATAAACTGAACTCAGAAGTCTTCAGCGAAAATTGGAAGCTGATAGAAATTGATACCAATATTGAATAGGTTTAACAACAAGGTTCGCATTAGAATTAGGAATCAGTAGAACGCAGAGGATCGAGGTGGATGATAAGAACGATTATGACGATAATGACGATTATGAAAATAATTCAAATTAACATTTATAATAGCAAAGCAGCTACTGCCAACCTTATCTATATCATGGGAGAGGGAGAAGTTTATATCGCTCTAATACAAAACCTTTGGGTTTTCCGATGCAAAATATGTGAGCTCCACTCCAAGGACTTAATAACATACAAGTTAGAAATTCGGAGTACCGAATGTAAGAACAGAACGTATATCGTAGCCAGGAAAAGGATTAACCTCTTTCTCCTATCTACCTAGAGTGATATGGATCAAACAGTGGTAATGTGTGAACGGGACGGATTATCTCCACTGATTATATCAGCCGTCTATATGCTTCACGACGCTACGGAAAGACCACCACCTGAAATAACTAGTTTCATAGTCCAAGAAAAGAAACAAGAAAGATGGGATCTGCTTATGGGTTGTGACGCCAATTCCCATCATGTGCAATGAGGTAGCGGGGACATGAATTCACGAGGTTAGTCGTTGTTTGAATTATTTGCTTATAGCTAATAGAGGTAGCGAGCCGACCTTTCCAGTCAGGGATAGGCAGGAAGTATTAGACATAACCATAGCCCGCAACTTGAGGACTCCTATTATAGACCAGTGGAACGATTCGAGGGAAGAATCCTATTCTGACCAGAAAATAATAGATTTTTTTTTGTACGAGTAGAAAGTACCAGGGATCCACCTACAACATGTGGAAATTATAGGGGAGTCAACTGGGACCTTTTTAGCAGAGATATGGAATAAATGAGCAAATCTCTACAGGACTGCACTTTGCAGGGACCAAGCGATATTGACCGCATGGGCAAGGAATTGGCTAAGATTTTTAGTAATACCTACTACAAGGCCTGTCTCGCAAGGATAACTAGGAAAAAAGGACCTCCGTGGTGGAATAAAGAACTCAGCAGGAAGCTGGGAAATTTCTGAAGGCAGAGAAAAGAGCGAAATCCGATGAAATCTGAAAGCTTTACAAAGTCAAAAAGGACATACAGAGAGCCAAACGTAGTTCAATTCAACATTCCTGCAATAACATTATGGAGACCACAAAACCTGCAAGACTGAGGAATATTTTCTGCAGAGAACCTGTAGCTCTAAGATCTCCCAAGAATTCCAATGGAATTTTCCCGATCATGCTACAAAAAACCACGGCAAGAGTCACTGAGCAATAAACGCACTTTCTGTAGAGAAAATGCGAGCTCAATAATCGACCTCACCTATGCCAGCAGCTGCCTGGCACACAGAATGAATTGAAGCGTAAATGATATATACACGCATAGCGATCACCAAACAATCATGCGAACTCTATCTAGAAGCAACGAGCTGCCGAGCAACACCACTACTGCAACAGTTAGGATGGAAAATAGAATCTCTCGATCAAGAACTTCTCTCCTACGTCATTTCTAGAAATAACGAACCACGAACTACGCAAGAACTGCCACAAATCGATAAGATTTAACAGCCATGCCAGACCAACTGCTGATTCAGATGAACTCCGACAGCCTTACAAAACTGCTCGAACCGAGTTTAAAAGAGCCTTCCATAGAAGTGAAAGAAACTGTTTCTTAGAAATGTGTAGCGAAGACGGTCAAAATCCATGGGGACGATTCATATCAGGTGGTTATAAAAAAGCTTAAAAGATGGCAATCACAGATCTCTACCTGTCCTGAGTTCCTTAAAGGAATTGTCACAGTATTGTTCCCCCATCAAGCAGAAATGACCACCACCAGCATAATCACGACAGTGGCGCCCAATGATATATACCACACGATCGGTGATAAGAAGTCACCTGGGCCTGGCAAGATCCCCAACAGCAGGGCTGCAAAAGAATGCAATCATTGCGGAATGCATTCATTGAAGTCATGCTAAGAATTCACGTGGATATGTTTCAATTCAATGACTTCAACTTAGAAAAAATAAATCACCATTCATTCTGAACTCATGATTTAGCAATCATTTTCTGCAATCATAATTTTGAAGTTAAAATGAATGCAATCATTTTGAATGCTCTGCATTCATTGAAGTCACACTTGAAGTCATCGAAGTCTTTGAAGTCTTTGAAGTCATCTGAAATCATTGAAGTCTTTTAATCCATTGAAGTCATTCAAGTTATTAAATCTGTTTTTTAGTGTCGTCTACCAAAGGCATAAATAAAAATAAAAAAATCGCTTATAAACAATCAGTACCAATACATAAATTAAAAAGAAAATAAATAATATTATAAATGATAACATAATGTCTTTACATCTTCGTGTAAAAGCAATAATAAAGTTCAGACATAAATAAATACAAGAAATATAATTTAATTCAATGTACATATGTATTTGATTTAGACCTCAAAATCCCTTTAAGTACATATACATATAAATTAATAAATAAACCATATATTTGATTTTACTATTAAATCAAATATACATAAACAATGAATTAAATAATTTTATTGTTTTTTTGTTTTCATTTTTGTCTATACTGTCTATCCTGCTCCTTATCCGTATCATAATCACCTATACATTGTAGTTTTAAAATGTTCAAATGATTACTACACACCGTAAAATAAGAGTGTCCTAAATTCTATATAGTAACAAAAACATTCAGATTAAACCGCATGAAAGCACTGTTTCTTTCAGAAACAGCATGTTTCATGTCATTTAAGTTTTTGTATTGGACCTAATACACCCAGGTCACCCATCTGTATATTTTAAATAGAAAATTTATATATTCAGCGTTTTTCTTGTTGTTCATCGCTTGAAGCAGTATTATTTGTAGTACTTGTATTATAATTGTAAGTAACAGTAGTTACTCATTGAATGTTTTGATCAAGAAGCATTAGCCACACTACACAGTTAGTATACATTGTCTTGCTTGCACTTAAAAGACTTCAATTACTTCAGATAACTTCAAAGACTTCAATGACTTCAAGTGAATGCAATGAATGCTAATGACTTCAATGAATGCGGTAGTTTTTATCACCTAGATTAGTTTTAATGAAAAAAAAAAAAAATAATGCATTTTAAAAGTTTCCCACGCTTTTCCTTAAAATGAAATAAACAAAAAAAAAAAAAAAAAATTTAATTTGAAATTAACAAAAAAACATCGATTAAAATTAAAACACTAGAATTAAGTTTTCTAAAATCATATTATAAGTATTGTGCACCCCATAGGTCAGTTACTTTAAGGTATTATAATAGTGTAGTTTTAAGTTTATTAGAACTATAAATTATGTTAGTGTTATGAGTGGAATGAAATAAACAATTAAAAAAAAAAAAATCAATGAATGCGGAGCATTCAAAATGATTGCCTTCATTTTGATTTCAAAATTTTCATTGCAGAAAATGATTGCTAAATCATGACTTCAGAATGAATGATGATTTATTTTTTCTAAGTTGAAGCCATTGAATTGAAACAAATCCACGTGAAGACAAATGAGTTAAATGACAAAATGATTGCATTCTTTTATAGCTCTGCCAAACAGAGCCCTTAATATGGCACTCAAGGCGCGTACAACTCATGCTTGAAAGAGGGAGTCTTCCCGGACCAATGGAAGTGAGAGCGACTGGTGCTTTTCTCCAAGGAAAACAACAAATCACCAAATGAGTCGTCGTCGTACCGCCCATTCTAGATGCTTGATACGGCCGGTAAAGTCGTAGAACGTATGCAGACAAAAGTTTTATGGTCATCGGTTGGAATTGACAGCACATAGGGAAGTATTTCGTTCAGTTATGACATTAGTTTATGCTTCCCAATGATGATTATGGTTGAGTCTTAACATTCAAAGAACACCTAAGATTAGTAACGTCCAGTATTCTGTATGCCTGGCAAAAATGATTCAAGTCGATATACTAGCTGACGAACATCAACGGCTATACTATCGAAACAATCTGGAAAACCAAACTGGTACTAACAGAGAAAACCAACGTAAAATTCAAAGAGCTCAAAGCATAAAGTGACAAGAGCGCTGGAATACCTTGGATAAAGGCAGATAGACATTCTTACTCATACCGCGTATCCAGCCATGGATCGAACGATGGACCTAGTTCCATCCGCTCATACCTGAACAAAACAAGCATTACAACAGACCACACTGTCCCCTATGCACAGACTGTATATAAAGTGTGGAACGTGTCATTTTCCAATGCCTACGTTTTATAAACGAAAGCGATTTACTCAGAATAGCCTTGGAATACAAGCAACCCCTGAAAATATTGAATTATTGAAAATATAACCCGCATAATAAAGAAACTACGTGATATTGAAAGGTAGAGGAAAGTAGAAAATGTGGTGAACAGCTAAGTCTGAAACTATACAGCACTATAGAGAGATCCCAACCGGTGCAATATAAAATGATATGCAAGAAAAGCCTGTTGACATCAACTTTGGACTTCAAATAATCCCACAGGATGAAGTCTGGAGGCATTAAGTCTGGTGATCGCGGAGGGCAGTCAAAATCACAATTTTTCGAAACTAGGTGTCCGAGGAACAGAGGACGCAATAAAGCGATCGTGGCTCAGGCTATATGAGTTGTGGCGCCATCCTGTTGGAACGAAAAGTTTTCCATGGCGTTATCAGTCGGAATTGGCATCAATAAATGCGTTATTAGGGCCCGATAACGCTCCCCATTGACTCTTACGGCTGCTCCTGCATCGTCTTCGAAGAAGATCTGTCCAATCTCATCGACCGCCTCGGACGACGTCGGGGTTGATAACTAATATTCCAAGATTACCGGTGGCGATCAATTTTTGGTGTAAACACCTGATGGTGTGGTCTGAAGGCGCTTCCCACACTCGATATTTTGCACGATACGCACATTGCGATTTCATAATTGAGAACATGTTTTGAATGTAAAACTACCCGATAACAGCACGTTGTGATGGTGTGAACTGTTGCAAGACAAAAATTCGCTTGGACTGACGCTTCGAACCTGGGCTGTCATAAACCGATCTGAAAACAGGTGTCAAAGTTATAGGGTTACCAGATGCCGAACATCTGGGTTTGAAGTTTCTCAAGAAATTTGTTTTGGTAGACGTCAGCTATTCTCTGGTCTTTAACATTGTCTGTATCTCACTTTGTCAGTTTCCTCCCCTTACTATTTGCTAAAGTGGATATTTTCTGTCTCAGTATCATCTTCAGTAGGTAATGATCGCTGTCAATGTTTGCGCTACGACATGTGTTGTCATCAGTTATGAATGCCATTCTTCTCCTTGTTATTAGAACATGGTCTATCTGGTTTGTTCTATTCACCCCGGGAATTATCCAGGTTCCCTTGTAGATAATCGTGTGTTGGAAGAACGTACTGCTTATGAACATGTTCATACTAATTGCGAATTGACGTATAGTAGTCCCAGCGCATTCCTAGACGTAGCATCGTGTAGTGAAATGGTTGCCAATGACTTGTTTAACAGACTGTTCTTTGCCTACCTTAGCATTGAAATTCCCCAGCGTTATAACAGTGTCCTACGATCCAACTTTATTGCAGACATTTTCAAGTTCAATATAGAAATTGTCCTTTTCTATATCATTCGTTTCTTCTGTTGGGCCATATGTCGGGATCAATGTAATATTATTGAACCTGCCCTTAATTCTCAGGGCACAGATTTTCTCATTTATTAAGGTGAAGCCTAAAATTTTCCATACATTACTCTACGGTCAGAGATCCCACTATAGAAGAGGTTAAAGTTGGCTTACTAAACTTCGCCCCTGCCTTTCCATCGAGTTTCCTGGATGGCAAGGATTTCAATTCTTTTTCTTTCCATTTGCTTTCCATTTGAATCGTAGCTTCTTGCATGCATCATTAATCTTACATTCCACGTTCATTAGTCCGTTTTCTTTGCCAGTTTGGTAATTCGTTAATCAACTTGTTTATCCGAGGCTGTTCAGTATTCTTAACAATATTTTTTTTTTTTTACGAGGCTAGGTGTATTTTACTGAGAATAGGATATTTCTCCCGAAGCATCAGTCATTACCTCCATTAGATCAATAAGAACATACGAGTGTGTGTATATTGCTATCTTGCTCTATTTTATTGTAAGATAGTGCGTAACACACGAAATAGAGATTTTCCCTTGCATTTCATACGTCTTGACAGAAAACAGACTCGGCAACTGATGCAAGAATAGCAGTGTGGAATGGCCCAATGTCCGTTCGGTACGTCAAATACCGAATAGGATCGAAAGCATTGTGTGCAGTACTTTTGCCGGAACGCATCTGCATTCTGTTCGGCGCTTAAAGCTAAAAGCAACGTCTTATAAAGGGTGGTTAAGTTCTAAGGGCCGATGTTGATTTTGAATAAAACACAAATTATTTAGGAAATTACTGTCATTTCTTTTTATTATGATAATATTGGTATGGTTCAATTATGTATGGAACAAAATATCGGCCAAATGGCCACCGCGACCTCGGCGGCACACCTCCATCCGATTGTCCAAATTTTCGATGACGCTGAGGCATAATTGAGGTTCTATGCCGTTAATGTGCCGAATTATCTCATCCTTTAGCTCTTGAATTGTTGCTGGCTTATCGACGTACACCTTTTCTTTCAAATAACCCCAAAGAAAGAAGTCCAACGGTGTCAAATCACATGATCTTGGCGGCCAATTGACATCGCCACCACGTGAGATAACACGGCCATTGAATTAGCTGTGTGGCAAGTGGCACCATCCTGTTGAAACCATATATCGTCCACATCCATATCTTCCAATTCGGGCCATAAAAAGTTCGTTATCATCTCACGATAGCGAACACCATTCACAGTAACTGCCTGACCGGCCTCATTTTGGAAAAAATACGGCCCGATGATGCCGCCAGCCCATAAACCGCACCAAACAGTCACTCTTTGTGGGTGCATTGGTTTTTCGACAATCACTCTTGGATTATCATTCGCCCAAATGCGGCAATTCTGCTTATTGACGAATCCACTTAGGTGAAAATGTGCCTCATCACTGAAGATGATTTTCTTCGAAAATTGATCATCCACTGTTGCCATTTCTTGCCACCATTGTGACCATTGACGACGCTTGAAATGGTCAAGAGGCTTTAGTTCTTGAGTCAATTGCACCTTGTAAGCGCGTAAATGCAAGTTCATCAACGACGAGCGTGAGAGGTGCAATTGTTGGGCACGACGACGAGTTGAGGTGGACGGCTCTTCAGCCACACTATCGCGAACAGCAGCAATATTTTCTGCAGTACGAGCTGTACGAGCATGCACTGGTGTTTTCACATCTCCTACAGACCCGGTTTGCACAAATTTTTGCACGATTTTTCCGATTGTACGCACATTTGAACGATTAAATTGACCGAAAGAATCACGAAATGCACGATATGAATTTTGATTTGAACGCCCATTTTCATAATAAACCTGAATAACTTTAACGCGTTGCTCGATTGTGTATCTTTCCAAGGTTCAAATTGAGTTAGTCTGAAATTGAGAAATGTCAAATGAAATGCAGAAAAAATCTTGACGTTTACGTGTGGTTCACATTCAACATCGGCCCTTAAAATTTAACCACCCTTTACAACTCGTTGTACTGAAAATAGCATTACTTGTGCATCGATTAAGAACATTTTACACATTCTTAATCAAACTAGGTTCAATCAAACGAAAAAGTCACCTAATCAAAGTCAGTAATTCAGGCCAGAAATGTACAATTGACCACAGCGAACAAATCATTCTTTCACCTTGGTATTTGTAGAAAAATAGAATTTTGATTTCGTTGTATGAATTAAATTCAGATTTCAATAATACTGAATCGGTTACGTTTTACTCCCGTCACAATATTTGCGCAAAAATAAATTTAGGTAGCTATCAAAACCATTGTGAATGCGATTATCAAAGTCACACACCGGAAGCAAACAACCCTGTTGGCTAGCATGAGCATGAGGAAAACGTCAAAACAAAAAACTTCAACCGGTGCCAACTTCAAATTTCTTTCTTTTTGACGTGCACTTTGTAAAAAGCGGTGTGTAAATTTCTCTGAAAATCGTAAAATTTCTCAAACATCCGTTAATTAAATTAAAAACCCTACCAATCAGCTATTCAGACATATTTATGACAATGTGAAACCTTAAAAATGATTTATCCATTTGTTAGAGAAATTTGCGAAATTTCATTGTTAATTTTGTTGACACTTTTTCAATCGGATTATTTCTATATTGCAGCTTCAAGATGACTATCCGACCAGCATACAGGCCTAAAATTATTAAGAAGCGTACAAAGCACTTCATCCGTCATCAGTCGGACCGATATGCCAAGCTTTCTGTGAGTTCGAATTTCTTGCACAAGCATCCCTTTCCTAATTCTTTCCTCCCAATTTCCTTTACAGTCAAAATGGCGTAAACCAAAAGGTATCGACAACAGAGTTCGTCGCCGTTTCAAGGGCCAATACTTGATGCCAAACATTGGTTATGGTTCCAACAATCGTACCCGCCATATGCTCCCCACTGGCTTCAAGAAGTTCCTCGTCCACAATGTCAAGGAACTGGAAGTTCTGATGATGCAGAATCGTGTTTACTGCGGGGAAATCGCCCATGGTGTATCATCGAAAAAACGCAAGGAAATCGTTGAGCGCGCTAAACAACTGGCGATTCGTTTAACGAATCCCAACGGACGTCTGCGCTCGCAAGAGAATGAATAAGCTAATAAGTAGATTCCTGTTGTTTTTTATATTTAAAAAAAGAAGTAAATGTACACAATTGCTACCATCATACCCCAATACAAGATGAAGAAACAAATTTTTAAACTATTCCATGGTGTGTTGACTTATTTCAGCAAGTGCTTCGGAAGTGATTTTGATAAGTAAAGTTTTCGTTCCAAAATGGGCTTTGCAGCTGCTCTAGTGTTCACTTAACTTTGTAGTTGTACTGAACAAACGAGGAGTGTTGTGTTTCGCGGTGGTACGGACTGAAATTTTAGGATGTTTCACAAGTTCTGGTGTCTTGTATCCTACGCTGCTTTCCTCCAATAAGTGTTGGATTCTGTTTTGTGGTGGTACAAACTGTGAGTAAGATTTCAGAATGTTTCACAGGTCGCAGTGTCTTATATTCTACGCTGCTTTTCTCCAAAAGGGTGATTCCACTCCAAGAGTTATTTTTCCTTGCTCTTAGTGTTCTATGGGATTTCAACTGATAATGCTGGGTTTCCTTGCGGTCGCTTTTTCCTGTGGCAGTCCTAACTGGTTGTGCTTGGTTCTTTTTAACGTGAAGACTTCCTTGAATACGGATTTGACACGATCGCGTTTTGTTACTATTGTATGCGTCGTATATTGTACAACATTGCGTTCCGTATGTTAAAGAGGCCGGCCAATTGTTACCCTTTTATCTTGAGCATCATTTTTCTGTCGCCTAGAATTCCCGAGTTTTCGCGTAATGTCATCCATCCTAAGCTTACTCTTGGTTTACAGTCGAGCCCAAATATTTAAAATATGAGCACTTAGGAAGAACTGTTCCATCCAAAAGAATATCTGATGCGAGCCTTAATGGCTGAACTGTAATAGTCGGGAGCAACCGGAAGCCAATGTCATAATTCTACGTTAAGTTTCCTTCAGTACTGTCAATTGCTCTGGACACTAAAAAGAGCAGCGATAAGAAAAATAGAAGCCTTCGAAATGTGGGTGTACAGAAGAATCTTACGGATCTCCTGGGTTGACAGAATAACTAACATAGAAGTCTTAAGACGAGTAGGAAGAAAAAGAGAAATAATGCTAACAATCAAGAAAAGAAAACTTGAGTACTTAGGACACATTATGAGAAACAACAAATACCAGCTACTCCCACTAATTTTACAAGGGAAAATCGAAGGGACTATTATAGTTCAGCCTTTAGTGAGCTGAAGAACAAACAAGCTACGTGTTCTGCCTTTGAACGACTGATTCTTAAACCTTTTTATCTCAGAGCTACCTTCCATCTATTAAGCGCATTTTGTAAATCTATTACGTCTCCGTTTGCGATAACTGCATCGTTCGCAAATAATATCGAGGCGTTATCTTTCAAAAGGTAATCTAGAACATTTTTGTGTCTTCTGTGCTATGCTATAAGATCTCTAGGAACCCTATCAAAGACCATATGCATATATTTTGAGGCATCCCGATGTTTCTTGATAAGGTTCCTTAGAATTCCGTGTACGGTAGGCTTGCCTTCAAGAAATCCGCATTATTATCTAGCCCAATTATTTGACGAAGTCGCGCGTTTAACACTCCTTCGGCGATCTTCATTGCATGTGACATTAGTTTGACCAAGCGGTAGTCATTGCATTCGTGTTGCCCTTGTACAATGTGATTTATGTGGTGTAATTTTTTGTATTTGTAGTTCTAACATGGTTTCTATCTTTGAAATGGTTGTAGATAGACGCATACCATCTTTGGCAATTTTGATAGAAAAAAAGCATGTTGAAAATTTTGGATGGACTATTAATGCAAAATTTTGAAAAAAAAAAAAAAACGTAAAATGTGAAAATTTTATGAAAAATTCTATTAAAAGCTGATTTTGAACTCCTTTGACGCATTAGATTAGATTAGATTGAAGAATGAGGCGGGATCTAGTCCCAAGTCACTGCGGACACAGGTGGGCCTTGTGATATCCTCGAATAAAAGCTCATCCATGATGCCAGATTTAATGATGAATTCGGCTATGTCTTTGGGTGCGCTGGCAGATATTTCTTCTGCTTTCAGGTAGAAGTTACTTAGGAAACGATGACGTGTTTTAATAAAACAGTCACAGTGGCGAAGTCATTTTTCTGCTGATTCTTCATCTTCGTTGCACATTCTGCATACGTCGTCTTGTGCTATTTCCATGGCCATGATGCGTTTTTTAACCCCGCAGTGTCCGGTTAAGAAACCTGCGATCAAGCGAATATGACTCTTACTTAGTTGTAAGAGTTGTTTCCTTCTTAGGTGGGAAGCATTTGGCAAGAATTTTTTGGCCTGTCTGTTACCTTCAGTTTCCATCCAGTAATGATACGCTTTTTCTTTGAGCCAGTTTTTAATACTACTTTTTGCAGTGCTGTTAGGTATTCCGCAGAATGGTCTTGGCATCATGAAGTTTGATGCGGATCTTTTTCTCGCTAGTTCATCAGCTTTTTCATTATCTTCATAACCGCTGTGACCAGGTACCCAAATGAGATGAACTCTGTTTGTGCTGGTCAATGTTATGAGTAGTTGAAGACAATCCCATACTAGTTTTGAGGTAATTTCATATCCCTTAATCGCAAGAAACCGGCTTTGCCTTAAAGAATATAAATATTCTTGTTGGTTATAGATCTGTTTATGTTCTCCCGGATATACAGCTCTATTGCATGTACTTCGGCTTGAAATACTGAGCTACTTTTATCCATACTTGCGTATAGGAGAGTATTCGTGCTCAGTCCATATACTCCGTCCCCGACTCCTTCATCTGTTTTGGACCCATTTGTGTACCATACATGAGAGTCTCTAGTAAATGTAAGTTTATTCTGTTCCCAGTTACTTTTATCTGAAAATGTAATCTTGAAGTTGTGGCTGAAGTTGAATTTCGTAAGACATTTGTTTGTTATACTTATTTCAAGTAGTTCATTCTTTTTTATTTCTTCTACAAGGTCAGAATGAATAGATCTTGTATTTTTTTCATCCTCTGTGATGAGCATATAGGCATTTAGGTAGATTTAGGATGAATTCTAGCGCTGCCGTGGGAGTAGTTCTCATGGCTCCTGTAGCACACGCACAAGCTAGTCTTTGTAATTTATTGAGCCTGTCTTGGTGGACCTTTGTTTAGTTTTTTGCCACCATACGGATGCTGCGTATGTGACAATAGGTCTCGCTATGGCTGTTTACATCCATAGAGTCATTTTGGGATTTAGTCCTCAGTTCTTGCCAAGAAGACTTCTGCTGGTCCACAGGAAGATCCTGGCTTTGTCTATGGCTTTATTAAGATGAGAATTCCATGTGAGTTTTTTATCCAGGGTTATCCCAAGGAATTTGACTTCTTTTGATAATTCTATTGTTTCACCAAAGAGTGTGGGTTTTCTGAGCCTATCGAGCTTTCTTCTCTTAGTAAAGCAATTATTGGTTGACATTTAAGCCAACTTTCCTGCACCAGCCGGCAACTAGGTTTAATGCCCTCTGGAGGCGATCCGAGATTGTTTCTTCTCATTTACCTCTTATTAGGATAGCAATGTCACCTGCGTACCCTTGGACATAGGTTAGGTTAGGTAACTGGGTGCCCTTGTTGACAGGGTTGTCAACAGTTCACCCTTGGACATAGAAGCCATCGTTATCGAGTATTGTCAGCAGTTCATTGACTACGATGGACCATAGCAAAGGGGAGAGAACTCCTGAACTGAGTTTATGGCTGCCTAGTGTGGTTTTTCTTTCCCTGTCTTCTAGCATACCTTTTATCGATTTGAGCTTCTGAAGAGCATGGGTAGTTGATTTCCCAGGTTGATAGGCATATTCATTTTTATGAAGGGGGTTCATACGAAGGGCCCCATCTCTGATATGTCTATCTAGAATTTTCTCCATCGTCTTTAGGAAGAAGGAAGTAAGGCTTATAGGCCTATATGATTTTGGTAGATCTATTGGTCTGCGACCTACCTTAGGTATATATTTAACGATGACCTCTTTCCATTTATTTGGTATGTCACCCCACGCATAACTAGTTCTGAAGATGTTGATCAGTATTGGCATTATGAGAGGGGTGCCCTTTTGTAGGAGTGCTGGAAATATACCGTCTTCTCCTGGGGCTTTGGAAGGTTGGAATAAGTGCCTTTGACGCATAGAAATGTAAACTGTTGCAAGGTGCGTTGCATGCCTTTAGATATACCGTCAAGGAGTTGAAATAGTATAAGTAGTTAGTCAAAACAAACTTTAAGACCTCGTAGCTGGCAACGAGGAGGAAATGGATCCCCTCTCATAAAATTGTTTTCTTGTCGAAGTACGATTTATCATCTTCAGAAGTTTGATCTCTGAAGGGGGATCACCGTATAAAATATGAGTAATATGTTTAGCGAAGTCGACATCTTCACAGCATCTGCATGTGTCTGAATCTGCAAAGATGCTTCGCAGAGAATACATAATAATATTTATAACAGAGCAAGACTCAAGCACTACTGTGCTATCTAGGTGTTTTATTTTTCTCAGAACAAAAAGTTGAACTAACAGAATGGAAGTGCATACATAATATAAATATTTGGCATACTTAGATCTAAGCGGTATGAACAATACCTTCGTTACAATCGTAGATAATTTACAAAACCGACTACCTGAATTGTAATGTATTTGAAATTGTTATTTGGGTTTACATAATGTGTATCTGAGCAGTATAAGTACTTTTTTCTCCTGATGAGTCTATCCCATTCAGAACCTACTTACTCAAACCTAGTTTTAAATTTTAGTTGCATTGTTTAAGAAATTGTCTCATGTTTTTCATATGAATTTACACATTCGTATTACACTAATTTTGTGTATGAAATAGATTAGAAAGAAACCTAATTAAAATTGAAACATAAACATTGAATAACTTCTTTATCGAAAGTGTTAAGACAAGTAAACGGCAGCATTTCTCTACTTCCTTACTCTGATGATATTCCCTTCCACGTAAATCGATTTGTATTTCAAAGCATAGAAGTGAACGCGTTGAGGAGCCAGTTAGGCAAATGAACACAAAAAACGACTGCTTTGGTTTAAATTCTAAAATGATATTGGACAGTAAAGATACAAATTCCCCTCCCTTACTAGAAATATTTAACTCATCGTTTGAGCCTGGTGTGTTTCCCCAGAGTTGGAAGAACGTCGTCGTTATTTAAGTGAAAATACGAAAAATGCAAGGATTCCAGTGGAGTGATATATAAATATGTTGCCCACGTATGAAAAAATTTTGTTGAAGCAAGTGAACTTCTATGTCAAGAAAAATGAAGATTCAGGCGTGGACACTCAAAGCTAGAAATATTGCCAAGTTGGTCATGATCATTCGTTCTTCTTGCATAGTTCCAATTTCGTTAAGCTAAGGATATTCAGAATCATCACGGTCATGAAATAGCTCAATCGTGTCTCTTCAGCGGGAATGTCCCGTCCATCTGCTTCGGAAATTTCATTTATATCCTATTGATCCAAGTTTGCAAACCCTTCTCCAGCAATTAGCCTTCCAAGCTGAACTAACCCTTCCACATCCATTTCCGTGTCACTTGGGGATGCTTGGAGATGTAAATGTCTTTTCCAAGCGAAGTGCCGAGTTGGTGGTTTTAGTTCTCCCCATGTTCGTTTTATATTGCGGACTGCATCCAAAACTGTAATTTTTTCCAAAATCTTCGATTACTGTCAATGCCATTTTCTTTATCAGAAGCTTTGATTAACTCCGAAAATGTATGCTTTAGGTAGTTTATCCTAAAGGTTGCAATCACTCCTTGGTCCATTGGTTGGATTAAAGCAGTTGTGTTCGGTGATAAGAAGCAAACTATAATGTTTGAATGCAAGTATGTGAGATATGCTGGATGTGATGTTACGTTGTCCAGGACAAGCGACACTTTAAAAGAAATGTTGTATTTTTTACAATATTCCTCGACTTCAGCTGCAAAATTGACCGTTAACCATTCCTTGAATTTGGAAGCAGTTATTCAGTCTTACTTGCTCGATCTCCAGTGATCAGGCAAATTTGGCTCCGAAAGGCCTTTGAAAGCCCTTAGATTTTAAGCTGTATGGATAACTTGCGTCTTAAATGTCCCTCGGTGTTTGCGTGAATAGGTCTTTTGCCGCTTTAAATCCTGGAGCAGACTTCTCCTCACTGAATATTTGGTGAGGAGAATACCATCCGGCCCCGCAGCTTTAAAAGTTGCCGGAAGACGATTTGCTGCTTCCTCATCGGCACTAGCTGCTTCTCCAACCCCTACTTGCGATTCTTCACATCCTTACTTACTTTTTAAACGGTCATACAATTACAAGGCCTTTTCCCGAATAACAACTGTGCTGAAAGGCATTCGGTTGGATGTTTGTCATTGTATCCATGTAGCTAAAATGTTTTCCATCCGTTCAACCAAAGCTGATCGAACTCTGCAGATTCACTGGACTGCGTAACCGACAATTTGTTGCGATCCTTATTAAAGCTAATCCTTCATATACTCGACTCATTTATTCCAGACATTTTTTCCTAAAGCAGTCGGCTTCTCTCCATTTTCTTCTTTCTATTTTCTTAGCCAAACTCAGGATTTTTTTTTTCAATTGAACTTTCTCCTTGAACAACAAAATGAAGAGTCATACAATACATTTCCACTAACAGTTTGTTCCTTCTTTTACCATTGCGTTCAAGTTATGTAAGTTCAAGGTTGTTGTTACTACGCCAAAACTTCCCACTGCACCTCTGCTGAAAAATCAACTTGGCCCTTACGCCAATGGCAAATAACTACGGAAATATGTACATGCACACACGGAAAAAAGTATTGGAATAAACACCATTTCTCAAAACAAATGTCTCCAGTTCGAAGATAAACAACAAATTCATGCAAATTTGTTTGACACAATATTCATTTATTAGTTCTTTAATGAATTACAGAAATTAATCAATGAGACCTCGTTTTTTTCCCAGGAAAAAAGCATTTTACTGGATTAAATTATATAATATAATACATAGAAATTAATAATGAGTTGCCATACTTTTCTCTTAATAATTCCTTTTAATCAATTTTGCATAGAAAAAACTAGCTTTTTGGTGACATCGGGTTCAATTTTGCTCCACTCATCAGCGAGTATCTCTTTCAATCTGGATTTGTTGGTAATATGATGTTTACGAATCCGTTTTTCCAACACATCCCACAAATGCTCGATTGGATTCATGTCTGGAGATTGTGATGGCGTCTTTAAAGTGCGTGGAGTATTGTATAGTATCCATTCACGAACTATATCAGCGCTATGCTTGGGATCGTTATCTTGCTGGAAATAGAAGTTACTCGCAAGACTAAACTTTTCAGCACTTTTTTTGAGGTTTTCTTTCAAGATATTCATGTAAACCATTCTATTCATGATACCGTCGATGAATACTAGCTCCCCAACTCCCGAAGCCGCCCTACACCCCCAGACCATTACTCCGCCACCTCCATGTTTTACCGTTTGTAGCAGGTCAATACATTTATGTTGGTTAACTTTATTAATATATGGTTTTTGTCTGGGTATTCTTGCGTTGTAGCCAGCCTTGTAGATGATATTTCGCACCGTTCTGGGTGTAACAGTTTTATCGAAATTCTCAACTAACTGTGCTGCTATTTCTGAAGAAGTTGTTTTTTTGGTTTTCTTAATAATTTTCACAATGGACTTTTCTTATTTTTCAGAGAGCTTTTTGGGGAGGCAACTCCTGGGTGAATTTTCTAAAGTTTTGGAACATTTAAAACAGTTCTGCAAAACGGCTTTTGCCCACTATGTCACCAATTTCAGCCAATGTTTTCCCCTTGGAACGAAGGTCCAAAATAATTTGTCTTGCACACAAAGTAGTTTCTCTTTTGCCTACCATGCTTCGCCTTTGTCACTAAACTCTTGAATGACAATGTGTAAAATTCGACTAACGGCAATTCACAGAGCACCCAGGAGGAATGAGCAACGGTATTTTCTTGTTATAGGAACAAAGAACAAGGTTTATCAGTTAATTTAACTGACTTGATAGTTAAAAAATAATGTTGTGCCAATATTTTTTTCCTCAGAAAAAAACAAGTCTGATTGATTAATAATTTTGTTTTATTTATTTGTTAAGCTAGGCATTAATTTTTTTTCTGTAATTTGTTAAAGAATTAATAAATAAATATTGAGTCAACAAATTTTTATAATTTTTTTTGTTTATTTTTGAGCTGGAGGCATTAGTTTCTACAAATGGTATCTGTGCTAATACTTGTTTCCGGGTGTGTATGTTATTATTTGGTGCAACAGAAATAGCGTGTCATTTCAGGATTCGCGCAAATTGAATTTTACTAGGCAAATGCATTTCGTATAAAGCGAAACCGCACAAAACGAAGTCGCGCAAAGCGAGGGACGAATGTATATACTTATCTATAAGAGTTCCTTTTAAATTCATAAAAACAATTAAAAAAAAAGAAGATAACTTTATGTTAGGTGTGGCGAAACCAACCGAACGGAACGCAAATATTATATTATTGTTTATTGCTCGGAATTTAGTTAACGTTTTTATAGTTTATAGGCCATTGCATTTAGCACTGCGTACACTTCCCACAGTTTTCCTGGCTATAAGCAATGTTTTCATTATTGCAAGCAAAAATTCAAGATAAACATTAGTTCTACTACTTACCATAATGCTTTTTATATGCTTTCTTTACCAAACTTGAACTTGTCCAGTACCTCCATAAGTAGTTCCCATTAAACCACAAGGTGGTATTTATTCTACAAAAGCGGACTTATTTGCTTTTTTTCCCTACTTTTTAGATAAGAAAAACCGTTGATGCTTCGTGCATGCTACTTATTCCGATTCTGCGCAATTTTCAAAGCCAATACACCCTAATCTCCAAGCTTGTAAATTCAAATATTTGGGGGAGCTCCCACTCAAAACATGCAATTTATATTCAAGTTTCGGACGAACGTAATTTTAATAGATCGGAGTGAAAAACCGTCACACCTTTTGAGGAATCCCAAGCATTTAGAACCACTTTTAGCAGCATCAATAATCTGATGATATCACCGAAGGTCTGTAACAACATATATATGTACATGCCGAGCATTGACAAACCATTAGATTCCTCAACATTAACTCCACACATTCTAAATTTGACCACTTAAATTCCGCTTTAGAGGCTGCTTCATCACACGTTAGTTTCTCATTTAGCGGTCGTTTGGTAAACCTAGACACGGTGTGTATTGAATCTCTAGCTATTTTTTTGCGAACGCTTCTTTAGACCTGGGATTTGGTAAGATGTCGTTTTTAACAGACAGTTCCAAAGTTCGAATGCAATCATCGGCAGGTTGCTTTAACTTAAGTTCTACGGCGACGAAATGTTTTAGAATATTCTCTGCAAATTATATATATGGGAAACAAAATGAATTGAAAATAACTTTTTTTTAGAATTTTATTAAAAAAAAAGGTTAACATTTTTTTTTCCTCTTTTGCATTTTGGAATGGAACACGACAAGTTCTATCCCCTACTGACATAAAGTAGTATATTATCCTGTATAGTGTAATGGATTATAATAAGTTTTAAATAAAAAAAAACTTCAAATAAAAACCTTAATTGGACCAATAACATCGTGCTCTTCTGCCATGTGTGCGTCCAAAATATCCCTTGCACCCAGAACCCTGTGGCATATGATGCAAGGAAACTCTTTTTGTGTTGGTTTCTTTTTCACTGTGATATCCTGCTTTGAGTCCGTGTCATCTTCACTACGATCTTTGTGGGTTTTCAAATGTACCTTAAGAGTGTACTTTTCGGTGAATTTTTTCCCACATACCTCACACGGATACATAGGCCTATCCTCCTGGTGGGTGACCATATGATGGCTAAATGTTTTCTTCGACTTAAATGTCTGGTCACATATGCTGCAAACTAATGGCTTTTCTTCCGCCTCGTGGTGCATCTTGTGATTATACAAGAGGTTGGCTTGTGAGAACCTTAGACCACATTTTTCACATTGAAATTTCTTCTTGTCCCAGTGCAAGTGCATGTGTCGAATAACGTTTGAGCGGCGAGAATATCGTTTGGGGCAGTATCGACACTCATTTTCGGACTTGCCCTCGTGAATATTCATATGTAATTCCAGGTATTCCTCATCTCTGCGTAGGACTCCGCAAATGTGGCATCTCTTAGCTTTCTCATGTGAATCTAAGTGCGAACGTAGGGAGAATTTAGAACTCAACATCTTTTCGCATATAGAACACTGATAGGTTGTTACTGGAGGAATTGTAAAGCTTTCCTCCGTGTTATCCTGACTGGAGCCTTCGTTTCCATCATTATCCATGTCGGATTGGCCTCCCATAGAATCATCACTGCCGATCTCCTCTTTGATTTCTTGTTGTTCGTCTTCATCCTCGAAATCAAGCGTATTCAAAGATGTCTCCAACATGCGTGAAAGTTTTCTTTGGTGCATGAGCAGTTGTAGCATTATCTGATCGTATTCAACCAATTTTTCGTAGCAAGGACCGCAGACATAATGGACATCTTGAAGAATAACGTCCCCTTTGATGCATTTAGCGAGATGAGCGAGAACATCTTTTATTGATTTCTTTGACGACAGGACAGTTGTTTCTGTGATGTTTCTGAAGTCAGCACTTGCGTCGTATTTTCGACGGCACAGTATGCACCTGGATATATCCAGATACTCTTCTTTTATATCCATTTGCAGAACAGATCTTAAAAATTCATGCAAGTGTGTACCTTCTCTAAATCAATTAATTTTGTGTGTAAGCACTTTGACGTTTCTTTTTTCCTGGACTCAAAATATGACATTTTCTGGGCATATACAGTGGCCTCAAACTAAGGCTCTATTCATACTGAAGTGTTGATGAACAGTGTTTGCGTTTGTGAAATTCAGAAAACAGGAGCGATTACTAGGTGGCTTTACATGGTGTTCTTTTGATACTGTCAAAGAAACGTACAGATTGTCAACATTGGTATGATCCAAGTATTTTAATTAACAAATTCTGACTGACATGTTAGTGAGTTTTACAAAATGTCAAAATCAGTTAGGAAAAATTGTTATTTCGCTTCGGAATTTTAATCTAAAACTAGTTTTTATTATTATTGTTTTTACTCATTAACAGAAACGATTTCAGCTCAAAATGAATATCAGGATAAATTGGAATGAACAAAAATTGCAGCATTTGACATTTATGAAGTTGCCAGCGTTCTAGGTTAGGTTTGACAAACATTTTAGTGTCTAGTTAAAATTTTACTCACATTTTGCACGACCTAAAAACGATTTTTAATAGTTTAACTAGATTTTATTAAAATGTTTAATTAAAAGAATCGAATGGTACCGAGAATTATCGAAAGTGATGACTGCTAATAGTTACTCACCTCTAGTAAATCTAGCAAGATCCGAGCTATCAGCTGTTGAAAGGCCAAAAAGCCATTCCATGATTTTGCAGCTTAGTGGCTAGCGGAAAGAGTGCGCTTGAAATCCTTAAGCTGAAATCGTTTCTGTTAATGAGTAAAAACAATAAAATTAAAAACTAGTTTTAGATTCAAATTCCGAAGCGAAATAACGAGTTTAAATAACTGATTTTGACATTTTGTAGAACTCAGTAAAATGTCAGTCAGAATTTGTTGATTAAAATACAGTCAACTAGAGGAATAAATAAGTATTTTTGTTGTCAATTGGAGTACGAATCATCTATAATTAAATAGTTTGTGTCTGGAATAATGTACGTGTACAATGTCATTTGAGTTTAGTTACCAAAAATTCAGAACATCTAATTGTTTTAACTTATTTAATTATGGAATGAATCATCGATAACATATTCCGACCATCGATTTTCCATTTATCAATCTATTGAAGACAGTTTAAAATTAAATTTAACTCAATTCTATTCTAAATGTAAAGCTTAGTAAGTGGTAGACTAATTCTAGAAGATTTTAATTGAGAAACTTAGTTTCGAGTATTTACTGGATGTATTCATAATTACAGATAGTAAACGATAGTTTTTTTTTAAAAAAAAATCTATTGTTTCTGGCTTTCATTCGAAGACCCAATCGTAAATGGATTACATTGACAAATGACGTTATTCTCTTGTTCTTATCTTAGTAAGTGCTCCAGTGAAAAATTTCATTGTTATATCACCTCCACATTTCTCTGCTGGCGCTAGCAGCCTAAAGTTTTGACGGACCTGTCATCCTGGTACAAACATTCATCCTGGTTTTTCTACATTATGTGCTTGGAGGCACCGAGGGCGAGGGTAGATTATGTCTTCCGACCTATCCGGCAAAGGTCGACCTCTACTATCCGATCCGTCCATTGTATGCAGCTTTCCGGCAAGCCATATAAAACATATGGACTTTCAACTTTTCGCAAGCATCGAAACGAATCATATCGGAAGCATTCTAACTGTGTATTAAAATGTTGTCAATCCTCTCCTACTGAACTCAAAATTGACTAAGAATTTTGCAATTTTTTCCCTTACAAATCCTGATATTGGTTCGAAGACCAACATTTTCTTTTAACTTGATACTCCTCTTTTGCTGTTCTTCTTTTGCATTGCAGAGTTTGTTTTCTTTTGTGTTATTTGTTTTGTTTCTAAGTTCTGTTCTTAAAAAGGGAAATTAATTTAAATTTAAGGGTTCGAATGACCCTTTCCTAACAAACAGTTTTTTTCCGTTGTGAGGTCGACATAATATTAAGGGCAGATCTTTAGTTAATTTGCCAATAAAAAACTGGCTTAGTTTTAATAAATCCCAATGGGGAATGCGAGCGATAAACACACGAACATACGGGTAGACAACTGAGTTCCACTCTAAGGGTTATTCTCCCTCCTTTGACCATTAAAGCAGCGGTATTAGGAGCAATGAGCTTTACACCTATGATCGAATAACTATTTCCTTTCCTGTGTTGCTATGAACAGCTGAAATTTATTGAAGAATCCGGGAAGAATGAAAATTTGTTTTACTGTACATGTGCCTAACAAATAAAATTAAAAGTCCACAAATATCCGATGTTAAAATTGTCGTGAGGAGCATTCCAATTACGCACAGCACGATAGCTATTTGCTTCCGATCTGATCCAGCATTTCACTTTCGCCATTACTCAAAAAAGCGGAAAAACGATAAAATTATGAATGAAAAATTAATAATTGAACCTTTTTCAAACTGTTTTGCACAATTATGACACATATTGTGTGCACAACCAAACAAAAACAATACGTTAACGAATATGGTGTATCTCTTTTGTGTGAACATAACCTCAATTCCTTTCTTGTGGGTTCACAAATGAAATTTAATTTTCTCTACAAACTCTTCCCCTGTCCAAATTATTCTGCAAAACAATTTATGAAGTTATTTACCCCATTTCTACAAACAAATGGCAAATTCCTATATTAAGCTTTCCAACCTATCAGGCAGAGGTCGACATTTCTAATCCAATTCGTTCATTCTATGCAGCTTTACAGCAAATCATACAAAATATATGGGCTGCCAAATGTACAACTTTTCGGAAGCACCAGAACGGATCGCTGAAGTTTTTATTGACCAAAATATAAATTACGATTAATGTAACAGGAAATCATCATTCTGTGGCATCACTTTTAAGAAATTATTGTGAAAATTTGATAGTACTCAAAAGAATATATCATTCCTTTGCGCTTTGTTGTTCGTATACATTCCTCAAACTTTCATCTACTGTTGAGTCGATGGCTCGTGATATTTACAATTACATAGTTAATAGTCCAAAACGGACTACAGCGTTTGAAAGAGTTGTCAAATTTCTGGATGACAAGCTAAAGAAACACACCATTGCCAAACGATGTGTGTATCTATCTCTCGAACTAGTCAATTGCCAATAATAAATAAATTGAATAGAATTCTACAGAGTGAGAAAGTCCAAGTCGATATTCTATACGAACAAATTAAGCGTTTAGTATTTATATTACAGGACAATTTCTTTAAATCAATGCTCATTAATTCAAATAACATTCAAAAAACAGATTTTAAAAATCTTTAATATATCACGGACGATAATGAAATTTAGCTTGATGTTGATGTAAAAAATCAACTTAATTCATTAAACGATATACATACATTCAAATGAAATAAAAACCTTTAAAAGAATGGTATGAACGGAACACTAATGCATTCAGCACGGTGTCTGTCTGTCAGTCTATCCATCTGTCCATGTGTCTATTACATGTTCGTAACTTTTAAACCGTTTGAGCTAGGGAGCTGTAATTTTGCGTGGCATCAAAAATTAGTAAACGGATTTGAAATTTAACTTGTTATCCAGTCATCCAGTTGAACTTTAATTAATAAAACACTGTAGAATAAAGAAAGAATATATATTAGTATAAATCTTGTAACATAAAACAAAAAGTAGGGTCCTATTTATAAAGTAAATTTATTGATTGTTTATTAAATGCTTATAAATCACGAGCTGCTAGATCCTGTTTTTAATATACATTTTGCAGTAAACATTGTTCTGTTAAAAATATTCAAGTAGGTTATTACGCTTTTTGCAGCTATGAATAATTACCCCCTCTCTTCGCTGTCACCGAACGAAACTGAAACAATCCTCTCATCTCCTGTTACTTTTGACGTTTCTACTTCTTTATTCTAAGGCGGTGATAGTGCACGTATATACGTATTCTGATGTTTACCTTATGATGATTTTTTTTTTTTAATTTTCAATTTGAATGAATTTGACTTATAGAATAAATTTTTTGTGCCTAAAAACGCTTAAAAACCAGTATGCACAAAACGAAGTTGTAAAACAACTACACATATAGGAAAGTTATAATTCGTCTGGAACGGATTTTTTTAGATCCTATCGCCGCATCTTTTAACTCACTTCTAGTGAGCGTGGCATTGTTAAATTTATAAAACAGATGCAAACATACTTTTTATACACAGGATGTTTCTGCGATTTTTAAGGAATTTTATCACAAAACTGTTGCTAACATTTTTTCTTAGGAGAACAATTTATAACCGAAGTTCACGGATTCTGATAAAATATTCACAATAAGACTTGAAAAGGTTATATATTTTTTTTAAAAACGCGTCTAAAAAATGAGCGTGGTCATATATAATATATTGTAATATGCGAGCTACGGCTCGAGTAGATAAAACGATATTCTGTGAAATTTATTTCTTTATTTTCTAGTCTATAGAATATATATATAGAATATACTATTCTTCGCAAATTCTTTTCTTACAAGGTCTCTTTCCTCTCAAATTACCTTATCTCCTTTTAATTACTTGATTCACAAATCCAAACTAATTACTTCTTCTTGTTAACTCTCAACTTTCATTTTATCACAAAATCACAACTTCGCCCATTATCACTCTTCCAATCTCTTCGTGCGGTTCAAAACCGACTGTGTGGTCTGGATCGTCATCTGTCCTTATATAGCAGAAGTTTCTCATAGCCAGAAACTTCTAGCAAATTCTTCGACCACTGGAACAAAAAAAATTCTGATGTAATAATTCCAAGATGACAATCATTTCGTGCAGTTATAATTCTCTCTTGTTCTCTCTTATCCGTGATATTATCCGAACTGTGGAGACTAATTGCAGACACGAACCTCAAATGAAAAGACACTTCGGAATTTGTTGCCTGTTCGAGGGAGTAGTTATTATGCTACATTATGTTACAATATGTACGAAATGTAGAGAAAAACGACATTTTCTTAAAAGTGGGCGTGTCTGTGGGCGGATTTTAGCAATTTTTACACTTGTACTGCTTGAGTTTCCAGAAAGATTATATACTACATTACATGATCCTATCTCAACATTTAAGGTCCAAAAAGTGGTGACATCCAGACGGGCGGGCATGGTTAGATCGACATAACTTTTGATGTCAATTACAAATACATATAGTACATATATAAATTAATTAATTAAATTTTTAATTCAAATTTCCTGTTCCGTTGTGTCAGGATTAAGCTGCTGAGCGGTAAAATCCGGTCTGCCGCGAGTTTCAAACCAGTTTGCTGTCAATGAGCTGAGCACGTTCTGTGAGCCGGCTTAAAGTAAACTCAGTTCTACAATGCGCTCATTTCGTTAGGGGCTAAGCTATAGATGACAGGTCGACTTCTTCATAGTGATCAGTGACCATTTTGGTTTGTCACAGGCTTAATAGAATGAACAAATTTTTCATGTCAAAAAGATGATGTGCTCTGATAATTGAATAGAACCATTCCAATATAATTATCCGCGCGTGTACTGCAATCTTTATCCAGAACATTATCAAAAGAAAACCATGCATGCAAAGTATGCAAGTCTTTGCAGACGCATTATCGAAAGACGAAAGCCACTTTTAACATTAACTATCTAACACTGTTTTCGATAACTTCAGTGTGGGTAGTGCCTTAGTTTCCTTTGCTGCGCAAGCCCAAGCCCAAGGCGAATGTTAAACGTCAATTTCTGATATACTGAAAAAAAGAGTTTTAAATCAAAGTGTAAACAATAAGTCCACAAAATATACATTTTTTATGAATTTTTAAGATTTCATTATATAAAATGGCCATGACAGAGCAACACCTTGTTATTTCAAGGTGCAAACTATGCTGTCGGAAATATGATGCCGAAGCTGATTTCAAAAATATAACAGAGACACATCTCCCCACGTCCAAAAAATCTATTAAAGAAGTTCTAAGTCATCTCGCCAAATGCATCAAAGGACAAGTTATTCTTCCAGACTTCTCTTATGTCTGCGGCCCGTGTTATGAAAAACTTGCTGAGTACGATCAAATAATGCTTCAGCTGCTCATGCACCAAAAGGAACTCTCCCATCTTCTGGAGACCACTATAAATACGCTCGATAACTACGATGAAGAGGAGTACGCCAGCGAAGATTCCAGGGAATTTTCTAATACGGATGAGGTCTGTGATGATGATTCCCAAGATTCTTATACTATTCCTATTGACTCTCCATATGAATGCTCAATATGCGACCAGAAATTAAAATCTGAATCTTCCTTACGCAAGCACTTAGATGCGCATGCTAAAGCAAAAAGGTGTCCCATTTGTGGAGTACTACGCAAAAATGAGGAATACCTGGAACTACATATGAATGTTCATGAGGGCAAGACTGAAAATGATTGTCGATATTGCCCGAAACAATATACTTGCCGCGCACACGTTATTCGACACATGCACTTGCACTGGGACAAGAAGAAATATCAATGTGAGAAGTGTGGTCTACGATTCTCACAGGGCCAACAGTTCTACAATCATAAGATGCATCACGCTGCGGAAGAAAATCCGCTGATCTGCAGCAAGTGTGGTCAGACTTTTAAGTCGAGGAAAACATACCGAAACCACATGATCACTCACCAGGAGGATAGGCCAAAATATCCGTGCGAGGTGTGTGGAAAGAAATTCTCCGAAAAGTACACGCTAAAAACGCATTCGAAGCTGCACAAAAATCCAAATGATGAGGACTACGACCCAATTAAAAAGAAACGAACAGAGAAGGAGTTTCCTTGCATCATATGTAACGTGGTACTGGGATCAAAGGAACATTTGAGTACACATATGGCTGGGGAACATGATGTCATTAGTTCAGTTATTTAATCTTTACTTTAAAGTTAAATGAAACTATTAGTAGCAATTGATGCACTCAATGTATTTTGATTTTGGGAAGTAAATATGTAAAGCCAAATGTAATCCATTTCATTAAAAAAAAAGTACACGATTATTTACCATAATATCAGCAAGGAATGAAATTTTTTTTTTTTTAATAAACTAAAAAAAAAATTAGATGTGTATCGTCTATTCTTCAACATAAGTTGCAATAAATATAGAATTCATACTGGGAGGTTTTTAACTTACAAGAAATGTTTATGGAATGGTACAGGGCAAGTGTGTAGAATTATTGTTATAGGAACAGGGCTCACCGTGAGGAAATATGTCTAGGTACAGCGCAACCGTGTGGAAATATGAGCACATGACCTAACCGTTTACGTGATATTTCTTTTACTGCAATAGATGTACAAAGCGGTGACCATTTTGATCTAAGCATTTTTATAATCTTCAAGGATAGTTTGCTTTCTCTGTTGGAATTTAAATTTAAATGGTGTTACAGTCCAAGGTGGACCTGGGCCTCAACCTACAATAGTCTCCAGCTAGTTCGAGCTTGTGCCGTTTCCAGTTTTGCACAAAAAGTTGGTTGAGGTCCCTTTCCAATTGTGTTCGCCACCTAAGGTGAGGTCTTCATTTACCGTGGAGTTCTTCCAGGATGGGTTCGAAGACTTTGGAGCGTTGATGTTTGTTTACTCTACATGTCTTTGCCAGCTTACGCGCTGAACTCGAACCCTTCTGACTAGGTCGATATCGCTGTTCAACAGGTATAGTTCGTTGTTGATACAAAACTTACCAAAATAACTCGAAGAATTTGTCTTCTAAAACAACCAAGGGTGTTTTAATTCGCCTCTAATAACGTCCACGCTTTTGCGCCATATAGCAGGACTGGTATGGTTAGGGTCTTAACTCACCTCAGTTCTACGTGAGACGTTTTTGATACACAATATTGCTTATTAGCCCAAAGAAACAGCGGTTGGTGAGAGTGAATCAGTGCTCGTTCTCTGTGCTGGTATCTTTATTGGAATTTACAACAGAGCCTTGGTGGATAATAGAAGTCCACGTATTTTTGAAAGATCGTACATCTGATGTTAATTCGAGAATTTTGTACAAGAAACCACATCACAGCGCTTGTCCTTGTCGTAGTCGTTTTTGACATCAAAAGCGTCGGTAATATTGTTACCGATCTTGATGGAGCAGTGTGCATTCTTCATAGTCATAGTCATCTTTCACAAACAGATGAATTTGGCAGGGTTGCCGAAACTAGCCATACATAGCTCTGGGGCCCTACTCTGTATTTTGATTAGGAAGTCAAAATGTTTGAAAGCAGATGAACTGCTACTTAGTAATCCGAAAATCGGACTGTTACATTCGACAATCGAACAACTATTTGTATAAGGCAACAATTCAATTTCCTTTCTGAAAATAGTCACTTTGTACTTCGAAAGCTAGTGTCAACGTCGCTCAAATTTCGGATATTTCATTCGTTAAGGGTTTAGCTTGCGGATTGGTTCATTTTTTTTTGGAAGTGAAAGATTTTTCTATAAAGAAAGAAAAGCATTTTATTTAAAAGATGTCAACTGATAAACTATAGTCACAAATTTGCATTTTATTGGGCTTTAATTTTAAACGCAGCTAATATCTTTTACGCACATAATTTCCAACCGTTGAGTTTAACAACGCACCAAATTTTAATCAAATTGACAGGGCTGACTAGGGAATAAATCGATTTTGCCATCCTACTCCCGATTTTTGCTTTAGTTGACTTATTTTTCACTGCTGATCGTGAATATGGGAATTAAAATGTTCGAAAACAATTAGTTTTTTATCGTTGCTAAGACTATTCGAGCAAAATAAAATGTTTGCCCGTCTCTAAATCATTCGATAAAATTCTAGCAAAATTAAACTGTAGGGACTTATGTAGTTTCGTTGGAAGATATTGTAGCATAATAATAACTACGCGCCTATGTCTATGCAGCAAATTCCGAAGTGACTTTCCATTCTGGCAGAATTTTTGGTTCAAACTGTCCTTCATTCGAGGTTCGTGTCTGGGACGAAGTCTCCACAGCTCATGTCAACGAAAGAGACAAATAATATTAGGGATAATATTAGGGATAATATTAGGGAATTATAACTGCAAGAATTATTTCTCTTGTTCCAGTGGTCGAAGAATTTGCTAGAAGTTTCTGGCTATCAGAAACTTCTGCTATATAAGGACAGATGGCGATCAAAAAAAAACACAGTTGGTTTTAGAACCGTGGCGAAGAGATTGGAAAAGTGATAATGGGCGAAGTTGTAATTTGGTGATAAATTGAAAGTTGAGAGTAAACAAGAAAAAGTAATTAGTTTGAATTTGTGAATTAAGTAATTGAAAGGAGATAAAGTGATTTGAGAGGAAAGAGACCTTGTAAGAAAAGAATTTGCGAAGAATAGTATAGTGTGAACTTGAATTGTTCTATAGAGTAGAAAATAAAGAAATAATTTCACAGAATAATTGTTTTATCTACTCGAGCCGTAGCTCGCATATTACAATATGTTATTTATCAACCATTCTATTCCCATATCATTCAATTTCAGTTTTTGTTGTGAAAATAAATTTAAGCGTAAAATTGTTTCAATTTATTGTTCCGGACAATAAAATGCTGGCGAAATATTGGTGGAGACTTTACCAAGTAATCAAGTAGTTTTTTTTAAGTTTAAGTTCAAAAATCGTTTTAGATTCGTATCTGAGAAGCTAGGGTAACGGTACAAAATTTTTAAATTTTGTCAATATTTTTTGAGAAAAATCCAAAAGCATTATTTGTTGACCTACACCGCTTCGTGCACAAACTAATCAAAGACATGCACCATTATGGCGAATATTATGGTAAACACATTGCTGACTACACCACAGGCCATAAAACCATAAACACGAACCCCCGGAATATTACATTACAAGTATTTACGACAGATGTCCGTAAAAACGTTGACAGTTAAATTTTCAAATCACCGCTTAGGGAAGTCCGATTTAAGGTGTATTGTAATTATTTAGGTGAATATATGTAAATAAAGAGTTAAGTGTAATTTGGGAAGAAAAATAATTAAAAAAAATTTGGTGTAAGACTATATTGCAAAGCATATAAGACCTGTGCGTTAAGTTGTTAAATAATATTGTAATATGCGAGCTACGGCTCGAGTAGATAAAACAATTATTCTGTGAAATTATTTCTTTATTTTCTACTCTATAGAACAATTCAAGTTCACACTATACTATTCTTCGCAAATTCTTTTCTTACAAGGTCTCCTTCCTCTCAAATCACTTTATCTCCTTTCAATTACTTAATTCACAAATCCAAACTAATTACTTTTTCTTGTTCACTCTCAACTTTCAATTTATCACCAAATTACAACTTCGCCCATTATCACTTTTCCAATCTCTTCGCCACGGTTCTAAACCAACTGTGTCTTTTTTTTAATCGCCATCTGTCCTTATATAGCAGAAGTTTCTGATAGCCAGAAACTTCTAGCAAATTCTTCGACCACTGGAACAAGAGAAATAATTCTTGCAGTTATAATTCCCTTTTATCCCTGATATTATTCGTCTCTTTCGTTGACATGAGCTGTGGAGACTTCGTCCCAGACACGAACCTCGAATGAAAGGACAGTTTGAACCAAAATTCTGCCAGAATGGAAAGTCACTTCGGAATTTGCTGCATAGACATAGGAGCGTAGTTATTATTATGCTACAATATTATAGAATCTTAGCACTATTTACTATAATTAATAAAAACTCATCAGATATTACATGTTACAGTAATTACATCACCCAACACTAATTACAAAAACATATCCTAAAATATCGAGTATCACCAAATATTAAATTTTCTACTAATTTAGGTTAGTGTTTACATAGAACACATAGCCAATAATGTGTTGCCATTTGCTCTGTGCGATCAGGTTCCTCATCTTTACCGAGGGGACGTCAGTGGCTTCGTAGGGTAAGTGCACTGAGATAAGGCACAGCGGCTTATTTCTTTCAACTTCATACACTTTTGGCGGTTAAATGCCTTTATGTTATTTATGATTAAAATACATGCCCTGATTTTAACTTCATCTGCCTTATAGAATAATTTGTAATTCCTTATAATAAGTCACTGGAACACGTCGTTTCTGTTGATCAGGGTTGCTGTATTAGTACGGCTGAAATATCCAGTCTGACAACAGACTCTATCAGGCAGGCTGTCGCAGCCATACTGTAGTGGAGGTTGATTTCATCATATTCCAAGGATTCGTGGTTCTCGATTCCCTTTATCTGAGCCGGTAATTCCACCATCACACGACCTACACTATATCGTACCAAACCTTTGCACTTCTCTAGGTAAGGCATCGATTCAATGCTTAGAGCAAGCAAAAGTGTGTCCGGTGGTTTTTGTTCTGAACATAGAGGAAACCAATTAGTTTGTCCGGATTCGTGAACAGACATGACAATCCTCCCATTTTAACGCACTTTAATTTGGCACCCTCCCATAGTTCCCCTAAATACGAGATGAAGCCTTTTATGGAATCCGCTAACTGTCAGTCAGGCGACCATACGATTCCTGATCATTTACCATAACAACGAGGAGCTCTTCGTTAGCGTCATCGTGTACTCGGAGAAAGGATGAATAGCCAGCCCCCATCTTCTTCACCTCGTTGGACACGGATTTGTCCCTCTTGCTGTGGAAGCACTCCTTTTTCTCCTTGACGAGTTCCCTCACTTCTGGCCGCTAGTTTCGTTTTACGTCATAGCGCATTTGGAGAATGGTGCCGGCGTTCCTTTTACCCCAGCTGCATCCTGTCTGACTATCTGCAAATTTGACCCCGATTGTTTACTACAACTAAGTTATGTGCTTTATCAATTAGTTTAAGCTTCAGACAAAAATATTCACGCGTGGCACGTAGATTTCCAGCGAAAACACCTACTGATACCGTCATTGCATACGGCCACTTCTCATTGTGCTAAATCGGACGGTTTCGTTCTTTGAAGTACGCACACAAGTTTTGTTGATATCATTGTTTCTAATATACCAATTATTGTACAACATTTATATTGCATGGTTTGGTACAAGCCTAGAGTTCTATACCATACGTCCTCACAGGTTTAAGCACTTGCTTATATAAAAGCAGTTTGTTATACACGAGTATACTTAGCTTGGAATATCTTCTAATTAGCCAATACATTTCTCTAAGTAGATTTCTTTTAAACGTGTGACTTCCACTTAAGTTTCGCGTCCAGTGTCATTCCCGGATATTTAGCTTCATTTGCATACAGTATTTGTACCGCGTTAATGAAAACTGGTAGATTGATTATTTTCTTGTCAGAGAAGTTAACATGCATCGATTTGATCTCGTTAAGAACAATGCGCAGATTTTATCTAAAGCTCGTTGGAGTGCCTTCAATTTGAGATATGTTCCGAGTGTACAGCAAGAATAAGATAGGACCAAGGATATTTCCTTGCGGAACTCCGGCGACGATTTCCTTAAACTATTCGGTTTCATGTTTAACATGAAAAAGTAAGTTTTTAAGGTGAGATTCTAAGATCTTATGTACGAATAGGTGCTCCAGAAGTACCAATCTTAGCTTATGTATACTTTAAGCTATCATGTCAAACCTTGTCGATCGCTTGAGAGGCGTCAAGAAAAGCGCTAGAGCAAATCGCTCTCCCCTCTAGGACTTTTTCAATTTGAACGGTTATTCTATAAACGTAGTCAATTGTGGAATGCTTGATTCTGTACCCGAATTAGTGATCAGGTATTAGGCGTCATTCTTCAATGACCAGTTGAATGTGTTTCGATAGGAGTTTTTCAAGTACTTTTATTATATTATTGGTAGTACTGATATCGATCTGTAAGATTTTTTGTCATTTTTGAAGATTTTCCCGGATTCGGAACCATTATAACCTCTGCGGCTCTCCATTGGTTTTGGAACGTATAATAATCTAGGCAAAACATTTATTAAAGAAAGGAGTTTTAGAGTTTTTTTTTTGGCAATGCCTGAAGGATTTACGCGATAATTAAATAATATCCAGGGGTTTTATTATTTTCAGATTTTTTCTTTTATTGTCTGGCAAAGTTCTGTATCCGGTTTTTCGTTGTCACCTTTTGCCCATTTGCCATTGTTTTTCCTATTCAGTGGCGTTGTTTTGCGTTAAAATGGCCAACAATTTTGAAATTCGGTCCGAGTAAGTCAAAGAGACGTACAAAGTCGTTACCTTTAAACGTGCATTTGACAAATAAATGCTTATTCTTAAGTCTACTACTATCCTAACATGCTTAAATTAATACATAAATTCATTAATAATTGTGACATATGCAAAATAGCAAAATATGATAGACACCCTCTGAATCTAGCATTTGAACTTACAGAATCACCCACAGGATTTAACGACATTGTACACATGGATATTTGGCACCCCTTGTAGGAATATTATGTACCTTACAATGATCGATAAATTCTCGAAACATGCTACGATACATAAACTTGAGTATAGAACTTGGGTATCTATTCTCAAAGCCATAAAAGAGCGCTTGATTTATTTAGGCAAGATGAAAAACTGGTTTTCGATGGAGAAACATGCATCATCCACAACGCATAACATTTCACCAAACAACGACTTGTAATAAGACAGGTAATTCTGACATTGAGAGACTCCACGGAATTCTTAACGAGCACTTGAGACTAATTGAAGCAGACAGATATAAAACTAATTTAGATAATATGGGTATAGATGACAAAATTGTTAAAGTAATACTAATTATACAAATAATGTAACAATACACTCGACAACCAAACTAAGGCCGATCGTCTTTATAAATAAGAACTTATACAAGGATGAAATAGAACAACTAGCAAATAAATTCCATGCCAACAAAACTGAAAGAATAGAAAAATTAAATAAACAAAGACAACCAAAATAGTTTATGTGAAAATATTGTAGTAAATAGAGATACTCGTACGAGTATTTCAAAGTGTAAGCCTAAATACAAAAAAATTGAACGAAATTGAATTAGACCGGAATTACATCACAGATAAAGGCTGGTTAAATTTTAAGGGCCGATGTTGAATGTGAACCACACCTAAATGTCAAGTTTTTTTCTGCATTTCATTTGACATTTCTCAATTTCAGACTAACTCAATTTGAACCATGGAAAGATACACAATCGAGCAACGCGTTAAAGTTATTCAGGCTTATTATGAAAATGGGCGTTCAAATCAAAATGCATATCGTGCATTTCGTGATTCTTTCGGTCAATTTAATCGTCCAAATGTGCGTACAATCGGAAGAATCGTGCAAAAATTTGTGCAAACCGGGTCTGTAGGAGATGTGAAAACATCAGTGTATGCTCGTACAGCTCGTACTGCAGAAAATATTGCTGCTGTTCGCGATAGTGTGGCTGAAGAGCCGTCCACCTCAACTCGTCGTCGTGCCCAACAATTGCACCTCTCACTCTCGTCGTTGATGAACATTATGCATAGAGACTTGCATTTACGCGCTTACAAGGTACAATTGACTCAAGAACTAAAGCCTCTTGACCATTTCAAGCGTCGTCAATGGTCACAATGGTGGCAAGAAATGGCAACAGTGGATGATCAATTTTTGAAGAAAATCATCTTCAGTGATGAGGCACATTTTCACCTCAGTGGATTCGTCAATAAGCAGAATTGTCGCATTTGGGCGAATGATAATCCAAGAGTGATTGTCGAATAACCAATGCACCCACAAAGAGTGACTGTTTGGTGCGGTTTATGGGCTGGCGGCATCATCGGGCCGTATTTTTTCCAAAATGAGGCCGGTCAGGCAGTTACTGTGAATGTTCGTTATCATCTCACGATAGCGAACACCTATCGTGAGATGATAACGAACTTTTTATGGCCCGAATTGGAAGATATAGATTTGGACGATATATGGTTTCAACAGGATGGTGCCACTTGCCACACAGCTAACGAAACAATGGCTCTTTTGCGCGACAAATTCAATGGCCGTGTTTCAATTGGCTGCCAAGATCATGTGATTTGACACCGTTGGACTTCTTTCTTTGGGGTTATTTGAAAGAAAAGGTGTACGTCGATAAGCCAGCAACAATTCAAGAGCTAAAGGATGAGATAATTCGGCACATTAACGGCATAGAACCTCAATTATGCCTCAGCGTCATCGAAAATTTGGACAATCGGATGGAGGTGTGCCGCAGAGGTCGCGGTGGCCATTTGGCCGATATTTTGTTCCATACATAATTGAACCATACCAATATTATCATAATAAAAAGAAATGACAGTAATTTCCTAAATGTGTTTTATTCAAAATCAACATCGGCCCTTAAAACTTAACCACCCTTTACAAGCAATCGAAGGTTTACCAAGAATTGTAAAAAGCAAAGAAAAAGAAAATTTAAGCACCAAAGAAATGAATAAAAAAAAAAAAAATATTTTGAACTTGAATTATTTATGTTTAACATTTCACTGGCTCTTATTATATTTCGCTAGATTTAAATCATTTTGAAATCATCTTTAATATCCATAATATAATCTTCAGTAATATCCATACAAAAAAGGTGTTTTGAATTGAATTATGTATCTATGTTAAATTAGTTAATCTCATACTTTTATAATCGAACCACATTTCATTATGTTTTGATTTTGGTGGAGCAAACACTTAAAGGTGGGAGGTGTCATATTACAAACTCACATAGCTATTAACTTGCAATACTTATACTAATACTTGCAAAAGCAACATTCCCGCCACACTTGTTTGTCAAGCAAATAGTTAATTGAACGGGAAAGGTTGTTCAATGGAATAACGTCTCTATCTTCGTCTCTTCGGAGAGACAAAGATAAGAGCCATGCAAACTATGAAGATTTTCTGTTAAGTTAGGCTTAAGTGAATGGTCACTTAATAAAGAGCTTTCTAAAATGTATTTTTAGCTGTGTTTTTTCTTTTATACGTTACAAGAGTAACATCACTATATCATTTATCATTTATTCTTTATTAGTCTCACACAGTAAGATACAAATCTTCCATAACTCATGCCTTATTGCTTTTTCTCGCACACTTAAGAATTAAGGCGTAGCAGAGTGATAAACTCACAAAAATTTAAAAAAAATTCTAATATTTTCTTTTTCAAAATATGCTGATCTCCGAGTTCAGTGGAAAAAATAGTTCCACGCAAAAATAAGGAGGATATAATTAGCTAAAATGTATGTCCCAATAATTCATATTGTAATATGCGAGCTACGGCTCGAGTAGATAAAACGTTATTCTGTGAGATTATTTCTTTATTTTCTAGTCTATAGAACAATTCAAGTTCACACTATACTGTTCTTCGCAAATTCTTTCCTTACAAGGTCTCTTTCTTTTCAAATCACTTTATCTCATTTCAATTACTTAATTCACAAATCCAAACTAATTACTTCTTCTTGTTAACTCTCTACTTTCAATTTATCACAAAATTACAACTTCGCCTATTATCACTTCTCCAATCTCTTCGTGCGGTTCGAAACCCAAGTGTCTTGCCTCGATCGCCATCTGTCCTTATATAGTCGCATTTCTGATAGCCAGAAACTTCTAGCAAATTTTTCGACCACTGGAACAAGAAAATTCTGATGTAATAATTCCAAGATGACAGCCGCAGCCAATAATCTCTTGCGGTTATAATTCTCTTGCGGTTATAATTCTCTCTTAATTCCGCGACGTCGCCTTAGACATAATCCGTATACGAACCTCGAATGAAAAGACACTTCGGAATGTGTTGCATACTTTTGGAGCGTAGTTATTATGCTACATTATGTTTCAATATCTTAAATTTTCAGGGTTTGGAAGGATTAGAAAGGATGGGAAAACATTCACACATCACTTTAATAACGGAGATGGGCGAACAGGTTGTGGTCTTTTATTACGAGGATCGGCTGATAAGTTCGCGACCTAAGGCATTAAGTGAAAGAAGAGATCCAATTAAAAATTGTATTTTTCAGTATAATTTCCTTCGAGTGAAATGTATTTCTCACATCATGCATACGAGTACAGTGGCTTAGTACCACCGAAAAAATATTATTTTTTGTTTGCGTTCAAAATAACTTTCTACAGTCGCCTTGATCTCGTTCTCATTTGCAAATCTCCGGCTTTGTAACTGTTTTTTCTAATTGGAAAAAGAAAAGAAAAAGTCGCTCGGGACCAAGTCTGGGCTGTAGGTACTGCGTCTTTTAAGGCCGCGCCGAAACCCGTTATCCTGCAGAAACAATACTCCACTTCTCATGCGTAAGTCGATAAATTTGCGTTATATTGACCATTCATCGTAGTCTTCTTTGGCAGGTAATCAATCAGCAAAACACCGTCCCAAAAAATAGTCGCCATAAGATTTGAAGTCGACTTTTTTACATTGAATTTCTTCATAGCCCTATCTCCTTTTTCAATAAACTGCATAGACTCTTTTTGGCATCCGTATCGTATTGGTGAATCCAAGTCTCATCTACAGTTACAATTCGGTTGCAAATGGCGTCGAGATAGTCGCCGGCTAACTGCGAAAAATCTTTGCAGTACTCAGTCGTTGCTTGTCGAACGACGTGGGTATTTTCGTACAATTTTTTTCATGCTCGTGCAAAATTTCTGCAATCCATTTTTTGCTGATATGCAACTCGTCCGTTTTCTGCCACATTTTTATTCTTCTGTTGGCCAGAATTGATTTTTCAACTTTTTCGACGTTTTCTTCAGTGATCCCTGAAAGGACGCCCTGGACGAGGGTCGTCTTCACAGCTTTCTCGCCCTTGTTGAAATAAGCGAGCCCATTTTTTGACCATGGTATACGAAGTCCCAGAATCCTGAAGAGTCGATGACATGTCTTCGAAAATTTCTTCAGGCGATTTTCCTTTTTCACGAGGTACTTTTTCACGGCGCCATGCTCAAAATTGTTAGAATTTTCAATTCCGGCTGACATGGTGATGTTTATCCTACCACAGATAATAACAAAATGTGATTGTTATTGAAACGAGGTGATATTTATACTACTAAAGTGTGCCATAGTTAGTGCTATCACTAATGAGAAAATGACTCGTTGTTGAGTATCTCAGGCCGCGAACTTATCACCCGCCTCTAGTATTTATGTTGTTTAGCACACAACTTCAATAAAACTACGAGTATGCATATTATTTCTTGCGAGGCTAGGCTTTTATACTAGTAATAATGGACTAAATAATTGACTAGAAGTAGGTAAGAGTTCACTTAAACTATGACGAATACTTACATTCATCACACTATTACGTCTTAATTATTACCTGTACCAAGAAAATTAATATGACATAAATTAAGTTAATTACATTCTCTTTTTTTGTGTAAAATTTATTTTAATAAATAATCGAGATATTTTGAGAAATAAAATTTGAGTCCTGAATTGAGATATTTTGAAAAAGAAACAAATTTTTGGATACAATTTTAAAATTTTTTGAAAGTTTTCAAAACTTTCTGATCCATTTCGAGATCTAATGGTATTTGTGGTATCTTAAAATCTTGCCTTACGTAATAAGAGAAACAAGTTATGGGCAGCTTTCCTTCGTACCAATTCTGTTCTGGACTATTCCAACTATCTCGGTTCCTATCTTCAATTTAATCATCTTTATAACTCTCTCTACCAGCGGCACTTAATTAACGCGCAAGTAAATCTTATAAACGACCCTAAGTCATTTTTTCAATTCGTCAACTATAAAACAAAATCTGACGGTTACCCTCCGTCCCCCTCTTTTGAAAACATATCTTCAACTAATCCGCAAACCATTGCCAACTTTTTTGCCACTTATATTAAACAATCCTTCGCCGACAACTCTTTTGAACCAGACCCCTCTTACTTCAGTCACCTTCTTAATTTCTCCGTTGGCCCCTTTCTGTCCGTGCCTTTTGATCCTGCTGTAATTGAAAATAAACTACAAAATGTTAATGATGAATTCTCACCCGGCCCAGATGGTCTCCCTGCCATTTTTCTTAAAAAATGCTCTTCCATTCTCTCTCTCATCTCTTCCGTTTGTCTCTATCACTAGGAGAATTCCCTCAGATTTGGAAGACCTCTTTCATAACCCCCATACACAAAAAGGGATTAAAGAACGAAGTAACAAACTATTGCCCCATTGCTAAACTTTCTCATCTACCCAAACTTTTCGAAAGTATTTTATACGAAGTCTTAAGCTTTCAGTGCAAGTCTCTTATCTCTCCCGCCCAACATGGCTTTCTGAAAGGTAGATCAACTACCACTAACTTAGTCGAATTCGTGCCGTTCGCCATGTGTGCCTTACAGAATGGCAAAGAAGTCGACGTTATTGCATCTGATTTTAGTAAGGCTTTTGATAAGATATCTCATAACTTAATCCTCTTCAAATTGTCTGCCCTCGGTTTCGAACCCATATTGTTAGAATGGATATCTTCTTACCTGGAAAACCGTTTTTACAGAGTTCGCTTCAGATCCATCTTATCGACTCCCTTCTTGGTCACCTCTGGTGTTCCGCAAGGTAGCCATCTAGGTCCCCTTCTCTTTATTCTAACCATAAACGATGTCGAGAGGGTTATTAAACACTCTTCCCTCTCTCTGTACGCTGATGATACCAAATTTTTCAAAGCCATCTCTTCACCACATGACTACTGTCTCCTTCAATAAGACCTTGATAGTTTTTCGAACTGGTGCCTACAAAATCGCTTAGAGCTCAATATCGCCAAATGTCAATCCATTACCTTATCACGTAAGCACCATGTGTCCTCCGCCCGCCTTTATCTTCTCCATGGTCAACCTATATCCATCGTTCAATCTCTCCGCGATCTTGGAATATTGTACGATATGGAACTAAATTTCCGTTCACATATTGATGAGATAATTCGTAAAGCTAACTCATCACTTGGCTTTGTCAAACGATGGTCCAAAGAATTCTCTGACCCTTACGTGACCAGATCCCTCTACATTACCTTTGTGCGCCCCCTCCTTGAATACGCCAGTCAAGCGTGGTCACCCTTTCAACAAGTTCATGTGACTAGAATCGAGAATGTTCAATGTCGATTTCTTCGATTAGCCCTTCGAGGTCTTCCTTGGAACGATCCATTTATCTTGCCTCCCTATCAAGACCGCCTCAACCTCATCAACCTGAGTACTCTAGAGAAACGCAGAGATGTTGCAGACATTCTTTTCATTCATCGACTTCTTTCAGGCTCTGTCGATTGCGCATCTCTTTATAATTCAATTTTCCTCAATACCAATCCACGAAATTTACGATGCTCTTTTCTATCTACCGTCCCACCGCACTTCATATGAATCTAATGAACCAATTTGACGTATGCTGCGAAAAGTGAACTCAAACCTCACCCAGTTTGATTTTAACCTCAGCACTCCCTGCCTCCAAATCAAACTCCTTCACCATTCTCCTTAGCTTTATGTCTTAGTTTTAAGTTTTAGGTTTAAGTTTTCGTTGTAGCTTGTAATAAGCTAAATAAAATGGGGGCTTTCGCCCCCATTAAAAATCTTCAAAAGTGGTCTTAACTCAAATGGCTAACTTAAAAAAACATTCGTTTTCGACCTAATGGCTTGCCTTTATCTCAAGATCTATTTGATAATTTTGATAATAATTGGATTCCTGGGTTGCGTGCACCTGGGTCTGTCCTTAAATCATTAACATTTAACAAAGTTATGGTAAGTTAAAATCTGAAAACTCTTCAGAAATAGTCGTTGCATGAAATTCGATTTGTTTGTTTAGTCTGGTGCATAGCTGGTTCCATTTGAAAATCATCGAAATCAGATATAGAAATGGTAAGATATGCGCAATGAAGTTTCAAAAATCTTCAAAAATTGTTCCCATCGCACGTCTAACTTAAGAACCATTGCACAGATTTTGATGAAATTTGGCTTGTTAGTTTAGAAGGATATGTAGATAGCTTGGTACGAAAACTATTAATATTTATTGGATGCAGTGGACCTAGATGAAAGAGTATTTTTTAATAAAGATCTAACTCGAGAAATACTGAACGGATTGTGATGAAATTTAGTTTCATAGTCTTATCTGATATTAGATGATCAATGCGCAGTACAAATAAGATTTAGAGATGGGGGTTTAAAAATGAGTACGAGAAAGAACTTTACCTGGCAGATGTTTTTTAATTTGTATTTTCTTTCCTGATGCAGATGTCAAATCTGTACACAAATTGCTCCTAGCAGATAACTAATTTTTTGTTATATTGTATTGTTATATTGTATTGTTCTATGGATATTCATATTCTTTTGTTTTGCATAAAACTACATTAGAAAGTTATATCTTTGAGTAAAGATGCCATAAATTTAATTTTAAACTAAATGAAGTAGATACTCTCAGTCGAGTCTATAAGATACAAATGGGAATGAGAAAAACTTATTTCTTTATCACCGAATATGCTTTATTTTTTTTCCCCATTTTCTTTGAGACTTATTATTTAACTTCCACTTAAAAAATAATTACCTTTAGGAATATTCCCATTAATCGGAGGTAATAAATTTGTAGGAGGCGTTTAAAGAGAATTGCTTGCGTATCAAAAGTACATCATCAATACAAACAAATTAGGGGACAACTTTTTGAGGTAATCACGTTTGAAGTAAAAATTAGGGGGGGTAAAATTTCTTTTCTTTTTTGTTTTAAATTCGATCTGCTCCACCTTGCTAATAGTTTGTCAAATCGTAAAAAACGTTCATGATACGTTATTTTGCGTATTAAATTATCTTTCCACTATTAGAACTCGTAGCTGCAACCGTTTAATAGTTACTCGTATAGCATGATAAGATACGACACCTCTAAGTACGATTTTATTTGTTTATTATTTATTGCTTTATTTACTGCTAGACTCGATTCAATCCTTTTGGCAAATAGACTTCGACAAACGCCACTTAATGGCAATATTGCAGAAACCTGAAGGCGTGATTTAAAGAGCAAAAATGCCGAGTTGAAATTAGGGCTGAGAATTTTAGATTTGAACTATGTACCGCGAAATCAGTATTATAAAATTTTTTTTTTTCATTTTTAACATTTATTTAGCTTAATACAAGCAAAACTTAAAACTAAAACATAGAAACTTAAAACTAAATTTTTTCTTTCTTATCTTATACATGGGCCCTAGGGACCACATAAATTTTATTTTCTTAAATACAACTTACAAACTACATAGAGAACTGGAGGTTAGGCATAATCGAAGTGGAGAAGGGCATTATGGAGTGTGCTTTTGCTGCTATTAAAGTCAAAAATGTATGTCGCATCATTTGATTTCCGCAGCATTGGTTCAAAGTAACCACAGTTAGTGCAATGAGAAGATACACGGAATAGGGGAATAGACCTAAGGTTGCGAGGATTAATATTGGGAGAGATCGCTTGAAGCAGGGCCGGACAATGTTACTAGATAACAAATGATGAATAAAAAGTATGTCGGCAACATTACGACGTTTTTCCAATGATTGAAGATTAATCAATCTAAGACGATCAACATAGGGTGGCAGGTTAACGTTATCAGCTCAACCGAGACCCCGTAAGGCGAAGCGCATGAACCTGCGCTGCACTGTCTCAATTCTCATGGTATGGGCAGCATAATACGGTGACCATACTTGACTGGTATATTCGAGGAGAGGTCGGACAAAGGTAATATAGAGGGATTAGCTACATTTGGGTTAGAAAACTCCTTTGATCAGCGTTTCACAAAGCCAAGTACTGAGTTGGCTCTATTAATGACACTGTCGATGTGCGAAAGAAAGTTGAGTTCACTATCACAGATGACACCTAAATCGCATGCTGATGTGACTAAGGGTACACGCTCGTCACGAATAAAGTAGACCCTAGGAGGTGGTGGTAGACATTAGCGGGAGTAGGTAATGGAATGATATTTATCGACATTGAGCTCTAAGAAATTTTTGTTACACTAGATGGAAACTATCTCATCTTCTACAGGATGACCTGTAATCCTGTAGAAGATGAGAATCAGCGGAAGATGAAATACGTCTAAAGATTTTCATATCATCAGCAAAGACCAGAAGGTCGGAGTTCTGTATGATATGTTCGGCATCGTTTATCGTAAGGATAAAGATCAGAGTCTAAGATGGCTACCTTGAGGAACCCCTGAAGTTGCTATAATAGGGCCCGAAAGCTGTCCAAAGTCGAAGAAAAATTATTGCTCTCAGAGACTGTGGAACTAGAGGCCTACCTGTAACTACTGGGAACCGGCATGCTGAATATCATTGAGGTTAGCATAAGGCAATTTTACCGTAAACAAGATTCAGATAGTCCACAAAAATATAAGAGCAATGAAACATGAATCTTTCATTATACTATTTGGACAGAAAAAAAGAATTAAGAGCCTTCGCCCAATATACTACGACAGGAGTAAATTTGAATGGTTTCCAAGGAATAACGATGAATTGCATTCGGTAGTACTATGTATATTGCAGTGTAAAGCCAATGTGCATCTCGCGTGGTATCTATTGCCTTTTTGAATTTGAAGACGTAAAGAGAGAGATTACCGATATGCTGACTCGTTCTAGGATATTATTTGATTTCAGTTCTTGGTTCATTTTCAATAGGTATGCTTAATATTTGATACTTAATTTGAAAGGAATACAATGAGTGTGCAATGCATTAAAGATTTATAAAAGGAGTACATAGGCTGTAATGAGTACAGAGCTGCTGAAAGGCATACTGTACTCCCGAAAGGGAGTTATAGTTTATTTTCGCCTCTGCAACGGGGTGTGCACTCCAGAGATGTGCCGGATATACATATGTACATGTGTATCCGCAGGATTGTGCGAAAAAGTATCAATGCTTGACCTTCAAATATGTCGAATGAAAAGTATTGATACTACTGTTCGCAGATGATACTCTATTGTATATATCAGATAGTAATTCAGAGTTAGCTTCTACAAGAGTATCTAAACTCGATCGAAAATTAACTAATACAAAATAAATTCAAGTTGAATGCCCGCAAAACAAAAGCTTTGATTGTTCGCTTCCAAGGTCTGCAAACACAAATACAAATCGGAGGAGAAAAAATAGAAATTCTTCAACAAATCAAGTATTTAGGGGTAATAATCGATAACGAGCTGAAATTTAATGAGCATGCAGAATATGTGTGCAAAAAAGTGGGAAAGAAAATTAGATCTCTAAAGCGAATCAGGAATAAGGTATCCACGTTGTGCATAATTTAAATATATAATGTCATGATAAAACTCCACTTCGAATGCTGCGCTAGGATTTTGTTCCTTTGCTGTCAGGGTTCAATAGTGAGGCTACAGAAAAACAAAACAGGGCCATGAGAGTCATTCTGAGATGCAAGAGATTCAGACAAATTAACGCCATGCTTCGGATGCTTAAGTGGATGAATGGTATGCAAAATGAAAAATCAGAATACACCCCTGTACTCGTGAGGATCGGTAGCGCTGGTATCAGAGAGTTAGCCTTATTCCTTGAGGAACGCAGAGGATAAAAGAATACATTTTGAGACCAGAGCAGCATAGCAAATAGCCTAGTGTTCAAGGGCTTTCAAAAATTTAACTAACTTCCTCGGGAGATAAAAGCTGAAACCTTATTAGCCAGATTTAGGACTAGCTGCAGTCAATCAATTTTACACTATATGTAGAATGTTCTAATTTATTGTTATGAAATAATTTTTAAATTTTCTGAAAGTGTAATGTTTTTTAAAATTATAAATATCTGTGGCCTTTTATTATTTACCTCATAATTTCTAGAAAGAATTGTGTTAACTTATTGTAAACAAAAAGTAAACATGATTACATACTAATAAAGAATCTAATCTAATCTAATCTAAAAGTGTGGATACCGGCGTCATATCGAGAGAAAAGTAGTGAAAACGAATATATATCTTTTATAAGGAAATATTTTATGAACAATGGATTTCAATTTAATGCTCAATTTCTCTTTGCATGCGCCGAGGAATAGCAGTTTACCCAGTCTCTTATGCAGAAGTCTATTTCAGTTCACACAATGGCTACTGCATTGGAAAATAGGCACCCTGAGGGAACAGGTGTTATCTCTATGATCAAGTATTTGTGGGCAATTTTAAACTTGGGGGAAGGCTGATTTCGATTTAGAACAGCTTTATATGTTACTATTCGTATTATCGGAGTGATTTGAGTGCTAGTGGGTAGTGCGATTGCTTATGACCCAAGCCGTGCCGATTCGAGGTTGAGGAGGTAAGAGCAATTAACATAAAAGAGAAACGAACGAAATCTTAGTTTCTCCAACCAAGACACCAAAAAGGGGTCTCTGCCTGGTAGAACAGTAAACCACAAGCTGAGTCTGAGTCCTCTGGGATGTGAAAATTTTATTTTTATAAAAAAATGCTGATCTTACCTAAATTGAGTGCTGTTTATCGTGAACTACAATGTAAAGGGTGTTTTTTTTTGGAACGTGATAACTTTAAATTGAAATGAAACACACAAAAACCAATTAAATGGACATGTTTTCATTTTATTTGATTGAACAATTTTTGGCATTTAATGTTTGAGTACAATTTCGGGCTTTACAAATGTTATCCTTTCAGTCCAATTTTTGACCACTTTTTTGAGTAAATCTGCCTGTACATCGTGAACAGCAATCACAATATTGGCTTGCAAGTGGTCAATAGTTGCTAGTTTATTTGAATAAGCCAAAGCCTTCAGATGGACCGCCAAAATATAGTCTAGAGGTATCAAATCGCATGATCTCGGAGGCCAATTGACAGGACCATTTCGCGGAATCACCTGTTGGCACCTAGCGCCATCCTGTGGCTTTAATTCCTGCACCAATTGGATCGTATACGGGTGTAGGCCAAGACTTTTCTGTAAAATCTTTCAGGTAATGGATGGGCAGAGGCCAAGTTATTGTCAACGGCGGCGAATTGAGAAATTCGAGTGTTCAGTTACACTATTCTTTACAGCGGCTATATTTTCTTCGGTGTGCACAGTATGAGCTCGTACTAGATGGGTATTGTCGAGTAGCGTATACGTACGTAGATGTTAATTTATCGATGATTCGACGAATAGTTTGCTCAGACTGACGATTATGCGCACCAAAGAACAGCTATATAAGCTTGGCGAACAGAACACGAATTTTGGAAATAAATTTCCACTACACTTAAGCATTGTTGAGGCGTGAGTCCTTCCATGATGATTTGCCAAAGTATACTGAACAAAAATGTCATACACATCTGCCAAATTTGAAAGCTGGTTTAAGAGTTATCCCTACTGAAAGTTATATCCCTAAAAAAAATACCCTTTAGATACCTTATTCTGCATTTTGCTTTTGTGTGAGAGCAAAACAATGAAAAAGAGCAAATCTACCCTCATTTGCAGAAACCTCATTTTAGAAATGGTAAAATTTTATTTCGAATTATTGGTTCCAATTAAGAAAAGGTTCACATTTGGGTTCCGATACGATAAAGATGTGCTGATACCGATATTAGTACAGTATCGAATGGTTATTATCGGCACTAAAATTAGTAGTAGAACATCACATTACTAAATTAAAAATAAAAAGTCTAATTACCTTCCCTACTGCGAATCAAAAAAAGAACAATTAATTATTATTTTTTTGAAGTTTTCATTTATTTAATTCAAAAACAATCTTCACATGATACTGTAAGATATTATATCTCATAATAAAGTATCTCAGTTAAATATAACAGCATTTTCAGACTCGACAATTAACTTTTGAAAAAGGGAAACCATTTATTAATACTCATTTACGAAGTTCAAAATTAATTTACAATTTTTTATTAATTTGTTTGTAAGTCCTTAGTTTTAATCTTGATTCGACTTAAGTGAAAGAGGCGTCCTCTGAAATACGCCTAATGAGTTAATCCCTGCAATTCGAGTGGAAGGTTGTTCAACAGTCAAATTAAAGAGTCAAAGAAGTGCGGTAAAATTAATTTCAAACCTCTACGTGAACAAAAATAAGATTTTCGTTCAAGTATTCAGGATATCTGTTGTGGATAATGTTATGGAGTTTCAGTATGATTCTGTAGTCATAGTATTTATATAGATTTATTCTAAAGACAGAGGCTTTAAGATGGGAAACGATAATATATGTACCTGAGAATAGGTATATGAATCGTATTGCACTCATTATCCAAACAAGAATATACAGATACTTGTATATTGATGGTAAAATAGTAGTAGTAGATGTGATGAAAATCTCAGGCTGTATAGACCAGAATAAACTTTTATTAATGTATCTGATGTAGCATCGCAACAACTCATTGTGCAATTTATGCTAAAACCTAGACACTTACATTTTTTAGGGTACGGAATAACATTACAATTTAAAACAAAAGGGGGGTAATCTTGAACATTTACTTTACTTATGGAACACATCAAGGCTATTGATTTTAAAGGGTTAAGTTTTAATCTGTTCAAGTTGGACTAAAGCAGTATGTTAACTAAATCTTTATTTATATTATTATTATTAACAATTATTTCGGGTAGATCAATAATAAATAATGAAAACAGAAGTAGTTTTAGGACAGAACCGTGGGGAACGCCAGAGTTAACAATAAATGGATTGGAGAATCCTTCCTCTGTTTCCACGATCTCAATTCGATTTTTCAGATATTGAAAAATTAGCATAATGGATGCTAATGTTAATTTGAAAAGCAATATTGGAAAAAATTAAGAAAAATTGAATTCACCTCTAACTCACACGGAAACAGAAGCGCTGTTTACTATTTCATTGAGCTTTTTTTTTTGCCCTTAAGATGACATTCGTTTTAATTCTGCGCCTGGGCCTTTTTTTTTTTACAAAATATTAGCTATACCGGTACACCAAATATCGAAGTGTTAACGATAAGTGTGTTATGTTTTAATGAATCCAAAATTTCGCTGGTAATCCTGTCACAAAACTAATTTGTATGGGTAAAAATCATCCTTCTTCCTTGCTCAAAAATCTAATCTCGCGCATTGTGTCCTTCTTGAACATTTGGGCAGATCGGCGTTGGATGTACTAGTAAATTTCATAAGATGAATATGCAACTTTCTCCGAGTTTTTTTTATTTCTGTTGTTTTACGAGTATCTTATTCATTCCTTAAAATGCCCACATCTGTGATTTATTTATACCTACGTCAAATAACTCTTGTGCGTATTCATTAACTAAAATACTGTTTTGAGTTTAGTCAGCGTCTATTAATAGGGTTGTTGATGTTTGGGGTGACATTTTACACACATAAGTTCTTAACAATTTTGTTAATAAAATGGTTTAATAAAATGATGGTTTTACATCAGGGTGTTCCAATTTAGGCAATCAAATTGTGGGAAATTTGTTTGAACATTTTTTTGTTGTGTAATACTTGGCCTATTACCTATGTACATAATTATGAATATGTGTTTGTTCAGTGTACAGTGTGTGCCATAGACAACAAGAATTACTTTTGAATTCTCTATGAGTAACACCAGAATAGTTGCCAGCCAACTTGTATGGACTGTTATCTTGAGTCTGAATCTTAATAGTGAATGATTTTGGCTGATATTTTTCAAATAAAATTTTAATTAACAATCATATCATTAACAAATCAGCCATACAAGCCATTCTTTAATGAGTAACATGGTGACATATATATTTAATGAGAAAAAAATATTTTTTTTAATTAAATGCTACCAGTGGAGTACTCAAATTTTTAGATTCAGGAAAAGATCTCAAAATTACAAAAAGCCCCAAAAATCTAACATGTTATGGTGTTGTTTTTAGGGAAAATCAGTTGGAGTGGGTGGCTCGCTTCCCTCGCGATTAAGACTAAATAATTTAGCAAAATCATAACATTACTGCAATAATACATACTATACGTTTGCTACTATCTGAAATTTAAAATAATAAAAGGAAGTATCGGTATGGGGAACCGTTAGATTAGATTAGAATTGAAATCATCTGCTTCGAGATAGTAGTTACCTAAAAAATGCTACAACGGCAAAGTACGAGTATATGCTTTGCTGCTCTTCGTCTTCATTGCACATTCTGCATACGTTGTCTTGTGCTAATTCGATGGCCATTTTAAAACGTTCGGTTAAGAATTTAGTGAGTAGCTAAATCTGATTCCTACTTAGTTATAGAAGTTTTCGTTCTTCTGTGTACTTGCCATGAAGTTTTTAGCCTGTCTGTAATCTTCAGTATTCATCCAGTAATGGTTTGTTTCTTCTTTTAGCCACTCTTTGATACTGCTTTGGCAGTGCTGATTGGTGAGCCGCATAAATTTTGATACGAATTTTTCTGGTAAGTTTATTTGATTATTCATTGCCTTCAGGGCCACTATGATGTGGTACCCAAATGAGATGAACTCTGTTTGAGCTGGCCAGTATTAAGAGCAATTTTAGGCAGTTTCAAAATAGTTTTGTAGTTATTTTGTAAACCTTGATTGCAATTAATGTCGCCTTGTTATCGGATATAATATAAATGTTCTTGTGGGTAATTGATCTGTTTATGTTCTTTATCCTGGATACAAAAAGATATTGCATGTATTGAGTGGCTTCCATACTTGTGTTTAGGAGCATTTTTGAGCTCATGCAGTATACTCCAGTCCCAAATCTTTCATCTGTTTTGGATGTATACCATACATGGGAATCACTTGCAAATGTAGGTCTTTTCTGTCCAATTACTGTTATTTGACCTCGAAGTTATGCACATTTGCTTGAGATAGCTATTTCAAGTATTTCAGTTTTGTTCATTTCTCATCTGAGATTTGGATGGATGTACTTGCTATTACTGAGTACATCCATAGTGTCATTTTGAGACTTAACCGTCGAGTTTCACCAAATCCTGGATATATCTATGGCCCTATTGAGGTGAGAATTTTATATTAGTTTTCAATCTATAAAGAACCCCAGATATTTGACTTCATTTGAAAATTAAATTATACTGTTTGTCCAATTATTGTGGATTCCTTGAGTTTATGAAATATTCTTTACTTGGTGAATGCAACTATAGTGCTTTTCTTAGGGTTAACGCTCTGGCCTATGGGAAACCAAACATGGTTTCCATGTTACAATTTTTTTTTTTAAATAGGGCTTGATATGCATATTTGGGTAGAATTTTCCGTCTCCCCCAAGTTCCTAGCCATGGGGGCTAGCATTTTATTTCGACTCAAACTACTTATACTGCTTTAGCTCTGTAACAGTATAACAAAAATTAAGGGGGTATGCTTGAAAATAAATACCATTTTCCAATGGTATACATGTAGTAGAATTTATAACAATCTTTATTTCTATGCGCCAGAGGACTTCGAAATCATATTTGTATATAGTTCGTTTTTTTCCAAAATTTTGCATTAGTAATCTATTTAAAAATGTCGATATGATTTTTGTTGAATTATTCTAAAAACAGTTCCTAAGTACATTTTTTTTCATTTATTTATTTATTTACTTCCAAACTTAAGGATTAATTATTCTTAACAAACTTAAAAATCTGATGTGGGGTGACAATCAGTTCTACATTATTAATGATTAAACTTTAGAAATAATATATATTGCAATTTAGAAATTCAAAGCAAAAGGATAAAAGAAAAAGCAATTCAAAGGGATAAATATAACAATTCAGACAATAACATACATATAGCTATAACATTGATTTGAGCTGACGATTAAGATACACTTCTTAAGAAGTATTCAATACTAGCATAGTCAATCGTGAATAATCAGACCTTAACTCGGCTTAGAAAGGTATGAAAATTTAAAATTGTCCGGACAAAAAATTGCAGCTTATTGTAGAAATTGTAGAAAAGTAAAACTGGGAGTTTCTGCTGGGAATATTACTTTACACTTCGCTTAAAATGTACAGATGTCTCATTGGTAAAATATACAGGTCTCTAAATAGAGGCCAGCTACGAGTAACACGATTTTTATTACAAATAATACGTATCAAATATTTTTAAGCTATCAACAGTTTGTATACGAACCACCCCAACTTGGTGGTTATGCCATATTGCAACTTAGAGTGAGTAAGACCCTAATAAATTGTCTATTTTTTAACAAGATAAATTTTTCGAGTTATATATATGGGATTTAATGGTTTGGCTATGCTCTCTCCAATTCAAGTTGTGATCGATTAGGACTCCAAGGTATTTATAGTGTTGTACTGACTCGATTTTAAAACAATTAGTAGAACAATGAAAGCTATATATAAAATTACTTTTCCCGCAGCTATGAAAGGGTAAGCAGAACTTTCTACAATCATGTGCACGAAAATATAGATTAAAATCATGTAAGACGTTACCGGATATTTTAAACGACATGAATTTTGTTTTCTTACTGATGATTAATTTATGCGCAGTAAACCAAAGCCTCAATGATTCTAGGTCTTCCGAAATCTTTGCAATTCACTCGTATCCTGTATGAACTGATAAGTAAGGGCTATGTCGTCCATAAAGGCAGTAGACGTTTCATTTAAATTCAGTTCAAAAATAGATTTTATGTAGATTATAAACAATAAAGGATCAAAAGCTGAACCCTGAGGCACGTAATTTTTTTTAAAAAAAGAGAGTTACTGAAATTTCCAGTGATATTAACTTCCTGTTCTTTGCATTTTAAGTAAGAAATGAACCATTTGTGTATTACTCCCCTAAAACCAGCAGCATATAATTTATTTTTGTAATACAGGGTGACTGACATGAACGGTTACTAATTCAAATACCTGCATTTTATTTAATTGTGAATATTTTTTTATTGTATCTAAAGAAAAAAATGTTGAAGATTTATTCAAATTCCTTTGGCACGAACAATTTCCTTGAGACGGTCAATAAATTTATCTCACACTGAACGCAATTGTGTCTGTGGAATGCGCATCCATTCCCGGCGAAGCTATAACTTGAGCGCGTCCGTTGTTTGGTATCACTACGAATCACTGTTGACGATGTTGCTGTCATTTTTGTCATCTCCATAGCGTTTTGTAATGCTGCCGGTTTCGTTGTAACGCGATATGGTGTGATACATAAACATTTTGTTCACTTTCAAATGTTCCAGCTCACGAACAATAGCTGGTTGTGATTTTATAGCCAAAAAAGGGCAATAACACTATTACGTTTGAATTCCATTGTCGACAGAACAAAAAGTAAAGACGCGATAAAAAAACCTTACACCCACTTATCAACAATGAAATGAATTAACAACTGTCAAATTTTCAGCGTGCAGTCATTCGAAGTTTGGCAGATACAGCGACGTGAAGTTGGTATCAGTTCATGTCAGCCACCCTGTCAAATGCTTTTGTCATATCAAGAAAGGGAGTGATTTTAGATTTATTATATATAATACTACTCTAATACAACTAACTACATACTCTAAGAATAGCATCCTCAGTTGACATTCAACTTCTAAATCCAAACTGACTGCTACTGAAAAAGTTATTCATATCTAAAAATGACACAATACGTGATTTAAGAAATTTTTCGAAAATCTTAGAAAAGGTTGGTAGTAAGGAAATGGGTCTGTAATTTGATATACTCTTCCTGTTATCTTTTTTAAAAAGTGGTATAATTTCTACGCATTGAAGGTGCAGAGGAAAACAGCCACACTGAACAAAATGATTAAATAAGTAACTTAATACGTCAACCACATATAAGCAAATTCGTTTAGTAACACGTTTGGTATGATAGTATATCATCACTTGTATAAGCGTTTTTATTTTTTAAGGACAATATAGCTCCATAGATTTCACCTGAAGAAAACGATTGAAAAACAAAGCTAAAGCTATTTGATTGCATGTTTTCTGTACTAGAATATGGACCAATTGCAGCCTGCAGAAGGTTCAACAGACGGTTTTAGTTTTTACGAAATTTCAGTGAAGTAAACTTATTAAAAATGCTAGTTGATCAGTGAAATTCACACCATCAATTTTTAAACTGTAAATTTCTATAAGTTGTTTACTTTTAGCCAAAATGCTATCGACTACTTTCCATTCTTCTCTTACATTACCCCTAGCTCGCTTGAACGAATTAGAATAAAAGTTATTACGCGTTTCCTCAATTCTTTTATGAACAGTTTTGCATAGATCACCATTATATTTTTTTAAGTTTTATGTTTTGTGGGTGTTTTCTACATTTCACTGCAAATTTGTTTCTCTTTTTAACCTGTTGCAAAAAATTATACGTCAACCACGGCTTTAAGTATTTTTTACAGCCCGAGTTGCGCATTGACAAAGTAGTACAATTTTTATATGTTTCTGTAAAATTTCAAGAAAGAGATCGAAAGCAATTGATGGATTACTTTCTGAAAAAACCTGCTACCATAATTCATATTTTAAGCTTTCATTCAAGAAATTATAATCCGTATAATATTTCTCTTTTACAGATGGGTTGCAGCATTTTAATGGATCAGAATAGGAACACATACTGAGTGCAACCATATAATGATCAAACACAACATTACTAAATATATTTTTATTGTTTTTGTGAAGACTAGTAAATATGAATAAAAAACAAATATTTTTCTGTATCTTTGTCAAATTTATTTAAAACATCAATATTAATATCCCCCAATACAATTAAGTTTTTTTCTTTACAAACGCTCAGAATATCACTTAATTCATCAAAGAAAATACCTTTAGCAAATTCGTGCAATCTATATACAAAAAACATTGTATAACTCTCATTCCAAAAACCAAAATATAATTTCATTACATCAGCGCTACAAAATATAAGCTGAAAGGAATCGCGTGCAAAACCATTTTGTCTAGTAAAATAAGGTTATGACATAGCCATTTTGAATATTAAAATGCGATTTTTAGAGAATGATTTGAGTGGGAGCTGTTCGAAATGCCTAATCAAGAAAATCTCCATAAATATGTATAGTAGCGGGTTTGATGCGATTTTGCAAAAATAAAAAACTAAATGCACGACTTGGTCTCATGTACTTGTACCTAAATGTTGTCAATCTACAAATCACTTAGATTTAAAATTCAAAAAATATCTTTAGATTTCTTTTTTAAATCCGTTAAATTAAAAAAAAAAAATAATAATATTCTGACAATTTTCAAACAATATCGATTGAGTCATTTGCCGCGATATAGCAAATTTTCAAAAACTAGCTATAAGTAAAGTATATTTGTCCCCTGTAACTCAAAAATGAAATTTGAACAAAATCGTGAGAGCCGTTTTCGGGAAAATGGACTTTTTTTTTTTACAAAATCCGCGATTAGTAATGTACCGTCAATTTCGGAGTTGGAATGAAAATTCCAATTTCGCATCGAATTGTCAACCCACAGACCTCATACATGAAATTTGAAGAAAATCTGTCCAGCGGTTTAAGCTTCATTAGTGCATACCGTAATGGACAAGTAAAAGTTAGCACCATATTATTTCACAAAAAACTAAAGTTGCTGCTCTGATTTGTCCTCGAAGTGAATTACGTTTACAAGGGTTATTGGTAAAAATAAATGGATGCAGCCACGTGACAATAATAAAATTGTTAAAAAAAATTAAGGGGTTTGGTACCACAAAATGCAAAACAGGTACCAGTAAATTAAACAAGAAGACAACCTGCAAGGAGGTCCGAATTTTAAAAAGAATATCATGTGGTAATCGAAAAAAAGACAGAAAAGTAAGTAGATTTAGAGTTTTTCGAAGAAACATAAAAAAAAAAATTGGTAATGGTCAACAGAAGACTAAATTCGTTCGAATTGTTAACCAGAAGACGAAGAAAAAAACCATCTTTGACTCTAACAATGAGAGCTGGAAGTTATGTTAAACTTTGCCAGAGCTCATCAAAATTGGACTGAAAATGATTGGAAGGCTGTAATCTTCACCGACGAAATCAAATGCAACCTTAATTCATCAGATGGTATCCAGTACATTCGACGGAGAACCGGAGAAAATTTAAACAAGGGGTGTGTTTTAACCAGAAACAAATTTCTCGTTAGTTTTATGCATTTAATTTTTTGGTCAAGGGAAATAGTGTTTTGCACTGGTTCAATGAATGGAGACAGCTGCATTGAGATAATAAGAGACCAATAGAAACTCTGTCTTCAATAGAAACCTTGTTACCGGTTATTATTGACCCCATCTTTCAGGATGACTCTGCTCCATGTCATAGGGCGAATGAATAAGTTGTATTATTTTATAAGTCTCTTGAATCTTATAAACAAAATGGTACGATTTAAGCCATGATTTGGAATCCTGTGTTTGCTAGGTAAAAGAGTTTGTCTCAAGTATTGGGTTAAAAATACTTGATTGGCCTGGCAACAGCCCCGATTTAAATCCTATGGAGAATTGTTGGGCTCTTAAGACCAAAATAGCATCGAGAAATCCAATGGGTAAAGAAGAATTTAAAACAGCAATTCAGGAAGCTTGGAAAAATGACGTCACAATAGAATACTGCCAAAATTATTAACTTCTATGCTTCGTAGAGTTCAAACCGTTATCAAGGCCCGCGGTGGTCACACAAAATACTAATCTCATCTATTATATTCCAATTAAACCCTGCTAATGAAATGAAGTGAAAAATAAAATATTCTGTCAAATACAATTATTATTATTATTATTTATTTAATTACATTTGTTCAAAATGAAAATCTGCTCAGCTCAGTTTCCATGCCATTACTCTTTTGAAAACAAAATATGAACGCAAAGACTTCCCAAATTAGAAAATGTTAGTCTCAGATTATTTGTTAACAATTATTGCAAATATTTACTGACATTACCACTCTCTAAATTTTATAACCATTCGAATCCAGAGAGTCTCTGCGAGGTTTGATTAAGATTCTGATGTGGTAACTTTTATTTGTCCATTAAGTACAGACAGACCGACAAACAGAATTGCGAGACCCTTTTCTGAGATTCTTCATTATTGTAATACACTTTATGTTATGGGTGCAATTACAAAATTTAATATTCTGATTTATATTGCTTTGAACAGATTTTGATAAAACACTTTTTTGGTAGTTTCAGAATATTTTTGAAAAACATTTTGAAAAAGCTTGTGAAGATGCATAAATAGTCTGTTGGAAAGAGGTAACTGCATGGTGCATATTTGCAAGCGACGGTCATAGCCGGGCGAAGAATATGTTCATTTATACGGGGAAATAAGAAACCAACGCCTGGGTTAGCTAGGTTAAAATTAGTAACACACATATTAAATTATACACTCGGCCGAAGAAAAAAAAAGACACAAATTGAGATTCTTTCGAAACATAAAATTCTTTGAAAGCAATAAAACAAACTGACTGAAGTCGTTTCAATTTTAGATAAATAGCAAATATCACATCAACTCAACTCAACAACCACTTAAATCAGAACATCTCGATTTTAATTGCCAGCCAATCTTTTAAATTATTTAACCTGCTAATAACAACAAATTCTGCACACATTTCCTTCCATCCATCAAATACCACCTGTGCGTGCAGTAAAGGAATCAAAGTCAGCAAACATGCGCAACAAGAACCTTCCCTTGTCTCAGTATCTAGATATTGTTTACGTATTTTATAGGCAACATCCCGCTACTGACACGAGCATACTTCATCAATTTTGTGTTTGGATTCCTGATATCAGTCGATTATTTACACTCGAAGATTTCAGTCCGGTGTCTGTGCATCTACGAGTTGCATCTTCATAAGGGAAGCTACTGCAAGTACTTCACATACATAAATAATAAATAATACTGAAAATATAAATAATAGATAAGTTTGCAGAATGGAGTATAAAAAAACAAATTTTTTTGTGTTTATGGCACAGTATACGCTTCAGTGGTGATTTGTCCTTAGTAATATCACTCTGTTGAGTGCACAACCAGACATTTTTACAATCTCACGTTTATTTATGGCCCATTTCTGGGCTAAAGGACTTATCATTTCGGGTATAAATATAAGTAGCACCATCGAGTGGTAATAAGCGGCTGCGATTAACGCCAAAAGCCTAGCTAACTTGTTGATACTACTGCGTTCGGTTTGAGATTGTGTTGTTCGTGCTAGTATACTCGTACTTTCGAGTATGGTGTGGAAAAAGTGATTTTTTTTTTCATTTGTCTGAAATAATTATTGGTGTTCAAATCAACTGTGCTACGATTAGTTTTATTGGTTTAGTGACTTCAAAGGACCCTCATCTTACCTGTGTGTCAAATGAAATTATCTTGTGGACAATTGGATCAATAGGAAGAGGGTGAAATTTAATTTTATGTGTGCGTGTGTTCGGAAGCGTAGGAAGGATACGTTCGTTTTTATCAGTACTGCACACGTAAAATGAAGGGGAGCCGGTGGAGTTAATGGTGCTACTGTGGTAAGTTCCATAACGAAGTTATGCTCGCACAGAGTTAATTTCATTATCTTCAGCAAGTGCGACAATAATGGAAAATTCTGGTGCTCTGAAAATGAGAAGATTAATTCGCCTTACATTATCACATTACGCGTCGCTGTATGTTATTGTTATTTTAGCTAATTTTGAATTAATTCGCTTCTAATGTTGATTTGTGCGTTTTTTGGGAATGGGATTTAATAAGTCTTAATGAACTGTGCCCTCTGGGTATTGTCTTGGTTTTGTGGTAATTAGTTAAATCATAAAAGCTGGGGATTTCTCTGGAATAATAAATCCGACCGTTACCAGGATTAAAATAAACATAAATCATAAAATGTTCCTTCAGCCCACTAAGTGATGAAAGGTACACAAAAAGAATGGGAGTTCGGTGGGGCGTATACTTATTTTTTTTTTATGTAATCTTCTATGTAATGTTAAAATGGATTTTGTTGGTGGTGGGCAGCTGGAGGAAAAAGCACTTACGCGCGTAATCGATTGCTTTGAAGTTTAAGTGCTTAACTTACTTAATTACTGTTTTCACTCATGGCATATTTTTGATCCTTTTGTGGTGTCATGATGATTTTTAGATGCCATTAGCGCTTTCATATGAACTTTTAAGTCAATTTCTGTGGCATTTATTTTAAGACGTGATTTGATAATTTCTGCTTATTTTAAGTCTTGAGGAAGTGGTGTAATTCTTTTTATCTGTTATAATTACATATCTGTACATTAATCTTACATTGCTGATGATTTTAAGGCGAAATTTCTTTAACTCAGTCATTCCTGAAAAAAAAATGTCTTCTTTGGTTCTGTCATTTTTTATATACATTTGTATGTAGGTAAAATGCTTACATAGGTTTTAGATTTGAAGAAAACTACAATTTCATTTGAATCGTCTTGAATTCTGAAAAACCTTTAAGTTTAAGTCTCTATATTGCTAAAATTCGATCACCAAAAATATTCAAACTGAGTTTTGAAAAGACTGGGATTCTAACTTTAATTTTTCTTAAAATCGATTTACTTCTTTCTTGTTCGTTTACATTTTGAAAGAGTTAAAATTATTTCTGAGTTTTGATATTAAACTATCGCTATCATGTGCAAATCTAGCAAGCTTTTAACAATGTTAGCAAAAATTTAAACTTTAGGTTAGGGTGACTTTCTGCACACGTGTACTCTTAGACCAAAGGAAGTCCATTGTGCGTGATCTATCACTTTTCTAACTAGGTCCCTGAGACCGTTGTAAGAGTAGCGATGGAGTAGTCTCTTTTAGGCAGGATATGTACAAAGCAAATGGAGGATCACTTCTTCCCCATCCTCGTCAATGCAGCTTCTGGAAAGGTCCCAAGTCTTTAAGTATGTAGACCTTTAGAACAGTGTTTCCGGAGATACAGATGATGTTGCTGATCTGTTCCCGTTTTAGCAAAATCAATCTAATCGAAAGTTTTTTACCTAGCTTAGGTCAGATCTGAATATAGACCTGACGCAGTTGGCTTTGCTGATTGCATCCAGCATGAGTAAATGTTTTTATGTAGCGAGAGGCACCCGTACAGTTTCCCAGAATGGTTTCTGTGGTCTGGATCCCAGCATAGATGAATATAGAATTGCTCCTTTATATCCGCGAAAGACGAGGGGACATATCGCCTCTTGGCTATCTGTGAAAATGCTAATATCCTTAACAGTTAAAGGCGGCCTTGGTGTAGTGGTAACATCGCTTGTCACGTTGAAGGTTTGTGGTTGAAACCCTGATGTCTGGAGCTATCTATTTATTTCACTTGACACTAACAGTAGAGTGGTTATATGGTAGATGGACCGAAAAAAATCCAGTAAATCATAAAACAATAACAATAATAACAAAAATTCTCTCCAGTTATCTGGACTGAAACACTGAAACCTAATACCTGATTTTCAAACCACTATACTAATCTTTCTCTCCCTTTCTGATTGTTTTTCTAACTTATGTCTATTAATAACCCAATTAATTGCATTCAAGATATTTTTAGATATCTCAAGATTTAAAAAAAATAAGATATTACATTACATTCCAGCCAGGACAGGACTTCCTTAATCGCCATTATTTCCACCTGAAATACGCTATAGTAACCTGAGCATTTTCGGAGAAAACACCTCCATCCACCCACCTCATTATAAGTTTTAAAATCATCTGCCTAGAAGAACAGATACCTTACCTACGTGCTGAATTTAGAATTTGGGAATGACCTAGATATAGACGGTGTTGCAGGAATCTTAACTGAAACCACAATTATATCAGATCAGTTTAAATGAATAATAATAATAATGTATGTAATGATTTTCTTGGTTTTGCTTCGAATTTTTTTTAATTGGCTCTATTTTTCCAAAATGAAAATAATGCATTTGTGAAATCTAAATCAATAAAAAAATTGAATGGAAATTGTTTTTCATTTTGGAAAAATAGAGCCAATTATAAAAAATTATAAAGACATTTGATTTATAAAAGGTGTCCCAAAATTCACGCAAGAATTAATTTTGATAGAAAACACAGATTTTTAAAAATTGTAAATGTTTTATTGATTCATAAAGTATACAGTATAGGGTTATGTATGGAATAGCATATCAGAGGACATTTGTCCTCCAATACTTTGGTGGCACATATGCACTCTTTTGTCTAAATTTGACCGTTTTGCATAAATTCGGCTGAATTTTGTTGATACAGCGCTTAATTTGCTCATTCAACGCGTGTGTGGTCGTGGACTTGTTGGCATAAGTCTTGGACTTCAAAAAAACTTAAAGAAAAAAAAGTCCAATGGAGTTAAATCGCATAATCTGAACGGCCAATTCTGACCACCAAAACGGGAAACTAAACGACCAATAAATGACTGATGCAGTAATTGAATTATTTCTCGGGCTGTATAGCAGGTGGCACCGTCTGGTTAAAACCAGAAGTCGTCCACATCCATATCATGCAATTTAGGTATAAAAAACTGGATTGTCATGTCGCGATAGCGAGCACCATTAACTATTATTGCCTGACCAGCCGCATTTTCAAAGAAGAATGGTCCGATGATGCCTCCAGCCCAAAATCCACACCAAACAGTGACAAGTTGTAGATGCATTTGTTTTTTAATAATCACTCGTGGATTTTCTGAACCCCAAATTTGACAATTTTGACGATTAACGAAGCTATCAAGATGAAAATGAGCCTCAAGGCTGAAGATGAATTTGTTTGAAAAATGCAGTTGTTCCATAATCCATTCAACGAACTCTCTTCGCTGTGCGTGTCAGTAAGCTTCAGTTCTTAAGTCAATTGCACTTTGCATGCATGAAGATGCAAATCTTTCGTGAGAATACGTTGTAGAGAGCTTCTCGAACTGTCCAAATTTTGACCATTGTAGTGAAGTGATGTTCCTGGACATTCAACAATATTCTCAAGAACTGCTTCGATGTTTTGTGTTGAACGACTTGTTGAAGGACAGCCAGAGTGTCTAAGATCATTAATTGATACAATCTTCCTGAATTTTTGAATTACTTTCTTCACAGTTGATGAAGTTATATCACTATTCCGACCATATTTTTGTACGCAAATTGCGAACCGTAGCTGCCAGACCATCATTATTTTTAAAATATTGCTCAACAATGAAAATGCGTTGTTCTTTCATGTAGCGCTTCATTTTTAATAACCCTGAACTGTCAGCTGTCACGTTGTCTTCTTTTTTTTTTGTTGGCAACACTTTACCGCATAAATGGCGCAAAATTCAAATCTTGCGTGAATTTTGGGACACCGTTTAGTTCTCCGTAAATTAAAGATAAATATTACGTTTTACAATTTTTGATAGCTTTTCCATTTCAGTTATTTTTTGTAAAAAATTCTTAATTAATTAAAAAATGCAAAGAACGAGAATAATTCGTAATTTGTACTCGTAAATATTTGTTGACTGTACTTATTATCTCTGCCTTTCCAAGATATGAAATAACAGTTATTTTCATGTTTGGGATATGCCATAACGAAGCAGCCAGGTTATAGGTACACCGCGCGATATCCCTATCGACAACTTCCCAACCGTTGGACGTTCATTAACACCAATCGGAGGCTAAAAGAAGGTCTAATTTGTTCATAATATACTTATTAATCTAGATTTGATGCATACTATTATATTTTTACTTCCACATATTAGAGCAAGTATTGGTTTCCTGAAAATTTTCTATCTAGATTTTGATCAAACTTGACATTACTAAATATTCGTAATAATAAATAAAGCTAGTCTCTCAATTCTGTCTGCATATCTGCCTATCTGTCAAGTCTGCAGCCTAAGCCGTTGGACAAATTTTCTTCAAACTTCATATCTGGGGTCGTAATTCGAAACGAAATCGAAATTTTCATTTCAACTTTAATAATGGCCGATTTTGAAAAAGAAAAAAAAAAAAACGATTTTCTCAGAAACGGCTTCAACGATTTGGATCAAATTCGATATTTGAATTATAGTGGAAATATACTACCAGATGAAGTACCAGGTTTTTACCAAAATATATGCATAGCGATACTTTACTTATTGTTTCTTAAAAATCAAACCCAGAATGGGCTTTTAGAGCTAAAATATTTTATTTAACTACAGATTTCCAGCTATTATTAAGTGAATAAAAGTTCGGTCCTGCAAAACTATAGCATGTACGAGTACGTAGTCACTATAAAATTTTCTTTGATACATTTTTTTATATTCTTCGCAGTTTTAAAGTTAGAACCTTTGTATTCCGTTTAAAATGCACGGCTTTTTAACAAAATTGAATTGATTTTAGTAGTACGATTTAATTGCAAGAGAAAATATGATTTTGAAAAATGAAAACAAAAGAGAAGCACATCTAGGCGTATGTTTTCTAACATTAAAGTTTTGTGCACATGCAATAAAATGCAGGGCACGGTAGGATTGCACATACTTGTTCTAATGTGCTGTTCGTTTAAATTATCAATTACATATGTATAATACATATACATATATCGAAAGTAACTTTGATATCAATTTTGTACATAATCGTCTTAGCAAAATCCGAGAAACAGCCAATTTTCACAATTCCGCAAACTGAGTATGCGGTCTTGTTTACCTCCTTATTACCTCAGATATGAATTCTTATCGAAATCCTAAAAGCCGTTTTCGAAAAAAGTGCATTTTTCAAAATCGGCCTTAGTACCGATAATTTTAAGGCGAGAATGAAAATTTCGATTTCGATTTCCTTGCGATATGAGCCCACAGATGACAGATATGAGAAGTAAATCCATAGTTTAGGCTGCAGACAGACAGACAGACTAAAATAATTGCAAGAGAAGAGAGAAAAATTGACAGAGAAAGTTTCATTCTGATTAAGTGCACTGTATATCAAATATGTGACAAATATGTGATTTTTTGTTTGCGCATTTGGCTATAGAATAATTGCATGTCGAATGTTCTGAACGACCCTCTGGTGATTTGGTTCAAAATTGGCATGAATATATCTATTGATGTTGTGACTCTCAGAGTTATATATTTTTACAGGATTCGGCTCAGGTTACGAGAAATGAGTTACCAAAATGCAGACGCGTGCCCTTTTAACCATATTTTGCATAACATTTTGAAACATGACGGGTGTTATTTCACCAATTTTTTGAATAATGTTGTCCTCTAGCATCGAGATTGTGGTTGGCTTGTTGCCTTACCCCCAAGTCGGGGCGGTAAAATCAAGGGATTGGGGGGGGCCAATTGATATCATCTATGTTTGACAATATGCGGTCAGGAAACATTTCTCGCAAAATATCCGTCGTATCGTTAGTTGTGTTTGATGTGACACCGGCCTGATGGAACCACATGTATTGTAGGCTTAATCGAACTAATTCAGGCACCAAGAAGTTCTGCATCATGTCACGATACCGATCACCAGTAATTGTTATAGCATTGTCTCTTGCGTCTTCAAAAAAAAAATGTGAACCAATAATGCCTGATGATCAATTGCAAATTTTTAGCAATAGCGGATATTTTGTTAATTACTAAAGCCATACCTATATAACTCGAAAAGAGTTTCGTCACCCACGATGATTTTTTCGCAAAATTTGGGATCGTCAATATGAAGTTGAAAAACATTTGCATTCCACTATCGCTGGCCCATATTGTAATTTTTCATTAGTTGTTGAGTGAATTAAATTTTATACGGCTACAAATGTAAATATGATTTGATTATATTAAACAAACTTGACGGAGACATTTAAAATTCCTATGCACTTCATCTATCGGAGCTGAATGAACTTTCACCAATATTGTCCCTCACTGCTTAATGGTTGACTTGCTAGGTATGTATAGGTACATAAGTACATGATTTAAATAGTGCCTTGAAATAACGCTGAGCGAAATAGGGTCAAATTTCAAAATTCCCTTTCATAATGCCAAATAAAGCCGAATTTTGAAATTTAGCCTTATTTCACTCCGATTCGGCTTTATTACGCTTTGCATTTAATCACATGTATGGTGTCTGATTATACGACACTTAGCGGCGCCCTGAGCACCTGCATGTGAGGCGAAAGGCCGTACGGTGTTTCAGTCGAAGAGATGTCCCATAGTGTGAAATCCTTTTATCCCGAAAATTTTCATTAAACCAATGCACAAATTTCTTCGCATTTTCACAATTGAACGATTATTTAGATAAAATGTTTTAATAACTTCAACACGTTGTTGAGGCGTTATATTTTCCATAATATATTGTTATCGACTGATCTTCACCAAAATCAAATGCGAACTAACCTGGAATATAAAAAACACCCTGTCAAAAAAAGGTATTTTAATCTTCCTTTTTTTACATGATGTTCGCTTATTCATTCTATGTTGCCTCTAAAAACTTCAAGTTGGGTTCAGTATTTAATTTAAAAATATCTATTTCACTATTTACCACTAGTTGTGAAAAAGTTATAAGTTTTTTAAACTTGAGAAAAATATTCAAATTTAGCTTTTCTTCGTAACAGAATTCTGTAAGAAAACATTTCGCTTGGAGTATGACAACACCAACATGTATATTCCTGTCAATTTGAAACCAAATCTCAGGATGTCGTTAAGAACCTCCCATATAAGTTGGATATCAATTTATCTTTAATTTTAATTAAGAACCCGCAACCCACAAGGTAATCAATATAAAATTGCAGCAGAATCTCTTTTGTATCATTACGAGTACTAGACAAAAGTACATACTGTGTTTACACAATTTGCAGAGCGTTAATATAAAACTTTTCGAAGAATTAATCTACAGAGTCTCTCGTACAATTTATGGTAGATTCGGTGTTTAGTGTAAATACTGATAGAGCAAAATACTTTTAATTTTCTCATACAAGACCTATACTGTAATAGAGAAACTGAAAAAAAGGGTGTAGCAATTATGTCCGTCTTTATATCAGATTGTAGCCTAAACGGCTGAACGGATTTATGTTGCAATAAGACTGTGTATTTAGTTTCGCGCAGAAAAAGAAATCAAATAACGGTATTATAGCTATATTTTGGATATGGCTAAGTCAATTTTATTCGAAATTGATATAAAAATCAATTTTGACATACATATGTAAGGTCATGACATTAAAATTATTGACATATATTTAAAAGAGTTTTTAAAGCTTTTTAAAGCACTGTATCAGAAATTTTTTTGTTTTCTGTTTATTGATTTAGCCTAAATTTGAAATCTGAACAATTTACAAACGATCATCCTATATGGAGCAAATACGTGCTCATAATTTCGAAAAAAAGATATTACTTCAATGAGGATGTTATTCATTATCGTTAATTTTTTTTTAATTCGTCCAATTTTGTGATTTTATAAACATGACATAGAAACCTAAAACAGATCATAACTTTGGGAAAATTTTAAAAAAATAAATTCAAATTAGTATGACTTGCAATTAAAGATAAAGTTTCGTACGACCCAGTCGTGCACTTAGAGCTCTAGGATGTACGCAAAACTTAAAGTTTCGTATCACTGAGCTACTCAAGCTAATATTATCAATCAGTTTTTCATACTTCTTACTTATTTTTATGATGGAAATGTATATATATAGATGGATTACTCACTATAAGAAATAATAGATTTTCTCTTTTAGCACCTTAATTTGTCAATATTACCAGTAAAGTCTTTAAATAACCTCTAAAGGCTCAGACATACATATATAGCATCTTTTAACGCACATTAGCTTCTTCGACAAAAAAAAAACAACAACACAGTACAACTCCTCAACATTTTATAGAGAAACAGATAAATTCAAAACACATTTGTAAACACTTCAAATGTTTGCGACTTAAAGGAATTTATACTCCAGGCATATTGTGTGAACTAATATCCATTGAATTGAAATTTATTTCCATACAATACATGTAGCACTGAATAAAGCTTTAAAATAGATTTCCATTTATAATACATACTATCTCTCATAATATTATCCGTACATACATAAAGTTTTTTTGTCGTCAGCGTATGAAACTCGTGGGTAGAGTTTTTTCTAGACACATGCAAGACTGTGGCTCATTAATTGTATTATTTTTGTTATTAATTCTTGCTTCCTCTCATAGAGCTTAAGGCATCTACACGTGCCATATTTGCTGGCTTTTGATTATGCTATTGGCATTCTCAAATTCACCTATATTTAGAGTACCGACTGGTCTATTGAAATAATTTGAGTCTTGTGCATTGCATTACATCGCTACGGAATTGTTTCATTTTCTGCGTATCCATTTAGAAACGAAAAACTCATTCGAAATTAGATTTAAGATATAATAACAGGAACGAAGAAAAAGTGATTGAAAACATACAGAAAATATAGACACTTAAAAGGACAACAGAAGAAATATAATTTAGAACAGAACAAAAGGAACACTTATTTTATTAGAAGAAAAGATTTTTTTTTCTTTAACACCCGAGGGTAGGTGAAAATCTAATCTGAAACTATGAGGACAGTAAACGCATGCATTTCAGAAGCATTATGTGGCGCCTGGAGTTGGGTTTTTTTTTAATGCCTTTTATAGCTTTTCAAAGCGAATAATTGCAATCTTTTTCCGTTGTTAAGCTTTCAACTTGATCACTGGAGAAATTCTCAAAGCTTTACCTAGAAAAGCATTGATTAGCTTCTTCATATTGTAAATGCTGCGCTCAGATTAAAATACGTGCCTAACCAATGAAAAGTTGCGGAAGTTATAATGGTTTTAAAACCAGGAAAGCCGCCAAATGAGGTACAATTTTATAGACCAATTTCGCTACTTCCAGTTATATCCAAAATTTTCGAGAGGATATTACTAAGGCGTCTCCAACTGGTTATGGATTGAAATAATCTTATCCCTGACCACCAGTTTGGGTTCAGAAGTAAGCATTCGACGATTGACTATGCACCTGATAGAATTACTGACGTAATCGAGAAAGCACTTGAAGAGAAAAAGATATGCTCAAGCGTATTTCTTGAGGTCTCGCAAGCCTTTGATAAGGTGTGGCATGATGGCTTGAACTAAAAATTACGACAAGTTCTCCCTGTATGCCTATACGACATTCTAGAATCATATCTCGGGAATAGACTCTTCCGTGTTAGACATGGAAATGAATACTCGGAGCTCAAAGAAATTTCGGCCGGTGTACCGCAAGGAAGCGTTCTTGGGCCACTTCTCTATCTGTTATATACTCGAGATATACCGAAAGAAGATGGCACTATCCTGGCTACGTTTGCCGATGACACCGCTATCGCAGCCGTAGGTAAAACAATCGAAGAAACGACTGCAAAACTGCAAAACGCACTGAATAAAGTAAATGAATGGACGGGGGACTGGCGGATCGCCTTCAATGAATCTAAATCTGTTCACGTGAATTTCTCTTATAAGAAAACTAATGTCTTGCCAATTTTTCTAAACTTGGCCCGAATACCTTTTGCAAACGAGGCCAAATACCTTGGAATGACACTCGACGCAAAACTGAAATAGAATTCGCACGTGAAAATGAAACGTAAATAACTCGAAATCAAATATAGAGAAATGAACTGGTTGCTCGGAAAATACTCCCAGCTCAGTACTGAGAACAAACTGCTTTTATACAAGCAAGTGCTAAAGCCGGTGTGGGCTTACGGTACACAACTTTGGGGCCAATATACGGAAAACAAACGCCAATATTTTACAAACCTTTCAAAATAAAGTGCTAAGAGAAATTGCTCACGCACCGTGGTATACTAGAAACGATGATATCCACAGGGATCTCGGAATTCCGACAATTGAAGCTGAAATTAGAAGCTTCGCGAGAAAGCATAGAAACCGACTAATCGGACATGTCAACAATACAATCCTACAAATTCTGGATGAAAGCAATTTATTGCGCCGACTACAAAGGACGAAACCTTTCGACTTGGCGATGTAGGAATCAACCGCGCCTAGATTGCGGAACATGCAGGATCTTTCAGTGGAAAGTAACCTGCCAAACGAGTTTTTTTCATGATAGAAAAATTGCTTGATAAGGTCGTTCTTAGTTGCAATATATAACAAATTAAATCGCGGGGTGGTGTTTTTTTAGTCAGTAAGAATCTGACACTACTATGAGCACGCGCTTGCTATCCTCATAGTGTCTATGGAATATTTTTCACCAACCCCCGGGAAAAAAAGAAAAGCTTTCAAGGCAAGTTCGAATTACACGACTTTTAAAATCCGTTTTTTTTTTCTTCAGCGTCTATACATTACACATGACTACGCCAACTTTTTGGTGGCGTTTTATTAAATAAATCATGTATTGCTTTCTTCAAAGCTTTGACGGTGAAGTTTAAGTCTTATTGTGAATTTCGTCCGAATCCGTGAAATTTGATTACACATTTTGGGAGCCACGTCCAGTTTCTGATAAGAAGTAGTTATAGCAACAGTTTTGTGATAAAATTTCTTAAAAATCGAGGAAATTTCCTCTGTATAAAAACATATTATTGCTTCGATTTTAAAAATCTCGTAACGCCACGCCCACTTTATTTGGGTGAGCTAAATGATGGGGGATAGAGTATCATACGATTCGTTCTAGATGGATTGTAACTTTTCTATACGTCTGACAATACATTTGCGTGTAATTGAATCCTTCGTAACGTTTACATTGGGGGATTAGTGTTACATTATTCCTACGTAATGGTTCTAGGATATTGAGGAGATATTTTTATTTCATAGATTTTATCTAAGTATCGGTCTTTCAGATTTGTTCTCATAAGTGTACCATTGAATTTTCTCAGTATTTAATTTGTTACATACTTAACAGCAATGTGACTTTAAATTCAGAAGCCCATGATGTCTCTGAAATGATGTGCAACCTGTTATATCGGTAGTCTGAAATCCGGATCACGTTTATTTGTGGCAGTGGCCATTGCTTGGTGTGTCGCTTCCCCCCCGTACGTATATTTGTCTTGTTTTGTTATTCTTTTCCTTTCGGATTATTTAGCATTTATTCGATAATCAGTATTATCGAAAAAATTTAATTATTAAATTTTATAAATTAAAACCAGACTCATTTTGAGGTTTTGATGTATCCTTAAAGACTCTATTTTCTGCCCTAAGTATTTCTAATTCTTCCAGAGAAGTGCCGTATTATTTAGCCTAAACCGGAGTACCATCTTTCGCTAAAGTCGGTGGTTGATGCGCCGTCTCTTCCGATAACATCGGACTTCTAGTTCCGTACGTATTCGTGGTAGATCGTGATGGTGGACATTTTATTACCCTCGAATCTTTTTTGAATGGGTCGTATATACGCAATGTATGGCTCTTCCAGAATCCGTAGAGCCGACCTCAGAAGAGGATGGATTTTCAAGTGTACTTGATTTATTCCTTTGTTATTCCTTTGTTTTGTTCAGTGCATTGTTGTTTTTTTGTCAGTTAGACTATAGTGATGGATTTAATTCTATTCTTCAAAACATGCATACATTATATATGAGTGAGTATGTACATATGTAAAATTAGTAAAATGCAGATAAAAAAAACGATTTTGTTTTGTAATACCAGTTTTGCAACAGTTTATACAAAAATGATCCTCTATTTTTCATTGAGAGACTTGAGATCAATGCCATTGATCTCAAGATTATATTGATTGAAGTAAGCTGACGAACGCTTTAACCGCTTGGTGTTTAAGATCACCTTCTCCACAAATGTTGTCTTCAAAATCTTCTGCGGCAAGTCTAGCTCAAATACGAAACCCTCAGACTTTTGGATAGTTGGTGGAATAACTATCATAGGAGAGCTTAAACACATATTTTCCAATTTAAAATTTGTGAAAATTTAGCTCCAAAGAATTGATCACTGCAAACATACTTGCGGTGGTCATATGAACAAGATCGAGTTCCATACTTAAATTTGATATGTGCACTACACCTGGAATAAATTTCAGCCCGATGTCTCAATTATTTCGTATTTTATTAAAATACAAAATTGTTATGTCCTTATTGAAAATCCCTGTACATGTATCTCGCCCTAAGTGTACAAACTGATGAAAAAGAAAAATCGACGCTAACTTCGGTATTGCAAAATAAGACAAATTCATTCACTACCACGTTTTCTTTAATTATTATAAATATATATAATATTATTTAATCTTTTGGAATACATACTGTATAATTGTAATGTCCATTGCATACAAAGTTTAACTCAATAGTCCTGTAATATATATATATCTTCCCACAGTTTAGTACTATCAATCCTACATTGGATAACACCAATAACTATTTGTTCTAAATGACCACTTGTGTTCCCTCATATTTCCTAGCCGTGTGCTTTTTATTTGCTCCAATCTTTGCATTACTATAATAGAGAAACTAAAAAAGTGTGTCTCACATATCTGTCTGTCTGTACCTTAAGCTGCAGCCTAAATGGATGGATTTTCTTCAAACTTCATATTTGTGGTCTGTGGGGGCTCAGACGCGAAATTCGAATTTTTAGTCTAGTCTCAAAATTAGCGGCATTTTAGTTTGATTTTGCTAAAATTTATCTTTAGCAAAATCAAATCTTGCCGAAAACGGTTGTAATAAAAATTATATAAAAACTAGACGATATCAATAGGACTTCAGTGCTTTTCTAAAAAATCGAACGACGAACTTGCAAAAATTAGCTATTTCTCGGATATGGCTGAGACGATTTAATTCAAATGTGTGGAAATGACATTTCAATTTTTGACTTATGCACAAAAGAGTTTTTTACATTTTTAATGCATCTTTGTTGCTTCTTGCCGATTGTTCCTAAATTTGAGATCTGAATAATTTACAAAAGTACAACACATTTAAAACAAGTACGTGCGGCATGTGGCCATTAGATAAAAAATGTAAATGGCTTTGTTGTATTTAAAAAACTCTTTTTTTATTCTTCCGAGTATTATGTATGATAAGTCTTCATCACCTTTGTAATTACGACATAAATGCATGACATCCAACTTTAGCCAAGATTTTACGACTCTCTGTGTGCAACCAACCATATCTTAGCCATAATTCTCCGTCTAGTCAAATAAGTTTTAAAACACAGATATGCTTCTATCAAAACCGCGGCTTATTTTGTTTCATACAACTACCATATTTAGGAACATTATATGAATAACAATCAGCATTATACATATTACTTGATTTAACCTTGATTTTTATTGATAGTTAAACACAGACGACTATTTTAAACTATTTAAACTCAAGTGCAACAAAGACGTCATTGCGAAGCATACACGTCAATGACTTTAAAATTTTAATGTTACAACACTCAAAAGAAATTGCATACGCAAAAAATATTCTAATCACATTTTCCACAGGGCCAATAAACTCCTTATTAGAAACCATTTTTATTTTGTTGCATGTTAATGCTTTTTAGGGAAAACGCATTTTAATTCTCAGTTAGCTATTCAAATATGTAAACACATGAAAATGTTGTATGTCATAAAAAGGAATATGGTATATCCACAGCTGTCAATATCTTTCTTGGGTAGCATAGTAAACGCTGCAGTTGATTTGTTTCACTTCAAAACAAATAAACTGTATATGTACGCACAAGTACTTATTATTTCAATTGTGTACATACATATGTGTTTATTTACGTTTTACATACGGTGCTTTAATTTTACTCATTAATCATGTGATAAATATTTAATAAGGAATAAAGATAATTGTGTAACTTTTCAACAGAATGTGCGTGACTAGGCACAGTTTCATGATTCGTTGGAAAATAAGCAAACTTAATGGGTATCACATAAAATTTTAATTTGATTTCTTATGTAAGTAGGTGAGATTATAGACTTACAAGCGCAATAAAATAATACTAATAATACATACATACTGGCAACGAAAATAATAATTTTTCTTTGACTTCTAAAAGTTATTTAGCATTTGTTTCTAAAGTTAAATTTTAAGCTGAATTTCAACATTACTCCAGTTATTTTAGATATTTCAGAAAAAAAAAATTGCTTACGAGCGAACGGATTAAAACACATACTTTCTTACCCTTGTTATTAAAATGTTATACTTTCCAAAAAAAAAGGTGTCATCAAATACCCTTATTCGCTATTTTCTCGAAAATCATCGATTTTTGAATTGTCGCAGCCTAGATAGCTTCGCACACTTCGTTCTTTTGCATATGTTCTATCTGAATTCTTCGCAAGCCACTGGGTAATCTAGAAAACTGAAACTTTGGGCATTTTTTTTTTTGTCACGGAGACGTATTTTCGATTTTCAAAACACATGGTGTTACACTAAATATTATTTAACATGTACTTAATACAATTTCCCGATGTACGAGGGCAAGGTGAAAAGTTCTCAGCCTGACAATGAAAGACTGCGATTTTCAGTTAAAAATTTTTATTTTTCTACATAATCTCCCTTCACTTCAGCACACTTGGTCCAGCGTTTCTCCAACATCAGTATTCCTTTTCGGAAGTGAGAGTCTGGAAGGCTCCTCTCAACTTCTGCATTGGATGCGAAGCGCTTCCCAGAAACAAATTTCTTCAAGTTTGGGAACGGATGGAAGTCTGAGGGTGCAAAATCAGGTGAATAGGGGGGGATGGCCGAGCAAATCGTACCCCAAATCCCGCAGATTTTTTTTCTTCTTCAAGCCAAGCCTCGTCTTGCAAATTTTGGCTGATCAAAAAGTTGGAATAATATTCGCCTGTAATTGTTCTGTCTTTCACAAGGTAGTCAATTAACAGGATCCCTTTCGTATCCCAAAACACACTGGCCATGACCTTTCCGTCAGATGCGATCGACTTCGCTTTCTTTGGCGCTGAACCACCGGCTTCCACCCACTGCTTCAACTGCTGTTTCATTTTTGGCGTGTAGTGGTGGACCCATGTCTCATCCATGGTGACAAATCGCCGCACAAAATCGGTCGGATCCCTGTTGAGATGGGCATTCAGCCTAAGTTTTTGTGCAAGATGTTTTGCACCCTCTCTTCCGATATACACACAGCCTCAGCTATCCCACTCACCTTCACTCGCTTATCGTCAAACACGATATCATGCACTTTTTCGATCGTTTCGGGTGTGGTTGCGGTTTTTGGCCGTCCTTCCCTTCATCTTCGAGGGACGTGCGACCACGTTTAAATTCAGCTGCCCACTTTTTAACAGTTGACATGGAAGGAGCAGAGTCCCCGTAAACTTTTGTCAACGTTGAATGAATTTCCTTAGGGGTTAACCTATCCAAAACGAAGAATTTTATCACCGCACGATATTCAAGTTTATCCATTTTAATTTATTCAAGTTTATCCATTTTTGAAACTTGTCATACGAACTAATGAGAAGTGCACCCAGGCAGGAAACATATATTTTTGCTGATTGGAATGTCATCTCTGTGTCAGGCCGATAACTTTTCACCTTGCCCTGGTATGTACTTCCAGTACACTTCTGACTTCTTAGAAAGGTAAAACTTTTCACACTTAGAGAACATACTATGCTGTAGAATTTTACGTAGCCATATTTTCGATTTTTAAAATACATGTTATTGTATCTCTTATATACACTCTTTCAATGTGTGCAGGAGCTCTCTCTTTATTGAATTTTAAATCATTTGGTTGCGTAGAAATGAAGGTTACCATACGAGTAAACAGTACTGCACCCTGTTGAATATAAAATTTAATTATAATAGTTTTTCAAGCAAACTAAATTCATTATTTTGCGTTATGCCTTTGCAGAAAAAAAGCAGTTTAAGTGGTTTGAGTCAAAACAAATTTTAGCCCCTTAGTTGGGGATGTGGAAGATGAACCCACATCCAGTTTTGGTACGGCCTGCCACCTTTCGAAGTTTAATAGTTTGAAATGGAAAAACTTTGTATTATAACTCTAACGCGATTATATTAGTTAGTAATATTTAACAAATTAATGCTTGGCCGGCATTTTTTTAATAAACAACTTGCTATAATTCTCAAAACTTTATCCTCTACAATTTTTTATGCGAGCATTTCTTGTTTCAATTACCTGTTATGGATATAGTAGACCGATGTTAATGATATACATGAAATTATTAGTGTGAAGGGTGAAAAAAAAAAAATGCATGTCAAAAATTGTACACAATTCTATACAATTTCTGCTTAGACATTTGTTTCGTAGAAAATGGTCACATATCGTAATTTGACTGCCATTTTCCGAAGTGAGGGTGGGATATTTCCATTAAGTAAGTAAATACGAACTTTTGATATTTTCGGCAGGGCTGTAAAAGACTTCAATCATTAGAGTATGCCACGACTTAATTCTTTTTAAAAACAGAGACAGATTCGTAATTTTTTTATTGTTTCAGGAAGTTTATTGAATAACTTGCGTGATATTACAGAGTAGGAGTTTCTATAAAATGTAGTCCGAAAACGTAAATATGGAAAATTACTAGAATTGGTTCTCAAGTTATATGATCCAATAATGGGACTTTGCCTATAACCACTTCGTATAAAAAATATTTTTAAAACCTTATAGGAAAAAAGGTGTCGTACAGGCAAAATTTGTAATTTACGAAAAAATTCCATTGAATGAGCAAAACGAGTAGAATTGCAAATTTTTCTTACGGCACACTTCTGCAGGACAAGCAATTGTTGCAATCTATTATGGTAAGCACCCCCCCAACAACATATACCATATTCTAACCTCGAATTAAATATCCCGTAGTATACAGATTTTAATAAAGCGCTAGAACAAAATTTTCTCAGACTGTATAGACACCGAATTGTTGAAAGAAAATACTGTTTAAGATTCGAAATATGTTCGGTCCATTTAAGTTGTTGATCGATTGTTACACCTAAATATTTGAAGAATTTAACCTCTTCAATTTCAAAGCAATTTTCGGTACATGCCGCATTTGGATTAAAAAGGGTCTGAGAACTTAGTCTCAAGCAATTTTCGCTAAACAACTTGAATCTTAAACAAACAGGTGAATGAAAGCTAATTTCAATGTTACTCAACTCCTTTGCATCAAGGCTAAAAAACATGACTTTAGTCTTATTACTTATACAAAGTTCATGTACCACAAACCACAACTTTAGTATATAGACATCATAATTCATGTCTGAAAATAAATTTAATGGATTTTCAGAATCATATCCAATTGCAAGATCATCTGCGAAAGCCTTAACATTCCCAACAAATGGTTGTTCAAAAAGAGAATTAATGCATATTAAAAAAAAATAGGACCAAGCACTGATCCCTGAGGTACACCCAAATTAATATCCTTCGAGTCGTTTAGAACATTATTCACATTAACTTTTTGAGTTCGATTACTCAGATAAGAAACAAACCAATTATAAATACAACCTCGAAAACCAGAGTTGTACAGTTTTTTTTTTAAAAGAATGCTATGTTTAACCATATCGAACGCTTTGGTTATGTCAACGAAAAGTGCACCACAAAATTTTTTCTTATCAAGACCTTTTTGTATAAAGGAACAAAAATCCAAAATAGCATCTTCTGTTGATAACCCTGATCGAAAACTATATTGTAGGGGACTAAAAAAATCTTGATTTAACAAAAATTGCAAAATCCTAGTTTTAATGATTTTTTCAAAGACTTTTGCAATTGAGGGTAATAATGAAATTGGTCTATAGTTATTTCGATCTTTTTTGTTGCCTTTTTTAAAGAGAGGTATAACAACAGCACTTTACAGATCATCTGAGAAGATGCCTGAAAGAACACTCAAATTAAAAATGTATGCTAGAACGTCAACTAAATTCAAAGCGGTTTTTTTTAACACAATGTTCGAAATACCATCCTTACCACACGAGTTAGTATTTTTGAGAGAGTTTATTGTTTTCAAAATTTCTAGACCAGAAATAGATTTGAAATAAAAGCTATTCCTACTAAAGGCTCTGCTTAAAACACCAAGATCTGTGCAGCAGCTGCAAGGTAAAGTACAACTACTAGTAGGTGTGTTTTTACCAACTGTTGCGAAGTGTTCATTGAAAAGATTAGCTATTTCTACAGGATCTGTAACATCTTTACCAGAAAATGTTGTGGATATGTTACAATTCAATTTTGAAGTCATTAGAGGAGCAATCATTTTAGCATTCTGATTGCTGAAGTCGAATAGAATGCAATCTTTTTGATTATTCTGCATTCATTGAAGTCATTTTGAAGTCACTAGCATTCACTGGATGAATTTAATCGTTTAAAGGAATTTGAGCCACTGAATGCATTCAATTTGTTAGTCATTTAAGCCCTTAAGTTCGTTGAATTTGTTGAAGTCACTCCATTTACGTAAATTTCATCAAGCAACAGAATAACCACTTATGTAATTTTGATAGAAGTGTTATCGTTCATACGACACACACACACAATTTAATTACAACATCAACCTGATACAGTTATACAATATCAATAGATATACATATGCGTTACAAAAAAAATCCAGATTCGTCTATACTCGTATATATACGTAGTATAAAACAATAACACTTTCATCAAAATTCAGTGGTTATTCTTTTGCTTGATGAAATTAACGTAAATGTGAGTGACTTCAACGAATTTTGTAGACTTTAAATGACATCAACGTATTGAATGCATTTAGTGACTTCAAAGACTTCAAGGACTTGAAATGTCTTCAATGGATGGAATGCATTCAGTGACTTCAAAGACTTTAAGGAATTCAAATGACTTCAATGGATGGAATGCCTTCAGTGACTTCAAATGACTTCAAACGATTGAATGCATTCAATGAATGCAAGTGATTACCAAATGACTTCAACGAATGCAGAGTAATCAAAAAGGATTGCATACTATTTGACTTCAGCATTCTGATTGTTGAAATGATTGCCCCAATTATGACTTCAAAATAAATGGCGATCTATTTTTTTTAAGCTGTAGTCACAATTGAAATATTTTTTGGAGCACTCAAAAGAATTATATTCAAAAATGATTGCATTCTCTTACATTATTTGGGAATTTTTTTATGCCGAATTGAAAACTATAAACGGATTTTTTTTAACACCTAGGACCGTTACATATACTTATTTCAGACATAGGATGTATGACGCCGTAAATTTGTGATGCACTCATTAAATTCCATACACTTAGAGCCGGATATCCTCTGACGTATACTCGATGCAAGATATAATGTGAAATGGGCCCTATAGTTTTGAAGTTATATTTGTTTTTATGTAAATATTTTTGAAATAACAGAAATTTATTTATTTTGTTTATGATTCCTTAGTAACCTAAAAAACATCTGCTAATTGATAGCACAATATTTCCTCGTGCTCTACATATATCCCAGAGCAAACTTAGAAAATAAATTTCTTGAGTTAGATATTTAAAAATGATTTTTTAAAGCCACCCTTTACATCTAATCTCTTTTACTTTAAATTTTCATGATTTTCATGTGGAACTATTGTATTTACAAATTTTTGAATATTTTTTAAACTCCAACCCAAATATCTTACTACCACTTTGTTAAATGTTGATGATTTTCAGATGAGACCATATCTAAAGTAACGTGGTGCTAAAAAGCCAATTTTTATCAAAATTCATTAAGTGGCTCTTAAGCATAGTGTGAAAAGGAATTATAGACAATCACAATAATTGATGGCTTTTAGCATTCATCCTCCTACACATAGGATGTTCGATAATTTTTCTCGTTTGGTTTAATCCAATTAGACTCCTTCAAAGTAGTCACTATTTTTGGTAATGTACTTTTTTATAGGTAAAACCAATTATCAAACCAAAATTTTCTTACTCCGTCAAAATGCTCCAATTTAAACTTCTTCGGAGGAAAAAATACTTTTTAGGTTCATTTTTGCGTAGGGGAACAAACCAAATTCAAAAGGTACAGATCTGAATTATACAGAGGGTGATCTTAAAGACTTATGTCAGTGCTCCTCAAATTTGTGAGGACTTTCACCAACTGAGAAAGACGCTGTTCCATATATCAATTAGCAGTGACCGTTCGCTGCACAAGGAAGAGTCATTTCTCCTCTTCTAAGGCTAGTTGTAGTCAACAAAATTCTAACGATACTCAAAGCAAAAAAGATAAAAATACTGGCATACGCAAACAGCGTAGTAATCATGATTAGTGGGAAACACCCATCCACTACTACTAATCTATGGAATCTGTACTAAAAAAATGTCCTCTTGAGCAGAACTAAGCGGTTTGGGATTAATTCGAGCAAAAACCAAACTGGTTCTGTTCTAGCGAATAAAAAAGAAACTAGACAAATTCAATCTTCCAAAACTCAATGGGATTCCTCTGAAACTCTTCTCAGAAGCTAAGTATCTTGGAACCATCCTTGACTTGAAGCTTATTTAGAAGAGGAACAAAGAGGAAAGAATGAAAAAAAAGGATCATGAGCTTTCTACATTGGCAAATAAACCTTTGGTAAACGTTGGGGCATACGTCCGTCCAAAATCCATTGGAAGTACAATACATATGAACATACGAGTACATGTAGGTTAGGTATACTGCGATCGTCAGATGCACCTACGAAGCAATTGTATGATGGAATGAAACAGTCAAAATCAGTTATTTCGACAATCACAGAGATCAATACTGTAAGTAAAGTTAGAAGCGATATTAAATCTTCTTCCCCTCGATACACAGCAGCCAAAAGCGCTATTTTGCCTTAAACAATCAGGGTCGTAGAAACAAAGCTCATAGATACAGAACAACTGATTTCGATAGAACAACAGACTATGTCATACCCTACAAAGGCTTCTGCAAGAACTAATACAGTTCTTACTTCCAAAATAGAAGAGGACTAAAGATTCCAACTTTATACTCACTGGTCTAAAATGAATATTGAAACCGGCGCCGGTGTTCAGTTCCACTTACAAACTCAAGATCAATGACTCATACAAACTTCCGAATGACTACAGAGGGCAGCACAGACCATATATACCGGGTGTCCCAAAAATATTAAGTGGATTTTAAATTTGAATAACTTTTTAATTTGCTTAGTGAATTTTAACAAAACCAGAAGAATATTGAAGCTTAATCTTTGCTATTTGGTATAATGTTAAGAATGCCACCTCTAGGTGACTGCCACTTTAGTTTTTGCAAAACTCTAATCTTTTAATGAAATTTTCTATCACTTTTTTCAAAGTTGTGGTGAAAAGGGCAATATAAGAGACTTAATATTTCTTTTAATGTCTGCAAGAGACTCTATAGGAAGAAGTCTGGAGCTGCTAAGTCCGGAAAACAAGCCTGCCAGCCAGTAATCGAAGAATAATCATTTTTATGATTTAAAAAATGTTCGAACATTGCTCTATACTCGTTTCCATTTACCGCTATTGGATCCCCATTCGCATCTTCAAAGAAATAGGGCTCTATTATTTTTTCAGCCGAGATACCACACTAAACTGTGACTCAAAGTGGATACATCTGTAGTTTCTAAATTATTTGAAGGTTTTTGCACTTCAGAAACTCATATTTAGTTTATTGACGAAGCCATTGAAATGGAAATGGGCTTCGTCTGGCATAATCAATTTCTCTGAAAATAGTGATCTTGATTTTTTTTCTCAAGTAGTGTGTGGGTCAATAATAATCGACTTTTGTGGTCTCTGGCAAACAATTGCTGACTAAATTGAATTTTATATGGAAAGTATATGCAAGGTAGTCCCAGGGATGTTTAGCTGGGACGAGCGCTACCTGGTCGATGTTGAAAGGTGTTCGTTACGATCGTTACGTAAAATCTTCGATGTGTCCTTACAATTAAGGAGTTGTGCCAAATTTAATATTCGACAGTGAAAATCCGTTGTGGAATAGTCTAGTATACCATTATTCAAAATCGGAATATTTAACCTAAAAAAAAAAAAAAATGTTGAAAAATATTGCTTCGTTCCAAAATTATGAATTTTTAAAATCCACTTAATATTTTTGGGCCACCCTGTACAAATAAACTAAATCCTTCCGGGATTAGAATCATAGTAGATAGTCAATCCTGACTGCACTAGACAGTGTTACAATTATGTACCTTAAAGATTAAAGCTGTTTCCAGTTGTCAACAAATCTTAAATAAAATATGGGCAAACCACTAGGTTAATCTCTGGCTGTGTTCCCGGAATAATAAAACGGCGGATGAACCAGCTTAAAGGGGAATAGTATTGAATAAAGAAAATACTCACATATCAATAACAATTTCTATCCGTGTACTGAAGAGACGGACATACCTTAAGGCTAATAAGTAGAAAATTATATTTTAGAAATTGGTTTAAACTTGCAAAAATGAAAAGACGTTGGTTGTAACTTCAAAATTATATGTGATTAAAAAATGTATTTCTATATATACTCGTATCTGCATTCGGCGTAGAATTAAAGAAAAGCATTATTTCTTCCTGGATGCAAAAGTTTTTTGACCAGTGTATTCGAACTGCTACGTACTTTGTGTTTTTCTTTGTTTTGTCGATATCCAATAATTATCACAACGAATACCCATAAAACATATGATTCGAGGGCAATACACATAATCGTACATGTGTATGTATAAAATTAGACACCATCAAGTTTTTTCACGGTTCCATCTCTCGTGAACGCGTGACAAAAATTCGAGAGTAAAAGTGTCATGAAAAAGATTCTCAATTATGTCTTTGAAAACAACAATAAATGGTAGGTCCTACCCATTCTTGCGAAGAATTATAACACGCACAACACGAGTGACGAGAGAATTTATGACACCTTATGTATAGGCAGAGGTAGAGCCAAAATATTTCTTTTTTATACGTAATTAAACACAAATTGCTAATTTTTAATTTGAGACTGCTTGGTATTTTAAAAAAATAAATAGACACACTTTTTAGCTTGCTTCTTTAATGGGCAAATATTAGTTTCGAAAAAGTTCGATCTCAAATAATTTGATCTGATTTGGTGCAGCATAAAAGTATCTACTCAAAAAATCGAATCTACGTCTGGTTTAAGCAGCAATCATTACCACGAAGTTCTTACGAAGTTCTCCTTAGTGTTCCTTGATAGTGTAAGAGTATAGCTATTCAATTGTCTCCTTATCCCAACAAAATAGCGATTGGTAAATGTGACGAACTGCTGCATCTTTATCTCTATAAATATGCCATTGGCAAAGTTAACAACAGACTTGATAGACAAGTTTCTTAACTGCCGTAACATACGTATACCTCGTCTCATTCTCGTTTATAATCAGATTCATCATTTCTGACTATAATGGCGAAGGCGCCCATGCTTTTCGCTTCGTTATACATCCTGGTTGATTGTCATTCCCTTTGCCTAAAACTTCGGGTGATATTTAAGTTTGTGGTGATGTTTTTTCCGACCTTGAAGGAGCAGCGAGCATCTTCCATCGCCATCCTTCATAACCCAATGAGTTTTGCAGTGATATCAGAACTGAAAGCGTACGCTAGGGCTTGTCCACAAAAGGTTTTACGTGCTCAAATATTGCACTAGGTCAAATATGGGGTGACCAGATAAGAACGATAGGTATGAGATATCAAATTGATTCTCACTTTATTTTAAAGCTCCACTTATTCCATTATATATGGAATAGCACATCATTTAAATGGCCGCCTCGGCTTCGCTGGCAATGCTTCAAGTGGTCGGTCCAATTTTTGATGACTCGGTCCAATATGTGAAGCATTATTCCGGCAATAGTGTCTCGAATGTTGGCCTCGAGCTCGTCCAAAGTGGTTGGCTTGTTAGCGTAGTCTAAGGACTTGACGTAACCCCAGAGCGAGGGGTGTCAAATCGCATGATCGCGGCGGCCAATTGATGAAAGCTCGCCGTGAGATGACAAATTTCTCCTTCACCACTTCGAGCGTTGCGTCGCTTGTATGGCATTTAGCGCCATCTTGTTGGAACCACAGCTCGGATATATCGATGTTGTCGAGCTCTGGCTTCAGAAAGTCGGTTAACATCGCTCTATACTGAGGACCATTGACGGCAACGGTGTTTCCTTCCTCATTTCGAAAGGAATAAGGTCCTATGATGCTGCCGTGCCATAAACCGCACCAAACAGTCAATTTTTGTGGATGCGTTGATGCTTGATCGAACACTTGTGGATTGTGGTTGCTCCAATAATGGCAATTTTGCTTGCTGACATAGCCGCTGAGCCAAAAATGGGCCTCGTCCGAGAAGACGATTTTTTGTCCAAAATCTGGATCTCCGGCCAACATTTCCAGAGCCCGATTAGTAAACTCACGGCATTGTCTATGGTCGTTCGGCTTCAATTCGTGCATCAACACAATCTTTTACGGGTGCAGCCCCAAATCCAACCGCAAAATAAGCCTGGTTGACTCCCTAGCGATGCCCAATTCAGCTGATCGGCAACGAATCGACATTTCTGGGTATTCTTCGATGCTTCACACCGATCTTTTTCTGGTTGCTGGCTTAAGGTCCAAAAGAGTGTACTTACGCTCAAATTTTTCCACGACGTGACTGAAGCCATGATGACGACCGATCTCACGACGAAATTCACGTTGCGTATTTACAACTGAGCCGGAATTTTTATAATAATTTTTAATAATTTCCATACGTTCGGGAAGCATCAAACGATGCATGATGAAATGGCAAATCTTACTGAATATTCTCATCGGTAACTTTGACAGCTGCTGAAACATAATAATTGGAAAACTATCATTGTTATCTGGTCACTCTTTACATTTGGCACAGATGAGGCAGTCTCATTTTTGTAGATTGGAGAAATGGTAAAGGTCATCTAATTATCAGCACACTTTCATTCAAAAGTACATGCCTCTACCAAGCCATATTCTGCAGCTTTTTTCAGCTTGAGACCTTTAGATCAGAAATTTTTTGTGAATTAAGTTTGAAAATACTCACATTGAAATGACTGCTTGATAGTGGGACTTTAATATTAGTTTCTCCAGATTTTTGAAACATCTGGTGTTTCTACTAGGAAACGATATTGTCTCAACCGATTACGTTTTGTGCTCGAAGATGATTTTGCTTCCTTTGTATGTTGGACGCTCTAGGGTCACTCGATCACGCATTAGTGCACTTTCGTGTCAACAAAACTGGCGCGGGTGCGCTAGGGCTGTATTTTTCTCTGTTATTCTTCATTCTGGCATTCGATGGAATATCGAGATTAACACTCACAGGGAGGAACGGTACCCATGGACGATGTCTGTTTCGCTAGTCGTAGACTATTTAACCTCCAAACTAAGCTTGAATCTTCATATACTCAAGCAAGGAAAGCAGGATAAGAAATAAAACCAAACTTACATATGTGCAGCGAGTAAAGCATAACCACTTCGCCCTTGGAAAGACATAGAATATATAGAAAGTTTGACATATTTGGGAAGCATAGTTACTGGCAAAAGTGTTGCTGACCTAGATGTAGTTACACTTATCAACAAGGCAAAATTAGTCCTTGGTCAACTTAACAACATCTGGAAGTAGTGCCAAATAACAACAAAACGTAGGTGCGCATCTCAAATTCAATAATTAAATCGGTACTTTATTATTGCAGTGAAATGTGGAAATGCTCTAGGTCAATTGGAATTAAGCCTATTAACAATATCGCAAGACAAGATCTTCGTCCACAAGATCTTCAGGACTATAGCAGACGAGCTACTTATGTCGCAATATTCATGGGACATTATGTGCAAGGAAGTTTCAAATAGAGTAAGGTTCAGAAACACCGTTGAGGTCCTATGCTCAAATGGTAGAAGGGGACAACAGTAAGTAAGTAAGTAAGTAATAAAGTGATCAGTTTGGTTGTCGATCAGTTTTCGCATCTACTCTAATGGAGTACTCTTCCAATCACAATAAGTTGTAAACAAGTGTAAATTACCAACACGGGAATACTCCATACAGTCGAACATCGTGGCTGGTTGACCCAAATAAGGACTTAGATTCATTAAAAAGACTAGGATCCTAGTTCAAATATAATTAAACATTTTCTTAACACAATTGTATTAGATAAACTTTTAGCCTAACAGCTATCTGTTCATGTAATCTAATTTAACAGACTAAATTGATTCTTATTGCGGTTTGAATTTCCATCGATACTCAGTAATAGCTGTGTACTACGTCTGTTATTTTCCTATCTTCAGCAATTCGATTAATATTATTTTCCGAATGTCAACCTTAAGTTGGTAATTATTCCACCTTTTTTCGATTTCTTAACACATTTTCCTGCATTTGTTTGTTGGTTTGCGTTCTCTGTCGACCTTTTGTCTATGTCAAAGTTAATACCTTTTGTCCTTATCCCTTTGTCCTTTTTTTAATCCCCTTTAAATGTTTATTTTCTTTTCAGATTCAATCACAATATCACAAGAAATACAGCATGTGCTATTCTTAGAGCTCAATTTCCATTGCAAATTTCTTACTGAGTATGTGCGTAGGCAATACTTGTTTACAGTACATAAAGGAATACTAATTTTGAAAATTCAAATAAATAAATACCATGCGAAACATATTTTGCAATGCAATTCTTACTTGCTGTTTGACTAATTATGTTACACGAGTAATAAGTTTATGTAGCTACATGAACAATGTTTACATTAATGCCAGAATTCATAGCACTACACACCCTAATTAAGTAATTTGTTTCCATCGGACTGCGGTAAAATAGAAACGAAACATACCACTTAATTAGTGGGATTATTTTCAACACAGAATTCGTATGTGTTCTTAATTTATTCTTCCGCCTGGTCACAGGGATGATTATTCAAAGAAGTCAGTTGTGAAAACTTTGGATACTTTCATAGATACAAAGATATCTGCACTGTTTGAATAAAAGTACATAATCATAGTATGTATGTATGTCGTATGTGGAAAGTTTATGGGTGCCAGGGTTATCATATCCGTATACCAACATAGTATGAAGGATAAAAAGAAATAAAGTTTAGTTATTTTAATGCATAATTTATTTCGGTTTGGTAGAACGTAAATAAATATGAACTGAACATGGATACATACACTTTCCGTCATAATTATTCAGGCACCATCGACAAAAGCTCATAGCAATATTAAAAAAATTATTTTAATTCTTTATGCATATACACATATTGATATAAAAATTATATGATTTGTACAAATTTAAAATAATAAATTATGGAAATCGAATTTCAATTTCATTCGAAATGAATTTGCATGTTCTGACGAGTATATTTCTATAAAAAAATCATATCTTTAATAAATAATGGATTGTATTTTTAACGGGAACAAAACAAAAAAGTAAGAATTTGAAGAAAATGCAATGCGATAAATAATGACATGAATCTTTCATAAGCAAAGATAATTATGATCTTCATCTGTTGAACTGTGTAAATTTTTATTTTTATCTGCAAAAAAATTCACTTATAAACACAATTAAAATTCATGCCAAATTAATCTATAAAAGAACAGACCTACTAAAGTAACGGGTGGGCCATCTGCTGGTTGTAAATTACATTTTATTTTGACACTGACATTTCTTTCGTGATCAAGAAATTGACAGAAATAAAGTATAATATCTCTGCAGTACGAAATGAATCGATTTACTCTTGAACGTTGGGAAATATTGAAAACTTATGTATTTCCAAAATGAGTACTGTGTTGCCGAAACAGTGCGAATTTTGAAATGAAATTTCGATCGAAATAATGCACCAACTAGGCCTGCTGTATGGAAGTTTGTGAAGAAAGTTCGTGAGATTGGGATGCTAATTGATAATACAAGTTATCCTCGAGTTTGTTCTATGTGCGGTTAAACCCGAGAACTTCAACTCACCACAGATCTTCGCAACTGAACATTGGCCGCACTAGCTTGAGGGCAATTATGCATAAAGACCCCGCATTATTTCCTTACAAAGTCTTACTAACTCAGGAATTGAAGCAAAATGACCACCCTTGTCGATATCGCTTCTCTTTTAGGGCTTTACAGTAGCTCGAAAATGACGATTTTGCTAAAAAAAAAAAATATTTTTTTAAGATGAGGCGCATTTTTAACTCGGCGGTTATGTAAATAAGCAAAACTGTCTTATTTGGGGCTCGGAATAGTCACTCGTAGTCGTAGAGAAACGAATGGCGGCATTATTTGCCCATTTTTTTTTTTCGAAGATGAAGATGGCAATAATGTTACGGTCAACGGAGCATTTTTTTTTTCTGCCAGGAAGTGAGGAAATCAACTTGGGCGATCTCTGGTTTCAGCGCTTCGTACCATGCAAGCCGTCCAACAATAGATCTTTTGTGCATTAAGTTCAATAATCGTATAACTCGCTGCTCTGGTGATGTTGCTTGGCCTTCGCGGAGCTGCGATTTGAAACCGTCGGACTTTTTTTTTTCTGGGGTTGGCGTTAAACATCACTGTTATGCTGACAATCCAGAAACGATTCAGGCACTTAAGTACAGTATTGATTGAGCTATTTGTGAAATAGAACCACGAACCATGAAAAATATACTGCAAAATTGGGTTAACAGGATGGGCTACTGCCAAGACAGCTATTTAAATGATATTATTTTCCATGAATAACCAAATGGTGGAACTCTCGCATCATCTCCTTGCTAAACTTGGCCCTGCTTTGTTTTACTCGTAAGTTAAACCCTTAATGAAATCCAAATGCACTTCACTCACAGGCACTATATTTCCACCTCAAAATTCAAATATATATATATGTATATTTAAAATTATCGATATTATGTGCTTGTACTGCTTTATGATTAAACTAAACGTTGATGCAATTGGAGGTAACAATTTATTGAAATTAAACATATTTGTTTTTAATAAACTGCTGATATTTTTATGTCAGTATAATGTTAAGACATTGACATAACATAAGCATGACAAATGATATAGGACCAATTTGCGCCATGGCTGTCCTTGCGGGCGTCTTCTCTTTTGATGAAATTTTTCAGCACTTTTCGGCATATGTGTGGCAGGTGGCATTGTCTTGTTGAAACCACATGCCTTTGATACTCATATCGTCCAATTGGTGCCAAAAATAGGATGCATGGGTTGTTCGTAAATGACCGGTAAATTTGCATGGCCCCAAATGCGACAATTTCGAACCATTCAGTTGAAAGTGAGTCTCATCGTTGAAGATGATTTTGTTCGAAAAATCGTCAACATTCCCAACATTCGTGGGCTTCGAACGAATTTCTTTGACAAGTTCGCCCAAGCCTATTCCCATAAATTAGCTGTATTGACACTTAGCGAAACACATTTGAAACTGCCTAGATGTAACTTAGTGTCATTATTCTTTCCCCACCGTGGCTTCGCCATTTATGTCCGTAGTGATGTTACTTACCAAGTTCCACTACAGAATGGGCACTGTTCCAACCAGGACTGCTTTATTTATAGAAACTTTATTATAGAAGTGTGGACAGTCCACTTTTGACGAATTTTATGCACTGTCCGATTCCAACACTCGAATTGTCTCCTTGTATCGTCATACTGAAATCGTTATTGCGGATGAATTGGCTTCAACAATCTGGCCAGATAACACTCGAAGGAAGGTATATTGAACTTTTCGCTGAGGTAAACAATTTGATTCAGCTTGTAAATAAGCCCACACGTATACCGGACATTGAAAGTCATTCCGCCAATACTTTGGACTCGTTTCTTACTTCGCACCCTGATAAATACACTATTGATGTTTTAGCGCCTCTAGGTCGGTCTGACCATAATATCGTATCAGCTAAATTCTCGTACTCCGACCTCACAGTTAAAGAAAAAACTCATAAAAGAAAAGTATAGCAATACGAGAAAGCCAACTGGAGCGGTCTATGTTTCCTCGATAGCGACGTGAATGCCGCTGCTGATATGATCACTGACACTATCCTCTTAGGTATGAATGACTTTATTCCTAACAAAATAACGAGCATTAAACCTAGGACAAACTCGTGGTTTGACCAGAGCTGTAAACAGGATATCAGGTTGAAAGAAGTAAGTTTTTGGTCCTTTAAAGCCAACAAATCTGAGGAAAACCGAGAGAAGTTTAAATAAGCCAGAAAAGACTGCATTTTTTTTTCGACCTGTAAAATTCTTACATCTTACAATTCTGCCATCCCTACGCTCATTTATAATGATATTCCAGCTGTCAGCTCCTTAGACAAAACCAATCAGCTTGCTGCTCACTTTGCAGTGAAATCCACGCTGCCAGATATTGTTTTGTCTCCGCCTATATTTGAGAGCGTCCCATGTTCCATGCGACAAGTCCACTTTCGCACTCGTACAGTTGCAGGAGTTCTCATAGGTCTTAACATACACAATTCCGTTGGTCCAGATGGTATCCCCCCATAGTTTTGAAGAGGTATTCTTATACGCTTGCAAAACCTCTGCGTAAGCTTTTCTGTCTATCCTACTCCTCAGAGCTCTTTCCGAGTAGATGAAAAACAGCACTTGTCCAACCCGTGCCTAAAAAAGGCGAATATTATAAAATATCTCGTCAGCTAATAAAATATCTCGATTCAAGAAATCTCTTTAATGACCGGCAGTGTGGTTCTCGTAGCAATAGGTCCACTGTTGATTTGATAGCATACCTCACCGAGAAGTGGAACCAATCTTTCCGCCTCTTCTTCAATGGATTAGAAATTACATTTCATAAATGATCTCTTGTCTGCAACTTCTAATCCAATCTATTCCTTCGCTGAAATCAGTACCCTCAGTTTTTCAATTTCGTCCTGTAACTCACGCCCTTGCTGTATGTATATTAAACACATTAAATTCAGACCTGAACAGCATAAACAAATGTGGAATTTAGTGCTTCCAAAACAAAATGCTGTCTTCTGTCTCTGAAGCGAAACCATAACCATCATCCATGAACAGTACTTGCATCACTGAAACCAAAAGACTTGCTATGTTCGGTATGTGTATTAATAAGCATCTTCGATGGAATGATCACATATTCGAAATCGCCAAAAATGCTGCAAAATATCTAGGATTTCTTAAACGGTTCAAGAAATATTTTTTTCTCCGTCTGATCTGCCTTCAATTTATAAGGCATTCATCTGCTCAAAGCTGGAATATAACGCCCATAACTGGTCTGGTGCACCCAAGAACGTTCTGTACATACTAGACAGGGTACTGAATCGTACGTTAAAACTTATAGGTGCTAAGAACATTGTTTACTTCATATATACACTTGAACACCGTCGAAATGTGTCTTTCCCTATTTTATCGCTTTATTTTTTTTTTATCAAAAATGCTCCAGCGAAATAGCCAGTTGCATTCCTCCATTTCAGAATTTCAGACGGAATACGCGTCATGCTTCGAATGCACATGAGTTCACCCTTAATCCCAACTTCGGTCGTAGTGTTAAATATAGGGAATCGCTTATAAGCCGAACGACACGAATGTGGAATGATCTACCAGGCTCTGTATTTCCCCATCACTACAATCTTTAAACATTTAAAGCCAACGTGCGCAGTTATCTCCTCCGTTCCTCTTCCCCAATTTCCTAAACGCCCGTATCCTGAAACAATTTAAGGGTAGGTATTCATATTCACTTTGGCGCGCATTGCATTGTTCTCTCGTAAATAGCTTCATAATTATAAACGTCAATGCTTTGTATTTACAGATGTCAAATATCAGCTATTTATCTGTCAAACTATAGTAATGTTAGATTTAAATTACAAACTCTAACTGAATCACCCTTTAAAATACAAAATTAGTCATGGTTACTTTTTCTTATTGACGTTCCAGCCGATGTACGTATATTTAACGCCTTGTCTGTTATGGTCAAGAATGCCTTTGGGGATTTTATGTTAAATGTTATGTTCTTAGTAGTTTCCTATATGATAAGCGGCCCATAGACATAGCACCAAGTTGTAACACTTGGTGCTACAACCAAAAATTGAGTTTACCACAAACGATAAAACCATCTGCGTCCACTTCAGTTGAGTACTCGTACTATACTTCAAAGACGACACATCGTACTGAGTAGAAATAGTGATATTGTATTTTACTTGCTTATGTTTGCATTTCATGTAAATAAAGGTTTTGTGAAGCCCCACAGTCATAAAAGCACGAGATTGAAGAATTGTGGATAAACATTTTGAAATTTGACCCAAGCTATTTTGCATAGTTACAAACTTATTGCATTTATTTTTCCACAATCCTGTTTGATATCTCCGCATTTAATTTTATGATATCATTCCAATCTTCTAACGATACTTTTGTCGTGTCCATTGTGGTATTAATGACGCCACTTCTGTACTAGAAATAGCAAAATGTACGTGCACTCCGCCACACACAATACCACATGTTGTACGAGTACAGCCGACGAAAAAAATGAAAACTTTCCCATTTGTGTCGCACATTTTGCAGCACCAGAAAATCGGTATGAACACAAAGCTACAGAGGGCGCACATTTGCTCGCACTCCACTGCACGCAGTACTAAGTACTATGTGTATGGGCTGCTTAATAACCTGTCTTTTTTGACAATTTCTTGCAGCTGATTTTTGGGTTAATGTCCTGAGGTGGGTTATGGAGGTGTGCTGAGTGCACTACTCATTGCAACCATTAGAAAATTGACTGCTTGATATGGTGCTCTCGGGAATTGGGGAAATATCAGGATAGTTGAAATGCGTACTTATTTAAGACGCATCGGACTTTTCTCACGCTTTTTTTAATACAGCTGTTCTGACAATTAATTTTCTCCGAAGACCATTGCCTCTGGCATGAATTCAGTTATGCAGTCTATGCTGGATAAGAAAAACAGCTAGGAAAGATTATGCTGTACACGTGCATTTCTTTCTAAGTGATTGGCATGGATTGGACGTTTGAGCAGCTGCATACATCGGCCTTGCATTCTCTAGTAAACCATTTACTTTGCTGCTTTAGGTAGGATGTTATGACACTAATTTATAAAAAACAAAAAAAAAATCTTGTGAACTAAAACACATCGCGTCTTGAACTGAAAATTCTATTTAAAAAAGCTTGGTTATTGAATACTTGAAAACTGAGTGTTGTATAGCAACGGATTAATTTTTTTTAATATTTATTTTTTTTCGTTGAGTTTTCAGGGTTGTTCTGATTTTTTGAAAATGATTCTATTATGTAATAGACGTATTTCGTTTTTAAACTCTTAATCATTTCGAGGATGGCATTTTACATCCCTGTCATATGGCATCTGTCAAATCCATCTGTCATCCATAGTGACAGGTATTTAGCTCTTGCCTTACCATTTTACAATATGGATCGTTTAACTACCGTTCAATGCGTTCAAATTGTTGTATCTTATTATAAAAATAACCGATCTGTAATATCTCTGTATCGCGATTGGGTGCTGAAAAATCAATATTGACGTCGATTTTTCGAAAAAAATCTTCTTCGCCGATAAGGCCCATTTCCCGTCACACAACCCATGTAAATTTGGCTCTATTTCAGTTCCCCGGGCTTTTAATTTCGAGATTTGGCGACATCAATTAGTCACCAAGATCTGTTAGATTTATTTTTGTGGGGATATGGTAAAGATCGTATTTCTGTAGATAATCCCCTAACTTTGGAGCACTTAAAAACCTTGAAGTTGTGGCCGCAATACAGCCAGAAATGTACCGAAAAGTCATAGAAAATCATCTCACAAGAATCGAAGTTTGCAAAAACTCCTCTGGCGGCCATTTAACGGATGTTGTACTCGATAAACAAATTTTATTGAAATCTTTAATACTTCTTATTTTATTTAAATTTAGAATCCTAAAGCACAAAATGAATATTCCTGTATAATTACTTTTTTTTTTTATTATAGAGGACATCCATCACACGGTTGCCTTCTTGGCTGAAGGAAATTACCAAAGATCGGTCGGAAGAGATTTGAACATTGGTTTAAAAAGGTCCACATTAAGCGAAGTGGTTAATTAAATTATAAATGTCTTGGATTCCAAAATGTTTAAGATTTATCTCCCTTTACAAAATAGGGATTTTATTCAATGAAATGGGAAATATTTGTTCTTGCCGTGGGTTTTATATTGTCTCCTATAAAAACCATTTGTTAGCAAATCAATAAATACAAATTAACTCAAAGGAGAATGACGGGTTTCCATAATAAGTTTGGCCAAGAAGCGAACGTGAATAAAGCACATGTCAATCGATAGTGGTATTTGCAACAGACTCAAGTCATGAGAGAAAGGTGCTGGGATCCTTTTACCCTTTGTAAAAAATAAAGTTCTGGCTTGGAAGTGCCATCGCTAATCAGCATTTTCGCTGTTTGAAGAGCCGTTAACAAGATACAGTTATACAAACTTAAAAGCGTATGTATATTTGACTTTTAATTCTTATTTTAAAATTCATTATCTACAAAAGTTATGTGCTTATACTCGTATGTAGGTATTGCAAGAAGTCCAATTCATGCGAGCTAATTCATTAATTATTCTTACAAACACCGAGCAATTCATTTACTAGCAGAAACGATTCTAAAGGGTTATTTATTTCGAAGTTGGGATTCCACATCGCCCCCACATGGTATCGACGCACTAAAATTGTTGCATTTTATTACAAAAATAACAGTTCTGTAATACATGCACATACATAGTTTTTATTTTTGGTGATGCAGTTTAATTCCGCAAAAAATTCGCTATAAAAGCTGTACGTATTTTTACGTGTGACCAAGAGGAAAGGAGTTAAGTGTCATTACTTCTTGAAAGGAAAGCGATTAACAGAACTTCATGTGAACTGCATATACAAGGATTTCCAGAATCGAACCTCATCTTGTCGGAGAATGATTACTTGGGTTCAGGCAAGAATCAAATTGTACCAGAGATCTGGTATTTTGTGACACATTTCCGAGTTATGGTCTAAATTGGATTTTCTTCAGTTGAATTCCGTCAAATGTTATAACTTTCAAACAGCACTACCAATTGCATTATATTTAATATATCGTAGAAGTGTATTGCACCTTTTCCTAAGGATGGTAATGTAATTAAATTTCCATCTGCAATGGACAAAATCGATTAAATTCTTATTTATGTTGATGACGTAAATCAGTTGTATTGTAGGCGAAAAATGCTAATCAGTCTCTTCATTTTTTTTTTTTTTTTTTTTATAATTTGCACGTGTTAAAGGGGATATGAATACCCTTATACTAATTTTTAGAACACGTACGTTTTATGGAAAGGGGAAGAGACAGAGAGAAAGACAGAGTGGTGTGGTTTGAAACTCAGGTGGTATTAAGTTTCTGTAAACTCCAAGGGTGGCTGTCCAGATAACTGGGGAGTATTTTGTTTGTCTTTCGCTATAATTGTCGTTGCTTATGATTCACAGTAATTTTTTTCCGTCCTCCTGAGGTCATCATCACGATCAAGTTGCATTTTAGCCATGTGACCACCCTACTGCCAGTGTTATGCCTTCACAGTAGAGTTGACTTAGCTTTCGCAAGTGATCGACTTTTTATTTATTTCTTGCGAAATAAATAGATGATTCTTGACTTCAGGATTCGAACCGTGAATCAACAGCGTGACAAGCGATGATGTTACCACTGCACCACGACCACCCCATTTCTCGTGACAAGTGCAATTCATCTGTGGTACCTAGATCATTCAACTTTTTTTTATTCCTTAATTACTTAACCAACTTTGCGCAGCATAAATTTATTAAAACTAATTATTTGTGAGTCTTCATTATCTTGTTAATTTGAGTGAGTGATTTATAAAGAAAAAATTTCAAGATTCGAAATTTAAAATAGAGTTTTATTTTATTATATCGCAGAATATCGTTGTCAGGTTATCATCATTGTGTAACTAAACATTCCAAGTACAGTAAAAGCAAAAAAATATTCTGCGAAAGTTTGCGAAACAATAAGTTGTGTGTGTGATGCTACTGAAATTTCTTATCAATCAATTTTTGATATTTGGAGCACAAATTCAAGTTCCAATAGATTTGATGCCATCATTGGTCATGTTTTACGAGTGTTTGATAATATACTCGTAGCTCTACCTGATGAAGCATTTCAAGAGAAAGTAAAAATAAGAGGGTTGTGCCAAAAAATTGAATCAAAATGGGCCAAAGTTGGTAGGCAACGAGAACGCTTTTTGCGCTATAATAGTTTATGGCTTCAGAAATACATTTAATTTTCTGAAATTTTGACTGATGCAATTCCTAGTTCTTCTCAAAATAGACCAAACAATAAACCAGGAATACCACAGACAGATTTTAATACATGTAGTTATTGGTCTAAGAGGGGAAAAGTTAAAGACCTTCTCCAAAACAGAAGTCGAGAAGAATTATCGTTGGCCACCGAAACGAAACAAAGAAGAGAGGGTAAAAAAGATTTGGCTTCAATTGTGAGAGAAAAGAGGTACAAGTTTAAAAAGAGCTCACGAGTCTTTTTGCCAGAAACCCGCATAATTATCTCCAAGCACATGTTCTTATAGCTGATGTTAATTTCGACCATACTATCATCCGCCTTTGTGAAGTTCAAAAGGAAGGTTTTCGAGCTTTGAAATTAACGCAAAACAATGATTTTCAAATGATAATAAAGTGGGGATGTGATGAAGCTGAACAATCAAGGTATCGACAAAAGTTTTCTGAAGAGCAACACACGGACGAAAGCTTATTCAGCATTTCCATGGTTCTTGTATTAATGTACTCTGACACTGTCGACTTCAAGAAAGTAATTTGGCAGAACCCATCACCATCTTTGGCTAGACATTGTCGTCCTATTTAATTTATATTTGCTAAAGAATCAGTCGATGTTATAACTTCAGAAGTAAGGCATATTGAAAACCAAATTGCCGGACACTCTACCACAAAAGTGTCGTTAAAAAATACAGGAGTTTTTGTTAAATAGATAATGATATTATGCATGATAGACGGTAAAGTATGTAATGCTATTTCGTCTTTGCTTCAACACAAAGTTGCTATTTGTGTGGAGCAAAACCCAGTGAAATGATTAATCCAAGATGTATTTAAGACAAGCCTGTAAATACCAACTTATTTTCTTTTGGATTGTCTCCGCTTCATTCGTGGATAAGGAAAACCTCATGAATCGACACAAACACTGATTTGCTTCATAGGCTTTTATTCACATCGGATCCACTCATAACAAGCTGACGAGCTCCTCCAAGGACAAAAAGAAGCAAGATAACTTCAGAAATATTGGAGCTATTAGAAGATACCACTTGCCAGCAGCATAACATAATAAATATAGAAAGTCAGGATGACTTTTCTTCTTATCTGTTGGGCTTAGAAGACTCTGATAGTGAATAAAGTCAATAATGAAGAAAAAAAAGTTGTTTTTATTATATTTACTTTACTCATAAGTTATAACCATGAAAAAAGCTAATCTATTGCCCTAGATCCTCAAATTTCACACTGTGCGGCGGTCGGTGATATTACCATATATGTATGTACAGATTTGCAGACTCACCTTCTGGATATCAAACTGAGTATTGTTTTATTGAACTTTTGGGAAGAAGAAGTAAGTGTCTACTAGGAGTTGCATATAGGCCAAACAGTAATGTTGATCTCTCCACAGTTAAGACGGTTTTAGAAAGTAATCTCTACCCTGAAATATTTATATGTGGCGATTTTAACTGCAACCTGCTTAATAAAGAGACTTTGAAATTGTTTATGGACACAATGACTATATAACTCTATATAACTCACTATACTAGTAGTACAATCATACTACTGGATTTGTTGTTCACTAATCACATTCAGCATTAGGAATTTTTTTTCATAATCAGTAAATTGTTCCAACTTTCTCCAAGCTCACTTACTTTTTGCTTTCGTTACCACTTCAAAGCGTGATGATCCTGGGCCTCAAGTAATATTTCTCTCCAGCCTAGTCGATGGGGAGATCTCCTTCTACCTTGTCACACCAACTAAGATGGGGTCTGCCTTGGTTTCTAGATCCCTTTGGTACGGTGTTGAAGACTTTATGGGGTGGAGCGTCGATATTTATTAGCTCCACATGACCCAGCCATTTTAACCGTTGGGTTCGGTTTTTTTTTTTGACTAGACTTATGTCACTGTACATCACGTACAGCTAGTCTTTGTATCTTCTTCACCAGACATTGTTTTGCTCGTCTACACAAACAGGGCCATAATTCGTGTGTAGGACTTTTCTCTTAAATACAGCAAGGCTTTCATCCGACCGAGTAAGGATCCATGATTCTGCACCATAGAGCAGGACCGGGATGATGAGTGTTTTGTACAGCGTCTCTTTGGTTTTTGACGGAGCAGCGACCATTCTCCAATGTCATCCTGATAAGTCTTATCAGTTGAGCAGGGATATTAAAGCTAGACATGGCACGGTATAGTTCTTCTCTATTCATACTGTCATAAGCGGCTTTTAAATCGAGGAATAGGTGGTGGGCATCAATATTGAATTTGTCGGTCTTCTCCAAGATCTGACGCAATGTAAAAATTTGGTCGGTGGTAGACTTTCCAAGTCTGAAACCGCATTGGTACAGATCATCAGCAAACGGCTTGAGACGTTCACATAAAAAGCTGAATACAATTTTATAGGCGATATTTGAAAGCCTAATGCCTCTATAGTTGGTGCAGAGTAGCCGGTCTCCTTTTTTGTGGATCGGGCAGTTGGAACTGAGGTTCCAATCGGCCGGCACACTTTCCTCCTACCATATTTTAGAGATGAGTTGGAGTATGTTCCTTACCAGGTCATCTCCAGCGTATTTAAAAAGCTCCGCTTCTGCTTAGTTCATTTTTAGCCTGGCGATGGCTAATTCTATCTCCCTTTGGTCAGACGGTTGAAACTCTTGGTTGCCATCCAGATTGACTGGTACCGGTTGTTAATTGGCGGGATCTAGATTGTCATTACCATTTAGTAACTGGTCAAAGTAGTCTCTCCATATGTTAAGCACTGACTGCGTGTCCACTACGATGTTCCTATCACTATCCCTGCAGGCTCCAGGGCGGCTCATGTATCCGGATGTAGATTGCTTCACTCTTTTATAAAAGTTTCGCACCTCTTTTCTGATGAAGCATCTCTGCGACTTCGAGCTGTTGGTGTTCTTTTTTCTTCCTCCTGAGCATGTGTTTCTCATCCTTCCTTCGGTCAACATAGAGATGGTGGAGCCGCTCTTGTTTGGAACCACATCCTGTACGCCTTCGTTTTTGATTTGTTTGCCTGAGCGCATTCGGAGTCGAACCATTGTGGTTTCTCGGAGGTCTTGTTGACATCGCTGCCACTGGTCTTCATCTCGACAGTCGTGGGATTTCTCGCAAGCTCGAGGGATACGCGGTCGACAAAGGCTGTAGCGGTCTTTCTATTAGCATGACTTAATATTTGCAATCTTAAATATTGAGTATTCTAAACAAAGCCTCTCATATGTATACAGAAGCTTCAAAAACTTAAATACTGATGCTTTGAGTCAAGACATTCTTAAGACAGATTGGGACCTCTCCTGATGAGCAAGTTGATTTATTGCAGAGAAATATTTTAAATTTGTTCAATAAACATGTAAGAGTAAATCTCAAAACGAAATCAAATGCCATAAATACTTTCTCAATGTACAATATTGAGATAATAAAATTGAAAATCAAACGCGATTCGCCGTTCAATAGGCGGAAACGTTTCAAATTACCTGGATTTTACAATACGATATATGTGTTGAGAAATCTAGTTAACTCTAAAGTTCATCAGGCCAAACGTAATTTTTATTCCCAGCATTTTAATACTAACTTACCAACTAAAACTTTATAGAAAAATTTACGAGAAATAGGAGTTGGGAGGAAGACGCTGATCAGTCTTCCATTCATTTGAATAAGGAATTTGTTAACATTTAGGTAGCACCTAAATGCTGCACTAACTTGTTTGAATTTTGCAGAGTCGAACAAGCTGAAAATGCATCCATGCCTTGTGAGGATTATTTTACCATACATACGAGTACTACCCTTTCTAACCCATATTTCCAATTCCATTTTAACGACATCCACTTTTCCTGATATTTGGAAACTTAAAAATGTGATTTATGTATTAAAGAAACAAGGGACAGCCCTTTGCGTTCCTTTTAAAGGTTATGGAGAAGCTTATTCACCGTCAGGTCTCTAACTAAAACGTAGCTGCACTTCTGAGCTGTTAAAAGTAACAGATGACCTAAAAGTTGCTGTGGATAACAAGATGATAATGCTTTTAACTCTACTGTATTTCTCCAAAGTGAATTACCCATAGATTGTTTAACCCTCTAACTCCCCTAATTTTGACTTCGCTCAGAAATTCAGATTAAGTTCTGAAGAAGAAATAAGAAATACTTACCGTCTCCGATTTTTGATTACGTGAAATTTTTAGTATGATAAAGGTAAAAATAGGTAAACCGCTTTTAGGCGGGTTAGAGCCGCCAGTATTAAAAATTCAAGGCAAGTGTGCTGAATCGAAAAAAAATATTTTTTTGAAACGAATGAAAATGAATGGTAACACAAAAGAAAATGAAAGGACAAAAAGTTATTATATTACATCCACCTTAGATTCAAAATACTAGGGAAATATTTCTTCCAAGACTTAGAAGAACTTTCAAATGTATCGGTAAATAAGATTACCAAATTTATAAATGCATAGGGTTGGTTAAAGAACCCATAGAGTTCACGAGTGGGGAAGCTTCACTCCTTGGGCATCACAATGGATCTATACTGATCTAAGTGTGGCGTAGTTTGTTTCACACTCTACGTCAACCCATCAAACCTAACCCAACCTATTATATTATATTGAATTAAAAATGAAAACAAAAATATTATTGAGAATGAAAAATAAAGAAAGATTTTGTAGCCGAATTACATAGATTCAAATTACATTTAGTGCAAAATGCTTGCATTTCGGATTTGCATCCTGGTAATTTGCACGTCTTCTTGTGCGATCTGTCGTGGAATGCCGAATCGAACTGCGGAATATAATCCTTTTTTTGCTTTTGGTTTCGGTGGAGGTATAGTTGATGCTGATGGTCGACCCACTCCACGTTTCTCATTTGAAACACTAGAAAGCTGGCACAATGATTCGGCTACTTCTGTGCAAAATATTGGCAATTTAGTAGTGGTGTGGTCTGCTAAGTTCATACGATGGTAGAGAATATTCGCGTTCACCATTGCCACATCCAACAAATGGAAGAAGATATGATTCGTCCACTTTCTGGTCTTGATGCGAATGTGGTACCGACCAAGAAGACCATCCATCAAATCAACACCACCCATGTGTCGATAGTATTCCTTGATGATAAAAGGGCAGTCGATTTCCTTCGATTCTTTCCTCCTTCGGTCCCATCGAACTGCTTTTTTGTGGCTGCTCGTCGATTGTGCGTGAAAAAAATGGCTTGATAAATCGAATCGTCTGCGTGTCATTGTCCGTCTAACTGCTTCCAACGAATGACTTCCCCAGTATTCGGGAATGTTCGGATAGCGGTAAACAGACATCAAAAACATAATGCCAATGCATTTGCGCATCTCTGGACCATCGGTGGTGAGTTACAATATTTTGTTGGCGTGCATACAAATTCATTTGTTCGGCCAGGAAATCAAGGAACTCGTCGGTAACGAAATACTGGAAGCAATCGTATGGAATTCTCAAAGTTGCAATTTCAGCTGGCATTTCCTTCTGGACATGAAAAACGACTTCGTTCACATATAGCTGTAAATGTTTCTACCTCCAAAGCACCGATTTGAATTCTTGTGAATCGTTCGTCATATTATTTAAGTCACCACTGAATTGGCCACTGGTAGTTGCAGTTAGACCATCCGCTTCTCCTTCTAGTTCAGTTGGACGTGGACATTTCTTCATGAACCGTATAGAGATACCAGTCGCAACAGAATCAGTCATACCAGTGGCAGTAGAATCTCACACAGAAGTAGCCGAAGTAGATGGTATTGGTTGCTTTCCACCGGCACTGAGACTGCTCAGGTTCATACTCGCAGCGATGGATTCATCCATTTCAATCGAATCCAAACAGTGGTCAATGAATGCCTCCAAATCCTCACCTTCGCTGCCAGTCTCATTGTCGGTCTGAACTGAATTCATCAGCCCTTCAATTTCGGCGTCCGACATTTTCGACAGGTTGTATATCTTACGGTGCGACTTAGCTAACAAAGAGATAAAAAAAATAAAGCAAATTTCGAAGAAACAATACCGAAATAAACAATCGAAAAGGTAATGCAATATGATTTTGTATTGCAAAAAAGTTCACCCAACTGGCCCTGATAATTTATTCAACTGGATTCTATCAAAATTAATGTTATATATCCAAAATTTAAAATGTGGTACTGAATAAAATAATTAGCCTCGACTTCTTTCAGCAAATTTTAAATTTGAATTCATATAACTGTCAAACGAAGGTCACTACGGAAATGCTGAGCACAACCGAAAGCAGAGCCATCTGTGATTTTTAGCCTGGGCTCATCATTTGCGCGAAAATAAAATAATTGAATCAATTATAGGGCTTCAGGTAATGCCCGCCTAAAGGCGGTATGGGGAGTTGGAGGGTTAACTAAGAAACGCATTTGGCTTCTCTTCGTCTGTTGTATTATTAATAAGCCCCTATTTATCTGGTAGAAAATAGGAAGTTGTTATTAATGGTAAAATATCCAGTTTTATTGAAGTCGCTTCATCTTGGGTCCATTTTCATTTACTATATTCATTAAAGAACTTCTAGATGATGTACAGCTGTAAAAAAATTACAGAAGATGTAGTCATTAAATTAAATGAGGATCTTATCAACATTTTGAAATGGTCCTACGTCTAAATCCTAGAAAATCCAAATGTTTAATTATTTCCAAAAATGGAGCCGACGTTAGTTGTTTTCCATCCGTATGTCTTGGAAACGAGTCCATTGAATATATAAGAAAAGGATAAAATCTTAGTGGTTTAATGATAGGCTAACATGGGACGATCATATACGTGTGGTTACCAGTAAAATATATGGGTGTCTTAGAAACTTACACTTCACACAGTTATAAATTTAGGAAAATATCTTTTGTTACAGATCATAACATACGACTGTAACAATAATTCTGAAACTGGAAGAAAACTGAATGTTAATTCAACAATATAAATCGCTATGTGACCTGAAGCGCTATGATCATGTTTCAACATATTCTAGTCATGTTCTTGGATGTGCCTTTAATGTGTATCTAGAATTTTGTGCTTTGAAATATTTGAATACGATCATGCCTACAACTCTCTAATTCGTCAAGGTCTCTTACTTCTATTCCTTCTCTTTCTATACAAGTATCCATGCATACGAAACCACAGTTTTACATTCATGTCATACGTTTACGGAATGTCCTTCCACTAAGTATTAGAAGACTTTGTTTTGCGGATTGCTTTAGTGACACCCTTTTATCGCATGTGGCCGGCAGTAGGGAAACTATTATGTATTGTTTTGCGTGAGAAATGTTGTAAATTAAATTTTTATTCTTGTTGAAATCTTTTGTTATTCCCTAAATAGATTAATCTATTTATCACACTTATAAATTAGAAGATTACTAAAATTTGTGTGTATTTTACTAATGAAATACGAAATATGGAGGGTTATGATACGTAATTTGCAACATACGTGTGTATGTTATCAGTTTTTGGGGCTAACATTCTGAGCTAGTGGAATGAGATTTATTATACTCGTATAACCCGTAACAGTTTCAGAAATCAACACGTCTACTTTTCAAATAATATATAGCTTTTTTTCGATGTTTGATGATGATAGAAACTGAAAAATATTGCCTTAACAAAATATATTGATGATGACGCTCTCTACAATTTGCCCATACACTGTGACGACGTCCACTTTTGGAGGAATATCCTTTAAAAGCCTTTATTTCGCTTTCTTAAAGTTGTTTACAGTGATGGTTAAATCTTATTGGGAATATCTCATCAGAACCCATGAACTTTGGTTACAGGTGGTGACAGGTATGCTCAAAAAGTTTTAACAACAGTGTTGCTGGTAAAATCGAGGGAATATCCTCTGTTTAGAAAGTTTTTTTTTTTATATAATTTGCGAGCACCAAAAGGGGATATGAATACCCTTTAATTATTTAAGACACGAGAGTTTGTAGAAAGTGAGAGAGAAAGAATGATTGGTGTAGTGGTTTCGAAACTCAGGTGATATTAAGTTTCAGTAAACTCCAAGGGTGGCGTCCAGATAACTGGGGAGCATTTTTGTTTTGTTGTTATTGTCATTTGTGGTACCGTGGCTCACTGGTTAAGTACGCGATCATTAAGCGAGAGGTTCAAGGTTCGAATTCAAGAAAACGAACGTCTGACAAACATCCAAGAGTAAAAATTTCCATGAAAAGCTTCTCTCAATCGAAAATAATTGCATTGAACTGCATCGAATGGTTGGGACCTACAATCAGTCCCAACCATTCGTGAAGAGCACAGTACGAGTGGCTGCGAGAAGCTAGGCCAGGCACTGCATTAAATATTTATCCCTTTTGTTATTGTCAGTGCTTATGATTCAAAGTATTTTTTTCAGTCCTCCTGATATCATCATCACGGTCAAGTTGCATCTCCAGCCATATGACCACCCCACTGACAGTGTTATGCCTTCACAGTAGAATTGACATAAGCTTCGCAATTGATCGACTTTTTATTTATTTCATGTGAAATAAATAGATGATTCATGACATCAGGATTTGAACCGTGAACCCACAGCGTGAAAAGCGATGATGTTACTACTACACCACGGCCACTTTCAATGTAATTGAATTATAAAAATCCGCGCAAAGCCGCGCCCACTTTATTAGAGCTATGCGAGAACATGGGGCTATCATACGATCCGTTCCAAGCGAATTATAAATTTTCTGTATGTTTTCTCATTTATTGGTTGGTTGAAACATATGTGGTGTTTCATCACTACCGTTGACCTAAATTCCGTCCTTTCATTTGAATTTCTTGACAATTCCTTGAAAAAATTTCAAACTCCTTGCTTTTCTTGGGTTGCTTTTACTCATCTTATGCTTATTATCATACAAGATGTTTCAGTTAAGTGCTATTTAATTTTGACCATTTTCATGTTTCATTTTTATACCCTATTCCATAGGGTATATTCATTTTGATACATAGTTTGTAACATAGAAAAATAATAATTGTAGACCTCCAAAATGATATACTATTTATATATTTGTAATCAGAAGAAATTTATTACATAGCCTTCTTAGGACTCGATTAGGACTAACAATATTTTCTGGAAGCATAAAAATATACTCTAGGTAAAATATGTAGACGTTGACTTTCTCTACATTTCGTGCACACATTATACATGGCCACGCCCACTTTTTGGGGACATTTACTTAAACAATCATATATTTCATTTTACGAAGCTATTTAAGGTGATGGTTAAGTATTGTGAATAGCTTATCAGAATCCATGAACATCGGTTACAAATTTTAGAAACCACGTTCACTTTTTGCTAAGAAAAGTTGTAACAACAGTTGTGTGATACAATTTCTTAAAAGTCGCTGAAATACCAAAGAATTACCTGTCGTTGAATCACAGATGACCTACATCATTAGAAGCTATTGTTAGGCTTTCACCCCTACAAGTCTTCGTAATGAAGACAGCTTCCGGATGTGCTATTGAACTGCAGTGAGAACATATATAAGTATAAACGAGACAATCTTATAGGACACTTTTAAATAAGTAACTCTAGGTAAGAAAATAACGCATTCCTGCCTTGGTGATAAGGAATACTGCTTTGGAAGTATTTGAGGTAGAAGTATTTCGCCGTACTAACGTAGACCACAAGAAGTTTGGTATGGTTTACCGACGGGTCGAAAATGGAATCAGGAGTTGGACCTGGCGTGATTGGACCTACCTCGAAAGTCTCGATACAATTGGTGTTTTCTAGGATGAGATATAAGCCAGAAAAGGATGAGATATAAGCCGGAAAAGGGCATTGGGGCGCTATTTTCAGATAATCGATCAGCACTGAAAGCACTGAGTTCGTAATCAGTCGACTTCATATTGGGCAAGTGCTACTTTGTTGCCTTGCAACCTTTTGCCAGAAACAATAAAATTCAACTTGGTTGGATGTCTGGTCACCAAAGCAAAGAAGGTAATGAAGCTGTGGATGAACTAGATAGTTCTGGCTCATCTACAGCATTATTAGGCACAGCGCTTTTTGCTTTTGGCGTTAACCAAAAGATTAATCAAGCCGCATCTTCAAGGAAATCTTTACACTAAATGAGAATAAGCTGGTGGTTTTCTCACACGCCACTGTTGGCTGAGATATCTTCTCTGCCTGGAAGAGGAAAAAACTTCTGAATGTGAATGGCGTTAACCAAAAGATTAATCAAGCCGCATCTTCAAGGAAATCTTTACACTAAATGAGAATAAGCTGGTGGTTTTCTCACACGCCACTGTTGGCTGAGATATCTTCTCTGCCTGGAAGAGGAAAAAACTTCTGAATGTGAATATGAAAATGTGAATGTCTGGCATTCATCCGACTAAGACGGCATATTTTTTTTTATAATCTGCGCACGCCGAAGAATATGAATTTCCTTTAACACGGGCACGGGCGTTATGAAAAGGGGGAAGAGGAACAGAGGAGGAGCCTGTGCACGTTGGCTTTAAATGTTTGAAGTGATGGGGAAATACATTCGTGTCCTTCGGCTTATAAACGAATCCCTATATTTCATAGTACGACCGAAATTGGGCTTAAGGGTGAATACGCATAGCGCGTATTGCGGATGAAATTTTGAAGGGGAGGAATGCAACTGGCTACTTCGCTGGAACATTTTTTTAGGGAGGGGACAAATATGAAAAACTGAGGGTACTGTCATCAGCGAAGGTATGGATTGGATTAGAAGTTGCGAGAGAGAGTCGGAGACAAAACAGAGCCTTGGAGAACACTAGCATTTATTTGGTGAATTGCAGACTTGAAGCCGTCCAAGACAACTTGTATTGAACGCCCCGAAATGTAATTTCTAATCCATTGAAAAAGAAACTCATTGAGAGAGAGACTGATGCCAAACTCTGTCAAATGCCTTTGAAATATCAAGCGCAGCCATCTTAGTTTCGTCGAAGTGATGGAGAGATTGGTTCTACTTCTCGGTGAGATATGCCATCAAATCACCAGTGGATCTGTTGCTACGAAAACCATACTGCCGGTCATTAAGGAGTTTCCGTAAATCGTGATATTTTATAAGCTGACGATTTATCTGCGTCCTTGACCTTGGAAATAAGGAAGGTAAGTCCAATGGGTCGGTAATTGGATAGGGAGGAAGATTCACCTTTTTTTAGGGACGTGTTGAACAAATGCTGTTTCCCATCTACTCGGAAAGAGCTCTGAGCAGTAGAATAGATAGAAAAACTTAAGCAGAGGTTTTGCCAGCGTAGAAGAACACCTCTTCAAAACTATGGGGGGATACCATCTGGAACAGCGGATTTGTGTATGTTAAGATATTTTCTACAGAAAGATACATTTCCTCGTTCGCAGTATCCGCAACTAGGAAGGGCCAAGTTAAAAAATAAAGTGCGCGGCTGGCAGGAGCAAAATTGAAATTTGTATTCTAGCCTTAAAATTAACGGTATTCTACCTAAGGTCAATTTTTAAGAATTGCAATTTTCTCAAAAACCACTCAAACGATTCCGATAAGAATTGATATCTGAAGTAATGTAGATGTTTGTAATAAGATTGCGTACTCAAGTGTAACCCAGTCGTGCTCTTTATTTTGTTACGCAAGAACACGAAAATAAAGAAAACCCAAGAAAATAAAGAAATAACAGAGCTGCCTGAATAACTGAGTAATGTTCTCGTACATATAATGAGTGCTGTATATTTTCCAAAAGTATTGTAGTATTATTTTTATGTGTTCCACGGCGTCACTTATTGGACTACATTTAGTATTTTTAAAAAGTGTATAGTTCACTTTGCCTGTCTCAAAACACAAATTCGTAAATGAATTTAATGAAATCCATTTCGGTATAAGCAACTAAGCATTTCTTTAATGATCGAAATATTAAATCTTACTCAAAATTAGTCTTCTAAATGTCGAAAGTATCTTCTAAATCGTAATTTTTCGAAGATTACACGAGTCAGACGTGTTATTAATGTTCTTAAATGGTTTATAATGGTTTAAAATAACAACTCATTTTTAATTCATTATTCAATAAATTTTATGAAAATGCTACTCATTTCCAATACATTATGGTCAATTATAAGAAACTATACTCGTATGTATTATAAAGTAAAGTTTTGATTAGGGCTGCTTGTACACTGTATCAGAATTCATACGAACTCAGTTGTCAAGAATTCTGACGAAAACATCAGAAATATCCCATTTTGTATATTTAAGTTGTGTGTCGTACTTTGGAGAGGACTTAGTTCACAAGAATCCTTACGAAATAATACGAAATGCGAACTATCTCATTTTGATGGGATCAATCGCAAGTTTTCTTGCGAATTGTGGAAGTGATTGATGTAAAACGTGCTGCTTCCTGGAAAAAAAGGCTTTGTGGGATGTGTCTCGGTACAGGATAAATGTGTGACTATGCAATCATGTGGAAATATGAAAATGGGGGTAAATTGCAACTCTTTGATAGTGTGACCGTGTGGAAAAGTAAAGGGCGGGAATGTAGTTACAGTATACCACATCTTATCTCCTTTTACCGGATCCACCTGTTGATTAATGGACATCAATTGCTTCTCTGAACTTTGAAAATTCTTCGATGCAGATGCGGATCTAATCTAACCCATGATCAAACCCATTGGCATACAGTTAGTTACACTCGGGTAACTGATTTGGAGTCTAAAGTTAACACACAGATTAGACACGGCTGGTATTCATAGAGAATATGGCAGCTCTGCTTAATTAAATACGGGTCTACAGTCTATCCTACTACAACCATACTACGAATTATATTCAATCTATTCGAAAACACTTTCTGAAAGCGAAATTTCAAAAATACGTAAACTTGTTTTTGCGGTTTTCCTTTTTTTTTTCGTTCACAAGTTTTTGACTTTAAACATACGTTCTGTCGTAATTAATATTAGACTAGAGTTTGTCGTTTAGACATGGGTTTAAATTGTCTATGAATTACATAAACATCGGATTAGTTTAACAATAACATTAAAATAACTTATCAAACATCTATGAATATGCGCCATCTCTTTTTCTTAAAAACTCTCATATTTGGTACTTTTGGATTTTATATTGGATACAGATTTTGCTCCGTCCATATCGTCCATTTTTGAAAATAATAATAAAAAGTTCGCGCAAAAACTCTTGTGAACAGTGTTGGGTAATACCCTAAAAACCGTTTTATAATTTTACCGTTTTTCGATATACTCGTAGGGTATAATTTTTTTTTCTTTGAATTATTTGCAGTTCAATTGTGAATTAACTATACAATACTAATGGGAATAATTAAACTCTATTTAAAAAAAAACTGTACTTAGAACAAATTGGAACCATTTTTTAAGGCTAAGAATGTACAATTTCGCAGGCCTGTGATTATTGATTCTAATCTGTCTATCTGTCTATAAATTTGAGACTCTAACAAAAAATTACCTCTAGACAATCCTATTATTCGGAGCTTATGTAGAATCGATTATGGATCAAAATTCCATAATCGATACAAAGAAAAATATGGGAAGAGATTTGGAGATAATCAGATATAATTGTTCTCGAAGTCCGCTCTAGCTTGCAAACAGTTTGTCAAATAGCAAAAAAGTTTATGACATGTTATTTTAACTATTCAATAATCTTTTCAAAATTACCAAAACTTACAGCTAGGTTTTAAAAGTTTTTTAAAAGTTTTGGCATGATAATCTACGACATCTCTTAATCCTTTCTTTATTGATGTCAGGTACGGTACGGGCTAAAAATCCCCTCTCCCACATGTTGTTTTCTTATTTTCTTAACTTCCTCAAAGTGATAATTTTATCTGATGCAGCTTTTTCGAGATTATTGAAAAAACAAATTTTGGAGGGGGTGTTTTTGGGTATTTAAGTTGTGAAGCTACTATTTTTTAAGGGTAACTAGCGGAACATTGGATTCTTAGTTATTGAAAAGTACCTGCATACGAGTACATACTCGTACATATGAAAATAAGATAATTAAAACAGCTTTTAGAATTTTGAAAATGTATTTGTAGCTTCTTGCACTCTCAACTATTCGATTTTAACAAACCAAAAAAACCTATATCTTCGTGAGGGGATTTCGCTGAGTTTCGCTGAGTTGGAGAAAAATGCCTCTGAGCATCAAGCACGATTCGGTAAGTAAATATAAATATTTTGACGCTAACAGCCCAATATAGTCCGGCATAGCTGCACTCGTGCTGTGCGCCGCACCAACGGTTGGGATCTATAATAATATGCCGTTTACGAAGGGCAAATTTTTCGATTGAGAGAAGCTTCTCATGCAATTTTGCGGATGATTACCAGGCGTTCGCGAGATGTGGGACCGTGACAATTTTTTTTTCTTAACCACGGCGCCCACTTTAGTTTCCGTTAGAATGGCACTGTGGTCGCATGTTTTAAAATATTTAATGTAAACAAAATATTTTTGGATTTTATTTAAATACGGGTGCTCTTGAAAGCGATATGTTAAACTTTTGCTCCCACTGGAGCAGTGGAGCCGCCTCCAAAATAATGTTTTTTTCATCAATAATACCAGTATTGTATTGGGGTTATTGTAGCTTTCATATTTTGGGATTAGAATAGGGTTCCGTGGTTTATTTAGGAAACGAGTACGTCGTTCAGCTATGTACAGCAATATATAAAATGTATTGGTTGAAGGAAACATAAAATAAATATATAAATAAATATTTGCACAAACAGATCATAGAGGGCCTATAGTTTTATGTTTAATTTTTTTCAATCAAGAGAAGCTTCTCATTATAATTATTTTACTCTCGAATATTTGCCAGATCGCTTCTGCCATCTTTTTTGAGGTTTAAAATTCACAAAAAAAAAAAAAAAATGAAATATTGTTTACATATTCCAATTCTTTAGAACTCCAGATTTCATTGAATATTTCCCATGATGGGGTGGACATTTTATTATGGACCAAAAGACCGCCAAAACAATATTTTTTAAATGTTTTCTTCCTGCTATTTTCGGACCAAACCACGGTTTACAAGATACAAACGTGTTATATACTGACTCACAGACAAACATACATAGTATTGAATGCATTAGTGTTTCGTTTACACCATTCTGAAACGGAACACTAAGAAAAACCTTTACAGCTTTCTACATATGCAAGATTATATTGAGGAAAAGATGGGGAAATGGACCATAACTTATAGTTGGGCTAACGAGGAGCTCAACAACTACTGGGTTTGTGAGATAATTTCTGAGGCGTTGGTTAGGAAAAAGTCAAGAACGGAGGGATTTGATCTATCATTTCGAAGCACATATATAGGATCAGGCGGAAACAACATGGCAAAGGAATAGTTTGAGTGTAGTTCATGCAAAATGTTTCCACCACTGTTTGCTCGGAGACACCCCCATGATTGGTGTAGGCAATTAAAGTCACCACCTATTATGTAGCGACCTGATAAACGAGTTAATTTAATTAAGTCACTTCTAAAAAAGCCTTTGGGTCGATTGGCAGACAAACGTCCTAGAAAATAAGCACACATGATTTTAATTGTTTGGTTAAAGCCGGTGATAATTTCGACCCCCATGGCTCCAATTAATTTGTTCCCTCTCTTTTGATTTTCTGAAATAAAGTAGCCAACATGGGTTTTGCAAATCTCTGGTACTCACATCCCCTTAAATATGGACAAGGTTCCCGTTGCTGCCGATCATGCTCAAACAGGCATGGTCTCATCCGCAAATACGGTCTGAATATCTGCCTTCAGTGCTTCAAGAAGCTCGATTAGTCATTTGCCTGTAATTAGGCAGCACGCCACACAATAGCTCATCTGACAGATTAAATAAGAATTCCATCTGTGCTTTGGTTTTTGAAGATCCGTGATTACCATTCTGTAATCGAAATGCAGCTTTGTCTTATTTAAGCTCTCAGGCGAATGAAAAAAAAATTACTTTGGTCCCTATAGAAGGTAGAAAAGTTACTCGTAGTTTTAATTTCTTTTTAAAAACAATGGCTACTCCACCACCTCTAGAACTTTGCCTATCTAACTGGTAGCAAAGATAGTTGGGATGCGAAAAAGTGTGTTCATATTTAAGCCAGGTTTCAGTGACCAAGGCTATATCTATTTTATTTCGGATCATGAAGGAAAAAAAACTCCATACTTTTGTTCCTTACACCCCTAGCATTTCAAGTGATTAATTTTAAATTGATTTGATTCATATACACATTAAACTGAACAAATTTATCTTTAATAATCTTAATTTAGAGACTAAATCGTCAGTAAGCATTTGCATTTCGTTTAATGAAAACAAATTTGATGTACTAGCTACAACACATTGTTAGTGTTTATATTAACATTACTGGTAGTACTGCACCTCTGCTAAGCCAGGCATTGTCACCTGTGTGTTGATTTTGATTAGTTTTTCGCAGTGGAGGAAAATCTTCTACTCGTGGAACAAAAACATGTTGATAGGATTCTCTGGCAGGTGTTCTTGTTGAGCTTTTTTGCCGAGAGTCCACATAACTTCGGCGACTGGGGCACTCAGGGTCGGTTGATTTGTGCTGACCCCCTCAATTGGCACATTTGTTGTTTTCCTTGGAACTGCAGGCAGAAGTTCTTTATGTTCTCCTGAGTAAAGTTAACAGAAAGTTTTAACATGACAGTGATTCGCCCCATGCCCATACGTCTGGCAATTATGACATTGGGTAACTTGTTTGGAAAGCCTTCTTTGGAAGTTCCATCGCAAAATTGTTTTGTTTATTACACTAAATCGTTCACGAAGTTATTTAATGGTTATACTACCTTTCTCAAGGTAGACTGTGAAAAAGGTGTATTGCATTTGATTATTTTGACGTCAGACAGCTTTGACATCGATACACTTAACACCAGATGTAAAGGGTATTTCAATAAGGACATAACAATTTTGCATTTAAATAAAATTTTTTGATATTTAATACATCGGGTTGAAATTTATTCCAGATGTAGTACACATGTTAAATTTAAATATTGAATTCGATCTCGTTCATATGACCACCGCGAGCACGTTTGCAGCGATCGATTCTTTGGAGCCAATTTTTCACCACTCTTCAACACATATAGGCCGGAAAGTTGGAAATTTCGGGTTCGATATTATTCCTGAGCTCCTCTAACGTTGTTAGCTTGTTGGCATAAACCGACGACTTAACGTAACCTCATAAAAAGAAATCCATCGGAGTTAAATCGCATGAGCGACCTGGCCATTCTACCGGACCATTTCTCGAGATTACACGATTACCGAACTTCCCCTTCAATAGATCGATTGATTGACCAGCTGTGCGGCATTTGGCACCATCTTATTGGAACCACATATCATTGATGTCAAATCCATCTAATTCTGGCCAAAAATAGTCTTCCAACATGGCACGATAGCGAAGTCCATTGACCGTAACAAGGCGATCATTTTCATCGACAAAAGAATACACCTCCGGCATGAAATCCACACCACACGGTCACTTTTTGTTCATGCAATGAAGTCTCTTGAAGCACATGTGGGTTTGTTGCTAGCCAATAATGCATATTTTGCTTATTGACAAAGCCATTAAGCCAAAAATGAGCTTCATCGCTGAATTTTCTTCAAACCTTTGCAGAGCCCAATCGGAAATATTTCGGCACTTCAAATGATCAAGAGGCTTCAGTTCTTGAGTTAATTTCATCTTGTAAGGGTGTAGGCCAAGATCTTTACGCCACATTGGCCACAATGTGGACTGAGAGATTCCCAATTCCTGTGAACGGCGTGGAATCGACTGATTTGGTTCATTTTGCACTGAATCACTTACGGCTGTGATATTTTCGGTACTTCGACCGGTGCGTTATCTCAGTGGCAGAGGAACATTCAATAGTGAATATGTGGACTCGAATTTATCCACTATAGTATGCACAGCCTGTCTGCACAGCACTCTTAAAGTTGCGACCACCGACTCACAATTTCGGTAGTAATTTTTAATAATTTCCAAACGTTGCTCGTTCGTGAACTTCACCATGATAAAAATGTAAACCTTGACTGACGTTTTGACATTGACAGATCACAAGAAAAACTTTAAGGGTGCGTTTGTATTAAAATACCAAATTTTCCCTATTGAAAAACCCTTTAGTGAAATTAGATTTTATAGCATCCTAATCAGATTTCTCTAATCCAGTCAACACGACTTTGTACGGTAATTCAGATTTCAGACTGTGTGTGTAGGACTCACAGTTTGCTTGCGTCAGCGATGAACATATTTTGTGATAAGACTCGATAGTCTTTGATAGGATTTTTATATCAATTGACATGTGCTTTATGACATAATCATCAATCTTGTTTGCACTCAAAATTTGATGAATGCTCTGGGCATTGGATTTAATAACACTAATACTAGTAAGATGCAACAATTTTAATGTGTTGAGCGGTGGTTAAACGACCCGTATTGTAAAATGGCAAGACAAGAACTAACTACTACACTATGGATGACAGATGCCATATGGCAGGGATGTGAAATCACAACATTGAAATAAATAACCTTTTATTTCATTTAGGACTTTTTAGCCAGCCAGAATTCAGTTTATTCTCGGAACGATTTTCGTTGCTTTTTTTTTTGTTTTTTAAATTGCTCTTGTGGTCAAATTCCAATTTCTGTGAAAGGCTATATATCGTACAGTTGCAAGAGTCAACATACACAAATCCGCTGAACCCGTCCCTGAAAAGGGTGATTCTCTGTTCAACTACCGAGCCATTGCACTGACTACCCTCTTTCCGAGATCATAAAAACGATAATTTCTGCATAAATGCACCGATTTAAATGCAACTTTTTGCAAATTAGTGGTTTTGGAGAAATACACAAATAAAGCAATAAAATAAGAATGCACAGATTTGAAAAAATCTGTTTGTGGAATATACGTAGTCAAGTCATAAATACTGGTATTCGCATTTTTGCTGATCAAATAAAATAAATTCACAATGGCCGGTATTTGCATTTATACAGGCTTCGAGTCGCTTTGCTGTGGCGATCACAGGAAGTACCTCGTCCATTGGAAAAGGTTCCTCTACACCGATACGTCCGCTCTTCAAGGACTCAATATTTGAGTGTCAAGTAGAACAAACCATCGCCTCTAAAATAGACCACAGCTTATAATCCAAAGGATTGAGGTCTGGACTGCCTGACGGCCAATTGTTTGCTGATATAAAGTCCGGCATATTGCTTTGGACCCACCCTTGTGTTATTTTTGCCTTATGAGCTGGCGCGGAGTCTTGTTGGCAAGTCCACTGGTTGTTTAAAAACAATTGTTGGTTAATTCTCTTGACAACGCCTTCGAGAACATCCGTTTGGCAAATTTTTACTGATGTTTTTACTTCCTTTTCGCAAAAATGAAGATCGGTAGCCCATCCATCACAAATGATGGATGATGGCCCAGTTCTACTCCCGGAATGAGTTCTGATGCTTCTCTGGATGATAGGGCGTAGACTTTGTCATTTTGCCTATTGAACGATTCCTCATTAGTAAATATTTTGTCATCCGTGAACAAAATTTTCTTGTGCCATTTTGAGCGCACCGGCGGCCTAGAGCTTTCGATATTTCATCCATAAGTGGCCAGTGTGTCTTTTATATGTATAGATAGATAGACATAGTATTCAAAAATTAATTGTTTGACAATAACTTTAAAAGTTGCCTGTCAAGTTAAAGCGATTTCTATTTTAATAGTTTAAGCTTAGTGAGATTTATTTAAGAAAATTAATTTACTACATGTTTCAGGAATTTGTATTATAATTGGGTATAGTTTTGTCCGTTTAGGATACTAAGGAGCTGAGCACGGTCGAGTTCATTGGTCTCGAGAAATTGTCTCCCGTATTCTTTAAAAGTAGGGCATATTCAAACAAAGTGAAATGTGTTTTCACTGGCACCAAGGTTGCATATGGTGCATAAACCAACTGTAGGTTGAGTAGTCCACATCGTGTCTTCAAAACCAGGCTAATCATGTCGCGGGGATTGGAGTCTTCGAAATAGTTGGGGGCATAAGCTAAGTTACAGTATTCGTCGTGAATCTGTGATTGGCGTACTTGGTTGGTGTCTTCAGCCCAGTGATTTTCTTTAAGTTTGCATTTCGTTCCATTCAGGCTTCATCGCCCAGTTGAACTCTGTTCCAGTTTCTTGGAAAAGGTCAGATCATTCCTTTGCCTAATAGATTTTGTTGCGGACTACTATCTCTGAAAGTATGGGTAGTAATCAGGTTTTGAGGCAGTTTGATGGTAGTAAAGGGCGCCTTTGGGGGACCTGTTTCGATGATAAGGGCATAGTTGGGTGTTTTATTGTATTTGGTAGAAGGAAACATTTTTTTTATAAAGAATCGTTTCAGTTTTTCAGCTTGAATATGTTGGGAATAACCCCACACTTGGATATAGTAAATTCATTGTAGACTGCAGCGGCTTCATATATTTTATATTTAACTGAGTGGAGGATATTTTTGTTTCTGATAAAATTGGACCACGTTGCGTTTATTGAATTTATCCTTAGGGATAACTTTCACTCACAACAAGTCTTGGATGACGAAATACTTAGTATTTACATTTGTTCGTCACATTTATTTCAGTGTTGTTGAAAAACCATTTCAGCTGCTCTGCGACCTCTGTTTCGAAGAATTGCTATTTCTGATTTGTCCAAATTTACTATCAAATTTTATTGTGATAGTTTGTAAAACAGAGCTTCTATATTGATGTTATCAAATGCAGCTTTTAATTGGACGAAAAACGCGTATAACTTCTTTTTCGGCATGATTGAAGTTGGATGAGGCAGGAACTCGTTTAGGATGCGATTTTCTTCTACTAATTTATTGAGCCTATTCAAATGTACCATCGTGAATAATTTGTATATTGCGTCTAGAAATGACAGACCTCGGTAGTTGGGACTATATTAGGATCTCCCTTTATCAGTAATCGAAATATTATATTAATGGTCTGTGTTCTGAATATGTCACTCATTAGTCGATGGATTCCAGCAACTAGGTTTGGAGTGGCGTTTTTATAGAATTCGAATGGTATACCATCGATTCCTGGAGCCTTTTTATGTTTTCCTGATATGATAGCGCGAGCGATTTCATCCATTTTGATGCCATGGTCTAGCACGAAAACATTTATTTCGGTAGTTGTGTTCAGTGTTATATTTATCGGTAACGTATAAGTGAACAATTTTTGGAAGTAATTCACAAATTCGGAAGCATAAATTTCAGTTTTTATACATGGAGCGCTGCTGCGAATAACTCTAGCTAGTTTCCACCAATCCTTGGTTGACGTCACAGTTGAAAGTCGGCGTGTGATATTTGTGTAATACTCACGCTGCTTGGACTCCTGGTAGTTTTTCCTGAAGATATCTAGGTTATATTTTCTAAAGTTTTTTAGATGTTTGAAAATAGTTCTTCTTGCCACGTGGCAAGCCAGATAAAACCATGGTTTTTTTGTTTCACAGTTCGTATACTACTTGTTGATGGTACAGTTCGAACAGTACTCGTAGGTGGTGGTTTTGGAATCGACATTAATTTGTTTACATCTTCTGCATGCACCAGATTTTTCATCAGCATCAGCATCCTGTCCAACCAAGCCAGCAAAAAAGAATACCTCACAAAAAAGAATACCTCACAGATGAAGAGGAGCTTGCACTAGAGACAGAAGGACATCTGAAGAAAAGTAAAAGGCCAACGAAAAAACGCAAGGCTGAAGAGAGTCCTGAAACATCTGAAAGAAAACATGATAGCATGGCTACTGCAAAACAAGCAAATTCGCAAACTGAGTCTAAGGATAGAAGGCTTGAAAAGGCAACCATTGCTTTAAAAAGACAGCCATTACTACCACCAATAATGATCTCCGGAGTAGACAGATTTGGTGAGTTAAAAAGAATAATTGACCAAAAAGCATATAGCAACAATAATTTGAAAATAAATGTCGATGATAGTGACACTTATAGAGAAATCACTGATGAGCTAACGAAAATGAAGTTGCAATGGCACTCATATGAAAATAAGGCTACTAGACCATTGAGAGTAGTAACCAGAGGTCTTCACTCCTCGTGTGATGAACATGATATTGTTGAAGACTTGACTAGTAAAAATTTCAAAATTTTGGAGTCCAAAAACCTAATCAAAAAAGAAAGAATATAAGATAACGATTGGGAACCAATGACAAGAAATAGGAAATTACCTCTTTTTATACTCTCCTTTCACAATCAAGAAGATATTGAAAATGTATACGCTATTAGATCAATAATGGGTATTGTTGTCAAGATTGAGCCACTTCGTAGAAGTTCCAACACAATACGTCAATGCAAAAGATGACAGGCCTACGGGCATACGCAAAGCTATTGAAAAAGGGATTTTGAATGCATTAAATTTGAAGGAAAACGCGAAATGTATCAACTGTCATGGAAATCACTCAGCTAATTTCAAAGGTTGCCCGATCGCGAAAGAATACCAAGAAAGGAAGAACAGAGCTACTAGCAAGTACCAACAAAACTCGCTCAAAAATAAAAATGACAAACAAGTAAATGTTGTAAACAATAAGGTAGACAAAAGATCAATTGCTTCTAAAGCAAACACGTCAGCTGTAAATAACAAATCGTATTCCGAAATTGTTAAAAATACAAGAAAAGAAAAAGAAATATCAGCAAAGGAAATCCTCTTTTGATAACCAAGATAAAATAATTGAGCTACTAACGAAAGAAGTTTCCACAGGAAAAATCAACAAAGTAATAATGATTAAAAATTTGAAAGTTGCAACCTAGAATTCAAACAAACCATGCAAGTAGCGATAATAAACATTTTGGCTAAAAGCAAGGAATTTAAAATAGCTGCCATATACTGCCCACCCAAGTATTCGTCGACAGAGGAAGATCTTAATGACCTCTTCTGAACTCTAGGCAACAGCTTTATCGTTGGAGGTGATTTCAATGCAAAACACACCTACTGGGGGTCAAGATTAATAACGACGAAAGGCAGGAAGCTTTACAAAGCCGGGCGAAATTTTAACTGTGATTTCATTTCGACTGGATCGCGTACTTATTGGCCAGATGGCCCAGCGAAAACACCAGATCTTATTGACTTCTTCATAATGAAAGGAATCAATAGAAAAGAAGTAAAAGTTGAAAACAGTGATGATCTGTCATCGGATCATACACCCGTAATCCTGACGGTCAACGTTATGTTAATACAAAAGTTAATAAATGTAAGACTTACCAACAAAAGAACGAAGTGGTGTAAATTCTGAGAATTACTCGAAGGATGTATTAACTTTAGATCCCCTCTGACCACAACAAACCATATTGACATCGAAGTGGAACAATTCATTGCCGATATACAACAGGCAGCAGAAGACAGTACACCGACCTATCAACAAAAAAAAAAACAAGCATCGGTAAAATATCCTGCAGAAATTAGAGAACTAATATTAGAAAAGAGAAGAGCTCGCAGGAGGTGGCAAATGACAAGATATCCCGGTGATAAAGTTGTGTTTAATAGACTGAATAACAAACTCAAAAAAAGTATCAGTGAATTTAAAAATAGATCCTTAACTAATTACCTTTGTAACTTAACTGCTGACAAAGCCACAAACTACTCCCTCTGGAAGGCTGCCAATCATTTAAAGTGACCTCAAGCGCAGGATCCCCCGTTAAAAACATCTGAAGGGAAATAGATCGGCGACCCAGAAGATAAGGTTAAACTTTTTCCGAAGCACCTAACAAATGTGTTTAAACCTTTTCCACCTAGCGTGGCAAATGAACTAGAATTCTTTGATAAAATAGATGAAGACGTAATCCTTTATGTTTCGCTAAGAGAGATTAGCACATGTATTTCTAAACTATCTAGTAGAAAATCACCAGGTTACGACCTTTTAACTGCCCAAATCCTGAAAGAATTACCCTTCGCAGCATTGTTAAAACTCAAGCTTATAATTAATGCCTGTTTTACACAGAGATATGTCGCACATCACTGGAAAATAGCAGAAATTATTGTTATACCTAAACAAGATAAACTCCAATCAGAAGTTACCTTATATAGGCCAATATCGCTTGTACCGATATTATCAAACATTTTCGAGAAACTGCTTCTTAAAAAGCTGGATAGAATCATAGAGCAAAGAAGGCTTATTCCCACACATCAGTTCGGGTTTAGAAATAAGCACTCGACAATAGACCAAGTGCATCGTATAACGAATGTTATAGAAAAAGCACTAGAAGAAAAACAAGTTTGTTCTACAATACTCCTAGACGTTGCTTCAGGCCTTTGATAAAGTTTGGCATAAGGACTTGGAATATAAACTACATAGGGATCTACCTAGGCAATACTATGAAATACTTAAGTCATATATAGCTAATAGATTCTTTAAAGTTCGCTATGGTTCAGCGTATTCTGAACTTAAAGAAATACAAGCAGGTGTTCCACAGGGAAGTGTTCTAGGCCCTACCCTATATTTACTATATACTAGTGATATTCCACATGCAAATGATACCATGTTAGCCACATTCGCAGACGACACTGCTCTTCTAGCAACTGATGGATGCGTGGCCACAGCAACAGAAAAGCTACAAAACTCAGTGAACGAGATATGTGATTGGACGAAACGATGGCGAATGAAACTTAAAGAGTCATATCAACTTTACAAATAAAAAAATAACGAACGTTCCTGTGGTTATTAATAATCAAGTAGTTCCTTATTCTAACACAGCTAAGTATCTGGGTATGAATCTGGATGCTAAACTGAAATGGAAGGAACATGTGAAAAAGAAAGTAGAGGAGTTAAATATTAAATATAGAAAACTGTATTGGTTGTTAGGACATAATTTAGAAGTGTCCATTGAGAACAAAATCTTATTATATACCCAGATATTAAAACCTGTTTGGAAATATGGTGTCCAATTATGGGGTTGTACAAAAAAAAAACCGAATGTACAAATAATACAAACTTTTCAAAATAAAGTTCTTCGGGGAATAGTAAATGCCCCATGGTACATTAGAAATATTGACTTGCATCGCTATTTGCAGATTAATCCGGTAACGGAAGGAATTAAAATGAACGCAATTCGTCTCAACGTGCGTCTGCAGATGTACATAAATCCTTCAATAGAAGACGTCTTAAATATACGAAATAATATTCGTAGATTAAGAAGAACAAAACCTCGTGAACCTATAATCTGACAATTATGAGAGCACGTACGAGGGCAAGGTGAAAAGATCCCGGCCTGACGCAGAGATGGCGTTCCAATCAGCAAAAAATCATGTTTCTGATTGGGTGCATTTCAAGTTGACATATGACAAGTTGACGAATTTTTGCAGTAGACGTCTTGCGTGTTTTTCGTTAAAATGGATAAACTTGAATATGGTGCGGTGATAAAATTCTTCGTTTTGGATGGGTCAACCCCTAAGGAAATTCATCCAAAGTTGATAAAAGTTTACGTGGACTCTGCTCCTTCCATGCCAACCGTTAAAAAGTGGGCAGCTGAATTTAAACGTTTGCACGTTCCTCGACCCACGTGAAGGACGCCCAAAAACTGCAACCACACCCGAAACCATCGAAAAAGTGCATGATATCGTGTTGGGCGATAGGCGAGTGAAGGTGAGTGAGATAGCTGAGGCTGTGTGTATATCGGTAGAGAGGGTGCGAAACATCTTGCACAAAAACTTAGTAATGCGAAAGCTCTGCGCAAGATGGGTGCCGCATTTGCTGAATACCGATCAAAAGCAAATGTGGAAACGATTTTCGCGGCAACCTTTGGACCGATTCAATAGGGATCCGACCGATTTCGTGCGGCGATTTGTCACCATGGATGAGACATGGGTGCATCACTACACGCCAGAAACGAAACAGCATTCGAAGCAGTAGGTGGAAGCTGGTGGTTCAGCGCCAAAGAAAGCGAAGTCGATCGCATCTGCCGGAGAGGTCATGACCAGTGTGTTTTAGGATGCGAAAGGGATCCTGTTAATTGATTACCTTGAGAAAGGCAGAACAATTACAGGTGAATATTACTCCAACCTTCTTGACCAGCTGGATGCCAAAATTCCCGAGAAGAGGCACCTGTACACAAGTGTGCGTTGGCGATGGGAAAACTGCGGGATTTGGGGTACGATTTGCTCGGCCACCCCGATTTGCTCGGTCACCTTATTTGGCACCCTCAGACTCCATCTGTTCCCAAACTTACTTACTTATGTCCTGTATCCCCTTGTGGGTCCTAGGGCCTCTACAACGCCTACGCGCCATCGTGTGCGATTTCTGGAAATGTGCCTCAGCTCTCCCCAACTCTTTCCCAGTTGCCGTGCTTCCTTCTCAACTGTTCTGCGCCACGTACTCCTAGGACCGCCGCGTATCCTGCCATCCTGGGTAAGCGGGTTCCATTGTATCGCTTGGTTAGCTATGGACCTGTCACCCTTTCGGAGAGTGTGACCGATCCACTGCCACTTTCGTCGTCGTATGGTTGTGCCTATAGGTTCATGGCCCGTTCTCTGATAAAGCTGTTCGTTAGAGATACGGTTTGGTCGGAATATCCTTAAGATGTAACGTAGACACCTATTGACAAACGTTTGCAGCTTCCTCGTGATAGTGACGGTCACTCTCCAGGTACCACATCAAGGTTGGAACGGAACAGTCGTAGCTTGGTGTTTAAGCTAATTGCATTACTTCGCCAAACTATGGATAGCATCCCAAACGCAGATTTTGCTTTACCTATTCGGCTGGTTATATCCAGTTCGGTTCCGCCATCGGTTGAGACAATACTCCCAAGGTATTGGAAACTCTCTACTCTCTCAACCGTTTGTCCAGCAATGCATATATGAGTTGATGAGTTTGGTCCTAGGCTGATCATTTTTGTTTTTGCCGAGTTAATTTTCAGCCCAATGACGTCTGCTTCCCTCTCCACATTTGCTGTCATTTGGTGAAGGTCCATTATTCTGTGAGACAGTAGACATTCATCGTCGGCGTAGTCGAGGTGTTTGAGTTCAGATGTAAGAGTCCATCGAATTCCTCCATTTCCTGTTGATAAGGCCGCATTCAGCACATCGCTAATCACCAATAAAAACAATATTGGTGAAAGTATGCAGCCTTGCCGAACCCCACTTTGGACTTCGAATTCCTCAGACAGCCTTCCTCTGTGCAAAACGTGACATGTGGACCCATCATATGTAGCTTTGATAATTGCTATTAATTTATCCGGAATGCCTCTCCTGCGCAATGCACGCCAAATAAATTCCCGATTGACACTATCAAACGCCTTTTCAAAATCGATGAACAACAGGTGAAGTGGTGATCGATATTCAACACATTGCTCGATGATGATCCGCAGGGTGTTGATGTGGTCGACACACGAGGATCCAGAGCGGAAACCTGTTTGTTCGGCGTCAAGTGTGTCTTCAAGGTGTTCTTTGATTCGCTCCAGGATGATTCTAGCTATTATCTTGGCCACAGCAGGCAGCACGCAGATACCTCTCCAGTTTTCGCACTGCATTAGGTTGCCTTTTTTATGGAGCTTGACAATCATTACCTTTCTCCACTCATCTGGAAAACTCTCGGCTTCCCATGTTCTCCCGACAAGTGTGAACAGTAGCTCTGCCGATGCTGTTGGCGCAGCTTGAAAAAGCTCCGCGGGTATGCCGTCAAGTCCTACCGCCTTATTAGTTTTCAGTGCTTTGATTGCGGTAATAATCTCCTCTTTACTGGGGGTTGTGGTGCGAATTCGGGAACTTCTTTCTACGGACACTTCAGTCTGACTTGGGTGCATATTGCTGACGAATACTCGGTTTAGAACCGAAGCAAAATGCTCCTTCCATCTCTTCAGTTGATCCTCATCCGATATTAGCAACGAACCGTCTAAGCCTTTCACTGGGTGTTGAGTAGAGCTTCGGCCACCTATAAGCTCTTTAGTGATTCTATAAACGGTTCTGCTGTCGCACCTCGCTGCTGCTTCTTCTGCTTCCGTAGCCAGCGCATTGATATAATTGCGCTTGTCACGTCTCACGCTACGCTGTACTTCTCTCATCTTCATGCGATATAGGGACTCAAGCTCGATCCTCCCTGCTGCTGGAGTTGCTGCAATTTGAGCTCTTAGCTGTTTTCGTTCGTTGATCGTTCTCCAGGTATCCTCGGAAAGCCACGCCCTATGGTTTCCCTGTGATCGACCGACAATCCTTTAAGCACCTGATGTGAAAACAGTTTTCACAGCGCACCAATGGTCTTGGATGGTGGCGGGCAGGGAGCTGCTGATTGTTTCCACTCCACGTGAGACTGCATCCCTTAATTCTTGGCGCACTGTGGGAACTCTTAGTCGGTCTACATTGAACCTAGGTATTCTTGTGTCGTTAGATCTACGAACGGCAGCAGTGCGTAGTCGGAGAGTAGCTATCATAAGATGGTGAACTCGTACCAACCCCATGTCGGCACCTCGCCTGTTTCGGACGTCTAGGAGACTACTTCTAAAACGGCGACTGATGGCAAAATGGTCAATTTGGTTGGAGGTTGCTTGCCTGTCAGTTGACACCCAACTGATTTTATGGCAGGCTTTGTGCTCAAACATGGTGCCACCTATGACAAGACGATTTGCGTTGCAAAAGTCAACAAATCTTTCGCCGTTGTCATTCCGATTGCCTAGTCCGTGCCGTCCCATAACATGTTTGAGCCCTTCGTTGTCGCAGCCTACCTTGGCATTCAGGTCCCCCATCACAATGACAATGTCGCCATTGGGTGTTGCATTATGAACAGCTCCCAACTGGTTGTAGAAGTTCTCCTTTTCTTCCTCAGACGAACCATCCGTGGGGGCGTAACACTGTATGATGGTGACGCGACGTACTCTCGTCCGGAATCTGGCCGTTAAAATCCTATCACCGTGCGGTTGCCAGGTAATTAGGCCTCTGCGTGCTGTTGGCGTTAGCAGCAGTCCAACTCCATATCCACGGGGGTTTCCGGTTGGTCTTCCGGAGTAGAGTAATACAGTATTACGCGTTGGGGATTGGTACTCACCCGCATCTAACCATCTTATCTCGCTTACTCCCAATATGTCCAGCCTATATCGCATGAACTCATGCTCCAATTGAAGGAATCTGGCGTTCTGAGGTCCTTCACTCTGAGAGTCAAGGAGCGTCTTCACATTCCAGAAACGAAAACAGCAATCTTAGTCCGGGTACGATAGCCAAAGGTCGTCAACGTATTATCAGTCCTTATACGAGGCATTGTGTCGGTTTCCATAGCTATTGTAGTTTCGGTAACGCGGGTTGCTGGCCCAGGTTACCTAGCCTAGGCATAAGACCCTAGACAATCTCGCACTTGCAATTTTGGCCTATATGTATAAGGATTTATACATGCAGTTGCCCGGGGACCACCACGAGGAGGTAAAGCAAGCACTACATTACGAACTTGATTGTTGCGCTACTGGTCCGATCCATGTTTTGGACAGTCAGTAGTTTCCCGATCAATCGCCATGCAGATTCCCAAACTTGAAGAAATTTGTTTCTGGGAAGCGCTTCCAATGCAGAAGTTGAGAGGGACGTAGATGAATATTTTCACAGCCTTCCAGACTCTCACTTCCGAGAAGGAATACTGATGTTGGAGAAACGCTGGACCAAGTGTGTTGAAGTCAGGGCAGATTATGTAGAAAAATAATATCATTTTTTAACTGAAAATCACAGTCTTTCATTGTCAGGCCGAAAACTTTTCACCTTGCCCTCGTATTTAAATTATAATACCCTCTTAAATGCAACTAAACGTTGAAAATAAAAACATTTGTCGATCTTTCTTTGATTGGACATGATCAAGGAGGTGTTTTTAGTGCGGTTAGAGTCCCACACTGGTTTGGGTTTATAACCCCTTTGCGTCTTTCGAAATTTCCACCTTCATTAAAAAAAAAGCATCTAAAGGTGTCTGAAGTGGGCCGAAGAATTTTGCACTCTGTCAGATATTGTTATAAGCATACTTTTGTACCGGTTTTTTATTAGGTAGATTTCTTGTAGATTTATTTGCAATCATATTAATGTTTAAGTTTATTGCTTGACGTTTTTTATTGATTCCTTCAATTAGCTTGCAAACTGATTCAATATCGTTAGGAGAAAAGTCGCGATTACGTTTAATTTTTAGTTAGTACTCGTAGTTTAACACGACAACTAGGGAGAAACAAAACGAAGTATTATTTTTCTCTGCAAAACACGTATGTTTGCTACAAGTAGGCGCGACTCGATTATGTGTTCTTTCCGCCGGTACAACTACGTCGTTATCGTATTTTACTATATGTATTCCACTATCGTCTAATTTCAGTAAAATTTAATTTGCGACTAACATCGAAAGTAGTGGTTACAGTATCCCTTCCTGAGGGTTATACCTACTTGATGACCAGAGCAGGGGTGATAACTTCAACATTGTTGAAGGCTCCATCGATGTTCTGGAAAGTTACGAGAGTGAATTAGCATCATACACCAAAAACCAAATCATGTCGCACGTTCTAGATGGCATTCCCAGTTCCACGTTCAATGAATTTAAGTATGTAAAACATAGATATCTTACATTAAGAATACTCTCTTTTATATACAGTACAACGTGATACATTGAATAACCGCGTACAATATTACGAGCTATTCATGGAAAAACGTTCCTTTATTCATTCCTTTCTCGTACACACCAAAAAACTTTTCTTTCTCCACACTTCCACCAAGAGCCGCCTAATAATTAATTGATAAATTAATTAATCAAAACACTCTTTACCAAGCCCCAACCAACCCTGGCCATGTAATGTGCAGTGCACCCATTATATTCTTCCGTGATTATAAGAAAAACTTCCACTCCTTACCACTTTTTGTCTAAAAGAAAATGTTTTCGTTCGCAAATTTGTCCAAATTAATTACTATCGCGCCTAAAATATAAAGTTTTATTGTCTCAATCGTTTTTGGGTTTTTCGATTGAAAGAAAAAAAAAATAAGTGAAAACAAAAACAAAACTTTTTCACGCATAATCTCTTCTAGATCCCTTCTACCCTTTTCGAATTCATAAGGAGCAAACAAACTCTACGGTGATGTTATGTTTTCCCAAGGAAATTTCAAAGTTTTTAATTTTAAACTTTCCCTTAAGTGTTTACTCCAATTTCTTCGAATTCGAATTATATAGTGTAAATGTTTTGTGAAGCGAAATTGGTTTGTAGCAGGCTGTAGGCTGTAGGCTGTTAACCTCTTTTTACGCTTTCACTATAAAACATTATTGCATATAGAAAGGATATTACGTACAACTGTAACACGGTGGCATATTTTGCCAAAACATGTGACTTGTGGCACAACCTCTTTGGAGATATTTATATCTCAAGTATGTATTCAGTTTTATGTCCTTTGTTTTATTATTATTAATTAACCCATAGCGTTTATGGCATCGTGTGCCTGAAGGTCTAGATATTTTCTCAAATAAAAGAGAATATTATTTGGGTGCTTATGTGATACATCACCTGTCCTTGTGAAAAGAAAAATTAATTATCTTCTCTAGCACAGATTTTATTAAGAGAAATCAAAAGTTTTTCATGCCTTTTACAATAGAAATGAATACTGTGGAAACTTTTATGCAAAAGGTTTTCTTTGTCCCTAAATCATATGATCCCAAGTAGAACCCATAAAAAAAATGTTGTAAAACTCCCTACTGAATCTATTTCATGGGTCCATGAATTCTAAAGAAATTATGTAGGGCTTATAACACCTTTACCCAGAAATAAAATTAACGAAATCCACCCTTTCCTGTAATTGTAAAAGCTTTCGGTATACGAGTATGCAGGCAAAAAGTGTGGAATTTCTTTTTTAAATCCTTAACCTTTAACCCATGTATGAGGATTTGTTCGCCCGAGGCCATTGTTACTTGAAAACAAAGTAAGCAAGTGTGTTTGAGAGTCAATAGGGTTATGTAAACGCATCAACAGGTTTTTCCTTTATCCATTGCTCTACTGGGGATGGCTGTAAACTTTTTAGCCTGTGAACATTTATATTGGATTGTGGGGATAAAATTAAGGGCCATGCCCTATAAGCACCACATGTGGCCATAGGAAAGAATGTAAGGGAAATGAAAGCAATCTACGTTTAGGTTACGTTTGATGGTCCAAAGTAGGGTTTTGCATGAGAGCATTCAACCATCAACGACTCTGTTAGTCAGTGGCCTCAGATGTTTTAAAAGAAGGTGTTATATAAAATTCGGGTAAAAATCCCATTAAATTTTTTTTTATGGTTTTTGACCACAATGGTGTGGTTGTCATATGTGGGTTGAATTTTTTTATGTGACAATAGAAATAGGCAGCCCTGAAATCTTAACTAAAGATCAGCATGGTGCAAATGTTCATATTGGCTGATTATACAAGATGTGGCAAAAGTAATGTCATAATGTGAATTGGTTACCATTTTGTTAGAAATGAAAAAAGTTGGGCTCTGTTTTCACGAAAAGTTTATCTGAAGGTTTAAAATTGATGACATTAAGTTAGAAAAGTGATATCGGTAAAATGACCACCTCTTGAGGAGATGCACAGTTGTGCTCGTTTTACGGCATTTTGAATTTTTGCTCGCAAAACATCTGGCTCCAAATTAGTGATTTCTTCTTCAATGTTGGCTTTCAAGACTTGCAAGGTTTGTGTTTTGTTGTGGTAAACACGAGATTTTAAAAAGCCCCAAAGGAAGAAGTCTGGTGCCGTCAGATCTGGCGATCTGGCTGCCCAGTTCAAATCGCCAAAAAGAGAGATCACACGACCCGGAAATTTGTGATTTAAAATCTCCATCGTTGCCCAAGCTGTGTGAGCGGTTGCTCCGTCGTGCTGGAACCAACAATGCTCGGCACCCAATTCAGCAACTTAAGGCAAAAAAAACTTTTTTAACATCTCTCTGTAGCGCTCCCCAGTTAAGATGACGGTGGTGCCGTCGGCGTCCTCAAAAAAATAAGGGCCAATCACTTTTTGACTGCAAATGCTGCACCAAACAATCACTTTGAGGCAATGCAATGGGTCTTCGTGCATTTCATGTGAATTTTCCGTGCCCCAGAAATGCAAATTTTATTTATTCATGTAACCACTTAAGTGGAAATGGGTTTCGTAGCTCGTTATGATTTTGCATACGAAATCGTACCAGGTTTAACAGAACACGGGAGTAAGTTAACCTCACTTTACGGTCAGCAGGCAACAATTGGTGAACGGTTTGCACTTTATAAGGGAACATCTTCAGGTGTTTCACCACAATTCGACGCAACGAACGTCTGTTGATGCCAAATTGTGTGCAGCGTTGTCTCGTCGATGTTTGTGGACTCTCTCGGACGTCCTCGACTACAGCAGTGATATTCTCGGCCGAACGAGCAATACTGGGCCGGCCACTTCTGCGACATCTCTAGTGGACTGCGTTCTTCAGGTGTGTATCGCTCCATTGCTTGTTGTCAACTAATTGTCTATCTGCCTACAAAATAAACGTCAAAGCACAATGACATTTGACGCCATTTGTAAAAATTATGGCACATTCACATTATGGCATCACTTTTGCCCCACCTAGTATGTATGAAAATTAACTGTAAGTACTTAAATATAATCCGAAACTATGCTGATTATGATTTCTATCGAACAAAGACGAATAGGCATTAGCTACTTTCATTTAATTTTTTTCATTTCATTTCTTAATTTAAAACTACGAGTATAAGGATTACACGTAAGATACAAGACTTTTAAGCTTAATAATAATTTACTTTAAATGGTTAATAATAATTATTTTAAAAAATGAGCAATTAAGAAAGAATAAGAAAACATAATATAGAAAAAAATAAGGAAAGAGAAATATACATTTGAGAAAGATAAAGTTTAACAATTTAATAATTAATTAACGATTTTTAGTATCCTTTTGTCAAATCAAAACAGCTTTAAAAAATTGGAGAAAAAAAAAGTGCAATGTCTGCACATTTATATGCTTAGATGCTCGCTAAGTCGCCTTTTAAAGTCACCGATACTAAAAGATCTCCTTAAACTGACTGGAAGTCAGAGTGTCACAGAGTAAATAAAGGACTGTTTCTGATTAGCATAATATTTAATGCGCGGAATAATAAATGATTTACTTCTCGCAGATGCGGCAAATTGAATTATATGAAAAGATATGACGGAGCTTTTGATTCTTTAAGATTAAAAAGGAAAGTCAGAACATTAAAATCCAGAATGTTTTTGAACTCCATCCCAATAAATTCACGCGCATATTCCGAAATATGTTCATACGATTACCTACGGATGTTATAAATATATCGTACAGTACTATTGAAAGTTACAGTGAATTTACGTGAGCTATTGCTATCTAGGTCGCAGAAAACTGGGTGTGCATATATTGGAAGGATTTGTGTTTTGACAAGAGTTGTTTTTATTTTGCGCGGCGGCAGCTACCAGTTTGACCTAAGGCGCGCAGGGCTCCATAGACTTTGCCTATAGAATTGGTCACGTGGGATTTCCAGGTGAGATATTGATTAAATGTCACTCCGAGGTTTTTAACACTTTCTACGTAGTCTAAAATGGTTCTATTGATTGCTATGTTAGGCAGAAACGACATATCCAAGCTAGTGCAATTTATCATTATGGCTTGACTTTTTTTTATAGCTAAGCATCAGCTTGTTTTTTTTGTGACCATTTAACCACCGTCAGAAGGTCTTGATTATTACGCACTGGAGCATCTTCAACGAGTCCCAGAGGAGTTGTACAATGTTTAAGTACAGTGGGTATATCATTATTAAACATGGTAAACAGCAGCGGCCCTAAAATATATCCTTGGGGAATGCCAGTTTCGGTTTTTAGGAATGAAAATAGATTGTCATTAGAATAAATCGCTTGTGGTCCCCAAGGTAGCTTATAATAATTTGTATGGCAGAAGGGTCAAGGCTCAAATAGTACTTAAGCTTAAGAATGAGAATATGGTGCGAACGAGTGTCGAAAATCTGCGAAAAGTGAAGTAACACCAGATAGGTCACATCATCATTATCAGTCTCACTAAGAATATCTTCAACTAATTTCAATAATGCAGTAGTGCAAGTAAGTAAGTTGAAACTATTCAAGTATGCATGAAGCTATGAGCTCATGATTTTTTAAGTGCTATAGAGATGCAACTATACTTTTCAGGATTGGTATTATCTTTGATCTTTTCCAGGATAACCAATTCAAGAACCAATGCACGGGTGCCTGACTGATTGACTTGGAGAAGGCCTTTGACACGGTATGGTTAGAGGGACTCTTCTACAAGCTGAGCTGGCTGGTCATAAGCAAACCACTGCTGTACATAGTTTATAACATGTTCACCAGTAGACAGTTGATTGCGGAAAATGGCAATGTGACTTCTGCTGGAACATTTCAAATTAAAAACAAAGTGCGGTGATTTCACCGATCTTTTTCAACGTTTACACGAGCTATCTCATAGGATCACTTCACCATGCCATAGCGTAGGCAGATGACTTGATCGCGTTCAGATCAGGACCAAAAATTGGAGTCATCAAGATTCAGTGATATTGCTATGACTGGAAGCTGAAGATCAACTTCCAGGACGCCGTTGTCTGGGACCTCTAGGGATACCAGAAAGAATTAGCTAAAGTTCTCAATCATATGACCGCACGGAAAGCCATTTGCATGTCGAAGTGTAATCAGATACCTGGGGCTCTGGTTAAATCAATATCTATATTTTAATAAAGATGCTGCTTTAACTAGTAGCTAAAGGTGCGTTTGCCCTTACAAAGAGACTTTTATAGCAAACAACTCGATGCAAGGGTAAAGGTAATCTGCTACACGGCGCTCATCCGGCCCATGCTCATATTTGGGTGTGGGAACAAGCTTGTTGGAAAAGATTCGGGTGCTTGATAGGGCTTGTCTTCGGGCTTGCCTGCATTTATACAGAACGCCAGAGTTCTAGTACATAAATTTCTATAACCTAATAAGAGTGGATAATTTTGTGATCAAGCTGATTCGCAGGCACATTGCAAGAGCAATGATCTCGATGAACAATCTGATCTCCGGGGCTTATTATCCCAATTACAAGTACTACGATAGAGTGCGCCTTAACGGCTTTGTGCCCCCAGAGGCGTTCCTCTATCTAGATGAGAAAGGTCTGATCCAAGACAAATTGGTGGTAGAGATAATCTTCCATGTTGCTCGGACAGTTGTTGATAGGCGACTCAACTACGACAGAGACGTCGCATACAGCAGTGTGGAGCCTCTCCGGTTCAGTAGGGCGGTATCAAGTCGCGATCTGAAGGACATAGAACGTCATTTCCGAAAATTCTGGTGGATAGCTGAAACTGAGGAAACTCATTCGTCGGTCTATCACAATCCGGGATAGCACGTTTAAAGTTGGCAGTTTTTTCTATGACAGACTTACATTACATAGGTTTAGGTAGTTTTAGTTTTTTTTAAAAAATAAACCAAGCACAGCACTTTGATTTAAAAAACTAAAAAAAAACACCACTTGATAAAAAAAAAGTATATATATAATTGCGTAATTAGAGTAAGGTAGAAACTACCTTAGCTTTAAGATTTATTTTAAGGTAATTTTAAAGTTTTATATATTGAAAAAAAACAAAAAAAATTTTCATTTACCAAGATTTTGTCCATCAATTTTTGTTTAATTATTATTAGTAATATAATATAAGTTAGGTTAAGTATTAGGTTTAACTTAGAGCCCCCGCATAAGGCCAGTAAGTTAGAATAACATAGATAACTTAGTTAAGCTAGTTTTGAGCATTTTTTGTCTATTGTAGCAAGTAGCTACAATGAATTAATAAAAATGCATTAAAAATTAATGAAAATGAATCATAAATATTATTACGTTTGTTCATAACTTCAGTAATTATTATTTGTATTACAAACCTAGTTATAACCACCAAAGCCCCATCTAGCTCTAAAGTGTTTAGCGATATATTGATCGGTGTTCCATGACTGCGTTTTCGACTTTGGTTTATGAAACGAAGTATGTATGCTACAATGCGCTGTAGGTATTGAAATGAATTCTTGTCATTAATGTCCTTTATGACATGTGAATTTGTTTGTGTGCCACATAGAGCAATCCCATATCATTCTTCCAACTTATGGGAAATCTCCTTGCAAAGCAAATTCAACCAGCAAGGCCTTTTGTTAATTCTGGAGTAGATTTTTGTGACCCCATATGGACTCATGAAACAAAACCAGAGGCAAAAAAACGCAAAAATCTTACATAGCAGTATTTCCATCCAGGGAATACATTTGGAAATCGCGAGTGATTTTATCAGTGACGGCTACTTGGCGCATTCAAAAGATTTATGGGAAGGCGGATTATTTGTCGAAACATTTATTGTGACAATGCCGCCAACTTTATCGGGGCAAAAAATCAGTTGGAAGAAGTCAAAGAAATTCTTGATTCCCCCTATTCACTGGAGAAAATAATTAGAAATTGCAGCGCAAGGGGAACCGATTTTCACTTCATTTTCGGAGGATTATGGGAAGCAGCAGTGAGTTTTATCAAAAACTTACTCAAACACAACAAAACTTAACAAAAACTTACTCAATGCCTGCGCATTTCTTAAGAAAGAGTGAAATCCACCATTGTTGAAATTGAGGCAATATTCGACTTCCGGCCTATTACGCCAATAATAACATCTAACCCGAACGACCTGACAGCATTAACTCCAAATAATTTTTTGATTGTTGAACCTCTGATTAATTCCATTAACTCGTTGAAAGCTCGTAGGAATTTTAGGGACGGTTATCTTTGGGGTATCTTAATCAATTACAACGTATGATAGATACAAAATGGAAGTCTCGGTGCCAAAATGCTACAGCTGTCACAACGGTCATTGTAAAAGACAAGAATCTAGGGCCTCAAAAATGGCAACTAGGCCGAATAGTCAATACAATCAAGTGTGAAGACGGCCTGGTAGAGTAGCTGACATAGTGGTAGCTGATGAAAAGGGGAAAGTGTCAACCATTCAAGGAGCTATACGAGTATATCTATTAACACCATTGCCCATCGAAGCACAGTAAACATCACACCCTGTTAGTAACGAATCTCCCGATGAATCACCCGCATGCTCCTAACTTATCTCGCTTTACCTTCAGGATATGCTACTCTAGCGCAAATAAATCGAATCCCGGAATATATTTTAAAAATCTCGGCCTTGTGAACATCATACTCGTATCTAGTGAATGGAGCCTCGTTGTTTATTACAGCATGCAGCCATTCCACGATGAGTTCAGAGCATTGAAAAACTACATTCAAGCACTTAATACAGTTTGCGATCTACTAGACGACAAGTCAAATTGCAAAAGGACCTCAACGCAGTTTGAACATCTTTTGGCCGAACTCAACAACAAAAATGATCTAATGCTCCCCGTCTAGGGTACCAGAACAAAAAGCGGTGCTATAAATTTCGTAGACAACATTGCGAATTCTCTATTTCAGTTTTAGATTCCCAAACGAATGGCCTAAGATGGTGATTTTACCAGGAACAGTTGTTCAATTTATTCGTTTCAATGGCTGTGTAGACAGTGTTAACTGTTTCAAACTTCCAGTGAATGCAGACTTCATATGTGCAAACAGATAACAACCAGGGAAAGATCAGTCCACAATTAATTACACCAAAACAGACGAAGGTGAAACTCCTAAGGGTGAAAAATCATCTATCACAATCTCTAAGACTACCAACAGCACAAGAATAAATGCAATCTGAAGACGATTGAAGGGAGACCGACTGAAAATTATATCATATTTAAGTTAAAAATTACATTGCTCTCTTCAGAGGACTTCGAATTGTCCCGCATCATTTCAGTGCCGGTTTTAATAAATGAGATATTCTTTATAATTCAGCCATCTATACCCTATTTAGTTGTGATTTGTGACCAGTACTATCCCCTAAAACAACACGAACTACAAACCTGTATTTCTATAAGAGCCGCCGGTTACATATGCAAGCAATCACATCCCATTTATCGAAAAGGATCCAGTGAAAGCAGCTGCGTAATCGATTTTCTAAATCATTTGCCACAATCACCAATATGTAGGATTGTGGAGATCGGAGAAGGACCATATTCACCATCTGGGAAAAATTTGTCCGAAGCGATGACAAAATTCGCACGGAATTTGGAGCAAGTGCTATTGGGTGATGGGAGGAGAATGTGAATGAATATGTACAAAAGGATGTCTACGTAGGCACAACAAAATGGATAGGTACAGTGGGAGTAGGTACGGATACATTGCGGTAGGTTATAACTACTGAGAATATACATACATATATGATGGCAAATAATAAATGGTGAAGTTATGAACAACGCTAATAGCCTGCACAGGGTCAGACCTAGCTTTTCGCAGACATTCGTGCTGTGCATTGAAAATACATTAATGCTCAAACTTTCAAAAGTGCAACAAAGATCAGAGTGATTATTTAGACAAGGAAGAATGGAAAATTTTATAAAATGTGGAATAAACTTCTAGCAAAAAAAACTAGAAGTTCGAGCGCTGATCTCTAAGTTAGGTATTGATAGAGCATGAAACTATGACCTTTATTGAACACTCTATTCTGAAAGAAAAGTTGTGCTTGGTTGGTTGGTTTCGATTTGCCCTCGATGAGGTACACTTAGACCAAAAGTAGGTACATTGTATTGCTACTGAGTAAAGGCTGCAGTAGTCATTATACAGATGCCGAACCTTTAAGCATGCCAATGCATTTTACAGTGCCCTATTACGAGTATTACGTTGATTAGTTTTGAGTGGATTCCTTTCATTTGTTTAAGAAGTCCGCTAGATCTCTTTTGATCTTGTACTGACCACAGTATTCAGGCGGTATTACAGTGGTCTTGATATTTCCATCTATACTTCGTCTTGTCTAATGGATCGGCGTGGATAAGGTATTTAGCAACATTGGTTGTTCGACACCAGAATCTTGTCAGGCTATTTCATCAGCTTTGGAATTTTCCGCACAGTGTCACAGTGACCTGGTATCCAGCAAAGGGTAAGATTGTACTGTCTAGCTATCTGATTGGGAGATACGGGGCAGTCTTTTACTGTGGTGATTTTGGCTTGGAAAATGCTATAATGTCGTTGAAGATTAAAGGAAAAGTGAATTTCTAGGTCCTCCGAGAAGACTCTGCCATCGACTCCGTCCTTAGTTTTGTACCCATCCGTACAAATTGACAGCGATTCTGGTATTGAGTGTTTGTAGCCCAAGTTAAAATTTAATTCGTCGGGCAGGTAGTCGGTGATTCTGGGGAGGTGACGGTTCATCAATAGGAAACTGGCATAACCAGTATGTAGTTTTCTCCATTAATATCTTAATGCTGAGCTGCGACAGTTGCCTGCCGACTAAGTCGATTGAGATAAGATGTATTATTCTTTGGAGCGCTGCTGGTAGAGAGGTTCTCAATTCACTGATAATTCTGAGACATGCTACTCTTTGAGCTTTTCCAATAACTTCAGTTTGGAATTCCTTTCCAGGGCCGTCCTCCACCTTGTGCTTAAAGAGTTATTATTTCTTGAAAGTTGTTTTAAATAATATGAAATAATATTCCATATCAAAGTTCTGGTAATTACAATGAAACAAAAATTAAAAACGGGACCCTTATAGTGAGAGTCTGTTGTCTGTCCGTTTGTAACAGCCTAACTTTTGAACCGGTGGACGTAGAAGGTTTAAATTTGGATCAAAGTTGAGTTTTACTAACCCGCAGACAGATCAAGAAAAAAAGTTCATAAAGAATAAATTGGAAGAAAAGTAAAATGAAATTTCTTTTAATAAATTCACTATGAATATAAAGTGGAAGGTATTTCGTTATTTTTACATTATTAGGCTTCGAGAGAAATCCAAAAACTACCAAGAAAGAGGTATGTACATATGCCCTCTCGCAATGAAATTTACGAAGTCCAAATTGTTCGTAGATCATTGCACAAAGTTCGATGACTAACCTAGATAAGTTCTGCAGAATTTTACAATAACGATTTGAGCTTCTTTATTATTAGAACGAAAATATTTTCATTGTGAGTCTATAAAGCCCGTATAGTTCAGAGCAGGCGATGCTCTGAAACACTCTGGTTTTTCTGAGAATTTAACTTTAAAAAACCATGTGCTATTTGGGGCAGTTTCTGTCTGTAGGCTACAGGCATTTTTAATATAACTGCCGGAAATGAAACAAAAATTAATAAAGAAATATTTTGGTGCTTACAACCCATATATGTAGACCTTGGCCTAGCTTCTCGCAGCCATTCGTGCTGTGCTTATTTTATTTTTTTCACATGAATAGAATAACGGTTTATTGAAGTTTGCGAAGGGTATATCGTCGGTCTAATAAGTAAACCTTGTAAATTCAAAATTCGAAATTTGACAGAAGGAACGAACGAAACTTTCTTATTTAACTTAGGCAGCTCTCACATAGGAACAATAGATAACAAGCAACTGACAATTAGCAATAAGCAGCAAACAATATTATTTTGAACTGATCTCACTCTGAGGTAACGGGAAATGGGAAATTTTCCTGCTGATATGAAAGCCTGCTAACTTTTTGTTGTATATGGTTTTTTTTTTTTATTAACCATTAATTATTTGTTTCTATAATAGTGACTAAAAGTCACGAGATTTTCTTATTACTTCGATGATATTTGAGAAACTTTTTCATGGCAGTTTTACTCTCGGATATTTGTCAGACATTCGTGAGAGGTGGGGCCATGAATAAAATTGTTAGCACTTAACCACTAATCCACTGCACCTGAAAATAAAATACTAGGCGTTAAAACTTTTTGCCACGAGCGAAGAGAGTCACACATTCAAACTTACGCACCCAACAAAATATTACCAAAATTATTATTTTCTCGGGGGTTTACTTTGTTAGTTGTTACTTCATGAAACCCATGAGCTAGGCGAGGGCAAATTATTTTTCCAGGGAAGTCGGCTGGAGAAGGTTAGTCTTGATATTTGACCCCACGTTTCTGGTCTATTTCAACTCCTGCCAGCCGAATGCTCCGAGTACTGATTGGTGTTCAAATCTTTTTTTATCGTCTTATGGATGAAGTTATGCTGATGGATCTGAAGGACTTCTGATAAGTTGAATCTTCTTTGCTCAATTTTGGAATAGAAGCAAGAGATTTGGTACCAATGTACCCACGTACTCTTATCAGTAATTTTTTAATTGTTATTGTTAGGTGAATGTACGAGTACATATGTGATTATTTATGATTTCCGATTTGAAAGTTTCTAATTAACCTTGTCAAAACAAAGATTTTTCGCCAGTGTTTGTCATTCCCACAGTCTTAATTCAAGAACCAGTAAACAGATTTCAATGAAATTTAATTTCTTTTTCGGAAACCATTCAAAATGTACTGAGTAGGTTATCGACGGTTGAGTGCCGAAAGTTATCAAATATATATTGAAATCAATCACACGCCTAGCTCAAGTACCACTTGATGTATTTTCATAAGAATTGATTTGCCGGTTTGACGTTGTGTGCACGGTGCACTCAGACTCGATTTTCGATCCATTGTACTAGTAGGCAGAAACCCCTTTTTGGTGTAGTGGTAGATTTTCTTCATTTCTTTTTTATGCTCGATGGCAGTCGGTTGCTGTTCCCCGTTAGGGCTCGAACCTGCACTGTTCGGGTTACAAGCAAACATACTACGTACTACATCATCGCCACCGTCTTGTGTGTAGGTGCTTTTGTCTAAAGATGATCAACATTTAATTAAGTGGTAGTAAAATCTACAAAAGGTATTGATGCAACCCGATCTGTAGAATTCTTCTGCTGCCGAAGACAAAACTATTCTTTTCCACAACTCTCATTAGCTGCCTCCAATCTCCTTTTAAAAGGGTTCAAACCCAATTTCTTGCCGAGATACAAAGCTGCTGGGCTCCTTAATGTAATTTGTTTGTTTTGTTTTATTTATTTATTTATTTATTTATTTATTATTTTCTTAACAAAATCAAATCATATTCCATCAGGTACTATATAAATAAGAAGGTACAAATAAAAGCAATTTCGGTTCAAAATTTCCTCTACCTCATTGCTTACGCATCACCTTATCCACTTACACACACTGCTCATTTATTTTAAAAGTTCTTCCTTGTCTTATATTTCATCATAAAAGTTACAACAATAAATGATAAATATTTAACTTTAAACAAGGAAGAATGCCAAGGGTACTGAGTAAACCACTCACAAATTTGCGTGGGTGGGTATGAATTTGAACTGTTGGAGGCATTTCTTTTCCGGAAACAGTGGAATCCTTTCGTTTATGCAATTTTAAATTAGTTAACAAAATTTTAGTCATAAACAATAGTAGTTAAGCAACACTGTCGGTTGTGTTAGCTACATCTGACACGAAGGTCTCTTTATCTTCCTATGAAAAACGTAAAACAATTTCTCAAATGATGCAGCTAAGATTTAAGAACTTGATTTGATGCAATAGAATACAGAATTACACAGGGTGGGACAGAAGTCATTACTTCTCACAATGTCAAAGCACAATGACATTTGACGCCATTATGACATTTCATAATGTGAATGTGCCATCATTTTTGCAAATGGCGTCAAATGTCATTGTGCTTTGACATTTATATTGTAGACAGATAGAGAATTAGTTGACAACAAGCAAAGGAGCGGTACACACTTGAAGAACCTGAAATTATAGTTACTGCTTATTTGACCCATTTCATATCCAAAATCATAATGAAGAACGAAGCCCATTTTCACTTAAGTGGTTATGCGAATAAACAAAATTTGCATTTCTGGGGCACGGAGAATCCACGTGAAATGCACGAAGAGCCATTGCATCTCCTCAAAGTGACTATTTAATGCGGCATTTGCAATGAAAAAGTGATTGGTGACAGATGTTAAACGAGTTTTTTTTTTGCCGCAAGTTGCTGAATTCGGTCTTGAGCATTGTAGGTTCCAGGAGGACGGAGCAACCACTCACACAGCTCGGGCAACGATGGAGATTTTCACCAATTTCCGGGCCGTGTGATCTCGGTGATTTGAACTGGTTGGCTAGATCTGACTGGCCAGACTTCTTCTTTGGGGCTTTTTGAAATCTCGTGTTTACCACAACAAACCTAATCTCATTCAATGATGTCAAATAATCGTAGGATTTTTTGCAACAATTTATACTATTTTATTTAAATACATATGTATTTCTGCCCTTCCTTGATTTTCAGAAATAATTGATTTTAAATATTTTCTTTGGAAGAAAGCAATTATCTCATTTTTGAATTTATTAGGCTGCGGACACATGAATATACACCGTGTTGAAAGAAAACAACATTTAGAAGTGGTTTTGAGTTTAAGTTTTGGGTCAAAATTTGTTTTGACTTACGGAATGAGCACGATGACACAGAGCGAAATAATCCTGAAATATGGGATTTGAGATATAACAGCATAGCTCATCTATTGAAGGAACAACACCATTAGCAATGATTTCTTAGTATTTCGCTACATTTACGGAACCGTCCAAAGCAAAATACGGCCAAAAGCAGGTTACGGGCTTGAAGATCCACATCATTTAGCCGGCGTTGAACTCTCCACGTGCTGATGTTAATAGAACATCTCTCGTTCAAGTCTTTTCTCAATTCCTTGGCAGTTGCGAACCGGTTGAGACTCATGCACTCCAAAATCCGATCTTGGCGTGTTATCGTTTTTTTTGGGTCTTCCGCTCCTAGGTTGCCTCTCTGTACTGTCCGTCGAGCTTAATTTCTTCAAGAGCCGTCTCACAATGCTTTTGTGGCATCCCACAACGTCTGCGATTCGCTTATTTGAAAAATGTTCGCCATGAAGAGCGACAATACGTTCTTTATCTGCTTCGCATAAAACCACTGAAAAATTCCTTAGCTATTCACAAAACACTTTGTCGCGGCCTAGAGCACTGATGTGGTATTGACTTGAGTGTTTTTTCTTTTGTACATAAAAAAATCAGCATATCACAAAAAAACTGCAATCTATGTATGTGTTAAAAATATGAAAGAAACACAACCCGGATATCATGAAATCATAAAATTTTCACAGTGCTGCGTTCTTTTTTTTGACACGGGGTGTATTTGTTCTGTAGATGTAAACATTTTGTGGCGCCAACATATTTGCCAATGAAAACGGAAGCTAATGTCCGTTAAGAAGAGCTTCATAAGTCCGCAGCCTCAAATGGTTATATTATTATTTCTAGTACTTAATTCTATCCAGCTTGCCTTTGTCTTTACTTGGGTTGGAATATATAGGTAATGACAGAGTCCTGCAGGTAATAGAACCTTAATATATATATTCAGTGACAGTGACCCCACATTTTGTCTTTGAACCATCCTATGTACGTATATAATGTTGCAAGTACGTGAGCAGACTTAAAATAAAACTAGGTGCCAATATGTCACTTCGATTATGAGAATATGAATGAATACATTGATCAGGAGGTATAAGGTGTGAGAGCATAATTGTCATATCTGGCGAGCATGACCGCAGGATGCCTGCCAGTCTTTAAATCCTTTTTTTAATTAATTAATGTTGCTTTGAATAAAGTTTATTATTCAAAGCTGTCCACCAGTCTAGTAACCTGGGTGCAAGAATTGTTCATAATAGTCTGTGTTCATTTATAGAGTCACTGTTCGGTTGAAGTCCGCATTTCTTTAAAAAAAAAACAGCCTATACATGCTTCAATAAGCCTATTTAGCTTAAAGTCAAACTTTAATCGAGATTAATGCCCAGATAGGTAGTTTGGATAATGAAGAATATAATCTCTATTTTTTTCTCGATTAACACCACAACCTGTGGATAATGGACTTATTTAATTGGCATATCATCAACTGAGAATTAATTCTTAATTTAAAGTTAAAAGTTGAATTAAATATACAGGTGAAAATTTTGATTTCACCTCAAGTAGATGATAGTAATACTTACTAGAAATGGAAGATGTCTTTCTGAATGGTTTTAAAAATTTCTTTTTATAATAAGAATACTTTGAAATTTCGCTTACACTTATTTTCCTATAAAACATAACAACTTAGGACATGGCTATATCTGTGAGTGTTAATAAAGGAATCTAATTTTCTGTTTCTTTTGTTTTAATGTGACATTTATACTATTTTCATTTCACATAAATAGCAAGAGTGGTTATTTTGCACAGCTACTTCTGAGCTATTACATTACAGCTATTATTTAATAAAAATGTCAACAGGTGTTTCCCTATATCTTTGTCTAACTACGCAGTGAAAAATCATCTGTTAATATAAATATTGAGATCTGTGGTATAAATTCTTGCAGTTCTTATCAGATGTCTGTAATATAAAAAATAGCATGTGCGGTCCACTATTTTTCCGACTATTTATGTAGGAGAAACTTGAAAGAAAAAAAGCTTGTTGTGCTGCAAAATTTGTTGAATGTATTTGAAAATGAGTCCTGCTGTTATTTTGTAAGTCCTTATTGATATTCTGTCTGTGTTGCTCATTCCGAGTTAATATACTTTTCTTCATAACTACACCTCATAGTCTCTATTAATAATTTATACTCGTACATACATATAGTGAGGGAGTTTCACATTCCACTCCATTACACCTAAATTCATCAGATATGTACTTGTCGTATTTTGTGGCTGTCAATTCTGTATCTGATTATGAGAACAAAATTTAGGCTGACCAGAGATTCTTCTTGAAGAAGAAATGTCCTGTTTTTAAACGAAGAAATCTCTCCGGAGTCTTTTTTTTAAAAAAATAAAATAAAATATTTTCTATTAAAAAAATATATACATTCGTGAGTCATGTAGGTATTTATGTATAGGTCCATAATATTTATGTTTGGAATTTCAAACCGTAGGCAAAATCAATGAATCATAGAAATATTGAAGGTACATCAGGTACAATCAAATTACTTAAACAAAAGTATCTCAAACGAGAAATCCTTTAAATCTGAAATTAAATATAGATTTTTAAACTTAAAATCATGGCTTAAAAATATATTAGTTTTGGGTGGCTCTACCATTTTGCTGTAAAAATCTTAGAGGTGTTTTAGAAGTTTTCTTCCAAAAAAAAGTTTTATGACACGTTAATTTGTCTTATAAATTGTGACCCAGTAAATTGCTTTTCTGAAAAATTGTTTAAGATAGGAAAAGCAAGATATTTAAAAAAAAAAATCACTATCAGATATGGATCGTAGAGTGCTTATTACAATACAAGTAGCTCCCACAGAGATTTGCTAAAGTATAAACAATGCATCCACAGGTTCATAATTTAGTGCTGACGTTAGTAATTAGAAACCAAACAAGACAAACATCACTAACACGAACACAAAAAGTATAAATTAATACAAATACATATGTATTTAGCATGTAATACTGGAAAGTAATTTTTTTATACTACACCTCGAGATTTGAGTTTATATTAAATAAGTTGCTCATGCGACTAATTGGCTCATGCATGCCATAATTTGTCTTATGTAACTATGTAGTTTGTAAAACCCGCACGAAAGTTAAATCCAACTGATCAATTAAAGCTGAAATAAGTTGTTGTAAACAAATTATGTCATTTGAGACAACGTTTTAAGTGATACGTGTATGGTGGAAGGTTAAATGGATCGTCCAATAGGAGCCCTTTCAATGCGAATCGGATGAAATTTTGCTGAATAGCCTCAATCCGATCTTGATGAACTTCAGAAAAGGGAGTCCAGACTAGTGAAGTATATTCAAGATGAAGATGGGTGAATCATACGTACTGGTTTTGAAACTTATTTGACCATCCTTTTACAAATCCTAGGATAGAATTGGACTTGTTAACAATGGAGTCAATATGCTTCGTGAAAGCAAGGTTAGGGTTAAAATAAAACCATAGGTCCTTAAGACAATTGACAGGAGAAAGAGTATGCTACGATAATGAATAATTACACACAGTTGGCATACGCCTTCTAGAAATGGTTATATTTTGCTATTTGATAGGGTTCAGAATTAAACCACTTTTAACACACCAAGCGGCGAGACTGTTAAATCGGATTGAAGAAGAGTTCGGTTATCTTCAAGATTTCCATGTCGTGTATGTTAAACGAAAATATCGCTATGACTAAGACATGATATAACATCACTGATAGTGAGCATAAAGAGAATAGTACCTAAGTGACTACCCTGAGGAACACCAGATTGTGCTATAAAGGGGTTGGAAAGTTAACTTCTAAACTTGATCTTATAGAACGCTATACACCTTAAGTTTATATTCAATTATAGTGTGGACAAGTTGATCAGAGGTCTTAGAAAAGTCTGTGTAGATACAATCGACCCCTTGTCCACTTTCTAAAGCCTTAGAATATTTGTAGACCTCATTCTGATAAAACCATGTTCATATGATGCTATAACAGACTAATGTTAACTGTCGCAGACTATTTGTTCAAACAGTTTTGGGATACATATTGTATATAGCTTCGAAATAGGTCTATAGTTAGTGATACGACTTCTGTCACATTTTTCGAATACAGGGGCTGTAAGAGCTATAACATCACAGAACCTCTTCAGGACTTTTGAAGTTATTCCGTCAGGACCTGAGGAGTAACCATCTTTCAGATAAGAAATTAATTTAGAAATAGTTTCTAAATTCAGAGCAATATAATTAAAATAAGTTTAACAACGATTTTGGAGATGCTTAAAGTATTCGAAGTCAATACCAAAAGAAACATCGCTAAATGATTTACACAAACAGTCTGCGGTTGTTGATTGTGCAGTCATTATTCGTGAAATTAGCAGGACAGCCGTCAGATTTTTTCTTAGAGTTGACTAATTTCCAAAAACGTTGGGGCTCATTTTTTAGGAAGTTTTCCATTTAACTTACATAATTACTGTATAAACTACTGGAAAGGATTATGAATTCGTTGAAGAATATTATGTACTTCCTATCGCCATTAGTTCTTGTGTATACCATGGATTGCAATAGTTTAAGTTTTTTTTTATGTTTTGAGTGGTATAGTTTTGTTCATACAGTCATTAATAATAGAACAAAAGACGTTTACTGCTTGGTCAATATTAGTAGAGACATTTCAATTTTCAATAAAGGATCTATTTAATTCTTTGAGAGTCTCTGAAAGTTTGCTCTACGAAGGAAGTATACGTGTATATAAAAGCTCAAGTCAAGAAAAATATCCAGTGGTGAATGGTACTAAATCGAGTATTCAATTATTTGAATTTTGTATACAGTTAACTTGCTGTAAGTCAAAAGATAGAACGTTGTCCAGTAATGTAAGTTGAAACGATGGTTGGTAATAAATGAGACTCATCTTCCGAGGGTAGACACTCTATGTGAGGCAGATCAAAGTTAGCTAACAATAGAGTGCTGCTATAAAAACAGGATAATTCAAAAAATGTAGTGGATGGAATATATTTCTTTAATAATTATAAGTATAAGTATCTTATCTCTCTACCTACACTGAACAGAGTTGAATATTCTTTAAGAAAACGTGTCCAATAGCTAGAACCCTTAAGGATCCTAATAGTAACAAATTTTTAGATTCAGATGCATTTTCTTGAAATGTTGCACTCCTAAGTCAAGAACCACTGAGTGGTTTTTTATGAAATTTGATTTCTAAAATTGTTTTGACATTTTGATGATCCCAACCATAAATCATAAAAATCAAACCATGGTAAGATTTGGGGACATAGTTCGGGAAAGCTTTTAAAAGGTTGTTTTCAAAATTTAACTTTTACGTTGTTGTGCGATTACTTGGCAGATGTTTACAAATATTTGTATGTCCTGCTATTAATGGTTAAAATGGTCTCCCACTGACCCTCTTTTTGTTCAGGCAAATCTGGTCACCCTAAACAAAAACTACATTCCATTATTCGTTTTTTCCCCGAACGAATTATGCCATTTAACCTGTCACTTAGTCCTTCTCTTCCTAGGATTTGACTTCAATTCATGAAATTGCACTTAGTTATTCTGACTTTAATCGGGCGAAAGAAAAAGCACATCAACGACTTGATCGACGTACGCGAAGGGAACAAATTGGAACTCTATGACACGTTTCGGTTTTATTTAGTGAATAAATAAATTTCCAGGAACTTCACATCTGTAAATGTTGGCTCAGAGAGATGTGACAAATATGCTACTTGAAGTGTAAATTTCCGCAATTTCCGTCTATGAATAGAAGCCAACTCAGTACAATAAAAGTTTTAATACATTCACTGGATGTCGTGTAGGTATCTGGAAGATAAATCTAATCTCACTTCATTGCGTGTACACATTTCTATTCAAAACGAATCATTTGTTTTGAATTTTATATTATTATCTATTTTCCAAATTTGATATCTCACACAAATTGCGGATTTGCATAGAATATAAACCATACATACATCTGCTCACCGGAAGCGCATATTTATTTTTTTTTTTTTACAAATAACTAAATACAATATTCACATCATCATCACTCATGAGAATACCAGAAAAAAATGTGTATGCTAAAAGCTAAATTTATACCAAACAGTTGAACTTGCTTTTGCTCAGTCTGCAGCGGAGAGGAGCCTATGCTATATTTTTGTTCCGGGAGATACTTTGCATAAATAAATAATTCAGGCTCGTCGATGACAACGTTGACGATGCTGATAATGGCGGCGACGTGGGGAGTAAATGGCACGCATCAGTGAAAAGTGATTTGAACACTTCAATGAAAGTCAAGGAGAGTTCCCGCAGGGCTTACTCAATCATATTTTAACAATGAAGGTCTACGGCCGGCGATACTCCTCTATTCATTTTATTTATTTGCTTTTTTGCCTCTCGTTCATTTTTCGTCAAAAATTTTCTGCAAATTTGTTTGACTTTCACTTTATGCATGCGTATTATCTCTCTCCATATTTTCTTTTTTGAAGAATTTAGCATAATTTTTGATTATAAATTGATTGCTTTGCCTCTGTTGGGGTTTTCTTCAATTTAATATAAAGCGCACCAGGATAATTTTGTTCGTTTTTCATTCAGCCATTTAATAAAAAGTCAATTTCACGTAAGTGAAATATGTACTTATACATGTACTTATACCTTATTTGATGACATCCTGTTCATGGGCAGTCATAAAGCTGGTACTCATAGTTTCTGTACTTATTCCTCACTCGCCAATGCAACTGTTAGAAGATTTTGATTGAAGGGCTAGTTGAACAAGAACGTGAGTTAAAGGGTTAAAAAAAGGGTAATCAACAATTTTCGAACTCTCGTGAATATCTGACAAACATTTGAGAGTAAAATTGTCAACCAAAACTGCCCTTCGGAAGCCACGTAGGTTCCTACGATTCATGTATCGCATACCACGAATGGTTGCAAGAAGCTAGGCCAGGCCCTATATGACCTGTTAGCGTCAACAAATATTTATTATTAGAATGGATATATATATATAGTGAATAGGTGGTTGTAATGTTGCATTGTGTTTCTACTGAAAAGTACATATTGCAATTTGTGATTAATTCTCATTTCGTTACAAGACGACTGATCCCGTCCAGGATCAGTAGAATGGAAGTATTACTCGGACATAATTTAAGAAGTTTTGAATTTTACATCCTTCGTCTTTAAAATTTGCAGTTTTTTTTTTCCCAACTTAAAACTAATCATTACTCGGGATCTTCGGGTTCAGTCTGGAACGGAATTCTTTCCTTGTCCCTTGACATAAGTGGACTGAATTTGGATTATAGCTTTGCGATGAGTTGGCAGGTCCTTCTTTTCTTTTATTTGCAGTTTGACCTCTTTCCAGGGTGTCTATATCTTTCCTATTACTTATTTGGGACACTTAAGGGTGAACTCGTCTTGGAAAGTCAGAATTGGGGAACTTTTAAGGTTCGACAACTACACGAAGAATGGCATCAGGCTGAAGGCATCGCTTAAGGCCACTTCTATATGGTAAAGGTCAAATTTTCGTCTGATAGATGTTGTTCTGGGCTTCCTGTGTCTATATCCGCTGCCTGCAAATGATCCTTGACTAGATCGACCAAGGTGGCCGCGGAACTATAGTTCTTGTCATATTGCTGGTAGTCGTTGGAGGGGTTGTCGAATCATCCAGGCCACTTCTTTTGGGATTGCTCGTTTCCGGTTATTCTTTTGTCTTCCTATCCACCTTATTCACAGTTTTAGGCCAAATGGTAAAATTTTTAGTATGTGATCGTTAAAGCCTGTCCGACATCAATTTTGTAGCCGCGTGGTTTAGCGAATGTGTGGTGGTGTTTTTACCGGGCGTTTTTTTTAATTCTAGAGTGGATGGCCCTTATTTATTTTGTCTACTCTTTTTTCGAGGTGTTTGGTTTGCGCGGAAACTAGTTTACGTCCCAACTGAGATGGTTACAATTGTGACTGTTCTATAGAAGCATACCGTATAATGGTCCTTCTCGAGATCTCTAATTTTGCCTTCTTTGCCCATAGTATTCTCTTCTCGTGAAATCTCTTCGCTGGTCTAGGTTTCACTTAGACCGACGGAAGCAGGTGGTACCAGTCTGGTATTGTCGGAAAGACTGCCGGATTTGGGCGTAGGAGTGGAAGTTGCTACTTATTTATATTTGGTCAAGGCCCTAATCGGAGGCAAAGACTTAGACGAGGTACTGGCTTTCATGCTTTTCGAAATCGGCCTACGTATAATGATAGTATTGTCATTTGTACCGGAGTTTTCGGAGTTTGTGCAAGAGAGGTAGTCGTCATCTTCTAGGATTACCCTTTCGTCTTCCGAACATACCATGTTCCCTGCTTCTCTGTCCGATTCTTCTTCCGTGATATTAAAGCCGGCAGGGTATTCGTTGAGCTCGTTTTCGATCGCTAACTCTTTCGCTTTTCTGTCATAATTGACATTTATTGTTTTGTTTTTGGTTGTTATTTTTGTTTTCTTTTTTGTTCAGTCTTTATAGTGATCCTACGTGTAGCTAGGGAAGGGCCGGTCAGTCTTCACAGAGCCCCGCGTTATGCAGACAAGTCCACGGTTACCCTCTGGTGCTGCCTGGTGCGCCGTTTTATTATAGCCGCTATACCCTTGGGCTGCTATGGACACGATGACGCATAACATCTTCGTTTAGGGGGATACAGATCTTTGTTCGTTGCTCATAAGTGGGGTATCCGATGGGACAAGCCGACCGAATTACGCTGACTCATTGCAACTTAAGCCTTAGCAAACGTGGGCGTGTCTGTGGGAGGATTTTTACACTTGTGCGCCGTTTTATTATAGCCGCTATACCCTTGGGCTGCTATGGACACGATGACGCATAACATCTTCGTTTAGGGGGATACAGATCTTTGTTCGTTGCTCATAAGTGGGGTATCCGATGGGACAAGCCGACCGAATTACGCTGACTCATTGCAACTTAAGCCTTAGCAAACGTGGGCGTGTCTGTGGGAGGATTTTTACACTTGTACTTATCCTGATTCTAAAGTGATGACATACGGGCGGACGGATGTACATGGCTAGATCGACATGACATTTGAAGGTATATTTAACGATAACGAATAACATCCACATAAACCATATAACACTAAAAGCATCTATTAGGTTGTACCACATGAAATGTCAGATTTTTTCGCAATCTGAAATAAGAAGATCTCGATTGAACTTCTATACCATAGTGTGTTATTTCCTTTTTTTATAAGATGAAGTGATAGTGTGTTTGATGTTTTCGCTTTTAGTGTTCGTTATAAATACATATTTTATTTTTCTAGGAATTGTTTAACATATTGTCAGCAGTTCAATTTCTTTATGAATTTAAACTAGGACATAATGCGTCTCTGGCAGCGAAAACATTAATGACGCATTTGAGGATGTAATGGTTAGCGGTAAGCACCATGTGTCGGAGGTTTAGCAAGTTCTGTTCGGTAAAAGCATGTGGGCACGATTGAGTCTTACGTATTTGCTCCATACTGGTTCGGAAAATGTCCAGATTTTAAGTCTACGTACAGATAAGAAGCAATGAATTTCTAGTTCTTATAAAATGTGGCAAAAAGCTAACAAACTTGTTTACCATACTCGTATTTATATTGAATGCTATGTCATTAAATATGCCAGTGGTGACTTAGATATTAATAATTTTGAACAAAGTCGTCTAAGCCATATCCGAGAAATAGTTATTTTCCCACATCCGCCAATAAGTAAAGTACCGTTATACTCGAGTTTTATGGTATTCGAGAAAACTGCGTATACGGGAATTGTTGCTGCGAAAGGCTCTCCTGAGTTTGCGTCCTAATCACTGTAGCCCAAGTGATTAAGCACTACTGCAAAATGTTCCCGCCATCTGGCCAGCTGTTCCACATCTGAAGTCAGCAGATTTTCATCTAGACGTTTTACTAGATATAGCTTAGAACTTTGACCACCAGTGAGTTGTTTAGCTTCTTCAGCTTTGGTGGCTAGTGCCTTGATGTAGTCACGCTTGTCTCTTCTTGCACTACGCTGCACTTCTTTTCTCTTCATGCGGTACTGAAATTCTATTTCGGGAAGCTCTACTATTGAGACAGCTGTAATCCGTGCTTTGAGTTCAATACGTTCACCGAACCGTCACCTGGTGTCTGCTGTTAGCTTTTTCGTCTTCTCCCAACAATGGTGTCTGCATCAGATTTAAGAGAACATCTTGGATGCAATTTCACTGTGTGTCTCCAATGACCAGGTGGTTGATGTTGCAGAAGTCAAGAAGCCTTTCACCGTTGAAGTTCTTTGAGTTCCCGGGGCGGTGTGGCCCCATCACATGTTTGAGTGTGGTGTTGTCGTTGCCTATCTTCGCGTTAAAATCTTCCATCCCGATCACGATATTTCCATTAGGCGTTGAGTTGGTGGCTGCACCTACTTTGTTGTATAAATTATTCTTGTCATCCACATCCGTATAGTTTGGCGGAGCGTAGCACTGGATAATGGTTATGGTTACTTGGCCGTCATTATCCTGTCTCCATAAGGTAAATAGGACATAAGGCTGTCTTTAGCTTTAGGGGTAAACAAGAGTCCTATTCCGTATTCGCGAGTAGTGTTCGTTGGTTTTCCAGAGTAGACCAGGAAGATTTTGCCAGTTTCAGAGGGTTGGATGCCGTGTTATCACCATCTAATTTCACTTACTCCTAGGATGCCCAGTTTGTACCGCATGCATTCTCGACATTATCATACCATGGACATCTTTTCGGGGGTGGCTGGTACCCGAAGGTGGATTCGGCTAGATAGTGGATCCACTGTGTGTTATCGTCACTAGAGGGCACAGCGTAAAATCTCTGATTTAGTTGCTCTTCTTAGTCTTGCGATGCCAGTAGTCTACTGAGGACTAGTAGCTTGTTAAGTGTTCATCATCTCTATTCCAGAGTCCTGGGTAGTCCTGGAAATTCCGTACTAACCTGTGATCCGATTGCGTCGAAGCAGCTCAAGAAATTGATTCACTTCGTCGAACCTGACTGGGACTACAGACGCCACCGTTGTCTCCATCTAGGTAATCCGTCCGCTGCCGTCTGGAACAGGAAGGAGTGCCTAAGTGAAAGGATACCCTTTCCTCCTCTCTTATCTGCTGCCGCCAAGCCCATCCACATGGATTAGTTATCGTATCTCTGGTCAAGGTACTATGACATCGGGTGGACGTCAACGTGAAGGCTGAACGTCGGAGTTGGTAGGTTTCCGCAAATGAAAACGCTTGTGTCTTCATGTAATCGCATACCTACCTTTTAATCACTAGTCTTAACGGCACCGAAAAACCGAAATGATCACGTCAAAAACACAGTGCTATCTCCGTCTATTGTCAAACTCAGAATACATGTCAATGCTTGGCATGCATCGTCGAAGGAACTAGCAGGTTACTGAAGCTGTAAAAGGTGGTGCTAGATGCCTGGGATTTTTCGAAAGATGCGAACGGTTTTCCACTCTTGCTGATTTGGCTAAAATCTACGAAGCTTATGCTCGTTCAAAACTTGAATATAACTCACATGTTTGGGAGGGAGCTCCCGTCACATGCTTAAGTCTATTTGATCGTGTTTAGCGACAAGCTTGTAGACTGAACGGTGATCAGTCTATATGCATCCAATTCCCTTCGCTCGCATGTGTTCATACAACATATACACAGCTGGTCAAAAAAATAGGTGTAAGGAATTTTTTTTTTATAAACTCAAATTTTGTAATATTTTTTCAGTAAGTTGTAGTTTTTTACAGGGATATTAATAAAATTAAAGTAATTAAACAAATTTGGGAAACTAAATGGTTTTAAAATAAAGAAATTAAAAAAAATTAAGTTGCAAAAACTGCCGATGTAAACATTTTCGCTTGGCCAAAAGAATACGTGTGTCATCGTAAATTATGAATAATTATGGTTTATTAATATTTTTTTAAAAATCCATTTTATCGTTTGCCTTACTCGAATAACTTTTTGGATTCGGCGTGACATTGAGTCAGGAAAATGGAAGCATGACATTTCCCGAAATTTCGCTATATGTATATCCATTTATTGTAAAGATGTTATTAACATGAAATATAGGGCCGACACCATATCATGAAAAGCAGCCCCATACCATGATATTTGCCTCTCTGTGTTTGACGGTTTTCTTTGCATAGCGAGGGGGGTAATCTTTTCCTTTTGGTCCCCTAACATTTCGTCCAGAATCGGAGGAAAACAAATTTATTTTCGTCTCGTCACTCCAATGCCATTTTTTTTTTTTTTTTTCACTTTCATGATTTTTGGCAAACTCTTTTCAGGACCCGGTATTAGCTCTTAACAGGGGAACTTTCCTGGGAAATTCGAATTCTGTAGTCTTCTTCGGATAGTGTGTGCACTTATTTCGTTGTCAATTTGTGCAGCTGTAGTCCTTGATGACGCAAAAGGATTTGATTTCGCTAAAAGCAAAACGCGTCGGTCAGCAATCGCTGAAGTTTTTTTTGGGCCTTCCTCTATCTTCGCGCACTTTTGTTGGGCATTTGTGACAAAGTTTTGGGACTTCCTAGGGCCTCCGCTATAAATTTATAGGTTTTACCCTCATCTTTAAGTCGTAGAACCAACCTTATTTCTTCCGCCGAGCAGTGGGCTTTTCATTTCATATTCAAATTCTATATAAAAAAAAAAAAACATAACTAAAAGATAATAAAATGGTTAAAAAGAACTGACCTTAAAAGTAAATACCTTCTAAGGAACAACATTTGCGCAAATTGCGATATTATTTTAAGCACACCAGTTTCTTCCAGAATACACAACATTTTATTGCAACACAAATAAATGAACCGCTCAACAGTACAGTTGGCGTCATAGTAAAGGAAACAGCAGGTGTTTGCATGAAATGTCATTTTGTTGCAATTTTTGATGGCAAAACATCTGTAAGTCAAACACACCTATTTTTTCACCAGCTGTGTATATGTAGTTGTGTCACGCATGTCCATCTATTTAATCGTAATACACGTGTAGCCTATTCTGCACTTGCATGTACTTTAGAGCTTGGTTTCTCGCGCACCGGTCACCCCATGAGATCGTTTTTTAGCCATTCAACCCAAAAAGGTACAAATGCATATAGCATAGTACCCATATAAAGTACAATAACCGTGACATAAAGTACATATAGGTAGTATAACATTGCCTGTTGGATATTTGTAACACTAAATACTGTAATTGCTTCGGAGCCTTCGGCAGATGGAGCACTTTCATTCTTGACAGTCTTTTTCCAGAAGTATCATACATAAATACCTACGTACATGGCACACACAATATTTGGTCTTGGCTATAAACGAGGTATCAAATTGCCGGTGGGATCAGTTGTTGTGAAATAAATTATTCTCGGTGGGAAAAAGTTACCGAAGATTAGTTGCCGAGGGATGAGTTGATGGGCTACCATGTTAATATTGTAGTTGAGTTTCACGAATAGATTTGAATTTAAATCCCAACTGTGCATTAATTCTTTTCTCAATATAATTGTTAATTACGAAGAGACAAATTGATTAATATTTCTTATTTCATTCCTTTAAATATTTGTTATCGACAAAGTAGGCATCAGTTTGAAGTAAGTTGGAGTAGGATAAAAGCCACGGGCTGGGGCCACATGATATCTCACACCTTAAGAGTTGCCCGCATCCCATGATTGTGAAAATAAATAAAAGTGTGAGTTCTTACGCAACGCCGTAGGTCAATCGGTACATAAGCGTAAAGAAGAATGTAAGGAAGCCCGATAAAAAATGTTTAAGGACCATCATAATTAAGTTCCAAGATGTAAAAATCATGCCCATTTCGTATTCAAATTATTTTTGCTTTCAGCTGGGAATTGGAAAATCAAAAATCTACAGCATTTTAGCTTTACAGTGTACATCAAATGCCCTACGAAAGATTCTTATTATTCATGAATATATATACATACATACATACATTCGTTTAAGGTTTGCTTTTACCCCTTGGTGGTGGTCCGTAGTAAAACCTAGAATTCATCGATTGATTCAAATGAAACACCCACCGTAAATTAATTCGAATGATTATTTTACCATAGGCAACTGAAATGTACAGCACCTTGATCTTGCCCTTAAGGAGTTGATGGAAGTTCTCGTCCACTATAAATGCGACATAACAACCATCTGGGAAATGCGACGCGAATAAATAGATATTGCTACTATGTGGATAACAGGGCAGAAGCAATGTAACTTTTTGTGATGGACAATTTTGCTCCTATGCTGGCTTATAGCAAAAGTGTATTCAAATCACATCCAATGCAAGAACTCCCAAACGGCTTTATCTACTAAAATACGGCCTCATTGTATGTTGTTTGCCTGCGGGGTAGTGGGTAGCGAGTTGCCTAGACAAAATCGATGTAAATTTCTAAGCCATTCACACAATGCCGACCGAGCTTTTCCCTCGATTTGTTTGATAATTTCAGCTTCCCTTCAGGCATACACAGAGAAAAATTGCATTTGCATTTAGCATATTTTGGGTTACCGAGCATATTTTGGCTCATGGAGTATATTTTTGAATATACAGTACCTAGTACATCGATAATGTGAACTAATTAGGACATATTCGTGTTCCTGAAATCTTTAAATCTAATGGATTTTGTAGACATATCGACATATAAGCGTAGACATATAAACTCTCAAGCTCGGGATAGGTGAGCCTATAATGCTGGTATAGCGCTCTGAGATATCTTTAGATGACTGTGGATTCTGTTAAATATTCCGGAGTTTGAAAGCTTCCCATATGCCTCCCGCGAGTGCATTCCAATGTTTCTTTGTTCTTTAGCTGATGGACCCTGGTTTACCCAGTAGGACGATCAAATGTTGGATTTCCAGGAATCATTCTATAGGATATTAGCTTGAGCTGTGCACAGAATAAGGAACTGTTGCACTGTAGAGTATACCTTTGCTTAAGCAGGTAGTTAAACTTAATCCACGCCGAATTTACGCTCTTAGATATGTAATCCTGTCATGTTACACCAGAGTTGACTGTGACGCCAAAAAAAAAAAAAAAAATGCATAGCTTCCTTGGGTTGGATAATTTGGTCGATCATTTGAAGCAGTAGACGAGTTCTTTCTGGAAAAGGCGTTTGTTTTCATTGAAGTCAACTAAATTTGCTTTTTTCAACCAGCGGATTTCCTGTAGATCTTAGTTTAATTAAATAGAGTAAAGGTGTACGCTTCTGGTGACTGACCTGGGCACTTAGCGCAAACAAATTTCTGCAAAATACGGATAAAGACATATAAATGGCATTTGTTTAATTGTGTCCTTTATTGTTTATTTTTTATTATCATTTTTCATAGCATTTTTATTATTTCGTACTATTTCTACTGATGTGAATTATGGCAAAGCAAATTTTTGCCGTTGTGCAACATAGGTTCACCCTTTATTTGGAGTAAATGCATTGCAGATAATTGTATTCTAACGACAAGTAGCTCTACGTGTAGCGGCTTTGAATGTTTTCTATTTATTCGTTTATGCAATAAAAAAACGTTGATAAAAAAATTTACTTGTGAATTTATTTGTCTTCTCCTTGATGACACCACCCATGGTTTCATTATTTTCAAACGATCAACACGTATGATCTTTGGTAGACTATCTACCTATTCTTATTGTCCGTTATAAATGGCTGCTTGCCATTGCTCGCTGTATTCGTATAGGCTCAAATGAGTTTTCAGTCCAATATTCACCAGTATTCGATTATCGGTAGATGGACATCCATATAAAAGGGGATCTCCACAAATTTGCTAATATTACTAATCTGGTAGACATGTTTACTTGACGTGCATTCAAATTTGTGTGATTCTCATTGTACTGGAATAAATCGTTGTCAGCATTTAAACTTACTTAGACCTGTCTTTGCGTTAACGCTAACGCCAATGCCAACTTTGATCAAAATCTTGAGATCGAAAATGTACAGGAAACTAATAATACTTATTCTAAGAACTGCATGTACAAGTCCGACTCCAGGCGGATAGAACTAACAAAACAGGTACGCGTGTTTACCTGAGCAGATTTTGATTTGAAATACAATTCATGGAAAAATAATATTTTAGAATTGACCTGTTCATTCACTCATGTCCTGTCACCCTTCTTGGGGAATAGGGTGTCAAAATAATCAATTCTAGGGACAAACAATTTTTTTTCCAAAACTTTCAATTGTAATTATGTACAAAAATCACCTATCGTATCGGCCAAACTTTTCTACACATTTCCTTGTTAGTTGTGGGGTAAAGGGACAAGCAGGTTATTGAGGCAATGAAATGCTTGTATAGTACTTCTAACTAGCTTTACTTATGGTTCGCCTGGAGACGGACCTGGACCACTAATTTTCCAATTATTCCAGCTACTAATTTGTATATACAGGGTGCGCCATTTAAATTAAGACATCTTAATATTTCGAAATGGAGATACGTACAAACAAAGTACTTATAAGATATGCTTTAAAAAACTAAGAGAGAAGTTGTTTGAAGATCTTAAATGTCCTTGATTATAGGACATGGCGCTGCGTTTTTTAAATGGGAGAGAATGCGTTAATCACATGATCTGTGCGGCCAATTCTGATCACCAAAAATGGAAATTACACGACCAGGAAATGACTCATGCAGTAATTGAATTGTTTCTCGGCCTGTATGGCATGTTAAAACGTTCATATCCACATCTTGCAATTTAGACACAAAAAACTGATTTTCTGATGCAATTTAGGCACAAAAAACTGGATTGTCATGTCGTGATAGCGAGCACCATTAACGGCTATTGCCTGACCAGCCACATTTTCAAGGAAGAATGGCCCGATGATGTCTCCAGGCCAAAATCCGCACCAAACACAGTGACACGTTGTGGATGCATTTGTTTCTCAGTAATAACTCCTGGATTTTCTGAACCCAACAAAGCCATCAATATCAAACTTGTTATTGCTCCATAATCCATTCAATGAACTCTCTTCCCTGTGCGTGGTCAGTAGGCTTCAGTTCTTGAGTCAATTGCACTTTGTATGCATGAAAATGCAAATCTTTCGTGGGAATACGCTGTAGTGATTTTCTCAAAATGTCCAATTCTTGACCACGGCGCCGAATTGATGTTCCTGGACTCTCAACAACACTCTCACGAACTGCTTCGATGTTTTGTGTTGAACGACTTGTTGAAGGACGGCCAGAGTGTCTAAGACCAATAATTGATCCAGTCTTCCTGAATTTTTGAATTAATCCCTTCACAGTTGATGATGTTAAATCACTATTCTGACCATATTTTGTACGAAAATTGCAAGCTGTAGCTGCCAAACCTTCATTATTTTTTAAAATATTGCTCAACAATGCAAACGCGTTGTTCTTTCGTGTAGCACTCTATTTTGAATAACCCTGAACTGTCAGCTGTCATGCTGTCTTTTTCTTCGTTGGGAACACTTTACCGCACAAATGGCGCAAAATTCAAATCTTGCGTGAATTTTAGGGCACCCTTTATATAGTATTAATCAGTAATCTGCAACGGCAATCAACTCCAGCAATTGTTCTAGGATTATTGTTAATGAGAGGAAACAAAATGCGAAATGTGATTATCTGTTCCACAAAAAACACAGTGGAACCCAAAACACAGTTTTCCTGACAAATTTCAATGCAACCCTCAAGCATGCTAATAAAACCAAAGTCCTAAACGGAACGTATGTGATTGGAACTACATCAACGAAGATATAAGAACCTTCCGATTTTCCCATCTATAATTCAATCGAATATAACAATAAAAGACATAAAATTATATCTAGAATTTTACATGACTTACACCTAACTAACATTAAGAAAATAAAGAAATGTACCACTGAAACTACCTATAATATGCCAGTAATTTGAAATACATTCAGATATATACTTTTTGTAACATACAAGTACAGGGTGGCCTACAAATATTAAGTGAATTTTAAATTTGAGTAACTTTTTATATGATTAACTAATTTTAACAAAACCTGAAGAATATTGAAACTTAATCTTTGCTATTTTTTATGATGTTCAGAATGGAAAATAATATCCTTTAGGCAAATGCTATTTTGATTTTCGCAAAACTCCAATCTTTTGATGAAATTTTCCATCACTTTTTTCATAGTTTATGGTGCCAACGCCAATATAAGGGACTTAATGTTTCTTTTAAGCTCTGCAAGAGACTGGGTATTATTCTATAGGAAGAAGTCTGGAGCTGTTAAGTCCGGAGAACAAGCCTGTCAACCAATGTCTAAATTTGTTGAGATTATTCGGTCTGGAAACATTTCTCAAAGAATAGTCATCGTATTTCTGGCTGTGTGGGCAATAGTCCCGGCTGGTTGAAACCACATAGGTAAGGATAGGTAACCCAGCTGCGGATGTAAAAAGTTTTCGAGTTTTGCTCTATACTCGCCCCCATATACCGTTACTGGATCCCCATTTGTGTCTTCAAAGAAATAGTGCCCTATGACCTTTTCAGCCGAGATAACACACCAAACCGAGACTTGAAGTAGATGCATCTACCACTCCTGAATTATTCGAAGGTTTTCCACACCCCAAAAATGCAAATTTTGTTTACTGACGAAGCCATTGAGCTGAAAATGGGCTTCGCCTGACATAATCAATTTGTCCAAAAAATAGACCTTGATTTTGTTTTTCAAGCGGTGTGCGGGCCAATCGACTTGTGTGGTCTCTGGCAAGCAGTTGCTGACTAAATAAACTGTACGCGACTTATGTTGTCTCGGGAACGTTCGGACACAGATCTCATACTTTGTCTTGCCGACAAACTTACGATGGCATCTCTAGACGGGGCACTTCTACATTAAAATGACTGCAGAAATCTTGTTGTGTTGAGGAGTTGTGCCGAATGTGAGATTCGACAGCGAAAATCCGTTATGGGATCGTCCAGTACACCATTATTCAAAAACGGAATATTTAATCTAAAAGAGAAAAAAAATCATATTTTTGCTTCGTTCCAAAGTTATGAATTTTTAAAATCCGCTTAACATGTTTGGACCACCCTGTATAAAAGATGAAAAAAGAAATCAACCTGTTCAAATTCAACTATCTGTACTTTCAATTGCATCATTAGTGAATGATTTCTACCCTCAACCTATTAAGCTAATTGTTTGATTTCCGGATGGCAGATTTTAAGGATTTATTTTTATTTTATTTTCCGCAGAATCAACACACGCGCGTCAATTCGAATAAATAATGCAGAATGAGATATTTATTCAGGTACATCGAACTAGTATTCCGTTTGAAATACTCTTTCTTTTTTTCAGTTTATAATAGTAGTTAAAATTGTAATTACATTTAAGTTTGGATTCAATAAAGAGTCTCCATAGTTAATAAAATATTTTGTTATTTTAACAACCAATAAATTCATTTACTGGACAGTGAAAGAACTTTTTGTATTTCTTGGACCTGAATCTGAGTGGTCGACGCACTTAACTACAGAGCCACGGCGTCCATAAATACAGAAAGGACAGACCGACAGACTGATAAACAGTAGTAGTCTTTACGAATACAAAAGTTTCCCTCTATAGCAGCAAATTACAAATTATAAGAAACAAAGAACCCGAACATCATACGGGTAATTGATTTAACATCTCTATCCACAATATTTCGAATGTATTTATGTCGAATATCGATCAGCTTTCGGTTTTATTCAGCATCCTTTGTACACTCATCAGACAGCTAATTTATATGGAACATTTCTGCCACTTGAAAAATAATCTTCGACATTCAAGGACTTGACTTGGAAGTACGTAATTCATTTAAGTCTTCGTGAGAAAATTAAATAACACCGAGAGTAAAGATACGAAAAATGGAGCATGAAAGCATTGATATACGATATCCTAGACGATTTAAATCATAAACTTCAAAACAACTTGAAAGCATTGTGAATACCGTCGATATAACGAGTACGTACAACCATTTGTAACGAAGAGTGAAATGAAAAGATAATGGAATTTAACCGAAAAGTTAAAGTCTAATTTTCCGCTTAAATTCAAACAACACATTAAGAGAAAATAACAGAAATAATTACATAAACTATGTATACTCCATAAAACGGACTGCCACAGGAGTGAAATTAACATGTAGACAGTATCGCAGGGGCAAATGGATGTGGTCATACCTGCAGAATTTATTTCAGTAGAAATGAGAAATTTGTGTATTATTTTATTTAATTAAAAGCGACCTTTTTTCGTTAGAAATAGAAGCCAAATGAATGAAAAAGAACCATGTACGTATATGGAAAGAGAATATAGGATGAATCTACAGATATGTATGTGCAAATATGTATAGTTGTGTGCACAGTGATATGAAAATTCCAAGCATCCACAAATGCATACATAATTTATTAGAATTACAAATCCATTATGACGTCGTTGCCACTAGAACTACAACGTTGGCGTTTACGAAAGAAATATTTTAGTAGCTTGAAAAAAGTTACCATCCCACTTCAGAAACCTGTATGAAAATCATCCTTCGGATACACAGTAGGCCAGAGGCGTATGGATTTTGAAATGCTGGAAATGGTCTCATTTGCTTTATTTATGTAAGTTCATAAAGAATATGTCAATTTTCCACCATCCTGAGGGGTTTGCTTATGGCACCGTCTTGGGAAAAATACACTGAAATTTCAGGATAAAACTTTCTATAAAAAAAGTCGCTTCCATATTTTTGAAGAACAAACTGTCGAATAAAAAAACCCCAGGGTACGATCTTATTACCGCTCAAATAATGAAAGAAATGCCACATGTAGCTTTGAAAAATTCCAGTTTATAATTCATGCCTGTTTCAAACTACAATATGTCCCACGTCATTGGAAGATTGGTGATGTAATTGTTATTCCAAAGCAAGGAAAGCCGCCAACAAAGTTAACAACCTATTATAGGTATCACTTATACCTATAAGCAAGCGTGTTCGAGAAATTGCTTCAAAAGAGATTAAGCAAAATCATTAAAGACTTATTCCGCTTCATCAATTTGGATTTAGGATTAAACATTCCACAATAGACAAAGTACACCGAATCACAAATAAAGTAGAGAAAGCGCTTGAAGAAAAACAAGTCTGTTTAGCTGTATTTTTAGATGTTGCTTAGGTCTTCGATAAGGTTTGGCATGAAGGCTTGGACTACAAATTACATAGAGATCTACCCAAACAATACTAAGAAATACTGAAGTCTTATATCTCAGGAAGATTCTTCCGAGTGAACAAAATTCCGCAGGGAAGTGTCCTCGGTCCGTTTCTTTATTTATTGTATATGAGAGATATTCCAGTAGGTCACCTTCGCAGATGACACTTCCGTCTTAGAATCTGATAATCAGAGGATCAAATTTCCTTAACAAGGATAGTTTACCCTAGAGCACCTTCTCTAATTCGGTTTCTCTCAGGAATCTGAGAATAAGAAGTCCATGGTCGGTACTTGCCCAAGCATGAGGGTGGCCGTGGTGTACTCGCTTGGCACGCCTGATGTCAAGAATCATCTATTTATTTCGCATGAAAGCTAAGTCAATTCTACTGCGAAGGTATAACACTGACAGTAGAGTGGTCATATGGTTGAAAATGCAAATTGATCGTGATGATGACAACAGTAGGAGGGAAAAAAATACTGTGAATCATGAGCAACAACGAAAGCAAAACAAACAAGCTCCCCAGTTACCTGGTCGCTACCCTTGGAGTTTACAGAAACTTAATAACATCTGAGTTTCAAACCACTACACTAAAATCTTTCTTTCACTCTCTCTCTTCTTCACAACGCCCGTGTCCTGTATAAGAGTATTCATAACCTCATTGGCGCGCGCAAATTATAAAAAAAGCCTTTTGTGGGTCAGTGCCCCACAAAACTTCAGGAGATGTTCTGGAGTCTCACTGGACTAATTGCAGAATCTGCAAAGGCCTTCGTTTGTTATACCTAGTTTCCTTAAATGTTCCTCGAGTTTACAGTGCCCCGTTAGAAAGCTTGTTAGGATACGTAAGTTATACATGTTAAGACAGATGCACGCTTCGAATCTCTTCCGGTTGTAGTGTCCCAGAAGTTTCTTAGTTTGCCTCAGACCTGGAGTATTGACGCAGATTTTCGCCCTGTTTTCTTTCTCTATCTTCTTGAATTCATCGCGTATGGTGTGATTTCATATTCCGCAGAATGGTTTATGTCCAATAAAGGATTCTGCTGCTCCTTCTCTTGCCAAGAAGTCTGCTTCTTCGTTGCCCTCTATTCCACCGTGGCCAGGAATCCAATAGAGGGTTACCCTGTTACTGCTACCCAATTCATTAAGTTTGTATAGGCATTCCCACACAAGTTTTGACTTAATGATATGGGAGTCAAGCGCTTTGATAGCTGCTTGACTGTCTGACAATATTGCTATGTCACATTTTTTGTATCTTCTATCGAGACTGAATTGAACACATCTATCTACAACGTATATTTCATCTTGAAATATGCTGGAACTTTTCTCCATAGGTTCTGAGTACTCTGTTCTTGGCCAAATACACCTCCCCCTGTTCCTTCTTCAGTTCTCGAGCCGTCCGTATACCTCTTTATTGTGTGGTTACTCAATCTGTATATTATGGATTCATTGCTTCAAACCTTTTTGTTACTTAACTTCATACGGAAGAAAGGGGGAGGGTTTCTTGAGAAGTGCATCATAGAGCTTCCTGTATGGTTTCCGTCAACTGGAATAGAGCCGTCTCAGTGGATGTGCCCGCTCTGTATGCATGTTGACGGTAATGAAGTGGGGAGGGGATATGTTAAGTACGTCCTCCCTTATGTAGTTGTCCACAGCTTTTTCCATTGTTTTAAGAAGAAACGATGTTAGTCTGTATGACTTCAGTTGTGTTGGGTCCTTTTTCCCCACTTTTGGTATGAACACAACCTTCGCCCGTCTGCACTGTTTTGGAATATACCCCACTGCAAGACCACTTTTCATTATTCTGACTAGGTATGGTAGTAGTCTTTCTTGTTCCTTCTGTAGTAGAGCTGGTGTGATACTATCTACACCTGGTGTCTGGAACGGCTGAAAGGAGCTGATTGCCCATTCAATTCTCCCTCTGGAACAGATTGTACTTGCAATTTTCCAATCTTCTTTCCGACGTCTTGTTATGTTGGTCATGCTCTCTTCATTTGTACTCTACATACTTCCAGGGAAGCGAGTTTCTAAGAGCAATAGTGTTCTCTCTTCATCTTTAGTGAAACTACAGTCTGGGTTTTTTTTAGAGATGTTTGCATTCCACCCGATTTTGCCAGAGGCTTTATGCAGTCTAGCTGGAGCAGGAGTGCTAGTAATTGTCTCGCAAAATCTCCTGAAACTTTCCTTTTTGGCTTTCCTCAGTTCTTTGTTGTTGGGTATGACGTTAGATGCTAAGTTAAAGTCGAAGGAGCACATAAAGAAGAAAGGCGAAGTGTTAAATATTAAATATTGATAGATGGTCGAGCGAATACCACCATAGTACGTATCTTTCGAAATTTTCAGCTACCAAAAACTTTTTGCAATTTTAGCTGCATTTCGTGAAAACATGCTTAATGGTTGTCTGTTATGGTTTTTATAACAGCCTGCTGAGTACAATAAATTTCGTAATACAAGGTGCCGCAAAAGTAATGACCCTATAGGAATTGTTTATGATTTTTGTAAATGGCGTCTCCTGTTATTGTGGTATTGATATTTGTGTAGTAAGCAAATGCTAAAAACACGACGGTGTTTAGGAACGCTATACTCTTCAAAAACGTGCAATAATTGCGTCGATCGGCACTGACCACCCCAATTAATGAAAATTGATTAATTAAAAAAGAAAAGAATAATAAATAAACTAATAGCAGAAAGCAAAAAAAATGCGATAAGATTAAACATATTTCATCATTGCATCAGAACATCAGAGAGAATGCTAAGTCATAACATGTAAAAGTGATTCCAAGCTTACAAATTCAAACTCTAGAAGCCAACATTTCAGATATTTCTCTAAAGAACTATGAAGTCCTAGTGTCCTGAGAGTTAGAGGTAGATTGTTAATTAAGTGACATGAAACCACAGTATAAAAATTGCGAAATGCAGTAGTGCTAAAATGGGGCACCGGTACTAAGTACAATGAATTGCAACGCAAGCCATGACTATAAAATATTCTAAAATTAAGATTCCTCGATCTAACAAAAAACTCCTTTAATTCTTTATAACAATACAGATGACGGACTGAAAGAATTTTTAAATCACGAAACAATGGCAAACTAAGTTGCAAGCGATATTTATTGCATATTCTCCTCAAATAAATTTTTGTGATATCAGCAAAGGCTGTAATTTACTAAAATAGGTCCCTCTCCAGCAGATAATACCACATTGCAGTTTGGAATGGAAAATCCCTTGGTAAATAATTTTTAAGAGCTTAGTCGAGCAAACAGTTCGCAAATTAAAGAAATTTTTTAGCATAGAATGTAACGAGTTAGGAAATCGATGTGAATAGCAAACCAATAATAAGCCCCAAATATTTAAATTCATCGACTACCTCGACTTGAAAACACTTTTCACTGCAGTTCGTACTTCTGCAAAACGAAGAGGAATTGGAAACAGAGGAGCAACAAGAGATTTTAAATTTCCGCATGGAAAAAAATATCAGCCTCGTAACTAGCTTGCTCTAATAAACTGAAATACATAAACTTAGTTTTAGAATTAATCAACAAATTATGCCCAATTATAATATATTATGATCAAAGTTTATATTACAAAACAAATTTAAAGGGTTGTCTAAACCGTACACAAAACCAACATCATCCGCAAATGCTGTAGGAACACCTTTAAAATTTAGCCCGAACAAAGAATTAATATATATTAAAAATAGTAAGGGTCTCAGTACAGACCCTTGGGGCACTCCTAAGTTAATAAAATTAATACCACTTCTAATATCATTTATCTTGACTCTGCGATCTATTAACCAAATAAGACCTAAACCATTCAAGCATAAAACCACGAAAACCAGCTCTATCCCACTTCGCTAGCAAAATATCATGGTTAACTATATCCAAGGCTTCAGTTATGTCTGCAAACAAGCCAGCTGTAAACAGTTTCTTATCCAAGTTAGAAAATATTTTGGAACAAAAATGGAGTAAGGCATCTTTAGTTGATTTATCTTTCTGAAAACCGAATTGAATCCGAATTATTGGAAGTCATTGGTCTATGTGAACAAGCTACAGACTCCCGCAGTCCTGAACCACAACATAAGACAAGAAATAAAGAACATACCGGCGGAGGCATTGAGAAAAGTTATGGAAAATGTCATAAAAGGGCTCAAATTTACATAAACTGAACGATATCATCTTCAATACTTAATGGAATAAATTCAAAGTCCAAATAAAAATAATAAAAAATAAAATCATCGTTTTTTAATTTAGAAAAAAAGTTATAACTAAATCAAATTGGGTCATTACTTTTTCTCCTTTCTTTCCTATACCCTTTCCCCTCTCTGCATTACTGGGTTAATAAATGTAGTAGACTACTACGTGATGCAGAATAAACGTAGTAAACTACTACGTGATGCAGAATACTAAAAAAAGGAAGCCGATTTTGATTGCATTACATTGATATCTTGGTATTAAGGCTTTTTCCTCAATATTTAAGAGATTTGATCAAAGAAACTATTAATAGAACATTTCTAAAATAAGAGTGAAGCTCCACCACTTAGAAACTTAATACTCAGATTCTGATAATATTTTTCAAATAAAGTTTAATTATCACTTAAATGTGTAAAATAATGTTGTTTGAAGAAACATATGCGAAAGTGAGCGTGGCCTAATAAAGTGTATGGATGAATTGCAGATGAAGCCAGCGTCTATGTATGTTAATTACGTGGTTTTCTTTCAATTTCCAAGAACTATTCGTACATATGTATATCGAAAACTAGGCATTAAGTTGCATACAATTAGTAAAGTGGGGTGTTTGTGCCCAGATTCTAGACATATTTCTCAGTTGTACTGCTTTGGTATAAAAAAAAAACTGGTAACAGGTGGACTGACGATCTCCAATATTCCGGATATTCAGCGCCCTGGAAAGACTGTCGGTTAATTTCTGATCCCGATTCCAAGCTAAGCTATTTTCGAGAATTAGTTACGGAGTTATACAATCAATATATACTAGTTAAAATGGTTAGTGTTTGAAATAGCAGCTGCCCTTGGTTTACTAACGAAGTTATCAACACCATCAAAGCTCGTTACAAACTTTATAGCAAATGGAAACGTAGTCCATCTAACTCAAATTGGTTCGCTTATAAAGCGATACGCAACCCTTAGACTATGATAATACGAAACTCTAACGCCTCCAACATCTCTTCCCCTACATCTCTTCCCCCGAAAAAAGCTATGGAGTAATCTGCGACAAATTGGTATTTCCGGTGCTAAAAACAATTTAAAATGTGACATTGATTCTGATATTCTAAATAATATTTTTTTAAAATATTGAGGAATTAAGTTTTATTTTTTGAAAGTACTAAACCAACATTACATGCGGTAGGAGATTTTGAACTTCAATCAGTAACTGATTGAGGTTATAAACTCTATTGCAGCCATTAAATCAAACGCTGTTGATTAGATGGGATACCACTGCGCTTTATAAAATTGATTCTGCCCCACATCGTGAGCCACTTGACCCATATTATTAACCACTGTATTACCACGTCTACTTTCCTCAAATCCTCGAAGAGAGCTCGAATAATACCTGTTGACAAAAAAACTTTTCTGATATCTCCCGTCGATTTTAGATCAATCATCTTACCGCGCTTGTCAAAAGTCTTTCAAAAACATATCGTCAACACCTATCTCTCAATAGCCGTATGCAGGACAATCTGGTTTTAGATCCAACCACAGTTGCTCAACTGCTATAGTTAAGATCTTTGAAGATATAAGACAACATTTGCTTGACTTTTCAAACGCTTTTGCCAAAGAAAACCACAAAATTCTTTGCTTGAAATTAAAACATTTCTTTGGTTTTGGTACCAGCGCAGTGAGGCTTTTTGAAAGCTTTCTTTCTGAAAAATTCCAAAAAGTTGTAACTTACGATTCTTGTTCAGCTCTTCTTCCGGTGAAGCAGGGTGTGTGGATCAATCCTTGGTCCCATAATGTTCTGTATGTTCATTAATGACTTACCATCTGTCTGTACACATACATCGGTTCATCTCTATGCTGATGATGTTCAGCTGTATCTGGCTAAGTCATTCAATAATACAGGTGAACTTGTGTACAAATTAAATGTGGACCTTTGCAGTATTTATTCCTGGTCTGCAGCTAATGGATTAGTATTAAATCCAAATAAGTCAAAGGTTATTAATATATCGAGTAAAAAATAATTCTCAGCACCCTACCTAATGTTGTACTTTTTGACAATAAGCTAAAAGTTGTTCAAACTGTAATTAGTTTGGGTTTTGTTATCAATTCAAACTTATCAGGATACTACCATACGAACTATGTAACAGGAAGAATATTTGGATGTCTTCGTAACCTGTGTGTAAATGCAAGTTTTATGCCCACTGAAACGAGACGAAAGCTTGTAAAAGCCTCATTTGACCCCTAATTACGTACGCTGAGGTTGTATACTTTAACAATGATTCCTTACCCCTACGCAAGCTGCAAGTAGCATTCAATGACGCAGTAAGATATATTCACAGATTACCAAGATACGAACACATTTCACAACATACAAAGAGCTTAATGGGCACCACTTTCAAACATTATATTGACGCCAGAAATTGTATTATAACAAATAAGATTCCTATGTATTTATATAGAATCCTATGTTTAATTCCATCACGTTATCACTATTTGAATTCGTCCCGTTTATCTTTTATTTATGCTATCAAATTATGGAACTCTCTACCATCATATGTATATCAGAACTATTACCAATACAACTCACTTTAAAAGTGAAATTTTTATTTACATTTCTCATTTCTATCTTAAATTCTATGTTATTCTATTATCTATATGTATCACCTCTCCTTCTTTCTTTTTCCTCTTCTATCTCCTAACTAAATATTTAGTTAGATATATGATTTTTATTTATTTATTTAATTATCTATTATTTATTTTGTTTTTTCTGTTTCTTTTTCTTATTAATTGAAATTGTGTGCTGAATTTTTAACTCTAAGTACTATGAAAGATATTTATCTTAATGTGCCCATAAGTTATTTAAATAAATTGAATTGCAATTAAATTGAAATTGAATTGATGGACTAGTGAGCTGTGTGAGCAGTGCTGATCAAGTTCCAGGGTCCCAGTGAATACGATTTTAGATATTGCACTTGTTGAACAAGTTCCGGTCTTTTCTTGCTGCCTGAACGTGATGAATGCTTTTTACGTTTCGAAACAGGAAAAACGTGCTCGACGTCTAAAACTACATGATTTAGTGGTAGAACATTTCTGTTGCTGTTTTAATACAAATTGAAACACATTTACAAAACTTTGTCAGACTTTGTTAATCCCCATCCTAACAAGCGACTATAAATATGTCGGTTAATAACAAATTCAAAATTGTGAATGAGGTAACGATATCTACCAGTGTGGGTCAATAAGCTCCTGAAAAATTAAATAAGGAACACTCTTTTCGGTATAAAAATATCTTATTTTTCAACGTAGTCTCCTTTAAGCCGCTTAAAATAAGTGTTTGTTTCAGCGATGACTTCTTCATTCGACCCAAATCTCTTACCTCCGAGCCATTTCTTCATGTTTGGAAACAAGAAATAGTAGCAGGGGGCTAAATCTGCGGAATATGCTGGATGAGGGAGGAGTTCATAGCCTAACTCATGCAATTTTGCCATTGTGATTGCGGACTTGTGCGCCGGTGCGTTGTCCTGGTGAAAAAGAACTTTTTCTTCGCCAAATGCGGCTGTTTTTGCTTCAAATCGGCTTGGAATCGATCCAGCAGCTCTGCGTAATATGCGCCGGTGATCGTTTTACCCTTTTCAAGGTAATCGATGTGAATAACACCGCGCATCCCAAAAAACTGTTGCCATGACCTTGTTTGCTGACAAACCCGTGTTGGCCTTCTTCGGCTTCGATTCACCAGGAGAAATCCATTGTTCTGACTGTTCCTTGGTTTCTGCTGTGTTGTGGTGAATCCAGGTTTTATTCACGTTTACGAAATGGCGCAAAAACTCAGCCGAATTTTTCTAGAACATCGCCGAACACACCTTTGAAGTTGTCAAACGAATGCGTTTGTTGTCGATTGTGAGCAAACGCGGCACCCATCTTGCGAAAAGTTTTTTCATGTCCAATTATATATGTAGAATCGAAATCACTGAGCCATGTGGTAAGCCTGTGGTCTCTTCGCACGCTTTCACTCGCCGATCGTCCATTATCAAACCATGGATTTTGTCAACCATTTCTGGTGTGGTGACCTCAATTGGGCGACCAGAACGTTCGGCGTCACTTGTGCTTGAACGACCGCACAGAAATTGAGTAAACGAGTGTTGAATGGTTCCAATCGATGGTGAAGTCCCCATAATATTTATTAAGCTTTTGTTTGGTTTGCGTGATAGTTTTTTCTCGCAAAAAATAGTGTTTAATGAGCACTCGAAATTCACTTTTTTCCATTTTAACGAAAATGCTAGTAGGTGTCTATATAAAATGGCTGCCACAACAAAACTATTTGACAGATCTGTCTGAAAATTTGCGTGCGTTCTTTTGAAAGATTCTTGACAAAAAAAAAAATAATAAATTTAAGGTGACGACACAATTTGTGTTAATGTTCACTGACTTTAGATTTGTACCATTCCATACACAAGGTGAGGCAAACGTAAAAAAATTGGGCTCTGTTTTCACGAAAAGTTTATTTGAAGGTGTAAAATTGATGATATTAAGTTGAAAAAATGATACGAGTATCGTTAAAATGATCATCTCTTGAGGGAGGAGATGCATATTTGTGCTCGTTTTACGGCATTTTGAATTGTTGCTCGCAAAACATCTGGCTCCAAATTGGTGATTTCTTCTTCAATGTTGGTTTGTTGTGATAGACGCAAGATTTTAATAAGCCTCAAAGGAAGAAGTCTGGCCGCCCAGTTCAAATCGCCAAAACGGGAGATCACACTTCCCCGATATTGGTGATTCAAAATCTCCATCGTTGTCCGAGCTGTGTGAGCGGTTGCTCCGTCATGCTGGAACCAACAATGTTTGAGACCCAATTCAGCAACTTGCGGCAAAAAAAAAACTCGTTTAACATCTGTCTGTAGCGCTCATCAGTTACGGTTAAGGTGGCGCCGTTGACGTCCTCAAAAAAAAAAAAAATAAAGGCCAATCACTTTTTCACTGCAAATGCCGCACCAATCAATCACTTTGATGCGATGCAATGGCTCTTCGTGCATTTCTTGTGAATTCTCCGTGCCCCAGAAACGCAAATTTTGTTTATACCCATAACCACTTAAGTGGAACTGGGTTTCGTCGCTCATTATGATTTTGCATACGAAATCATCCTCTTCTTGCATCAGGTTTAACAGAGCATGGGAGTAAGTTAACATTATCTGACGGTCAGCAGGCAGCAATTGGTGAACGGTTTGCACTTTATAAGGGAACATCTTCAGGTCTTTCACCAAACGTTTGTTAATGCTAAATTGTGTGCATTGTCGGACGTCCTCGACCACAGCAGTGATATTCTCGGCCGAACGAGCAATACGGGGCAGGCTACTTCTTGCGACATCTCTAGTCGATCCAGTTTGCACGAGACGCTTAGCCAAATGCTTAATTGTTGGCGCACATGGTGCAGGACGACGAGTAAAAGACGATGAAATTCACGCTGTGTTAAAACAACAGGTCGGAAATTGGTGATATAAGCAGTAACAACAATTCCGCGTTCTTTAAGTGTGTGTTGCTCCATTGCTTATTGTCAACTAATTTTCTATCTGTCTACAACATAAACTTCAAAGCATAATGACATTTGACGCCATTTGTAAAAATTATGGCACATTCACATTATGACATGACTTTTGCCCCACTTTCTACTTTCAAAAAATACTTTGTATGCGCATTACACTTCTCGTGGGCTTTCCCAATATTTTTTCAAACGCCATTGTGATTGGCAGTAAGAAATAACATCAACATGAAGAAATAGTCAAAATCGGGTGGTAAAATGACGTCAAGCCGATTTTGTTTTCTTTCTGAAGAAACTGTTAAATTACATATGATACATATGTACTACGATATACGCATGCACATGTTTTGCTCTTTTATCTAAAACATATTACACTGGTTGCGAGAATTGTCGTGCTTACTTATCTAAGTGAAAGTTAAACCAACAACACTTTTCACACTTTGATTAATGAATACACCTGTATTTTGTTATTTTTCCACAAAATATGTAGTTCATTAACTTTCGCTTATCACCCAGGTGAAAAAAATCACGACTGTCTGGCCTTGACTTTAATGTTTAACATGAAAATATATTCAATCGATCTAATTCGTGTATTCGTGTGGGACTGAGTTATCCACATGCTAATCTTTTCCGTCGACAATATGTCTAGTCTCAAATAAAGAACAAAATGAGAAGGCACACTTCATTATTATTATTATTTTTTAGTTGTTATATTTATAGATGTACTTATTTCAGTCAAATAATAATACTGTCTCAACTTTTTTTCTAAGATTCTAAGTTTAAGTTTTCATATCGCGAATGTATATTTATCTAACGAGCCATCCATTTGCCTCAGCCAGAGTTGTGGAAAAGTATTATAACATTTTCATTTCTCTTCTGGAAGGGAAAGGTTTATTAAACCATAAAAACTGATATAACTTTAATGATGTTACTTCAATGATTTATTCACAATTAAAAAACTTTCCCAAAACTTCATACAATATATATAAAAATATTTGCGCGGGAAAATCATTGATTTTCGCGCCTTTCTCTAATGTCATTAGAAAATGACAGCTGACAGGTGCAACTGGGGATGCAATTGCACTTGATGCAATTTAGCAGGGTGCATCAATTACCCTCACGTTTAATTTGGGACGAATCTGACCTGCTTGTTACGCAGACGCTCAGATCTTCTAGGGCTCTGCATTGTTGCCACTGGCTCGACTGCTGCTCGTGAGTTGATTGGTGATGAAACATCTCGGGGAATTTTAGCCTCTGGAATTGAAAAACTAGGTTCCACAATTGAATCCAAATGCACTGTTTGAGGTCGGGAGGGTGCGGGAAAACCTCTGAATCAAGTACCGCTTGCTGATTTCCCAAAGGTGAGTCTCTGGGAATTGGAAAACGGTTAGAATTGCAATATTGATTATTGCCTGTTGTAAATAGATGGTGTCGTCCGCAGGAACAGAGATCGTTTCGCCACAGATAGCTGATCGAGATCTGATCTGCTTTTGATGACGCCGCCAGGTATCATTGCTAGTCTTAACCAGATACATGCGTCTTCCAAGGGTCTTCTTAATCACTCCAGAAATCTACTTCTTGTCACGTAGGTATTGTCGCACAAACACAGGTTGATTATTAGAAAACCTCAGGTTCTCGGTCTTCCTCATCTCGCCTTGGTTTCGAGATTCCGAAAAAATAGCGGAGAGCAAGGTTCGGTGCTGCCTACCATGCAATCTTTTCACTGGAGATATGCCACTATCATCCGGTGGTGAACGATAAGTCGACAAGAACGTTGCCAACGCATCATCTCCTTGCTTGTGTTCCTCCATGATTTTGAGGAAGCTCGTTTTAAAAATTCGAACCATCCTCTCTGCTTCTCCGTTCGACTCAGGGTTGAAAGGTGCCGAAGTCATATGTCGAATGGAGTGGTTTCTGCAAAACTGCTGGAACTCACCCGAAGTGAATTGAGGACCATTATCATACAATATCATTTTGGGTAATCCCTCCAGCGCGAATATTGAGCGCAATGCTTGGATCGTAGCTTGGGATGTAGTAGAAGACATTCGAATCAAGAACGGAAACTTCGATTTTGAGTCTACTATAATTAACCATATAGATTTTTGAAAATGCCAGGCGAAATCGATGTGGATGCGCTCTCAAACTTCTTCCGTAGATGGCCAGCTAGTGTACTCTCTGGGCGATCGACTAGCGTTTAGTCGACATGCGATGCACTGTGCCACTGCTTGCGAAATAACCTCATCGATATTGGGCCACCAGAAATGTCTTCCGGGTGACTCCCCAATGGCATTGATGTGGAAGCGCCAGTACCTTTTGCTACAACTTTTCGGGTATGACTACTCTCAAACTTACAGTTACACACACTGAGACAGTCTTCTACGAAAATATGGAAACAACATGTTTTCAGTCGGTGGTAAGCGATTTGACCAACCATTCTGCACGTATTCAATAACTTTCTTTATTGTGGAATCTTGCTGAGAGAACCTAGACATAACTCCGGCATTGATGGGAAAATCTTCCACGATCGACGAATGTTCCTCGTCTAATTTGTGGCAAGATTCCTCCGACTGGTCAAAATCGCTATCAGGACCAATTGGCAAACGCGAAAGGCAATCCGCGTTTCCGTGCGGCGTTGTTGGATGGTAGCGTATCGTGTAAGTGTAACCCATTAGAATGATTGCCCATCGTTGAAGTCATTGAATGGTTATATGGGGTAGTTTCTTGTTAGGGCTTAAGATGGTTACCAGTGGCTGATGAACGGTTATCAGCTCGTACTGTCGTCCAAACAAGTATTGGTGGAATTTCTTTACACCAAATATAATAGAGAGAGCTTCCTTCTCGATCTGACTATATCTTCTTTGCGCCTCATCTAATGTTTTTGATGCGAAAGCTATTGGCTTTTCCGATCCATCCGGGTAGATATGTGAGATAACCGCACCGATGCCATGCGATGAAGCATCTGCAACCAAGGTAATTGGTAAATTGTTCTGGAAATGAACCAATCTAGATGCCTTTAAAATTTTTGTTTTCTTCCCCCATACGAATTTCTCACTATTACAGTAATTTAATTTACCAATGAATGCCTTGAGGTCTTTGGTATCTTTCGGTGTGGGCAAATCCCGTATTGCTTTAACCCGCGATTCAGATGGTCGTATACCAGTTTCGTCGATGATATGACCTAAGTACTCGATCTCGGATTTTGCGAACTTGCACTTACCAAGTCGACAGCGCAGGCTATGACAGTTGGTACGTCCCGATACAATGACGTCATCGAGATAGGAAACGCAGAATTCCAAATCAGCAGTCAACTGTTCCATGTACCTTTGGAAAATCCCCGTAGAACTGGATGTCCCGAAAGGTAAGCGCTGATATTCGAAAAGACCAAACTCTGTATTGACGACGCACATCTTTCTCGACTGTTCGTCCAAGAGAATTTGAAGGTACGTATCGGATAAATCAATCTTTTGTAAAGTCCTCCTCGTAATTTGTGAAACAGTTCCTGAATGCGGGGTACAGGATGACGATCTATTTCAAACCGTGGGTTGATGGTGATTTTAAAATCCCCGCATATGCGCAAATTCCCGTTTGCCTTTTTAAACGACCACGATGGGTGCTGCCCATTGGCTCGTTTGCACAGGATGCAAAATATTCAACTTCCGCAATCTTTCAATCTCACGATGGATTTCTTCTTTTTGAGCAAAAGGTACGGGGTGGTAGTTAAAATACCTGAGTTGGCTGTTTGGTTTTAACATAAGATGCGCTACAAAATGATTACTGCAATCCAATTCAGGCATGAAAACAATCTCGTGCTCCTTGCACAGAGACTTGGCTTCAGATGCCAGGTGCTCTCTAGATTCTGACATAATTTGCAGTGCGGCTTCCTCCTTCGCAAAATGTATCTGAATCCCAAACGCTTGCAACCAATCCAATCCCATTATGTTTGCTCCTCGAGGTACGTCGGAAATAATGAGAGGTAGAATGCATGTTTTTGCTTTCCACTGAACGCTGACATTTATTGTTCCTTTTATAGGTACGCTCATTTCTCCATATGCCTTAAGAGTACGTCCGGTCGGCTCACAGTCTGGACTTCATAGATTACGATATCCATCAAGACCTACTAGTGAACGGGTGGCACCTGTATCTAATTGAAAATTTTAAGTGCGCTGATTAACGTGAAGCAACACAAACATTTTTTTGGGGTTTTTGTCGATTTCTAACTCTGCTGAAGAAACTCTTTCAAAAGGGGGGTCATCAGCCCCGTAACTGCCCACTACCATGGTGTCTGTCTGCCTAAAACATGAGCCGAAATTCGATTGACTGTCCTGCTTGCGATTTGTTGTTGTATTGCGGGCACGTGTTCTTCCCCTACTTTTAGATCGCTGGCGAGACTGTGCTAAGGAAGAAACACCGGCACGTCTTGCCGACAAATAAACGCTACTAATATGACCACGACGTTGACAGTCACACACTGAGTCCATATGTTTGCACCGATTCCGGTTGTGTTGAGTAAAACAGCCGGGACACGATTTTCTTACATTAAAAATTTCATGCGACTTACTTGCAGATCTCGGGAAACTTGCTTGGCTCAGCTGATTTACCTCGGAGAATGTCGATGGGGTGGAAGTACTGCTTCCTTTAAGTATATTCGATGCCTGCTGCGTCGACTCGTAGGCTGTCGCCAGTTTCTCAATTTCCTCTAGTGTTAGGTCTTTTTTTGTGTTGCGGCATTTCTCACAGAATCATGAGGCGTGTAGAAGGGGATCATGTCCTGATCATGACATCAGCATAGGATGTGTTGCAATCTTGCTTCGAACAAACGAAAACACAGTTTCTAGCAAGACCTTTTAGGTCTGCGATCCACTCAGCATATGATTGTCCCGGGAGCATTTTTTGCTTCAAGAACTTACACCTCGACGCAAATACATGCAGTTTTGATTGGAAATGTTTTATTAGTTTCGCAGATAGAACCTTGAAAGTGCGTGTACTTACATCTTCTGTCCCAAAAAGCTTCCGGAGTAGATCATGGAGATGGTTTCCACACGTCGAAAAAAAATGTGCCTTCCGTAAGTTGTTGTCTTCTAAGGAATTCGCCGAGAAATGCTGCTGCAACAGAATAAAGAGCATTAAACCTAAGGCAAACAGGTGGTTTGACCAGAGCTGTTAAGAGACTATTAGGTTGAAAGAAGTAAGTTTTCGGTTTTAAGGCCAGTAAAGACTGCAATGCAATTCGAGGTGTAAAATTCTTACATGACCAAAAATTTAGCCGACAAATCCTACAATGTCCTAAAGGTACTAAAAATGTTTGGTCATTCGATAAAAAATTCTGTCAAAGATATTAAAAATTCTGCCTCGTCTGCCATCCCAAAGCTCATTTACAATGACATTCCAGCTATCAGCTCCTTAGACAAAGACAATCTGCTTACAGCGCACTTTGCAGCGAACTTCACACTGCCAGATAGTGCATTGCATCCGCGTCGACAGCGTCGAATTTTCCATGGGACAAGTCTAATTTCGCACTCGTATAGTTGCAGGAGTATTCAAAGTTTTTAGCAAACACAATAATCCGCTAGTCCAGATGGAATCACCCCATGGTTCTGAAGAGGTGTTCTCCCACATTTGCAAAACCTCTGCGCAAACGTTTCTGTTTATCCTACTCTTCGGGGGTCTTTCTGTGTAAATGGAAAACAGCATTTATCAAGCCTGTCGAGACGAGTCTTCGTCCTTGTCTAATTACCGATCCATTTAACTTAAATCCCTTCTTTCCAAGGTCATGGAAATACTGATAAATGAAATATCTCGATTTTTTTTATATAATTTACGCGTGCCAAAGAGGATATGAATACTCTTATACTGTTACAGGGCATGGGCGTTGGGAAGAAGAGAGAGAGAGAGTGAAAGAAATATTTAGTGTAGTGGTTTGAAACTCAGATGGTATTAAGTTTCTGTAAAACTCCAAGGGTAGCGTATAGATAACTGGGGAGCTCGTTTACTTTGCTTTTGTCGTTGCTCATGATTCACAGTATTTTTTCCGTCCACCTGATATCATCATGATCAAGTTGCATTTTCAATCATATGACCACTCTACTGCCAGTGTTATGCCTTCGCAGTAGAGTTGACTTAGCTTTCGAAATTGATCGACTTTTTTATTTATTTAATGCGAAATAAATAGATGATTCTTGACGATTCACGAAAACTCCTTAATGACCGGCAGTAAGGTATTCGTAGCAACAGGTCCACTGGTGATTTGATTGCATATCTCACAGAGAAGGAACCAATCTCTCCATCACTTCGGTGAAACCGAGATGGTTGCGCTTGATATTTCGAAGGCATTTGACAGAGTTTGGCATCAGGCTCTTTTGTCGAAAATGCGTGCATATTGCGTCGATGAGTCTCTTCTTCAATGGATTAGAAATTCCATTTCGGAGCATTCAATACAAGTTATCTTGGACGGCTTCAAGTCTGCAATTCACCAAATAAATGATAGTGTTCCCCAGGGCTCTGTTTTGTCTCCGAATTTAAACACATTTAATTCCGACCTGGACAGCATAATCACATGGGGTTCAAACAACAGAGTGAAATTTACTGCTTCCAAAACACAATGTCTTCTGTCTCTCAAGCGAAACCATAACCCTCAACCATTATCGGAATAGTACTTTCATCGCTGAAATCGTAAGACTTGCTATTCTCGGTATGTGTATTAATAACCATCTTCGATGGAATGGTCACATATTCGAGGTTGCTGAAAACGAGGATTCCTTAAGCGGTGCAAGAAATATTTTACACTCCGTCTGATCTGGCCTCAATTTATAAGGCATTCATCCGCCAAAGCTGGAACATAACGCTCATTTTCCTAAACGTCCGTGCCTTGAAACAATATAAGGGTATTCATATTCCCTTTAGCGCGCAAATCATAAAAAAAATATACATATATATAATGCGTGCAGAAATTGGGTCTATTATAGGTTATCCCCCGAAAAAATATTTTGGTGACAGTACATATACTCGTACACACATATAAAGCAGTATGCATAAATAAATGGGAATTTTACACAAACCTCAACGGATCTTTTCGACTATCTTGGGAATACTACCCGCCATTATTATGATTAAAAAAAATCGTCAAGTACGACTCCGTTCGTACATTCTGTTAGAAGGAAGATGCTTTAAGATTTTACTGGTGCAAGACTTTGATTTTTGCTTTAACAATAATTGACTCTTATTCAGTTTCGCTGAAGTCTGAATATTCTGTAATTGATATACGAGTATGCACATACATACATATGTATGTATCTGACGAGAAATCCTCATGACTATCTGATGTTACAGTGACATGGGGTTTCTTCTAATAACTCCAACATTTCTGATGTTATTTTACTTCTTTTTGTCTTTGGAGGAGCACGTAATCTTGGAATGAGTGCAACCGATATAAAAGTCTATGAAGTAAATCGGTATTTGTGTTAATTCTAGATGTTTTCCTAGTAAAAGTACCCTGTATTTTCTACTGTGTTTATTTCGTGCCTCTTAAGCTTCTTTAGATAATTGGCCTATCGGAACAATAGAAGATGATACGGGCATTGAATGCCAAAAATATTCTCTAAGATATAAGGCACACGCTTGCTTTTTCATGAAATTTATCTATAGCTACATACTTATTTGAAATCTACTATTGCAGCTACGTTGGCGAATAATAATAATGTCACCTGCATACCTTCAAACATACCCTGTCGATGTGTGTACATACGAGGGTGGGTCAATAAGTCCCTGAAAAATTAAATAAGGAACACTCTTTTCGGTATAAAAACATTTAATTTTTCAACATAGTCTCCTTTTAGCTCTATACACTTCATCCAGCGTTTCTCCAATTTTTTGATGCCCTCCAAATAATACGATTTCTCGAGCCCCTCAAAATAAGTGTTTGTTTCAGCGAAGACTTCTTCATTCGACCCAAATCTCTTACCTCCGAGCCATTTCTTCATGTTTGGAAACAAGAAATAGTCGCAGAGGCCTAAATCTGGGGAATATGCTAGATGAGGGAGGAGTTCGCCTAACTCATGCAATTTTGCCATTGCGACTGCGGACTTGTGCGCCGGTGCCTTGTCCTGGTAAAAAAGAACTTTTTTCTTCGCCAAATGTGGCCATTTTTGCTTCAAATCGGCTTGGAATCGATCCAGCAGCTCTGCGTAATATGCGCCGGTGATTGTTTTACCCTTTTCAAGGTAATCGATGTGAATAACACTGTCGCCATGACCTTATTTGCTCACAAACCCGACTTGCCCTTCTTCGGCTTCGATTCACCAGGAGAAGTCCGTTGTTTTGACTGTTCCTTAGTTTCTGGTGTGTTGTGGTGAATCCAGGTTTCATCCACGGTTACGAAACGGTGCAAAGAACTCACCCAAATTTTTCTGGAACATCGCCAAACACACCTTTGAAGTTGTCAAACGAATGCGTTTGTTGTCGATTGTGAGCAAACGCGGCACCCATCCTGCGGAAAGTTTTTTCATGCCCAAATATTTATGTAAAATCGAAATCACTAAACCATGTGATAAGCCTGTGGGTTCTTCAAGCTCGCGCACTTTCACTCGCCGATCGTCCATTATCAAGCCATGGATTTTGTCGACCATTTCTGGTGTGGTGACCTCAATTGGGCGACCAGAACGTTCGGCGTCACTTGTGCTTGAACGACGGCACCGAAATTGAGTAAATCAGTGGGTGAATGGTTCCAATCGATGGTGAAGAGTCCCCATAACTTTTGTCAAGCTTTTGCTTGGTTTTCGTGATAGTTTTTTCTCGCAAAAATAGTGTTTAATGAGCACTCGAAATTCACTTTTTTCCATTCTAACGAAAATGCTAGTAGACGTCTATATAAAATGGCTGCCACAACAAAACTATTTGACAGATCTGTCTGAAAATTTGGGTGCGTTCTTTTGAAAGATGATTCTTGACAAAAACAAATTAAATTTAAGGTGACGACACAATTTGTATGTTACAATGGAATCTGAAAACGAAATTGTTTTTTTTTTTTTTTTTGTAATCATTTTGGTGCGTTATTTGACAAATCATGAATCATTGTTTTTTTTAATTATTATTATTGTTTATTGTTTTTATAATTATTTATTATTGTTATTATTATTTATTATTATTTAAACTTTTCTTTTGAGTTACTTGCAATTGATAATTTTCTTTTGAATAACAAACGTCAGAATGACGTTAAACCGAATACATACTAATAAAAAAATGTCTTATTTTTCTGTTGATTCTTTTTCATATTGTTTCCTAATTGATCCTTCCTCTCAATGTCAACATACAATTTAAAAGCAAAGCTGTCCTGAATGATTAATCCTTCTTTCATTCAAATGAACAAATTTAAATATGTACAACTTCAGTCGTATATTTTTTCTGTTGGAATAATTTATTCCCTAATCATTCATTAGAGAGGATAATCTTTGAAGGCCATCTGTTCTGTATAAGCACACAAACGAGACTAAAAGTAAGTAAAGTATGCCCACTCCAGTTTGTTTTGAAAAAGGAAACTAAACCCATAACATGGCCACTTAACTTCATTCATTTGTCCTTCTATACTAATTCCGGTTTAATAGGGTAAATAAAGAATTTTTGGAAATATTTTTTTCGAACGCGCATAAATAATCAGTTCTCTCCATGAAGACTAATAAAAAAGTCTTCACTTCGTTTTGATTTGGACTATCTTCATCGAATCTTTACTGATTCTAAAAATTCCTCATTTAATCCAACAAAAATAGTCCAGCACTTGAAAGCTTGAAATAATATGAACGCATTTGAATTCCAGTTTCTTTGCAAACTGAAGGTAAATACGAGTATTTATGATTTTCTAGTATTTTTTTTACTTTTTTTTCACTTGAACTTAATTTTTGGACCAAAAATAAGTAGTATTTTTTATTCCGTAAAATAAAAAGCAATTAAAAAAGGCTGCTAATTGTATTAATTATACTCGTAGTTCTTTATGTACACTTATAGATTGTCTTTCAAAAAATGCAGAAGTTTAACGAAAAAAAGTTAAGACGACATTTTTTGTCATAGCTACATACATATAAGTTCCAGGTTGAAAAGAGCTGTACGCTTGCTTAAGTCAAATGCACCTAACCACGAAATAACCGTAAGTCGTTATGAGTGATATAATATAATAAGCCAGTATAACGAACTAGCCAACCAATATTTAAAACCAGAGTTTGGCTCCATAACACAAACCTTTTTACGCCAATTTCGACATTTAACATGACATTGTATTATACGAGTATAATAGGCAGCCATTATCTAGAATTAGTACCGCAGCAAATGAGTGCTGTCGCTGCTCAAACTCATATTTATAGAAGTACACGGGTGGTATGCGTTGGGCCAGACCAGATACCCTCTGAGTTCTGGAAAAAGATTGGAGATATCGGGTCCAGATGGCTCTTGATTCTTATCTCCAAATTTATGAGCGGTGATCTAATGCCGTGTGGAGCGAAAATTATCTTCTTCCTTTGCACAAAGGACAGAAACTGCGATAACTACCGTTCTGTCAAGCTGATGTCACACATCATGAAGATGGTTGGGCGGGTATTATATTATTATATGGCCGATTGCGGAAAATAATACGGCTATCTGATGACTAGTGCGGGTTTGTCTCGGGTAAATCAACAACAGATGCAATCCAAAGTATAAGGATCATAATGGAAAAACATCGTGGTTTCTTAAAGGACTCGCATATGGTGTTGGTTGATTTTGAAAAAGCCTTTGATAGACAACCAAAAGTTGTCTTATGGGTGGCGCTAAGACAACGAGGAGTTGCAGAAACCTACATGCGCATGATCATGGACATGTATGAGACAGCAAGGACAAGAGTAAGATGTCCCGCAGGAGTCACCGAAGAGTTCCCAATCAAAGTCGGTGTAAACCAGGGAAGCGTCCTCAGTCCTTTGCTATTTATTGCAGTCCTTGATTATCTGCTTGAAGGAAAAGTGAAGGACCCCAAAGTGAATCCGTTATTCTGTCCCCTAAGCTGAAATGAAGGCTCTGCACGAAGTTGTATGTCCGGCTCTCACATACGGTTCACACTGCTGGACAATGTACAAAAAAAGTATGAGGGCAAATTAACGGCAGCTGAGATGAAGATGGTTCGCATGACAGCAAGAGTAACAAAGCTTGATAGAATAAGAAGATCGCAGATTCGAGGAAACCTTCATGTAAAAGAACCCACAACAAGTAAGTTAGAGCACGACTGGCTCAGTGGGTATTGTCATGTTCAAAGGAAAGATCCTTTGAACCCCGTCAAAAATTCAATATCAATCAACGTTCCTACACAATAGCTCAAAAAAGGCAGACCAAAAAACAACTGGATCACACAAATGATTTGATTGGCCTCAGTGACGAAGTGATCCGAAACCGGGAATCCTGCCTGTACTTCCTGAACTCAAACCGGCAATCGCCACAGGCGGACCAGTAGGGATGTAGTAAAGTGGTAGGGTTGTGATCCTTCTACTCCGGATCATAACTTCGCCGTAAGCAAGAGAAGAAGACGTTTATATGCCAAAATTAGAATTTTCGAAAATGTGTCAAAAGTAAAGTACCGTTATTCAAATTTTCAGTATAAAACACAGCAATCGTATTGCAAACGCCCATATTACCCCAGCTATGTGTTTTTGATCAAATCTTCAAGAAAATTGCATGTGGTAAAGTACGTGTAGTAAAGTACGATTTTGCATTGTGACCCATAGACTTCAGATATGATGTTTGAAGCAAATCCACGCAACGGTTAGGCAACAGTCCGGAATACAAGCGGACAGAATTGTGAGACCCACTTTCCGAGATAGAAAGATCAAGGGGAAAGCTGAGTGGTGTCCTTGAATGCCGCTGGTTTTAATGATATAAACAAAACCACTCTTTTGCCCATAAATAGGTAATTTTGAGACTACCAGTGTGTAGAACATAAAAAAACTATATATAAAAATCATCTCTTGCATTCGTATTTTTCTCCGAAAATCCATCTGTTTATGTGATATCGATAAAAGAAAGGACTGAGAGTACAATTCAAAACGTTTTTAATCTAGTAGATGTTCAAAATATGGGCTCATTTAAATTAGAAAATCATGTAAACTTATGAGATAATCTACTTGTTTCTAAATTGTGGACTGTCATATAGTTCAGCCTTCTCTCGAAATCTGTGACAGTACAATTGCTGATTACTTTTCTATTGAATTTTTGAAAAATTATCTTAAATATGTACATCCTCCCATTTACTAATCAAGGACAAAGGCATGAAACAACTTCCGCCTGACACCTTTAATGTTGACCATAAGTGTTTTTTTTTTTAAACATCTTAAGCTGTTACCAAGGAACTAGATGAAATTTTATAAAAATCACCTTGCATAGAATTTTTAAAATGTGTTCTTCCTCCAAATTCCCCTCTATGACCTATATATGGCGTAGAACTAAGTGCAACTTACAATTTGCGACAAACTGTATTAATCTTGAAATACAGGGTGTCGCAAGAAATAATTGACTTCTCAGTTACCAATTGGTGGGTTTCTTTCTACGACATTTTGAAATCCCCGGATGGCCTGAAAAGTTGCAGTTTTGCAGTTATCTGCTCTAATGCCCGAAAGACGGGTGCCACGCTTTATTTTCAATTTTTTTTTGTTTTGAGTCAGAATTGTATAAAAAAAAGTATTTTAACACAAGTAAAACGATTTAACTAGAAGTTCAGTACATCAAGACAAATGAAAAAGTATAGTACACATTTGTCCGATCTCTTATAGTTGATAATTTTTTGAAAAAAAAAAAAAAAAAAATGGCTAAATGCATAGAACGGAGAAAAAAAAAAGAGAATTAAAATGGCTGAAGTTTCGCCTTAACTACTTTTTGTTAACATACACAACTACTTTTAACTACTTTTTGTTACATACACATACGTCATTTGTTTTTGTCTAGTAGGCGTGGCAGTAGACTTGAATGGAAATACTTACCTATAAATTCGAACTAGCTAGTTAAACTGGCTGAAAATCGACTTTGAAAACTACAGTACAGTAAGGTGGTCCTATTCAACGTATTTGTGTACATGGAGTGGTTATAGGTGAATGCCAAGAAATCCTTACATCTAGGAACCAAGGAGTCTACGTAGTTCTAAATGGAGATTAAAGAAATTGTGAAAAAAATAAAAATACGAGTATATCTATATCTATGCTATGTATTATCTTCCAAAATCTTACTTCATCTTTCTACACCATTGACAATAGACTGCTATACCAAATTATGCTTGTGGTTCCATTCATAAACTTTGCCGAGAAGAAAAGAATCTTTGAGTTGGTTAAATAACCTTAGTTTACCCTATAGGTATGTATATTGCTTTTTCGCTTCTTTAAGTTTCATTTTAAATCCAGGAATCCTTTCCCATCCTTTATTTAAATACATATCTCAGCAGGAAATGTATTTTCATTGTTGCCTTTTTAGATGGCCTGATAACAGATTTTCGGATTGAACAGGAAGTGAACAAAACGACAAGATAGGAGTAGTAAAGGGAATATATATGAATTTGTGTAAGGCGAAGATGGACAAAATTGAGGTGAGGGAGCAGGTTTGCTTTAAGCGAATAAAAGTGAACAAATTGAATTGCTCACTCGGAAAATATATTGCGCTCCTTCGTTATCCCACTTAAAACTTTTGTTAGGCGAGCAATGTTCCTTAGCGTAGACGAAATTATTCAAAATACACCATATTTTATATCTTATAAATAAAAAAAAAAAATTGAAACTGAGGAAAGGCGTCCATACTTTAAATGGCATACAATTGTATTTATAAGGTATTTTATTGTAAGGTATATGTAGAATGAGGGTAGGTTAGTTAACTCGAAAACCGTTAGTGATAGGACAAAAGTACTTATACTCAAATTTTAATTAAATTTGGTTCCTAAATTTGTCCTAGCATGTGGAAGGACCGATTTAAAAGCTGCCAAATTAAGTCCGAATACATATAATAGTTTAGCACAACAAAGCACTGTGCTTTGCAGATATATTCAGGATTCTAGGACTTACAAGAAAAAAAAAAAAAAAAGTGGAACGGAACCCTTATAGAATCATTTGCCTATCCGTCCGTTTGTCTATCACGGACTCTTAATTTTTGAACTGTTAGACGTAGACGGTTGAAATTTTGATCAGAACTGAGTTTTACTAACCCACAGCTCTAAAGTCAATTTTTTTTTGAAAAAGTATAATAGCAAAAAAAGTTTTGGAAGTTAGGACAAAGATCGATTTTTTTTTAGTATACAGGTCCAGTATGGGTATCAAATGATAGGTCATAATTCCGAAAATGTATAGTTCCGATATTTTTACTTAATCACTTTGAAATATCTTAGGTAATACCTGAGGATGCAACCCAGCAGCACTAAAATGGATGTACACTATCATGGTCATGCCTATTATAACGTACGGAGCAGTAGCATGGGCCAGAAGAACTAGACTGAGCACGGCAAGGGAAACCCTTGGTAAAGTACAAAGACTGGTTTGGGGTATGCATTACAGGGGCTATGAGAACATGTCCCACAGCGGCACTAGAAGTAATATTGGGACTTACTCCTATATACCTAGTGCAATCGCCAAAGAAATGGACCAATGAATCAAATCAAACAAAGGTTTATATAGACTCAGAACCAAGTACTTTGAAGCCATGGGAACAACCCCTAGTATTTCCAAGTAGAGATATATGCAATTGAAAGATGCGCCTAATTTAACATCGACAGGAAGTAATGCGGACAAGATATCGTAATACTGTCGGACAGTAGATTTGGTCAAAAAAGCATAATCACCCTCTTCTGAGTATCAGGTCACATGGAAGTAGAGCAGAAGCAGCTGATGAACTAGCAAGAGAGGAATCTGAGACCGCCTTCGCCGCACCAGAACTATTCTGCGGACTGGGGCCGCAAGAAAAAAAAGACAGGATAACCTAACTTTGGGAGGAACTCCCAAAGCTAAGGCAAGCCAAAGAACTTCTCGGAAACTACAATCAGAAAATAAGTAAGGTCTATATCAACATCAATAAAAACCGGCGCCGCATTCTAACAAGCTCCCTGAAGGGTCACTACAGGCTTAAAGAACATCTCAGGAAACTGGGCATAGAGCAAAACGGAAACTGCAGATTCTGCGGGGACGTTAAGGAAACCCCAGACTATCTACTTAAAGAATATGAAGCATTGATCGACAAAAGAAGGAACCACCTAGATGCCTACCAACTACAGGGTGACCAGATAACAACAATAGGGGGAAAAAAAAAAACATTTATGCCATTATGTATGGTATAGCACATCATTTAAATAGCCGCCTCGACTTTGCTGGCAGTGCTTCAAGCGGTCAGTCCAATTTTTGATGACTCGGTCCAATATGTTATTCCGGAAATAACGTCTCGAATGTTTGCCTCGAGCTCGTCCAAAGTGGTTGGCTTATTAGCGTAGACTAAGGTCTTGACGTAGCCCCAGAGAATAATCGAGGTGTGTCAAGTCGCATGATCGCGGCGGTCAATTGATGAACGCTCGCCGTGAGATGACCCAGTCGCCAAATTTCTCCTTCACCACTTCGAGCTTTGCGTCGCTTGTATGGCATCTTCTGGCCACAGAAACTCGATTAACATTGCTCTATAGCGAGGACCGTTAACGGTAATGGTGTCTCTTTTTTTATAACTTGCGCTCGACAAAGGGGATTAGAATACCCTTATACTATTACAGAGCACGGGTGTTGTACAGATAGACAGAGAGAGAGAAGGAAAGAAAGATTTGGTGTAGTGGTTTGAAACTCAGGTATTATTAAGTTTCTGTAAACTCCAAATCCAGATAACTGGGGAGCTTGTTTGTTTCGATTTTGTCGTTGCTCATGATTCACAGTATTTTTTTCGTTCTTCTGATGTGATCATCACGATCAAGTTGCATTTTCAGCCATAAGACCACTCTACTGCCAGTGTTATGCCTTCACAGTGGAGTTGACTTAGCTTTCGCAATTGATCGACTTTTTTATTTATTTCATGCGAAATAAATAGATGATTTTTCACATCAGGATTTGAACCGTGAACCAACATATATATATATATATGATAGGCGCCGAATCGACATTTCTGTATCTTCTTCGATACTGGCCGCAACGGCGGCAATGTTTTCTTTACTTCGCACTGATCTCTGTCTGGTTGGTGGCTTAAGGTCCAAAAGAATGTACTCACGCTCAAACTTTTCCACGGTGCGATGAATTGCCTGCGCACTAAAGCCATGATGACGACCGACCTCACGACGAAATTCACGTTGCATATTTACAACTGAGCCGGAATTTCGATAATATTTTTTTATAATTTCCGGGCAGTGTCAAACGATGCATGATGAAATGGCATACCTTACTGAATATTTGACAGCTGGGTGTCATTGATAACTTTGACAGCTGCTGAAACATAACAATTAGAAAGACTATCATTGCTATCTGGTCACCCTTAATTAAAAGAAGATTTACCATCGTTGGATACACTGAAGATACTCCAGTTCATCAATGCCAAAGGACTAGAGAAGGTGTATATATTTTAGGATCTATATCTAGTTTAACATGTAGCCTTAAATATATAGACTAACTCGATTTTACAAACCAATCATGTTACCTGAGTATGATGTCAGATTTGCGCGTGGTAATAAAGTTTTATTTAAATACATTTTGGGCATTTTAAACCAGATCTACTCTACTGAGAAAAAAGTACACGAACGCCAAATGTCATTACATTATTAAGCCTCAAACAATTCTTTATCTATCTGCCATGCCAACAAATCAAACAAACTTCCGCATGTTCCTTAAAACGATGAAATTTAACAGTCATATTTGCCAAATCCCATACAAAACTGCAAAGGTTCATAAAGTCAAATTTAAGTTATTTGAAACTACTAAAATGAAGATGCTCCCTTTCTTCTTACAACAGCAAAATGATTTCCTGCAGTAAACCATTTGAAACTTTTAAGAGATCCAATGCACCTAGCAAGGTTTAGAACGCAGATCTAAATAAACATGGCAAGCATCAGCAAGTCAATCGTACTCATCCTCTAACTCTAACCTAACCCAAACCTAAGGAGCTTCGTGAGCAATGATCGTAAGCATTTAGATAATACTTGTTGACATCCTAAAATATAAATTTGTATGAGTGAATCTTTTTCTTTATACAATAAAGCCTGTCACACACCAAGGACAAAGCTGTCGTGCGACATCTTAGTCTGGCTCGCCTTTAAAACAGGCAATACGAGGACAATGCAATGCCACAGAGAGACCGAAAACCTAAAAGATTCCTGTCTTAAGATAGATTTGTCTTTAAGTTTATAGCGAGGATTAAGAGCATATAGTGCGCATACTGATGGAAAAACGGTTGTACATTTTTTAAAAATGTGGATATGTTTTTTACAGTATTGAAATTGTTTTCCACTCCCTATCTAAATAAATGAATTCAAGGTATGCACGCACTTAAGTGTTCGACGAGTACTTACTCCATTAGATAAAGTGGAATGTTATTGATGGAAACATCAAATAACCAAAGTGTACACATGTTCTATACGTCCTGTGGTATGTTCCACTCCATTGCTAAATGGGCCATGATACAAAGTGACGTTCATTTTATTTATACAAGTCAAAACTTGAGTCAAGAAGGCCCATTTACTCAAAGGATATTGCTTTTATGAACATTGTAATAAGGACAAAGTGAATACGTATTCAATTTTCGATGTAATATTTCCAAAGGGAAACTTGTTTGTTGACAAAGTCTGAAGGAAAATAGAATTGTGTCAGAAATTCAAATCACGCGAAATGAAGTGAGCAGCCTTGATTGAAGTTCACCCTCCTCTTTCACGTTACTGATACGCCGATAAAGTTAATATTGTTTTAGTTCATTGGTATGGTATCGCTGTTTGCGTTTAATTTCTTTGAACTATTTTTAGAAATATTTTTGGAACGGAATAAGATAATTAGTTTTTATGTCTGCTTCCTTTGTTTTGTCACAGGGAATAAGGATTTGGTATGTGTCGATGACTATCTGTAAGATGTTCCGATAATCTAATATCTACTGAGAAAATTCAATTTACTAATGGTGTCAGCATCGATTTTTAAAATATGAATCCTCTTGGGTTGAATGTAACAAAATTATCTGCTTGAAGGAGAAGAAAATTGTGTGTACAAAAGACAGCTTTAGTTAAAGCTACTTCAGATAGTGTTTAGTCGTATGTTCCTTGAACAGCAAATTCCTGATTGAATTTGAATACAGTTTTCTTTTGTCATCATCAGATATCTTCAGAGCAGTATTGCCACAGTCATACTTTTGTATCAAAAGTTTTGTCATTAGTCTTACAATTTGCTACTTTTTTCCATTTTCGCGATTTTGATCTTACTTCTCAAAGTTGAGTCAACTCAAAATTAATTTCACATCAGTCTCTTTTAATCTATAAAAACACATACTCGTGTACGAGTATGTATAAAGGCTTCGTAGTTTTTTTTATTTCTGTATGGCAACACTCAGAAAGCTAATACTTAATCTGACAGCTGGTACCATCCTTTTATTCAGTATTGTTTGGTAAATCATCGTGGAAAGACTTACGTCCGAGCAGCGTTTCGAAATTGTCGAAATTTATTTAAAAATTCAGTATTCAGTAAAAAAGGCTTATAGAGCGCTACGCCAATTTTACGGTCAACATAATCGACTAACAATTTCGCACTACATTTACTGTTTTGGACTCCAAACCACCGACAAGAATGCACAGAGTGGGCACAGATGAAAATATCGACTCCACTGAGGCCAGTGTTAAGGAAGATCCTAATGCGTGCGCAATAACTTGACCTGTGTCCATCGACTTTGTGGAAGATTTTGTGCAAATTTTGTTCAGTGATGAGGCTCACTTCAGTACTTTTGTTAATAAGCAAAATTGTCGGATTTGGAGCGATCAAAATCCAAAAGTGATCCATCAGCTTTGCACACCGAAAAATGCACTGTTTAGTGCGGTTTCTACTTCTTCAAAAATGATGAAAATCGAAATGACACCGTCAATGGCGCCTGGTACAGAGCCATGATCAACGATTTTTTGTTTCCAAAAGTACGTGTACATGGCCTGCAGAAGATTTGTCGTTGGTCTATGTGGACAAGCCGAAAACAATTCCAGTCTTGAAAGCCAACATCGTGCGCACCATTCGTGAGATACGGCCTCAAATGCTCGAAAAAAGTGATCGAAAATTGGAGCTCCAGGATGCATTTCCTCCCTATCAAATACAAAAAATTGCTCATTTGCTAAACTTCAAATTTTATAGCTCTTAAAAAGACACCCTTTATATATTAAACTGTACTACCTGCTTCCGATTATAAGCAATAATGTTTCCGAATCAGCTAAATACACGATTAGGTGTGGAGATAACCGCATAAACTCCCAGACCTATTGCGGATATACGTAACTTATATTACAAACAAATGTGATATAAACCCTTTTTATAGAAAATCGTTTTCATTTTTAATTTATATAAAATGAAATTAAAATCATAATTTTTATTTCTTTGCATAAAAAATAAAAATCAGATTATGATTTATAATTTATTTAAACCAGAAATAAAAATGGATGGTACCTAACATCAGACCCCCTCACATACTAGGGTCAGCTCATTACCATAAATCATTTTGATCGAAAAAATTCCAATTATTGTTGATCAGATTCATTATCAGATTTTTTTTTCCTTGGATTTTTAAAAGTAAAAATCATGACTTGATTAATGTAATAATACTTTTTCTTTTAAATCAGCATTTAATTTTTAATTTAAAAATAAAAATCATGATATAACTTTTAAATTGAATTTTTAAAAATAAAAATTTTAATCGAATTCATGATATTAACTTCCATAAAAAAATCACAAAATAATTATTATTCTTGGATTTTTCTGTATAAATCGTAACAATTACCAACAGGGGTGGAACAACAAAACCTTTTCTTTAAAATTAAGTAATTCGCGGAAATCGTCACTTCTATCTCTTTTCTCAAGATAGCGTCCAGGTAGGGATACAAACGAAGCATCGGTGTTTCCATTAAAAACATCGATGTTGATAGTTCCCATACTGTACAAACATTTTCCCCAAATCTTGCAATATTTTCCGGAATTTAAGTCTTAAAATAAAACAGTAAAACTGAAATGTATTTATCCACTGGCTATCTTAGCTAAGAGTGTGGCCATTCTACTTTACTTTCTAGGGAGTATGGATAAGTGCTTGTGGTTAGAACATGACCCTGAAAATAACGTGCTTTCAGTACAGTATGCGTGAATTAGTAGTGACACAGTCTTTGATAATTTCACCAAAATTTCAACACTAATACGACCATGCTAGTCCGCGAACTTAGAACAAAGTAAACAAATGTTGGTGCTTCAGAAGGTCGGGTTAAGAAACTTGTACTCGATTTTCAAAAGTCTGTGGAACTCCTGGTTTCCATAACTAACGATACAAATATATTGCCGAATCGACCAGAAAGTTTTACAATGAAGACATTTAAATTTCAAGACCTTTCGAAACCATAACAAGATAGTTATTTTCCAGCACGAAAACCATGAAGCACTTCCGACGTGAGCGCTTACACTGCATTTCGTTCATAAGCTTATTTGAAGCAGTGGAGGATTGAAAAAGATTGCATTATTGCATTGAAGAAAACCAGGTGGTAGGAGAGTTATAGTTAGTGGGTAAAAAAACATTTCTGACACGGTTGTTGAAGTTGGCTGTTTATTCTATGGCCTACTTACATAGCTTAGGGTAGTGATAGGTAGTTTTAGGCAAAAAACAAAGAAACTTATTTAATTACTTAGTTAGAATAATGTAGGGTAAGATATGTTAAAATTTATTTGAAAAATAAAACAAATTTAATTTATTAAGTCTTTTTTTATTGTACGTTATTTTTATTAAACATTTTTCTTAGTAATTATCAGTAATAACGAACTAAATGAAATAAATAAATGATTTAAGTTAGGTTAGGTCGAAAGACATAGTATAAGCATTAGGTTTAGTTAAGAGCGCCCGCATGGGGCCATTAAGTTCGAGTTAACATAAAAACATGGTGTAGTGGTAGCATCATCGCTTGTCACGGTGCAGGTTCACGGTTCGAATCCTGATGCAAAGAATCTTCTATTTATATCTCATGAAATAAATAAAAAATTCGATCAAGTCGAAAGCTTATGTCAACTCTAATGCGAAGGCATAATACTGGCAGAAGGATGGTCATATGGATAAAATGCAACTTTATCGTGATGATGATATCAGGAGTACGGAAAAAAATAGTGTGAATCATAAGCAACGACAATAATAGCAAAACAAAAATACTCTCCAGCTATCTGGACGCCATGCTTGAAGTTCACTGAAACTTAATACCACCTGAGTTTCAAAGCACTACACCAATCTGTCTTTCTCTCTGTCTCTTCCCCTTTCCACAAAAAAAAAGAACCCCCTAGTTCTAAAATTAGTATAAGGGTATTCATATCCCCTTTGACAGGTTCAAATTATAAAAAAAAAATATAGAAAAAAGATAAGTTAGTTAAGCTAGTTTTAAGCGTTTTTATGTCTAGCGTTTAACATACTGAATTGAATAATAGAAATGGCTTAAAATGAGTGGTTGCTTCTGACCCGAGCTGTACTGTTTCAAGCCCGAGTGGGTTATAGCAACACACAGCCACCGAGAACAAAAGAAAAACGAACAAAATCTAAGTTTCTCCAACCAATACACCTAAAAGGGGTGTCTGCGTGGTAAGTACATACATATTGCTGCGGAAATTTCCTTCATTAATCAAAAAAAAAAACCCCTCCGTGCATTTTTGTATATGCTTACAAAGACCTTATGAAGCGCTTCATTTCCCGCTGTGCGGCTGATAGTTATGTTATGTATGTCAACATGAAACCAAATAATAGTATGGTTGTTCAACTAAAAATAGAATTCACGCAACAATTATTAAAAAGGCTTCACAAATTGGAATATTCTTCGTCACTTACAATAGCATTGGATTTACTCGTACATCCCCAGATTCAATACTATAAATTTCAAAGACGACGCACGCTACAAGATTCAGAGTCATAAATTATTTAAGCAATTTTATAAGAGGCATGAACAAAAAGATAAGAGCAAATATGAAATGCAGATATATTTAGCGGCACCCGTTACAATTGACATTGAAGTATGGCAGAACTTCAATCACCTGTTTCCCACTATTCACAAATTGGTCAGGAAACATTTACCCGTAGTCGCTAATTACACTGTAAAGCGAACGCTTTTTTTTAAAGCTTGAGTAAATAGATACATATGTACAAACCCGTTTTTTGTTTTTATTAGATGTTGAAATGACAACCTTTTATTTAAAGGGCGATTCAACTGAAGGTTACAATTTAAATTTGAAATAAAACACATTGGTTTTTAGTAAACTACTGACATTTTTATGTCAATTTTAATGAATTTTTGTCGTTCACCACTGACAGTTACAGCAGCACAACGAAAATTGTACAGCAGCACAACGTTGTGGATGCATTGGTTGTTCGTGAATGGCCCGTGATTTTCATGACAAATGCGACAATTTTGTTTTCTTACGTAGTCATTCAGTTGAAAGTGAGTCTCATGGCTGAAGATAATTTTGTTTGAATAATTGCCATCAACTTGGTTGTTCTATAACACTCAATCGACGAAATCACGACGCTGTTCATGTGACTTTAATCGCCCATTTCTAATATTCGGTGCAGGGCCCTCCGGACACAACTTCAGATACCATATCCATCACAATGCAAATAAGTTAAAATTAGCGTTGTAATAACAAAGAAATGATTATGACGATTTTTGCATTACAAATCTAATTTTTTTTCTCTTGAAAAAGTTCCACAACTGTTCTTTAATCTCTATGTATAAAAATCAATTGCGGCATGTATGAAAGATCATCACTTGAGAACGGCTCTACCGATTTGGATGATTTTTTTTTTTTTTGTGTTCGTAATTGTTAGGATAAGGTTTGTATAAAAAAAAAGAAATTTAGAGGGTATTTTTGTATGAAAACCTCAATAAAAAAAATGTGACGTTTAGTTTGATAGTTCTGTTGTCACCTGTTTTCATAACAACAAAAAATTCAGTATCGAATATTGAAAGCTATATATCAGTGTGTTATCGGTGGTATTCATATCTTTGGTGCATTCAAAACCATAAAATTCGTCAATTGGGTGCGTTGCAAATATTCAATTGATTTCAGTTCGTGGTTTATTTGTTTGGAAAAAATGCCACCAGTGAGGCGTCGAAATATCGGTCGGCATACTCGCAACGCATGATAGTCAAGTCAATGAGACTGATGAAGAGCGTAGACAGCGTTTGGAGTCAAATCGAATAAGAATTTCTCAAGCGCGATCCATTATGACTCCGGAACAATGGGTACAGTCGAGTTCGACTCGCTCTGTTGGAGCTTACGCCAAAACAGACGGCCAAACGTGACAATTCGAAATGAAGGTTTGGCGTTCAGATACGATCCAACAGTCGATTACGCTGCGGATGTATCGACTTCTTAACAATGAGCGCTGTTTGTCAACATTGCAATACTTTGAGATTTCGACACGAACCGCCAGGATTATGTTGTGCGAGCAGAAAGGTCAAATTACCACAATTGACACTGCCACCAGACATCACTGCTTTTTGGCCAAGAACCTCAATCGAAGCATTTCTTGCAGAATATACAAAAGTACAACAGTTCCTTCTAAATGACATCATGTGGGGCGAATATTATCGAAGAACGAGGTTTTAACCCAACTTTTAAAGTAAATTCTTTGTCGATTGCAACATACCGCACATACACAAACATATCAACGTTGAAAGATTTGCGCAATAATTAGGTCCCCTTTGGAGCTACGACGTTTCTGCTGGCCTGCGATTTTCGCCAAACGCTGCCATTCATTCCAAGATCAACAGCTGGTGATGAAATAAACGCTTGCTTGAAGTCATCAAATTTGTAGAGATACGTGAAAACTCATAAGTTAACAACGAATATGCGATTCGCGTTACAAAATGACGAATCGGCGGAAGTATTTTCCGAGCAATTATTAGACATTGGCAATGGAAAAATTCCGGTTGACGCTTCCACTGGTCTCATTTCGTTTCTATCTAATTTTTGTCAACTCACAACGTCGAAAGAAGAATTGGTAACGAAAGTGTTCCCGAATATTGTTGGAAATTACAAAAACCATGTGAAGTCGTCAATTATCCAATTGAATTCCTGAATTCATTGGATTTGCCAGGAATACTGCTGCACAATTTGCAGCTCAAGATTGGCCCGGTGATAATCATGTTACGCAATCTGTACCAACCGAAACTATGCAATGGATCAAGACTCGCTGTTAAGAAGCTGATAAACAACGTGATTGAACCAACGATAATCATAGGAAAGTTCAAAGGCGAGGATGTTCTGATTCCAAGAATTCCACTGATTCCAACCGACTTACCGTTTCAATTTGCATTCGCAATGACGATTAATAAATTGCAAGGCCAATCGTTGGAAGTGTGTGGAATAAACCTCGAATTGCCGTGCTTTTCCATGGGCTATTCCCTCTGGAAAGCAGCTAAAGACATAGAAAAGTCAAAGAACTAAAGACAGAAAATGGGCGAGGAATAGCGAATAAAAGGCAAATACATTTGCTGAATATCTTGAAGGTATATTTAAACCGAACTCAGTTGAAAATGATAACGTATTGGATATGAACATAGAAAAAGAAGATGAAGATATAGAGCCAATTACAACAGCCGAGGTAGAAAACATAATAAAAAAATATTAAACCGAAAAAAGCTCCTGGGTTCGATCTAATAACTGGAAATATTCTTAAGCTAAGAAACATAATAAACGCTTCTTTTAGAATGAATTATGCCCCAGAACTCTGGAAAATTGCAGAAGTTATAATGATAGCAAAGCCAGGAAAATCACCACACAAGACATCCTCTTATAGGCCGATATCCTTGCTGCCTATTATATCACAAAATTTTGAAAAAATACTGGTGAAAAGACTAAATAGATTGTATGTGGCGTGTTCGGGAGTCGGTAAACCATCGGTGCTATTCATTTTCTCTTCGGTCGAAAAGACAGAAAATATCGTTCATCACCAAGCGTTACGATGAACGCATTAATAAGACCAACAAATGATTGTCAAAACAACGAATTATGATTTATTTCATTTCAATAAATTCATCATCGTACTGAAATTGTTTTGTTTCAATTCACACAAATTCATAGACAGATTCGGTTCGATGAATCCCTTCTCGACGAACTGACTGACAGACAAAGTACAGCCTAAACCACTAGGGACAGAGTTATAAAATAAACATACTGAGATATAAGTCACACAATTGCCTTAACTGCTAAGGGCGGGTGAAGCAAAGTAAGCATGGGTCAGCTAGTATTATTTAAAAAACATTGGAAAGACATCGATGGGTTTTTAGAAAACACCGATTTTTCACCCCTATGCCTAACATAAACCATACAGGAGGGAGAAAACACAGTCATATAATAGGTCAACCTGTTTAAATTATTTGCGGATTTTTGAAAATGATTTCCAAATACAAGTTCCTAGCAATTTCCTTAATAGAAAAAGTCCAGTGACAAAATTACCTGCAACAAAAAAGTAGCATTTACACGCAGGCGAACTACCTCGTACCCAAGAATGTACAAGGCAGAGTGTATGTATTAAGGAGCGAGTGAAAATAAGTGTGTCAGGCACGTGGTACTAAAATTTATTCTCATCCAACCGTGCGTACGCTTTTTGTATTACTCAACTTACGCCTTTAGACATTCCAATGTTTTCAATTCATTAGAGCGACCACAGCAGTCCGAGAATGAAATAATAGGAGCTTAAAACTGAGTGAAGCGAAACACGCGACCCAAATACATCTGTACCTAAGTATGCATATAGTATATATGTATCTGTTCCAAAACAGATACTCGTATATGGGTCTTCGAAATGCAGGGTGCTGGCTGGAACAATTTTTGTCTTCCCTTATAAAAATTGTACTCTAGGAGGTTTGTCAGACATTCGCGAGAGGTGGGACCTTAAATAAGTTGTTTGGTGTTTACTGATGTTTGCTTATGATAAATCGATTTCACTATCTACTCGCATGCTTAGCTTTAATTATAACGATAGAGGAGCAGTCATGTCTTTCGTCCATATTGCAAATAATTGTGCACAGATTTATGTCTTTATATAATAAACATACATAAATGTTACAAGCAGTCTGGAATGGATCGCATGATACCCTAATAATATTTCCGGAATTTTTAAGAAAAACTGTTTTCAGAACAGTTTTCTTCTTCACAAATTCTGATTAGATAATCGAATTCTGATTAGATAATCGCAGAAAGGATTAACCATTACCTTAAACAACTTTGTGAAAACGAAATGAGGGTTTTTGAAGAAAACGCCCTCAAAAGTGGGCGTGGCCAAAACAATGCAAGAATGAAATGTGGAGTAAGTCAATATCTTTCTGTGGGAGTATTTTTGAAAATGTTATACACTTGTACTGTTTCGGATTGTACAAAGCTTATATATGAACTTTCACCTTCTTACCTCAAAATCAAAGAGATAACAAATTTTGAAATACAGACAGACAGACGAACGGGCATAGCTAGATCATCATAATGTTCAATGCTGATTACAAATATATGTATATACTTATGGGGGTCTACAGTTACTATTTCTCTGTGTGTAAACGGTTTTTTTTTCTTCGTTCGAAACTCGAATACAGCTTGCATGTTTGGGCGGGAGCCACCGTTACATGATTGAGTTTACTTGATCGTGTTCAGCGAGAAGCTTGTAGAATTATCGGTGATCAGTCTATATTCAGCCAAATCCCTTGGCTCGAACACCAGCGGAATGTTGGACGCTTAGCGCCCATGTACTGTTAGTTTTACCACAAATGTTCAGGTGAAATATATAGTTGTATCCCGCCTGTACGTCTGTTTAATTGGAATACACGTGTAGCAAAGCTCTATGCACTCTTTACCTCTTTCGTATACCTTTTCCTTTCACAAACTTCAAAGAACACAATTCTTAGTGGTGGAGAACATTTAAAAAAAGTATTATCATACAAACTTTGTGTCAAAATTGTGACCCCAAATAACCCTTGGATAAGGCTGAAATTCAACTACCAGCCAAATATCTTCATCTCGCTGGCAGTATTTTATATGATAGATACCTTTGCAAGTTTCCATGGTATTTCGTATCCGAACTGATTAATAATTTCTCCAAGTGTATTGTGCTTGCCACATTGTAGTCCTGTTGCGGTGCGAAGTTTTCATATTTCATGAGTTTCTTTCCAAAATTTGTAAGTATAAAAAAAGGTTCGTAAAAAGTACTTCATGCGATTAATTAATTATTTAAGTAATTACAAAAGCGTTGCCAATGCATTATATTTGGAAAAGAAGCGTAGTAGATTTTCACTTTAGCGGAGTAGATTTGATGAAAAAAATAATATACAGAAAACTTTTTCTGCATACACATCGTTGCATGTTATATTAATTAACGAAAAGATAAACATTGAAATACATACAGTGAGAGTCAAAAATTTGTATACACACAGTACCTTCTAATAGAAAAGCTAATATGCTCTATATCACAAGCGACTTAGAAAAATAATTTGAACACACAAATACAGCTAACAACTCTGTTTTTTTTTCATTATTCATTATAAAATATTATAATAGTTTTTTTTTACAATAGTTTAAAAAAAAAGAATTCAGAAATTATTTACGATAGAAGAAAAAATCATCTAAAAACAGCAGACGAAAATTAGTATACAGCGCAATTTATTTAAATATTCATGAGTAGATAAGTTCCTTTAGAATTTAGTACTTCAATATTTTACAATGCTTGCAACTATTTCGTCACAAGCTGAAGTAGTGCATGTGTAAATATTTTGCCAGTGGACTTGGAATTTATGAAAAAAAATAACAAACCTTGGCGATGTGCGACTTGTGTAGCAGCGAAACGTCGTGATTCTCTCTCTGATGGGGTTCCTGTGTGTGTCACAAATGAGAGAAATAAACATCAGCAAAATAAGCAAGACCAACTGCTTATTCCTTCTCTGACACAAAACTTATCAGCTCGACCATCTAATATTACCCTAGAAATGATATATTCTGAAATTCTCGAAGTAAAAGAAATTCAAAGGGTTCAGATAGAAGAACTTCAAGCCAAAAATAAAGAGTGCGAACAAAGAATCGTTTTGCTAGAGAATAAAGTAAATTTCTTCGAGCAGCAAGCGATTGCTAACACCGTTGAAATCCACAATGTTCCCCCTCAAAGCAACAATGTCTCCAACATTGACTTAGCGCTAAAAATTTTTCGTGATGGAATGAATGTAGGTGTAACAGAGAACGATATTGACTATTGTTACTCAAAAAAAATTGTGAAACGTCACCAAAACACTCACAACAACAATTCACAAAGCTTCATCAATATTCTTCATGTAAGATTTACAACGCGTCATTGCAAAGAAAAAATAATGAGAGCAAAAAAAGAGAAGAAAGAACTGCTAACAACAACTCTACTAGACTCCAATGCGAAGCCTCAAAAGATGTACATCAACGACTGCTTGACCTATCAGACTCGTCAGCTGTTAAAAACTGCAACATCTATGAAGACATCAAAGAAATATAAATACGTCTGGACTAGGAATGGGATAGTGTACATGCGTAAGAATGAGGGTGATAATTTCGTTCGGATTACTTGTACTGACGATTTTAATAAATTATGAATTCTGTGTATAATGTCCCTCGCCAAAAATCTAATGCATGTAATTATCCAGATGTTCCTTTAAATTCCAATGTTACATTTTGTTTACATCAGAATATTCGTAGTGTTAGAAGTAATTTTGTTTCACTGTTAGCTCATATCAATGCACTAGAGAATTTACCAATTGTAATTGTATTGAGTGAAATATGGATTTACGAAAATGAATTGAGTTTATATAAAATTCCAGGTTACTTGTCGCCTTTTGCAAATTGTAATGAGTCTTATCAAGCAGGGGGTGTTATGGTTTATGTAAAAGATGGATATACGTGCAATTGCTCTAAAATTACCTATTCAAGTGCTGATGTTGTTAAGTTGTCATTGGACTATATGAACGATATGTATACATTTCTCTGCATATATAGAATACAAGAAATTAATAAGTCTATTTTTATAAATGATCTTGATGGAATATTAAGTTTATCGAAAGAAACAAATTTGATTGTAGTGGGTGATATAAACATTAACATTTTAAATCATTCCGATAATATTACAGAGAGCTATCTTCTTCTTATGGCATCAAATGGTCTTAAAAGTATTATTAATGAGCCGACTCGCGTTACAGACTGTACTTCGACTTGCATTGACCATATATTTATCAGGGTACACAAAAATTTTAAAAATATTTTGAATGGTACAGTTTATGACTACAAAATTACTGACCATCATATGATCACTCTTAATTATCACATGAATTCAAATCCAAAAAAAATCGATCTTCCAGTAACTAAACAAATCATTGATTATAGGACGTTGAAACAAAGATTAAATTATGAATTTTGGGAACCGGTATATTTAGAAAATAATCCGTCTTTTGCTTTTGACTTATTCCTCGCGATCTTACAAAAACATGTTAAATCTTGTACTAGTGTGTCATATATCTCCAAACGAAAAAAACATTTGAAACCATGGATGACAAACTGTCTCTTAAGAAAAATTAAAACCAAAAATCATTACGCTGTTAAATCTAAAAAACATCCACAAAATATTAGACTAAATACGTACTACAAAAAGCTTTGTAAAAAGACTCAACAAATGATTACAGAAACACGTAATAATTATTATTTAGATATGTTTGAAAGAGCAAATGGCAATTGTAGAAAGGAATGGAGAGTGGTTGACAGTATTTTAGGAAAACGAACAGAACCTACGGAGATATTGGATATAGAAGTGGATGGAGTTAAAATATATGACTCCGTAAGTATTTCCAATAAATTCAATGATCATTTTACTGAAATTTCGGAAAAATTAAAGCCATCTTTTAACCCCTATAGTTCCTGCAACTGCAACTTGCCATCAGATGTTTTAGCTGACAAAGTTCAAGTAAATAGTTTTGTATTTGAATCTATTAATTCTGGTGAGCTTCAAAAGGCTATAATGTCATTAACCAATAAAAATTCGTGTACTAGCGACAAAATAACAAATATTTTATTAAAAAACATTTGTTGGCAAGTGGTAGATGTGTTGGGTTTCGTGTTTAACTTAAGTGTCAGCAATGGATATTTTCCTCAATCTCTTCAATGTGCTGAAGTAATTCCACTTTTCAAAAAAAAAATAATAAAAAAGACGTATCTAACTATAGACCTATATCTCTTTTACCAACTTTTGCTAAGCTATTTGAGAAATTGATTAAGGTTAGAATGCTACATTTTTTGGAACGAAATGAATTCCTTTTTATGAATCAGTTCGGGTTTAGGTCCGGGCTATCAACAGAAGATGCTATTCTCAGGGTGTGCACTCAGTTATATGATAGTTTAAACAATAATCAATCCACAATGGCCTTGTTCATTGATATGACAAAGGCATTCGATATGGTTGACCACCAGATTTTACTAAATAAGCTTTATAATGCTGGATTTAGAGGATCTATTCACAGCTGGTTTAAGACATACTTAATTAATAGGCAACAAAAAGTTAAAGTCAATGGGGTCTTTAGTGAACCTCGTGTTTTAAAAAACGGCGTTCCTCAAGGTTCTGTTATGGGTCCGCTTCTATTTTTGATATATATAAACTCGCTTTTTAATCAGCAGTTGTTTGGCTTAGTTACTGCTTTTGCTGATGATATAACGTTCACATACTCATTTCAAAACGAGTTTGAATGTATTGCTAAAATGGCAGGGGACCTAGAAAAATTAAGGTTGTGGTTTGCCGCTCATAAGTTGATTATTAGCGAAAAAACAAAATTAATTAACTTTAAAATATCGAATAGTGTCTTGTTTGATTATAATCTCTTTTTTCATGGGTATGACTGTAAACGATTTAGTCTTCCGCTCCATACCTGTGGAAAAAGTAATTTTTATAGTAACAACTCATGCTCGAACAATTGTTTTAAAATTGAGTCAGTTAAGAACTTTAAATATCTAGGAGTTTTAATAGACAATAATTTAAACTGGAAGGATCATATCCAAACTTTAAAATCTCATATGAATCTTGTAGTTCGTAAACTGTATCTGATTAAACCCTATTGCTCCAATAAAGTTTTATTAAAGTTTTATTATGGTCTGGCTCACGCTAAGTTGCAATATGGAATTACTAGTTGGGGAGGTTCATATCTTAATGCTCTTAGACCTGTTTTGATTGCACAGAAGCATTTAGTCCGTATTATTTGTAGTTGTAATCGTCGCACTCATAGTTGGCCCCTGTTTAAAAAGCTTCACATTTTACCATTAAGACATTTATATGTTTTTAAGGTACTTAAGGAATTTTTTAAACAAAGCGGAAATATTCCAAATAGAAGCAATCAAACGTACAATTTACGTATTAATAATATGGCTTTTGTTAACATACCGACTGCACGTACATCTCATTTTGCAAATTTTTACAAAGTTAAAGCGCCTATGCTTTTTAATAAGTTACCATATTTCATTCGAATAACTTACAACCATAATGTATACTTACGTAAAATTAAGGATTGGTTATTTAATGTTGATCATGCTAGCATTGAATCTTTATAAATAATATTATCTTAAAATGGCAACATGTAAGACTATTGTAATCTTAATTATTCTTTACTATTAATTAACATCTTCATGGAGTTTTGATTAAATTGTTATTCTTTAATTTATATCATTACTAGTACTTATGTTTTTATTTACACATTAGTTACTGATTTGTCACCCCACATCAGAACTTTAGTTGAATTTATATTTACTTGCGCTGAAATGTCGTTTAACACTAATTTAGGACATTTGTTCCTTAAATTAAAAAACGATAACTATGTTATTTATTTATTCATTTAATTATGTTTATTAAAATATGAGTATGCCAGTTTAAGCTGTAATGTAATGAATAAAAACAATTATATCAAAAATAAAAAAAAAAAAAAAATAAGTGCGTGGTAAATATTTTGAGATTTTCAACTAATAAGTGAGATTTGTATTTACAATGGTGTGACGAAAGGATATGCCAGTAAAAGTGAGAAATTTAATTGTGCAGTATCGGAGAGAAGGAAAAATCCTAGCGGAAATTGCTGATATGGAAAAAAGTAATGCAACTCAACAAAAAATTATCGAGAGGTACAACTTGCGAGAAAATACGGAAACTGCGCAGCGATCTGGTCGCCTTCGCGTTATGACCGATGCCGAAGTGCGAAAAATGGTGAGGCAAGTAAAGAAAACTCTGAAATCTAGTGCAGTGCAAATAGCGCAAGACCTTTCTCAAGAGCGTGGAAATCCAGTAAGTGCCTCAACACATCGTAGACCCTTAAATGCTAGTGGATTACACTGAAGAGTGTCACGAAAGAAACCATGCATTTTTAATATTAATCGTCTGAAACGCCTACTGACGAGAGCAGGTTTGAGATATTTGGTTCAAAACACAGGAATAAGGTCTAGAGATCATCAAATAGGGATCTTCTTCCTCAAAACCTCACTTCCACCGTGAAGCATGGTGGTGGATCATTAATGGTTTGGGGTTGTATGTCTGCTGCGGGAACAGGAAATCTTTTTTTTAAACTATTTTATAATGAATAATAAAAAAACAGGGTTGTAAGCTTTATTTGTGTGTTCAAACTATTTTCCTAAGTCGCTCGTGACATAGAGCATCTTAGCTTTTCTACTAGTAGGTACTGGCTGTATACAAATTTTTGACTCTCACTGTAGGTATTATAGCCTGCCATCGCATTACAAAAATACCATTTCCGCTGGCTTTAAAGGGATGTAAGCAACACCCCGATGGTCTTCTATCAGTCAAAGTTAGATTTTAATATTAAAATGGAAACAATCGACTAAATGTTACTGCATTTTGTAGAAAAAATTTAAAACCATAAAAGTGGAGTAGAACCACTTGCTACGATCGTAGTAAAGTGGCAACACTAAACAATGTTATATTTGCGTACTCTACCTCTCTTTACTCCAATAAGAGATATTTTTAACATTCGTTACATTTGTATATAGGGATAGGGTTTAGGGAAAATTCACTAGCACTTCAATGCACAACATTAATGAATTCTAAACAAATACCTACCTGCACGTGGATTTCTGTTTTTGAATTGCAATTGCGGTTTCATGAACACAATGAAAGCTAATTTTGATACAGACATCCAATATAAACCTTAATAATACGAGTTTGTGGTTGTGTGTACTTAGAAAATTCCTGAAACAGTATTTTGTGGGTTTCCTGCAACTACAGCTTTTGGCATTTTATTCTCAAAATATTCACAGACCAAATGAACCGGTTTTGTTGCTTAAGGTGTTTATTTCCCTGTACCAAACCGCAATCACTGAACTCGAAATTTGCATGTGCATTATGTATTTACACTGAAAGCAAATTACGAGTATGAGATTCACGGCAAGTAGTAATGACAAAGTGGGTGTTATTAAGATCGTAAATCTGTATGTAAATAACTCCCACTATGTGTGTGTAGGTGGAAAGATACTTTCAGCTATGTACTTGTGTGGTGGCTCATGGTTTCGTTTGACAATAATATTCATACATAGAGTACACATTATGTACATACATATGTAACCTTAACAAATCTTTAGATACCAATATAGCTTCGAAGACTCCAAGCATTGTAATGTTGACTATAAATGCCTGTGGTTTGAACGGGTAATTTCCAATGAAAATTTGAAGGATATTCACCAACTGCGTAGGTACCTACAAACATATTTCTTATTCTTATTCTTGGAAGTGTCTGCAAACAATGTTTTTACTTTGATAAAGGAACTTTGAATTGCTTCAAGGCAATCAAGAACCCTATGGTTCCTGAGGTATCTAAGGTATCGTATCGTTATGAGCGATAATTGGTGAACATATGTATGTACATTACAAATAATTTATATATACAAAATATAGTCATCGGTCAGTGAAAAGTCCAAAACCCTTGTTTTGAGAAATTCAAGTTTGCCGTTAATTAATATTGAAGGTAAAAGGGTGTGTAAATACAGTACTACCTCGCTAATTCGAATCCTCGGTAATTCGAACGCTCCAATAATTCGAACACCTATTTTTTCACATTAGGTATCTTGCAATTTGAACACTTGCCAAAATCGGTACTCTGTAATTCGAATTTTTTCGTTTTTTCTTTATTGAGTGCTCTAACAGTTACAGAGTGCAGAGAACAGTTAAAAGTATTTTTCCTAGAAAAATTAGGGGAGGACATTTGCAGAAAAAATACGTGTTAATTCCATTTCAGTATGCTGTGAGTTGATTTTTTTTTGTTTGAGACCAGAGAACATTGAAGGTTTGTGTGCAGTTAGCATTTTTGTGTCAACTGGATTTGGGAATGGTGTGCATTTTTCATGTCAGAAAAAGATTAACTTTTCTCAGAAGCAACATAAGTTTTTAACTTTTAAGCAGAAATGTGAAATGTTGGTCAAATTAGGCAAAGGGAAGGCAGCCAACATTGTAGTACGTCAGTTTGACGTTGGAATATAGGCCGTTCTTCTTCTCTTCTTCTCCTTACGGCGAAGTTATGATCCGGAATAGAAGAAAAATGCTGGTGTTTTTGCATTTCTGTGATCCAGTTGTTTTTTGGTCTGCCTTTTTTGCGCGATTGTGAAGGAAAGTTGATTGATATTGCCTTTTTGACGGTGTTCGAAGGAACTCTTCTTTGAACATGACAATACCAACTGAGCCGCTCGTGCTCTATCTTGCTTGTCACGGGTTCTTTTACATGAAGGCTTCCGCGAATCTTCGAAATTCTCATTCAATTAAGCGTTGTTACTCCTGCTGTCATGCGAAGCATCTTCATCTCAGCTGCCGTTAATTTGCCCTCATACTTTTTGTACATTGTCCATCATTGTGAACCGTATGTGAGCGCCGGACGTACAACTGCGGTGTAGAGCCTTCCTTTCAGCTTAGGGGGCATTTTTCGTTCACAGAAGATAGCGGAGTTTTCCCGCCACTTCATCCACCCTACGCTTACGCGATGATTGATGTCTTCATCACAAGTTGCTTCGCTATTGATCATAGATCCCTTATATTTGAACTTTTCGCACTTGGGTAGCTACGGTACCCATTTCCCTCCAAAACATCCTACCATACATCAAGTGCTCGTTGCAGGGACATTTGATCTTCACTTATGATAGCTCCATCGTCAGCCAGCAAAGAATAACTGATGTATTTTGGGGTCCGTCACTTTTCCTTCAAGCAGATAATGAAGGACTGGAATAAATAGCAAAGAACTGAGGACGTTTCCCTGGTGTACACCGACTTCGATTGGTAACTCTTCGGTGACCCCTGTGGGACATCTTACTATTGTCCTTGCTCCCTCATATAAGTGCATGATCATGCGCACGTAGGTTTCTGAAACTCCTCGTTGTCTTAGCGCCACCCATAAAAGATCTCTTGGTTGTCTATAAAAGACTAACCCGCACTGATCATCAGATAGCCGTATTATTTTCCGCAGTCGGCCATCTAATACTCGTTCAACGATCTTCATGGTGTCTGACATCAGCTTGACAGGACGGTAGTTATCGCAGTTTAGCGTATCACCCTTTCCGTTACGTACATCAAATAAAATTCATTGAACATTTTAGCGCATTCGACTCAAACTGAATCGAGAACTGGAAAACGTGAAACCTTGAAAATGCCAGAATTGAAAAAAATGGAAAAAGCCTTGTTCAATTTGATTTTTAAGCAAGGTGAGACCACTGCACCGATATCGTCTGAGATACTGTCATAAAAAGCTTAACGAGATTTACAAATAATGTCAAAATTTCAAATCCAGCAGGAGATGGATCCAAAAATGTAGGAAACGTCATGGAGTGAGAATTTTGAAAGCAACTGAGGAAAAACTATATGGTGTTAGAATTTCACGAAAAAATTAGTGACATGGGCCTAAAGAAATACCAGGTTTACAGGTTTTTTCAATCTGCGAAGACAAGAAAAAGACCGTTCACTTGATGCCACAGATATGGGAAGTGTTGCACCGATCTGCATAAAGCGATGTATTGTTTGGTACAACGTTGAATCGCAGCAATTGAGAGCGTCTATAAAATTGTTTGGCCTTTTATCAATTGGAATATTTAAGCAATGATTGCAACCACAGTTAATTTAATATTTAAACAAATATCAAGAAAATGAAAGAAAGAAATTTTTACCTGCGCCACATTCTCATTTCGCCTATAAAATCATCAGCACATATTTTGATGTCATTTGGCCATTCTTTTGCAAATACGTTGATAGTGCTACGTATTTCTATTGTTTCCAGCTTAGAACACTTTTCCGGTAGAATATTTTGAATTTTAGAAAGCAGTTCTCGATGGTCAAGAAATCTTGTATTTAGTTGCACCGATAGATGATCCAAAAAAGGAACAAAGATGGACCGACGGAAATATTCTTCAGGACCTCCTTCATAGTTGTCACGGTTCTTTTGTTTTACAATTTGCCGCGGGACTACTAACTGAATATCCATTTTGTCTGCCATTTCTTTAGCTCCAGCAAATATGTTACTGAATCTAACTTCGGAATTTTGACGCATTTCATTTACTTCCTCGTTTAAATGGTTCGCATATTCCATACAGCAGCTGAGGTCACATTCTTTTTTTTGTAAAAATTCACTTACATTTTTCATTAGGCTGAAAATTGGCTTAATCACTGTTAAGGATATTATAAATTGGGAAGTTTGTATAGCAGCAAGTAGGACATGAGGTTTGACTCCTTCGGTTTTCAAATTTTGTCCATCCAGATATTCTAATGAGCAATAGCCATATTCATAGACATCATAGAATAAATTGAGTAAATTCAAATGTTCAATCCAACGCGTTTCGCAAAATTTTAAAAGACGCGTTTGTTTTGCTTTTGGGCAAGATGCCTGAATTTTGTCTTTTAAAACTAGAGCTGCTTTATTAGATAATCGGAATAAATTAACAACCTCTTTAATGGTTCCTATGCAATTTCGTATGGACGATATGTTACAAGCGTGTGTAATGGCCAAATTCAAATTATGATTAGCACAGTGGACGTAAATAGCTTCTGGATACAATGCTCTAACTTTGGCAGCACAGCCGTTGAATTTTCCGCTCATTGACCGGGCCTCATCATACTCTAAACATGTAATGTAATTTATTACCAATCGGCCTAACTGACAGTTTTATTTACTTAGATAGTGTGAATTGTTGACACTTACGAGGGCAAGGTGAAAAGTTCTCGGCCTGACAATGAAAGACTGCGATTTTCAGTTAAAAAATGATTTTATTTTTCTACATAATCTCCCTTGACTTCAACACACTTGGTCCAGCATTTCTCCAACATCAGTATTCCTTCTCGGAAGTGAGAGTCTGGAAGGCTGTGAAAATATTCATCTACGGCCCTCTCAACTTCTGCATTGGATGCGAAGCGCTTCCGAGAAACAAATTTCTTAAAGTTTGGGAACAGATGGAAGTTCATCGTGGTCAGCAACGTATTTACAAGCCCTTTTTTCAGTAATGTCATCAACAGGAACAAAACACAAAAAGTCTTCCCGAATCGTACATTCGTTGTAAATTGTAACAACATAACAAACGCATATTGAAAACTGTTCAATGCCTTTAACATCCGTACTTTCGTCAGCAAAAACAGAAAAATATTGAACCCCCAAAGTCCCTTGCGTTCGCGCATGCTGACAACTCTTTCGCATTCAAAAAATTTACAGAAACGCAGAAGCATATCTCCGCGGTACGAACAACTTTGGGTAATATTGAAGACTTAATTCTAAACTGAATGCTGTGTTGCCGAAACAGTGCGAATTTTAAGAACAGATTTTGCAGTCCTGTGATACGGCGCAGAAGCATGGACGTCATCAAAGGTGGATGAAAACACCCTTGGTTGTTTTAAAAGAAAAATTCTTCAAGTGATTTTAGGTCCTGTTTGTAACGACGGGGAATGGATGAAGACATACAACAACGAACTATTCCGGTTATACTGCTTGGTCCGAAAGGTCTTCGAATCCATCCCGGAGTGACGACGCGGTAAAGGAAGACTTCACCTAAGGTGGCGCACACAACTGGAAAATGACCTCAGCGAACTTCGTGTGCTAAACTGAAGACGGCTAGTACAAGATTGAGTTGATGGTCCAAGTACACCCTCCAAGTACAAGAGCCGTGTAAAGTAAAAGTAGATGTAAATTGTGTTAAAACTCGTTCAGAGGTTTCTAAGTTATGCATGTTATGAAACAATTTTTTGAAAGGCAACCATATTTTTTTCAAACTCCATCATCCATATCTTACCAAAAATGCACACTAAAATTTGTTAAAACTCATTATTAGAATACCAGAACTTTTTAAGACTATTGCTACTCAACCCGCAATATTTCACTCACATTACAGCCGCATTTAATGGATTTTTAGCTAGGACCATCGGAATACTAGACCAGCCCAAATTTTATTAAAATATATTATGTGGTTCTTGAATTAGGAGTACGAGGAGGAGAATAAGAACAATCAGACATACGGATAGACACGAAACAAAAAGTGTTTATTTTGAAATTAAATTTTCAGTTTCCTATCGTTTTTCGAATAAAGAACAATGTTTCTTTTAATGATTTTGTTTAGACCGCATGTATCTTCATACGGACATCGATGCCCATATGACATATGTATTATATAGTTGTACTTTGTAATCTGGACGGACAAGAGAGTGAATGAAGTAAAAAAAGAAAGAAAACAAAAATCCAGCGAGAAGTCCCTGCTATTGATGCGACTTTTAAAAAGATTAAAACTCTTCAGATTAGTCACTTAAACATGAAAGAGAAACTTAAAGCTCCTGATATCAGCTAGTTTCCATATACGAGTATGTATACTGAATTATAAAAATGACTTGCTACTTTTGTCATTATCATTTTTTCATATTACAACTCAGTTGACGATAATATCAGTCAATACCTGACTTAAGAAGTTCCTTTATCAATCCGAACGCTAGCCGTTGGCTTTGGTATTATAATATTTTCGTGTATATTTTGTTCGTAGACTTAGCCGTTTTTAAGATATCTAAGAAAGAAAGTTTGATTTTTTTTTTGAGACTTTTACAAAAAATGTATAACATGAAATCGATGACTGATCTATGGAACTGGGTAATAGAAATTCGGGCAAAAGTGCAAAACAATTGAATGTTTTTTTTTAATTTTTAATTTATTCCAAATTTGCCTTAAATTAATACATACAAAGTATACGCCCTCAAATATTTTAATCATAGCGTTACCGATGGACGGACATAACTGAAGAGATTGGGCTATTGGTACTAATTATTTATGTATGTAAATATATACTCTTAGGAGTCTAGCTCCATTATCATACAAACCATGTATTAAACTTCAACCGTCCCTTGAGTATTTTTCGACCCAAACAAATCTTTCTGGTCAAATAACTTTTAATGTATGACTACCTCAATCGTGTAACTTGATGACTTTAATTAATATGTAAAACTAATTTTTTCCGTAAGCAAAATTTGTATTCTGATTAGTGGTTTTGTCAAAAAAGTAACACTACAGTCCTTTGGATTTAAAATGGTTTTTCATTTGTTTTAGGATTTTAATTCAAATTTAAATAAAAAGTAATAAAGATTGTTTAATGATTTAAATTCTGGGCTATGCCATTATGTATGGAATACAACATCAGTTAAATGGCCGCCACGGGAGTTTTTGAAAACTTTCTTTCGATTCTTGTGAGGTCATTTTCGTATTGCTGCCATAGCTTCACGAATGTTGGTTGTTAAGTGCTCCAAAGTCTGAAAATTGTCTGCATAGATACGATCTTTAGCATTGCTCCATAAAAGAATCCAACGTGGTCAGACAATACGACCTTGGTGGCCAATTGATATTGTCAGATCTTAAATTAAACGGCAGGGGAATTTTTTTCAATAGCAAGTAGTGGTGCCTACGTCGTTTTCAAAAATAATACGGCTCGATCACGCCGCCGGTCCACAGCGCGCACCAAACTGTCACCCGTGGTAGATATGTACAATGGCACACTATCGATTTGTTCGAATTTGGTAATTGTGTTTCGAATTGTTTGTTCAGTTGGGCGATATATAAATTAATATGTACTTTGGCACTAAAAGCCCATACAGGTCCAGGACCTTGCAGCCACTTGTGCAACAGCGATCTTACTCACACTTTATGGCTGCTTCACCAACGACTTGAAAATTCCTAGTCGAAGAAAAAGTTTTCATAAATACCTTTAACAGTTCTATCAATAACAACTCTTACAGCTTTCTATCAACGATATATATACATATTGTAATATGCGAGCCACGGCTCGAGTAGATAAAACGATATTCTGTGAGATTATTTCTATATTTTTCTAGACTATAGAACTATTCAAGTTCACACTATACTATTCTTCGCAAATTCTTTTCTTACAAGGTCTCTTTCTTCTTAAATCACTTTATCTCCTTTCAATTACTTAATTCACAAATCCAAACTAATTACTTCTTCTTGTTTACTCTAAACCTTCAATTTATCACAAAATTACAACTTCGTTTATTATCACTTTTCCGTGCGGTTCGAAAACCAACTGCCTTGCCTCGATCGCCATCTGTCCTTATATAGCCGGATTTCTGATAGCCAGAAACTATCAAATTCTTCGACCACTGGAACAAGAAAATTCTAATGTAATAATTCCAAGATGACAATAATCTCTTGCGGTTTATAATTCTCTCTTAATTCCGTGACGTTGTCTTAGATATTATCCGTCTCTTACCGTGGACACGAACTGTAGACACGAATTGTGGACACGAACCTCGAATAAAAAGACACTTCGGAATGAAATTATGTTCGAATGAAAAGACACTTCGGAATGAAATTACATATGCTCGAATGAAAAGACACTTCGGAATGTGTTGCATCTTTTGAGGGCGTAGTTATTATACCACATTATGTTACAATATGTACGTAGGTATGACTATACCCTCGTGTATTTTGTATGAAAAAAAAGAAAAAAAAAGAGGGATATTATTAAAACCCCACTCTTTTATTGCTTTGACAAATTTTGACACCAATTTCGTTTCCTCATCAGACGCATTTTCATCTGAAAAAATATTCTTGGTCTTCATCGTCACTGAAAGGCTTTTTGTTATCAGTTTCACCTCTGTCACCAATCATTTCTTGGAAAAGCTTGTTCAGATATTCATAGCTTTAAATCTACTGAAAAAATATAAGAAAAATATTTCAAGGATTTCAGTAAACATTATTCTTACCCTCTCCAGCTATAACCTGAACTTCTATATAATAAAATACTTGATTGGCGAAAATATTTATAAAATAAAAGTACTTTCAAAAAAGATTTCAGTAAAAAAACGTGAGACCACGAAAAGGAAATACAAGGATATGAATAGTACCATAGAATTAGGTTGAAAATTAAGTTTAATTAAAGTGAAAATCCAGCTTTGTATAGACAAATAAGAGAAAATAATAAGAAGGCATGGTTCTGAAGAGGCTTCCTTCCACGATGACAAAACCTCTGCGCAATCTTTTCTGTCTATCTTACTTTTCTGGGGTATTTCCGAGTATATAGAAAACAGCATTTATCCAGCCCGTCCCTAAAAAAGGCTATTCCTCCTCCCTGTCCAATTACCGACCCATCGCACTCCTTTCCAAGGTCATGGAAATGCTGATAAATTATCAGGTTATGAATTATCTTGATTCATAAAAACTCGAAAACACTTCGGCGAAACCAAGATGGTTGCTCTTGATATTTCAAAGGCATTTGACAGAGTTTAGCTGCAGACTATTTTGTTGAAAATGCGTGCATATGGCGTCGATGAGTCTCTTCTTTAATAGAATACAAATTAATTTTCGGGGAGATCAATGTAAGTTGACTTGGACGGCTTCAAGCCTGCAATTCACCATATAATTGCTGGTGTTCCCCAAAGCTCTGTTTGTCTCCAAATTTCTTTCTTATTTTTATAAATAATCTCTTGTCTGCAACCTTTAATTCAATCCATTCCTTCGTTAATGACAGTACAGTCAGTTTTCCATATACGTCCTCTAACTCACGTCCTTGTTCTTCGGCCGTAGAAGAGAAACGATGACGTATGTTAAACACATTAAATTCCGGCATGGACAGCATAATCAAATAGGGATCAACCAGCAGAGTGGAATTTAGTGCTTCCAAAACACAATGCTATCTTCTGTCTCTCAACCAAACCATAACCCCCAACCATTATTCATGGTACTCACATCGCTGATACCGAAAGACCTGCTATTCTCGGTATGTGTATTAATAATACATATTCGAGGTCGCTAAAAACGCTGCAAAATGTCTAGGATTCCTTAAGCGGTGCAAGAAATATTTTACCCCTCAATTTATAATGCATTCATCCGCCCAAAACTGTAATATAACGTCAACGTCTGGTCTGGTGCACTCAAGACCGTGCTGCACATTCTAGTTAGGCACACAAACTCGCGTTCAAATGAGTGCTCATTTTTATTACAAACGTTCATTATTATCTCAAATATAAAGCTTTATCGAAATCGTTGGAGCCGTTTTCGGGAAGCCATAGTCCGATATGCAGACTGATAGACGGATGGACAGACAGATGAACAAAATTGCGAGACCTATAATGTTGACAGAAGCATTAAGAGTTTGTCATGCAAAATAGTGCCGAATACTTTTCAACACCAGTATCGATAGAATTTTTAAAAATGGCCCTTTTTTCCAAAAAGTAATTCTTTATCGTACACGTTTGAAATATTTTCTGTGATTGTTTATAACATATCGACGGTAAGTTTGAAACATATAGGTAGTTGGCAACATAGAGAAGTAATAACAATAGTCCCAAAAACGTATATACATAAAGGGTGTCCCAAAATTCACACAAGTAGTAATTTTAATAGAAAACACAGGTTCTTATTTAAAAATTGTAAATGTTTTATTGATTTATAAAGTATACAGTATAGGGCTATGTATGGAATAGCATATCGAGCAAATGGCTTCCACGGCTTTGCTGACACATACACACTATTTTGTCGGTTTCAATTTGCTCCTTCAATTAACTGTTATTACCTTGTGGGGGTCCTTCGCTACGACGCTCGTGGGAATGATACAACGTGAAACTCCTTTCGGTTTTAAGTTTTATTTTCCTTGTACATAAATTTGCACGTGTGCAGCTGCGTGCACCCAAAAGTATGGTTGCGGGGAAGCCGCCTAGTTTTAAGTTTCTCTATACTAAAAACTGCAGTGAAGCCGCCAAGAGAAAAAGAAAGAATGAATGGCAAAAATGGCTGCCGAAAAGTTCTTGGCTATTTCACCATGTGATTTTTGTTTGAAAAATCGGCATCCACTTGTTGTTGTTCTATAATCCATTCAACAAACTCTCTTCGCTATACGTGGTCAGTAGGCTTCAGTTCTTGAGTCAGTTGCACTTCGTATGCATGAAGATAAAAATCGTTTGTGAAAATACGCTGTAGAGAGCTTCTCGAAACGTCCAATTCTTGCCAACGGTGCCGAATTGATGTTCCTGGACTCTCCACAATACTCTCACGAACTGCTTCAATGTTTCGTGTTAAACTGCTTGTTGAAGAACGGCCAGTGTGTCTAAGATCACTAATTGATTCAGTCTCTCTGAATTTTAGAATTCATCTCTTCACAGTTGATGAAGTTAAATAACTATTCCGACCATATTTTGAACAAAAATTGCGAACTGTAGCTGTCAAATCTCCATTATTTTTAAAATATTGCTCAATAATGAAAACGCGTTGTTCTTACGTGTAGCACTCCATTTGTAATAACACTGAACTGTCAGCTGTCACGCTGTCCTCTTTTTTTGTTGGTAATAGTTTACCACGCAAATGGCGCAAAATTCAAATCTTGCGTGAATTTTGGGACACCCTTTACTAAACTATGCTACATATATTTTACAAGATCTTCAGTACTACAAGTTTAGTTTGAAAAATAACTTTAACTTTAAACAGGACACTTATAAATATTAAATTTAGGAATACATGATAAGGTTAAATATTAAGAAAATATTTGTCTTGTTTATATTTAAAACCACATTTTAAACGAAAACTTTAAGCTAAGATACATAGAGGGCGAAAAGGAAAGACAGATGTAGTGGTTAAAAATTCAGTTGGTATTAAGGACAGAAACTATGTAACCAATGGGGTAGTCACTACAAATTCCCTAAATTCTCTCGACATTTTGGTGATGTACATACTCGTACCACTCTATCATCATATATTCATGTTGCATTTGAGATACAATAGAATTGTTAATTTCAATTGCATCCATCGCTACCATCAAACATATTTTTTTCATTTCAGAAGGATATACCTCGTTTTGCAGACGGTAAAATAATCGATCAATAGTTCCTGAAACGAAAAGTCATGAACAACATTTGAAAAAAATGAGACCTTTAATATGTCATCAAAATTTCTATTTATATTAGTCCACCCAAAAAATGTTCACTTAACTTAAAGTAAGTTTCACTTGTAATTGAAAATATTACACTTATTCATAAATAATAAATAGGCTATGCCACTTACTTTGAAAATCGTTCATTCGGTGATGAATATTGTACGTGTCTATAAGAGAAATAAATCAATAACTCATCAAAATGACGTGAATAAAAGTGTTCATTCATTTGGCTTTTGTATAAAATATTTCACTTTGCTCTTACTGGTAGTTCATTTGTACCTTTGAGACACGTGTGGCACCCAATGCGTGATATAAAGTGATGATGTTTTCCCCAACGGCTCCTAAGTACATATCACATGCAGGGATAAAACGTGGGATCACATACACATCAAAAGACTTATTGTGTCATCGTTGTCATAAGTTTTTTCTTACATTAGGTTCATATCAAAAATAGACTGATATCAAGTAAATTGCTTTAAATGGTGATGGTTTTTGCTACCCCGCATTTTTTTAACGGTTGACATATTCCCAGATAAAATTTCAGTAATCCCGAAAAGTTGTCACAACTTATAATTCTATTTAGATTTATATAAGTCTCCTTTTGTTACTACAAACGTGCATGCGAAATCTGGTATCGTTTTCAATAAGACTATTTTGACTTGCTTAAGACATCCCGGTTTGTATTTTTATCACCATGTTGTGCCTACGCGCTGTCCAGTTTAAAGCGCGGTGAATGCTTTTTATTCAATTAAGACTTATTAAAAATATATTTTAATTATCCCTTCTCGTTAAATCAGATAATAATAAGAAGCTATGTATTGTACATCAGGGTGCACAGTCGTGCTCTGCCAAGTTCTCCAGTAAATTGTGCAGTACCACCTTATTTACACGAAACAACTTAAGAATACTTTACTACCAATAATATGAATCATTCTAAATTTGAAGTTTCTAACTTAAGCGTTTAGCGAGATAAAAGCCTTCAAAAGAATCATTTTTTTGGGACTGACTGGCTTATCATGCACACACTCACTGATCATCAAAACCCCCTAAGAGGGTGATTCCCATGAACATATGAAGAACCTTGAAAATTAGTACAGAGGTATTACTTGGGCTGTAGACAAAGCAACAAGTGCACGAAATTACACTTTGGGAACCTGTAATAAATAAAGTGCTTTGCTGCATCCTGCATTTTGAAATTTGAAAGTTTATCGGAGTAAGGTTCTGCTACACGGTATGTACTATAAACTTAAATACGTAGACACACACTAACAAATTGTACTTAATAGATACGATCAATTTCCTTTATAACACCCTGTAACACACCATACTCTGTGTTGTAAGTGTGAAAAGTTTTATCTTTTTACGTATTCAGAAATACCCTGGAAGGAAACACATTGGAAAATTATAACAAATAAATGTTAAAAAATATTTTATTTGGCACCCTGTTATCTTAAAATCTAAAATTCGTCTACGTTAGGTTATATCTTTTGAGCTATGCTATATGTGCACTACTCGTAAGTTGTATCTTTCTAGGTAGTCCCGGAAATGGTGAAAAACACAAGTTGGGACATTTTATTTAAGAGACGCAGAAGTGTTATTTTTAACACCCTGTATTTCGAAAATTGAAAATTTATCCCCACTCTGTTCATTCTCATAGTTCAATCTATAAGTGTACAAAGTTTCATTTTCAAGGTCATTTGAGCTCTCCTGAAATTGTAAAAAGGAGTACACATGCACTGGCAAATGATATTAAAATTATTTTTTATATTTTTTTTTGTAACACCCTATATTTTGGAAATCCGTATCTGTAAAGTTATATCCCGTAGTCTTTGCGGTAAATGTGAAAAGTTGTGTTTCCAAGTAATCCAGAGTTTCTGCAAAGTGTGGAAATATACAAATGCTGGGAAATCGTGAAGCACTCTATTTCTATATTTGGAAAAAGCACATAATCGGTAACGTTCCGTACCGTGGTCTGTACTAGAAGTGTGCATTGTTTTAGCTTTGTAGGTTATCCGGTGGCTTCCGAAGAATTCAAGAAGGAAACACAAGGAAATGACGATGTGTGTCAAGCTATCAGTAGGAGATAAAGCTCCTTAGGAATTGTGAGTCTTCAGTTTGCGACAAAAAATTGAAAATAAATTAGTTAAACAATTCTTGCCAGGACATGTTTTGTTGAAAAGTGAATAGTTTTGGAGGAAATGACCAAAAACCTTATTTTGACCTCCATTGGCTTGAGCACAACTATTTTTATATAAAATTTTAACTAAATAATTTTAATTTCTCAAATATCTAAAATAACTGCGAATGCGGTTAGTCCATTCTGTTACGCTGCGAAACATGGTAGCAGCGCTAAGTTCCTTTATTTCACCATCCACTAAGCAAACTATCTGAAAAAATTACGATCAACAGTGAGCAAGTTTCCTTTGTATTTCCTCACTGCTGTAAAGTTTGATACGTCCATGCATCTGCGACATATAGCAGGACTGGGATGATGAGGGTCCTATATAAAGTCACCTTAGATGTCCGTGAAACAGAACCTCTGCATCTCTGCGATGGTGTCATTATTTGAATTTACAGCGGTGGACAAAGTCCGTAACTACCTCAAAAATGTAGCTCTCTATTGTGTTACTCTGATCAAGTCGCCGATGTTAACTGATCTTTTTTGGTGACAGTATATATTTTGTTTTACCCTCGTTAACCTCGTTCGCCGCTTCTGTTTCAATTCCCACGAAAGCGCCACTTCTGCCAACTATGTCAATGTTGGCAGAGTCCGCGAATAGTTGTATAAACATTTGAAAGTAAGCACCTCTGATATTATCTTTTAAGGTATGATGTTAAAGAAATTACATGACATGGCGTTGCCTTGTTGTAGTCCCTTTCTGACATCAAAAGCCTCGGTGATATTGTTATCGACCTTGACAGAGCAGCGTGCATTCTCCATCCTCATCTTGCATGGACGGCCGAGTTTGGCAGGGCTTTGTATAGATTTTCTCTATTGACGCTATGATAGGCGCTTTAAAGTCGATGAAAAGGTGGTGAGTAACAGTTTGGAGTTCCTGGGTTTTTTGCAAGATCTATCGCATTGTGTTTATCTGGTCTATAGTGGACTTTCCTGGTCTAAAAACACACTGATATAATTTAATCAGATTGTTAACAAAAGGTCTAAAGTATTCACATAAAAACGCAGATAGAATCCTATATGCTATGTTGAGGAGACTAATATCTTTGTAGTTGGCACAGTTCAGAGGGTCTCCTTCCTTGAGGATATGGCAAACGATGCTGAAGTTCCATTCATCGGGTATACTTTCATCCGACCATATCTTACAGATGAGTTGAAGTAAGCTCCGTACCAAAATGCACAACTGCTTTAAAGGAAGCTTGTTGGATTTAAGCTTAGATATTGCTATCTTCACTTCTCTTTGGTCAGATGGACGAAATTGATGATCATCATCGTACGGGTTGAATGGAGCATTCTGCCTTGCAACGAAATTTTGGGCATCACCGTCTCCCGCAATCACACAACGGAAATCGTTGTTGCTGGAGATTTAAATGTTCACAGCATTTGGAATGGTGGGAAATGACTTCCCCACTCTGGACCAATAACACCTGAAGATCTTTGCACATAGATAGTGGTGCAGAACATTAAAAAAACAGTCGGCAGAAGTTATCTTTTCAAATTCTCAGTACCGACTTTGACTCTTCTACTAGATTTTCTTTTACACCCCTACCTCCTTCTGTTTGAGCTTTGGTTTGCCTTGGTTTGCTCTTTTTACATTCTGGTAAAACTTAGCGTCATTCCTCCTAAAACACCTCTCCATTGACTCGATCTTCCGTTTTTCATATTCTTCTTTTTCTTCTTTCTCAGAAGCTTGTGTCCTTCCCTTCTCTTCTGCTTGTAAATATCGTAGGCTCCTCTCGTCACTCTTCATCAATCTAGAGTTTTCCTTGTGGTCCCAGCACATCAGAAGTGGCGTTCTTGATGGTTTGCTTATAATGATACCACTGTCCATTTCCGGAGGTATTTCCAAAGATAACCTCGTTTCCAATTTTTCCATTAAAATCGCCAAGCACGATTTTAATGCCATAACATGATTGTAAGTCCTGTAGAGGAAACTCATAAAAGCAAACCTTGGTCACGTCATTCTTAACCTCTGTGGGAGCGTGAGAGCTTATCTGAGGCTTGTTGTTGGTTCTAATTTTTCTAAGAGGATTTTTGGGAAAGGCATTGTACACAGAAAGCGAGGAACATTTTCTAAATCATTGCTTCGAAAAAAGATTCAACTCGAAGTTGATAAGCAGAGAAGAGAATGGAGCTCCTCGAAGTACCAATTTAAAAGAAAAACACCATAAAATGGTACACGGACGTGATCCTCGATTTAGTTAAATTTTCGGAATAGCGAACAGCAAAATTGTTGCACGTACACTTTTAAATAAATCTATAGCAGATGAAAACAAATGCGGTTTTCCTCATCCATTGATTCTGTGAGCTTTCGTTTTCAGTCCTTTTACTTCAACGGAAAAATATGCTTTTGCTGTGAAAGATTTTGAAATGGTCCGATTCAAAAATCCTCAAAATGTGTTGGAGTGGGGATAAAAGAGTTTAGCGATACACTGATACTTCACTTTAATACTTCACGGAGAAGGAGGAAGGAGGTAATTGACTTGACTTTATCTAGTAGATACTTCAAGTCAATTACTAACTGGAGAGTTCTGCCGGAGGTGATCTTATCAGACCATAGATATATCACCTCCCAAATCAAATGCGAAACTATAACTTTGCATGAGAGGAGGAATTCGCTGGAAACCAACTGGGTACGCTTTAGGACAGAGCTAGACAAATCTGTCAAAACTCCACCTAAATTCAGAAGGAGACAAAAGGTAGAAGATGCTGTTCAAGACCTAACTAGTACCCTCACCATAAACTAACGAACACAGTGACAAAGAGTCCATATATATCGTCAGTTCCCTGGTGGAACCCAGAATTGCAGAGACTAAGAAAGGAAATCAGAAAACTTATAAATTGGTCACTAAAAACTAACTTGGAGGGGGGCTGGAATTTGTTCAGGTCGAAGCAAAAAGAATATAAAAAGTTAATTTGGAAATCGAAACGTGCTTCCTATAGAGACTTTTGTGAAAAAATCGAAACACTTGGTGCAACCAGTAGATTGGTTAAAGTTCTGCAAAAGGGCAAACTGACCAAACTGGAATCACTTAGAAAATCTGAGGGTACCTTCACTGAGATGAAAGTGGAGACTTTCAGTCTTATGCTAGAAATTCACTTCCCGGGAAATCACATAACAACTAGATCACAGCTCGTCCCGCTCACCCAGGCTGAGCTGGATCTAAGTCAGAAAACTCAGAACAGATGATATATTGCATCAGGTGTGGTAACGGATGTCTTCAAGTCGCCGGATATCGATAGACTAGTTGCTCCTTACTCTGAAAAAAATCTTCTCTGCTGGACTGGCACTGACATATATTCCTACACCCAGGCGAACAGTTAGAGTGGCTCTTATACCAAGAACCGGTAAGGATAACTCTCACTCGCCAAGAATTTCAGACCTATAAATCTGACTTCTTTCTCGTTGAAAAGCATGGAAGGACTAGTTGAGATTCACGTGCGCAAAGTTGCTTTGAGGATGCATTCTTTGTCGGAGATGCAGGAAGCCTATAAGCGCGAAAAATACTGCGAGGACTGCGCTTTAAAATCTGGTTGCTATCTCGTTACAAACAACTGTAACTGTTATTTAGATCTTCACTCTACAGCTTCGCTTAGTTACGTCAGAGTTCTTCTTTAAATGGCTAAAATTTATCGTCCGCTAGCAATTAATTCACTACTGCTTTATTTACAGAAGCCCTAATGCGGACAGCATCTTAACTTTCGACGAATTTGATGCGATGTCCGTTTCCATTACTAGAATTGTCTCTTTGTCCCTCGTACTGAAATCGTCCTTGCGGGCGATTTCAATATACACAATTCGGATTGGCTTCAACATTATTCTGGCCAGACAACACCCTAAGGAAAGTATGTTGAACTTTTCGCTGAGGTAATCAATTTGACGCAGCTTGTAAATGAGCCCGCACTTTCACCGAATATTGTAAGTCATTCCGCCAACACTTTGGATTTGTTACTTACTTCGTACCCTGATAAATATACCATTGATGTTTTAGCGCCTCTAGGTCGGTCTGACCATAATAAATAAATAAAATTCTAGTTCTCTGACCACCCAGTTATAAAAAAAACTCTTAAAAGAAAAAGTCAACTGGAACGGCCTTAATAGCTCTTTAGGAGTTTCAACTGGTATCTACTCGTATGCTTCCTCGATAGCAAAGTGGATTCCGCTGCTGATATGATCACTGACACTATTCTTTTATGAATGAATAACTTTATTCCTAACAGAGTAAAAAGCATTAAACCTAAGGCAAACTGGTGATTTGAACAGAGCTGTAAAGAGGCTATCAGGTTGAAAGAAGTAAGATTTCGACCTTATAAAGCCTTATAAAGTTGAGGAAAACCGAAAGTTGAGGAAAGCCAGTAAAGACTGCAATGCCCATATTTGACGTGGAAAATTCTTACATGACCAAAAATTGAGACAAAAAATCCTACAAATAGCTGTATTTGAGAGCGTCAAATTTTCCATGAGACAAGTCCACTTTCGCACTCGTTGCAGGAGTACTCAAAGGTTTTAACATAAACAAATCTGCTGATCCAGATGGTATCCCCCCCCCCCACATAGTTTTGAAGAGGTGTTCTTCTACGCTGGCGAACCTTTGCGTAAGCTTTTCTGTCTATCCTACTCTTCAGAGCTCTTTCCAAGTAGATGGAAAAGAGCACTTGTCCAACACGTCCCTAAAAAAAGGCGAATCTTCCTCCTTGTCCAATTACCGACACATTGCACCTACGTCCCTTCTTTCCAAGGTCATGGAAACGCTGATACATCATCAGCTTATGAATATCTCGATTCACGAAAACTTCTTAATGACGTATGCAACAGGTCCACTGGTGATTTGATTGCATATCTCACCGAGAAGTGGAATCAATCTTTCCACCACTCCGGTGAAACTAAGATGGTTACGCTTGATATTTCAAAGGCATATGTCATCGATGAGTCTCTTCTTCGATGGATTAGAAATTACATTTTGAGGCGTTCAATACAAGTTGTCTTGGACGGCTTCAAGTCTGTAATTCACTAAATAAATGCTGGTGTTCCCTAAGACTCTATTTTATCTTCGATTCCATTCCTTCGCTGATGACAGTACCCTCAGTTTTTCATATTCGTTAACTAACTCACGTCCTTCTTCTTCGGCCGTAGAAGAGGATCGGCAACGTATGTTAAACACATTAATTCCGGCCTGGCTATCATAATCAAATGGGATTTAACCAACAGAATCGAATTTAATGCTTTCAAAACCCAATACTGTCCTCTGTTTCTCAAGCTTCGAATGCACATCAGTTCAGCCTTAAGTCCTACTTCGGTCTTACTGTAAAATACAGGAATCGTTTATAAGCCGAACGACACGAATGTGGAATGATCGACCAGACTCTGTATTTCCCCATCACTAAAACGTTCAAACATTTAAAGCCAACGTATACAGGCTTCTCCTCTGCACCTCTTCCTCATGTTCCTAAATTCGATTTGCCGAGCGCAAATTGAAAAACAAAAAAAAAGCTCCTCATTACTGAAGCGGTTACTCCACTTTCTCCGGAAAACAAGGCAACTCCATTAAGATGGGCGAAACAGGGTTTGCTTCTGGTAGTACAATGGTCAGTTGCATCTGAGTTCTCCAGTGCAGCGTTTCCTGACCCTAAAAAAAAAAACAAATGAATAAATAAATAAATAATCACTGCCGTAAGAATACCACATAAATCATCATATCATGCATTTATTACAAGCAGGGCTTCTGTCCACAAACCAGCAAAATCGATTAATGTAAATTTCGGTGCAAAACCAATGAATACCATTAGCAATAGTTAAAATAATATTATATCTACACCAACAAAACCTCCATTACATATGCATATAAAATGATTTAAAAGATTACTACAGAAAGTATAGGGCGGTTAGGAAAAAGGAACATCTCATTCCATTCAATAACCACAGCCTCCATGACTCCAAATTCCCAACTTAACTACATACAAGACGACTATGTTTAACTAGATACATATATTCACCCAACTTATTTCCCAAGGTACGTATTTAAGCAACTTAAACTATTTAAAGCAGTCACACATGTGTGGGGGTATAATGTATTAAGTTCTTTCCTTTGACCTAGATAACGTGCTATTTATTTATAACACAAATACACACATTTCGTTTCAGGTAAAACAGTGGGTGGAAAAATCAGCTGGTGTGACGGAAATATTACACAAACTGAAAACAAGTATAATAAACTGTATAAACGTGGGACTTTGCCTCTACAACAAGTTTCTACCTCGTAAACTCGGTACCTACATCACATAACTTCCTGGCAAACTTCATCAAATTATCTACAACAGCACATTACTTTAAGTGACATTCCCCTGCCGTTAATCTATTGTGTGCAAAATATCCATCTCCCAGCCACTCCATCAAAAACTTGTCACTTTTTACAGTTGAGTCTCAATAAGGACACGATTTCTTTGCAAGGGAATGATCGAAGAGGGAAGTTAAACTTACGCAAAGGTAATTGCCGTCACCACCTTTACTTTGTTTTCCTTGCTGTTGTTAAGACTCTATTTTTATCACTTTATAATTCTGTAGATAATTTAAAAAAAAAAAACTAATAGGTACACCTATATTATATTTGCAGGCTATCCTTGAAGCCGGCCGCTAAGTTGAAAGAGAGAATTGGGATGTCATTAAAATGGATCAAATTGCTAACGCAAAGTAAGTGAGTCGACAAATGTTTCGATTGCATCTCGATTTGAATTTATTGTTTTATTCTGACATCGGTTTTTGTCAGTGGCGGTGGTGGTACTAAGGAACAAAATTTCTCCATTAGGTCGAATCATTTGGGGAAAATGATGGCAAACAATAAAAAGTTTTCATCCTGTCATAGGGCTGTTGACCCCTTGTCATCGGGGATTATTTTATCTCTTTTTTTTTCAATTAGGGTTTAATCATTGTTCACATCATTAATGGAATATTTTTGTTTGTGTTTTATGGCACAGAAGTTAATCACATTAACGTTTAGCAACACATTTCAATCCGAAGGGAAGGAGTGTTATAGAAAGTAGGTGGTCTTAATGTTATAAAAGCATGTAATAAAGTATTTTATATTAGTGTGTCCAACCTTAGAAACGGTTGTAGGTATATAGGTACATATTATATACTGAAATGAATGAATGAAACGATTTTGAAAAAAATGGTCCTCTTGCACATAGAAGTGGTGGCTGATATAAACGGTGGATAGGAAGTTCAAAACATACTAACTTACATATGTACTTTGAATACGATACCGCCCGGAGTGGACCAGGACCAATATCGTCGACGTATGCAAGCAGTTGAAAAGAATTTTGAAAAATGATGCCTCTGGTGTCAGCTTGCTAGTTAAAGAGTCGCAGGATATCGTATCGCCTTGCCTTAGACCGTTTCTGATATCACACTGTTCAGACAGATTTTTAACGACTTTGGCGGAGTAGGGTGTATTCTCCATCGTCATCTTACATAAATGGGCGATCTTAGCAGGGATGCTTAACCTATACATAGCTCCGTATAGCTCGTCTCTGTGTATGCTACCATAGGCGATTTTAAAATCGATAAAGAGATGGTGGCTATCTATCTGAAATTCCTGGGCTTTCTCCTAAATCTGCCGTGGTGTGAATATTTAGTCGATGGTAGACTTTCCTGGTCTAAAACCGCATTGGTACGGACCAATAAGGTTGTGACGAAAGTTTTTAGGTGTTCACACAGCATACTAGACACGATCGTGTAGGAGACTAATACCTCTGTAATTTGCGCGGTTTTGTGGATCGGGCATACGATGAAGAGATTTCGTTCATACTCTCATGTGACCAGATTTTACAAATGATGTCCTGCACGATCTTAAGCAAACCATCAGCTCCAGCAACCTTGTTTAATTTGAGCTTAGATATTGCTATCCTCATCTCATGTTGGTCGGGTGGACGGAAGTGTTGACTGTCATCGTCTAAGTTGAATAGTTCATTCTTCCGGACAACGAACTGTTGGTTTTCAACGCCGTTTAGCAGTCTTCAGAAATTTTCTTTCCAGGTTATGATTATGTTTCGCCCCGATGCAAAGTCGATTAGTCTGAGTCCGTTTCTGGGGGTATTGTCATGTAGGCTGTACTTTTCGAATGTACTACCAAAGTTGCTCTCCTTTGACGTCGAATTTTGGACATTCATCATATGTCCAGTCTAGAAGCATTCTTTGGTTCTCCTCGGTGGGAGAGTGAGCAAATATCAACATGATTTATTTCAACTCGATTTGAATGCGAATTGTTATAAGACGCTCTCTTATATGCCTGAGGCTCGAGACTTCTTATCTAAGACTCCCTACAAATCCACAACCCTTGCTGCATTTGCCGCAATAAATGTCGCAGTTTTTCATCCCATCAAACTTCCTAGACGACAGTGTTATCTTTTTTGCAGTCCATGTCTTCACAAGTTGTTCGGATGTTAGTTGCCTAATGATGGTCCGAACATTCCACGTGCATGTTCAAAGGTCATTATTCTTATTTCGTTTGCAGTGAAATTATCCTAATCCCAGGCTTGTGGCTGCTTCCCAACTATATTCCTTTTCCTTGTTAGGTCAGTTATAACCCCGACGCACAACCCCCAACTTGGATGGCCAGATCTTTATTTACAATCCCTAAGACAAGGGGCCATTGGCCCATTAAGGATTCATCTGTCACCATTTCATTTCCAAAACCCTGACTCGATCTTGAAAATCCTTATAAATCTGAACATTGCATATATCCAAGTAGCCCGTATAAGCTGAGCACTAAATAGTTCATCCTAATTGGAACTGTCGATGCCACCGTTGACTGCATCTTGAGAATTCTTCCGCTTCTGCCTGACCCCAGGGAAAAGTTTCTTAATGGGAACACTCTTCCTCTTCTTTCTCGTTAGCTGCCACCAACGACCTCGCAAATGGGTTTCTTCAGTCGAGGTACTAGGCACCCAGAGTTCACCGCGTGGAGATAAGGGCAAGAGTTGGTAGACCCGTGGTTGATTTGGGGAAGCCTGTAGACGATTGTTTCTCCTTTAACGTATCTACCAGTTGAATATTCGAAACTAAGATTACGAAAAAGGATTGTAAAAAATATACATACATACTTATATATTATATTTATAGAAAGAGTCTTGAACGAAATATAAAATAGATTTGTAAAAAAAATGTTGCTGAGATTTCCCTGAGAATACTCGTACTTCAGAAAATATTTGGATTCAAAAATTACTTAAGTGCTTAACACGATTACTTTTTTTTGACAGCATCTTCATATTTTATTCAACAATTTATACACTATAATTTTTCTCTTATACAAAAATAGAGCTAACCATTTTTATTTCTTCATTTTTATTAAAAATCGTACGAGACCGAGTCTAATTCAAGGTTTCTATTTCTTTTGTTATTCATTTTGCCTCCCGAATTTGCAGTTAAAATTTTAACAGACCAATGATTTTTGTTTTTAAAAAATGCAATTTAGAAATAATTTTTTATTTTTATTTTTTCCTTTAAAGTGGCTCCAAGCCAAGCTCGGACTCCTAGGTATTAGGGAAAAAGCACAATTATTTCCAAATGATATATTTATTACACAGTTCCAAATTAAAATTTTACAAAAAGATTCACTTATTTTACAAAAATATAATCCGTAACATAAAAAAAGTAAAAATAACAATGCGCAAGCCTAATCAGAGATCTGGCAACAATGTTTGAGATCTTCATACTTTGACATTTGAATCGCTACCATCTTCATAACACATGTTCTTTGGATTTATTCAGAGGAATTCCCTATCAGTAAAGCTTTAAGTTACTGTAATGAAATTATAAAACTCTAAATGTTTTTGAGTGAGAAAATTAATTATCAAATATTCGCAAGATGGAAAATCTGTGCGAAATATAGCGAAAATCGTCAATACAAGTCGTTTGGTTCTGGTGGCAAACCATACAGTGCCGTTCGAAAAATTTTGGTCAAACTTTTTTTTTTCGAATTTTCGCAAATTTGTTGCAATAACTACTTATTTTTTAATGAGGATTTGATTTCTTATGCGGTTTCAATCGTTTCATGATACATTTAGAGTGTCAACATTTTTTCACACGCGGTCACGGGAGCACAAAGTTGTTAGACCGAAAAATGGGTTTTTTTGGTACCTGCCTCATTTTTAAGGATTAAAGAAAAATGCTTTACTGGTGCAGTATTTTTGTTTTTTTTATTGCTTCTCAGAAACATTCTCTATCTAATTAGTACTTTGTTGGACCTCCTCTTGCATAGGTTTTTCCATGTGGAAGCAGGTATGGTGTTCCAGGTCCGGATAAGTAATTTTTTTAGGTTTTCAATTGACTCTGTACGCTTCTTCGCAACCTTAATTTTCATTATTGACCAGATATTCTCAATTGGATTGAGATTTGGACTGTACTTTTTGGAAGTACTTTCTAAAATAAGAAATAAAAAAAAAATGCAAATATCATTTTTAGTCATTAAAGTTCCAGCTTATTTAAAAGCTTGATATTAGTCTTTCATATTAAAAAAAAAAACAAAGTCATACTTACAATTTTGGCTGTATGTCAAGGAGCATTGTCCTGTTGAAAAATGAATCTGCAAGTGTCACCAAAAAGCTCCAGCGCAGAGAGCTCTAATACATTTTCCAGAACCCGTAGGTAAACTTCTGCAGTGATTTTCGATTCTAGGAATACTATTCTACCTTTTTCATCTCCAGAGAAGCATCCCCAGACTATCACACCTTCAGTTTTGGGGGGCTTCCGTGAGATGCATTCGGAGCTCAGTCTTTCCTTTGGTTCTCTTCGCGCAAGAATGCTCCCATCTCCAACATGCAGCCTAAACTTTGATTCGTCGGAAAAGATAACATTTTTCCACATATCTTAAGTCCAATTAAGATGCTCTTGAGCCCAGAGCAATCGTTTTTCTCTGACTCTTTTTGGAAAATCCGGCTTCAGTACTGGCTTGAGTGCTCTAAGTCCAGATTTCACGAGCCTTTTCCTCACTGAGCTTGACGAAATTATTTTTAAGTCTTGAACTGATGACGACGGCTGTACAGCACCAAAAAACGATCTTCCACTGGGGTCGTCTTTTTTGGCCTCCCTGAGCTTTTCTTTCTGCTGGTAGTCCCGGTCTCATGATATTTTTTTTTATTTTAAAACTCATTTTGGTTTTAAGTTTTATTTTCTTCGTAACAAATTTACACGTGGTGCAACTGTGTTCACCCAAAGTATGGTTGCGGAGAAGCCGCCTAGGTTAGTGTTTTTCTATAGGTAAAAACCGGAACGTGACTGAACCGGAAGCCGCCAAGAGAAAAAGAAAGAATAACCTGCAAAAATGAATGCTGAAAAGTTCTTAGCTTTTTCACCATGTGCCAAAGTATTTTTCGATGAAAATTAAACGATAACGCCACTACTCAGTTGTCAGTTCTGTTCGTTATGTGTTGTTTGATGGCGCGATTACATTCCTGCCACAGACTCACCTCGGGGTGATGAGTGGGGGGCCTCAAGATCTGAGTTTTGTTTTTGGTGCGAAATGTTGGTTCCAGGAATAGTTTGGGAATTAGTAGTCGATCTGCGTTATGAAGACCCCTTACTACCAGGAGTGACTGGACTTTTCGGATTCACCATTAGCGACTGACCTACATTTTTTGGTCCCTCAGCCAACACGGCACGATTTGAATGACACCATTGATTTAGCCCAAAAGAGAAAAGGAGAAGTAGACAGCAATAAAATGATGAACAAGACTACATTTTGGTATAGCCATATCTAAGCTTGACAGAACAGGCAATATCCTTTAACATTATCCTGAACATTCAACCTTTCGATACAATGCTACCTGCCCTACAATAATTTGATCTCCATATTTTAAAAATCAAAAAACATGAAATTAATTTAAAATCTTTTAGCACCTTTAACATTATATCTGCACTCTCACAATCTGATTCCCATATACCTATACTACTGCATATGCATTCGGTACTTATACTTGTGCATACGAAAAGCTTAATCAATAAAATATTCCATACCACTTATACTTATACCTGTTAGCTGATTCCTCACGGTCGTGATGAAAATCAAGGATAAGCTGCCGTATCTCAAGTATCATAGAAGTTATTCCAAATTTATTTTTCAAGAAATAGTTAATGGAACGTGTTAGGTGAAGGAGCCTTGAGAAGGATTGAATGTTTATTTAATTTACGCAAGAATGTCTTTGAATCCGAGAACGTATCGGTTGTTATTCTTATTTGTATTTTTGGCTGAATTGTTGTATATTACGTAAATAAATGCAATGTGGGTAGAGTATTATATTTGCATGACTATGGCAATTAGGGTACATGCTGAATTCGTGATAACAATACACAAGAAAGGAGACTTTTAGAAATATGAGGTACAATGAAGTTACTGTTCTGGTTTTCATCTCTCTTATCAATTACGAGAGTACAGAAATAAAATGATAAAATATAAAGAAAATATTTTTATAGAGACTAGATAAAAGGTCTGTTTTTTTTTTTTTTTTTTGATTCTCTTGAACTCTCCTGCTTTTTGACAGTTCTCAAGTATTTTCAATTCTTGGGGCTGATATTTTAACTTTATGACAGTTTGCAAATGTTTATTTTTTCCATTGTGTTGCAAGCGTTTCTTATAAATAGACATTTCCGATACGTGTAAATATATTTTACAAAATATTTACATTTTTCAAATGAATGAGTAAAATAAGTTTTCCAACCAAAACAAACCACGGCATCAGATAATTGTCATTTTGACAAACCCATTTACCTTTGGCGAGTTCAGGGCGATCCTAGGCTTCAAAGAACAAACCTATTATTGACAGCATTGTGGTAGTATAGTGTTTTAGGATTAAGTTAAGTTATACTATGCTATTGACTTTGCATTTTAATTCTAAAATCTCTGTTGAACATTTCATAAAAGTTGAAGAAAGTTTTGGTCCTTCCTCTGACCATTCTTCCGTAATTCTGACAATAAGCAAAACCCTAAATAAAAAAACAAGAGCCAAAATTAATAACTGGGAAGGCTTCAAGAAAGAAATTGAAGGGAATTTTGAACAGAGCGTACCACTTAAAACGCCCTACGAACTTAAAATTGTAGTTGATCGCCTCGTTGAAATTTTGCAGCACTCCGCGTGGCATAATACAAAAAGGAGAAAAAAGAAGTGCTTAAAAAATGGCAATAAGGCCGAGCTTCACAGCATAAAGTACACTTGAATCACTTGTATAACCTTGTGAAGCAGACTATTAGGAATTTTAAAAACCGTGCAAAAGGTACTTGCCTTGGAAGCTTAACAGTGGATAAAGAATCCAATTATTCGCAAAGAAACTTAACCCATCTAGGGGTTAGAGGGTCTTTGAGGGCAATCAAGCCGCACTCAGTGCAGTAAACAGACTGAAAACAGTCCCCACATGCCGACAAATTATAAATATGATATGGAATACCCATGAAGTTACTCTCTGCTGGGTTCCCAGACATTGTAATATAGAAGGAAATGAAGCAGCAGACGAACTTGCTCGGAAAGAGTCAGCATTAAATGAGTAATTCACCCAGGCATCGGTCACTGTCCCTATTGATGTTCTGAAAAGTAAAATATACTTTAAAACAAGAGAAAAAATCAGCGCCTCCTGGGCAGCCAAATCTGAACGAAAAAAGGACCAAAAGCCGTTTGTCAATGAATAAAAAAAAAACAGCATCCTGGTGGGGTAATAACTGTACATTGCCCGATATGTGCAATGACAGTCAGACTAGTCATCAATTCACCTGATTACTGCAGAAGCTGTCATGATACAGAAGAAATCGAAACTATCAAACACTTTGTCTGTGTGACAAACTTGTCGCTTCCGCTATATGGAAAAAAGACTTTTTGAAGAACTGGAGGACCTGGCACTCGAGAACATGTTATGTTTCGTTAGGAGTCCAGGTTGGTTTGATTCAAATCCAACCGAGAGGCAACCAATTTAGAGTTGGTACAACAATTCATAGGGAATTACAATGGACCTCCGTGCTAGCACCCTCTAAGGTGCTCTTCCCTCTTACCATACCATAGTTAAACAAAAGCCTTAAGTACCTTAGAATTGTAGTTGTCTATTCTGACGTTCTGTCAAAGTCGCCGATGTTGACTGTCCTTTTTCGATGACAACATATATTTTTTTTTTTCCTCGTTAACGGCTAAACACAGTTTCGCTGCTTCTGTTTCAATAGTCCCGAAAGCATCATTGACAGCCCACTGCGTTCTTGAGACGTTTACGAGTAGTTACAATCTTAAAGTTTATACTTTAAGATTATACCTCTGATAAGAAAGAAATTACATGAGAGCGCATCACCAGGTCGCATCTGACACTAAAGGCATCGGTGATGCTGTTACCGAGTTTGATGGAGTAATTATCAGAATTGGTTAAAATCTCGAGTTTGAAAATGTCAACAAAAGAATACTTGCCATATAGGAATCAAGTAAAAGATACTACATATTGGCAAAGCTAATCACCAATATGCAGTGGTTCGTGGTACTCGTATTATGGTTGAATTTGAGGAGCACGTTTTATTGTAAACTGTTCTTTTCAAATAAATGGGTGTATATACGATGTGTTCACTTAGGCCAGTTATAAAATACATGCCTAAGATTTAATAAAATTCCCATGGCGGAGGGTTTGCGTGGCAGATAGAAATATATTCTTTTTTTTCGATTTAACAAACTAGAGCGACAGGAGTTTGAAAAAAAGATTATTTTTAAAGTAGGGTGTGCGGGCAAACATTTTTTTGAGCGTTTTAAAGGAAGTTAATAAAAATAATATATACGAGGATGGGTCAATAAGTCCCTGAAAATTAACACAAATTGTGTCGCCATCTTAAATTAATTTTTTTTTGTTGTCAAGAATCATCTTACAAAAGAACGCACCCAAATTTTCAGACAGATCTGTCAAATAGTTTTGTTGTGGCAGCCATTTTATATAACCTACTAGCATTTTCGTTAAAATGGAAAAAAGTGAATTTCGAGTGCTCATTAAAGACTATTTTTTGCGAGAAAAAACTATCACGCAAACCAAACAAAAGCTTGACAAATATTATGGGGACTCTTCACCATCGATTGGAACCATTCACCACTGATTTACTCAATTTCGGTGCGGTCGTTCAAGCACAAGTGACGCCGAAATGGTCGACAAAATCCATGGTTTGATAATGGACGATCGGCGAATGAAAGTGCTCAGTGATATCGATTTTACATAAATATTTGGACATGACAAAACTTTCCGCAAGATGGGTGCCGCGTTTGCTCACAATCGACAACGAAGAAAAAAAATTCTTTTTCACCAGGACAACGCACCGGCGCACAAGTCCGCAGTCGCAATGGCAAAATTGCATGAGTTAGGCTACGAACTCCTCCCTCATCCAGCATATTCCCCTGATTTAGCCCCCTGCGAATAAGAGATTTGGGTCGAATGAAGAGGTCATCGCTGAAACAAACGCTTATTTTGAGGGGCTCGAGAAATCGTATTATTTGGAGGGCATCAAAAAATTGGAGAAACGTTGGATGAAGTGTATAGAGCTAAAAAGAGACTATGTTGAAAAATAAAATGTTTTTATACCGAAAAGAGTGTTCTTAATTAAATTTTTCAGGGACTTATTGACCCACCCTAGTACACACTAAATGACCCGGTGAACTTCGTACCACCTACAATTGATTTGATTGTAACTCTTCATAAGCGATTATGAATCCCAATCAACCTTCCAACTCCAATTCATTGAGATCGGGAATATTGGCCGTACTATGTACGGGTTGAGTTTCGTTTGGGGTTAAATGAAACTCGTTCGTAATTCAAATGAATTCAATTTATTTTATTTACATGGAAAAGAAATGAGGTTAACATTCAATGCAAAGCTTTGTGGTAAACTACGTTTTTCGTTTTGTTTTCCGGCACGTAAACAAACAAAGATGATGGTTTGCCGACATGCGAACACGCGACATACAGTTGTCCATGCGCGAAACACGGAAACTCCAAGTTAATCCAGTAAACTTAACACGACTGGCCTTGTGATTTGTTAATGATCATCGCGGAGGTCAGACGATGATGATGATGACTGCGCCTACTTTCAATTACAAATTGTGAGGTGTTAATCCGGGAAATTCCAGCGAATTTAAGAATTCTGTGGGATAGTTGACTACTTCATCCTGGTTGATAACTGTGTCAACCGATTTGAAGGAAAACAACTGTCCCGGAATACAATTTTGAATAATCGCGTTGAGATCATCGACATCTTTGTTTTTTGTCGCCAAAATGGCTCGTTCGCTCTGCCAATTATGGTTTTTGAAGTTTTGCACTATGTTCGGGAAAACACATCGAATGAGCTCTTGCTTCGATTCGGTCAACCGGCAGAAATCAGTGGGCAATGTGATGAATCCGGTCAAGATGTCAACTGCTATTTTCCCATTATCAATGTCCAACAATTGCTTCGAAAACACATCTGCAGTTCGATCTTGTTGCAAAAAAAAAAAAAAACACTCGCATGTTAGTCGTCAATCGGAGGATCTTCACATGTCGCCACAAATTTGATGATCTTAAGCATGCGTTTAGTTCGTCAGCTGCAGTTGAACGTGGAATAACAGGAAGAGTCTGTCACCAGACAACAGAATCATGGCTCCACCGAAAATGTTTTGATTGTCTCGATGATCTTTCAGCGTTCTGTCCAGCGCCTCCAGTTTGTCGGCCATCGTGCATTCATCCCAAACGATGAATTTGCATCTCTGTAGAATCTTTGCATTCCACCACCCAAATGCGACAACACTTTATTCGCCATCAATAAACAAATGTCTTCTATCATGATCAATGCCTCATTGTGTATTTCTGCTGTCATTTGCAATGTTGGATTTGAAGTTTGACAATCAGTTGAGACGGCACTACACCAGGTTGTATCTATAAAGCAAATGCTTTTGAAACCAAGGAATCAGTCGCAGGAGTTTTTCTTAAGTATCGCGGCCATGGAAGCGATACTTAACATTCTACCAGTACACCTCGAAGCGAAAAAGATTGCCGGTATTTCAGCCTCACGGCTTAAAACTATCGGCCATTTCAACGGTGGTGCAAATACGGGACATCGAAAAATCACCAAAATGATAAGAGTAATGACACCACTCATCGATTGCCTTGCCCCAGTGATGTTGTTGGAAAATCGTATACGTTCTCCAACAACTTCGAAACAATTTCCCCCCAAGAGAATATTGGACGTATGAAAGAGCGACAAGAAACTCCAATGGGATATCGGTATATACAGATGGCTCTAACATATCAGGGGAATCAGGGGCTCGCATCTTCAGTGCTAACCCACCGATTGAACTTGCTATTCACCTAGAACCATTTGTATCGGTGTTTCAAGCAGAAGTCTATGCAATTATGAAGGCAACCGAAATACTCGCAGAAGACACCAGCGAAGGAAGGCAAATTGACATCGGACAGCAAAGCAGCAATTAGTGCGATTACAAACCCCATGTCGAAATCACGACTAGTAAGGGAGTGCAAAACTAAACTGAACTTACTTGCCAGATGCAATAGAGTCCGTCTCACATGGGTACCGGGGCACGAAGGTGTACCGGGTAACGAAAAGGCAGACGAACTAGCAAGGAAAGGAGCAGGCAATACTTAACTGAACCCGGATAATACAATAGGGGTCCCTCTGACAACTATTAAAACAATAATCAATGAAAAGATACGACAAGAGTTCAATAACTACTGGTCGAATCTAGACACGTGCAAAGTGGCTAGATCTGTAATAACTAAACCGAGTAACAACACAGCAAAAAGAGCTCTTAACTCAAGCAGAACACAATTGAGATTGATGGTTGGACTTTTAACAGGGCACATCAATCTCAACAAACATTCGTTCAGACTCGGGATAGCTGTTACAACAATCTGTGCCAACTATGAGGAGGAGGAGGAAGATATAGAACACTTCCTCTGTCACTGCCCTGCTACAGCGAGGCTAAGACTGAAAATTCTGGGATCTCCAAGGATTCCGGATATTACACACCTCAGTAAGAAAGGAATCGGGGATATATTAGAGTTCGCCAGGCGAACTCTACGATTCCCCGTTCACTATACGATATAGTTTCCCGCTACTACTACCCATAATCCCTAGACCTAAATCCTCTCAATACATAATTCCCAAATCACAGCACTATTCCTTACAGTTACGTAGATGAGGGGAACACAACGGGCCCAATGGACGCCTAAGTGAAGAGCATAAGCTCACCCTCTTAAACCAACCAACCAAGTTTGGCATGTCGTCCTTATATTTGACCTAAAAATCTTTCGAATTCGAAGGGGAACATGTGGATATGATAATCGCAAACAATGTGAAAATTTGTTGCGGTGACACGCCTCAAGGTATGTCGCTCACTGTTGTCCATTAACGGTTCACAGTTGTTGAAACGACGTCGCACCACAAACATTCACCGACAATAATCGAAGATAGTAATATTCGTCCTTGTTTTGATGCACAGTGTAGATGCGACCCATAGCATCTGAAGCAAATACATTTGAATGTCCTTAAACTGGTGTTCCTTGGTTCCGACGCTGAATCAATTTCGATGATGCGTTGCATGTGTAGTAGCGTGGCATTTCAGCATACAGCAAAGCGAGAGCGAAAGCATCTGCTTGACAAACCCATAAAAAACTTGTCAATGTTGTCGACGGTAACACTCGTTACCCGTTTCCAAGATCGCCTCGTTGCTGCTCACATAGCGACTCATTTGATACTGACATACTTCGTCGTTTGAATTTGTCACACCGAAAACAACCATATCGCTGCCTTTGTTCACATACATATTAACATATGCGCTTGGTTGACTTGACGGAGTTAGTTAGTCCTCATTGATGTGAGATTCAAAAGCATTGGACAATATCAGCAAATATGGCACAATCGATTGTCCACATCAACATCTTGCCCTTTGACCTTCACAACTATAGATCGTCCATTGTCCGCAACTGATTGCCTACGATACAATGGGTATCAGGCCTCTCGGGTATCGCTTGGGACACTTGCCATAGATCATAAAGGGTGAGTCGTTGTTGAAAACTCCGCAAGGTTCATGGATCATATTCTTAGTCACCACTGCATGCAATTTCGGATCAACAGCTTCATCCGGGATTTCGGCTGAGATGATGGAATCGATTTCATCTAGTCTGATTTTGTCAACGAACCAAAACAAAATGGGCGCATAAGGCAGACCACGTTTTTGCCATTCAACGGAGTACATCCAACAACTAACTTGGCCATACACACGGTGCCATCCATCAGAGATTTTAATTTTTGCTTAAAACTGGTCAACTGGTGTTTGGCTGGGTAGCAGTTCCTTCTTGATTTCTATCCATTAGGGGTTACAGGTGAATGTTATGAATAATTTTTGGGCGGCCATGTTGTCTAACATACGACATCGTATCTTGCGCGTACTCGTGCATGTGATCAGGGCTTCCGATGTAAGTGGCCGGCAAAATTGTCATTCTTCCCACGTTGTTTGCATCGCCGTCGCCATTAATCGCGGAGATGAATGTATGTTTCAGATCGGAACTGCTTTTGGTTCAAACGAATATGTGTTAGTCGTTCACTCTCAATTTTAACATACATGTCAACCACGAACTGATGGGAAAGACGACGACACTTCAAAATGTGATTTTCTTCACCTTCAAGGATTCTGTATGAATAAAAATTCATAGCACTGACTTCTATTGGTTTCGGCGCCTGCAATCGCAATCGACATATGGTTCGATGTAAGAAAATTAACGGATGAGTTATTGAAATTGTTACATTTACCAATTTTGAACAATTTGATCAATTTGTTTTTCTGATGAAGAAACGTTTGCAATTCTCCGACAATGGTTTGCTTCGTTTTCGGATTGTGAGCACAACGTTGATTAACTTCAGAATCCGAATTGCCCATGAAATAAATTTGTAAGAATTGATGGTTCGCATCCGGTGGTGGGAACAGCGCTCCTACTAAATGATATATTTGCCCTTGAATTTGAAATGGTGATGTGAAATTGACTGTGTTGAATGATTTCAATGTGTTTTCTGATATTTGGTGAATGATACGTTGTAATTATCTTGAAAGTGGGCATGAAATTGTCCCGTATAATATGCGTTGCGCCAAACGACGTCATTTGGAATCAACTGTTGTTGTTGTTGGATGTTGGCCAGGAAATGGGTAGAATCACTTTCTGTCCCAAAAACAAATGAGAGTAATGGCGTAATGGATGGATGGTGGCGGGACCAATTGTGCCTATTTTACTTTCCCACCTACGCAATACAATCCAGAAGTTTCGCCGCTGAATTTCAATGCCTTACAATGTGGACAAATGACTGACATTTCTCCAATCGTTAATGATCTGTCCACACTGTAACCGATTTCCAAATCATAATGGAATGCCGCTCTTTCCAGGTTTATAGGAGCACCGCGTCGGCGCAATCGGTCATGTTCATTGTGTTGTGCTCGCTGGCGTTATGTTTGATGTGCACGAACTTGTTGCATGTCCTTCATCTTTAGTCGCTCTCGAACGTCATTGGGACATGCCAATATGACTATTTTCATTATCCGTCGCGCACTGGTCATCAGTACGGTTCGCACGTGAAGTAGATAACCGCGCATTTGACTGATTTTTTCATTTCATTTTTAATGTATTTTTTATACATTGATTCATTATAACTTACATGCTAGACAAAAAAAAAAAACGTTTAAAACTAGCTTAACTAACTTAGCTATCTTATTCTAACTTACTGGCCCTATGCGGGCGCTCTAAACTAAACCTAATACTTAGAACTATGTCTTTCGACGTAACGTACTTGAAAATTTTTTATTTATTTTAATTATTTAATTTTTATTTGTAACTAAGAAAATTAGACAAAAACATAGTACATGAACTTTTTTTTAATTGATCTTATATATAAAACTTACAAATCTACCTTAAAATAAATCTTAATCTACCTTATTCTAAATTCTTATTCTACCTTGCGTATTTTTATACGTAAATTTTTTTTGGTTTTTTTTTAAATTTTTTTTTTGTTTTTTTATTATCGAGTGCTGTTTTTTTTATATTTTTTACGTTTTTTGTGTTTTTTGTGCTTTTTTTGTATTTTTTTTTCATCCAAGTGCTGTGGATATATTTTTTTTTATTAAACTATTATCTACAACCTACCTAAACTACCTAAACCTAAACTATGAAAGTCGGCCATGGATATAGAACAGCCAACCTTAAACATCCAACAGGCTACCATGGATTAGGAGGAAACGACGAAGGAGTTTCCTCTCTTTCGGCTAGCCACCAGAAATGACCGTACTGACGCTGTATGTCATAAATATCGCGACCTGATACCGCCCTACAAAACCGGAGACGCTCCACACTGCCGTGTGCAATGTCTCTGTCGTAGTTGAGTCGCCTATCCACAGCTGTCCGAGCAACGTGGAAGATTAGCGGCACTGCCAATCTGCCCTGGATCAAACTCTTCTCATCAAAATAGTGGAACGCCTCTGGGGGAACAAAGCCGTTAAGGCGCACTCTCTCATGATACTCGTAATTGGGGTAATAAGCCCCGGAGATCAGGTTGTTCGTCGAGCTCATTGCTCTTGCAATGTGCCTTCGAATCAGCTTGATAACGAAATTATCCACTCTTATTAGGTTAGCCCTGTTGTATAGGACCTCATTGGGATAGAATTTTATGTACTGGGACTCTGGTGTTCTGTACAAATGAAGGCAAGCCCTCTCAAACACCCGAATCTTTTCCAACAAGCTTGCTCCCACGTTGAACCACACGGGGCATCCATATACGAGCATGGGCCTAATGAGGGCCATGTAGCAGATTACCTTTACCCTTGCAACGAGTTGCTTGCTATAAAAAAAAGTCTCTTTGTAAGGGCAAAAGCACCTTTGGCTCTGGCCAGAGCAGCATCTATATGTTTGTTAAAATATAGATATTGGTCTAACCAAAGCCCCAGGTATCTGACTACACTTCGACTCGCAAGTGGCTGTCCGTGCGGTACAACTATTGAGAACTTTCGCCAATTCTTTCTGGTATCCCTAGAGGCACCAGACAACGGCGTCCTAAAAAGAATGGTTTCCGATTTCTGGAAGTTGATCTTCAAATTCCAGTCATCGCAATATCACTGAATCCTATCGAAGTCATGTTGCAAGAGAATTGCAATGACCTCGATTTTTGGTCCTGATCTGTACGCGATCAAGTCGTCTGCGTACGATATGGCATGGTGAAGTGATACTATGAGATCGCTCGTGTAAATGTTGAAAAGGATCGGTGAATTAACCGCACCTTGTTGCAGATCACTTTTAATTAGAAATGTTCCAGCAGAAGTCACATTGCCATTTTTGACAATGAACTGTCTACTGGTGAGCATGTTATGAAGTATGTACAGCAGTGGTTTGCTTATGCCCAGCCTGCTTAGCTTGTAGAAGAGTCCCTCTAACCATACGGTGTCGAAGGCCTTCTCCAAGTCAATCAGGCAGGCACCCTGCACTGTTTCTTGCTTTTGTTCCATTGGATATCCGATACCAGTTTAGACGCGGCATGTATTGTATCATGCCCTGCCTTAAAACCGAATTGGTTATCCGGAATTATATTACTGTTCTCAGTCCACTTAAGCAGGGCTCTATTGATCACTTTCTCGAATACCTTGCTGATGTTCGGAAGGAAACTTATCGACCGGAGATTTGCCGGATTGGAAGTGTCCTTACCCCGTTTGGGGATGGGTTGTGTCACTGCTGTTTTCCAATGCGCTGGATAATGTGCATTATTCAGTGCATTGTTAAACAGAGTGGTGTAAATGTCCACCGCTTCTAGAGGGAGATGTCGAAGCACAATGTTCGATACTCCATCGATTCCCGCAGATTTCTTCCTCCTCAATGAGTCGAAGATCGCTTGGAGCTCCACCTTCGATATGTACGGGGGATGTACCCTTTCATCGGCGATGATATTATTTGCCATGTTATCGTCATTGAACTCGGTAAAACCTATGTTCTCGGATCGCCAGTGCTCTATATCATTTCGAAGGTAGAAGTTGTGCACAAGGACGCGACTTTCCAGGTCGTGGTTCGGGCATATGGTATCATTCACCTTGTACACTTCCTGGAAAGTCGCTCCAATAGCCTCTACGTTCTCCTGCGGATCTTCGATCACAAAGAAGTTGTCATCCTCTACTGCGTTATCTGGATCTATACCTGCTGTTATAAGTATTCGTCCATTGTTCGTTGTTCGGGGGATCTTAAGACGCGGAAGGTCATTTTGATTATTCTTCCGAAATAATTTATTTATTTGCGGGAACATACTCGGGTTGTTGGATTTTACAGCCAGAATTTTGTTGTTCCATTGAAAATTTACAGAAAGTCTGTAATTTTCTCTAATTAATTTCTGGAGGTTTTTAATCAACGACTTCAGCGTCCTAACCTCCAAGTTTTGTCTGTCAGTAAACTGTCTGTACAAGGTTTTTAGTCTCGACAGCAGTCTACTTTTGTGTTGGTGTAGTGCTTCAATTGTTGCATTACGGAATATGTCTGCATTGTCAGTATGTTGATACCGAAGTATCATATTGTCCATAGTTCGTTTAATTGTCTCGTCCATTTGTTTTAGGTACCAGTCAATCTCCTCGTTTGACAGATTCCTATTGGACAGTGGGTAGAGCGAGTTCGAGGAGAGTACTCTTGTCAAAACTCTGGAGAAGCGAGTCCAACGTGTCCTACTATAATTGTAGGAGTACATTTGGACAAACTCCTCCAACTCCGCAATTTCGTTGGGAATCGTTATTACGGCACTGAGTCCACAATGGTCACTGTCATACACAAAAGTGTGCAGGCAGTTATAGTTTGTCGGTCCATGTCGGTTAGTGGTTACCGTACGTCGAACAGCATAAGATCCAAATAGGAGCCGCTTCTAGCAAACGACGGACTATCTGTAGCTTTCAAATCGAGTTTATACTCGACACTGTGCCGATCCCACCAATTGAATAGTAGGTTCCCTCTAGGATTTGGTGTGTTATTTCCCCAATCTCTATGTTTGGCGTTAAGATCTCCGGCCATGATAAAATAATTCTCCTCCGACTCCAGCCTTAGGTATCAAAAAAGTGTCTCGAGCTCTGAAATAAATAAAGTAGATCGAGTAGCTTCAGGTGCATAGAGTGCGACCAAGTACATCCTCTTTCCACTACGGAGAGGGATGCACACGATACACGCTTCCAGCTCCTGGAACCTTCGCACTTCACCGCTGTACATTACTTTAAATTGCAATTGTTTGCGTATAAAGATCGCAACACCTCCGCCTTTTATGGAGTTGGGCCGGTCTCTTCTGACAATATTGTATTTATTGTTCCCCAATTTGTGCTTCTGGGATAGCTTTGTTTCGCTAACCATAAGCACATCAGGGGTTTGGTCTTCTAGCAACTTAAACAATACGGCTCTTCGCTCGATCCTAATCAGTGAATTCAAATTCACCGCAAGGATCTTCAAGGGTTGCTCCCCCATGTTCGTACCCATTACGACTGGAGGTGCGTTAGGCCCGGCAGAAGTGCGTCCACCCGCTTCTCCTGCTCCTGTACCTGACGTTGAAGCTGCTCCATCTGCCCTTGGATAGAGAGCAAGATGGCCCGCAAATCAGTTTGAGCCTCCGGTGCTCTAGGCGCTGGGGCCTGAGAAGCTACCTTCGGTCTTTTCTGTTCCGCGTTTCCCCGACCTGCCCCCATTTGGGCGTAGGTCACTTGGTGAGTCACGGATTGTGTTTGAATTGGAGCAGGTGGACGTTTCACTACAACCTTCTCCTGACGAACCAGATTTACTTTCTTAATATACTGGAACTTAGGACAACCCCGATAGTTTGCGGTGTGTTCCGAGTTCCTGCATAAAGCACATGAGAGCTGGCTCTTATCTGCCACTCCATCCTTACCCAGAGTACATTCCTCTGCTTTGTGGTTCTTTCCACACTTGACACATCGAGGCTGCATTTCGCAGTTCGACGCGGCGTGCCCGAAATTTTGGCAGCGAACACATTGTAAAATGTTTTCGCTCCTTCTTAATTTTTCCCATGCGACAACCTGGTAGTCTAGGACTTTAATACTCCTTAGACCATTCAGCTTGCTATTGGGTGAAAGGTGAACTAGGAAGAACGGCAGTTTCCGCTTCTCCCTTTTTGCCTTAGCTGTGGTGAATGGCTTGACCCCTACAAATTCGAACTCGTTGCACTCTTTCTCTTTAAGAAGCGCAAGGAGCGTCTCCGGATCAGTAGACGGGTCTATCCCCCTCAGCAGCATTGTTTGCCGCTTTTCCCCCTTCGGGGTGAAGGAGAAGAACTCCGTCGTCGTGTCCTTTAACAAATCTTTAATTTTTTTATACTGTTCCACTGTATTGCAGTGGATAGAATGCCTGTCTACATTTAAACGTTTGATAGAAAAATTGTTGCCTATGGCCGACTTACATAGTTTAATGGTGTCCATGAGCTCAATCTTGTAGGTGTTTATTGGCGGTACCCTCGCTTTTGTCGTCGTCTTCGGTTGCGGTTGTTGTTGCTGTCGGTTCTGCTGCGGTTGTTGTTGCTGTTGTTTCTGCTGCTGCTGCTGTTTCTGCTGCTGTTGTTTCTGCTGCTGCTGCGGTTGTTGTTGTCTGTCCTGCTGCTGTTTTTTCAGCGCAATCGGTGATGTTCATTGTGTTGTGCTCGTTGGCGTTGTGTTTGATGTGCACGAACTTGTTGCATTCTAAATCTATTCTCTTGTCCTTCATCTTTAGTCGCACGACTATTTTCATTATCAGTCGCGCGCTGTTCATCAGTACGGTTCGCACGTGAAGTAGATAACAGCGCATTTCGTCCTCTCTTTGGCATTGTAATGGACACTGTAAAACGACACGGAATTGTTTTCATAATCACTTGTACACTAACCAAATCTGTCGAAATTACGTTGATATTCTTCACTGAGAACTTTGCAATATTAAAATCTTCGTGTATCATCGCGCCTCGCTAAAAAAAACATTTGAATGAATTTATGGTTATGTCTAAGCTAGCAAAGTCAATTTACCTTAATAGAATAGCTGATCAAAATGATTGTTCACAAAATTTAATTAAATACGCTTTAACCAAATCTGTTCTCAAAATCCACTACCTTTTTTTTATGAAAAAACAATTTTAAATCTATTAGATTTCACAAATTCTCGCTCAAATATTTGAGCACAACCGCACTTTGTGAATAATCAATCAAAAATGTGTAATGCATGACGCATTTCAAGATGGCGGACCTGTCAACCGATAGGTCCGCCACCAATGCCATCTATTGAAAGTCATCCGAAGTGGTTATATAAATGAATGCTCATTACCGAAATACAATTCTCATTGGTAGTGTTTAGTGCATTCCCATACAAAACGCAAATTTCGATTTTCCGGCTTTTCCTTTGGGTTTTTCTGAATTTTTTTCCTAAACTACCCCAGTATTGAGACGAACAAAATAAAAAAAGAATCATGCAAATCGGTCGAGCCCATTATATATCATATATAATAATATATACGAGTATAGATATATAGAAGAAGATAGATAGATTAAAATACTAGCTCGCATCGAATACTTTTTGAAATTTTGAAATACAATCTTCTGCTGATAAGCTCTTTAGGCTTCTCAGATCACTAAATACATATTGTAAGCACTTTTAGATAAATAAATAAATAAAATATTTATTGTTTCAGATAGTAATAAGAAACATTATTGCATATCCACTGTATTCGAAAAATCTGTCTAAAACCGAAAGTACGAGTAAAAGTACCAGCTTGTAGGAAAGATAAGGAAATACTCATCTATGGGCTTTTGGAAAACAGTTGCACACACACACAATACAAAATTATTTACTGGATACGAGTATAAGAAAAATCTTGTCTTCTGTAATCGAGAACAAAATCGGCTCCTTAGGATTATTTCCCATGCCTCCTTCATAATATAAATTTGCGCAGTTTAAGCTTTCTGGATCATCCAGCCGCTGTTGTACAGAATATTTTCCTTCAACTTAGTGTAATTTCCTAGAGTGGGTGTATGCAAATGTTTACTTAAATGGAAATCTACAAAGTTAAAATTTTAGAAGTAACTAATCTGTAATGAAAAAAAAAAAAAAATAAATAAATAAATATTCAACAGCCAGAGTTTAATGCTGGGGGCAATTTCGACGCTCACTACGGACGCGATGCAGACACAGACGGTTTGAAATATTGACGGCGTTAAGCAAGCGATGGTGGAGGCAACTTCCAACGGCCACGACATACAATGCACTTAATGTTCCCTCAAGTTTCTTCCACTTGTTTGCTACTAAATTCATGTTTTTATGTATTCTGCAGAGTTTATTAGGTAATTTTAATTTATTTTGGTCCTTCTTTAATTAGTTTTTTATAATGATATATGCAAATTAATATTTTCCCACCAAAACACAAGTTGTTATTGAACCAAGTTACACGAGTCTACTCGTTTCTTATGTGTTTTCATACTCGTATAACTCGACATTTTTTTGACAGCTTGTAAACCGTCTCGAACGTCGAGATCGCCTGTGCGGTAAGCGTGTAGATTTATTTTAATCTGTGCAACATTGAGAAAACATTGAAAAAAATGTTGCCGTAACATTCATCTAAAAAGCACTACGACCTAAAAGAACTTTTGTATTACCCCTTCACTAAGACAGGAGGTTGACTTGATCTTGCATAAGGTCCAGGTCATGTACATAGGAACCTAAGAACAGTAATTGCAAATAGAAGTAGGATTTCGGTAGAGGAACTGAAAACCCTACCGTAGTATTTAAACCTGCAGCGAGCTATGGCGGGTCTTTCACACAAAATGTGTTCGACAGTTTCTTGTTCTTCAATAGAGAGATGGTATGTAGCTTGTTGGGATGATATTTGAGTAAGCAGTGGCCGGTGTTCAATGTGATAAGCTCCAGGTTTGATGAATTTCTTGATTTGTCGTAGATCTTGAGTTGAGTTCCAGTTTGGGAGCTTTTCTTGGGCTTTCCAAGTGTTCAGCTTTGGCTTTAAGATGGGTAAGCCACACGAGGGTTAAGGGCCAAGTTATTCTACTATCTCACTTCCTCCATGCCATCGTGTCCGACAACCTAAATGAGGGAGGTGTTCCAGTTATAGACAAGTTTAGTCAAAAACGAAAGCTTTAGCGCTGCTTGAGCGTCTAAAAAGATGTTGATTTGGAATCTTCGGAGATCTTAATTGCATTATGTACCTCTGCAGATGAAAATTAATCAGCCGAAGTAGGTAGGTAGGCAGAAGTGGTTGCTGCTGCGCCCTGCACGTGGCTCACGTGACCTTATTTCTTGGATGGTTGTGCAAATGAAACGGTTTGAAATCCACCTTGTGGCATTCAGGAAACTGATCAACTCTGTGATACTTTTCTCTGAAATTTCCTTAAGGTTGTGGAAAAAGAGTTCGATGTCGAACTATGCTTAAAACTGAACATTCGCAGTGGAAGCAGGAGAGAGTTTTCTTCTCATTTATATTTCTACAACTGCAGTGTGTGTTAAAAGGGATGCCCAGCCTATACGCAAGCGTCGCTACTGGCCAGGACCAGTGGTTATCGGTACAATTCTTGAAGCGTCTACCCGAGTCCTCTTCTCAAATTCTTGTGTTCTGGCCCAGATGTAGTTCGACCAGATCTGCCTAGAATAAACACAACTCTGCAAACTGTTCAACTTTTTGCATGCTACTGATAGAAAATGTGAAAAGATTTCGCTCTTGACAGTTCCCATTGCAACGAAGACTACATCTATATAAGATCTGTCAGGGCAGGTCTGGCAGACCAGCACCCTGATTCTCTAAGTCTTACCGCGCTACATGCTGAAATGGAGGTCAAGTCGTAGAAGATGCAGAAGCCCATTCAGAGCTTCAGTCGTACATGTCCGCAGGGCACCAGTAATGCCTATGGTGGCAGTTATTTGCACTTTGCTTATAGCTTAATGTTGTAGTCCTTACTCAGGCAGGCTACCAAACTAGTATTGGAAGAATTGAAGCTGTATACTTCTTACCAAAGATTTAACTGCAAGCGTAGAAAGCTATGTATGTTTTTTTCACTTGTTGTTCGATGTTTAACTTCCAGTTGAGTTTTAGGTCTACCATGACCCCTATAAACCCAGTGATGGAGAATAAAGGAACAAATTGATATTTTGGTTTTGGTTATAAAAAAATATCAGTTCAGTTTTTTTTGGATTGACATTGAGTCTACAACTAGTGGCCCAAGTGCTTTCCTTATCCAATGCGCTTTCCATGATATCACTAATCTCTGAAGGAAACATTCCCAATACTAACTAACATTGCAACATCATCTGCATATTCGACAACCTTGACACCGTGTCTGTCAAGTCTTACCATGAATTTGTTTATTATTTAACTGGATAATATCCAGTAACTAATAAAATCCTCAACATCCAGCTCTGTGAGTGCTTACTGGATCGTTACAGTTAAGACGTTATTGAATGCGCCTTCAATATCTGAGAAGGTAGCTACGATATACTGTTTGTAGCGAATGGTTTTTTCAATCGTTTGGACCACCTCATGGAGGACCATTTTTACAGGATTTGGATAGTGAGGAAATTCAGACATCGGCTGCGGGTTTAATTTTTCTTATTTAATTTTTTATTTTTTTAATATTTGTCTACAAAAAAAAATACATTTAACAAATTTGCCTAATTCAAATCTGATTGAGTTGCAAATTAACGACATTTGATAGCTATAGATTGCACTTAATTTGATAGATTTTCACATATTAATAAATTTTATAATAACTTTAATTTTTATCGGTTTTTATACATAATGTTTCAAAATTTTTTCAATTTTTGTGATTTTATACCGTTTTCTAAGTATCGATTTGCTCAGTAAATCATTAAAAAAATTAGGAAAACCAACAGTAAAAAATTAATTTCTTTAAAAAATCGAAATATTCGGACGTTATATCTCAACTTGTAATTGATTTATCAAAAAATGGATAATGAAGTTTTTTCACACTTTACGGATTTACTTCTCATTCCGAAGTAGTCGCACCCTGTAAAACCAGAACATAGCCCATACAAAAGTGTCCTTAATATTTTTTTTTTTTCGATAACTTGCACCTTTTAAAATCTATACCCATTTAACTCCGTATAAAATGAACACCCTGTATTCACATCTTATTTTGAGTTAAAGTACGCATCTGTTTTGATAACTAAACATAATAATGCATTATCTGCATGTATAATTGTCAGTTCCGAAGGCTTGACATATTTCAAATATGTACTCGTATGTATGTACAACCACGTCCAAATGATTGATTTCAAAATATGTACGAATATGTAATCAAATTGAACATCACAGGCTTTTTAGGTAATTGGAGCTGTCAGCTTTCATTTGATATGTTACATGATGGGCTGGCAAAATATTTACTTTTCTTTACTTCCGAAATTGGCCTAAAAAAAAAATTGTTGAATCCATTAATATTCTGGTATGGAACTTTCAAGACAGAACTGGCGTTCAACCCAAACCTTTAACAAAGAGTAGAATATCAACAAAGTCCAGCCCCACAAGTGCTTCATCCTTTAGTTGACTTTCGTAATTCGCGAAATATTCAGGAACTCAAGTATGAAGTGCTTTGTTCTTTGATCTTTCTCGATGGAGGCATATCTCACAAAGAATGTTCAGGTGCTAGTTTAAAGGAGTAAACTTCGTAGCGAGTTTCAGGATGGTCCCTAAGTAACTTCTTCGAATTAAAGAAATCTGATTTTGGGCTCAATATTTCCTGTGCATAGTCAATGCCAGTATTCGCATGTTATAGCCATTTCAGTACCGACACTTTAAAACGCCTGAAAATGCCATTCGTATTGAGAGAAACAATCGCTCTTAGCGTGAAAATGATATAAGTATTCAATTTTAAAAGAGGAAGAATGCGGAGGGTTTTGGGAATATCGCCTGCAACTTTGCGCGGATGGGTACGAATTATAGCTATTGTAGGTATTTTTTATTTATTTATTTATCTAAATAATTTACAAATTAATTTATAAACTATTTACATTGATGACTTCAGGGCAGGCCATTTAAAGTCGTTTTCAGAGTTAAAGACTATAATCATTATAGAAATATTACAAAGGCGAATAAAGAAAAAAGAGCTTAAGGATGTAATGGAAAAAGATATAAATTAGGTATTCAAAAAGTAACAATATTTTGTAATCAACAAATTTGTTTAAATATCACTAAATTTATGATGAAGGGTTGTGGCTTGTTTGATTTTTTCTTTTCTTTTTTTATAATTTGCACGTGTTAAAGGGGATATGAATACTCTCATACTAATTTTTTTTAGAACACGTGCGTTTTTTTTTTTTTTTTTGTGGAAAGGAAGAGACAGAGAGAAAGACAGAGTCGTGTGGTTTGAAACTCAGGTGGTATTAAGTTTCTGTAAACTCCAAGGGTGGCTGTCCAGATAACTGGGGAGTATTTTGTTTGTTTTCGCTATTATTGTCGTTGCTTATGATTCACGGTATTTCTTTCCGTCCTCCTGATGTCATCATCACGATCAAGTTGCATTTTAGACCACCCTACTGCCAGTGCTATGCCTTCACAGTAGAGTTGTCTTAGCTTTCGCAAGTGGTCGACTTTTTTATTTATTTCATGCGAAATAAATAGATGATTCTTGACATCAGGATTCGAACCGTGAATCAACAGCGTGACAAGCGATGGTGTTCCACTACCACTACACCACGGCCACCCATGTACTGGATTGACTCAAAGTTGTTTGGATGTAGTAATTCAGCAAGTTGTTGTTCATTGTTTGAATTATCGTCGTCGTCTTTAATTATTTTCGACACAGGACAGGTAAGTAGAGTATGCTGGACTGATAACATTACAAAAATCACTTTTTCTGGAGCCTCTTTGGTGTAGTAGTTCCTAGCGTTTTCCTCAGCCTCATGCGAAGTAGTCTAATGCAATTTTTCCTGGTTAGGTTTGTATTGTATGGAGTACGTATACTATGGGTCTGGTATGTACAATCCTTCAAAAGTTTTTTGAATTGTCCACAGAGAAATTGGTATTTCTACTGTAAGTGGAAGGGTAAATGTTTCTTTCGCTGCGGTGTCAGCATCTTGGTTGCCCTTGATGCTTACGTTCCCAGGTACCCAAGCAAAACGATATCTTTGGAGGAGTTTATAATATTTCTTCTAATAATACTTCTAATATTTTCCAAGGATGGACATTTATTTAACTCACTTGTAGGACCATTTAAAAGGTAGATACTTCTGAATTGGTGTTAGTTCCGATATATGTATGTATAACTTCCAGTCATTAGTCAACTATTGCGTATGACGAGTTGGAATCAGCGATCATCTCGTTGTGAAACTCTTTAAATTGTCGATCCCGTGTATTATTCTTCTTGTGATTTGGCAAGCTGGTATTGATTAGCAACATACTACTTTTCCAAGTTGGTGGAGGATTAAATGTTGACGAGTCGTTTGTTGTAAATGAGCTTGGAAGACAAACTCGAGTGGCTGATAATAAAGACGTCATGTTCCTTATTGCAAAAAGTAGTACCCTTCCGTAGTTTACCCATACCAAGTGATTCCTTAGTTAGCTTGTGAAGTAGATGCAATGGATTTGCCAGAGCCTTGGTTGTAAGTGCTACTGATATTTTCTTTCCAAGGTGTTCAAAGGATAAATAATCAGTTTCTCTTTGAAGTGCTATATTATTGGCGATATTTTTAGGACACCTATTGCCATGCGAAAGCAGTGGTTGATCGTAGAGTTGATACTTTCAATGTCTGTCTTGGTAGTCCATATAAAGGTTGTCAAGCCATGTTGGAGAGAGCCCTCTAAACCATTTTAAGCGCATTGTTGCGTAATTTATGTTGATTAATTCCTTTTTTTTATTTAAGAATTCCATTTTAGGTTTCCAGAAAAATATATACCGAGTATCTTTAGTTCTCTTTTGAGTGAAATTGTAACGTTACGCAGGATCAGAAAAGAACACATACATTTTCTTTTTCAGCAAATGTGGATGGCTTCGATTTTATTTGGTGGAACAGAAGTACCTCTGTTTTGCACCCATTGATAGATTTTCTATAGATTGATAGGAACCCCGTTCACCAATTGAATTATGGAAGACTTAAAGCCGTGAACATTTACCTGAAATGTTCTTCCTGTCAGAAATGAAATGATAATCTTTAAGATACATTTTGGGACTCCCCGTGAATGAAGTTGTCTGATAGCTGGAATAAATATCACCCTGTCAAAAACCTTTTCAAGGTCAGCTGACATAATAACACTATGTTTCCGCATAGATAGGTTTTCAGCTAGTTTTTCCTCTAAAAGGTGTAAAAGGCTTTGGACACCTCTATTTGGTCTGAAAGCGTGTTGTGCAGGATGTATCTTTTTCTCGATTTCGTAACTGATTCTTCTCGCAATGATTTTCTCAAATATTTTGGAGAGAACTGGCGGAAGTAATATTCTTCGAATGAGTGACATATTCTCGTTTGTATTGCAACTTAAGGTTGCGCTCTCTTTCAATCACGTGGAAAGTTACCAGTATATATAATATTGTTATATACAGCACATACGATCCTTCTGGAACGGACATATGACACTCTATCTCTCATCTTTAAACCCATCCATAATAAAATAGACGTGACGTTGCGAACTATTTGATTCAAATACATCCTTCTACTTAGAGAATATTCTCGCGATTTTTAAGAGATTTTATGAAATAATTTGTCGCTAAAATGTTTCTATAGAAGAAAGTGGGCATGGCTGTTGCCATTTGTTACTAAAGGTGCCGGATTCTGGGGAAATATTTACAATAAGACAAATAACCATCAGCGTAAATAGCAAATGAGAAAGCAAAATACGGTGTTTTGAGAAAAATGACCCCAAAATCTTGTCGTGGCCCTGCATACTGTATGTAGAAAATAGCGACATCTGTATATTTTGTAGAGTAAATATTTATCAGTTACTAGCAAAATTATTGACAAAAAACTAATTTTTTTGAAAATTGGACGTGTTTGAGGACAACTCAAAATTTAAGGCCCAAAAACTGGTGACATACCTATTGGCGGACGGACTGGCTAGAGCTGAATAACTTTCGATACTGATCACGAATATATGTATATACTTTTGGAGTTTGCCGTTATCATTTCTCTATGTTACAAACTATGTATCAAAATGAATATGCCCTATGGGTAGGGTATATTAATGAAACAGTGCAGGGGATATTATAGTTTGCATGATTAAGATATTTCCGTAATTCGAATGTAATTCTTTCAGGGCATTTATATTTAAAATAGAAGCGGGTACAACGTGTTATGCAAAAGAAAAATGGAAGTCTACTTTGAAGTGGGAAATTTAAAACTAGTATACATTAGTTCCAAATATCTTGAACTATTCCGGAGCTATGAAGTGACTTTGTTCAGTACTTCCGTAGGCCTAACTCACTTACCAAGCACAAAATTTTTAAAATATATGACTTTTTGTATCAACACTAATTCGTGTATTAGTAAAAAAATTGTTTTTGGTGTCTTCAAAATAACGACGGTAACAAATACTCGTAAATACTCGTACTCGTATTCTTGTTTTTAATTTTTCATCGCAATTTTTTACCATATTGTACGTTATTTTGTCATTTGCCGGTGTTTCTTTTGGTATGGGTAGTCATGTCTAGGTATTTTGTTTCCAGAAAATACTGAAATCTTTTCGTTCACATAATTGCCAATTAGTTTCTGAGAGGAAAAAAAACGTTAACTAAATTTCATGCAATAAACATAACATATTCGCATTCCAGTCGGTTGTCGCCACATCAGACATGAATTGCAAATGAATGCAATTTATTTGTATTAACAAGAAAAATGTGAGACAATTTCTGAAATGATGCAACTAAGATATAAAAACTGGATATGAAGCAATACAATATAGAGAAAATAGGGTGACATCCACTTCCACCGCACAATTGTGGAAGTGGGTGCTGAAATGTTTAGTTAAAGTTTTTAGTTAAAAACGAACTGCGGGAAATCGCTGGCTGATTTCTGATCTGACTCATTCTAGCTCATCGTCTTTTTATTTTCTTACAATACCTGCGTAGCTAGGAACACAATCAAAACCAGCATCACATAGTTACATAGTCTTTGTCAGTTCAGTGCGCATTCACTATGCATAAACTAAACGCTATGCTTGCATATATACATATACATACATATTTCTGTCTGAGAAACTGGCGTCTGATTGGATTCTAGCTCCGGGAAACTCGTTCATTAGAGAGGTGTCTGCATTAAAGGCTACGCTCGCATAAATCCAGTGCACCATTTTATGATTTAGTTAGCAGAATGATACTAACTGGGAGTCCAAACAAATAGTCCTCACTTCTATTATCTCAGTTTTGAAACAATTGGCAGATCAGTTAAAAATCGAAATCTTAAAACTAACACCGAATCCAATACTTAAACTTCGATAAGTAGTCTTCGATAAATAAAAGGTTTTTTTTACTAAATGTACATACTCTTATTCACTTCATTATATAAAAGGTGTCCAAAATTCACGCAAAAAGTAATTTTGATAGAAAACACAGGTTTTTAATTCAAAATTGTAAATGTTTTATTGATTAAGCATGGATTATGGAATAGCATATCGTTTAAATGGCCTCCACGGCTTTGCTAGTATATACGCACTCTTTTGTCGAAATTTTCCATGACCGTTTTGCATAAATGTATCTGGATTTTCGTTGATACAGTGCTCAATTTGCTCCTTCAAGGCGGGGGTGGTTGTGGGCTTTTTGGCATAAACCTTAGACTTCAAAAACTCCAATTGGGCGGCCAATTCTGATTACCAAAACGGAAACTACACAACCAGGAAATGACTCATGCAGTAATTGAATTGTTTCTCGCGCTGTATGGCACCGCCTTGTAGAAACCACATGTCGTCTACATCCACATCCTGCTATTTAGGCACAAAAAACTGGATTATCATGTCGCGATACCGAGACCATTAACTGTTATTGTCTGACCAGCCGCATAGAAAGAATAGTCCGATGATGCCTCCAGCCCAAAATCCGCACCAAACAGTGACATGTTGTGGATGCATTTGTTTCTCAACAGTCACTCGTTTATTTTCTGAACCCCAAATTCGACAATTTTGAGATTAACAAAGCCATCAAGATGAAAATGAGCCTCAAGTTTAAAAAAATCAGCATCCACTTGTTGTTGTTCAATAATCTATTCAACGAACTCTCTTCGCTGTGCGTGGTCAGTAAGCTTCAGTTCTTGAGTCAATTGCACTTTGTATGTATGAAGATGTAAATCTTTCGTGAGAATACGCTGTAGAGAGCTTCTCGAAATGTCCAATTCTTGCAACAACACTCTCACGAACTACTTCGATGTTTTGTGTTGAACAACTTGTTGAAGGACGGCCAGAGTGTATAAAATCACTAATGGATCCAGTCTCCCTGAATTTTTAAATTAATCTCTTCACAGTTGATGAAGTTAAATCACTATCCTGACCATATTTTGTATAAAAATTGCGAACTGTAGCTGCCAAACCTTCATTATTTTTAAAATATTGCTCAACAATGAAAGCGCGTTGCTCTTTCGTATAGCACTCCATTTTTAATAACCCTGAACTGTCATCACGCTGCGTTCTTTTTTTTTTTTTTTTTCGTTGTCAACACTTTACCGCACAAATGGCGCAAAATTCAAATCTTGCGTGAATTTTGGTACACCCTTCACATACATATATTCAATAAATCCTGTCTTATGCGGTTATATTCGATTTGTTACGAATAAAATATAATTCCCTTGTTTTATTTGTTAGACAAGCAATATAATCTTCGAAATCGCAGATTACATTTCAAATGTCATCTCATGGAAATGTTTTCCTCTAGAATTTTATAAAATCTGAAATCCAAGAACTTAAGAGCCAACAAACAGAGCAAAAAAATGCACTGACATGCTGGAGAAGAACGCAAAAAAATTAAATCTAGTCATAAAAGGCGTAGCAAGAAGTGAAAATTTAAGTACTGCTATAAAAGATTTCTTTAAGATTAATTTACAAATTAAAGCTGTGAGGAGTATACAAAAGATATATGAAAGAGCGAGCACAATGGCAGTGATTGTGGAGTTCTCATACTGGATTGCGATGAATAAAGTGCTAGCTGTTGGAAAAAATCTTAAAGCCACGAAAATAGCGATTGAAAGGGATCTTACAAAGGAAGAAAAAATCTGAAGAATACCTATGGCAGAACTGCGAGCGGAGATTCTTTAAGAGGATACAAATAAACTTATAATACTGCGGGGAGATAAACTGATAATCGAAAAACAATACTTTTACTGGAAGTCGGAAAGATTCACAAGTAATAACTGCGATGGTAAAGCCGAAATATACAAGCATTATTTTGAAAAAAAAAAAAATTAATTATAAGCATCTTATTGAAAATTCTAAACTGTATTTAAATAGATATCAAAATAAATAGGAATTAAGAGTCTCTGGAGAGAAGAATATAGAATTCGCCAATAAAAATTAACACTTTATGAACTTAGATTTAGATTTAAATGTTAATAATTTAGAAGTTAAAGAATTAGATAAAAATAAACCATCTACAAGTAATATTAATTCAAAAAGAAAGGAACTGGGTAATAAATATTCGGAACTAATTAACATAATTTGCTACAATGTGCATACACTAACCGCGAAGATGCTATATTCTACAGTAATATTTCAAACTATGCCAAGACTCATGATGTATGTACATATTTTTACTCAAGAAACCCATACGAGTATTTCAATTTCAATTTCAGTTTTCTTTGTATGGCTTTACACATTAAGATTACCATCTTATAAATTTGTATAAGCTTACGTTAAATACATAATTTAAAGAAAAATAGATAGAATTTTTAAAAAAAATAAATAATTAAGATTTAGTGAATTATATTTAGTATATCTATTAAAATCAGAGGAATCAAGAAAAATGAAGAATGCTCATTGGTACGGTATTCTTGGGGACGAGTTTTAAAGTATTTTGCACCTTTCACCCTTCTCACTTCAAGCAGGAAAGTGTTCCACAAGCGGGTGATATAAAAGAAAAATTGGCGTTCTGAGATTAAGCAACGATAACTATTTTGAATAAGTAGGTACATGTGATCTCTGCGATACCGGAAAACTTAGCTTACTTTGCAGGATAGGTTCACAAGTTTGCATGATTTAGTGCATATAAACTAGTTATCTAAATTTGATAAAACTATCAAATAAAAGAATAATCTGAAACATGATCGTATCTGCCCAAATTGTAGATGTAGCGAGCTGTATTGTTATAGGCGACATTGAGCTTTCTTCTCCTATCGGAATCAGGATTACAAAAGATTTCGCATCAATAAGGCAATATGGGCAATACCAGAGTTTTTGCTAAAATTAAAGTAGTTTTAATGGGTTTAAACTTCAGAGTAGTCAAGAGGAGTATATTAATACAGTTGGTAAGCATATCCTCCACGACACCACGTCTAACAACGGACTTAGCCTTATTGATTTTGCTGCGGGGCAAAACGTAACTATAGCAAGCCCACTGTTTTCACATCTCAATATCCACAAGGGGATAAGGCGATCTCCTGAGCATGAAACGGTCAACCACAAAGAAGAATTACTGTGAGAAGGTATAACGCCGAAAAGCTGCAATCGCAAGAGACCGCCAGAATCTTTGCCGAACGCGTATCCCGAAATCTCTCCACAACCAATGGCAATGCTATCAACAAGCCATCAGAAATGCCGCAACTGATGTGCTGCGTTTCACCCGAAGAATGCAGGCAAGCAAATGCAGCCAAACAAGAAGCATACAAAGTGGACGAGGGTTGCTCTTGAGCTCTACTAGCAAAAGACACGCGAAGCACAGCGGCTTCTCCAAAAGAAGAAAAAAGAGCATGAGAAGCGCACGATCGAAGATATAGAGATGTTATACTTTAGGAAGTACGGAAATTTTACCAAAAATATAAAAAGAACGTGTCACTCTAACCAGACCCGTACAGAAAGCTGTAGGGATGAAGAAGGAAACCTCGTTGTAGAGTCACAGTCGGTGCTGAGAATATGGAAAAACTTTTTCTGCAGGCTGTGTAACGGCGTCGAAGACCAACTTACTGCTGTCAGACAGAATGGACCATTCAACATAGACTATGATTGCCAAAACTTCCATCCACCTGGCCAAAACGAAGTGAGAATAACAATATCCAAGCTTAAAACCAAGAAGGCCCCTGGATCTAATGGCCTACCGGCCGAGTTGTTCAAAGCAGCTGGGGATCAATTGGCTTGATGTATGGAATCTCTGCATCGTTTGCTGGATACACGAGAATATACACCCCTTTAACTGCATCAATTACAGAGGTATCATCCTCCTTAACAACGCGTAAAAGATATTATCTGGTATATTGTGTGAACACCTGAAACCCCGCGTTAACAATCTGATTGGCTCCTATCAATGTCGATCAAATTTTCACATTTCGGCAGGTCCTGGAGAAAACCCATGAAGTTCAAATCGATACCCACTATCTTTTTATCGATTTTAAGGCCGTAGAAGACAGCATTTATAGCACCCAGCTATATAGAGCCATGTTTAGTTTTGGCATCCCTGCCAAACTCGACCGTCTATGTAGAATTACGATGGATAATGCTCGCTGCTTCATCAAGGTCGCTGCTTGAAAGAATTGTGCGAAACTCACAAGCCAACCCCGGAGGCACAATCTTTCAAAAATCTGTGCAAGTACTAGCGTACGCCGACGATATTGACATAATTGGACGAACTCAGGGGGCTGCCACTGGCTCGTTTGCTAGTATTGAAACGGAAGGTGCTAAAATGAGTTTAGAGATGAATGACGGCAAAACCCAGTACATGCTGTCAACAAGAAGGGAAACACAACATCGACGAATTGGACAGAAGAAATCAAACGAACAATAACTCTTGCCAATCACTGTTTCTTTGGGCTGAGAAGGCAAATGAGTAGTAAGACCAAACAACTAATGAGACTCTATACAATACCTTAATCAGCCCAGTCATATTTTATGGCGTTGAATTATGGACACTGTGGAAAGTGGATGAAGATATCCTTGGTCGTTTCAAGAAAAAAAGTCTTCGTAAGATATTCGGTTCCGTTTGCGTTGACGGGCTTTGGAAGAGAAGATTCAATAAGTTCAATAAGTTTTGTCGTTTGATAACTAGATTTTATGGTTTGAAATACTTTTTATTATTCAATATAATCTCTCTGAACTTTAATACACTTGTTCCAGTGATCTTCTAATTTCTGGATTCCACCCCTGAAGTGAGAATCCGGAAGACTGTCGAAATACTCTTCCACGGCTGCTATTACCTCTTCGTTCGATGAAAATCGTTTTCAACGCATGAATTTTTTGAGATGTAAGAACAGCCAGAAGTCAGAAGGAGCCAAATCTGGCAAATAGGGTGGATGTTGTAGCAATTCGTACTTTAATTCACTGATTTTCGCGATTAAAACGATGCACAAAATCCTTCTTATCCTTTCTAAAACGCTCCAAATGTTGCTTGTAAAGTCGCATTCGATTGTGTTTTTGTTCCATTGATAGCCAAAATATTGCTCATACTGCCTAATGAGATGCCTAGGGCTTGTACCACATTTCTCTCAGTTAATCTACGATCTTCCAAAACCATATCCTGTATTTTGGCTACGATTTCTGGTGTTGATGCACTTTTTGGACGTCCTTCACGTGAATCGTCTTCAAGACTTGTACGACCACGTTTAATTTCAGCAACCCATCTTTCTAATGTTCTAATTGTAGGTGAAGAGTCCTCGTACACTTTTAACAACCGTTCATGAATTTGTTTTGGTGCTACACCTTCCAAAAATAAGGATTTTATTACTGTACGATATTAATATTTAATGCAATGGCGAGAAATGGGAATAGTCAAAAGATACAAGTACCTAGGTCTTACAATGATGCCGAAATTATCTATAACTACTCGTATTAACTAGTATTAATAGTATGTGGATCGCATTCATGGGGAAAAACTGTATCCACGCAGTGAGTAGTTCAATTTACAGCTTCTCAGCTCAAGTATAGGGATTTTTGAATTTTAGCGGAATTTAGGTGGATAAAATTCAAAGGTTTTATATTAAAAGAGTGCTTGATCTACCTGAGTTTACACCAAATTATACACTTAGCCTAGAAACCAATTTTCCTAATTTGCATCTCTACATACTTAAGAAATTATTTAGATACCCAGTAAGTCGGGTAGCTCACATACTAACAAAACAGATAAACACAAAGAAAATATATTGGTTTGAGGCCTGAAGTAACTTGGGAGAAGATGGTTAGATTTACCAATTAACAAGGACGTTTGGGAAGTGAACATAATGACAATACTTGAGACTCTCGGAAACTTGCAGAATGCACAAAGCAGTTCCCATGATTTTTACAGGAGGGTCAATCACCTTATAGGTTTTAAATATTTCAATGATACTCTGAAAAAAAAAAAACTAATGACATGGACCTTCAAAGCACGGCAGGATTACTTGGACTAAATACCCGATTTCGAGAAAGTGTTCACAGAAACTGCACTTTACGAGAATGCAACTTCAATAAAGAAGAAGATTCTATACAGTTTATAGGAACACGCCCCATTCTTAAATTTATCCGGTAAAAAATAATCGGAAAGGAATCTATGCAGGAGAATGAAATCATCGATTTGGTCAATGGAGGAGTTAATAGCAATTGGAAAATCTTGAGCAACTAAAAAAGGCTTAGTTGAACTATTCTACGAGTATCTCCAATAGACGACATAATATTATTATCATGATGTAACTTTTTTTCTGTACATTTTCATTTAAAGTAAACAGAAAAATTTGTTATAGATGGTAGAGTACCATTCGATAAACTTGAAATTGCTAACACATTTAATAGTTATTTTTCTTCTATAGCCGAAGCCCTACAACCAAACCCTAACCTTGAAGGTTGTAAGAATTGCAATTGCGTTGTTTCTTTCCAAAGGGACAATTTTTTTTTTTTTTTTTGTGCCGATATTGGGAGTTATTGAAATCGATCGGGACTTTAAAATAAACTCTAATCCGTGCGGATATGATGGTATATCTAAACGAATTTTAAAAAATATCCCATGATTTGTGGCCGACATTCTTGCTTCTATGTATATTTAATAAAAGTATTCTCAGTGGGAAATTTCCTGATGCACTTAAAATCGCACATATGATACCGCTCTATAAAAATGGCGATTCTAACAGCGTCACGAACTACCTTTTTCACTCTTCCATCTATTACCGAAATTTTTTAAAAATTTGTAAAAAATAGAGTTGTCAAGTTTTTAAATAAGACCTTTTTCTTTACTCCAGTCCAGTGTGGTTTTCAAAAAGGTAAATCTACTGAAGAGGCACTTTTAAAGTTTTGTTCGCAAAAACATTGGAATTTGAACAGAAAAAAGCATACTGCAGGCTTATTTGTGGATATAAGCAAATAAGCAAAGACTTTGATATGGTCAATCATTCCATTCTCTTAAAAAATAACTTGAAGTGCCTGGTTTTCGAAGCTTTATGATTGCGTGGTTCGGATCATACTTGGAAAATAGTTCTCAAAGGGTTAAAATAGATGAAATCAGGAGTGGAATCCAATGTCCGATTCTTTTCCTTATTTATATCAATTCGCTTGTTGAGCTTAATTTTAAGGGCGTCTTACTGGTATTTGCTGACTACATATGGATCTGTTTCTCCGTTAGACTTAGTTGCTGATATAAATTGGGATCTGGATTTGCTTAGGAATTGGTTTGCTGATCATAAGTTGGTAATTAGTTCCAAAACTAAAATTAAGTTGTTCAATCCTCTCGGAGGCAATTTTTTTCTTTCATGCACCTGAGTACCAACAATGTAATACCTCATCCATTTTCTGCAGCTATTTTGACTGTAGTGAAAAGTGCTTTCAAGTTAAGAAAGTTAATAAATTTAAGTATTTAGGTTTATTAATTGATCCCAAGATGAGTTTTTCAAACCATTATGAGTTTTTGAGAAAATATTTTCGCTACACTTTGAGTAATTTCTTTTATTTAAGGAGAGTTTGATCTTCCGAGATTTTGAAAACCATATACTACTGTTTATTTCATTCAAAAGTGCAATATGACATCACTTGCTGGGGAGGTATCTATTTAAATAAAATACAGCCTCTACTAATATTACAAAAATATATTTTGAGACTAATCTGTAATAAACACCGTTTACACCCTTCCTTTCCTTTATTCCGTGATTTGAAAGTTCTTCTTGTTCGCCACTTATACTGATTCAAAGTTTTAAAAATATTCTTCTCTAGATCTGGCAATATTAATTTTAGAGTCCTCGACGGTAAATTCTTCTCACTCTGTTGCTGTGCCCATTTATCGCACCGTTTCGTAATTTTTACACAGTAAACTTTTGTCGTCTTTTCAATAAAATACCTCAATCATTAAGAACTCTTGATTCGCAAAATAAGTTTTGTTTTGGATTATATTGTCTTGTTAATTGCATTTATTTTTATCTCATGTTTGTTAATGGATGTGGCAAGGTAAAAGGTTCTCGGCCTGACAATGAAAGGCTGCGATTTTCAGTTAAAAAATGATTTTATTTTTCTACATAATCTCCCTTGACTTCAACACACTTGGTGTAGCGTTTCTCCAACATCACCCTCTCAACTTCTGCGTTGGATGCGAAGCGCTTCCCAGAAACAAATTTCTTCAAGTTAGGGAACAGATGGAAGTCTGAGGGTGCCAAATCAGGTGAATAGGGGGGATGGTCGAGTAAATCGTACCCCAAATCCCGCAGTTTTTCCATCGCCAACGCACACTTGTGTACAGGTGCATTGTCCTGGTGAAAGATGATTTTTTCTTCTTCAAGCCAGAACTCTTCTCCCGAATTTTGGCATCCAGCTGGTCAAGAAGGTTGGAGTAATATTCACCTGTAATTGTTTTGCCTTTCTCAAGGTAATCATTTAACAGGATACCTTTTGCATCCCAAAACACACTGGCCATGACCTTTCCGACAGATGCGATCGACTTCCACCCACTGCTTCGACTGCTGTCTCGTTTCTGGCGTGTAGTGGTGAACCCATGTCTCATCCATGGTGACAAATCGCCGCACAAAATTGGTCGGATCCCTATTGAATCGGTCCAAAGATTGCCCCGAAAATTGTTTCCACATTTGCTTTTGATCGGCATTCAGCAAATGCGGCACTCATCTTGCGCAGAGCTTTCGCATTACTAAGTTTTTGTGCAAGATGTTTCGCACCCTCTCTACCGATATACACACAGCCTCAGCTATATCACTCACCTTCACTGGCCTATCGTCCAATACGATATCATGAACTTTTTCGATGGTTTCTGGTGTGGTTGCGGTTTTTGGCCGTCCTTCACGTGGGTCGAGGAACGTGCGACCACGTTTAAATTCAGCAGCCCACTTTTTAACGGTTGGCATGGAAGGAGCAGAGTCCACGTAAACTTTTGTCAACTTTGGATGAATTTCCTTAGGGGTTGACCCATCCAAAACGAAGAATTTTATCAAAGCACCATATTCAAGTTTATCCATTTTAACGAAAAACCCGCAAGACGTCTACTGCAAAAATTCGTCAACTTGTCATACGAACTAATGAGAAATGCACCCAGGCAGAAAATATAATTTTTTGCTGATTGGAACGCCATCACCGTAGAGTTTGTTTGCTCCTTATGAATTCGAAAAGGGTAGAAGGGATCTAGAAAGGATTATGCGTGAAAAAGTTTTGTTTTTGTTTTCAGTTATTTTTTTTTTTTTCTTTCAATCGAAAAACCCAAAAACGATTGAGACAATAAAACTTTATATTTTAGGCGCGATAGTAATTAATTTGGACAAATTTGCGAACGAAAACATTTTCTTTTAGACAAAAAGTGGTAAGGAGTGGAAGGTTTTCTTGTAATCACGGAAGAATATAATGGGTGCACTGCACATTACATGGCCAGGGTTGGTTGGGGCTTGGTAAAGAGTGTTTTGATTAATTAATTTATCAATTAATTATTAGGCGGCTCTTGGTGGAAGTATGGAGAAAGAAAAGTTTTTTGGTGAGTACGAGAAAGGAATGAATAAAGGAACGTTTTTCCATGAATAGCTCGTAATATCGTACGCGGTTATTCAATGTATCACGTTGTACTGTGTATAAAAGAGAGGATTCTTAATGTAAGATATCTATGTTTTACATACTTAAATTCATTGAACGTGGAACTGGGAACGCCATCTAGAACGTGCGACATGATTTGGTTTTCGGTGTATGATGCTAATTGACTCTAGTAACTTTCCAGAACATCGATGGAGCCTTCAGCAATGTTGAAGTTATCATCCCTGCTCTGGTCATCAAGTAGGTATAACCCTCAGGAAGGGATACTGTAACCACTACTTTCGATGTTAGTCGCAAATTAAACTTTACTGAAATTAGACGATAGTGGAATACATATAGTAAAATACGATAACGACGTAGTTGTACCGGCGGAAAGAACACATAATCGAGTCGCGCCTACTTGTAGCAAACATACGTGTTTTGCAGAGAAAAATAATACTTCGTTTTGTTTCTCCCTAGTTGTCGTGTTAAACTACGAGTACTAACTAAAAATTAAACGTAATCGCGACTTTTCACCTAACGATATTGAATCAGTTTGCAAGCTAATTGAAGGAAGCAATCAAAAACGTCAAGCAATAAACTTGAACATTAATATGATTTGCAAATAAATCTGCAGGAAATCTACGGTATAAAAAACCGGAACAAAAGTATGCTGATAACACTAACTGAGAGAGTGCAAACTTCTTCGGTCCACTTCAGACACCTTTAGATGCTTTTTTTTTTTTAATGAAGGTTAAAATCGCGAAAGACGCAAAGGGTTTAGAAACCCAAACCAATGTGGGACTCTAACCGCACTAAAAACACCTCCTTGATCATGACCAATCAAAGAAAGATCGACAAATGTTTTTATTTTCAACGTTTAGTTGCATTTGAGAGGGTATTATAATTTAAATACGAGGGCAAGGTGGAAATTTCTCGGCCTGACAATGAAAGACTGCGATTTTCAGTTAAAATATGATTTTATTTTTCTACATAATCTCCCTTGACTTCAACACACTTTGTCCAGCGTTTCTCCAACATCAGTATTCCTTCTCGGAAGCGAGAGTCTGGAAGGCTGTGAAAATATTCATCTACGGCCCTCTCAACTTCTGCGTTGGATGCGAAGCGCTTCCTAGAAACAAATTTCTTCAAGTTTGGGAACAGATGGAAGTCTGAGGGTGCCAAATCAGGTGAATAGAGGGGATGGTCGCACAACGCAGATGAAATATGATTTTTTTCTTCTTCAAGCCAGATCTCTTCTCCCGAATTTTGGCATCCAGCTGGTCAAGAAGATTGGAGTAATATTCGCCTGTAATTGTTCTGCCTTTCTCAAGGTAATCATTTAACGGGATACCTTTTGCATCCCAAAACACACTGGCCATGACCTTTCCGACAGATGCGATCGACTTCGCTTTCTTTGGCACAGAACCACCGGCTTCCACCCACTGCTTCAACTGCTGTCTCGTTTCTGGCGTGTAGTGGTGAACCCATGTCTCATCCATGGTGACAAATCGCCGCACAAAATTGGTCGGATCCCTATTGAATCGGTCCAAAGATTGCCGCGAAAATCGTCTGCGCATTTGCTTTTGATCGGCATTCAGCAAATGCGGCACCCATCTTGCGCAGAGTTTTCGCATCCCTAAGTTTTTGTGCAAGATGTTTCGCACCCTTTCTTCCCTTCACTCGCCTACCGTCCAACACGATATCATGCACTTTTCGATGGTTTCGATTGTGGTTGCGGTTTTTGGTCGTCCTTCACGTGGGTCATCTTCGAGGGACGTGCGACCACGTTTAAATTAGCTGCCCACTTTTTAACGGTTGACATGAAAGGAGCAGAGTCCCCGTAAACTTTTGTCAACTTTGGATGAATTTCCTTAGGGGTTAACCCATCCAAAACGAAGAATTTTATCACCGCACGATATTCAAGTTTATCCATTTTAACGAAAAACACGCAAGACGTCTACTGCAAAAATTCATGTAGAGAGAGAACAAGTTGAAACTTATCATACGAACTAATGAGAAGTGCACCCAGGCAGGAAACATAAATTTTTGCTGATTGGAACGCCATGTCCGCGTCAGGTCGAGAACTTTTCACCTTGCCCTCGGTATATGTATTTATAAATTTTTTAATGAGAAATAAATGACTTGAATTGTTATTATTATTATTATTATTTTTATTAATTATTATTATTATCATTATTTTTATTATTATTATTATTATTAATAATAATGATAAACTCTGGTATTAGATACTAGAGAAAATCCTATTCGTGTTATTTCTTTAGATCGGAACCATATTTACTTCTTTACTTATTTTATAAACAGCTTAAAAAATCAATGAAATCCAGATCATTGCGTGTAAACCATTGAAATAACTTATGTCAGCCAACTCCATGAAATTTTTAAAAGGCGTGGTAAAAATATGTAAATCCATCTTAAGACTCATAAAAAGTAAATAATAATAGCTCTTCAAAATTTTCCATTTGTTTACCATTTAAATTTTCACATCTCCTCTACATAGAATGTGTAAGCATCGTCAAACCAGAGGCAAGAAAATCACAAAAATTCAACCCCTAAATTATATTTTGCTATAAATTCCAAACATTTATGTAAACATTGACTTTCATCGTCACTCCTCACGTAGAAGCAATCTCGAATATGGAAATCCTAAAATACCTGAGAATGCCGTTCAAATGTTATCAAGTTAAGCCAACTCTAACGATGCCGCTGTCAGTGTCAAGGGTAAATTCAAAACTCAACCAACACATATCGATTTTATATCACTTGCAGAACATTTCCCTTGTTTAGATTGATGAAGAGCATAAAAAAATCAAAAAAAAAAAAAATTTAAATTGCTTATCCATTAGAAGGAACATACAAGCCGCTATATATGAAAATCCAGTCGAAAATAATTTATACATCCATTTATAAAAGTATGTATGTACAACAATGCACGGCTCGTGCATAGTATAAAGTGTAAACTTATACAACAAGGCGCTGCTCAGCTCGCCCATAGTATATTGTAGAAAACAGGAAGCGTATTTAATTTCATGAATATTTTCTCTCTGCCTCGGACTCATGGGCTATATGTACATATTATGCTTTAGTTTCATTTCCTCTAAAAATAATCACCCCCTCTAATTCAAAAAAAAAAAGATTTAAATATCAGTAATGAGACTTCATTACGCCCCCACCCACCAACCAAACCCGGGAATAAGAAAAAAAAAATAATATTATGCCCGCCTGCCTTTAGTTACTTTATGTCCTATGCTATGTACACTACCGTTAAAAAGTTTACAGACAAAACACAAACCAAATACGTGAGGTCTAAGATTTTGGTGTGCCTACATTTGTCGGACTTTTGCAATTTTACAACTTCAATCTTCGTAGTCCCAGATATAGTCCTGCAAAGAGTTTGCACTCTCATCAGTTCCTGATTCCTCATCAATTGTTCTGCGCCACGTTTGCTTAGGGCATCAAAGTTTTATGCTGGATAAGATGGAAAGTTACAATTCATCTGGAGTCCAGGAGAACTAAATATAAAAGTATTTTATTAGATGGTACCATAAGAGAGCCCGATTATTGAAAGGAGCCACGATTTATATAAATTTCAATGGACAACCACTGTTCAAATCAAATCAAATTAATAAATCCTTAAGCGTAGACAAACTTTTGAACACAAGTGTACGGTTCATACCTACATATGTATGTATGTACTTGTAGATACATAACTTTAGACTTATTTTCAATAAAATTATTTTGAATAATTTCATTTCCTAATTTTATTTTTAGGGTTTACAAGAAGACATCGTCCAATTCTGCTCTTACCCTCTATATGGGTAGCAGAGACCTGATAGCCGCCGATGGAGTAGTAGATCCTTTAAGGGGAGTTATAGTCGTGGACCCAAAGTTCCTTTGTAGTCAAAAAATATACGGACAATTGACTCTCACTTTTCGGTGATTATTTTTTATTTTATTTTTTTCTCCTCCCATCATATCAATTAAGGTCATTTCCGTCCTGTTTCTTTTTTTCTTTTTTTCCCGCAGTTACGGTCGAGAGGATGAAGAAGTAATGGGACTGAAGTTTTGCAATGAAGTGGTGGTTGCTTTGAAACAGCTTTGGCCAAGAATGAATTACGATGGCGAGATGACATTACTACAGGTAGAGATAGATATGATTTATGAAAGTCCTTATACATAAATGGGAGATTCTTTTTAAGCAAGCCTTGGTGGATAGACTAGGAGCTGGCGCACATCCTTTTCAAATGGATGTTGGAAATGTGGCGGCACCCACTGTGCAACTATTACCTGCAAAGAAATATAGTGGAGACCCTATTGGAACTAGTTACGATGTTAGAATATTTATGAGTAAGATTTTGTTTGAAGTTACTATAAAAGGTTACTAATGAAGGTACCAATTTTGTTTTTCAGCTGATTTAACGGATGAAAAGCTACAAGGAAGAACCACAGTGAGGTTAGGCGTTCGGGTCATATATAAAATTCCATCCAATTTTCAGGCAATTCAACAATCCAGTTTGAGTTGTACATCATTGCCAAAGACCAGCTTACGGACACGATTGTCGCCGAAAAATTATAGACTTCATAACCGAAATAAGCATCAGGAGGAGAAGAGTAAAAGTACAACGGCTATAAACGCAGAATCTGTGGCGAATGTAAATGCGGAGGCTGTTGAGGAACGACTCAAATCAAGCATGTTCAAGAGTGCAGAAGAGGTAAGGGACATTTTTATTTTCAACCAATAGGGGCAAGTATTGGTTTTCTTAAAATGTTCGATTACATCATCAAACTTGGCATTACTGTAATAGAGAAAAGTAGGTTTCTCAATTTTGTCTGTCTGTCTGTATGTATGCCTAGCTGCAGCCTAAACATCTGGACGGAATTTCTTCAAACTTCATATCTGAGGTCAGTGCGTTCACAATTCGAGATGAAATTGGAATTTTCATTCTAACCCCAAAATTAACGGTACTTTACTTGTGGCCGATTTTGAAAAAAAGTAATTTGTTGAAAAATATTTGAGTTTAGGTAGATATATGCTAACAGATGATGTACCGCGTTATTGGCAGAAAATACGTTTAACGGTAGTTTACCTATTGATCTGTATTTTTAATAATTTTATGCACACAAAATTACAAATTCTGCATTTCAAAAAGAACTGAGTTCAATTTACTTATTTTTTAATACAAAAAAACAAATTTAATAGAGTTCCTTCGAAGAAATTAACAACACGCTAAATTTTCTGCGAATAAGTGAATGTTTCTTGCGAACTGTCAATTTTTATTCGGAATCCACAAATGTAAAACACATTCCACATTCTCGCGAATAAAACAGTCGCTCGAGTTTAACCTCAAAATTAATTTGATTTGATCGGTCAGACCTTATAAAATATTTTCAATATCAACTACGCAAGTAGCAGTCATTTTTTTATTTATATTTACAAACACAAAAGAAATAAAAATGGTTGTGTATGATATTGTAACATAATGTAGCATAATAACTACGCGCACAGATGTAGGCAACACATTCCGAAGTGTCTTTTCATTCGAGCATAATTTCATTCCGAAGTGTCTTTTCATTCGAGCATAATTTCATTCCGAAGTGTCTTTTCATTCGAGGTTCGTGTCCACAGTTCGTGTCCACAGTTCGTGTCCACAGTTCGTGTCCACGGTAAGAGACGGATAATATCTAAGACGACGTCACGGAATTAAGAGAGAATTATAACCGCAAGAAATTATTGTCATCTTGGAATTATTACATCAGAATTTTCTTGTTCCAGTGGTCGAAGAATTTGCTAGAAGTTTCTGGCTATCAGAAACGCGACTATATAAGGACAGATGGCGATGGAGGCAGTTGCAGTTGGTTTTCGAACCGCACGGAAAAGTGATAATAAGCGAAGTTGTAATTTTGTGATAAATTGAAGGTTAGAGTAAACAAGAAGAAGTAATTAGTTTGAATTTGTGAATTAAGTAATTGAAAGGAGATAAAGTGATTTAAGAAGAAAGAGACCTTGTAAGAAAAGAATTTGCGAAGAATAGTATAGTGTGAACTTGAATTGTTCTATAGTCTAGAAAAATAAAGAAATAATCTCACAGAATATCGTTTTATCTACTCGAGCCGTAGCTCGCATATTACAATATATTAAAATTGATGACTATTCGCACGTATTGACACTGAGTAACTGTGCAAAATTTCAAATTTCAAATTCATCAGGATGCAGCAAAATAATTACAATCAAAACCGTCTACAACGACATCGGTTGGTACGACATATCGGATATAACGACCATCAAAATTCCATTTGAATGCATGCATCCAACGACAAACCGGCTAGAACGATGAAATACTTGTTTGCCCTATTTTTTGTATTTTTCGTTTATACACCAAAAATAAATCATCGTCCTAACTCCAAAATTCGAATTTTTGCAGGAAGAACGAAAGCTTTAGCTTACATTATTATCTTGGAATTACGGGATTTTCTATGTACTTGCCTGGTTGAATTAGATTGCATTGGAGTTACGAGCTGTTAAAAATTTTACTTTTAGCTTTACTTACGAGTACTTTCTTTAGATAGCGCTAACAACAAGCATCTCCAGCCAGCTCGATATTGTGCTAGCCGCCTCTAATTTTACACACGAGATTGAATAAGCTCCCTTCCACTTCTGCATGCCGCCTTAGGTGAGGTCTTCCTTCACCGCTTTGTCCCTCCGTGATGGATTCGAAGTCTTTCGGGCCTGGAGTATTGATGTCCATTCACTCCACATGTCCTAACCATTTTAGACAATGGATTCTAATCCTTCTGACTAGGTTGATGTCGCTGTACAAGCGGTATAGTTCGTTGTTCACGATAGTTCCCCGTTGTTACAAACGATACCAAAAATCAGTCGAATAAGTTTTCTTTCAAATTAACCAAGGGTGAATGCCTTTGATAACGTCCATGCATCTACGGTGTATAGCAGTACTGGGATGATAAGGGTCTTATATAAAGTCACCTTAGTTGTCCTTCTTAGCCCAAAGAAACAGCGGTTGGTTAGAGAGATTCGGCGTCATTATTTGAATTTACAGCGGAGGGACAGCAAGAATGCCGCGGATTTTCTACAGACGTTAGCGAGCATTCGTTTCATCTGTCTATATCCTGGAGAGTCATGGCATCCACGGTTATGTTCATAGGAAACCCAACGGTCAATGAAAGCCCTGACCGAGGACGCAGGAAGACCTAACGCATGTTCAGGTCCTGAGAAATTCTCCTCTGAACCTTATCTAGTAAGTTCATCGGAGATCTCATTTCCAATAATCCCATTGTGACCTGGGACCCAAACAGGACTCGACAAGACTCGATGAGACCGAAGTTAGAGAGCTCTTGCAATGTCGAACTATTTTGGAAGTAGCTAAAGGGCTGAGTGAGGCCTGGCTGTCACTGCAGACATATGCTCCGTCCTCTACACCCATTCCTTAACATAAAGTTGATTGCCATTCTTGCATAAGTCTCCGCTTAAAAGACAGACACATGTTTACCTACTGAGAAGTGAGGCCTAATGTTGTCGTTCTCTATGAAGATACCAGTATTAGACCCTTAGTTGATTTTGGAGAAATACCTAAAAATTTGACTAACTTCCTTCCTGGATCAGATTCCGGAAAAATCCAGTCCTGCGCGTAAGGAAAGTTAGCTTTAAATTTACGAAGCAATTGAAGTTCTGGTGCCATTGCATCAGACAGCATATCCATAGGACAAGAGTCGAAAGATAAGATACCAAAAGCCACCTCGTTTAAGACGGAAAGTAGCTTTTATTGTGCTGGCCATGATATAAATATCAAGAGGAGGGAGGTTCAATAATGCATCTAGAGCAGAGTCAGGTATGTTGAGGAATGCTCCCTTCCAGGCAAGAGAAACTGTTCTTTGGGGTTTAGTGAGAGTAAGATTTTCTACCAAACAACCGACGCATATGCTAAGAAAGGTCTTTTCATTGCCGTGTAAATCCATAGGAACTTTTTTGGTGATAAGCCCCATGTCCTACCAAAAGCACCCTTATATTCCCTTATACTGAGAGCGCCTTCGATGTCTTCGACTCAACTTATTTTAACCAAAGAAGTTTACTATCCGGCGAAATTGGAATTTTTATTCACAAGTTCTAGAAAATTGTCAAAATATATTTTCTGATTTTTAATGCATTTTCAAAAAAAAACAAAAGATATACACTTTAACAATTTCGCTTAGATTTCAAATTTGACTGATTTGCTAATGAACACCACACACATAGTAGCTGCTATTGCATGCAACCCAGTCGTGCACTACATTCCTTTTTCATCTTAAAGCAAGTCAAGGAGGAATTCTTCGAGGTTCAAGGAATGTGCCTCCTCTTACTGTCCGACTTCAGCCATTTCCTTAAATTGTGGAAAGGCTCATATATTGATTTTATGTTTTTTTTTAGATTAGATTGATTTTTATTTTTTCATCATCCATCATCATTCTTAGAATACATATCAATTTAACATGGCTTTACCGTCTGCCGATTGACAATTTAAATACTTCAATTTCATTATTTTTATATTATGTTTATGTTCTATTAAATTCAAAAATGCTCGTGTACCATATTATCCTATCGCCAGTGTAATTTTGCAAAATTTATACAATTTGAGTACATTCAACTCCTTTAATAAAGCGATAACTTTTCCCTCTGTTAGATAGTCGGTTCCAAAAATACTTCGCCTGGTTTCTCGTAGGATGGGGCACTTTCCAACAAAATGTAGGGTGTCGCTCCCATTCTTTTAGATTACATAAAGCACAGGTATTATTGGAAGGTCTACTCTATGCGGAATATATAATAATTCAGGTTTAGAAAGTCTGCCCTCAATTTGACCTTCATAGATATTTCATCCACTTTATTTTCGTCCCGAAAATAGTTAAGCTGCCCTAAATTGAATCTTGTCCTAAATCTTTGTCTCCATTTTAAATCAATGTTTAGATGATACAGCACAGACTTCCAGATCTCCTGATCCGCTACGTGCAGGTCCAATTCCATCCCACATTTCCCTAGGGAGGCGTTCCTCCGGCATTCTCAGAACGTAGTCCACTTGGAGTGTAAAGATCTTTATAAATACTCGTAGAGGAGCCAGACCTGTTTGTACTTTTTTTTAATAAAATACCTTAAAATCTTTTCTACTGATACATATTTCTTGGCACCCCACATGACTTTGGATTTGTACAGATTAATAATCAACCTCCACAACTGGAATGCTCTGAAAGGCTATTTATCATGAGCTGTAACGTTTCCGGGGATTGGGCAAGCAACACTATGTCGTCCGCGAATAGAAGGATCTTGATGTGCGTTCCGGCAAACTCAATGCCTCCAGGCAAGTAACTTATCGATAAATAACGCAAAAAGACAGAGGCTCAATGCACAACCTTGCCTCACACCAGGCTTTACTTAAAACCAGTTTGTTCCACCTTCGCCGTTCCACACCGCCGCTTGGGTCTCCTCGTATAAGCCTTGTAGAACTCTTCCACATTTAAATGACATTCTCATATTGTAGAACTTACAAAATAATGCGTTTCAGTTGTTGTGTATCAAAGGCCGCCTTAAAACCAAGAAAGAAGATATACAACTTCTTGCCTTGCTGCAAAAAATGCTCAGCTACACTTCTTAAGACGAAAATCGGAAAAATTAGTGCCTCTCGGTGGGGAATTTTTCCATTATCAAATGTTTCATTGTAACGCTCTTTATTAAATCCACCGATCCATTTTTATAGAATTCCGGTGGTATTTCATCTGAACCTGGTGCTTTTCCATCTTGTAAGCCACTTAAGACTTCAGAACCCTTTGTCTGAGTAATCGGTCCATCCAGGATCCTGTTGGAGTAAGCGGGTGATGAATATCTGAGGTCAGTGCGTTCACAATTCGAGATGAAATTGGAATTTTCATTCTAACCCCAAAATTAACGGTACTTTACTTGTGGCCGATTTTGAAAAAAAGTAATTTGTTGAAAAATATTTGAGTTTAGGTAGATATATGCTAACAGATGATGTACCGCGTTATTGGCAGAAAATACGTTTAACGGTAGTTTACCTATTGATCTGTATTTTTAATAATTTTATGCACACAAAATTACAAATTCTGCATTTCAAAAAGAACTGAGTTCAATTTACTTATTTTTTAATACAAAAAAACAAATTTAATAGAGTTCCTTCGAAGAAATTAACAACACGCTAAATTTTCTGCGAATAAGTGAATGTTTCTTGCGAACTGTCAATTTTTATTCGGAATCCACAAATGTAAAACACATTCCACATTCTCGCGAATAAAACAGTCGCTCGAGTTTAACCTCAAAATTAATTTGATTTGATCGGTCAGACCTTATAAAATATTTTCAATATCAACTACGCAAGTAGCAGTCATTTTTTTATTTATATTTACAAACACAAAAGAAATAAAAATGGTTGTGTATGATATTGTAACATAATGTAGCATAATAACTACGCGCACAGATGTAGGCAACACATTCCGAAGTGTCTTTTCATTCGAGCATAATTTCATTCCGAAGTGTCTTTTCATTCGAGCATAATTTCATTCCGAAGTGTCTTTTCATTCGAGGTTCGTGTCCACAGTTCGTGTCCACAGTTCGTGTCCACAGTTCGTGTCCACGGTAAGAGACGGATAATATCTAAGACGACGTCACGGAATTAAGAGAGAATTATAACCGCAAGAAATTATTGTCATCTTGGAATTATTACATCAGAATTTTCTTGTTCCAGTGGTCGAAGAATTTGCTAGAAGTTTCTGGCTATCAGAAACGCGACTATATAAGGACAGATGGCGATGGAGGCAGTTGCAGTTGGTTTTCGAACCGCACGGAAAAGTGATAATAAGCGAAGTTGTAATTTTGTGATAAATTGAAGGTTAGAGTAAACAAGAAGAAGTAATTAGTTTGAATTTGTGAATTAAGTAATTGAAAGGAGATAAAGTGATTTAAGAAGAAAGAGACCTTGTAAGAAAAGAATTTGCGAAGAATAGTATAGTGTGAACTTGAATTGTTCTATAGTCTAGAAAAATAAAGAAATAATCTCACAGAATATCGTTTTATCTACTCGAGCCGTAGCTCGCATATTACAATATATTAAAATTGATGACTATTCGCACGTATTGACACTGAGTAACTGTGCAAAATTTCAAATTTCAAATTCATCAGGATGCAGCAAAATAATTACAATCAAAACCGTCTACAACGACATCGGTTGGTACGACATATCGGATATAACGACCATCAAAATTCCATTTGAATGCATGCATCCAACGACAAACCGGCTAGAACGATGAAATACTTGTTTGCCCTATTTTTTGTATTTTTCGTTTATACACCAAAAATAAATCATCGTCCTAACTCCAAAATTCGAATTTTTGCAGGAAGAACGAAAGCTTTAGCTTACATTATTATCTTGGAATTACGGGATTTTCTATGTACTTGCCTGGTTGAATTAGATTGCATTGGAGTTACGAGCTGTTAAAAATTTTACTTTTAGCTTTACTTACGAGTACTTTCTTTAGATAGCGCTAACAACAAGCATCTCCAGCCAGCTCGATATTGTGCTAGCCGCCTCTAATTTTACACACGAGATTGAATAAGCTCCCTTCCACTTCTGCATGCCGCCTTAGGTGAGGTCTTCCTTCACCGCTTTGTCCCTCCGTGATGGATTCGAAGTCTTTCGGGCCTGGAGTATTGATGTCCATTCACTCCACATGTCCTAACCATTTTAGACAATGGATTCTAATCCTTCTGACTAGGTTGATGTCGCTGTACAAGCGGTATAGTTCGTTGTTCACGATAGTTCCCCGTTGTTACAAACGATACCAAAAATCAGTCGAATAAGTTTTCTTTCAAATTAACCAAGGGTGAATGCCTTTGATAACGTCCATGCATCTACGGTGTATAGCAGTACTGGGATGATAAGGGTCTTATATAAAGTCACCTTAGTTGTCCTTCTTAGCCCAAAGAAACAGCGGTTGGTTAGAGAGATTCGGCGTCATTATTTGAATTTACAGCGGAGGGACAGCAAGAATGCCGCGGATTTTCTACAGACGTTAGCGAGCATTCGTTTCATCTGTCTATATCCTGGAGAGTCATGGCATCCACGGTTATGTTCATAGGAAACCCAACGGTCAATGAAAGCCCTGACCGAGGACGCAGGAAGACCTAACGCATGTTCAGGTCCTGAGAAATTCTCCTCTGAACCTTATCTAGTAAGTTCATCGGAGATCTCATTTCCAATAATCCCATTGTGACCTGGGACCCAAACAGGACTCGACAAGACTCGATGAGACCGAAGTTAGAGAGCTCTTGCAATGTCGAACTATTTTGGAAGTAGCTAAAGGGCTGAGTGAGGCCTGGCTGTCACTGCAGACATATGCTCCGTCCTCTACACCCATTCCTTAACATAAAGTTGATTGCCATTCTTGCATAAGTCTCCGCTTAAAAGACAGACACATGTTTACCTACTGAGAAGTGAGGCCTAATGTTGTCGTTCTCTATGAAGATACCAGTATTAGACCCTTAGTTGATTTTGGAGAAATACCTAAAAATTTGACTAACTTCCTTCCTGGATCAGATTCCGGAAAAATCCAGTCCTGCGCGTAAGGAAAGTTAGCTTTAAATTTACGAAGCAATTGAAGTTCTGGTGCCATTGCATCAGACAGCATATCCATAGGACAAGAGTCGAAAGATAAGATACCAAAAGCCACCTCGTTTAAGACGGAAAGTAGCTTTTATTGTGCTGGCCATGATATAAATATCAAGAGGAGGGAGGTTCAATAATGCATCTAGAGCAGAGTCAGGTATGTTGAGGAATGCTCCCTTCCAGGCAAGAGAAACTGTTCTTTGGGGTTTAGTGAGAGTAAGATTTTCTACCAAACAACCGACGCATATGCTAAGAAAGGTCTTTTCATTGCCGTGTAAATCCATAGGAACTTTTTTGGTGATAAGCCCCATGTCCTACCAAAAGCACCCTTATATTCCCTTATACTGAGAGCGCCTTCGATGTCTTCGACTCAACTTATTTTAACCAAAGAAGTTTACTATCCGGCGAAATTGGAATTTTTATTCACAAGTTCTAGAAAATTGTCAAAATATATTTTCTGATTTTTAATGCATTTTCAAAAAAAAACAAAAGATATACACTTTAACAATTTCGCTTAGATTTCAAATTTGACTGATTTGCTAATGAACACCACACACATAGTAGCTGCTATTGCATGCAACCCAGTCGTGCACTACATTCCTTTTTCATCTTAAAGCAAGTCAAGGAGGAATTCTTCGAGGTTCAAGGAATGTGCCTCCTCTTACTGTCCGACTTCAGCCATTTCCTTAAATTGTGGAAAGGCTCATATATTGATTTTATGTTTTTTTTTAGATTAGATTGATTTTTATTTTTTCATCATCCATCATCATTCTTAGAATACATATCAATTTAACATGGCTTTACCGTCTGCCGATTGACAATTTAAATACTTCAATTTCATTATTTTTATATTATGTTTATGTTCTATTAAATTCAAAAATGCTCGTGTACCATATTATCCTATCGCCAGTGTAATTTTGCAAAATTTATACAATTTGAGTACATTCAACTCCTTTAATAAAGCGATAACTTTTCCCTCTGTTAGATAGTCGGTTCCAAAAATACTTCGCCTGGTTTCTCGTAGGATGGGGCACTTTCCAACAAAATGTAGGGTGTCGCTCCCATTCTTTTAGATTACATAAAGCACAGGTATTATTGGAAGGTCTACTCTATGCGGAATATATAATAATTCAGGTTTAGAAAGTCTGCCCTCAATTTGACCTTCATAGATATTTCATCCACTTTATTTTCGTCCCGAAAATAGTTAAGCTGCCCTAAATTGAATCTTGTCCTAAATCTTTGTCTCCATTTTAAATCAATGTTTAGATGATACAGCACAGACTTCCAGATCTCCTGATCCGCTACGTGCAGGTCCAATTCCATCCCACATTTCCCTAGGGAGGCGTTCCTCCGGCATTCTCAGAACGTAGTCCACTTGGAGTGTAAAGATCTTTATAAATACTCGTAGAGGAGCCAGACCTGTTTGTACTTTTTTTTAATAAAATACCTTAAAATCTTTTCTACTGATACATATTTCTTGGCACCCCACATGACTTTGGATTTGTACAGATTAATAATCAACCTCCACAACTGGAATGCTCTGAAAGGCTATTTATCATGAGCTGTAACGTTTCCGGGGATTGGGCAAGCAACACTATGTCGTCCGCGAATAGAAGGATCTTGATGTGCGTTCCGGCAAACTCAATGCCTCCAGGCAAGTAACTTATCGATAAATAACGCAAAAAGACAGAGGCTCAATGCACAACCTTGCCTCACACCAGGCTTTACTTAAAACCAGTTTGTTCCACCTTCGCCGTTCCACACCGCCGCTTGGGTCTCCTCGTATAAGCCTTGTAGAACTCTTCCACATTTAAATGACATTCTCATATTGTAGAACTTACAAAATAATGCGTTTCAGTTGTTGTGTATCAAAGGCCGCCTTAAAACCAAGAAAGAAGATATACAACTTCTTGCCTTGCTGCAAAAAATGCTCAGCTACACTTCTTAAGACGAAAATCGGAAAAATTAGTGCCTCTCGGTGGGGAATTTTTCCATTATCAAATGTTTCATTGTAACGCTCTTTATTAAATCCACCGATCCATTTTTATAGAATTCCGGTGGTATTTCATCTGAACCTGGTGCTTTTCCATCTTGTAAGCCACTTAAGACTTCAGAACCCTTTGTCTGAGTAATCGGTCCATCCAGGATCCTGTTGGAGTAAGCGGGTGATGAATACTAGAAGGTGCTGTCTGAAATACTCATAGAGAACTGCTGGGCTAAGGTCAATGAGTTTTCTTACCGTTGAGTTTCCTTACCGTCTTCCAAAAACCTGCCGGATTCTTAAAAATTGACAGTAGCATATCACTGTTAATCCATTTCTTTCTAATAAGCAATACATACATATAGGTTTCTAAAGGGTAGATCTAGGACTATTAAGTTAAAGTCGACTTTATGGCTATCCATTTCATCAGAACTTTTGATAAAATTTACCATTAAATCATCCTCCTCAAACTAAAAACGTTTTGTTTTCGGCCGATTTTCATATTGAGATTTAAATCTTACTTGGAAGGTCATCAGTACATAGCTCTTTCATATTATCCGTATCAAACCCATTTCATGCGACCTCGGGCGTACCATAGGGCGGCCGTCTAGGACTCATGATCTTTATTTTGACTATAAATGATGTTGAATCAGTCATTAAGGGCTTACACGGTTGATATGAGAATATAAAGACACACTTTGTCTTTTACTGAGTCTCTCTCACTGCAGAAAGATTTAAATACTCGTAAGTATCCCGTTTGTTGTGAAAAATTATACTGAAGTTTAATGTGAATTAATCCAAAGCTATTACTTACTTTTCGGAGCAGTCTCCCTAGCTTCCTGAGATGCTGCTTTATCAGGAATGAACGTGTGGAAGTGTAACCTCAATTCGTGACTTGCATATTGTCGGTAGTAGTGGACTTGTCCATACTTTACCAAATGCCTCTGTATGAGCAATCTTTGAGTATACTTTTTATAGAAATGGCCACCATATTATCAAGTCCACATTCAGAGAATCATAGCTGTTCAACGCAGATTTATATGTATTTCCCTATTGCCGAGGTTTAGATTGGGATTATACTTACAGTCTCCCTCCCTATGAAGAGACCTTGAAGACATGTCGTGGTGCCGCCGATATACTCTTTATACACCAATTGGACCATGGATTGGACCAGTAGCGCAACAGGTTCGTAATGTAGTGCTTGCTTTACCTCATCGCGGTGGTCCCCGGGCAACTGCATTTATAAATCCTTATACATGTAGGCCAAAATTGCAAGCGCGAGATTGTCTAGGGTCTTATGCCTAGGCCAGCAACCCGCGTTACCGAAACTTTAACCGCTACGGAAACCGACACAATGCCTCGCATAAGGACTGATAACACGCTGACGACCTTTGGCTATCATACCCGGACAACGAAGGGTTCAAACATGTTATGAGACGGCACGGACTAAGCAATCGCAATGACAACGGCGAAAGATTTGTTGACATTTGTAACGCAAATCGTCTTGTCATAGGTGGCACCATGTTTGAGCACAAAGCCTGCCATAAAATCAGTTGGGTGTCAACTGACAGGCAAGCAACCTCCAACCAAATTGACCATTTTGCCATCAGTCGCCATTTTAAAAGTAGTCTCCTAGACGTCCGAAACAGACGAGGTGCCGACATGGGGTTGATACGAGATCACCATCTTATGATAGCTACTCTCTGATTACGCACTGCTGCCGTTCGTAGTTCTAACGACACAAGAATACCTAGGTTCAACGTAGACCGACTGAGAGTTCCCTCAGTGCGCCAAGAATTAAGGGACCATCTCTCACGTGGAGTGGAAACAATCAGCAGCTCACTGCCCGCCACCATCCAAGACCATTGGTCCGCTGTGAAAACTGTTTTCACATCAGGTGCTGAAAGGATTGTCGGTCGATCGCAGGGAAACCATAGGGCATGGCTTTCCGAGGATACCTGGAGAAGGATCAACGAACGAAAACAGCTAAGAGCTAGAATTGCAGCAACTCCAGCAGCAGGGAGGATCGAGGTTGAGTCCCTATATCGAATGAAGATGAGAGAAGTACAGCGTAGCGTGAGACGTGACAAGCGCAATTATATCAATGCTGAAGAGATGGAAGGAGCATTTTGCTTCGGTTCTAAACCGAGTATTCGCCAGCAATATGCACCCAAGTCAGACTGAAGTGCCCGTAGAAAGAGATTCTCGAATTCGCACCACAACCCCCAGTAAGGAGGAGAGTATTACCACAATCAAAGCACTGAAAACTAATAAGGCGATAGGACTTGACGGCATACCTGCGGAGCTTTTTCAAGCTGCGCCAACAGCATCGGCAGAACTACTGTTTCCACTTGTCGGGAGAACATGGGAAGCCGAGAGTTTTCCAGATGAGTGGAAAAAGGGAATGATCGTCAAGCTCCCTAAAAAAGGCAACCTAATGCAGTGCGAAATCTGGAGAGGTATCTGCGTGCTGCCTGCTGTGGCTAAGATAATAGCTAGAATCATCCTGGAGCGAATCAAAGAACACCTTGAAGATACACTCGACGCCGAACAAGCAGGTTTCCGCTCTGGATCCTCCTATGTCGACCACATCAACACCCTGCGGATCATCATTGATGTGTTGAATATCGATCACCACTTCACCTGTTGTTCATCGATTTTGAAAAGGCGTTTGATAGTGTCAATCGGGAATTTATTTGGCGTGCCTTGCGCAGGAGAGGCATTCCGGATAAATTAATAGCAATTATCATGGCTGCATATGACCACATGTCACGTTTTGCACAGAGGAAGGCTATCTGAGGAATTCGAAGTCCAAAGTGGGGTTCGGCAAGGCTGAATACTTTCACCAGTACCTACTGCTTTTAATGGTGATTAGCGATGTGCTGAACGTGGCGTTATCGACAGGAAATGGAGGAATTCGTGGACTCTCACATCTAAACTCAAACACTTCGACTACGCCGACGATGTATGCCTACTGTCTCACAGAATAATGGACCTTCACCAAATGACAGCAAATGTGGAGAGGGAAGCAGACGTCGTTGGGCTGAAAATTAACTCGGCAAAAACAAAAATGATCAGCCTAGGACCAAACTCATCAACTCATATATGCATTGCTGGACAAACGGTTGAGAGAGTAGAGAGTTTCCAATACCTTCCAAGACTCAACCGATGGCGGAACCGAACTGGATATAGCCAGCCGAATAGGTAAAGCAAAATCTGAGTTTGGGATGCTATCCATAGTTTGGCAAAGTAATGCAATTAGCTAAACACCAAGCTACAACTGTTCCGTTCCAACGTTGAATCCGTACTGCTATATGGATGTGGTACCTGGAGAGCGACCGTCACTATCACGAGGAAGCTGCAAACGTTTGTCAATAGGTGTCTACGCTACATCTTAAGGATATTCTGGCTAAACCGTATCTCTAACGAACAGCTTTATCAGAGAACGGGCCATGAACCTATAGGCACAACCATACGACGACGAAAGTGGCAGTGGATCGGTCACACTCTCCGAAAGGGTGACAGGTCCATAGCTAACCAAGCGATGCAATGGAACCCGCTTACCCAGGATGGCAGGATACGCGGCGGTCCTAGGAGTACGTGGCGCAGAACAGTTGGGAAGGAAGCACGACAACTGGGAAAGAGTTGGGGAGAGCTGAGGCACATTTCCAAAAATCGCACACGATGGCGCGTAGGCATTGTAGAGGCCCTAGGATCCACAGGGGGATACAGGACTTAAGTAAGTAAAGTATCCAAGTACGGTACCAATTTTCTGCCTTGACCACCGTCGTACTAACTCTGACCAGTACGATTCTCTGACTCGAGTTTTACGTAAAACAAATACCTAATGTATCTAGCATTTTTAATTTTAACAGAAATTGAACTCACCTAATACCCCGAAGAGTACGCCTTTAGCGGTGGCCTATTATTTCGCAGGCTAGTTAGGCATTTAGCTAGGGCCCCTAACAGCAGGGGCTGGCCAAAATCCATATCTAAATAAGTCCTACGTAATTTTTAACAAATGCATTATATATATAGGCCGATTCATAAATACAATATTGCGCAGAGAGTTCATAAATGCACGAATTGGCATCATTGCTGATCTTTATTCATTGCGCAATTTTGACCGCAATCGTGCAGCTGTCAGAATCGTATTGCATTTACATATGTACCTACTTGTTACTGCGCTGCTGTTTTTCGTGTTTTCATTGATTTCTTTTTCTTTGAGTGAAAAAACTACAGATAAGTCAAAATTTGATATGTGCTTTGCAGTTGCCTTAAACTTGCATTTGCGCAGATTTTCCTGCTTTGCATTGCGTTTGCTTTGCAAAGCTTGCTTTTATGAATGGACCTTTTTCTTATACCTTATAGGGAGGTACCTATTCTTTTCGTTAACATTTTCGAACTCGAAATTGTAATCAATTCTGATAGTACTTGTACCTATTTCAGAGGTACTCGAAAAGTATGTACGAGAATGTATGTGCAAATTTAGTCTGACTGACTACAGCCTAAATGGCTGAACGGATTTACTTTAAACGTCATATCTAGGGTCCATGAAGTCAAAATTCAAGGCAAAATTGTACTTTAATAAAGGCTATAGAGGATATAACTCGCTTTCCTGAAAGCCGACTTCTGTGTGTGAATGATCTACATTACCAACATAGGCGAAAATTACCAAACATTACCAACATTCGTTGCGAATGTTCTACACCACAGGCAGGGTGAATGATTCACTTCAAGCGGACGGTAGCGGAAATTAAAGATTCGATTTACGAACAATTTCTTCGCTCGAACGAATAGGGGAATAGGGCTGTATGTTAAAATGAATAACCATTTCATAAAATATAAGAATTTCACTTCACTATGTTTTATAAGAAATAACTACGTTTTGTCCATCCAATTCAATGCTCTTTTAATAAAATGTGAATATTGATTATAATACCATCGACAATTTCATCATTTAATGGAAATTCCATCATTTAATGGAGATTCCATCATTTAATGGAGATTCCATCATTTACTGGAGATTCCATCATTTCTTTGCCTAGCTCGTCCACGGTGTTCGCTACCCCAACAGCCATGTAACCTCTTGAGTGTCATGACTTTTTTCTCCAATGATACTAATATCCCCTTCTTTCCCAAATGCGGATAAAGAATGTTTATTTCGTTTATCCACATCGATGCCCAAACAAGTAGTTCACCATCTTCAAATCAACGCAAGTAGATGCTCAAGATAGCTGCAATTATGCAAAACCATTTGTATAATACATGCATTTTCCACCATCATCCTGTACAGATGAACGAGTTTGGTAGGGATACCAAAATTAGACATGAAGCCCTATTCCACTATTCTTTCGAGTGAAATAATTGTTTCCTAATCGCATCATTCGATTCCATTATTCGCATACCGTCCACTTGGAGTGAAACATTTACGAGTACCTTGTCGATAAGGCAATACATTCTCAGCGAAAGATTTACATTTGTCGGTATGTGTATCATTCATACTATTCCTAAGAATTGAAATTTTTTTTCAAAAGCTGTGAGCTCCACTTTGAATTTTTGTCTTAAATATTCTGCAGTTTTGTGATAAAAAATCAAAAGCGTGCTTTATTAATACTTCTTCATATTGTAATCTGTGAAATTAAAATTTTTATTTAAAAATTCGCAATTTCACTTTCGGTTATAATTCGAAATTATACTTCAATTCTCTTCATTTTATTGTTTTACAAATTCGCTGTCTTTACAACATGTTCGTATCAAATATTTATTCATTATTCATTTTGTGCCTTAGGATTTCAATTTAAAATAAAATAAAAAGTATGGAAGATTTCAGTGAAATTTGTTTACTGTTTAAATTTGTCTGTGTTGTGCGGCACGTAACCTCGTCCTGTTGAAACCACATGTCGCACACATTAATGTTTAAAATCTCAGGTCAAAACTGGTTGCGCCTTCATCGTTTTCAAAAAAAAAAGATCACGCCGCCGGTCCACAGCGCACACTAAACCGTCACCCGTGATGGATACAATGGACTCTCAACGATCTCATTTGGATTCTCAGAACTCCAAGTTCTGCAATTTGTTTATGTAGCTGCTGAGAGAGAAAAGGGCCTCATCACTGAAGATTTTGTTCGAAAAATCGGCGTCTACTTGCAATTACACTGATATTACAGAACTGTTATTTTGAGCTGTGGTTAAACGAAATTAATATAGAGGCATAGAGGCATCACTGACAATTACAGCGATATTTCACGTTACAACACGTCTGAAAAAATAAAACTGTTTTTTTCTTATTTCTGTTAATCGAAGCAAGAGTGGGCATGTTCTTCACTTTTAGATCAGTTACTGTGTTGTCAAACTGCGTGGATGTTTCTGCAGAACCACAGAAAAAATAGAGGTTTCGCAGCGAAATAAATATAGAGGCAGCAGTTATTTTGAAGAAAATCAATTGTATAGTAAGAAGTTTTTTTTTTTTTTTTTGTGAATTTAGAATTCTAAGGTGAATAATTTTTGCAGTATTAAGCAAAGTTATTTAATTGGACATAATGGGATGCGGAAAGTGCCTTACCGAGGAGGAAAAAGCTGAAATTACGTTTTACAAAGAAAATGGCTTGTCCAATCGACAAATTGCTCAAAAATTGTACAGATCTCCAAACGTGGTTGATCATTTTATCAATTTAGGACAACAGTATGGGCAAAAGTAGGCGAAAGGTGCTCCCAAAAAGGTGACTAACCGGCAAAAAAAAACCAAATTGTTGAAGAAGCACGAAAAAACAAGCTCTGCTTCGCAGATTAAGACGAAGATGGATCTCAACATTGGAGTACGTCGTGTCCAACAAATATTAAATTCGACTCCAACCATGGTTTTTACAAAAAAACTCAAAAAGCCTGCGCTGACTTCCGTCCATATGAACAATCGACTCAAGTTCGCCAAGAATCACATGTCGTGGACTACTGAATGGAGAAAAGTTATTTTGATTATATTGATTGGTTATATATATTGGTTATATTGACTATTTTATTTTGAAAAACCTGGTGCCTCTATATTAATTTCGTGGAGTGTATAATGTAAAATGACAAGGCAGGAACTAACTACATTTCACTATGGATGACAGATGCCATATGGCAGGGATGTATAATCCCTACCTCGAAGTGAATAACCCTGTATTACTCTATTTAATTCCCAAATTCAGTAATCAAAATCTCTTTATTCACAGTAATTCATCTTTTTCTTTATTTTATCGATTAAATTCGCACAACTTTACATTTATAAAGTTCAAACTGTCTCTTTCAGTGAACAATTCAGAAAATGCCTCTGCTCTGTTCTCAGTAGGTCCATAACACATAGCATTATTTAAATTTCCGTACTGAATGTCTCATTTCATTGAGACATTTCGTAAGCCCACAGAAGTTAACGAAAACTTGACGAAACCGAGCATAATCCCATGCCATACTATTTGCATGTAATGGGACATTTCATTAAACTGGCGTAAGCTCATTCAAGTCCATTATAGTTGGCTCTTAAGCCCGTTTCCAGACTTGGTATCGTGTAGGCTACGTTTACCAACTATCCTACCAAAGACGTCTTCCTTTCCCATTTTGGCGTTAAAATAGCCCAACACAATATCAACGTCATATCTAGAACATTCTTCATAGGTTTTGTCGAGTAGCTCGTAGAAACACTCTTTGGTGGCGTCGTCCTTGTCCTCTGTGAAGTCATGAGCGCATATTATGCTTATGTTGGCGTATTTAGCCTTGATGCGTATTGTCATAAGACGCCCGCTTACGTGTCGGAAGCTTAAGACTGCTTACCTAGGTCTGCCGCTTATGACAAATCCGCATCTATATAAGCGCTGTTGTTCTCTGCAGCAACCACCATAGTAAATGTCACAGTTTTTCATCCTATTTTATGTTACACGCGAGGTAAAGAAAAATTCACATTTCAATTCGCTTATTAATAAGGGCTAATGTTTTTTTTTTTTTTTTTTTAAATGAAATTAGGGTATGTAATTATTTTTGAAAAAAATTAATTTTATTTATAAACGGATCTCACACACGAAGAGCTAATTAAAACTTCTTTATCTTCAGTATCCTTCATCGGAAATTTCAATATCATAGTCGGTGAATTTTGTTTTCAAAATATTCTTCGATTCTGCATGGTCAGCTTTGCCAAATCCCTGCAAACAAATTACGCCGCAAATAAAAGTTAATCGTTCGTGACTAAACGATTATTATTTTACCTGTGAGTGACCGTAAACCTTAATAAGTTTCGCTCCGGGATTGTGCTCTATGCGCCCGCCCCCCAAACATTCTGTATCCAGACCAAGTCCTTTGCACGACGCACTTACCCTATCGTAAATGTCCGCTAAAAAAGGAAAATAAAGAATTACTAGAGTGTTCATCTACTTTGGGTAGCAAATTAAAGATATTTCAAGGAAAATTTTCTATTCTCTTCAACAGGGACCCGAAAGTTTTATTGAGAAGCCGTTTTTATGGACCGAGGGTAATGTTAGTCTAAAATCATCACTGGATAAATGTGCCTACAAGCACGGTGAAGCTGTGAGCGTAAAAGTACAAATAAGGAATAGTAGTCGTAAAGTGGTGCGGAAAATCCGGGTAATATTACAAATTAATTACTGTCGTTTTTTTTTTTTGTTGCTAGAAAATAACTTTTTACTTTTATAGATATTTGCAGTGCAACATGTAGATGTTTGTATGTTTAGCAATGGAAAATTTAAAAACATCGTGGGTGAAATTGTGGATAACAATCATATCAAGGCAAATGATACATTTAGCAACACTTATAAGATTATGCCGTCCATAGGTAAGATTTTAAAAGTCGAGGAAGATTCTTTTTGAATATCAACTAACTATTGGCGAAATTATTCTTTGATAAAATTGACATGATCAAACGAACGAACTTTTGTTTTTTACCTATGTATGTACCTCTAACTGCATTCATATGCTGTCTTATCAAGACATTAACTTTCCATATATTTTCTCCAAGTATTGTATAAAGCCACAGCATTAGTAACACGACATTATTTGGAAAGTGATAGTACCAACGGGTAATAGTACGGTCGTAAACAAGCTTTTCTTCGAATAAAATGAAAATGTTTGTCCCAGTTGGTACTTCAACTCGCAAAACTTTGATCAACAAGCAAACACGCTACTCTTTGCACAACAAAATCACCTAGTTTGAGATGGTTGTTAGCCGTTCTCGCACCGAAGATGACACGACTACGGTCCGATCATAAAGTCGTCTGAGGACTCGTCGGTCGATTTAAAATATTATTTGTCCACTGCATACGATGCAAATACGACAGCGATTTGATTGATTGCCGACTGGTCAGTGGCGTCAGCACTGTCAGTTGCTCGACGATTGTCATGGCGATTCTTTTATTTTTCAGTAGTGAGCAAAATAAGGAAATATATAAAAACAAATACGACGGCAAGGTGAAAAGTTCCCGGCCTGACGCAGAGATGGCGTTCCAATCAGCAAAAATTTATGTTTCCTGCCTGGGTGCACTCATTAACTCGTATGACAAGTTTCAACTTGTTCTCACAAGTAGTTTCTTTACACAAATTTTTGCAGTAGACGTCTTGCGTGTTTTCCTTAAAATAAAAATTAAAATTCCTCGTTTTGGATGGGTTAACCCCTAAGGAAATTCATCCAAAGTTGACAAAAGTTTACGGAGACTCTGCTTCTTCCATGTCAACCGTTAAAAAGTGGGCAGCTGAATTTAAACGTGGTTGCACGTCCCTCGAAGACGACCCACGTGAAGGACGACCAAAAACCGCAACCACACCCGAAACGTGAAGGTGAGTGAGAAAGCTGAGGCTGTGTGTATATCGGAAGAGAAGGTGCGAAACATCTTGCACAAAAACTTAGGGATGCGAAAGCTCTGCGCAAGATGGGTGCCGCATTTGCTGAATGCCGATCAAAAGCAAATGCGCAAACGATTTTCGCGGCAATCTTTGGACCGATTCAATGGGGATCCGACAGATGTTGTGCGGGGATTTATCACCATGGATGAGACATGGGTCTACAGCTACACGCCAGAAACGCGACAGCAGTCGAAGCAGTGGGTGTAAGCCGGTGATTCAGCGCCAAAGAAAGCGAAGTCGATCGCATCTGCCGGAGAGGTCATGGCCAGTGTGTTTTGGGATGCGAAAGGGATCCTGTTAATTGATTACCTTGAGAAAGGCAGAACAATTACAGGCGAATATTACTCCAACCTTCTTGACCAGCTGGATGCCAAAATTCGCGATAAGAGACCTGGCTTGAAGAAGAAAAAAATCATCTTTCACCAGGACAATGCACCTGTACACAAGTGTGCGTTGGCGATGGGAAAACTGCGGGATTTAGGGTACGATCCCCTCTATTCATCTTATTTTGGCACCCTCAGACTTCCATCTGTTCCCAAACTTGAAGAAATTTGTTTCTGGGAAACGGTTCGCATCCAATGCAGAAGTTGAGAGGGCCGTAGATAAATATTTTCACAACCTTCCAAACTCTCACTTCCGAGAAGGAATACTGATGTTGGAGAAACGCCGGACCAAGTGTGTTGAAGTCAAGGGAGATTATGTAGAAAAATAAAACCATATTTTAACTGAAAATCGCAGTCTTTCATCGTCAGGCCGAGAACTTTTCACCTTGCCCTCGTAGTATGTTCTGATCATCTACTAGTCGTTGAGGAGTAAGAAGGTAAAATAGTTTAGCAGTTACTTGTGATTTACTAATAAATCGGATCGCACGCGTGTTGTCTCTAATGGAAGATCGACGTAAGTACACCCTTTGATCGCAATGCGATCAATCTGTATGATTATGATTATGAGAAATTGTTGGTGACAGAGGCTTGAGCAGGGACAGAACGTGGGGTGCATTATTATATGATAGAATACCCATAAAATTATGACCACTTATTACTCTTCATAGGATGGATAAAGAATGTTGGCTTTGTTACAGAGAGGCCATAGTTTTCTTGTCATGGTATCTTAATAGTGGTTGTTTTTACTGGTAGGTCTTCTGATTGGAAAAACCACCTGTGGTCGAAAGTCTGTTTAAGTTGAATGGCTCCAACGCATCCGAAAAGATACCCGGGCCCGGAGGAAAAACAAAATCTAAATTCGAAATAAACTCTTTAGTAGAATAATAATCATGTAAAATGAACGGGGAACATATATGAGTATGAAACCAAAATAAGAAAAAAAATATTTTCATTTTGTTCTTAACATAAAGAAATTTATTAAAAACAGAAAAAATGACTTAAACTGATTTTTCATCAAAAAAACCATCTTTACTTTCGATTACTTTCATTTTACACAACGCAGATATTTAGATATTCGGATGATGGGCATTGATTCCGGACCGTTCTCCCACAACAACTCTTTAAATCTGGCGGCCATATCATGATTTGTAAGATATCTTCAGCTTTCCTCTGTTTCACGTAGTCTTGACAAAGTCTTGACGTGTGTTTAGGGTCATTGTCCTGTTGAAATATAAATCCTTCGCTAATATATCTTAGTCCAGAGGTCATAGTTTTCTTCCAATATTGTTTTGTATGCTTTGGCAATCACTCGAACCAGATCTTCCACTCCACTGGAAGAGAAACATCCCCAGACCATAACCATAGAAACGCCTACATGCTTCACGGTAGGAACCACCCAGACTAGTAGCATATTTTGTACAGCGCTGTGTCGAACAAAAACTCTCCGTTTTGTGCCAAATACCTCGAACTTGGTTCTTCGCTCCATAAAACTCTGTTCAAATCTTCTTCCGCCCAGTCTTTATGTTGTTTGGCCCATTCTAACCTTTTCTGTTTGTTTTGTGGTCACAGCAGGGGGTTTTCGAAGAGCAACTCGCCCAAATAATCCAGCATATCTTAATCTTCGTTTGACCGTTGTCAAGGAGAGCGGTTTATTCCGTACTTCATTTATATCAGGGCGTATTTCGGGTGCTGTTTTTCGTCTACTTTGTTTGTTTGTTGTGACTATTAGCCGATCCTCGTGTTTAGTTGTAGCTCTAGGCCGTCCTGACCGTGTTGTGTTTGAGCGTGCCGTTCAATGGTACTTTGAACGCAGCACCTTGATACCTTCAAATGCGAAGCAACTTCCGCTGCGTTTTTTTTTTTTTTTTATAATCAGCACGCGCCGAAAGGGATATGAATACCCTTAAACTGTTTCAGGGCACGGGCGTTAGGAAAAGGGGGAAGAGTCCTCGTGTTTAGTTGTAGCTCTAGGCCGTCCTGATCGTGTTGTGTTTGAGCGTGTCGTTCAATGGTACTTTGAACGCAGCACCTTGATACCTTCAAAAGCGAAGCAACTTCCGCTGCGTTTTTTTTTTTTTTTATAATCAGCACACGCCGAAAGGGATATGAATACCCTTAAACTGTTTCAGGGCACGGGCGTTAGGAAAAGGGGGAAGAGGAACAGAGTAGGAGCCTGTGCACGTTGGCTTTAAATGTTTGAATGTTGTAGTGATGGGGAAATACAGAGCCTGGTAGATTATTCCACATTCGTGTCGTTCGGTTTATAAACGAATCGATGTTCATTCGAAGCATGACGCGTATTCCGGGTGAAATTTTGAAGGGAAGGAATGCAACTGGCTATTTCGCTGGAGCATTTTTTATAGAAAAAACGATAAAACAGGGAGAGACATTAGACATTTCTCCGATGTTCAAGTGAATGTATAGAATTCACAATGTCTCTATCACCTATAAGTGTTAACGCGCGATTTTGTACCCTATCAAGAATGTGCAGAACGGTCTTGGGTGCATCAGACCCTATAGGGGCGTTATATTTCTGCTTAGGGGGGATGAATGCCTTATAAATTGATGCCAGATAAGATGGGGTAAAATATTTCTCGCACCGTTTTAGAATCGCAGACATTTGCAGCATTTTTGGCTACCTCGAATATGTGATCGTTCCATCGAAGATGTTTATTAACACACATACTGAGAATGGCAAGTCTTTCGGTTTCAATGATGCAAGTACCATCTATGGATAATGGAAGGGTGATGATTGCAGGTCGTCCATCGATTATGGACTTTACCCATTTTTAACGAGTTGTTTACTCTAGACGTGGAGTCTCAAATAAATTGTTATAACTTCAAAGTGTGGCTTTTATGTAAGACCTTTGCAACCCAGGTCGACACATTTTGGGATTTGAGAACCCATTTGATGTAAGGAGCCATAAACAAGTGCTGAATCAACAACCAAGTCATAAAATTTAATAATTATGAAAAATCTAAACACTTTTCAATAAAGCGGTTTTTTCCCACGTTTGTAAACAAAACGCCCACTGTTCAAAAACGTGGGTGTAAAATCCAACTTTTATTATCTGAATGTGTTGGGTATCGTTCAGGTAGACAATTTAGGTAAAAAAAAACTCAATGTAATTTAAAAAAATCAATTTCCTTGCACGAATGAAATCAGTTGTCTAGGTAGGCCTCGAACTTTGGGCCTGTAGTGTACGTGTTTTTGGGTGTTTTGTACTTTGTCATTTGCTCTTTTTCTCTACTCGGAAACACAAAAATTAGAAAACGGTCTTGTAAAATTCAAGTTAGGCGTTGTATAATATGTGAGTATTATTTTGCCGTAGGTATTTATTTAGAATATGAACATGTCCCTTCGAGATAAGTTCCCAAGGTTGACTCTCAAATCACTTTTTTTCCCAGTGATAATGAGCTCAGGCGCTTGATCTACCAACGCAATAGTTTTGCCATACAATAACGGTTAAGTATTGTTATGAGCTTTGTATGTTATAGACCAGGTGATTAATGTAGTTATTAATCATAATGTCCACAGATCAGAACATGCAAAACGACAAATATTTCGTCATTTATAGGCGCCTGGAATTTAAAAAAAAGGAACATTTTCAAACTAAATTTGACTTCAAATTTGATTATCTCAAAAGGATGTCTCTTAATTTGTTTGTTTTAATGACGGAATTTTGATCCGCAATTCTCTGCAAACGCCTCATACAAAGTTATTACCTCGGAATGTAACTAGAGAGGTCAGAATTTGTTAACAAGAAGCTAGAAAAAAAAGTCTCAAATTTAAAACAAAATAGAAACCTATATACAAAGAACTGCGAAATTTTACATCGTATGGCCTTTGGAAAAAATGTTTGCATACTTTTCTTATGTCTTGTCACCCCTCGTGTAGTATAAAGCATCAACAACGCCTGCTCGCCATCGCGTTTGGATTTCTGCAATGCTTTTCAACTCTCTCCAACTCATTAGCAATCTCTTCGATTCCTTCTCGACTACTCTGCGCCATGATTTCTTTGGGCAACCCCTTCTTTTGCCCGATTGGGTAATAGGATTCCACTGCATGGCATACTTTGAAATACATCGTGATGTCTATAGGTTCCTGATCCGTTTTCGTATAAAGTTGTTCGTTCGATATACGAATTGACCAGAGAATTTTTAAAATGATACGAAGACATCTATTTATGAAGGCAGCACTCACACCGCAGAACGGAACAGTCGCAGCTTAGATTTTGTGCTGCAAACACGGTTTTTCAAAGTCTGCAGCCCACTGGATGCTTTTGTTTTGTCGTACTAGTTTTTAACCCTATTCTACTTGCTTCGGTTTCTAAACAATAGGCCATTTGGTGCAGATCCATTATTCTGTGCGAAAGCAAACAAATGTCGTGAGCTTGGTCTATACATGTAAGATTTCATTGTTCATTGCAGGGCTGCAAGCAGAACATAACTGACAACGACAAAGAATAACAGTGGCGAGGCTTTGGACTTCAAAGTCTTCAGACACCTTACCCTTGTGTAGAACATGACTCTTACCACCTTCATAGGCAGCCCTCAGGGATAACTCTTCTGGGCAAGGCACACCAGATAAAATTTTGGTTTACGCTGTCGAAGGAATTTTCGAAATCTACAAAAAGCAGACGAAGTGCAGACCGCATTGCTCCTTAATGATCCACAAGGTGGATGATCCTGACTGGAAACCTGAATATATGACATCGAAAGTTGAATCAATATGTTCTTTGATTCGATCCAAAATAATTCTAGCTGTTAGATTAGGCAACCGCAGGAAGTACGCAAATACGCAAATGGATTTAATTTCATTTTGTACTCCCAAATAGTTTTTGGGCTGCCGAAAGAGAGAGAGATTTTCTGTCTAAGTCTATGCAAACTAATTCAGAATTTAAATGTAACTAACTCAAGGAAAAGACATTATTTTTTGTCTTGTCCTCCTGTTACTTCTCAATTCCTCAATTCATAATTGAATTTATACCAAGGTAAATCAAGACATTAAAGCTCTTTTCAAGTTGTTCTCAGATTCTTTGGCAGCTAAAGGTACTTTTTTATTTTTATTTTTATTTAGTGTTCGTACTCCTTTGGAGTTCTCAAAATCTGGTCAGCTAAGCTAAATTCACACATATGCATACATATATATGTAATTATCCTAAACCATTGATAACAATTTTTTTTTAAATTGCAGGTTCCACCAAGAATTGGATAGCCGTTGAACCGAAATTCCCCCATGCCCACGTAACAGACTCCCCTGCAACGAGTAACTACAAGCTGGCGTCCAGCACCTTTCAAGACACCTTGACGAAGGAGCGAAATGTCTTCGCAATCTATGTGACCTACTACGTTAAGATAAAATTAACATTAAGCGCCCTAGGCGGTGATATATCACTGAAACTACCATTCATCCTTGGCTATGTGGGGGAGGAAAGCAATGCCAGAGACATTCGAAGGAACTCTGAAAAACTACTTGATGAATTAGTTTCGAGAAAAGTTTCAACAAGCAGAAGAAATTCGAAAGGAAATAACGACAACTCGCTTCCTGACAACCGGGTTAGTGCACCTAATTCTCCTAAACCGAAGAACATTCCAGGAGGAACTGCTCTACCAAACTCTTCGCATTCTACCTCTATCAAAGTGGATATTCACAGGGAAAATTAGTCAATAAGCAAAAATGTATTAAGCATTCCGTTAATTATTTTCGAACTCATAAGACTGTCTTTAGAAGCAGTAAATCATGTCTTGTACAACCAAGGGAGATGTCAATCTTCTTTCGATAGAAAAACTCAATCTAAATAAATTTATATTTAATTAAGGAAATTTGTTTGCTTTTGATTTTATTGTACTTACAATGCCACTCTGCATTGGAGTAACCACGGACGATCTTCTTACTTGGCTCACTTCCATCGGCCTGTTCCTTGCCGTACACCCTTATGAGAACATATTTAAAAATACCCTCGTCGATTTCAACTGGTGGCACGGCTTCCAATTTAGCGTCAACCATTTTACAGAGATTACGAATTGCTGTTTAACATATTAGTGGATTATTTACTTATACAATTTTTTTTAAAGCTAAGGAAAATAATAAAATTTACTCACGGAAATTGCAATATCTATTTCGTTGACAAGTGAAAATGCCGACAGCTGTTCTAAGCATAGTGAATTGTAGTAGATTCTAGATGTAACTGAAGCTGTCAATGTATTTAACGTAATTGTTTGTAACGCAACGTAATCATGTTGAGTGACAGTTACTAGCTTATTTGAACTAAAAATTAGGCGTTGAATTAGAGAATAAGAGGGAGAATTGAATAAAAATTAAACTTTGGTGAAAGTTATTTGTCAGAATTGGCTAAAATTTTGACAGGCGATAGGTCTTTGGGTAATTTGACGTGTAAGTTATTCGGGCCACAAAATACTCTTCACTGCTATTTTCAAGGCCAAAATATTTAATTTTGTTTCTTATAACATGCACTGCCAATATTTAGCACGAATGCAGTTTATATCTTAAGCGATTTTTTGTATACCATTCGATGTGTTTCATTACACTAATTTCAAAACTAATAAAAAAACAGTGATGAACTATGGGAATGTGGAAGCATGGATATTTGTAATATTAATGCAATTTATTTTTAATTCATTTCATCTGATAGCCAGAAACTTCTAGCAAATTCTTCGACCACTGGAACAAGAGAAATTCCAAGATGACAATCATTCTTGCAATTGTAATTCCCTCTCATCCGTGATATTATCCGTCTCTTTCGTAGACATGAACTGTGGAAACCGCAGACACGAACCTCGAATGAAAGGACACTTCGAACCAAAATTCTGCCAGAATGAAAAGACACTTTGGAATTTGTTGCATCATACTTTTAGGGGCGTAGTTATTATTATGCTACACTGCCCCCCTCTTAGACGTGTTATTCCCGAACAAGTGCATCCTCATTTCGGCCATTGTATCGACTCAGTCGGTCCACATGAACCACTTTCATTTTGGCCCTTGGTCCTCGTTGGATGCGGTAGACAACATCGTTGATGCGGGTTACTATTCTGTAGGGACCTTCCCAGTTCCGCTGCAATTTAGGTGATTTCCCCTTTTGGCGATGGGGATTATACAGCCACACCAGATCTACTTTCTGGAATCCTGACGTTGTTGCCTTGGTATCATACCTGGTCTTCATGCGGTCGCTCGTCATCTTAATCTGGCTTCTGGTCCTTTGGTGTATGTCCCTAAGCCTTTCCCTTTGGTAGTCCAAAGTAGTATTGAAACGCTCCACCATACCGTCCGACTGTGGATGAAGCGGGGTTGTCCTTGTCTTTTTGATTCCGAGTAGTTGACACATCTCTTGGAAGATTCTTGACTCGAAGTTCCGCCCTTGGTCAGAATGCAATTCCAAGGGCACACCGAATCTGCTAACCCAATTGTAGACGATCTGCTCCGCCACGGTTCTGGCTTCCTGGTTAGGGATCGGAAACGCTTCCGGCCACTTACTGAAGTAGTCCATTACTACGAGTATATACCGATTACCATTGTCGGTTTCCGGAAAGGGCCCTGAGATGTCAATGGCGATTCGTTCGAAAGGTGCTCCCACGTTGTATTGGTGCATCTTACCTCGAGTTTTGATTCTCGGACCCTTGCTAGCTGCATACACGTCGCATTTTCTGCACCAGTCTTCGATATCTTCCTTCGCTTTTAACCAATAAAAACGTTCTCGTACCTTTTCTAGCGTCTTATTCACTCCCAAGTGGCCTCCGGATGCCCCGCCATGCATTTCCTGTAACACCTCCTTGACCCTCGTCCGCGGTACGACAAGATGCATTACAAACGACTTTCCGTCGGAGGATTCCCATTTTCTTCTCAGAACACCTTCTTGGACATGGAGGGAGACCCACTGCGCAAAATATACCTTTAAGGTCGGGCTTCTGTGAGAGATGTCCTGATGATCCGGTTTCTCCATGTTCTCCTTCCAGGCCAGAATCGGCTCGATACCCGGGTCTTCCTTCTGAGCGTTCCGGATCTCATCTACGCTCCAGCCGGCGATAGGTTCGGCTCTCATTCTTTGGATGGAAACCAGCTCCCGTTCTTCCTGACGCGCACAATGTTTACAATCCGTTCTGCATGGTCTCCGGGACAGTGCATCCGCATTAGAGTGGAGTTTTCCTTTACGATGCTGTATTTCGTAGTCGTAGATTTGCAGCCTTTCGATCCATCTTGCGACCTGACCCTCAGGACTCTTGAACTGTAATAGCCATTTTAAGGCTGCATGGTCTGTGCGAAGAACGAACTTCCTCCCGTAGAGGTATTTGTGAAAATGCTTCGTAGCCAAGATCAAAGCTAGAAGTTCCCGCCTTGTCACGCAGTAGTTCCTTTCTGGCTTAGAGAGCACCTTGCTGAAGTACGCAACCACCTTCTCTTGGCCGTCATGCACCTGGGAGAGTACGGCTCCTACCCCGACATTACTAGCATCTGCATCCACAACGAACGTTTCCCCGGGAGTGGGGTAAGCCAGTATCGGGGCATCGCATAGCCGTTGTTTAAGTGCCTTGAAGCTCTTCTCGCACTCAATTGACCATTTGAATTGTTTTCCCTTTTCCGTCAACTGGTGCAGGTTCTTTGCGATCCCGGCAAAATCCTTCACGAACCGTCTGTAGTAGGTGGCTAGGCCCAGGAAGCTCCTTAGTTGGTGTTTGTCTTTGGGGACTGGCCAGTTTTTCACCGCTTCGACCTTCTCCGGATCGGTTCTCACTCCTTTCGCTGAAATTATGTGTCCCAGGTACTTGACTTCCGCTCTAAACAGGGCGCACTTCTTGGGGTTGAGCTTCAGGTGGGCACTTCGAAGCCTTTGAAACACATCCCTTAGATTGTCTCGGTGTTGCGCAAACGTTTTTCCTACGACGATGACATCATCCAAGTATACCAAACAGGTTTTCCATGTTAACCCTTGCAGGACACATTCCATCAATCGCTCGAAAGTCGCCGGAGCATTGCACAGCCCGAATGGCATTACCGTGAATTGCCATAGCCCATTTCCTGCGGTGAAGGCGGTTTTCTCCCGGTCTTCTGGATGGATCTGTACCTGCCAGTAGCCACTCTTCAAGTCGAGAGTGGAAAACCATCGGGCTCCTGATAGTGTGTCTAGCGTGTCGTCAATCCGTGGCAGAGGGTAGCTGTCTTTCTTGGTGACGTAATTGAGCTGCCGATAGTCCACGCAGAACCGCGTGCTGCCATCTTTCTTCTTAACCAGTACAACCGGTGATGCCCACGGACTTTTGGAACTTTCAATCAGACCTTCTTTCTCCATTGCCGACACCATCTCTGCAACTTCTGTCTGCTTTGCCAATGGAAGGCGCCTAGCAGGCTGACGAATTGGTCTAGTATCACCAGTGTCTATTCGATGTTGTACCAGGTGTGTTCGGCCGTATTCTCCGTCCTGTGAGGCAAATACATCAGCGTACTCATTGATAAGATTCTCTGCCATAGTTCGCTGCTCCTGATTCAGCTCACTGGACTGGAGAATCGTTTCTCTCGTTTCCGCTGTCCAAGGTGATGTGAGAGGTTTTGGAGCATCACGTTCAGATATTGTTGCGACGGCGGTAATCGGCGTGCATTTTCCAGTCACCTCCCCTCGCCTTAGTTTGACAGTGTGTGGTCTTGCGTTCAAAACTCTTACTGGAACCATGGTGTTCTTTGGTTCGACTAACGTCTTTCCCACGATGTAGTCTTGAGAATTCTTCTCTGGGTCTGGTTCTACTATGTAGAATCGGTGGCTCCCAAGATCACCTTCCAGTTTCGTCCAAATGATTGTCTCTGAAGACGGCGGCAAAACTTCGTCTTTGCTGATGACTGTCCTGAGAGTTACGGCATTCTCATTTCCGTACACCATCGGAATCTCCACATTTCGATACCTCAGTACTTGCATCCCGATGTCCAAGATTACTTCATTTGCTTTCATGAAGTCTATTCCGATGATGCACTCGTCGCATACATCTGCCACCAGAAACGCATGGAAGAACGTCAGTCCTGCCAGAGTAATCGTAAGACGAACTTCTCCAAATACCTTCGCCATTTCCCCTGTTGCAGTCTTCAGGCAGTAGCTGTTGGTGTTGTGCAGCCAGGCGCTTTTGACGATATCTCTTCTTACAATGGAGGCGGTGGCACCTGTGTCGATGGTGGCTACGCACTTCTTCTTGTTGATTAGTGCCTCCACTGTCAGGCTCTTGCTACCCCGTTTGGTTTGCGAAACTTGAATGGCGGTCCTGGGGGCCTCGATTCCAGTAACCAACTTCTGCCCGCGAAGTTGGTCCTTACGCATTTCCCGACTGCTGGTTTTGGGAAGTCTGACTGACAGGATGGATGTTATCACCGCCAGATGCTTCCTCTCTGCTTCTCCTACTTCCGCAATGTGGACAATTTCCTCGTCTAGGTGCACTTCTGCACTGCCGTTGTAGGTGTCCGGTTTGGTTGCAATTCCAGCAACGGATTTGACTTCCGCGAGCTCTGTCTTCATCCATGATGGCTGTTCTCTGGCATGAGCATTCCACGACGGACATTTCCCTGAAACGGTGTATTCCCTGGTATGCTTGGTCCGCAGCCTTCATTGACAAAGCGAATGCCAATGCCTCGGGGAGTGTTCGCTTTTCAGCCATCCTTACAGCCATTTGCAGTTGTCTGTCCTCTATGGCCTGAATAAAAGCTTCCACCGCCATTTCGTTGATAAGCTCCTCACCGGCTTTAGGGTATGAAAGATGGGCTAGTCGCTCTATATCCGCTTGCAACTGTTGGAGCGTTTCCCCCCTTTTCTGGACTCGACTACGCAGCTGAACCCTGTACACCTGCTGCATGTGTCCATCCCCAAACCGCATCTCGATAGCCTGAACCAGAGAATCGTAGTTCTGCTGTTTATCTTCCGGGATGGTCTGCAAGAGCTCCGCAGCTGGACCCCTCAGTGCAAGTGTGAGTGCAATGGCCTTCTCTTCATCGTCCCAGCTATTGGTCATTGCGGCCGCTTCGAATTGCCTTTTATAAATTGGCCATGATGTTTGACCATCGAAGATAGGAGGCTGCATCTCCTTTCTTCTCAGACCGTCAGTGGAATATTCCCGTGCTTTCTGTCTCTTCACGTTGCTGAGCTCCTTAACAAGATTTTCGACTTGCTTTCCTACTATCTCGAATTGCGTATCCACTTTTCCAAACTGAGTCTCTATCTTCCCGAACTGAGTTTCATGTTTCTCAAAGTTTTCATCGAATCTAGTTTCGACCTTCTCGATTTTCTCTTCGATCGCTTCGAATTTGGATTCCAAGTTCTTGTTTTGCTCATCAAGTTTGCTTTCCAGAGCATCTAGAGAATTCTTTTGTTCGTCCATCTTAAGTTCTAGAGAATTCCTTTGGTCGCCCATTGCTTTCTTTTGTTCGTCCATTGCTTTCTTTTGTTCGTCCATCGCTTTCTTTTGTTCGTCCAGCTTAAGTTCTAGAGAATTCCTTTGATCTTCTATTGCTTTCTTTTGTTCGTCCATGACTAACTTAAGTTGCAGGAGCAGACTTGTTATACCCGGGTCGGCTGCTGTACTTGCTGGTTCCTCTTCCACGTCAAACTCTACGTCGTGCGGATTTTCACCTTCCTGCGTTACTGCTTCTTCCAAACGAATCAGTAGCGCATCTTTTCCCCCAGTTGTGTCGAGGTTTCGCTTACTGAGTTCTGCCTTTAGTAGAATTATAGTTCGTTTTCCCAATTTGCGACCCATTTTGCGCAACTAATTAACTCAACACAGAAATCTTTTTTTTTTTTTTGTGAAATTTCACACCACGGAAATAGTTATTCACAGAATAAGTTTTATCCCACTTCTGACACCAATGTAATATGCGAGCTACGGCTCGAGTAGATAAAATAATATTCTGTGAAATTATTTCTTTATTTTCTAGTCTATAGAACAATTCAGGTTCACACTATACTAATCTTCGCAATTCTTTTCTTACAAGGTCTCTGTCCTCTCAAATCACTTTATCTCCTTTCAATTACTTAATTCACAAATCCAAACTAATTACTTCTTCTCGCTAAATCTCAACTTTCAATTTACCACAAAATTACAACTTCGCCCACTATCACTTTTCTAATCTCTTCGCCACAGTTTAGAAACTACTGCCCCTTTTTGATCGCCATCTGTCCTTATATAGCAGAAGTTTCTGATAGCCAGAAACTTCTAGCAAATTCTTCGACCACTGGAACAAGAAAAATTCCAAGATGACAATCATTCTTGCAGTTATAATTCCCTCTCATCTGTGATATTATCCGTCTCTTTCTTAGACATGAACTGTGGAAACCGCAGACACGAACCTCGAATGAAAGAACACTTCGAACCAAAATTCTGCCAGAATGAAAAGACACTTCGGAATTTGTTGCATCATACTTTTAGGGGCGTAGTTATTATTATGCTACAGTATATATGGATATAACGCTTTTAAATAAGCATCAAGCCATGATCCGCTCGGCAGCGTCTGACCCAAAATGTGCGGCTGCGAACAACGCCTTATTCTCCATGATAGTAGTGGTTAAGATTACGAACTCACCAACACATAGCGCCAGCACTGGAACTTTAATCAGGCGAAATCTATCCTTCCTGTTTAATCATTAATTCTCCTCCTATTTTATGCAATGGGTATTTAACCCGTATTCAGTGGAATTTTCTACTATTTTCATTCAAACTTAGCCTGAGAAATTATTTTCTGGCAAGCTTAACCTGAGAAATTAATTGTCAATGCAAATTAAAGACTCAATATATATTAAAGAACTTACGACCAATGTCCACATTATGACGTTAAAATAGTGTTTGTCGATTTTAAAGGAAAAATTATAAAAGAGCAGCTTGCACAACAACACCTCCGGAAACGAACTTAGGCTAATCGACTTTACGGCGGTGCGAAACAGCTCTGTAACTACCACACGATTACCTCATTTCAATTTTCATAAGGAAACCTGGCGCTCTCCAGATTAACTAACGATCAACCAAGTTGATCACGTTGCGATTGATGAAAGGCACTACTTTTACATAGATATTCGCATCTTCCGAGCTGTTAACACTGTGCGAATATGAAAAGCACTACAACATTAAAAAAGTACTGTGAGAAAATTTATAATTTATCGGCTATAATCGCAAGAGGCTGCTAGAGCCTTCGGCGACCGAGTGCCTTTGAACCTCCCAAGATGTCCAATGCCGCCAACGTTAAGTGCAATGGCATCATTGTTAGCAAGCCATCAAGAACCCCGCCTCTGATGTGCGAAATTTCTCGCATTCACCACAAAGAAACCCCTAGTTTGATGAAAAGTCACGGGAGGGGTCAACGATATCTACAAATAGAAGAAAAGGTTTCTAAGAAAGAAGAAAAATGAAAAACGCGAGATCGAGTCAATGGAGACTTGTTATAGCAGGAATGATGTTCTAAAGTTTTACCAGAAGCTAAAATGAGCATGCCAAGACTGCAAAGCCCAAATAGAAGCCTGTAGGGATGTAAAAGGAAATTCAGTAGTAGAATCGCAGTCTGTTTAATGTTGGTGGCGATCATAACTTCGCTGTCGGGCAGAATGCTTCATTCAACTTGGATGATGACGATCAACAATTCCATCCATCCAACCAAAGTGAAGTGAATATTGCAATATCTATGCTTAGATCCGACAAGGCTTCTGGTGCCGACGGCCTAACTGCCGAGCTATTTAAAGAAGCTTTGTATGATGTGCTACGGAATATACATCAACTCATCTGTAAAATATGGTCGATTAAAAGTATGCCCATATTATGTGAACTCCTGAACCATGAAAGTTCACAATAGGTCAGATATTCACATTATGGCGGATCTTGGAAAAACGCAGGATCCCGTCATAGGATCCCGTCATGTTTCATAGGACTGGACCAAGTACTGACCCCCTGAGGAACTTCTCCTGTGATTTTGTACTTCTTTGGCCCTTTTTCTGTGTCGTAGGGAAGGGTCTTTGAAGTAGCTAGCAATTATTCTCATTATGTAGTTCGGTACCTGCAGGTTGTCTAACGCTTTTACTATGCAATTCCAACTTCAAATAACTTTTCAATAATTTAATAAATTGCAGTAAAATATATGAATAATGTTGTTCAATGTTGATGTTCTGATTTCCTTTCAGAATCTTGAATTGTTTTAAATAAACGAAATGGATGAAACTTCTTGAAACACAGTAATGTCAGATGTGAGAAAATTTCAATTCTTTCAGCATCATCAGAAGCCAAAAGAATAATCCCAGCGATAATAACAACCCTAAACTACAATTATATTATTTTGATGGTCAATTGAGCGTTCAATGCTTCAGCCATGACATTATTTTATGTTGTGTACTTTATTCTTAAACTGCTGACTTTCATTGAATTTTCATTGAGGACTATGTGCGCTTATTCACAACACTGTGTTTAATTAACAATTTTTTTTAATTTAAAATTACATAATAATTAAATAATTATTTTCTGTTAAAGCTCAACAGGCACGCAGTAATTTATGCCCCACGACCATTTTGCCACTATTTTATTAACAATTACATTAGTAGCAAATTTGTAGTTGCAATCATTAATCATTTTGACAACAATAACTGAAATTATAAGGGAAGTTGAAGAATTTTTTATTGGGTTGGCCGCGATATCCCGACCCACAAAATCCCGTTTACAAAATCCTGTTCTCAAAATCCCGGAAGTCAAAATCCCGGAAACCAGTATCCCGGAAATCAGAATCCCGGAAATCAAAATCCCGGAAATCAAAATCCCGACTAGTTAAGCAGTTCTTTGTGTAAAAATTCTTTTTTTTTTAAATTTTTTTTTTAAGAAATTTTTTTTTTTTTATTATAAATTTTTTTTTTTTTGGAAAAAAAATCTCTCTAATGAAGCAATTAGTCGTTCTGGAAAGAAAGTTTTTTTTCTGTACTGTGGAAGCAGTTTGCACTTATCCTAAAATGAATTCAGTATATAAATCCACAGGAAATCACTATCAAGACTACTTAATTTATTTGTTAAGTGCTTAACATGAGAATCTAAAAGCAGATGCTTTCAAATTCTCATGGATTTGAAAGACCTGGGTACATATTAGGTGGACTACATGAGAATCTGAAAGCATATGCTTTCAGATTCTCATGGATTTCAATGACCTGAGTACCTATTAGGTGGACTACATGAGAATCTGAAAGAGTAGATTCTCATGCATTTGAATGACTTATATAGTGTGACCAGATAAGAACGATAATAAAAGAAATTTTTTTTGAGAGCGATAGAAGTGTGAAAGCTTTCAGATTCTCATGAATTTGAATGAGGGGTACTTAAATCCAATTGAGTATTTTCATTTTTCAGTGTGGTTACCCTCGGTGTGAGGGTTAGTGAAGTTGGGTGGGGTGGGTGAGTGGGGCGGTAAGTTGGGTGGGGTGGGTAAGTGGGGTGGTAAGTTGGGTGGGTTGGGTTCGCAAACGTTCATTTAAGAACGATACATTTTTCTATAAGGGATTTTATTATGAATTTATCAATAATTTCTGCCCACCAAAAAAATGTAAAAAAAAATTAAAATTTGTTTCAATTCGATTCTGGTTTCAGGGATTTTTGAAATTTACAATTTTTTTTTCCGGGACTTTGGTTAGTCGGGATTTTGGAATCCGGGAAATCGTGTCGTTCCCTTTCTTAGTACATAGAATTGTATGTATTATAGACAAGCCTATACAAATTAATATTGACTGAAATTGGTTTCAATTTTTCATTTAGTTTGGAGCCTAGCAAACAAGTCTAATTTTCTCAAATAATACATTAATTAGGCTTTATTGAATAGTAACTGAACTTAAGTATTTACTATGACTAAAAACAATAAATAAAGTCTACTCGCATACTTCCAAAAGTTGTAGCTCTGTTGTCAAAAATTAGCTGAGCTCATTCTGTGAGCCGGTTTAGGCCAAACAAGTTCCACAACATGTTCTTCTCGTTTGAAGCTAAGTCATAAGCGACAGGTCGACTTCCTGATCGCGATCAGTGAGTTAAGCGGGGTTAAGCATTTTGGTCTGCCACTCTAAAATAAGGAAATCCATTTCACTTTTCCTCTCATCACCATTTGCCTGAATTCACCCCTTATCGAAACGTTGCGTTACGTTATTTGACTTCCATTTAGAACAGTAACATCTGACATTTGAAATAGTCCGTTGGCAAATTTAACTTGAGCAAAATCTAATGCAAAATTTAAGGTTTAAAGATTTTTAATAACTTTCTATTAAAAACCATGTCAGTCCGTTATAAATTTAAAAATACACTCTCACACTACGACACAATTACTTTCGATGGAAATTCAATATCGCTGAGTGATTTCAAAAAGACAGTAGTCCAACAAAAACATTTGAGTAAAATTGACGATGACCTAAAAGTTGTGAATGCCGACACAAAGCAAGAATTCAAAAATGTTGACGATCTGATACCGAAGAATACATCCCTCATAGTGTCCAGAGTACCACGGACACCTCAATCCAAGAAACCAACTATCGATAAGAGAACTTTAGCAGCAAAGAACAATGTAAACGATGTGGACAAAGCTAAGGATGTTGAACAACTTGACAAAGGAATCATCGACTTGTCGAAATTAAACATAAGCGAAGAGAAAAAAATTGGACTAATGATGGAGCAAAGTACATTGGTCTATAATCCGAAAACGTATCAAAAGACTTCTTGTAATGCGCCAGCGGGACAAGTACCCACGAATTATCGGTGCAATCGATGTTATCTCATAGGGCATTGGGTAAAAGATTGTCCCGTCGCAATGATGAGTAAACTTAAGATAACTGAAAATCGGAGAAACGCAGGAATACCAAGAGCATTCCTGCAAAAAGTATGTGAAGAAGAGAATAAAGAAAATAAATTGTCCAAACCGCTATTTCCTGATAAGGCGGCTGGTGTTCCAGAGGATTTGCTATGTCCGATTTGTAAGGATATTTTTGTCGATGCTGTTATGATATCGTGTTGTGGAAACTCTTTTTGTGATGATTGCGTCAGGAGTGCAATTCTAGAGTCTACGGACAACGAATGCCCGGCCTGTAATGAAACGGACACATCACCGGACTCATTGATACCAAACAGGTTTTTGCGTAAATCGGTTTACTCGTTTCATGGCAAAAGTAGATTGCTGGGAAGACCAACGATTGAATCTAATGATAAGTAGGGATTAAGGAACGAAAGCTTTGGAAACTATGTATTTAATAAGACATAGTTCCCTTAAGCTGTTTGCTCTTACTAACGGGCTGCGGGCAATAAATGTTATTACAGCAGATTTGGCAAAAACAAGGCTAAACGTCCATTATTAATAGGTATACAGCAGAATAAAACACGTTTTTATAACTATGATTTAACTTGTTTCTTTATTTCAACGTTTAACAGAGAAGGTGGCTCTGTTAAATCATATAAGGGCTCTAAATAAAAAAAAATGCAAATAACTTGGTTGTTGACACGAGTGGCAGTGATTGTCGTGGTAGCACCAACAAAGTTAGTCAGAGGCGAATTACAGCATCCCTAAACTGAGAACTCATCACGTATTTTCCATTATTTTGGTGGTAGATCTACCAGCCATATGATACAAATTATGTGACGAGTCATTCTCTAAATGATTCCAACCAAAATCATGCCGCCGGAGATGACTGACAATCGGATGGCTGAAAACAAAGTGAAAAACAAATCGACCACAGTCATAGTTGTTACTTCCTTACTGTCCTTGGTTTCTGCTTACCTTACTACCTTTGACAAATCAATACTCAAGTCATAATGTTAGCATGAATACGAACGCGACTGGGTCTGTTGCTTCTGTTGGTGTTCCTCCGAATGATATTGCCTCTAATTCTAATAATCTTCATCATGAATGAAAGAGGGTAAATCATAAAGGCGGTCGAAAGCAAAATGTACTACATATCATTGAAGATGCTGGGGTAGAAGATATTGAAGTCATTCCAAGTGTTAACCGCAGATGGCTCCATATCTTTAAATTTGCCATGTCTACAACTGCTGACACTGTTCAAAGATGTGTTGAATCTAAATTAGAATGTCTTCAGGAAGATATAGTGTAGTGGAGGAGTCTAAGTTGCGTTTTGTCAACTTTAAAGTTGGGATTCCATTGGCATTATTAGAACATGCACTTGTCGCATCTAAATGGCCAAAGAATGTGGTAGTTCGTGAGTTTCGTTCCCTCCAAAAAAAAACTACTAGGCGGTATCGGAACCCCAGACAGTGCATGCAACATTCAGCCAGAACTCAATGTAGTTGAACTTGCTAGTACTACGACCGAACAAAATGCATCTGCAAATTTGCTAATTTCTTCTGATGTTGAACACATTACTGCCCGCAATAGTCTCACTATATATTATCAAAATGTGGGAGGTTTTTCTTCAAAATTAAAAGAATTGTCTGTGGTCATCACCGAAACGTGGTTACACAATCATCATGTATTCAACCCCGCCGACTTTTTGTTTCATGGATGTAAGTAAAGACCGAGGTGGAGGCGTTCTGCTTGCTGTTCGACGCTCAATAGTATCTTCTGCAGTGGACCTCGACCTAATAATAACGGAAAATGTACTACACACCGATCAAGTTTGTGTTCGCATTGCTTCTGGAGATTCCTGCACTGGTGACCTCTTATTATTCTTGTGCTATATTCTTTCATACAGTAACTTTACGATATATAAAAAACATCTAGAAAATATTGGAAGCGTCATTTCAAATTTTGAAGACAAAAACGTAAATATCAGTGTCCTTGGTGGCTTAAATGTCGGAGACTTACAATGGGTTCGCCATAATTTAAAACTTTTGCTGTGCGGTTTTTCTTCAGAAATTCAAATACTTACTTATGTCCTGTATCCCCTTGTGGGTCCTAGGGCCTCTACAACGCCTACGCGCCATCGTGTGCGATTTCTGGAAATGTGTCTCAGCTCTCCCCAACTCTTTCCCAGTTGTCGTGCTTCCTTCTCAACTGTTCGCCATAATTTAAAACTTTTGCTGTGCGGTTTTTCTTCAGAAATTGAAATGACAGTTATTGATACATTATTTTCAATTGGGTTAATTTAGATATTTTAATCTCAAAGTGGATTACTTGATCTTGTATTTGTATCTAATAGCTTAAATGTAACTGTTTATGCTTATAGTCCGCTTTTGCCAAATTCAATTCATCATAGTGCAATTAGCATAAATATTTGTAATTACATGTTTGAAAATGTTTTAGCGTAGTTTAACCTTGACAGATTTAAGTGCAAGTCTAGTGCAGATAACTTAAATACGTTTTACGAACATTTTAATGCTGTTAACTGATATAGTGAGCTTCAGCACAATAATTTGGCCGACACCCAAAAATGTTCAACTTTATAAAAGCCTTTATGACCTGCAGAAAATTTCGGGTAAGATATAGTGGGTGCTATTCCTCCATCTACCCCTTGCATAATGGTGTCCCTCAAGGGTCCCCTCTTTCCGTGGTACTTTTTGTCATTGCATTTAACGATGTAAGCAAAATTCTCTTAAACCACAAAAGCATAAGCCATTCTCTCTACGCCGATGATCTTATTACATTCTCCAAATGTAAAGACCTTAACTCAGTAAATAGAATTTTTTCCTCGCTTATAGCGAACATAAATACCTGGAGCAAATCTTCAGGTGCGAAAATTTCGTTTGAAAAATGCAAAATATTACATATATGTAGAAAAACTAGTTGCACAAAGAATATTGTTGTTAATGTACATAATAGTAGTATAAAAAACGTTGATAATTTATCTATTCTTGGTGGTATTACCTTTGATAAACGATTTACTTTTAGGGATCATTGTGCCAATTTAAAACAAAAATTATCTACCAGGGTCAATATTATCAAATATTTAAGCTCTAAGAATAGTTTCTGTCAAGTCAATATTTTAGTTACAATAACCCGTTCAATCATCCTACCTAAAATAGACTACGGACTTAGCATCTATGGAAAGTGTTCCAGATCATCCCTCAGCCTAATTTAACCACTCTACCACGCTGCAATAAGATCCAGTCTAAAAGCTCTTAGATCAACACCAATCAAAAACATGATTGCTGAATCTGGCCTACCTGGAATCCATCACAGAGTTGATGTCCTCACTGCAATGGCAATATCGAATATTACTGCAACGCAAAATCTTACGATCTTTAAGGCCGCCACAAACTTCCACACAACACTTCGGTCACCTAAACTACTGTCAACTATCCAAAAATCAGTGGCGTTAGGAAAAATTATTGGAATATCACTGCCGAACCATCCTAGCAACCCGAAAACTTCTCCACCCTGGGAATTAAATAGTGGAAATATAAATCTTACACTTAAAATGTTTAACAAAAGCTCAACTTCGGATGTTGTCTACAAGCAGATATTCCTAAAGTTTTTGGAAAAATACAAATCCAACAATTGGAGGTTTATATTCACGGACGGATCGAAGACAGCTTTCGGAGTGTCATTTGCGGTCATGGACGAGAATGGTAGTACCCTATCCAAAGGGCTACTACCCGACTTTGCATCTATCTTTTCTGCGGAAGCCACATCTATTGCACAGGCGCTTGTAGCTCCAAGCAAATAAAAAATAGTAATTTGAACAGACAGTCTCTCTACCCTGACAGCGATTACTAACACCAAAAATAAAATACCGATTATTGTAACCATTCGGGACAAACTAATCAAGTACCAAGGAAACATAAAACTTTTATGGGTCCCTGAAAACGAGGGAATAAAAGGGAACGAAGACGCGGACGCAGCAACTAAGAATGCCATTAATGAACCTTTACCCACCCACTTTGTTTTTAACAAAAGAGATACAAAAAGACACACCCAAGCCTATGCACAAGTAAAACAAAAAGTGGAGTGGTCTGCATACACCCACTACAATAAATCTTTAAACCCGGATGGGACAGCAGCATTTTACCCCCAAAACATATCAAATAATATGCGAAAAGTTTTTACTCGGCTTAGGTTGGGCCACATTCTGCTAACCCATGGACATCTTTTCACCAAAGACAGCTGCCCACAATGCCACCTCTGCAACTCCGCCCAAACACTTACCATACAACAACTCGTTTATGATTGCACCACCATTCAAGCTAAATTAAGTAGTCTATTTCCCAACTCCCAACTCCTTTCTCTTCCTTCCATATACAATATCAAGATAGTTTATGCCCTAGTTTCTTCATTAGAATTAATCAATAAATTATAAATTATTTGTAAATGTATAGCCGTAGGCCCTGGTAGCCAGCGCTTTAAACCTGTACTATTAGCACATAACTTATTATTATTTCTTAATAAACTTTAATAATAATAATAATAATTTGGCCGACAATTTCATGACATTTTCTGATAAATTTCGTTTTCTCTTAGCTAGTTGCGTGCCCAAAGTGCACAAAAGGGTAGGCTCACAACCACCATTGTAAAGTGAAAAATGCAGAAAGTACGGCTCATAAGCAATTTAAAAGAAGCAATTCTCCAGTGGACCACCAGGTATTTTCAAGACTAAGGAAAGAGTTTATTTTTTTTAACGAATTGTCTCGAGAGTAAATATTTGCATTCGCTGGGAAATAATCTTAAAAGCAATCTTAAGTATTTCTGGACTTTTTTCAATTCAAAGCAAAAAAGTGTAGCTTTTCCATCAGTGATGACATTTTCTGGGGAAACTTCTAGTAATCCGGACAAAATTGTGGACGTGTTTGTTAATTTTTTCCAAAATATATACAATTCCTCAAATTCCGTAAACCTTCATGACAAATATTTCGATTCATTACAAAGTCTTGCTAATGTATCTAGACTGATGTTTAAAACGGATGAAATTTATAATGCTCTCGCTAAATTGGAGGCGAATTTTAAAGTGGATACTTTAGGATTTTACTCAATTGTTTTAAGACACTGTGCTACGAGTAAGTCTCTTTGCACACTATTGCAGATCATTTTTAACCAATCTCTCGCTCGTGGTGTACTCGTATTGCTTGAAGATTGAAAGTATTCAAGCATATCTCCTATCTTTAAAAATGGTAAAAAACATCTGGTTTGTAATTACAGGTTTGTTTCCAAATTACCTGCTATCCCAAAATTGTTAAATAATTTTGTGACTTCAGGGTATTTTGAAAGGTCACATTAGCGACTTGATCGTGAATACTGATAAATGTGGTTCAATGTCTTTCAGTCGGTTACTGTTGAACATTCAACCAAGTTATTTAATTGATAATAATTTGTTAAATATTGTAAACGATTTCAAAGATCTGGGGGTAATTTTTGATTCTAAGCTAAATTTTGACCTCCATATCGAATATTAAACATCGAAGGCAAGTTCTTTGCTGGGTTTCCTTAAGCGCAATTCTACGGAATTTAAGGACCCATATACACCAAAGGCAATTTATAGTAGTATAGTTCGCAGAATTCTCGAATGCTGTTCTGTTGTCTGGAATCCTATTGCTTTAAAATATATAACGGAATTGAGGGGGTGCAAAAAAACTTTCTTCGCTTTTCCTTACGTAGATTTTTTCATAATACTAGTACCAAGGTTACCTATGTCAAGAAATATATTTATTTAAATCAGATCTTATGTTAATTTTGAATCAAAGCTAAATGTATCATATATTTTTCATATCATAATTATGCTATATCTGTGGATTCATGTATATGGTAGAAGAAACAAACAAACAATTCGGTTGCCGATTCCACTAGGTATCGTTTTTTTGTGCGGGTGTAGACACATCGTAGTAGGTAAATCGCATTGCCTCTTCGCGGTGCCTGTTGTATAGCTATCTAATAGTGAACTAACAATGATCGTATGCTGCGTCTGACTGTACGTGTGTAGCTCAACACTCAAACCTGCGCAAGCAAAGCTGAGTGACGGAGCATCTCTTGTTGACCTGCCTGGTTGAAATTTGCGTCACGGAAGTCTAACAAGACTTCCTCTAAAGGAGGCCATGCGGCGTATGAATTCTTGATGGAATCAACCGTCAGTTTAACTTCTACGAGCTACTTTGACATAGGGGGCATTGACCCACAAAAAACTGAAATGCTTGGGCAAGTACCAGGTGAGGATATATCAACCATAGATCCACTTCTCATTCTCAGATTCCCAAGAGAAACTGTATTAGAGAGGGTACTCTAGGGTGAAATATCCTTGCTAAGGCAAAAAAAGAGTGTTTGACCCTCGATAACAATTCTGAAGGAATTATATTCTGAGGGAAACTCTAATTAGGAAATAAACCTGTCCTAGGTATTAGCAGGGGGCACAATAGACTATTAGGTTGCAGTGCAAGTTAACTCTATACAAATAATAATAATACTTCGACATACTCGTACTCGTATTTGGAGCGGAGACCAATACGATTTTGAAGACTGAGTCAGAATATAAAAAAAGGAGATGTTAGCGGATGAACCCTTAATTTGCCAACTGCAGCGCTCATATCCCCGTAGTGGATTACTGGCATCGGAGTATCCCGTTCCTTATCCTAGGGGTTTTAATTAAGGATCGTCGGCATCGACCTTAGAAATCGGAAAAGAAAGAGAGGATGACAAGCGAGATTGTGACACTAATGGATCAGAGAAGATTAAGGGTGGCCGTGTCGAACAATAAGCGGAGGCTCTAGACTGCAATAAAGCAGACATCACCGCCATCCAAGTGTCACCGCCAAGAGTACGGTGACATCTACTACGGCGACAGCTCCAAGGAACAGAAGCAGCTTTTATTTGGGTGCGGATTTGTTGTTAGAGGCAGCCTTAGGCAGGAAATGTTGAGCTTCAGGCATATGAGCGAACATAGAGGATACGGACGATATTATCGAGACTGCTTTTATTAGCTCCTCGATAGGACTTACGGCCAATGTCCACGTCATGACATTAAAATCGTGCTAGGCGAATTAAGCGCAAAAAATTGGAAATCTTTGAAAACACCGTCGGAAAATATATCTTGCATTCTCCAGAACGGTCCAGGCTAAGCGACTTTGCGGCGACGCGAAACATCATTGTAGATAGCACACGATTCCCGCACCTCAATATTTATAATGAAACTGGCGTCCTCCGGATCAACTACCTGTCAACCAGATAGAATATGCCGCGATTCAAGGCAGTATTTTGAAAGTTTGCATTTTCCGAGCAGCTATTCATCCGATTCACTTTACGCAGTCTATCTTGGACTGGTTAACGTACTATAACTTACCATCCTACGAGGATCGTCTAAGACTGATTAATTTGCAGTCGTTTTAAATTCGTCATGATATTGGCGCTATACTTTTTGTGCATCAGTTGATAGAAGGAAACAGTGATTGCCGCGATAAAGATATCTTTCAATATAAATTCCCATAACCTAAGGTCTGTAATTCTCGTTCATCTTGTTACTCACTACACCAATTATGGTTACGATGAACCTATGTCTAGAATGCAAATAAATTGCTATCCATCTTAGATTTTGATAGTAGCAAAATCTCACTATGGAATGCCTTACACCTACACCATAACACTCCCTCCTCCTGATCTGGCCTATATTTCTCTCCCCCTTTCTTCTCGAATTATGTTAGTTTAGTCTAGTTAAGTTTAGTTTTTAAAGCCCTCAAGCTTGTCTAAATTTTTTTTTTTTTTTTTTTATAATTTGCAAGTGTTAAAGGGGATATGAATACCCTTATACTAATTTTTTAGAACACGTGCGTTTTTGTGGAAAGAGGAAGAGACAGAGAGAAAGAAAGATTGGTGTAGTGGGTTTGAAACTTAGGTGGTATTAAGTTTCTGTAAACTGTAAATAAGTACCTCCCCCTTCCCCCTTTAGTTTTGAGTATAGTTTTTAGCATACTATGCGCTGTTTAGCTTTAAGCAATGCTTGGATAAATAAAGCTATCAAGAACGCCGCTTCTGATATGCTGGGTTCCTCAAATGCACCACAATGAAAGCAAGAGGCTTGTAAAGCGACGCTGCATAGAGTAACAAAAGGAGCTACAAGCAGAAGAGAATGGAAGGAGTGGAAAGTCCACCATAGATCCGATATTCACATTGCAGCAGATCTTGGAATACAGTCATGTCTAGTTTTGGCATCCCTGCCAAACTCGTCCATCTGTGCAAGATAACGTTAGAAAATGCACGCTACTACAGCAAGGTCGGCAACAACATCACTGAGGCGTCTGTTGTCAAAAAAGGACTACGACAGGGTGATGCGCTGTGATTTCTTGAACATCATACTTGAAAGGATTGTGCATAATTCTCAAGCTAATAATAATCCTTGGCTAACTGACTCTAGTTGCGCACTCCAATTTGGTTGAGCTCACCTTTTACCTGCGTTGTCCTTCCGGGTTGGAATCGAGACTCTTCGGGCGTGTACATTCGCTCTACATGTCCTAGCAATCTTAGACAACTGATATGCACTTTTCTGACAAGATCGTTGTCGCTGTACAACTCGTAGAGTTCGCTGTTGAATCTCCTCCTCCAAAAGCCCGTCAACGCAAATGAGGCCGAAAATCACTCGAAGAATTGCATTCAACGGTCAAGGATATCTTCATTCGCCTTTGCTGACGTCCTTGCTTCTGCGCTATAGAGCAGAACTCGGATGATGAGAGCCTTATGTAGAGCCTTCTTAGTGTTTATTGACAAGGCCTTACGCAATTGTCTTCTTAGGCCAAACAAAGAGCGATTGGCAAGTGTAACTCTTCTCTTGATTTCTGATGTGATGTTGTTGTCAGAGTTTAGAGTGGAAACGAGGTAGACAAAGTCCATTACTACCTCAAAGTTAGGAACTTTGTCTATATCGGCTCCTCGGTGGTTGGGTGTGGAAGGAATTGGGTAGCCACTGACTGGCATTAACCTGGCGATACCCAGTGCTGTAACTGTTACTACACATCAATTGTGCTTATTTTACCTCCCGTGATAACCATTGGTTTCGTCCATCCGAACTTACTAAAATAATAAGCGCAAGTGTTGAACAATAAGAAAATAGCAACACTATAATGCTCTGTCAGAAATGACTGACTGTACGAGCCTCAGTAGTCAAACATGAGCCCCTCAGCAGGACGTACAGCGGATAAATTCACGTGACTGAATCAAAGGTGGCGTCAACAGGAATATCGGGCTCCTTTCGTTCAAGGGGTCCCAGAAAGGGCTAAGCTCTCGAAGTTGGGGGTTGTGTGTAGGGTTAACTACCTAACCACGTCAAAACATACTGTTGCTAAACAACCAAAAGCCTCGGATAAAAAGCCGCGGGCATCAGTTAGTATGAAATAAAAATTAACCATCTGGATCAAATCTTTTTTTTAAATCAAAAACTGAGTTTTTAGGTGCTCTATTAAACACCGGGTTTTCACCATCCCACATTTTCGATATATACATACATATATATGAATATGTATATGTATGCATGTATGCGCATAGTATGTCAAGAGCTGCTCTTGATTCAGATTTTAGGGGACTTTTTTACATTTTATTTAGAATTAAATAGGAAAGAGGCGGTGGGACAAATGATTAGCGGAAAAGGTGTAGCTTTTTGCAGTTTTTCGTGCTGTGCGACACATGAATGGAAGGGACCTACTTTCCTTTTTATGACAATTTTACTCTTGGATGTTTGTCAGACGCTCGCGAAAGTCAAAAGAATCGTCAAAAATCTCCCGGGTGTTTTTTCAGTTTTTTCTGAAGCTCCCGCTCAATTACTACCACTGAGCCACAGCGTCCATCTATAAGGAAACGTACGTACACTACCGTTTATAGGTTGCGTTAAACAATTAGTTTCCGCTTATTTTTATTTATTGGAGAACACTATTTATAAGTATATATATTTTAAATAGAATTTCAATGAAATTAGGAACCACAAATGAACGAAAGACTAACAGTTGAAGGTATCAAGGTGTTGCGTTCAGCGTACCATTGAACGATACGGTCAGGACAACCTAGAGCTACAACTAAACACGATCCGTTAAAACTAACAACAAGCAAACGAAGTAGACGAAAAACAGCACCCGAAATACTCGCTGACATAAATGGAACACGCAATAAAACGTTGTTCTTGACAACGGTCAAACGAAGATTAAGACATGCTGGACTATTTGGGTGAGTTGTTGTTCGAAAACCCCTGCTGTGACCACAAAACAAACAGAAAAGATTAGAATGGGCCAAAAAGCTTTATGCTGGACAGAAGAAGATTTCAACAGAGTTTTATGCGATAAACAAAACGGAGAGTTTTCGTTCGACGCAGCGCAAAAGGACCGGGTGGTTCCTACCATCAAGCATGTAGGCGTTTCTGTTATGGTCTGGGGATGTTTCTTTTCAAGTGGACTGGGAAAATGAATAAGGGAGTATACAAAACAATATTGGAAGAAAACGCTGCGACTTCTAGACTAAGATTAAAGGCTGAACTGTAATAGAAGAATGGTTTCGTGAGAATACAATTTTTTTTTTTTTTATAATTTGCGCGCCAAAGAGGATATGAATACTCTTATACTATTACAGGACACGGGCTTTGAGAAGAAGAGAGAGGGAGAGAGAGAAAGAAAGATTTAGTGTAGTGGTTTGAAACTCAAATGGTATTAAGTTTCTGAAAAACCCCAAGGGTAGCGTCCAGATAACTGGGGAGCTTGTTTGATTTTGCTTTTGTCGTTGCTCATGATTTACAGTATTTTTTTCCGTCCTTCAGACGTCATCATCACGATCAAGTTGCATTTTCAGCCATATGACCACTCTACTGCCAGTGTTATGCCTTCGTGGACACTTCCAATCCGGCAAATCTCCGGTCGATAAGTCTCCTTCCGAACATCAGCAAGGTATTCGAGAAAGTGATCAATAGAGCCCTGCTTAAGTGGACTGAGAACAATAATATAATTCCGGATACCCAATTCGGTTTTAAGGCGGCGCATGATACAATACATGCCGCGTCTAAACTGGTATCGGATATCCAATGGAACAAAAGCAAGAACCAATGCACGGGTGCCTGCCTGATTGACTTGGAGAAGGCCTTCGACACCGTATGATTAGAGGGACTCTTCTACAAGCTGAGCAGGCTGAGCATAAGCAAACCACTGCTGTACATACTTTATAACATGCTCACCAGTAGACAGTTCATCGTCAAAAATGGCAATGTGACTTCTGCTGAAACATTTCTAATTAAAAATGGTCTGCAACAAGGTGCGGTTAATTCACCGATCCTTTTCAACATTTACACGAGCGATCTCATAGGATCACTTCACCATGACATAGCGTACGCAGACGACTTGATCGCGTACAGATCAGGACCAAAAATCGAGGTCATTGCAATTCTCTTGTAACGTGATTTCGATAAGATTCAGTGATATTGCGATGACTGGAAGTTGAAGATCAACTTCCAGAAATCGGAAACTATTCTTTTTAGGACGCCGTTGTCTGGTGCCTCTAGGGATACCAAAAAGAATTGGCGAAAGTTCTCAATCGTGGGACCGCACGGATAGCCACTTACGTGTCGAAATGTAGTCAGATACCTGGGGCTCTGGTTAGACCAATATCTATATTTTAACAAACATATAGATGCTGCTCTGGCCAGAGCCAAAGGTGCTTTTGCCCTTACAAAGATACTTTTTTATAGCAAGCAACTCGATGCAAGGTAAAGGTAATCTGCTACATGGCCCTCATTAGGCCCATGCTCGTATTTGGAAGCCCCGTATGGTTCAACGTGGGAGCAAGCTTGTTGGAAAAAAATTCGGGTGTTTGAGAGGGCTTGCCTTCATTTGTACAGAACACCAGAGTCCCAGTACATAAAATTCTATCCCAATGAGGTCCTATACAACAGGGCTAACCTAATAAGAGTGGATATTTTCGTTATCAAGCTGATTCGAAGGCACATTGCAAGAGCAATGAACTCGACGAACAACCTGATCTCTGGGGCTTATTACCCCAATTATGAGTATCACGAAAGAGTGCGCCTTAACGGCTTTGTTCCCCCAGAGGCGTTCCTCTATTTTGATGAGAACGGTCTGATCCAGGACCGATTGGCAGTGCCGCTAATCTTCCACGTTGCTCGGACAGTTGTGGATAGGCGACTCAACTACGACAGAGACGTTGCACACGGCAGTATGGAACGTCTCCGGTTTAGTAGGGCGGTATCGGGTCGCTATATTTAAGACGTACAACGTCAGTACGGTCGTTTCTGGTGGCTAGCCGAAAGAGAGGAAACTCTTTCGTCGTTTCCTCCTAATCCAGGGTAGCCTGTTGCATGTTTGAGGTTGGCTGTTTATTGTCCATGGGCGACTTACATAATTTAAGGTTTAGGTAGTTTAGGTTGTAGGTAATAATTAAAAAAATATATATATATATATATAAATCCACAGCACTTGGATGCAAAAATACAAAAAACACAAAAACACAAAAAACAGAAAAAACTTAAAAAAAAACACGATAAAAAGAGCTAAAAAAAAATAAAAAATTACGTATAAAAATACGTAAGGTAGAATAAGGTAGACTAATTTAGAATAAGGTAGTTTAAGATTTATTTTAAGGTAGATTTGTAAGTTTTATATATAAGTTTTTTCATTTGATTAAACATTTTTCTTAGTAGTAATAGCCAATAGAATAATAAAATAAATAAATAAAAAATCTAAAGTTAGTTACGTCGAAAGACATAGTTTTAATTAGCGCCCGCATAGGACCAGTAAGTTAGAATAAGAATAGTTAAGTTAGTTAAGCTAGTTTTAAGCGTTTTTTTTTTGTCTAGCTATAAGTTTACTGAATTACCCAATAGAAATGCATTAAAAATAAAGAAAAATGTTATGCCTTCGCAGTAGAGTTGACTTAGCTTTCGCAATTGATCGACTTTTTTTATTTATTTCATGTGAAATAAATAGATGATTCTTGACATCAGGGTTTGAACCGTGAACCTACAGCGTGACAAGCGATGATGTTACCACTACACCACGACCACCCTTAATTTGTATTGTGTGACCATAATAGCTTTTTGCTTCGATTCGTTAAGTTTTCGTTCACATTTGCTCACTTACGAAAGAGCGAATCGATTCGCCGCCGCAACCACCACATTTAAACCCTATAGAGCTGTTGTGGGGGGAACTGGATAGAAGGGTCCGGGATCACTGCTCATCATCAGAATCTGCGTTGTGGATTATACTATTGGATTGCTGGAGCAATATACCACAGGCAACAATTCAAAAACTGATTTTTCGCTGAAAAATCGGTTTATCATTTTTTCTTCTTTTTAATAAATTCCTTTATGTTAAAAACAAAATGAAAATATTTTTCTCCTGACTTTGGTTTCATGTATGTTCCCCGTTCATTTTACATGATTATTATTCCACTTAAGAGTTTTTTTCGATGTTAGATTTTGTTTTTCCTTCAAGCACTGAGGGCGGCCTCAAACTTCTGTCCTGCAGTGCACACAGAATCATAGAATTCTTGCTGTAAAGAAATCGCAACGAAAACAAACATAAGATTTTATTATTTTTGTCATTAATTCTATTTGTTTCTTTTTAATTTAAAAATAATAAAATTGTATATATAATATTTTAAGTTTTGTCCATTTTTTTGTTTGATTTTTTTTTTTTTGTTGTTTTTTTTTCTTTTTTGACTTAAAAAAATATCAATGTATATATAAATAAATAAAAAGATGTATTTTATTCCATTTCTTTCACCTTCCTTTCTGTTTCTTCACGACACAGTTTCATGTATATAATATATATTTTTTATTTATGTGTTAATTATAGTAGTATAATAATTATAATATTAATTACACCTTGTTTCGGTTAAAAAGTAAAAATTAATTAAATTGTTAATTGTAAAAAAATAACATTAATATTTTTTGTTTTATCATCTCAATTGTTTTATTAATTAAATTTACGTTTTGATTATTTCTCAAAATGAATATCATTTTGTTAACATTATTGGACTTCAATATTATTAACAAAACTTATTGCAGGCAGTCCGTCTTGCTTATACGTATTATAAAATAAAAAAATAAAAATAATAAAAAAACAAAAACAGGAATACAAAAAATAATAAATAAGAGACCTCACTGTTAAAAAAAAAATAAAAAAAAACTGAAATAAAAATCTATATTTATTTCTATTAAATTATATTTATTTTGTTTTAAGATGCTCTCTGCGAGGAAAATTGTATAAAAACACATAATTTAGCAGCTTAAAGATCGATTTTTAATGGTCAATTGGTATAAGATTGTTCATTTTACAAGAAGTTAGAAAGCAAAAAAAATATAGCGATTTGATTGGGTTTCGAATTAGGTTACGTAATCACTAAAAGGATTTTTACAATTTCATTTAGGCCCAAATACACGGTGATAACAATGATATAATGTCTCTCAATAGTGCGGTCTATTTGCCCTGCATCATGAAAACTATAGATTTAACTTCCTACAGCACTATCTTCGACCATGAAGCTTACTTTCACTTGTGGGTTTGTTGGGACAGATGATTGCAAGTTCTCTTTGTACTCGAAAAATAATTATATAGAACAAAAATGAAAAGCTATGCACGAGTTACGTGATGCTAAACGGTACGACAGAGAACCTCATGACCTTAATGCAAGCTAATTAAATAAATAAATAAATAAATAAAAATAAAATGTGATTACATGCTCTGTAGTAGATTCCCGTATGACATTCATGAAAAATTAAAGATTTTTGTTCCTAAATATTTCGATAAGCGAATTGTATTCGATCTGGGCAAGTATGTATGTACTCGAATGTATGAACAACGTGTGCTAAATACATATGTACATATAGCTGCCGTCAACTACACATGCTCTGGTTGTTGCGTTTAAGTTTTCCACTAGATGGCGTTCGATTCAGTGTCATCTAGTAGATACTTTTCCGTTAAAAAAAGATGACAGTGTTTGCTAACAAAATATGAAAATGGTTTTGTATTTGCTAAAAACGAAAATGTACGCAAAAAATTAAAGCGTCTCAAACTACCGGTTCATCTGCTTAAAGCGATTCAATATATCTGGAGATTTAAGCCGTAGTTCACTGAACACCATATCTTATTCGTCACTTATTTGCATTGCTGCATGAATTTTGAAGCGAAGAAAGTGTGTGCTTAACATTTTTATTTTAATGATTTTGTTTACACTTCCGAGTTTCTGCAGATAAACAGCATATAGGTGCAAGTAAGTGCGACCCAGTCAAGTACTTTATTTTAGTTCTCCAAACATGATACCAAGTAGTAAATGACTCGCTAAGGCTATTCGCCGTCAAGGTTCGGCTAACGAATTGTAATAAATACACGATCGTGCGCATATACATACGTACGACTCATTTGAGCAGCATGGGCAGAAAAGATTCATTCGAATTGGTTAACGGCAAAGGTTAGATTGATGAACGGATAGGTTTTTATGCGACATTTGGAGGTTAATTTTAGTGCTCAATCTGGGACATAGAAAATCTCACAGCTCACCATTTGTACAGCATTCCCATAAGAAAAGCCAAACAGCCACCAATAGAATACATAAAGGCTTATCATTTCGAGGTTGTGATTTCATATCTCTGCCATATGGCATCTGTCATCTATAGTAACAGGTAGTTAATTCTTGCCTTGCCATTTTACAATAACGATCGTTTAACTTCCGCTCAACGCATTAAAATTGTTACATCTTACTACAAAAATAACGGTTCTGCAATATCTGTTTATCGCGATTGGGTGCTGGAAAATCAACAATTTGACGCCGATTTTTCGAACAAAATCTTCTTCAACAATGAGAGGCCCATTTCTTGTTCGGCGGCTACGTAAACAAACAAAATTGCAGAATTTGGGGTTCTGGGAATCCAAATGTGATCGTTGAGAAGTATTGCATCGTAGTTTCTTTTTTTTGAAAACGACAAAGGCGCCAATGTTACGGTGAATTCTCTGCACTTTGGTCAAATGATAGTCAACATTTTTTGGCCTGAGATTAAAGACAATGATTTGAACGACATGTGTTTCCAACAGGCCTGGTCTACGTGTCACACAATACAGGCAAATTTGGCTCTACTGCACAAAAATTTACCCGGTCTTTCGAGATTTGGCGACATCAATTGGCCACCAAGATCGTATGATCTGACCCCGTTGGATTTATTTCTGTGAGGCTATGCTAAAGACTATCCCCAGTCTATGCAGACAATCCCCAAAATGGAGCTCTTAAAAACCAATACCCGTGAAGTTATGACCGCGATACAGCCAGAAATATGCCGAAAAGTAATCGAAAATTATCTGACGAGAATCGTGGTGGCCATTTGACCGATGTTGTATTCCATATATAATGGCATAGTCCAAAATTTAAAACAGTAAACAAAATTTCATTGAAATCTTAATACCTTTTACTTTATTTAAATTTAAAATTCTAAATTAAAAACCCTGTATACCCGGGTCAAATAAATGTTTGGAGTTTTGTTAAGTTGATATATCATAGGCAACTGGTTGTGTGAAGTTGAGATAGGAATACAAATTTTCCAGTAACAACCAAACTACAACTGTAGTTGTGTTCTATAATAGCAACTGGAATTATGTACATACATGTCCTTCGTATAATTAGATATGCGTATCTAGAAAAATCTTAAAACTAAAACTTTTTGTTCGGAATCAATATGTTAAGTGATGCATATGACACTTTCAGTTCATAAATGCAGTTTTGACTGCAGTGATGCCGAATCGGTAATATTTAAATTGAAAAATTTCAATATTTAATGAATTTAATATAAATTTGTGACTTGTTCGAAGTAATAACTTTGCAAAGATGTATTAATTACATTGACAGTCATGCCAAGTCTCGAAATTTTTAACTGCATTTATGAACTCAAAATAATTTCTTAATTTGGAAAGTCACCCAGAGTTCATAAATGCATTATAATTCGAGTGATTCCGAATCGGAAATGTTAAAAATCTCGAAATATGTAAGGTTAGTACTTCGTACTTGTGGACCAAGAGATATAGTGAGCAAAGCAATGTGGACGATGAGCCAGGTAGAGGCTATAATAGGGACAACTCAGTAAAGGATTGCGAAATTTACAGCACTAACTCTGAAGAAAGTGAAAGAAGAACTTTTAAAAAGAGGAATTCGAGTCTCAGTCAGTAAATTAATTCAATCAAATGCAGACTTGGATAATCTGGTGTGAAAAACCGAAGCACAACCTTAAACCGTTGCTGACAGAAAAATATGTGGAAAAAAAGCAAAGTTGGGCAAGAGATATTTGGACCGTAATTGGAGCAATGAAGAAAACATGGACGAAAGAAGATGAGAACTAGTTGCAACACACAATTAAACATCAGCAAAGGTCCACGTTCACGGGTTTTTATGTTTACTCAAAATCTCAATGCTGAATTTATGTGGAAATTATATCATACAAAAAAGTATTATTGAAGTCGGCAGAGTTATTGTTTGGAATCGAAAATCATGACTGGATTATACAAGAGGTCAACGATTCCAAACACCGAAGTCGCATCTGCACACCCTGGAAAGAAGAAAATGGTGTAATAACTTTAGACTGGCCGTCGCAAAGTCCAAATGCTTATTGAAAATGTGTGAACATTAATAAATAAGGGGAAATAAATATAGGGTCATCCAACAAGAGGTGTCATTTTAAATTCCGCGACATTGTTGAACTCTCCACATTCAACTATCATTGCGATGACTTTTGATAAGTAAAAACTAGGTCATTAAATATGGACCGACACACACTCGCACAACGTGTTGAAATAGTGAAAAATGCACTACAAAAACGGTGAAAATATCGCGGAAATGTTTCGTAAAGTTTGCACTGCTTTTAGTCATCATCAAGCGCCTTCTCGTACAGCTATAGTAAATTTAATTGATAAATTTGAACGTCTCGTACAGGTTAGTGATATGAAGTCACCAACCGGCAAGGTCAGCTGAAAATATCGCCGTCGTAGCTGAAAGTGTGACTGAAAACCCAGGTATGGCTATTTCGAGACGATTACAGCAATTGGGCCACTTTGAACCGCAGTTGACATAAGAACTGAAGCCAGCAGAGTCGAACATCGCCGTACTTTCGCTGATTGGGTGCTGGAAATAAATGAATAAGAGTCTGCGCCAATGCTCCACCAACGATTCATGCACTAAGAGAAAACATCAAAGCTGTTATTCGTCGAAATACAGTCTCAATTATGCGAAAACGTGATGACAAATTTCAACAAAAGAATGACTATTTGTAGGCAGAGCCGAGGCGCACATTTGGCAGATATTATATTCCATTACTAGCCTCAGAGTTTGTACTTTAGATTAAAATATCACCACTTATCATAAAAATGTTGCGTTTTTCTATTGATTTAAAAGACACCTCTTGTTGGATGACCCTATACTATACGACTACTTATTCGGGCCATAAAGATCATTTGAAAGGGTCTGAATAAAAATTACGCTGAAAAATTGAGCAAAAGTTGCAGCAGAAGATACCAGGCCATTATAGACAATAATGGTGACTGGACACCATATTAAATGTAATTGCGAAAATCCTAAAAAATTGTTTCATTATAGCCCTTTTTAGAGTTTAAAAACCAAAGAACCCTAATAACGAATCCTTCGATCGCACAATGGCACATTTTAGGCCGAGAATATTAATGCTCAATGTACTTTTACTTGTACTTTTTACACTAACATTGGCAACGCTTGTCCTTTATACATAGTATAGGAGTAAGCAAAAATGACAGAGTAGTGTGAAAAAATAATTGAAATTATTTGTATTGCAGAATTCAAAAACGCAATACTACCACGGTGCTATAAACGTTCCAAAACATCAACTGCCTGCAAAGATATAGCAATCAAATGAAATGTATTGAGTGCACATTAGAGTGATACATGTTGCACTCGTACCACAGATTATGAGATGCTTAGATCAACATATTATTACATCCTGGGCTCGAATTACGGCATCCGTGAACGTATTGCTCGTTACGTAATTTCTATTGTGTTGTTGGTAGATCTAACAACACAATGCAAATTACATGATGAGTCATTCGTTCACTGATGGGGTAATTCGACCCCTGAACTACTAGGAATCAGTACGCTGCATTTTATTCAGATACCCTAGGTAGGGTACAATCTGTTGCTTCAAGTATTCCGTCATCAAATGGCAAGACTTTGGCGTATATGCTTCCCCATATAAAATTGGGTTGAACAAAATTTGAAAACAAAGACAAAAATTAACGGAAATTTCAGAAATTTTTATAATTAAATTAGAGAGTGAACAAAAATATCAGATATTTCTAATCATTCATTTGAATTTGATCCTTTCATTGTAATTAAGTGTAGGTGTTTTTTTTGCCACCACTGTGCCTAGAGGAACAAGATAAAGAACATTGGTTATATCTATCGGCCCTTTGAATGTGCTCTAAGATGGATAGCTTTGTCCAGCGCAGTATTGTGTTTTTATAAAAAATAAATAAATATTTTAGGGCTAACAGCCCAATGCAGGGCCTGGCCTAGTTTCTCGCAGTTACTTGTGCTGTGCGCCTCACGAATGGTTAGGACCTACAGTTTTATGCCGTTTCAGAATGACAATTTTTTCGATTGAGAGAAGCTTTCTCATGACAGTTCTACTCGCGAATATTTGTCAGACGTTCGCGATTGGTGGTACTGTGAGAAAACTTATTTTTTATTTTTGTGTTTTCTTGGATTCGAACCGTGAACATCTGTGATCGCGCACTTAACCACTGAGCCACGACTTCCACGGCCTCTTTATAAGGCGGACCAAAGTTCGGGTGCCTGTTTTTAACATGTTTATTTACAGAGATAATTTGTGGTTCAATGTATGTAGCTAAATAATCTCTTGTAGCGTGATAAACATATGTCATACAGTGTTAAAGTATTAATACATTTTTGTTGGTCTCCAAATTACCCAAAGAAAATTTAGGCAAAATGATTTTGTAGAGACTTTAGCTAGACTAGTTTGGAGAGATTTTATCATATTCTTTCCCCATTCTCTATTTTGTATGGAAAATTTAGTTTTGCTCGAACAGAGTACTAGGCTTTACAGATAATAAGAACGGTTCGTTTTTCTCCCTTTTTTTTATAATACGTAGAATATAGAATCATTGTAGGTAGGAGTAGGAAACCTCTCTCGCCTGACCCAACGATCACTGATCTCTAAGCTTATAATCGTTTTATGTCGACTCTGAATAAAATTTGAGTGTAGAACTATCGCTCATTTCTTAATGAAATAGCTAAACAGTTCAATATTCACCTATGTTCGCTGAAGGGATATAGCAACCTAGGAGTAAACTAAATGGCTGATGAAAATTACAGATTCTTTCGAAAGGGAAATTGGTGCATGCGTCTAGCTTCTTGAAAGTTATTAGTCCAACTGGGTGCAATCGATAATCTCTCGGAATTTTCCATGTCAGCTTCGTTCATATTTTAGAATTTTCGAGGTAATAGATTTTTTTTATGCGAGCTAACGATAACATTTCCCCATAATAAGAATATTCACTGCTTCGTCAGAAGTTTCAAAAGGTTTTGTCAGTAGGATTAGAAAAACTTAAGATCCCATGGTATCATAGAGAACCAACTCTGGTTTATAGTGTGGACACAATTCCTAACCAACCTATCTAACAAAACCCCTTCAAGTACAGGACAATAATTTCTTGTCTTGCAGAGAAAATCACGTTAAAATTATGTGTTTCGAAGCTTGACAACTTATAAGCAAGTAACAATTGATAGATGAGATAATTTCTATTCTATTAAGGTTGTTACTTTATCTCATTTCCATATCTTTAAAATTGTGGTCTCACCAATTTTCCTCAACAAATCGCTTACATGCTACTGAGTTAGTTTCCATTCGTTAATTTTTTTTTTCTTCTATTTTTCTATGAAATTTAGTTTGTTAGCGCCAAAACAATTCAAAAATTTATAACATAATTAGGTTTTCGTTTTTCGTTTGCAAAAATATTTGCAATTAATTTTTTTTTTTTTTGTCTAAATAAGTGTGTGTTTTTGCTTTCGTGTATACTGTTTATAATTTTTGTTTGCATCTTATCAAATACAAAATGTTTTAGTATTTTTTTTTTGTTGTTTCGTTTTCTCTTTTTGTTATTTTTTTTTTTTTGTTTTATTTGTGGCTTTGTTTTCGTTTTGTTATAAAATTTAAAAAATACAACTTTTTACAATTCTTCGTATTAATAATTTGTTTATCACTAAATATTATTTTATTGATTTTTTTTTTTTGTTTTTTTTTTTATTAAACTTTTGTTATTTGCGATTTGTTTGTATTATTTGTTGTTAATATATAAATTGCATGTTGTTTTGCTGTTAAATTAATTTGTGTTTTGTTGTTTTTTTTTTTGTTTTTCTTGGTATTTGTTTATAATTTATGTGTAAAAAACTGACTAAAAGAAACTTAATATCTAATCGGATGGCTTGACCAGACCCATCACTTTGCCTTCGAACAAAGGCAAGATATCCGAGTCATTAACTATCTCCTCCTGGATTACTGGACTATCGGGATCCTCGCAATGGGTTTTAAAGAAGAACCTAGGAATTAATAAAAGGATAATAAAATACCAAGTGGATTAGTTGAAGATTGTTGACAAACCTAAAATTTCCCTTTTTCGGCAGATAATCCTTAAACTGTTTCAACGTTGGCTGAGTACCAGGAATTTTAGTTCGATATGGATATTCCTCATCACAGAACGAGAAAACAACTGTTGTTGTTTCCTGTGGTTTAGCCGGCAAAGGTGGTGGTGGTGGATGATGTATACTACTACTGCCACTACTACTACTGCTCATCGATTGAGCCTGCATAGCTGGCAAAGGATGTTGTTGTGAGTAACGACGAGACCGACGGGTCTCATCTTCCAGTCTTCTTTTTGCCTCTTCTAATTGTGAGGCGGTACTTGAACCAGATCTCACGCTATATTACAAATTATAATCAAATATATCTAGATAACAAAGGATATGTGTATGTGCTTACCTGGCATCTTTGTACTTCATAAGAGTATCGGCTGAGATTAGACTAATTCCACTATCAGTGTATATGGAAGGCCATTTATTGGTTAGCTTCCTTGAGGAGGAACTATGATCGGGCATTGACTTTGAGTGTTTCATTGAATGCCCACCTAAAGCGAAAAATTACAATTTAATTCTACAAAAGTGTATCAAATGGAATACATACTTATACTAATGGCACCATCGCTTAACATTCCGGAATCGTGTGTTGTGCGCCTTCTTGTTGGTAATGGAGGGCACGGTGACATTGTACCTGGTGATCGATGTGGAGTTTGATCTTTCCAGACACGTGAGACATGTTGATCGAGAATGTCCTGATCGTTATCTTCGTCGAGAGCGAACTTTTCACATATCGCTTGCGCAAATGCACGATCACTGGCAAGCCTTTCGCTCGATGGAATGGATTCATCCGAAAAACGCTACACAAGTTTACAGTTGTTTAATTAGAGCCAGAAAATATTGTATGGTATATTGTGATAAATGTGCTAAAAGAGGTTTATCCCCTCGACCTAACTTTTTTTTCACTCTTTTAGGCGGCTTCGGGCAGTCGGCAAAGAAATGCGTCAACGTATCAGTCAGAGTTTGCCGGTTTGATCCAACCTTATGCAGAACTTTATATGGATTGACTTTTTTCCCTAGCTTCTCATGCAAGATGAAAATACGGTTAAACCTAATTTTGTTTATCAGCTTTCAGCTAAACCCGAACAACGTTCAAAGATGACTTCCAGGCTTCTGGTACAGTCAGCGTGGCTTACATTTACAAAACTTTGCTATAGGACAACTCTTATCTGTGGATTTTTGAAGGGACCAACTAACCCAGAGGATCTTTGCTTACCATTTTAATGAACTCGGTAAAATTCGCCGTGGGCCTGTACGTGGGCCATTCTATAACCTGAACAGAATTCAGGATAAGATCAAAAATAATATCTCCCGAATTGCAGTTTACTCTCAAGTTGAAGGTATTTGTCGTGGGTGCAGAACATGTAATTTGTTCAAATCAGGATCAAGAAGAATCTCTAGTTGAAGCTATCAGAGAAACTAAATTGCCCAACTATGAAGACCAGTTGCATCCCTCTAGCTTTAGAGATCCCACTTTGCAAACCGCGGCGGTTCCCAGAGAAACCTTAAACACACTTCTTCTTAAGGTTCCTCTTCGTTTCGGAAGTTCGAAATCATGGCTCTTAACGTTTGCTTGTTCGTTACTCCTCTTAGTAACCCCGGTGTTGGTAAATCAAGCCATCCTCTCAAATTTGCTATCCATGTTATTCTTCGTCGTCCTCTTGTCCTCCTACCTTCTATCTTTCCTTGCAAGATGAAATGGAGTAGTTGGTATTTACTATTTCCTTTTTTCATCTTACTCGTCTTAGTACTTCTGCATTTGTTATTCTATCTATCCAAGAGATCCGTAGTATTCTTCTGTACACCCTTCGAAAGCTTCTTTTTTTCTTATAGTTCTTGTGTTTAACATCCAAGTTTCTGCGCCTTATCATAGAATCGACCAGGTATAGCATTTCACCAGCCGTGTTTTTATTTCCATATTAATTTCTCTGCTGCATAGAAGTTTTTTGATTTTACAAAAGGCGGCTCTGGCTTGTTCTATTCGGCATTGAAATACCTTGCTAGGGTCACTGTTGCTGTGGATCGTCGTTCTTAAGTATTTGAAACTGAATACTCTCTCCAAGTTCATGTTATTTATTCTCAGTTCGACATTTTTTTTAGCATTGATTCGTAATCCGTAGTTTTCACTTGCGAGTTTCAGTTTATTTATCATAATAGTCAGTTCACCTAAGTCATTTGTTATTATTATATCATATCCTAGGTTATTTATTCTCACGCCATTAATCTTTACTCCACAGTCAATGTCTGTTATACATACTTTGAAGATTTCTTCCGAGTACATGTTGAATAGATTCCTCTTTTAATGCGTATATCAACAGATTCTTCTCCTTCTATGTTTATTTTTGCTTTTTGATTGGAGGTTTTCGATAATTCTGAGGATTTCAATCATCGTTTTGTGCTGAACTTTGTCAAGGGCTTTTTCGTAGTCTACGAAACATACGTAATCTTTCGGTTCATTCCTAAGCTTCGTTGGATTACCATATTGAAAGCAAATAATGCTTCACGAGTACCAAAGCTACTCCTGAATGAAGGACTTATACGAGTATTGTCTTGAAGTTTATTGAATATTCTTTTGTGTATGATTTTGAAGAAGAGTTTTAGAGCATGGCTCATTAGACTGATTATCATATACTCCTCACAATGGGACGCTTTGCTCTTCTTAGGTAGTGTTCCGAAAGTTGATTTTAGCCAGTCCTCATGGATCTTGCTGTATTTATATATAGCATTAAAGAGACTACAGAATAATTGGATATTGCCCTCTTCTACTAGTTTTAAAAGCTCGTTTAGTACTCCATTCGGGCCCGTGGCTTTCATACTTCTGGCTTCGTTTAATACTTTTACTATCTCTTCTTTCAAAATAGGCGGTCCCTCAGTTCCCCCATTCGGTTGTAGTACGCCTCGTTCATCCCAGAAAAGCTCTTCAATGTACTCTTTCCATTGTTCTATCATAGTTTCTAGTTCGTGTTCACGAGGATATTGCCCGTTTTATCTGTTAGTGTGGCGTATTACTTCTTCCATTCAATCCCAGAGCTTTCCTTTACTTTTTTATGGAGCTCAACACTGCTGTTGAGGGTATTTTTTTTTTTTTTAAGATTCTCTGACTTTCTTTCTGATTAGTCTACCGATTTCCTTGTAGCTAGTGGGATCTGCTTTATTCAATCTTCTCTGTTCCATTAGGGTCAAAATTTCGTTTGCCTTCCATTCATTCCTTGGTTGTTGGTTTCTATTCTCTAGGTGTGTTTTTTTTTCTGTCTCAACTATAATATCTTTGATCTCCATACACTTGCTGTTTATGTTCTCATCATTAATTAAATCAGTACTCATTCGTGTTCTTCTTCTTGGTGTTTGTTTATTTCTCATTCCTCTTAATAAGTCTACCGTTGAAAGGTTGAGCCATTTTCTTAAGTTTGATAACCATGTCGACCTTCGTCCTCCAACGCTCCTGCTTGCTTCGATATTTCCTTCTAGAATTATTTGGAGTATCTGGTATTTGTTGTTTCTCATAATGTGTCCTAAGTATTCGAGTTTTCTTTTCTTGATCGTCAACATTATTTCTCTTTTCCTTCCTACTCGTCCTAAAACTTCTACGTTAGTAGGTCTGTCAACCCAGGATATCCGTAGGATTTTTTTGTACAAAAACATTTCGAACGCTTCTATTTTTCTTATCGCATTCATGCTAACTTTTCGTTTATCTCTCTTTTCAGTTGTGTTCGTCCCTGTTCGGTTCTTAGTAGGTCTAATTTCAATTTTCTGCTTTTCGATCTTTTCTGAATTTTCTTCAGCTGTATCTTGATTTTGGCTACATCAGGGTTATGATCCGAAGCTACATCAGCCGCTGGGTAAGCTTTTGTAGATTTTGTTTGCATTTTGGAATCTCTTGTTGATTTGACGTAGTCTATTTGGTTTCTTACCGCTGTCTCTGGGAGAAGTCCACGTATACAGCCTTCTTAGAGGGAGTTTGAACCCTGTATTTATGATTGCTAAATCATACCTATTGGCAGAATTCGACTAATTTTTGGGCTCTTTCATTTTTAATACCTAGACCATGGTCGCTTACTACTTCTCCAATTCTTCCTTTCCCCACCGTTGCATCAAACATACAGACAACCAAAAATGAAACTTTACCCTCCACTTGTTCTACCACAAGAGTAAACCTTTCGTTAAAAACATGAATAACCCTTATCTGGATGGATTTACTCCATAGGAGTCCCAAAACAAAGTCGCCTACGACAGCGTTCGTGGAGACTTTAGGCGTATTTATATTTTTCTTATGCCGTCTACGCTGAATGACGTTGGACACTGCTCTATCAAAAAAAAAAAAAAAAAAAATTGTTTAGCTTTGCTGCAAATGCATAACACTAGTGTGGTGGCATATCTTCGTTCACCTGTTAAGATGGAGTTCTTGAATTCCACATAACATAATCGTCTGCATAGTTCTACATAGTTGGCTTTGTTACGAATAACCTTAGCGATACACATCCTAATGTTTACGCCCAACACACATTCTATTCCTTGTTTCTAATTTCCTACATTTTTTTGCTCACAATCGTATTTGCATTTGCAAATTTGCTAACAAGTTATGTGTAATTATCTACATACGAGTATGTACATACTCCAGAAGAACAATTTGGCAATTTTAAAATGACGATTGGAGCGGAATCAAATTGTTTCTCAGGCTTTACAGGCCTAGTTTTACTGGGAGTTCCCTATTGCCACTGTCTTCGCACGAATAGACAGTTTTATGCTAAATTCAAACAACATAATTGACCAGCTTCTCACGACATTTTACTCTCCGCGGTTTGTCATCGGACATTCGCAAGAGATGGGACCGTGAAAAAACTTGTTGATGTTTTACTGGGATTCGAATCCGAACCATGCGCTCAGTATTATAGGTACATACGTACACAAGAGGGACAATTTGACAGTATTAAATTATTATATCATAGGCCTAGTTCTACTGGGAATGTGCACCTTCATTCCAAGTCAATTAATATAGGACTTAGGGCCTAGTTTCTTGCTATCATTTGTGATGTGCGTGTTTTATATTATTCGCACGATTAGATAGTTTTATGCTGAATTCAAGCTTCTCATGACATTTTACCCTCGCAATGGGATGGGATATGATGTTGGTGTTTTACTGGTATTAGAACTCGAACCTCTCTCTAATTGGTTCAACGCACTAAAGCCACGGCGCCTACATCTATGTAAGTAATATATTCAACAATGTATACATATGTATGTACATTTTGATAATTATTTGAAATACGGAATGTGGAGCACGCTTTTGAACTTAATTCATACATAGCAGCCGTCCAACTTTTACAACAGATTCCAGTTCTCGTAATCTGGCAGAACAATAAGAAAATATAACTTAATGCTCTAAAAAACCTGAAACCCCAAATTTTAATTAAAATCATAACTTCCATGCTTAATAAAATTTGAACAACAACTCGTGAAATTCAATAAAATTGAAATGGATCAGTACTTAGTATTCCCTCATCTTGCTCCTATAACCGGCTATAGCCTCATTGACGTATTTATGTTATAAATTTGTTGGTATTTGATCCCACTATCCCAGTAACGCATATCGAGCAACTGTAGTAGCAGTATGAGGACGAGCATTATCTTACATTAAAAGAAAATGATCACCTATGTATGGAGCTAGGTTAGGTTAGGTTAGTTGGGTGTCACCCCTCAGGCAGGAACACACTTAGACCAAAGATAGGTCCATTGTGATATCATAAGAACCGGATGACCGGCACCAGGAACTATACATGACTAGTTTCTTCCTAAAGGAAGACAAAAATGGGTAATCGTTGCGGTGTTAACCCTTTTCTGCTCCGCATTTATGTGCAGAACCGTCTAGATCCAAAGACAAAATTTTCTATTTTGTAGATATCAAGCCAGGCCAAGTCGTTAGATCTTCATAGAAGTATTCCCCTGTGGTTTTCTTTCTAAACATTGATAAGGCACAAAATGTAATAGTTCCCTTCTCCTCCTAGTCTCTCCACCTTATACAGAAATCGTTGGACTCGACACCCATTCTAATAGCATGTCTACCTATTAAGCAGTGCCCAGTGAGGACTCCTATTATATACTAATGTGTTTCCTATTTATGGACAGAAATCTTTCCGTTCTCTTCAGATCCAGGTTAGGCCAGATCTGGTTCGACAAAAGACAAGTACTGATACTATTCCCCCTGCTGTTTTTCTGGTTTCAGTATCAAGGCGGAACTTTATCGATTCTAAGAAAGCGAATGGTTCCTCTCTATCAGTGGAATTCCGACCCGTACCCTCCTTTGTCAGCTCATCCGCTCTGCAGTTGCCCGGAAAGTCGCTGTGTCCTGGAATCCAGCACAAATAAATGACGCAACTGTCAGCGATCTCGTTATGAGATCTGTGGCATTGCTCTACCAACTTGGATCTTATAGTCGGCGACTCCAAGTCGTTTATCGCTGCCTAACAATCTATGTATAGTACATCAGCGCTAACCTCTACTGAGTTAATTGAAAGCCAACTCGCAGATTTACAGATTGTTGTAATTTGCGCTTGAAATACACTACAGTGATTCGGCAGTCGTCTGGTACTGTTTACATCAGGTGCACTGGAGAACACTGATGCATCCGTACCATACGCTGTCTTAGATCCATCTGTGTATATTTTCACCGCAGAGCCGTTCAATATTTCTTCAGATTCCAAGGCGTTTCTGCTAGGAATTCTGGTCTTGTATCACAACATCAAAGTCAATGTGAGGGACAATATAGTCCCTCTTACTAGGAATACTATTAGGTGCGCAACTAAGTTCTCGCTGTTTTTTTGATGAAAATGTAACTTTATTGTGAAAAAATGGTTACAAATGAATCATTCAAAGTACTGCCCATCGCTAGCTACAACTTTTTCCCATCTTTCTGGCAGCGCTCGAATACCCTTACGGTAAAAGTGTTCATTTTTTAAGGCTATCCACGAATTAAGACATTTGGTGATGTCTTCATAATATAAGCGGAACTGCTCAGCGAGACCATTTGCCATCGAACGCTACAAGCAATAATAGGATTGCGCAATATCTGGGGAATATGGCGGGTGGGGTAGGACTTCCCATTTGAGGTTAGGTTTTAACGGGTTTGAGGCCGAGCGTTGTCATGCTGTAGAATCACTTTTCGTGCCTCTGCTCGTATTGTAGCCGTTTTTCGCGCAGTGCTCGGCTCAATCGCATCAATTGAAGTCGATACCATTCCCCAGTGATGGTTTCGTTGGGTTTCAACAGTTCATAATAAATGACATCGACCTGGTCCCACCAAATACACAGTAGAAGTATGACCGGGCAGCCCCCATGACTTTCTTTTCTTTGGGTTGCTGTAGTGAATCCATTTTTCATCACCCGTCACGACGCGATAAAGAAAACCCTTCCTTTTTTGCCGCTGGAGCAGTTGTTCACAGGCGAAAAAACGACGCTCAACGTCCCTTGGCTTCAAATCATAAGGAACCCAAGTTCCTTGTTTTTGAATCATTCCAAAAGCATGCACTCGCTTGGAAATGGCTTGACGGGTAACTCCTAATGCTGAAGCAAGCTGTTCTTGCGTTTGGCACGGATCCTCATCGAGCAATGCCTCCAATTCAGCATCTTTGAAAGATTTTGGCCTTCCTACACGCGGACGGTCGTCAACATCGAAATCAACGTCTTTGAAGCGACGGAACCAATCACGGCACGTTGTTTCACTTAAAGCAGCATCTCCATAAACTTTTTGGAGCTCTCGATGCGCTTCAGCCACCGTTTTCTTCGAATGAAAGAAAAATCAACACTTCCCGCAAATGACGATTATTTGGCACAAAATCAGACATTTTCATACAACCAAAACTATACGACGCCAAAACAAAATCACTAATGTGTCAAAACAGTTTGTTTACCATATGTCTAAGCTCGGTTCATGACGTTTTGGATATATCAAAATCGACCAGCACTTACTGCTGGAGCCATCTATTGAGAACTTAGTTGCGCACCTAATATTATTGTCGATCAGGATCCTGGAGTGGCCCGCATTAGCGTTAACCAACTGTGAGATTTTACTAAGCTTCCCAAAGATATCAACAGGAAGCAAGTGGAGAATTGTCTCTAGCGCAACGGTAGGAGTTGTTTTTGCAGGTGCATGATAACTTCTTAACTTTCTTTCAAAAATCAGAATTAGTTTGTTTTGTTCAATGCTGTCCACCTCACTATTGGGCTGAAGACCCCATTTTGGGCCCAAGGACTTCCCGACACGGTCTTGTATATTCAGTTTCTAACTGAGTTTCTTGTCGTAACCCCCTAAGTATCTGGCATGATCTGCGAAACGTACCATTTAGCTTTGGGGGGTACATGGTACCTTGTACAATCTTGTGAACAGAACAAGTTCGGTCTTGTAAACAGAACACGTTCGGTATTTCCGCCGTTAACTGAGAGATCAACCATTTCTGTCCATTTTACAAGTTTATTAAGAGCTGATTCCATGAGATATCTTATAGTAAGAGCAAATTTTGTCGATATAGCTATCACAATGTCGTCCGCATAGGCTAGAACACTATACACATCTTTTTCAAGGATTTTTAACATTCCGTTTACTACTAAGAGCCATAGTAGTGGTCGGAGTACCCCTGTGTATATACAGACCTTCTTGTTAGACAGCACCCACGCTCAGCACGGATAAGCCTGCTTTTAAGCGTTTCCTCGATCCAATAGCAAAGGCAGTTATCGACCTTCAGGCTGATAAGTGCAGCAGATATAGCCTCTGTTTTAACATTATTGAAAACTCCCTCAATGTCAAGGAAATGTATGGAGCTAACGGCACTACAACTTATAAAATGTCCCTTACATATCGCTCTGCTATTAAAGAACCACCCTCTACACTGTGATTGACCCTTTACCATAAGTCACCATAAAAATTATGTTACAGTGTGCATATCTTCTGCACAGTCATCTCCAAATGTTTCCTCTTCTATCGCTAAGCTTGAGGCAAAATCTGTTCTAGTTCTGCTTAGAGTAGGGTGGCCGTAGTGTAGTGGTATTCAAATCCTGATGTCAAGAATCATCTATTTATTTCGCATGAAATAAATAAAAAAGTCGATCAATTGCGAAAGCTAAGTCAACTCTACTGCGAAGGCATAACACTGGCAGTAAAGTGGTCATATGGCTGAAAATGCAACTTGATCGTGATGATGACATCATGAGCACTGTGTGTATCATGAGCAACGACAAAAAAGCAAAACAAACAAGCTCCCCAGTTATCTGGACGGCTACCCTTGGAGTTTACAGAAACTTAATACCATCTGAGTTTTAGAACCACTATACTAAATCTTTCGTTCTCCCTAAATCTTTCGTTCTTTCGTTCTTATAAAAAAAAAGACTAGTCTTGATAGTTTCGAACAAACGCGGTACGGGCTACTCTATGACCTGTCGTAAGCAGGGGACCTCCGCAGGTCTGTATGACTCTTTTTATTGTTTTAGCACGTACGGACACCTGACGCACTTATTGAAGCCCATTTCGTATCTCAGTTGCTGTTGCAGATCTGTCCTCAGTGTCTCGTAGCTCATTTTCTGTCTTGTTTCCGACGGTTTTTCTAAATTTCCGTTTCCCCATATCATTTTTCGTTGCCACTTATTGATATGTACTCTCACTTTCGATTAGCTTGACAGCCCTAGCAAATTCAACTTCATTAAGATTAAGCATTACCATTTAAATTTTTTACCTTAAGAATAAACAATACTTCAACAACAATACTTGGGAACGAAAACAAGCACAAAGTCGAAAAAACAAGCACTCGAAAGTTTAATGAGTGGGATTTGGTCGGTTAAAGTCGGCTAAAAAAAAATCGACCGTACGTTGATACTTTGCTCTTAAATTGCCTTTCTCTTCGTTCCTCTAAATTTCTCCACCAGTGTTCTATACTTTCATTGTTTTTGTTACATTGTTACTTAATTATTGTTTTCATTCTACGCTTTAATTTGTCTTTTATTTTTTCTTTTTGTAATCTTATGTAAATTAAGTTTCATAACAAAATTTGTTAGTTATTCATTGAAATAAATACTCGTAAATATAAACAAAAATGTTGCTTATATCCGAACTGTGCGACTGCAGTATAGAAGAAGGATGAGGCTATTGTTTTATGCAGCCAAATACTCTCTGCCGAAAACTCCAATTTCTACCGACGAGACATTATAACGTGCTAAATATGTACGAGACCAATAAGTGGGGCTAAAGAAAAGTCATAAATACGAAAAAAAAGTTTGTAATTATTTTGATAAATTGTATGTAGTCCACATCGTGTATTAAAATTAATCAACGAAACTCTGATAAGTTTATCTTGATCGCGGTTGTGTGCACCAGTCCCAATTTTGTTTCAATTTTAATAAATTCCCAGAGTTAAAATAGTATCCATCAACTTGTTTTGAAAAGGAGTTCTTCCACTTAGGCCACCTGACGTACTCTATACTCTATAGACATTTTGCGCACACGTTCAACCCATTACCAAAAAGGACGGCAGAGAATAATTTTTCTTGCAAACTGTTGTGCCCTGAATTGAGCGCAGCATTCGCTTTAAAGACAAGTCTACATTATGACAAACGTTTCTAGTATAGGAGCATGGTCTCTCTGAGACTAAACCGTTTTGCTTTTCTTTTGTCTTTATTGGATTAGCGTGGTTGCGTACTGAGCTTAATTATTAATAATCAAGGTCTTTGGTTCGAGTCTGATATGCGTTACCCTAACCATTACTCTCGATTTTTCCAAAATTAGTACCATTTCTAATTTGAAAATTCTATCATTAAAAGCCCTGATCATAGATTTACTCGAGAAATAAAGGGTTTTTCAATAAGGACATAACAATTTTGTATTTAAATAAAACACAGAATAATTGAGATATCGGGCTGAAATTTATTGCAGGTATAGCACACATGTTAATTTTAAGTATGGAATTCGATCTCGTTCATATGACCACCGCGTCATATGAACGATGACACGTTTTCAGCTATCGATTCTTTGGAGCCAATTTTCCACCACTTGGCAATTTCGCGTTCAATATTGTTAATGAACTCCTCTAACGTTGTTGGCTTGTTGGCATAAACCAACGACTTAACGTAACTCCACAAAAAAAAAATCCATCGGCGTTAAATCGCACGTGCGAGCTGGTCATTCGACTGGACCATTTCTCGAGATTACACGATTACCGAAATTCCCCTTCAATAGATCAATTGTTTGACCAGGTGTGTGACATGTGGCACCATGTTGTTGGAACCACATATCACTGATGTCAAGTCCATCCAATTCTGGCCAAAAATAGTCTTCCAACATGGCACGACAGTGAACTCCATTGATCATAATATGGCCATCATTTTCATCGACGAAAAAATACGGTCCAATCACACTTCCGGCATTTCTCCACACCACATGGTCATTTTTTGTGGATGCAATGGAGTCTCTTGAAGCACATGTGGGTTTGCTGGTGTTCAATAATGCATATTTTACTTATTGACAAAGCCATTAAGCCAAAAATTAGCTTCATCGCTGAAGTTGATTTTTCGATGAAATTCAGGATTTTCTTCGCTCTTAAAGTTGCGACCAACGATTCAGAATTTCGGTAGTAATTTTGAATAGCTTCCAAACGTTGCTCGTTCGTGAACTTCACCATGATAAAAATGTAAACCTTGACTGACGTTTTGACATTGACAAATCAAAATGATGACAAAAAAAGTTTAAGGGTGCATTTGTGTTAAAATACAAAATTGTTATGGTCCTATTGAAAAACCCTTTAGTATTATAGATCAGAGTTCCAATTCCAACTTTGGCTGCCAAAAGAGCTCCTCCAACGATTGTTTCTTTCAAACTCAATTCACATGTTCTCCAAAGATTACAATAATTACGAGGGGCGGCTGATAACTTCGCGGTCTGAGATACTCAACAACGAGTCATCTTCTCATTAGTGATAGCTGTAACTGCGGCTCTCTTTAGTAGTATAAATATCACCTCGTTTCAATAACAATCTCATTTTGTTATTATCTGTGGTAGGATAAACATCACTATGTCAGCCGAAATCGGAAAATCTCGCAATTTTGAGTACCGCGCCGTGGTAAAGTACCACGTGAAAAAAGGAGAATCGCCTAAAAAAATTTTCGAAGACATGTCATCAACTCTACAGAATTCTGGGTCTTCGTATACCATGGTCAAAAAATGGTCTCGCTTATTTCAACAAGGACGAGAGAGCTGTGGAGACGACCCCCGCCCAGGGCGGCCTGTGTCAGTGGTCACTGAAGAAAACGTCGGAAAAGTTGAAGAATTAGTTCTGGCCGACCGAAGAATACAAATATGGCAGAAAGCGGACGAGTTGTACATGAGCAAAAAACGGATTGGAAAAATTTTGCACAAGCATTTAAACATGAAAAAAATGTGTGCGCGCTGGGTACCGAAAATGCTCACGCCGTTCGACAAGCAACGACGAATCGAGTGCTGCAAAGATTTATCGGAGTTAACCGGGGACAATCTCGACGAAATTTGCAACCGAATCGTAACTGTAGATGTGACTTGGGTTCGCCAATCCGATCCGCAGTCGAAACAAGAGTCCTCTTGAAAAAGAGGAGAAGCCGCTGAAAAAATTCAAGGTAGAAAAGTCGGCTTTGAAGCCTATGGCGTCTGTTTTTTTGGGACAGGGAAAGTGTTTTGCTGATTGATTACCTGCCAAAGGGGACTACGATTAATGGTCAATACTACGCAAAAAATACTCAGGCCCGTGAAGAGGTCGTACGGAAGCGACGTGAGAAATTTAGGCGCGGAATTGTTTTTGTAGGATAACGCACTTGTTAACACGCACGGGTTTCGAGACCTTAAACGGCACAGGTTTTCAACGATAGACCACCCACCCCACCCTACAGCCCAGAATTGGCCCCGAGCGGCTTTTTCCTTTTTTTTCCAATTTGAAATATGTGTTACGAGGTCGGAGATTTGCAGATGAGAACGAAAAGCGGCCGTAGAAAGTCATTTTGAAGGCAAAGAAAAAGAATATTTTGTCGGTGGTCTTAAGGCACTGTATGCCCGATGTGAGAAACGCATTTCACTCGAGGTAGATTAAGTTGATATATAATATTCTTTAATCGGATCTCTTCTTTCACTTAATGCCTTAGGCTGCAAACTTATTAGTCGCTCCTCGAATGTACCCAATATACGCCTTATCATATTCAACAACCGACCTCTAATTAAAAAAAAAAAAAAAAAATTACCTCAAGTCGTGCTCGATCTTCCAAGTCTTGTTTTCGTTTCACCTCCTCTAGTTTTGGAATTAGCAATGCAACCAGTTCCGATGTCTTAAGTGGACGATGTTCATTCGAATGCAGTCGTTGTGTTCGCGGGATAACCTAATTGAAAACATCAAATCAAATAAATAAAGATTATTCAAAGATACCAACAAAAAATTTAGAGCCTACTTGAAAAGTATTGGTTTCCTTATTAGCTAAAGCACTTTGTCGTATGGCTTTACTTTCCGAAGAGTTGTGTCTTCTCTGAATATAAGGACGACCATCCCTATAAAACATAAAAAAAGATAAAAAAAAAAAAATCAAATCAATTTAAAGTCAATACAAATATTTAAAACTCAACTTGCTAGGTAAACTTCTACGATAAAAAAAATGTTTGTATAGGTTTGTGCAAGAGTACTTACATCGAACAACTGGAGAGCGACATCGTATCAGAATCGGTTCGTCCACCGGAACTTACACTTGCTCTTTCCGAGTCTACCCTCGAGTTGGGCATATATGAGGTGCTTGGATTTGCTGTATACACATAACCATGGGCTCTACATGCAGGAATTTATCAGAATATTTTTGATCGGGATTTTTTTTTTGTTTGGAGAGGGTTTGATTGGATGAATTTGTCCATGCATTTCCAAATATATAAATAAACGTATGTATATATATATATATTTTTTTTTTGGCACACATAAAACAACAACACACGGCAAATTGCATTCAGTTATAGATTATAGTCAGGTGTGATGTGATGTGAATGTTGTGCAGATAATATTGCAGTAAATGCATATTTTATTGTTTTTGTTCGTGTACAGACATAAAAAAACATAAAAAAGGAAAGAGAAAAAATATAAATAAATTAAAATAAACAAAATCAATAGAAAAAGATATAAACAAAACATGGATAGGATAAAATAATATATTATACCAAAAAATGCAATGTTTCTATGGACACATAACTAGCTTACAAAAACTACTTTGTAAGAACCACATAATCGGAACCAATAAGCAAACAAATTTTTCAGCTGAAAATTCGAGCGATCGATTCGACCATATCAAACAAGACATTGGCCTTAGTTTACACCGGCAAATTAGGTCCGGACCAGCACTAAAATTTAGTCTAAGTCCTACGAGCTTACACCAAATAATACAATATCAGACTTTAGTCCCTACATTGATTATCATCTATTCATCCATGGATGTCACTGTTGCCTTTAAAACCACCATCTGAAGAGTAGTATCGTCCATCAAACGGCAACCTTTATAATTATTTTTGCTCATCTCCGTTACCTTTTATTAATTCAAATAGACGTCGTGGATGGAACAATAAAATGTGGCACTTTAAAATGACGTATGTTAGAAAACTTTATAGTTCGGAGTACTTACACGTCATAGACTTCTTCTTTTACTTACGGCGAGGTTATGATCCGGAGTAGAAGAATCACAACCCTCCCACTTTACTGCATCTCTACTGGTCCGCTTGTGGGGTTTGCCGGTTTGACCTCAGAAAGTACCGACAGACTTCCCAGTTTCGGGTCACTTCGTCACTAAGGTCAATCAAATACTGGTGTTTTCGCATTTCTGTGATCCAGTTGTTTTTTGGTCTGGATTTTTTTGCGCGATTATGTAGGAACGTTGATTGATATTATCTTTTTGACGGGGTTCGAAGGATCTCTCCTTTGAACATGACAATACCAACTGAGCCGGTCGTGCTCTATCTTACTTGTGATGGGTTCTTTTACACGAAGGCTTCCTTGAATCTTTGAACTTCTTATTCTATCAAGCTTTGTTACTTCTGCTGTCATGCGAAGCATCTTCATCTCAGCTGCCGTTAAATTGCCCTAATACTTTTTGTACATTGTCCAGCATTGTGGACTGTATGTGAGCGCCGGACGTACAACTGAGGTGTAGAGCCTTCCTCTCCGTTTAGGGGACATTTGTCGGTCATAGAAGATAGCGGAGTTTTCCCTCCACTTCATCCACCCTACGCTTACGCGATGATTGATGTCATCATCACTTTTTTTTTTAACTAATACGGTACACATTTCCCTCCAAAACATCTACCCATACATCAAGTGCTCGTTGCAGGGACGTTTGATCTGTACTTATGCTCCATCGTCAGCAAAGAATAACTGATGAAGGAAAAGTGACGGACCCCAAAGTGTCCGTAAGTTAAAAAGTATTTTTTAATCGTCTATCAAAAGTCTATTAAACAGTTAAATTTTTCTGCAGTAAAAAGAAAACGAACACGCAGACAGAGGAGTTTTCACATTTAAAAAATCTTGCAATCAATTTGGCGTACGAGAATTGACGATGAATTGAGCACAATGTTCACCAAATAGCGTCTGAATAGAACCACTAAATAAAGGTAGGCGGAGCTATCGCAACTGGACAAATGGATCACATTTTTAACTTTCATTACTTTACTTTTTAAAAGTATAAACTTCAAGTTTTAATCTATTTCAAACAATATAAATGGTAAGCTAGTTAATGCATCTTAAAAACACACAATTCAAATTTAAATATAAATAAAAAAAAATATATAAGGAAATTTTGCAATAAATATACATAATTTAGCACGATAAACATATGAATATAATTTTTTTTTCAAGCAACGTGTAAACTATTTACAGAATGGGAGATGAATAAAAAAAATTAAACACATAATTCTATTATCTAACGAAACACGAATATTTCAAAAGTTTTAACTTAGAAAAAACTTACCCAGGAGGTCGAATTTCCAGTCTTCTTTTCTGTGTCGCCAACAGGAGGTCTCTTGTCAGCCGCATTGGCATATCGGCAGACATTCGCCCACCTTCGACACGTAACTTCTCAAAATCATCACATATCGACAACTCCGAGTCCTCATGTAGCGTAGGAAGAGTTGAGCTGCGTGGAAGGGTATCAGTTGCACTTACAGAACCACTTGAGCTAGCCGAAGTTGAAGGGCCATAGACACTACCGCTGGCACTACAACTACCAGCGGTTGCACCACTTGTACCGGGGGCTAAAGCGGCCATTGGGATAAGGGTTGGATTTTTCGAAGCGCCACCCACTGCTCCACCATTTCCATTTCCACCACCCCCACTGGCGCTACTACTACTCCCACTGGTCGATGTAGCCCCACTAAAACGTTCTTGAACTGCGGACATTTGCTGGATGTACTCGATATACATATCCGAGCCCAAAAATGTCGGATAGATGCGTTCATTAATAGTCTTTTCCACATCTTGTTGCAGGGGATCGTAGATTTTCGGGCTAAGCTGAATTTCATTTTTAAGGCCCGCCTTGATGGTACGTCGCAGATCTTCCGAAATCGAGAGTTGACTCTTTCGGAGAAATCTATAATCGAATATAAATAATATTGATTTTTTCAGAAATCATTAACAATTTATATGTTTTTACCTGTATATAGCTCCAATGATTTGCTTTACTTTTTCCGGGTCTGATTGTTGTTTCAGGCCTTCGCAAGCAAAGTAAAAGTTTAAATGATCGTTATAAGCGGGAGCCTCCTCTTCGACGTACTTCTTGAACAGTTCAACACCATCTCTATCTTCAAGTAGATATGACAGCCGTAGTGCCCAGTTCAAATATGATGGCGGAGAATTTTTTAAGCTTTCCGAGACCCCTTCGGTCATCTGCATGTAACGAAGACACGTTAAATATTAGAGTAAAACCTAATGTCGTCTAATACAAACCTTTCTAACGCGACTTTCTTCTCCGGGAACAGGTGGTCTTGGCCCACTACACTCATTATCTTCATATTTCTTCAAACCTGGCGTATGGCTCATGCCAAATTCTAGTTGGACAGATTTAGCTATACACAGCCCGATTCAATGAGACGCGTAATAAATAGTATTGATGACAGATTTTTTTTTTTGTTTTAAAAATTTGCTGGAATTGTCTACACTCCTTCAGATGACGACTGTTTGGAAATATAACTATTTAATCTAAGAAATGCATTTGTTCATTTTTCAACTGTTGTTTTACTGAATCGTTTAAGGGGGTTTCTCTCTGATGAATTTTAATTCCGTTGGTTTACTACTTTTGGGGTAAACTTTATTCTTGGCTATGGTCGTAGAATTATTTAGTTTTACGATTAATTACTTAGCTTATAAACGAAATAATACGTTGTAAGTTTTTGTTTTTTGATTGGACATTTGTAATTATAAATATTAGTAACGATTTTTTTTATTTTTAAAATTTACAATAAAAAAAATGATGTCCAAAATTTTAAAAATTCTTGGACATGGAAGATTTTATCAAATATATTTTTTTTTTATTATTTTGGAAGGCATTCAGACAAGGCCTGTAAATAAAGAGAAGAGCAAAAGTATTGCATTAATAAGTGGAAAACTAAGTAAAATAATTAAAAATTTATTATATATTAAAAATATATTATTATATTATTATTTATTATTATTTATTATTTATTATTTATATGGGCGTACCCAGAGATTGACATACGAGGGCAAGGTGAAAAGTTCTCGGCCTCACAATGAAAGACTGCGATTTTCAGTTAAAAAATGATTTTATTTTTCTACATAATCTCCCTTGACTTCAACACACTTGGTCCAGCGTTTCTCCAACATCAGTATTCCTTCTCGGAAGTGAGAGTCTGGAAGGCTGTGAAAATATTCATTTACGGCCCTCTCAACTTCTGCATTGGATGCGAAGCGCTTCCCAGAAACAAATTTCTTCAAAGTGAATAGGGGGGTGGCCGAGCAAATCGTACCCCAAATCCCGCAGTTTTCCCATCGCCAACGCACACTTGTGTACAGGTGCATTGTCCTGACTACTTGAGAGAACAAGTTGAAAATTGTCATACGAATTAATGAGAAGTGCACCCAGGCAGGAAACATAAATTTTTGCTGATTGGAATGACATCTCTTCGTCAGGTCGAAAACTTTTCACCTTGCCCTCGTAACATTTGTAGCAGTAAACGTCACAATTGTTTCTTTATAAAAATATTTGAAATTTGTTTACAATGAACAAAGGTTCGATTTTCAAGACACTGCAGCAGCTAGGTATTAGCCTAATGTTTGCTTATCGGTAAGAACGTTACAAGTCATTAAAACCTTTAAGGCATACAAAAATCCATAAAAGCAGAAAACTCTGGTACGTTAGATTAATGTAGCACAAAAGTCAATGATTCACATATTAAGATAGACTTGAGGCCGGGGGCTTTCAAACGCCATACTGAAAAAATGCTGACTGTGGCTTTTTACAAAGATTGAGCCCAAAAATCAAAGCTACTCTTGATGGAATACGCTGCTGTTCTGTACAGAAAAATTCTGTTTACCGATGAGAAAATCTTCACGGTGCAGAAGAAATTAAACAAATAAAGTGATAGGGTAATATGCACGGTCATCTAGGGAAGTGATCGAGTCGAGCCAGTCTAAACTGTCCGTAAAGGACACCCCCCAGAGTTATCCATGGTGTGCTGGGTCGCCTCTTATGACGGAGTCACTAACCTGCATTTTTGCGAATAAAGCATCGAAACATAGGCCAAACTTGTTCTCTCAAGTAGTTTCTTTACACGAATTTTTTGCAGTAGACGTCTTGCGTGTTTTTCATTAAAATGGATAAACTTGAATATCGTGTGATGATAAAATTCTTCGTTTTGGATGGGTTAAAATCTAAGGAAATTTATCCAAAGTTGGCAAAAGTTTACGGGGACTCTGCTTCTTTCATGTCAACCGTTAAAAAGTGGACAGCTGAATTTAAACGTGGTCGCACGTCCCTCGAAGAAGACCCACGTGAAGGACGGCCAAAAACCGCAACCACACCCGAAACCATCGAAAAAGTGAATGATATCGTGTTGGACGATAGGCGAGTGAAGGTCAGTGAGATAGCTAAGGCTGTGTGTATATCGGAAGAGAGGGTGCGAAACATCTTGCACTAAAACTTAGAGATGCGAAAGCTCTGCCCAAGATGGGTGCCGCATTTGCTGAATGCCGATCAAAAGCAAATGCGCAAACGATTTTCGCGGCAATCTGCCAGAAAGGTCATGGCCAGTGTGTTTTGAAATGCGAAAGGGATCCTGTTAATTGATTACCTTGAGAAAGGCAGAACAATTACAGGCGAATATTACTCCAACCTTCTTGACCAGTTGGATGCCAAAATTCGCGAGAAGAGGCCTGGCTTGAAGAAGAAAAAAATCATCTTTCACCAGGACAATGCACATGTACACAAGTGTGCGTTGGCGATGGGAAAACTGCAGGATTTGGGGTACGATTTACTCGGCCATGCCCTATATTCACCTGATTTGGCGTTCTATTTTCACAATTGGACCATCGCCGTGCCAAAATACTCGTATGCATCCCCAAACCATTAAGGTTTATTAACATGAACCCTAGCAAGTCTTAATTTTTTCAATCTATTTTTCTCCGCTACAGCTTGTTTCTTTCTTGCGATGCGTCCATGTAGATTAGCATACATTAGAGGCGTCGCACGGTTGCTGCCGATACTTCAATATTATATCGATCCTTAATTTGGTTTTTGAATTCAGCAGATGTTAAAAACGGATCCTTTTCGCTGAGACGCTGCATTGTTCCGTTCATATCAGTAATCTTTCCTGGCAATGGCTTCCGAATTTTATTGGATGTTGTTTCTTCAACTGTCATATGCTTTATAGCGTTTTGGACCATTTTCCTGGAGCAGTGGAGCAGCCTGGCGATATTAGATATTGTCTCACCTTACGTTTCATGAATAAAAGGACTTCTCGCTTTACAGTGGTGTAGTGTTTTTCACGATCCATTATTTTTTGTCTAAATTTAATTTCCAGATCTTTCAAATACTTTTAATATCTTAAAAATTAACTTATTTCGAATTTTACTCTAGCAAAGTACTCCAAAAACCACTTTATATACGAGGGTGGGTCAATAAGTCCCTGAAAAATGAAATAAGGAACACTTTTCGGTATAAAAACATTTTATTTTTCAACATAGTCGTTTATACGTTTCTCCAATTTTTTGATGCCCTCCAAATAATACGATTTTCTCGAGCCCCTCAAAATAAGCGTTTGTTTCAGCGATGACCTCTTCATTCGACCCAAATCTCTTACCTCCGAGCCATTTCTTCATGTTTGGAAACAAGAAATAGTCGCAGGAGGTTAAATCTGCGGAGTATGCTGGAAGAGGGAAGAGTTCGTAGCCTAACTCATGCGATTTTGCCATTGCGACTGCGGACTTGTGCGCCGGTGCGTTGTTCTGGTGAAAAATAACTTTTTTCTTCTCCAAATGCGGCCGTTTTTACTTCAAATCGGCTTGGAATCGATCCAGCAGCTCTGCGTAATATGCGCCGGTGATCGTTTTACCCTTTTCAAGGTAATCGATGTGAATAATACCGCGCGCATCCCAAAAAAACTGCCGCAATGACCTTCTTTGCTGACAAACCCGCCTTGGCCTTCTTCGGCTTCGATTCACCAGGAGAAGTCCATTGTTTTGACTGTTCCTTGGTTTCTGGTGTGTTGTGGTGAATCCAGGTTTCATCCACGGTTACGAAACGGCGCAAAATCTCAGCCGAATTTTTCTGAAACATCGCCAAACACACCTTAGAAGTTGTCAAACGAATGCGTTTGTTGTCGATTGTGGGCAAACGCGGCACCCATCTTGCGGAAAGCTTTTTCATGTTCAAATATTTATGTAAAATCGTAATCACTGAGCCATGTGATAAGCCTGTGGCCTCTTCAAGCTCGCGCTTTCACTCGCCGATCGTCCATTATCAAACCATGGATTTTGTCGACCATTTCTGGTATGGTGACCTCAATTGGGCGACCAGAACGTTCGGCGTCACTTGTGCTTGAACGACCGCACCGAAATTGAGTAAACCAGTGGTGAATGGTTCCAATCGATGGTGAAGACTATTGACACTCAACCCGCACTATATTGACACTTACCTACACTATAACCATCGGAATACTAAACCGGCCCAGATTTCATTAAAATACATCAGGTGGTTCTTGAATTAGGAGTACGAGGAGGACTGAAAAGACAGACAGACACGGAATAAAGTGTTTATTTGAGTGAATATTTTGAAATTGGAGACCAATTCCAATCATTTTCCGAATAACGACCAAGACCATACATCGTTTGATATATGTACAGGGTGCGCCATCTTTTATGTCGGTATGCGAATAATGAATAACTTTAAAAAAAAAAACAACCGAATTCCATATGAGGTATTTTTATTTAATTTGGTCCTTTACAATTTATTTGGACTAGTTTTTGAATACAACATCAATCAAGTGGCTGCCTCTATTGACCAAAGCAAAATGTTCCCTTTTTGCTGCGTTTTCCATCACTTTTTCGAGCATCTCGGGCGGTATAGCGATGATTTCGGCACGAATGATTGCCTTGAGCTTGTCAATGGTCTGAGGCTTGCTGGCGTACACTTTGCTTTTCAAATAACACCACAAAAAGAAGTCCGGAGGGGTCAAATCTGGAGATCTAGGTGGCGAGTCAATGTCTCCATTTTTTGACAACACACGTCCAGGGAATTTTCGTTGCAGAAACTGCATTGTTTGATTTGCAGTGTGGCATGGCGCACCGTCTTGTTTAAACCAATAACCGTCCAGACCTTTTTCACACATTTGTGGGCAGACATAATGAGCTAACATCCACCGATATCGATTCTCATCGACTGTTTCGCCTTCTCTGAAGAAAAATGGCCCAATGATGGCCAGCAAACGCCGGCCCAAACAGTCACTTTTTGGTCATGCAATGGTGTTTCATGTATCTCGTGTGGATTCTCCGTTCCCCAAAATGCGGCAATTTGTTATTTGTTAACGGCACCAGAGAGTGAGAAATGGGCCTCGTCGGCCATCAAAATTTGCTTCCAAAAATCAGTTTCAGTGTCAACCATTCAAGTGACTGTTTGGCCGTATTCCAAGCGACGTCGACGATCTGTCGGCAATATTCTTTGAGTCAATAGCACTTTATACGTAACCAAATGCAAATCATCCTTTAAAATGCGCCGCAAAGTGGTTCCACTGACGCCAAAATGCTGAGCGCGGTGACGATACGACACATGTGGGTTCTCGGCAACACTCTCTCTTACCGCTTCAACCAGTTCATTGGAACGTCTTGGGTGTTGATGAACGACATGTCGACGATCTCCTACTGTCCCGTACTCAACAAAATACGACACCAAACGACGAATAGTGTTATTATATTTTCGACGATATACACCAGGCGCGAACGCAAGGGGGGGTTTTGGGGGTTCAAACCCCCCCGAAATATCTGCCACCGTGCTACTAGGTACTAGGAAATTGCCATGGCAAAAATGGACGATCGTGCCACATCGGCAATGCGGATGCTACCACATACATATACATACATATGTATACTTTGAAAGTTTATCGAAAACTCATTCTTTTTCTGCCTTCGTGTAAAGTAATTTGGACAGTTTGAGTGCAACGCAAGATATATTTATAAGTTATCGAATTCAAAATGAAATTATCGATGCTGCAGGAAAACTAATTACGATGAATATTGTGCAACGAATCAACAAATCTGAATATTTTTCTGTTATTGCTGACGAAAGTACGGATGTTAGAGGCATTAAACAGTTTTCAATATGCGTTCGTTATGTTGATACAATTGACAACGAATGTACGATTCGGGAAGACTTTTTGTGTTTTGTTCCTGTTGATGACATTACTGGAAAAGGGCTTGTAAATACGTTGCCGACCACGATGAAGGATATTGGCATAAATTTGGCTAATATGTGAGGGCAAGGTGAGTGTCAATAATTCACACTATCTAAGTAAATAAAACTGTCAGTTAGGCCGATTGGTAATAAATTACTGTGCTAATCATAATTTGAATTTGGCCATTACATACCCTTGCAACATATTGTCCATACGAAATTGCATAGGAACCATTAAAGAGGTTGTTAATTTATTCCGATTATCTAATAAAGCAGCTCTAGTTTTAAAAGACAAAATTCAGGCATCTTGCCCAAAAGCAAAACAAACGCGTCTCTTAAAATTTTGCGAAACGCGTTGGATTGAACATTTGAATTTACTCAATTTATTCTATGATGTCTATGAATATGGCTATTGCTCATTAGAATATCTGGATGGACAAAATTTGAAAACCGAAGGAGTCAAACCTCATGTCCTACTTGCTGCTATACAAACTTCCCAATTTATAATATCCTTAACAGTGATTAAGCAAATTTTCAGCCTAATGAAAAATGTAAGTGAATTTTTACAAAAAAGGAATGTGACCTCAGCTGCTGTATGGAATATGCGAACCGAAGTTACATAGATTCAGTCACATATTTGTTGGAGCTAAATAAATGGCAGACAAAATGGATATTCAGTTAGTAGTCCCGCGGCAAATTGTAAAACAAAAGAACCGTGACAACTATGAAGGAGGTCCTGAAGAATATTTCCGTCGGTCCATCTTTGTTCCTTTTTTGGATCATCTATCGGTGCAACTAAATACAAGATTTCTTGACCATCGAGAACTGCTTTCTAAAATTCAAAATATTCTACCGGAAAAGTGTTCTAAGCTGGAAACAATAGAAATACGTAGCACTATCAACGTATTTGCAAAAGAATGGCCAAATGACATCAAAATATGTGCTGATGATTTTATAGGCGAAATGAGAATGTGGCGCAGGTAAAAATTTCTTTCTTTCATTTTCTTGATATTTGTTTAAATATTAAATTAACTGTGGTTGCAATCATTGCTTAAATATTCCAATTGATAAAAGGCCAAACAATTTTATAGACGCTCTCAATTGCTGCGATTCAACGTTGTACCAAACAATACATCGCTTTATGCAGATCGGTGCAACACTTCCCATATCTGTGGCATCAAGTGAACGGTCTTTTTCTTGTCTTCGCAGATTGAAAACTTATCTGCGTAGCAAGACTGGTGAGGAGCGGTTAAATGGCTTGATGTTGCTTAACATATATAGAGATATTGACGTGAAATACGAAGAAGTTTTGATATGATGGCTAAAGTACCAAGACGTATGGATATAATTTTGTAAAATATTCCAACTATGAATTATCATATATTTATTATAGTATATAATAATAAAATAAGACATTATTTATGAAACATTTTTCAAAAACTCTTCAAATTAATCATTTAATCATGAAAAAAAAACTTAAACCCCCTAATATCAGCTAGTTTCCATATTTATTGAAGTATATAAATGACTAGCTACTTTTGCCGTTATCATTAGTTCATATTACAACTTAATTGTCGATACCTGACTTAAGAAAGTCTTATTGTCGATCCGAATGTTAGCCGATTGCTTTGGTTTATTTAGAGACCTCACCGACTAACGATTTACTGTTAATAAATAAATAAATAAGGTTATCTTTTCACTTAAATTGACCAAATAGCAGATAATATATTGTAGTGAGATATGCATGTATAAATTCATACGTGTGGCATAATGTGATATAATTTCCATGACATCATTTGAAAGCCTTGTTAATGAAGTATAATTAACATCTAATACCATTGGGGTGGCCATGGTGTAGTAGTAACATCATCGCTTGTCACGCTGCAGGTTCACGGTTCAAATCCTGATGTCAAGAATCATCTATTTATTTCGCATGAAATTCTCGTTGAGTGATATTTAGCGTTGATTTCTTTAACAGATTCAAGAAGTTATCTTCCTCTTGCATTTGTTAATCTTCATCCCCAAAATATGTTCTTAGCATTGAAATCTCCTCGAACTTATTTCCGAAAATACGGAAGATGTTGTTGAAATAATTTTGTTTCAATTTGTAGCTAGAAGAACAATATACTGCGGCTACCGTTATATGGCCGCTGCTTGTTTTTATTTTTACTTGTTTTTCACACGATTGATATTTTTCGTCTTTGTGTTGATTAATGTTTTCTGTAATTATAGCTGCAGTCCCCCCTCTTGCTGTATTATAAGGATGTGGGGTATGGTATATCTTGTATCCGTGCAGTTTATAGTTTGATTCAAATTTGAAATGCATCTCGGACACAAGACGTATGTCTATTTTTTTATGTCGAGAGTCACCCGCCATTCTTCCTTGCGTTTCTCGAGGACATTGACATTCCATACCAAAATTTGTATGTTTCTAGTCATTATGATGTTTATTTATTTATTTATTTTATTTAGCTTAATTTTACACTAAAACTAACTACACTAAAACTAGACTATTACTAAATACAACTTAAGACTAAGGCTAAGTACTTAAAAACTAAACTTAAAACTAAAACTAAAGTTATTAGGGCGGAGGAGTGGAAGTGGAATTCTGGAGGGCATTTCTAAGTGCAAATCTGCTGCAGTGAAAATCAAAAGAGCTGTGCGCGCCGTTGGCCAAACATAGCAAACAAACATAGCATTCTAGACTCGTTACAACCATAATTGGTGCGATGAAAATTGAGACGGAAGATGGGTACAGACCTCAGGAGGCGTGGGTTAGTGTTAAGGGAGATCATTTGGAGCAGATTAGGGCAGTCGATGTTTCCTGCTAACAGCTGATGTACAAAGAGTATGTCAGCAATTTCTCGACGTATTTCAAGTGGCTATACGTTAATTAATTTCAAACGATTCTCATAGGGGGGTAAGTTATGCCTGTCAGACCAAGTAAGACCGCGAAGAGCAAAACGGATGAACCTGCGTTGAACAGCCTCTATTCGAGGATTGGCCGAACAAATGTGAAGTAGAGAGATTTCGTGACGTAGGGGTTCGAGAATTCTTTAGACCAACGTTTTACGAAACCGAGCGCAGAGTTGGCTCTGCTAATAATGTTGTCAATATGGCAGCGGAAATTTAGTTCTCTGTCGCAGATAACACCCAAATCGCGTAATAAAGTTACAGAAGGGACGAGCTCGTCAGAGATGAAATAGGATCTAGGGGCTGGAAGACGCTTTCGGGAATATGTAATAGCTTGACATTTGTTGACGTTGAGCTCAAGAAAATTTTTTTGACACCAGGTTGAAAAGTTGTTCAAGTCAGCTTGAAGTGGGCAAGAGTCGGCGGGGTTTAATACGTGCCTGAAGATTTTCATGTCATCAGCGTAGATGGATAGATAAGAGTCCTTGATGATGAAGTCAACGTCGTTAATTGACAAAATGAAAATCAGGGGACCAAGATGGCTACCTAGAGGGACCCCGGAAGCGGCTTTAATGGGGTCGGATACAGCCGATCTAAATAGTATTTTGTATTGGCGTTCCTCAAGGTAGGATTTAATCCACCCAATGAAACTCAGTTGGAAGCCAAGGGATTTGAGTTTAAAAAGAATGATTCTGTGCGAGATTTTATCTTTGCAATCCTCTAATGCACACAGAGTCGTAGATACGAATTCCGTTAAGTTAGTAGTTGTTGACCTTCTATTAAGAAATCCGTGCTGGTTAGGGGAAAAGATAGACTTACAATGGTATCATAAATAATGCTTTCAAAGAGCTTAGGAACGCAGGAGAGTTTAGCAATGGGCCGGTAGTTGGAGATTTCATTCTTGGGAAAGGGCATTATGAAGGAGCTCTTCCAAAACATATCTGGAAGAGAGCCGGGACCAGGAGAGTATTCGTTCTTGAGTTTTTTTATCTTATCTTTCACGTGTTCCACGGTTATATCAACGGAGACTAACGAGGTTTGGGCACAGCTTTTCATGTAGGAGCAGTATTCAAGATCAATTTCAAGCCCATGGTTGCTAAATGATTGGCTGAAAAAGTGGGCAAATAAATTTGCGATTATCTTAGGATCTTTTGGGGACAGTTTTTTTCGTTTTGCCTTTTTTGTTTTTCAAGGAAAGATATTCTTTTCAGGATTTTCTTATTATTCTTTTCCATATCTACCAACCTTGTAAGAATTTTCGGCATAAAACTTTCCATGACATTGCTGGATTTAAATTTTTCGACTGGTTTTGCGAAAATCTTTAAAGTAACCTGTGCATATGTTTTCTTAGTCCCGGCTTTGGGACTTGCATTTTCATTTTCGCTTAAGGTTATATTTTCTTTAGCTTTTTTAATGATACTATTTGTTTGGGCTTTCTCCTTTGGTCTTTGGTTTTTTTTTTTTTTGCATTGATTTTCTTTGTCGTTAGATGCATCTTTGTTTTTAGAGGCTTTTGCATTTTCTTTTGCTTTTTATCTTTTGCTACTATGCAGCCTCTGTAGTTGTTGGGGTGCCTTTCATTACAGTTGGCGCATTTTGGGGAAGCTTTTTTTTCCCTTATGCAGTCTTTTGTGTGGTGGTCTCGTGCACATTTAACGCATTTTGGGTTAGAGTTACAGCATTTGTGTGTCAATTTTTTGACAATTTTTGCACTGGGGAACTAGCTTTGTTTTCCGCACAGGATGAATTTTAACTTTCATTTTAATTTTGAAAATTTTTCTTTTTTAGATCTTAGCTATACTTTCAGATATGCATGAGAAGTGTAGTTTTTTGCAACGACCTTTATCGGTCTCGGTTGTTTATTTTCAAACGAAACCCATTGCACTGTTTTTTTATTAAGTAATTTGGTCAAGTTTCTGTAGGATTTCTATTAATTAGAGCTGTACTAGCTTTAATTTTATTTTCCTCCAGAATATTTGATAAGCCTTTGTACTTTGTTATACAGAACACTATGATTGGGGGAGGTTTCAGTGTATTCATTATTTTGTTTTGGATCTTTTCTGGCGTTTTCAGGCTTTCTTTTTGTGGTGAAAGCTCCAGAGACATACTAATTTTTATTTTTTTGTTTCTTTTCCCCCTACTATAAGATGGTTCTGTCTCTCTGTGTAATTATTCTTCATCCGTAGAATATACGACAGCTTTGGTGACCTGTTCATTTCTATTGTTCGGCTGTTTTTCAGCAGCTGTAGCTCAAGTTTTAAGTTCTCAATCTCGCTTGCCATATTTTCACTGAGTTGCTTAAGCTCGTTTCTTTTTTCACAGACTTTTCTGTATTTAGACTCCAACACTCTATTATCTTTTTTTGGTTGGGATGGTGGTGTTCTTACCACTTTACAACTCTTTGTGAAAGGGTCATCTTCAAGCAATAAATAGTTCCACGGAACCGACCTCCGAAGAGAGTGGATTTATCAGATCACCACCTGGCATACCATTTGGGGTAGTTATATTATTCGTTTTGTTCATTGCAAAACCCTCTTACGACAGGCATACCTTCCTCGGATATATTCTATCCCCTAACCCGAAGGGATGAAACATTGTCTAGTACCGTCATAGCGGGACACTGTCCACACCTTATGCACCAACAATCGTTTACTTTGCGTAAAATGAGAATGAAATATCTCGATTGGTTCAAGTCTCCTCTATGATCAACTCTCTGGCATTGTGAATAGTATTTAGTAAATTTGAGCATCAATGTAGGATGTAGATACAAGTAGTGAAACTAGCAAGGTTGGTAACCTTCATCCGGACACTCGGATTTTATTTTCTTCTATATTATGCTTATGTTGCAACTGCTTAGTTTTTGAATATTCGACATACTCGTATTGACTTAATCCTCTTACGTCAATATACAGCCTCGGTCATAAATGAAAAACACCCCCTATAAAATACTTTTTATAAAAAACTGCAGGTAGGTGAACATTTTTGGCTTCACAGGATCTGCTACCCATTAATAACTAAATTGTGTTGAATTCGCACGATTTTGAACTCGGTTTTTTTGTGTGCCGTAAAATTGGTATCATTTCGAAAATAGTAGTGAAAATTTTTAACAATAATAGTAGTGTTGAAACAATAATAGTAGTGTTGAAACAATAATAGTAGTGTTGAAACAATAATAGTAGTGTTGAAACAATAAACAATAATAGTAGTGTTCAAACAATAATAGTAGTGTTTAAACAATAATAGTAATCAACCTAAAGATGGCTAGGACAAAAAACACAGATTAAGTGAAACTGGAAGAGCCCAAATTGTCCTTTTAGCTTCTCAAGGCAAGTCCCAGCAAAAAATTTTAAAAACTCTAAGCATTCGCATGCAGCCGTTCAATTTGCCTTAAGGCTATACAGTGAGACTGGAGAGTACAAGTACTGGAGAGCGAGGGAAGAATGAATAGCGACAGGTATATTGATGTTTTAGGGACCTCCTTAAAGGCATCCTATCGTAAAATATTTGGCAATAGGTCTCACCGAAGGAGAATTTTATTTTTCAGGAAGATAATGCTCCATGCCATAAATTCTGAAAAACAATGTTTTCAGACCTGTACCCGATTGAATACCTGTGGGCACTTCTAAAAAAGAGTATAAAGAACAATAATCCGACATCCTTACTAGGCCTGAAGAGCGCTATACGACGAGAATGGTTAAAAATCAGCTCGGAAGAATGTTTTAATTTAGTTGCTAGCATCCCTCGTAGGGTTCTTGTAGTGGTAAACGCCAACGGAAGGCCAACTATGGTGCATATTCAAAACTTGTCATTTCTTAAATTCTACCTCAAGTACACGTTTTAAAAAAGAGTCATTTAAAACAGTTTTTTCACACGCACTTCCTTTTCCTTAGAACAGGAAAGTAAAAAGGAAGTTCATATAAATTAACCACGAACAGCAAAGCTATAAACAAAGAAAATAAGCACTTCAAGCCACTTTATATTATGTACCTACATTTGAATGGAAAGGGTGTCCCAAAATTCACGCAAGATTTTAATTTTGCGCCATTTGTGGGTAAGTGTTGCTAACAAAAAAAAAAAAAAAACAGCGTGACAACTGACAGTTCAGGGCTATTCAAAATGAAGTGCTACATGAAAGAACAACACGATTTCATTGTTGAACAATATTTTAAAAATAAGGAAGGTTTTGCAGCTACAGTTCGCAGTTTTCGTACAAAATATGGTCGGAATAGTGATTTAACTTCATCAACTGTGAAGAGATTCTTCTTCTTCTTCTTCTTACGGCAAAGTTATGATCCGGAGTAGAAGGATCATAACCTTCCCACTTTACTGCATCCCTACTGGTCCGCTTGTGGGATTTGCCGGTTTGACCTCAGAAAGTACCGACAGGCTTCCCGGTTTCGGATCACTTCGTCATTGAGGCCAATCAAATGCTGGTGTTTTTGCATTTGTGTGATCCAGTTGTTTTTTGGTCTGCCTTTTTTGCGCGATTGCGTAGGAACGTTGATTGATATTGCCTTTTTGACGGGGTTCGAAGGACCTCTCCTTTGAACATGACAATACCAACTGAGCCGGTCGTGCTCTATCTTGCTTGTGATGGGTTCTTTTACATGAAGGCTTCCTCGAATCTTTGAACTTCTTATTCTATCAATCTTCGTTATGCGAAGCATCTTCATCTCAGCTGCCGTTAATTTGCCCTCATACTTTTTGTACATTGTCCAGCATTGTGAACCGTATGTGAGCGCCGGACGTACAACTGCGGTGTAGAGTCTTCCTTTAAGCTTAGGGGGCATTTTTCGATCACAGAAGATAGCGGAGTTTTTCCGCCACTTCATCCACCCTACGCTTACGCGATGGATGGAATTGAAGAGATTAATTCAAAAATTTAGGGAGACTGGATCAATTAGTGATCTTAGACACTCTGGCCGTCCTTCAACAAGTCGTTCAACACAAAACATCGAAGCAGTTCGTGTGAGTGTTGTTGAGAGTCCATGAACATCAATTCGGCACCGTGGTCAAGAATTGGACATTTCGAGAAGCTCTCTACAGCGTATTCTCACGAAAGATTTGCATCTTCATGCATACAAATTGCAATTGACTCAAGAATTGAAGCCTACTGACAACGCACAGCGAAGAGAGTTCGATGAATGGATTATGGAACAACAACAAGTGAATGCTGATTTTGCAAACAAAATCATCTTCAGCGATGAGGCTCATTTTCATCTTGATGGCTTTGTTAATCGTCAAAATTGTCGAATTTTGGGTTCAGAAAATCGACGACTGAGTGTTGAGAAACAAATGCATCCACAACGTATCATAAGACCATTTTTCTTTGAAAATGCGGCTGGTCAGGCAATAACAGTTAATAGTACTCGTTATCGCGACATGATAATCCAGTTTTTTGTGCCTAAATTTCAAGATATGGATGTGGACAACATGTGGTTTCAACAAGACGGTACCGCAAGTCATACATCCCGAGAAACAATTCAATTACTGCATGAGTCATTTCCTGGTCGTGTAATTTCCCGTTTTGGTGATCTAAATTGGCCGCCCAGATGATGCGATGTAACGCCGTTGGGCTTTTTTTCTTTAGGGATTTTTTGAAGTCAGGGTTTTTTGAAGTGCAAAACGGTAATGAAAAATTTCGACAAAAGAGTGCGTTGTGCCAGCAAATCCGTGGAGGCCATTTACCCGATATGCTATTCCATACAAAACCCTATACTGTATAGGTACTTTATGAACCAATAAAACACGTACAATTTTTAATTAAAAACCTGTGTTTTCTATCAAAATTACTTCTTGTGTGAATTTTGGGACACCCTTACACAACTAACAATTGAATGTATAAAAATTTAAAACCAAATTCTTTGTATAACCAACCAAGTATCTAAGTGGCCACCACGCACTGTACCTATAATATAAGGTAAACGTAAATTACGTACTACCATGGAACAGTGTATTATAGTGAATTAAGCTCAAAGTTAAATTACCGCTAAATACTAGAATTTGCAACTACCCTCTTCAGTTATTCTGATTGAACCCTCCATATAAAATACAGACTACATTGGCTGCTAATCATTACTGAGAATGCCAATTTAAAAATGATATGCACAATTACAATGAACAACAATAAAGCTAATCCACTGACTAATTTCCCACACCACCCGCATGAGTGCTTTTCATCGATATACGAAACACAAGCATTTTAGTTCCAATTAATTTTGATTCTATCTCCCTGAACTCGGCCAGCCCAGCATCGATAGCGATAGCCTTCGATTCGTGTAAGAGCAACCAAAAACAAAACAAAATAGATAATCGTTTGCCTTTGCAAAAATAATGATAATCCTAGAAATACTTTATTAGAATCGGGGAATATAATTGAAATATTCATCAACAAAGAAGTAAAAGAAAATCGGCAACATTGGTACACAAACGAAATATAACAATGCGCAAATAAGAAATCGAATCGCGGCCATTTTGAGATGGCTTTTGATTGGTTGATGAAATCGACCAATGTGATATCCTGTACATAGCAAAGAAGGACAATGCTCCATTTTGTGTGCACACACAAAAAAGGAATACCCACAAAACGAACAAGCAAAGGGACGCAAACAACAAACATCGACGAACGACGAAAAAAAAACACCCCAGCACACAGCGTGACGTGACGACGACGAGGACGACTATGACGATGATGAACGAAATACAACAGAGGAGGGCGAGTCTTTTACAGACGAAAAACGATTCAAGTGAGTTTTTGATGTTCCTTGATGAGGATATCATCTCTCCCTCTGATGACTATACGTTTTGACATAATAAACGAGGAGCGGCCATTGTTCAAGTACAATAGATACAAAAAAAAAAAAATGTTTAAGGCATAATCACCGAAACAAATGTCTAGGAAATTTCTAGCAAAGGGAGTACAACAAACATGCAGCAGGCACAAGGCTGAGCCTTGGAAAATGAACAAACGAGAGATAGTTGGATATGTGCCAAATAAATACATAGAAGAAAGCTTCTATAGCCAGGTCCATTGTGCGCTTTAATTTAGAAAGGAACTAAACCATTGTTTAGCCATTCGGCTGTCGGCAAATAATACAGTTTTCTCTGCCTTTTCTAGTGTTAACATTTCTTTCTTCCTTTTTATGTAAAAGGATAAAAGCCTTGTGATGGTTTGATTTTATGCATCGAGTTGTTAGGACTTAGTAGCTTATAGTTTTAATGTAACAAGGATTCAGATGGAATGGAGAAGGAAATGCATTCATATTGCGGTCACCTACATCAAGTTAAAAAGGATATGTACTTACATAAGTATGAATATGGGAATCGGTTTCCCAATGAAAAGAGAAACTATTTTTACTATACTGTGAGAACTGAAATCCATTTTTAAAGAATAAAATTGAGAATCAATAGAAAAAATCGCAGCAGGCATGTATCATAGGTCCTGATCGATAATTGACCCAGTGTTCTAATGAAACTTCAAGTTTCCTATTTCCGTGTTGCAATCAATTGTTAATAGTGATTCACTGGTAATTTGGAAAGGGCCAGTCTTGTGCAATTCAGGCCAAGATTTGCAACGGAAGTAGCAGGATACGAAAAAAAAAGAATTAAGAGCGACAGGAAAATAGTCAAATTATTCCAAGAGAAAAACTCATATAGGGTAAAAATTCGGGCACCATGGCGGAGTGGGCTATATCCCATATACAATTTGCATATAGAGGAAATGTAGTGATGCAATTAATTTCAGCCCGCTCTTGAACGAAAACAAAATGTTGCGGGAATTTCCGTACCTCTACAAATACTACCTTGATCAAAAAGTTTAAGGAATTTATTCAGAAAATTGAAAATACAAGTTCAGTCTTGATAATCGATATTGTCCCCTTCAAAGTACTCTCCATAGACTGAAACGCACTTATGCCAGCGCTTGATCCAATCCTCGAAACATTTTTTATAATTGGATTTTGGTATAGCCATCAGAGCCGTCTTCGATTTTTCTATTATCTCCTTTCGGCTGCTAAAACGCGTTCCCCTGAGCGGTTTCTTCAGTCGATCGAACAGGAAGAAATCGCAGGGAGCCAAATCAGGCGAATTCGGTGGCTGTTGGATGGTATTCGTACGGTTCTTGGTCAAAAATTCACGAATAACGATGGCATTGTGCGACGGTGCGTTATCGTGGGGTAAAACCCACGAGTTGTTTGCCACAAATCTGGTAGTTTTTGACAAATTGCTTCACCAAACGTCTCATAACGCCCAATTAATAAACCTTGTTGACTGTCTGATCTTCTGGTAAAAATTCATGATACACAACGGAATTCATGATGCGGTTTTCCGCCAATATTTCTTTGACTTTATTGATGTTTTCGTCGGTTTTCGATGTCGACGGCCTACCACTGCGTTCGTCATCCTCGACGGACTCACGACCACTTTTGAAGTGTTTGTGCTACGCATAAACGTTTGTTTTCAATGGAGGACCGTTGAATTCGTTTTTAACACAAAATTTGATGCACTCGTTGTTGCAGTTGATCCCATTTTTAAAATCCTAAAAAATCGAAAACACACGGAGACAGATGTACTCTCGACAATGAAGCTTTTGCAACTGTCAAGCTACGACGCTAAAATTTGGAGCGAATGTTAACGACAGATGTGTCAACCTAAAAAAAAAAAAAACTTGAATCAGATGACTGAAAGCGCCACACGGTGGTCATTTCTGAAACTTTTTGATCAAGGTAGTATATTGTATAAGTGATTGGAACGAAAACAAAAGTAAAGCCAGTAGTTTTAGTTTCATCAAGAAACAACGATTGTAGTAAATGAACGCCTGTCAATTTTTTAAGATTGTGCAACACATTTTGGCTTTATGGAGGTTTAATATAAAATACATTTATGCTTGCTGTGGGGAAGACCATAGAAAAAAAAAAGAAAAAGAAGCAGGATTCAATAAAGCCCGAATAGGTATGCCGCCATATTGTCCTATAGCGCAGTATGTTTTTTAATTTTTTATCTTAAAAATGAGATATTTTAATTTTGTTCTTAACACCCTATCCTATAGGGTATATTGAGAAATGTTGTCTTTATAAAATATGAGGACATTGATTTCCTCTGCCTAGTCCTGCTGTAAGATATGTTGTAAGTGCAAAACGTTATAAAAATTAAACAACAAAACATTTTGGATTAGTATTTATAGAATTTATTTGCTTTAATATCTTTAAAAAAGGTGGTGGTTTATTCAAAGTTTCCACCTTTTTCTTTAACTCAGGCCCTCAAACTGTGTGGCCACTGGGCTACAGCGGTACACATGGTTTCCAGAGTACTCATACCGTAATTTTAAGGACGGCCATCGTCCGAACGATACTAGTGAACTCTATCGTCATTAATTTGCTTCACATAACTCTATCACTATCATGTCGTCTATCATCCAAAGTTTGAGAACTTGTAGTAGATTTCACTGACTGCCAAACTTTAGTTGAAACGTCATGTTGATTGTCATCAATTGTGTTTACTTTTGGCGCCGGCGGTCATGAATTAAACACAGAAAAAAAAAGCAAATCACAAAATGTAAGTTTTTTATTTGTCTTTTATATATTTACTAGTTAATTTATTAAAAATATGTGCAAAAAAAATTTTACTGACAGGTCAGCTACGCCGAATCAAATGGCAATTTGAATCAATTATATGGAGGAGCATTCGGATTTGGCCAAGGGCTATAAGCCCAACACAGTCCAATGAAAGCAGGGGATGAACAAAATGTGGATTTATTTGGCCAAAACGCTTAATTCCACTGCACTGCACCAATAAAGTGTTTCACCTTGGAGGAAGGTAATTCCAGTCAAGCACTGGTAGCCTCCTCCACCCAGAATCTCTAACGTAGCCACGTCTTACTGTTGCAGGAATATACGTTGAACGGCAACTATCTGACAAATTTATTGTTTGTAATACCAATACAAACTCTTCTTTTGAAAGACGAAAGCGTTGAGCAAAATTATGGTGATTTTAAATATTAATGTACTAACATGTACGTAAAAAGAAACACGTAAAAAGAAAACGTCTTCGTATTGCTTGTAATTTATTATCATTTTCATCGTCAGAAAGTAAAATAGTGCGACATCGAAACATTTTGTAAGCACTGACACTAAAATTATTCACTTTAAAATTCCAAGAGAAAGCTTAATTTATTTGCAAAATATACAAACAAATGCAAGACGCTACCTCTTTAGCTATCGTGCAAACGATGTCGTCTTGACGACAGTGTTTGACAGTTTTTGTGGTTACGTGAAGCAAAAGTTGAATCGTCAAAACGATATCGTCTAGTCTAGTCAATAGTGATATTTAATATTACGTGAAGCAAAACTATCGCCAAAACGATATCTTCCGACGATAATTGTCTTACGGAATGAGTGCCCAGGGCAACGCTACTGTCGTTAAAGCACTATTGAGGTTCTCCAAATTTCGGTGAGGTCCCTTGCAAGCCATATTCTTCAACACTGACCACAATCAATAAGTCAAAGGATTAAAATCCGGGCTTCTTGAAGGCCAATCCTCGGATGTATTAAAAGCAGGAATATTGATTCTAAGCCATTGCTGAGTTGTTTTGGCTTTATGCTCTGGAGCAGAGTCTTGTTGCTAAACCTCTCTCACTCCACTACGTTTTGTTTATTAAAAATTTCCTCGACGGTGGAAAACTTTTCGTCCGTAAAAAGGACATTTTCGTAGTCGTTGTCCGCATGCCAGTGCAAGAGTCGATTGCATCTTTCAAGCCTAATTTGCTTTAAATTTGGCGTCAATACGAGTAGATGTCCAGCTCACGGGACATAATTTTCTGTTTTTGAAAGGGAGTTCTTAGATTTCGATTGAGTACAGCTTTTACAACCCCTCTTGAACGGGCAACGCGCGAACGACCACTTCTTGGTCTGTCTTCTAATTGAGACGATTCCACAAATCGATTTATAGCACGATACAGCAACATTTTTGATATTCCGAGCCGTTTTAGTAATTAAAAAATTTGGGTAGCATATTTTTCCGCAATTATGCAACGCTATGACAGTAATATGATTTTCTTTTAACTCCATGATAACCAATGAGTAGCTGAACGAAAACTGAGTGATATTTATTGCGTTTCATAGTACATGTTCTGAAAATAAAGTTAACGGTACTATTCCTAATGTTATATTCATACAGTTTGCGCTGGAAGTTTTGTAACATAATCTATGGCAGTTGGTTCATACATTGTACTTGTTTTTCTTTTCAAGAAAACATATTTTGCTTTTTAATCACCATCTATGGTGACGGTCTTATTGCAAATACTCGTATATTATTAGAATCCGTGAACTTCGGTTACAAATGGTGACAACCACGCAGACTTTCTTCTAAAAGTATTTTGTGAAAACAGTTATAATTTTAATTAGAAACATATCATTCCATTTGATTTACAAATTCCACAACGCCACGCCAACATTATTAGATCCTGTATGTTTTTGTGCACGTTCTGTTTTGCCTGAATTTAATTAATGTTTTTGTTTTACATAAGATTTTTTTTTCCCAAATTATTTCAAAAATAAAAAATTTATGCCATAAAACCCAAAGTTGCCGTACTGAAATCGTATATATTATTAAATGCTCCAAGGCAATGGTATTTAATACAATTCAACATTTTTCGAACCACCCCACGGAAAAAACATCCCCCGGAAACCTCAGTAATGAATAACAAGGGCAAAAGAGGACTCTCAAAAAGTTCGCCCTCCACAAATAAATGCCAAATATAGAATCTTTGAAAACACTTGTCACAACTGATGGTGCATTCGCTTCACATGCCTTTTCTTATTCGTGGACAATTTGCACTGGTTTGAGTTAACGTCGAAATCTGTAGAGAATGACAAATCATCACTAACTCAGCTAGACGAATTTCTAAAATCCAGCCGGTTGCTTTTTCAGCTGCTTTTTCTGCGTTTGACTGCTTCTTGACTGTTTGTAAAAAAAAAAGTTAATATCTATCTAATACATCTACATATCAGGCCATCATTCCAAAACCAACTAAAGCATCTATACTGCCCTCTGATCATGAAAACAAAGCGCAGTTCATGGCCAGTTTTCTGTAAATCCATAGAAAAATCAAAAAACAAATGAAACTGCCAGACTGATGAAAATTCCGTCGAAATCCGACTCTGTTATTAGATACATAAAGAAACAAAAGGGTTGATGAACCAACTCGAGTAGGGAAACACTTGAAGAGATTTTATACATCCATTTTCCGGGTTGCCCGTCAGTCTTGACGCATGCCTCACAATCTATGTATATATCAGATTTTTGTTTTATTTTTTATTTTCATCAAACAGAGTACATAATCTGTTAAAGGCTAATTAAATACATAAAGAAATAATGATAATGCAATTCATTAAATCAAAAACAAATCATTTACAATAATTTATATACTTTACGGATACATACTCGTACGTATTTACCATTAACAACTAAACATCATGAGACTGATTTAAAATTACAGTGAGTTTATCTTTGAATGTCTATAATAGTTAATAAACATGTCGGTAGATGTTAAAAAAGAGTTCACCTCTTTGGTGCAAAGAGTAATTGGCTCATTTACGCCATAAATAGTTCTGTGACTACAGAGTGGCTAACATGAACTGTTACCCATTTCACGTCGCTGTGTCTGCCAAACTACGAATGACAGCGCGCTGAAAATTTGACAGTTGTTAATTTATTTCATTGTTGACAAGCGTGTGCAAGGATTTTTTTTTATCGCGTATTTAGTTTTTGTTCTATCGACAATGGAATTCAAACATAATAGTGTTATTCTTTTTTGGCTGGAAAATCAACAAACCAGCTATTGTTCGTGAGCTGAAACATTTGAAAATGAACAAAATGTTTGTATATCGCGTTACAACGAAACCGGCAGCATTACAAAACGCTATGGAGGTGGTCCGAAAAAGACAGCAACATCGTCAACAGTGATTCGGAGTGTGAAGGCCAGAATCGAACGAAATCCTCGGCGTAGCGAAAGAAAAATGGCTTCTGAGCTAAACATATCCAGAGAACGGATGCAACACATTTTGAAAAATGAGCTCGGATTCAAAGCCTTAAAGTTCCAAAAATTGCACGATCTCACAACTGGCCAAAAAAAAAGTTAGACTGGAAAGAGCAAAGGAGTTGATCCGCTTGCACGCAAGTGACCATCGTCTTCTCTGTTGAAGCACCATTTCCAATTGGGCAACTTGCCAACAAGCAAAATGATCGAGTTTACCTGCCAGAGAGGTCATACGATAATTTCGACCAAAGAATGCCCACCAGGTTTCGGCCGCAGTGACTGCCGCTCGTATTTCTAGACCGTGGCGTTAAGATACACGCGATGGTTTATCGTGAAGCTGTCTTGGAAGCTGGACCCTGGACATTCCAACAGGACTCTGCACCTTCCCACAAAGCCCGAGCAAATCAAGAATGGTTACGACAAAACGTTCCGCCCTTCATTTGCTCGATACAATGGCTATCGAATTCTCCTGATGCGAATCCATTAGACTTCTCTGTCTGGGACATTTTTAAGGCCTAGGCTGGCACTAAAAATTACCAAACAACGGACGCGCTCAGGTTAGTACTTCGCCGGGAATGGAAGCGCATTCCACACACACTTGCGTGCAGCGAGCGATACATTTATTGGCCGTCTCAAGGAAATTGTACGTGCCAAAAGTGGCCATATCGACAATATTAATTAAATCCTTGAATCGGAATAAATTTCCAACATTTTTTTCTTTAGATTCAATAAAAAAATATTCACAATTAAAAAAAAAAATACAGCTATTAGAATTAGTAACAGTTCATATCAGCCTTATATGTTCACGCAAGTAAAGTTGACTGAAGGCGGCAGTCACATTCTGATTTAATTACTTGAGACCGTCGGCAAACAAGACATTCTGAATGCTTAATAACTAGCGTATCATTGACAAAAACCAAAAAATAGCAAAACCCGAGGTGGCTACCCTGTGGGACATCTGACGTAAATTTTATCGACTTGGAACAATCATTCATTTTAACATACGAGTATTGAAACGATTACAATGATGTTAACGCTACATCATGTTAACAACAAAATCCTTGACGACAATTATGAGATCTAGAAAGTCATTAAAATCATTCTTAATGTTATTAACAAACCATATTGACTAAAAAAATCTACAACGTCAACTTGTACATCACTATAGACATTAACACTATATTTTACGATGGGCTAAGATTATCAAATAAGAAGCGACATATTTCTAATGTATCTGATTACTTAAAGGCCGAGGACAAAATCCACTGGGCGGTCAATAGTTTTAATCCTTTGGAGGTGCATTATATCCCTGATTCTTGGAGGGAGGCGAAGATGATTTTCATCAATAAAGCTCACACACAAATCCCAAGGATTTCAGACCCATTAGCCTATCGTCCTTTCTGGTAAGGACATTAGAGAGGCTTATCGAATTTCACCTGCGTCAGTAGAAACTGCTATACACTCTAGAGAAATTATTGGAATATAAGGAATTCTAAATGACGGCTTTCCTTGACATAGAAGTAGCTTTAAATAATACAAACACTGTAACAACAGAAATTGCATTGCAAAAATTAAATGTAGTAGCAGAAGAATCAATATAGAATTAAACCCTATTAAATTCAGAAGATTTGTAAACAGATGTACCCCTCAAGGCGGAGTACAATATTTTGCTTATACTGGAAAATAACGCTTTCAAGGTGGTGACCTATGCGTATGAAGTCGCTATCATACTAGGGCAAGGTGTAAAGTTCTCGGCCTGACAATTAAAGACTGCGATTTTCAGTTAAAAAAATGATTTTATTTTTCTACATAATCTCCCTTGACTTCAACACACTTGGTCCAGCGTTTCTCCAACATCAGTATTCCTTCTTGGAAGTGAGAGTCTGGAAGGCTGTGAAAATATTCATCTACGGCCCTCTCAACTTCTGCATTGGATGCGAAGCGCTTCCCAAAAATAAATTTCTTCAAGATTACGAACAGATGGAAGTCTGAGGGTGCCAAAGCAGGTGAAAAAGGGGGATGGCCGAGCAAATCGTACCCCAAATCCCGCAGTTTTCCCATCGCCAACGCACACTTGTCTACAGGTGCATTGTCCTGGTGAAAGATGATTTTTCTTTCTTCTTCAAGCCAGGCCTCAATTCGCGTAAGGTTGGAGTAATATTCGCCTGTAATTGTTCTGCCTTTCTCAAGGTACTCGTAATCAATTAACACGATCCCTTTCACATCCCGAAACGGCAGATGCGATCGACTTCGCTTTCTTTGGCGCTGAACCACCGGCTTCCACCCACTGCTTCGACTGCTTTCGTTTCTGGCGAGTAGTGGTGGACCCATGTCTCATCCATGCTGACAAATCGCCGCACAAAATCGGTCAGAGCCCTATTGAATCGGTCCAAAGATTGCCGTGAAAATCGTTTGCGCATTTGCTTTTGATCGGCATTCAGCAAATTCGGCACCCATCTTGCGCAGAGCTTTCGCATCCCTAAGTTTTTGTTCAAGATGTTTCGCACCCTCTCTTCCGATATACACACAGCCTCAGCGATCTCACTCGCCTATCGTCCAACACGATATCATGCACTTTTTCGATGGTTTCGGGTGTGGTTGCGGTTTTCGGCCGTCCAGAATTGCACCCAGGCAGGAAACATAAACTTTTACTGATTGGAACGCCATCTCTGTGTCAGGCCGAGAACTTTTCACCTTGCCCTCGTAGTTTCAGGCAAACACCTTCCAACTATCAAGGATCTAATGGGAAAAAGCTCTATCTATACTGTTTACTGGGCTGATAATTGCGGTTTAGGGATTAACGCCTCCAAAACTGAACTGGATGGATTACGTCACTCCATTCCCATTAGCTTTCAAATAATTAAGGTAGAAAACACACCTAGACTAATAAAACACAAGACAAAGTGGCCACACTTTAGACAGATATTAGATAATAGTGTTAATCTGCAAGAACCAACTTTAAGAAGTTGAGCTGTTAAATATCAGCGAGCAGCATGGGAAAGCACTCCTACGTGTCAAAGAAAGAAAAACGTAGATATTAATTATCCTTAAGAAGAAAAAGAACGCATCAAACAAAACAAAAAAAAAAACGTAAAGCTCGTAAAGTCTGGCAAAGAGTTCGAACACCAGAAAATAAAAAGGTTTTAAATGCATTGTGTAATGAACTAATTGTTATTATAAATAGTTATAAACGAGTGAGTTGGCAAATATCTAATTAATTTCTTAATCCATAAAAATGCAGATTACTCGCTATGGAAGGCGATCAAAGGTTGAAAAAACCAATAAAACAAGCATCACCTATCAAGTAGGATAATGGGTCTTGGACGAGGAATGCCAAGGCTACCTTTTTTGCTGATCATTTTGAGGAAACATTTCCTAGGCAAACTACAGAAGAAGATTTGACTGTAGTTGAAAAAACGATCACAAAATCAAAGAGCAGATAACAATATAAGAGAAAGAACAAAATCAAGAATAATTTAAAGGCAAACAAAAGAAAAAAAACGCCGTGTTACGACTGGATAACAGGGTAAATACTAAAAGAACTCTCTGAAAAAGCAATGTGAAAACTATTACATGTAATTAATGCAACTTTCAGACTTAAGTACGTCCCTAGACAATGGAAGGTGACAGAAGTAATTACGATCCTGCAAGCCGATCTTCTTTTTTCCTTACGGCGAGGTTATGATCCGGAGTAAAAGGATCACAACCCTCCCACTTTACTGCATCCCTACTGGTTCGCCTGTGGGGTTTGCTGGTTTGACCTCAAGAAATACTGGCAGACTTCCCGGTTTCGGAACACTTCTCACTGAGGCCAGTCAAATGCTGGTGGTGGATCCTGCAAGCCGATAAATCACCAAATGAAAAGAAATCATATAGACCGATTTCTCTGGTTCAATAATATCTGTTCTTAAAAAGACTCAAACCATTAATGAAGGAAAGGCAGCTCGTGCCTCCCCATTAATTCAGATTTAGATAGAAACACTCCACTATTTAATAAGTGTATAGAATAGTGAGCATTGCAGAAAAGGCACTGAAATCGATAAAGGTTTGTACAGTTATTTTTCTAGATGTAACACAAGCCTTTGATAAAGTTTGGCACCAAGGATTAGAATGTAAACTGAAAAGAGATCTCCCTGAGGAATACTACCACATTCTTAAATCTTACATTATAGAGATATGAAAATGAATACTCTGACTTAAAGGAAATAAAAGCAGGTGTACCACAAGGCAGTGTCCTGGGACCAATATTGTATCTATCGTATACCAGAGATTTGCCTGAACAAGAAGAAGCTAGCCTAGTAACTTTTACTGACGACATAGCCATTATGTCAATTTGCGATAATGCCTTAAAAGGCGGCGAACAAACTACAGAAATCTATAAAATCTGTAAGTGATTGAATTAAAAAGTGGAGAACACGACACTGAATCCGTTCATATCAATTTTACTAACAAAAGAATAAATGAAATAAGAGTTGATATCGATGAAAAAGAATTACCATACGCAAACACGGCCAAGTACTTAGGTATGACCCTCGATGCCCAAATGCTCGCAATATGGAAGGGGCATGTTAAAAAGAAAAAAAGAAGAACTAAGTATTAAACTTAGAAATATGAATTGGCTAATGGGAATGAGCTTCCAATTTTCAATTGAAAATAAACTAGTAATATACAAACAAATCCTAAGACCAATGGAATTCACCTTTGTGGTTGCACAAAGAAATCTAATTTGAATATAATACAAACCTTTTAAAGTAGTGTTAATGACTCATGGTACATTATATTGTAAATGACAACCTACACATCTTAAAGTAGTTATGATTGATTGATTGTTGTTACTTTTTTCTTTTGCTACTTTCTTCAGCTAATTATTGCAATTTTCGATTGATTCTTTGTCAATCTTCTGTTATCCATTTAATACCTTTTTTTGCAATAACTAATTATGAAAGTATGCTAGTTTTTTATTCAACGGTCATCCTACCTAATGTTTTTTTTTTTTTTTTATTGTCTATGATAAAGCTTATTGAAGTGGCATTTAACTCTATTTTTTATAAAAATACTAAATGTCATTAATTTTTTCTACGTATAGGTGAATTTTATATTGAATCGTTTGTACATTATTTCAATGAGAAATACAAATTATATCTATCTATCTATCTATCTACATATGTATATATTACACACAAGTTTTTCGTAATAGTGCTACTAGTGTTAATTTTAAAATTGTTCTATAAGATTCCACTTGCTCCTTAGAGTAGTCTATAGTGTCTGACCAAATGTTCAGTTTCAACAAAATATACGAGTTTCGGGCTTCATCGAAACTACCTATACACACAGCTGTGTTCGATAAAATAGCAGTGCTTTCTTAAAATCTCTGTGTACTATCTTATAAGTCGTGTTTATCTTTGCTATTAGAAATCCTTATTTCACAAAATGTTTTACTTGTCCAAAATAACAAATAATAAGATTTGGCATCACTTTTCGGATGTAAAATATGATCTAACCTTTAAACGTCTAAATCAGCTGTTCTTTAAAAAAGCAGTGTAGTAAGATCTTTGTTGAATTGAAACATCAACTTTCAATTGTTTAATACTGTTGCACTGGTGAACGTACTCGAAGATGTCAACTGTCGATTTTGACAATCGGACTGACACTTCTTGTCATCTTCTTTTTTTGGCGGTCCAGCGAGCACGTTCTTTTTGATTAGTTAGTTTTCTTTTCCTCTACTTTTGTTTTAAATCCAATAAAATTTAATTGATCCGAGTAATTTTGTTTCAACTGGTGTCAGAAGTGGGATTTTGGTTGGAAAGTCGATTAATCGCAATCGGCAAGGAAATATTTTTGTGCGAGTCGTTAACGTAGCCGATCGTGAACTTGCCGTCTGATACCCGCGTTGCTACCTTCGATGAGGTGGTGTTGGACGAAGCTTGCTGTAGGGACCCGCTTACTCTCCCAGACTATTTGACAACATTGTTAGTCGAGGCGCAAGAACACCTGAAGCCCTCTGAGATAAAATCCGTACGTTCTATGCTCACTAAGTTTGCTGATGTTTTCTCATCGAGCCCTGATGACCTAGGAAGAACCAACTTAGTAAAACATCGAATCTATACCGGCAATTCGAGGCCGATTAAACAACCACCTCGTCGCCTGCCATTAGCAAAACAGGCGGAATCGCATCAAATTATTGGGGACATGCTTGAACGCGGATTAATTGAGCCTTCTGAGAGCCCTTGGGCATCCCCAATCGTTATGGTAAAAAAGAAAGATGGGTCTGCACGCTTCTGCGTAGACTATCGCAGGTTGAACGATGTCACCATAAAAGACTCTTTTCCCCTACCGCGAATTGATGACACATTGGATGCTGTTGCGGGCTCAAAATGGTTCAGTACGTTGGATTGCCAGTCTGGCTACTGGCAAGTGGAAATGCATTCAGACGACAAGGAGAAAACAGCATTTGTGACCCGAGATGGACTGTGGCAATTTAATGTCATGAGTTTCGGCCTAACCAACGCGCCAGCCACTTTTGAGCGGTTAATGTCCCATATGCTAAGGGGCCTACCGATGGAAACTTGTTTGGTGTATCTCGATGACATCCTTGTTCACGGTAAGACATTTGATGATATGCTGACTAATCTGTGTTCTGTTCTCAGCCGCCTGAAAACCGCTCGACTTAAAGTAAACCCAAAGAAGTGCAAACTGTTCCAGAAAGAAGTTCAATTCCTTGGCTACGTAGTTTCTGAAAATGGACTTTTACCCAACCCATCCAAGATTGAGGCAGTGCGTAGTTGGCCCAGACCGACCAACGTTTCCGAAATTCGGAGTTTTTTAGGTCTGTGTACATACTACCGCAAATTCGTCCCTCATTTTGCGGAGGTCGCTCGTCCTCTTAACCGATTAACTGAAAAAAATGCTTCATTTGGTTGGTCTGAAGAATGTGAGGAAGCATTTGATTCCTTGAAGGAAAGTTTAACTTCCCCTCCTATCCTTGGCCATGCACGCTCGGATTGCGATTTTCTCTTGGATACAGATGCTAGCGATGCTGGTGTGGGCGCTGTATTGTCTCAAATTCAAGATGACCGTGAAATTGTTATTGCCTACTTCAGCAAAACATTAAGCAAGGCGGAACGTAATTATTGTACTACGCGTAAGGAGCTTCTTGCCATGATTAAAGCAATCGAACATTTTCATGTGTACTTATATGGGCGGAAGTTTGAAGTGCGGACAGACCACGCAGCCCTTAACTGGTTGCTCACATTTAAAAATCCGGAGGGCCAGTTAGCCCGGTGGTTGGAGAGGATTCAGCAATATGATTTTAAGGTTAAGCATCGTGCTGGAAGAAACCATTCCAACGCTGATACTCTCTCACGACGACCGTGCTCTGGAGCGGAATGCCGTCATTGTGAATCAAAAGAGCAGCGTTATGGTGACTCTACTTTTTATGAAGTCAACGCTATTATTGAAATCCAAAGCAATATCGCCCCTGATTGCTTGAGACAAGCACAGATAAATGACAACGTACTCGCGGCAGTAACGAAGTGGGTTAAAGAAGGCATTAAACCAAACTGGCAGGAAGTTCCTGGAGAAGACAATCTGAAAAGAGCATACTGGGTTCAATTTCCTGCTTTATCGATGGAAAATGAAATTCTATGCAAAAAGTGGATACCAGCTAAGAAGAAAGGAGCTATCCGATTACTTCCAATTGTACCTAAAACCCTCGTGAAAGAAGTACTTGCCATGTTTCACGACTCGCCCTTCGGTGGACATTTCGGTGCAAGTAAGACATTCGAAAAAGTAAGAAGCCGTTTTTATTGGATTGGAGCGAGAAAGGATGCTGAATTATACTGCGCAGAGTGCGATACTTGCGCCGCAAAGAAGGGGCCGAAATCCAGGACAAAGGCCCAGCTGCAAGTTTATTTATCTGGGGAGCCTTTCCAACGTGTAGCGGTAGATGTCCTCGATGTCAAAACGAGGAAACAAATATGTCCTCGTATTTATGGATTACTTCAGTAAATGGGTCGAAGTTTTTCCAACGAAGGACCAAACGGCCGATACAGTTGCCCGGGAATTAGTCAACGAAGTTTTCAGCCGTTTTGGAGTCCCGGGTGAACTCCATTCAGACCAGGGAAGAAATTTTGAAGCAGATGTATTTCAAAGTGTTATGAGGATATTAGGCATCAATAAGACGCGAACTACTCCTCTTCATCCTCAGTCCGACGGTTTAGTAGAGCGAATGAACCGCACTATCCTCCATTACCTTTCAAAATTTATAAATAACGCTCAGGATGATTTTGATGACTTATTTCCGTTGTTCGCAATGGCCTATCGGGCTGCTCAGCCGGAGTCGATAAAGGAATCTCCGTATACAATGTTGTTCGGACGAGAAATGAGACTCCCACCAGATCTACTTTTTGGAAAACTGCCCGACGAAGAATTTACTGCGTGCGGGTATGCGAAGGACTTGCAGGAGCAGCTGGCAATCGTTCATGAACAAGCAAGAGAGCAGATGCATAAGGCGGCAGCTAGAATGAAGACGAGGTACGATCGTTCAACTAATATTAATCGTTTTCAGGGTGGACAATTCGTCTGGTTTCATAACCCTAAGCGCAAAGTCCGTCGTTGTCCGAAACTTGAGTCAGCTTGGGATGGACCATTCCGAATAATGAAACTTCTTACTGATGTCACCGCAAAAATTCAGAAGACGCCCAAAACAAAACCGAAGATTGTACATGTGGACCGGTTGGCCATGTATCGTGGGAGAAGTACTAGCGCCTGGGAATCGTGGGAGAGGAACCACACAAGGGATGCTTTAGCTCAAGAGGGGGAGAGTGTTGCACTGGTGAACGTACTCGAAGATGTCAACTGTCGATTTTGACAATCGGACTGACACTTCTTGTCATCTTCTTTTTTTGGCGGTCCAGCGAGCACGTTCTTTTTGATTAGTTAGTTTTCTTTTCCTCTACTTTTGTTTTAAATCCAATAAAATTTAATTGATCCGAGTAATTTTGTTTCAATACCTTGCTTTTATTTAATTAAAGGTATGGTCATTCATTATATAAATTTGGAATAATAAGAACAAAATCATTGGTTTAGTTGCAAAAGTGGGTCGAGAAAAACACTGTTTAGAAGAAAAGAGAAATTTAATTTAAAAAAAAAACTTAAAAATGAGGGAAAAATTTACAAATATATTCAGGAGTTAGGTTGTTCGGTAAAAATGATTCGAAATGCTATTACATGGAAAAGAAAGCAAGAAAAAAAGGGGAAACCGCGCAGAACAACTGCTCGCGAAGATTTCCAAATTATAAGAACTGCAAAGCGTTCCACGGTTATCTCATCCAGGAAGATTAAGGAGGATCTAAATATACAGACTAGTGTTGTAACGGTAAGAAAGAGACTCCTAGAGGTCAAATTCAAAGCAAAAAGTTTGAGAAAAGTCCCCCTTCTGACAAAGAAGCATAGGGTTCAATGTATACAATTCGCTCGAGAACGCAGCCAATGGCCACTATCGGAAATGGAGAAATATTCTCTGAACAGATGTCAAAAATTGAATTTTTTGGCTCTGGTGGGACCAACCAGGAAATATGTCAGAAGACCGGCTAATACAGAATGCCAGTCTCAGTACACCCTACCTACAGTTAAGCATGGAGGTGACCGATTGATGATTTGGGGAAGTTTCTCTTATAACGAGTCCAATATTTTGGATAAGAGATGTTTACATTGACATTCTGCAAAATGTTATGCTGCCGTATGCTGAGGAGGAAATGCCTCTTAAGTGCGTATTTAAGCAGGATAACGATCCGCAGCATACGGTAAAAACAACGAAGAAAAGGTTTGAGGAAAATTGAGCCGATGTCATGTCATGGCCACCTTAATCTCCGGACTTAAATCCGATGGAAAATCTTTGGACTGACGTGAAAAAGCCGTAAAGATAGTTAAACACAAAAATATTAAGGAATTGTGGGAAGATGCCATGTGACAGATGTGGCTGTTATAAAAAATAATGGTCCAAATTCATAGTTATATTTGAAACCCGAGTGCAATTAATCTGGAGTCTAAGGTTAACACACAGATTAGACACGGCTGGTATTCATAGAGAATATGGCAGCTCTGTTTAATTAAATACGAGTCTAACGTCTAATCTACTACAACTCTACTACAAATTATATTCAATCTATTACGAAAATACTTTCTAACAGCGAAATTTTTGTAATTATACATATGTTTTGAAATAAACAACAAATTATAGAATTACAGATGAGTGGCAAGGAAAATAAAAGAGTAAGGAGACAGAGAAAGAAATGCTGCGAGAATTGGTCCGAAGGCATCTTAAAGTCGTGGACGATAAAAGAAACGACACTGAGATGATTACAATAAAAAAGGCAGCATGAAAATCTCCAAGATACTAAAATCTTGATCAATGTTGTAATCGACCAACATTTTCCTTTCTTTTACTTAGTTCGTCACCTATGTACGTGGTACACTATTTTTATTACTGTAAAACTAAAATCAAATCATTCGCACATAGCAAAATTCTTAATACAGATTTTTTTCGTTCACAAATTTCTGACGTTTAACAGAGTTAAATACAACTTAAACATACGTTCTGTCGTGATTAATGTTAGACTAGAGTTTGTTGTTTAGACATGGGTTTAAATTGTCTATGAATTACATAAACACCTGATTAGTTTAACAATAACATAATAAGAACTTATCAAACATCTATGAATATGCGCCAATGGATATACAACAAAATATTGAAGTAAATCATATTCGAAGATGAAAACAATAGAAACAATTGACGGTTTCATATTCCCTTTCTAGCACTGCTATTTCATGGAACACTAAAAAAGTGGCATTTTCTATTTTTTACTTGAATACTTTTTTTTTTTTAAATAAATTACAATATTATATAATATAATTTTTTATTTTTTTTTTAAATCTTGGGTTAATTACAAAACTAAATAAAATATATTTTCAATAAATTAATGAAGTGCATTTTCAAAACACATTCATTTTTGTTATTTGTTGATGCACTGCTATTTTATTGAACACAGCTGTACATAACTCATTTCGTGGAGCAAAATACAGCTGTCATTATTAAATATAACAAGTTATTTATTCCTGTTTTTGGATACAAAGAGTGATTTTTTACTTTGAGCTGGATATTTGTCTGGATTTAAGTTTAAAATGATTTAACTGGTTTTTTGACTGGCATTTTCTTTTTTGACTGGAAGTGACAACACTGGATTCCATATGCTCTCAATCTGTTCAGATTTTTCACAATAACACCTTCAGCGATTGCAGCGGGGTCAGCAGTTTAGTGATGGTTTTTTAAGCTTCCTTGTTCAACAAAGTTTATTCGAATATTTTTATATATCAGGTTGTAACATAAGTATTGCGCGTTTTTTTCGGGGTTATTTTTCAATTGCTATAAAAAGCAGAAAACCAAATAAATGCTGAAACCGTTATTGAAATTAGTATTTGCGATATATTGCTCATTCGGTCTGAAAATTTCGTTGTGTTATTATCATTGTAAGCATTTTTAACTGAATTTTGAAATGGATGTATCGGAATAGCATATTCGGCATATTTAATTGTTTTTGTTCCGGAAAAACCAGAGTGAAACCACTAGAGAAATCCAAAATGTATATGGAGAGGGTGTTCTCAGTGAGTCCACATGTCGGCGTTGGTTTGCAAAGTTTAGAAATGACAATTTTTACCTAAAAGATGAACCTCGTTCGGGCAGGCCAAAAGACGATGAGCTCCTGAAGTAAGCCATATGACCATTCATTGACACCTAAGAAATATGGGAAAAAAGTCATAGAGTTGGGAAAATGGGTACCACACCACTTATCGCAAAATAATCTTCAGCAAAGAATCGAAGCTCGCACTGCGCTTCTGTCGAGTCACAATCAAGAGCCGTTTTTAAACCGGATCGTTACCGGAGATCAAAAATGGGTTCTTTACAATAACATTAAACGTCGCTTAGTCCAGAAGACAGACCAGCACAACATCCCAGAGATGGATTTCACCCGCTCAAGGTGTTACTGTGTGTATGGTGGGATGCTGAGGGAATAATCCATTTTGAGCTGTTGCCTCATAACCAGACTATCCCCACAGAAGTCTACTGTCAACAGCTGTGCAGATTAAAGTCGTCACTAGAGCAGAAACGAAAGGTCTGGTTAATCGAAGGGGTGTTCTATTCCATCAGGATAACGCTTGCCTCATACAGCTAGGACCACCTGCACACAGTTACAGGAGTTTAGATAGAAACAATTTTAGATCTCGGAATGATGTCCAAGAGGCTTTTGGGGTATTTTTTTTTTCGTCAAAGCCAAACAATTTTTTTTAGTGACGGCATGAAGAAGTTGCCTGGGAGGTTGGCAGACGTGTTGTCTAATGAAAGAAATTACATTGACGACAAAATTTGTGCATTTGGTGCAAATTATTTAACATTAAACAGACATTAAAACGTCGCGCAATACTTATGTATGTTACAACCTTTGGATTTGGATTCCTTGAAAGTTTAGCTTTCATTTGATCATGTAACATGATGGGGTGGACACTTTATTTTATTGGGGTAAGCTATACCCCCCAAACAAAACTATTATTTATAATTATATTTTTTGATTACTTTTGGTTCGCAACATATTATTGTATATTTGTACTCTAGGACAAATGGTTCAAAAGTAACAATCGTGTGTCAAACAGACGTGTTGAATCCATTAATATTCCATTTTACCATTCTGGTATGGAACATTAAAAAGATGAACCTAAGCAAATATACTTGTTTATTAATATTAAGCAATATACAGCCATGGCCATATAAATAGCACAAATTAACTCATAATAGAAATATCCGTATATTTTAAATTGTAATTGTACTATAGTAAAAAGGTTTTATTCATTTGAAATCTTAAGTAAAACAGAAATAAAATTTACTTCAGTAAAAGGATATGTTCAAATTCAGCGAATGTTTGAGGGAAAAAACTTAGGGAATATGAAATTTCTTCTGGACACATAAATAGCACAGATACATTTTCCTGTAAATAATTAATAAAAAATGAACACATGGTTCAGTATATCTTTTGATTTTGATATTACCTTATCAGTACTTCGTACTATAGCCTGAATTTTGAATTACCGCCAGACACCGCCTTTCCATACTCTCTACAAGCTTCTGGCATCTACTCTTCGGAATGGAATACCAAGCTTCTTTTATTCCCTCCCATAACTCATCATTGTTCTTGTAATTTTGTTGCCCAATTTTAACCTTCACATCATGCCATAAATTCTCAATGGGGTTAAGATCGGGACTTTGAGCTGGCCAGTCAAGAACATCAATACTTTCCCGCAAAAACTAATCTTTCACCACTTTAGCTGAGTGCTTTGGGTCATTGTCATGCATGAAGATCCAATTTACTAGCAAAGACTCGAAAGCGTAGGGCTCCATTGCAGTTTTCAGTATATCTAAATACTGGAATTTGTCCATTTTGCCATTAATCCTTACAATAGGTCCAACTCCATGCCAGGAAAATGCACCCCAGATCATTACATTACCCCCACCATGCTTAATCGCTTTTTGGGTGTACTTGGGATCCAAGACTTTACTTATTGTGCGATGCACAAATGTTTTTACGTCTGGCGCAATTCTATTCACCTTTGTCTCATCACTCCATAGTACCCTTTTCCAAAATTGTGGTTTCTTCCCGGAGATGCGTCCAAATTGGCCAGCTTCATTTAATCTCCTTCTAATCGAACGACTTGAGATATTTAAGTCAAATTCCTCCCGGATTTCATTGCATATCTCGCGAGATGACTTAAAAGGATCCTTTTTGCTCTTCCGTATTATGGTTCTATCCATCAGAAACGTTGTTTTTCTTGGTCTTGGACGGCGATTTTTGCTACGGGTTAAGTGCATCTGACCTTCTTTTACCAGTTTAATAGCGTTATAAACCATTTTTCTGGAGCATTTCAATTTTTCGGCTATTTCAGCTGGTTTTTTGCGGTCTTGATGAAGAGCAAAACAAACAAATTAAGACAAGACACATTATTGTAAGAGATATTCCAATTACCATGATTTGTGCTATTTTTGTGTCCAGCCACAAAGACTACTTCAAAGAATGAAGCAACAGATTTGACATATGAACTCATTGATAACGGTACAATTTTTTCTTCATAATCTACTGGAACATAGAGAGAGGCAGTAGCATGCATACAAGTTTGCCTTACATCGTTTAAAATAAAAGGAGTACAGTACGGTACAGTTAAAATGTAAGGTATACATTTTGTTTCACCTTGTGCTATTTATGTGGCCATAGCTGTATATAATATTGGGCTGCTTACAAATCTGAAGATACCAAAGTCATTGTAATTTTATCGACTATTACGAGGGCCTTGACGAATTGTATTTTAACAAGGGTATAATGAAATTGCAGAACAGTTGGAAAAACCGTGTTTATTTACGAGACGCGGATAAATGGTAGTCAGGCGGATGTATAGCATCGATTTTACAAAATTATTCTTTCATATTTGCGCCGGCACATTGCAGCAAAAGATAGCAATAAAATAATTTATACTACGATACAATAGACATGTTTATTTTTTTGATTAGAAGAGAATTAAAAATAAAAAATAAATATTATCCTAATATTTTATGTACCTACTCTGTAACAACAATAGAAATCTGATATGAGAAACAACCTCTATCTGAAAAATAAAACATAATTCGTTCAATCGTTCATCCCAAAGGCAAACAAAAAGCCTTTACAACACAAAATTCTATCAATATTTCACGCTCCAATTGTAATCCTTTTATAACTGAGTTATAAGACCAAGAAAGAAGGATGAAATTAAAAAAAAAAAATAATAATTTCGCCAGATGATTGACAGCAAGCACAACTTCAATAGTTTCACAGAACAACAAATCCTCAATTAACCAACACAACCAAGGACTACTTGTGTGCACCATACACAAAAACAGGAAAAAATGCACCGTCAACGAAAAATTATCCCATACAAGGATCTTCTGCAGATTACCACTCAAGTGTGCCAATATAATGTACCTATAATCTCTAGCATGATTTTAATTGGAAAATAGGAGCACAGCACAAGTAATTGGCCCTCTTATACGCTTACGAAGCTGCTTGTGACTGTGTGTACAGCAACAATTTGTATTTCATAGACCACTTAACCACGAACTCGCTCTATGTGTATGCCAATATTAAAAGCGCACAGGCATTAAGCAACACGTGAGTCTCACCTGAATACGATTAACCGGCAGAGCACTCACCTCCTCCACAACTCTGTGTTCGGATGGGTACTACACACAATACTTATGGTGACAAATTAACGAGAAGTAAACGAGCAGCAAGAAGTCCTTGTCGATAGGTACAAACGAGCAACAACGAACGCACTGAGTAATGGGACAATAAGTTACTCACTGAAACCCGACGACACACGACGCGTCACTTTGCCTATTGTATTCGGGATTCCCGAGGATTTTACCGATCCTACCGATTCGAGTGTTCGTGTTCACCGTAAAGGTTCTAAGGACTCAATGAACGTACCGACAATCACAAATGACAAACGCCGAATGCGAGTTTGGTGACGCAGATCACAAAGCTGAAAAGTCAATCCCTGTCCCATTCTGTCTGACGATGCTGGCAGCGGCGGCGGTATTTGTTGTTGTAACGTGCTGCAGCAAGAGGAATTCCCTTTCTCCTTTGCTTGGGTGGTTGTGCTGCTCCTCTGGAGAAAGGACACAATTATCGTCGGCATAAGATGCAAATACTTGCAAAGAAAAACTTTGCAACCGGTATTTTGGTGTTAGGATTCTTTTGTGCGAAAACGAGACAAACTCTCATTACAGAATGTTTTAGGACCAAACAGCGCAAGTGCACTTTCACAAATGCACTAATGGTTTGGCATGTAATACACACAAGTTCTTGAATCTATATACATATATACATACATACATAAACATCCCCAAGCTTTGCTCGTTATGTAGAGCTATATAGAGAGTTAATTTCATGAGGATGATGAAAGGATATGGACGACTGCTTCGCTGCCGTTGCCGTCGTCCTAGAGTCCTCTGGGGTGGTGGTAATGGATGATGGTGGTTCGGGGTGTCGTTTCGTTTGATGTTGAAGAGGCATGGCTGCTGGAACTTGCAAGCAATGAAAAATGAGAAAGGAGTGATTTGGGTTTCGCTTTGAAGTACTACTCGTTTGGTGATTGTGCGGCGCCATTTTGCATGTCCTGTTGATTTAATGGAATTTGAATTACACTAATGGCTATGGTTGTTAGAGAAGAATGCTTTGTGGATTGGTCTTTTTTCTCTTTCTCGACTTTCTTATTAATGAACGACACTTAGACAAAATGAAAACCAGTACAAGCCATTATTCAGCTGAATAAAACTCTCATGGATATCCAGATACATTTCAGTTTCTGAAAAAAAAAAAAAATTGATTCTCAAAATGTTTGAAACTAGTTTTAGTTTTCGTCTTAGGCCAATGAAATATATGTACACTCAGATAGCTGGGTCGGATCGAAAGGTTCATTGCCTACGCTGGTGCTTTAGAGTTAAAAAAAAAGGAAAATAAATTAAGCCCGTCTAGTCGGGGAAAATAAACTTGACCTCTGAGTGGAAAAATGTTTTTGTTTAAAACTTTTTCATTTTTCCAAAGGGGGATTTCATAGTATACGGGGAGAATGCTGGTAGAACAGAGGGAACATTTTTATGTAGTGAAATTGATGCGGGACTTAAAAACGAGAGTGTTTTTGAATGCACTTTTACTTTGAGATACAAAAAGTGATTTAAATGGGTAATATTTTTTAATAAAAAGAGACTTCTTTGATGATTTTTTCTTTTGATTCTTTTGAAAGTGGAGCAATATCCTGGTGTTTTCTTTGTTTCCCCCGTTTCTTGGATTTAAGCATCAATAGCATATTTACGAACACAAGTTCCTACTGGGAAAAATTCCACAGAAGACTTGAACTGAGAAACAAAAAGATCCATCCGTTGAAAATGATTTGCTTGTATTGGATCAAAGATTTTAAAATTGGTGAAGTTGTAGCAATACTGATTATACTCCAATAGGTATTGAATAAGATTAATCCATAGTTTGTTCAAGTCCGAACGGGAAATAGCAACCAACAGCCAACCGAGCATAAAAGAGAAACGCATAAAATCTAAGTTTCTCCAACTACGACACCAAAAAGAATTTACGGCCTGGTAGTAGAATAGACTGAAAATTGTGTCTGAGTGCTTCATAATTTGGGATTTCAACTGTATACTCGTATGTAAATAAAGTCTGTTTCATTTATTGGTAACAAACATTTTTCATTTTCAATCAATAATTTATTGCAAAACCTTTTAAAATGTCGGTATTTTTCAAAATGTTTGACATGCAAAATTTCTTCGACCTGTTTAAACGCACTCATCGTGAAACTAGTATTGAACACATCCATTCTATATTGACAGGTATTCAATGAGTGACATTTATACTAAATTAGCGCGCAAAAAGATTTAGACAAAAGTTGTTTGTAAATATGGAGTGGGGCAGATATTGAAAACCGTGTTGTGGTAATTAGCTTTCACAAGTATAATATGGAAGGAGGCGATATTTTCCGGACCTTACGACCGCTTGGAATTGCCCGGAATTTTGTGTATCGAACTGTTAAATTTTTTGAGGACACTGGTGGAGTAACTTACCATCAAAGGCCTCGCACTGCTGTGAAAGCCGGGATTAATAGGAACCCACTGCGAAAGCAGAAAATCTTGTGGCAAGAAATTAAAATATCGCAGAAATTCATGTCTCGCATTATCAAATTATTTGGGACTAAACGCATATAAAAGACACAAATATACAGTAACTGACATTGAAATCCGGACAGGGTAAACAAATTCTTTAACTTCAATTATCTTGAGAACTAGCAGGTAGTTTTTTAGGATTTTGCATAAAAAGGCTTTGATGATGTGATTCTAGTTCACTTTGTAATAGTGCATTGAAAAAAAAAAGAAGTAGTTTGAGTGAAAGTGGAAATAATTTTATTAATATGGAAAATAAAAAGAAAATGAGTGAAAACACAAAAGTCGAAATAATGACATTATAAAATGAAAAATTAAGTGTTCGTGATATAGCGCGAAAAGTGGGATTCAGCAAGTCGTCAGTGGCTGAATTCATCAAAAAATTCCAGACAACGGGCTCATTGCAAAGAAAAAAGGGGACGGGTCGCAGAAGAAAGACCACGAATAAGTCTGCGTGATCGATTCCAGACTTTGTAGACGGGCTGTAAGACAAAGGCTTCAAGAAGCTGGCTTAAACGCAAGAGGACCTGCCAAAAAAACCATTTCTAAATAAACGAATGCACCTAAAACGCCTCCAGTGGGCCAAAGATCATGAAAACTGGACATAACGGATTGGAAAAATGTGATCTTCTCAGATGAGTCCAAGTTCAACATAGAACTGGAGAAAGATTCAATGATGAGTGCGTGACAACAACCGTGAAACAAGGAGGCTCAAGGATTATTTGGGGATGCTTTTCCTATCACATTATCGAAATTCCGGCTCAGTTGTAAATACCCAACGTGAATTTCGTCATCAGGTCGGGCGTCATCATGGCTTCAGTGCGCAGGCAGTCCGTCGCACCGTGGGAAAGTTTGAGCGTGATTACACTCTTTTGGACCTTAAGCCACTAACCAGACAGAGATCGGTGCGAAGTGAAGAAAACATAGTCACCGTAGCGGCCAGTATCAAAGAAGACCCAGTAATGTCGATTAGGCGCCCATCAGCTGAATTGGGCATCGCCAGAGAGTCAACCAGACTTATTTTGCAGTTCGATTTGGGCCTACATCCGTATAAGAATGTGCTGACGCAAGAATTGAAGCCGGACGACCATAGACAACACCGTGAATTCGCTAATTCTAATCATCTTCTCGGACGAGGCCCATTTTTGGCTCAGCGACTATGTCAACAAGCAAAATTGCAGTTATTGGAGCGACCACAATCCACAAGTGTTCGACCAAGCATCAATGCATCCACAAAGATTAACTGTTTGGTGCGGTTTATGGCACGGCGGCATCATCGAACCTTATTTCGAAATGAGGAAGGAGACACCGTTACCGTTAATGGTCCTCGGTATAGAGCGATGTTAACCGACTTTCTGTAGTCAGAGCTCGACAACATCGATATATCCGAGCTGTGGTTCCAACAAGACGGCGCTACATGCTATACAAACGACGCAACGCTCGAAGTGGTGAAGGAGATATTTGGAGACTGGGTCATCCCACGGCGAGCGATCATCAATTGACCGCCGTGATCATGCGACTTGACACCCCTCGATTATTTTCTCTAGGGCTACGTCAAGTTCTTAGTCTACGCTAACAACCCAACCACTTTGGACGGTTGCTCGAAGCCAACATTCGAGACGTTATTGCCGGAATAACGCCGCACATATTGGACCGAGTCATCAAAAATTGGACCGACCGCTTGAAGCATTGCCAGCGAAGCCGAGGCGATCATTTAAATGATGTGCTATTCCATACATAATGACATGAATGTAGCTTCAAAATAAACCCAGAATCAGTTTAATATTTCGCACCGGTGTTGTTTTATTTAAATTTCTGTTCCTATCGTTCTTATCTGGTCACCCTATAGAAACAACTCAACAGTCGACCAAATTTACAACCTCTCTTGCCTCATGCAACTTCAGTTATGCTGAAAAGAGAAGCTATACACGTTTATCGTCGACTTAATAGCTGCATTTGATAACATCAAAGTGATAACTCACAACATGTCATGGTCGACGCATCTCACTCAAAGGCTGAGTCCAAAAATTCAATAAACGCCACATGGTCCAATATCATTAGAAACAAAAATATCCTCCACTCAGTCAAATATAAAATATATGAAGCCGCTGCAAAGTCTATAATGAATTACTGTCCCCAAGTGTGGGGTTAGTCCAAACATATTCAAGCTGAAAAACTGCAACGTTTCCAAATAACACACACTATGCCCTTATCATCGAAACATATCTCCCAAAGGCGTCCCTTACTACCATTAAACTTAATTTTAAATACATCCAGAGAGTGGTAACACTTCTTCAAAACCGAATATCGTGCATACTTTCAGAGATAATAAACCGCAACAAAATCTATTAGGCAAAGGAATGATCTGTCCTTTTCCAAGAAACTGGAATAGAATTCAACTGGGCGATGAAGTCTGAATGGAACGAAATGCATAACATACTTCTTCTGGGCTGAAGTCACCAACCAAGTACGCCAATCGCAGTTTCACGACGAATACTACAAGTTAACTTATGCAGATACCCTCAACTACTTCGAAGACTCTAATCCCCACGACATGATCAGCTTGGTTTTGAAGACACGATCTGAACTACTCAACCTGAATGCAAGAGCTTTCAAGAACGATTTATGTTGGTTTATGCACGATATGCAACCTTGATGCCAGTACAAACACATTTCACTTTGTTGGAGTATGCCCTATTTTTAAAGAATAGAGGAGACTGTTTCTCAGGACCAATGAACTCGACCGTGCTCAGCTCCTTAGTATCCTAAACGGGCAAAACTGAAACATGCAGTAAATTAATTTTCTTAAATAAATCTCACTAAGCTTAAACTATTAAAACAGAAATCGCTTTAACTTGACAGGCAACTTTTAAAGTTATTGTCAAACAATTAATTTTTGAATACTATGTCTATCTATCTATCTATCCATATAAAAGACACACAGGCCACTTATGAATGAAAGATCGAAAGCTCTACACCGCCGGTACGCTCAAAATGGCACAACAAAATTTTGTTCACGGATGACAAAATATTTACTATTGAGGCAAAATGACAAAGTCTATGCCCTGTCATCCAGAGAAGCATCAGAACCCATTCCGTGAGTCGAACTGAGCCATCATCCATCATCATCTGTGATAGCTTGGTGGGGAGTCAGCTACGAAGGCATTACCAATCTTAATTTTTGCGAGAAGGAAATAAAAACATCGGCAAAAATCTACCAAACGGATGTTCTCGAAGGTGTTGTGAAATGACTTTACCAGCAATTGTTTTCAAACAACCAGTGGACTTTCCAACAAGACAAACAAGGGTGTCTCCAAAACAATATGCCGGACTTCATAGCAGCAGACAATTGGCAGCCAGGCAGTCCAGACCTCAATCCTTTGGATTATAAGTTCTGGTTTATTTTAGAGGCGATGGCTTGTTCTACTTGACACTCAAATATTGAGTCCTTGAAGAGTGCACTTATCGGTGCAGTAGACCCTTTTCTAATGGACGAGGTACTTGCTGCGATCGCCATAGTAGAGGGACTCGAAGCCTGCATAAATGCAAATACCGGCCATTGTGAATTTATTTTATTTGATCACCAAAAATGCGAATACCGGTATTTATGACTTGACTACGTATATTCTACAAACAGATTCTTTCAAATCTGGGCACTCATTCCGTAAGACGATTATCGTCGGACGATATCGTTTTGACGATAGTTTTGCTTCACGTAACCCTAAAAACTGTCAAACACTGTCGTCAAGACGACATCGTCTGCACGATAGCTAAAGAGGTATCGTCTTGCATTTGTTTGTATATTTTGCAAGCAAATTAAGCTTTCTTTTGAAATTTTAAAGTGAATAGTTTCAGTGTCAGTGCTTACAAATTTTTCGACATTTTACTATTTTACTTTTTGACGATAAAAATGATAACAAATTGCAAGCAATATGAAGACGGAAACAAATAAGGGACGCTAAAGTTTGGCAGTCGGTGAGATCTACTAAAAGTTCTCAAACTTTGGACGATAGACGACACGATAGTGCTAGAGTTATGTGAAGCAAATTAAGGACGATGATCGTCACAAAAATTACGGAATGAGTACCCTGTGCATTCTTATTTTATTTACTTGTGTATTTTCCCAAAACCACCAATTTGCAAAAAGTTTCATTTAAATTGGTATATTTATACAGAACTTATCGTTTTTATGATCTTGGAAAGAGGGACGTCAGTGCAATGGCTCGGTAGTTGAACAGAGAATCACCCTTTTCAGAGATGGTTAGACAAATGCTGTTTTCTACCTTCTGGGCTGACTCTTGCAGGAGTTGGATACATTAAAAAACTTATGCTGTGAATTTGCCAAAGAAAGAATACGCCTCAGAACTAGGACTGAGATACACTTTGGCTCAGCGGATTAGTGTATGTTGACTCTTGCAACTGTACGATATATAGCCTTTCGGGGCTAGAATTAGCCCTATTTCAGAAGATTTTACCAAGGAAATTGGAATTTGACCACAAGAGCAATTTACACTTTTCAGCCCTCAATGATGAAATTTGAAATACACCAAAAAAAAAAAAAAAAAAGAGGCTTCTATTAAACGGCCTTCATACGATCAATATTGACCGTCTCTAATGTAAGTTTGAACATTTGTACAGATAGTCTGTGGCTGATATTGTAAAATATTCCTTCAATTCAGTGAAAGATTAGCAAATTTGGAGGAGGCCCGGATTTCGAAAATCGTTCGAGAATAAACTAAATTATGACTGTGATTTCACATCTCTGCCATATGACATCTGTCAAGTCCATCTGTCATCCATAGTGACAGGTAGTTAGTTCTTGTCTTGCCATTTTACAATACGGATCGTTTAACCACGGATCAACACATTTTACATATTACTGCAAAAATAACAGTTCCGTAATATCTGTGTATCGCGATTTAAGGACAGATTACCATCGTCATAATCGACCAACTGAGCAAACAATTCGGAAAACAATAATAAAATTCTAACAGATCGGTTGTGTTTGTTATGTAAAGACTGTGCATCATTGTAATGCTCGATCAACTGAAAACATAGCCGCTGTGAGTTTCTCTGTGACCGAAGGCCCGGAATTTTCAATAATTCCACGACGCATTCTGCAATTGGGCATATATTGGGTTGGCACGAAAGTAATTTCGGTTTTTATAAGTAGATGGCGTTAAGTTTTTTGATTCTCGCTTTTGTCAATGTTAGGATTTTTTTTCCTTTTGGCATTTAGTAGCTGACACTTTAGCTTACTTTAGAAGCAAATCGAGTTGAATTTTGTTTACACCTGTTAGTACAGTATCAATTTGTGTCAATTTAAATGCACCACACACAACAATTGAAAATCACTTAAAACGTCTTGGACTCGTAAAAAAGTTCGATACTTGGGTTCAACATGAATTGAAAGCAAGGTCGGATCCAGGATTTATTTCTGGGAGGGCACAAAGGCCAGATAGGTAAAGAATGTACCCCATAGTATTCTATTTGCTAGTGTTTTTTTCGACTGGCCTGTTTTATCTGAATCGTGTCTGGGGGGGCCCGTGCCCCTGTGCCACCCCCTGGATCCGCCCTTGATTAAAAGAGATTCACTTAACACTACGAATCAATATCTGCGATATGCATCTCAAACGCAATGAAATTGATCCTTTTTTGAAACGAATCATCACTGGTGATGAAAAATAGATCATCTACAACAACATCAATCGAAAACGATCATGATTTAAGCACAAACCACATCGAAAGCTGAACTACATCAAAAGAAAGTTATGTTGCCAATTTGGTAGGATTATAAAGAAGTTGTGTATTTTGAGCTGCTTCCAATGAACCAAACGATCAATTCAGATGTTTACTGCAAACAACTAATGAAAATGGAGGAAGCAATCAAAAAAAAAAAACGGCCAAAATTGACAAATTGTAAGGGAATCGTGTTCCAATGACAACGCTAGACCACACATATCTTTGATAACTTCTAAAAAATTATTGAACGTAGGTGGGGAAGTGATCACACATCCACCATACAGAGCCGACCTTGTACCATCAGAGAATCCAAATGTGATCGTTGAGAGGCCATTGTATCCACCACGGGTGACCGTTTGGTGTGCGCTGTAGATCGGCGGCGTGATCGGGCTGTATTTCTTTGGAAACGACGAAGGCGCCACTTTGATGTGAGCGACATGTGGTTGGAACAGTACGAGGCTACGTGCCACACAACATTTCAGTCTATTGCACGAAAAGTTATCCGGCCGTTTAATTTCGAGATTAAGTGAAGTGTGGGAGCCGTGGCTTAGTGGTTAACTGCGCGATCACTGAGCGAGAGATTCAAGGTTCGAATCCAAGAAAACACAAAAAATAAAATAAAAGCTTTTTCACTTTCCCACCTCTCGCGAATGTAAAGTTGAGAGTAAAATTGTCATGAAAAACTTCTCTCAATCGAAAAAAAAATGCCCTTCGGAAACGGCAGTTAGCGCAAAAATATTTATTTTTATAAGTGAAGTTATGGCTGCAATACAGCCAGAATTGTACCGAAAAGTCATCGAAAATTACCTCACAAGACATTGCTTTGATTCTTGTATCCAGTTCCGAAAGACATCACAAAAGTATCGGCACTGCAGAATATATGAAGCATGAAAAAAAATAAAAAGCCGCACTTGGTAAAACAGCAGACAATTTTGACTTTAATCTGCTCTGTTTCTATGTTTTATTGGTGTCATGAAAAAAAATCAGTGGAGAATCTCAAAAATGTTAGCCTCGCAAATCTGTCTGTATGTCTGTCAGTCTGTACGCACAACTGTAGCCTAAAAGGATGGACGAATTTACTTCAAACTTCATATCTGGGGTCTGTTGGCTAATCGGAATTTTCATTCTAACCTCAAAATTAACGGTACTTTATTTAAGGTCAATTTTGGAAAAGTGCAATTTAATGATTTGAAGAAAAATGTATACCTGAGGTAATATGCACGTTTGCAATAAGACTGTGTACCCAGTTTATCGCAAAAAAAAAAAAAAAAAAAAATAACGGTACTTCAGTTGTTAGCAGATTTACATAATTGGCCATATCTCGGATTCGGCTTAGAAGACTTTATTCTAAATTGATACATTTTAGCAGTATATGAGGACACAGCATTAAGAGTTTTGATATATTTTCAAAAGTTTTTTTAGCTTTTACGAAAAATCAATTTTTTTTTCTTTTATTTGATTTTATCTAAATTTGAACTCTGAATAATTTACCTAGTATGGACAATAGTACTGTTACACACATTTATTGCTATAAAACAAAGACCTCAAAAGATAATTTAATAAAACTTTCAGAATTTATTCAGATATGTATTCTAAATATAAAAATCGAAACTTTATTTAAAAGGACTTCTCTTGGCCTTAATGCAAGTCTTCAGTTCTTTTGGCCACTCATCAATCACAATACGCACCTCATTAATTGGGAAATTGGCCACAGCTTCAGTTAGAGCTCACTTTAAGAGTTCCGTGATAGGGTATCTTTTGTGGCACAGAATGTCCTTTAAGACAGTCTACAATTTGTGATCAAATGGATTAAGGTCTAGGGTGGTGGAAGACTAGGGCTAGTCTTTCTACCAATAAAACGGGGTGCATTTCTCTGGAGCCAGGTATGAGTAGTTTTCGCCTTACGAGCTGGCGCACGATCTTGCTGGAATGTTCTTTCCTCTTTTTTGAAATAAGATATAGTTTAGAGGTTTCACAAAGGGTTCTTAAATGGTTTGCTGGTACACTTTGTCCTATGTTTCGATGTTTTTTTTTTTTTTTTTTGCAAAAATGCATGGCTAACTCTGGGGGGTGTCCTTTACGGACCCTTTAAACTGGCTCGAACTCTTCCCTATATGACCATGGATATACCCTATCATTTTATTTGTTTAATTACTTCTGCAGAACAGCAGCGTAGTCGCTTTGGTTTTTAGATCCAATTTTTGTGAAAGCCAGTCAGCATTTTTCCAGTATGACGATTGAAGGCCCCCAGCCTCAAGCCTATCTTTATAAGTGAATCATTGACTTTTGTGTTACATTCATCTCACGTACCAGTGTTTTCTGCTTTTAAGGACTTTTTTGTGCCTTAAAGGTTTTGATGACTTGTGGCGTTCTAACCGTGCGAGGAGGACCAGATCGCAGGCGACCCGTATTCCAGAAGAATTTTATACACCGATAAGCAATCATTAGGCTGATATCTAGCTGCAGCAGTGTCTTGAAAATCGAACCTTGCTTTGGTTCTTATGTTTAAGATTGATCTAACTGCCACGAATAAAAAATAAATATCTCCATTATTTCAATAGCACAGTGAACAGAGCAGGTCAAATTCAACATTTTCTGATTTACTGGAGAGCGGCACGTTAGTTTTTATTGTTTCATATTAAAATTTTAATGTTTATTTCAAAAAATAAATCGAAGTAGATTTTAACGCCCTTTTCATACATATCCGTCGGGTACACAATTGTTGTTTGATGTCAGATGTCCTCGCATAAGGATACCCAGTGTGGTTCAACATAGGGGCAAGTAGGATGAAAAGGATTCGGGTGTTTGAGAGGGCCTGCCTTCGGACTTGCCTTCACTTCTACAGAACACCAGGTTATACTGGATTCAGAATCCCAATTGAACTTCATCACCGAGAGAATCATAAAGAAACTTGGAGTAACTCCAATCTCTCAAGTGATGCATATCCACGGGATTGATCGGGAGACTCAAAAGGCGAAAAATAGAGTTAGCATTCAGTTAAGATCTCGTCTTAACGCATTTGAAAGATTCTGGCAATTGGAGGAACCACCATCCAATGAAAGGCGTTTCACTGAATCCGAAAGACAATGCGATGAAGGTCAAAAATCCCATTGTGGTAAAACTCCCATTCAAGGAAGAACCTACCATTTCGGGAGAATCAAAAGACGTCGCTTTTCAACGATTTATATTACTTGAACGCAGACTTACTAAATTAATGGATCTTAAAACAAAATACATTGATTTCATGCGACTACCAACAGCTTGGGCACATGGAAGAAGTAAATTTAAACCAATTTGACAAGCCCTAATACTTCTTGCCACATCATTGTGTAATAGAGGCAGATAGCAGCACGACAAAGCTCAGGGTAGTCTTTGACGGGTCAGAAAAAACGTCTTCTAACGTCTCATTAAACGATGTTTTATCAACAGGTCCTACTACCAAGATGATGTGTTCTCGGTTCTTATAAGATTCTGCATGCCGAAATACGTGTTCACCGCAGACATTGAAAAGATGTATCGACAAATACTGATACACGATGAAGACAAAAAATAACAACTCATATGATGGATAAGCAGTCCCAATGACACACTTAAGTGTTTTAAGCTTAATACAGTTACACATTTTATTTTTGGAAAACAATTTCATTTAAATGGGCGCCGTGGTTGGCTTGGCAACAGCCCATACTGGTAACCCCCAGTTTTGCAGTCTGTTTTCGATGGTTCGGGGCTCTATTTCACAAATAGCTCGATCAATATTGTGTTTAAGTGAATGAATCGTTTCTGATTTGTCAGCATAACATCGATCTTTAACGGCATCCGACAAAAATAAGCCCATCGGCGTCAAATCGCAGCTCCATGGTGGCTAAGCAACATCACCAAAACGGATGATTACACGATTATTCAATTTAAATAGTGCGCAAAAGATCGATTGTTAGATGGCTTGTATAACACGTAGCGCCGTTTTGCTGGATCCAGAGATTATCCAAGCTCATTTCCTAAGTATCTGGCAAAAAAAAAAAATCATGCCTCTATAGCGGTCTCCGTTCACCTTAACGTTATCATCTTCATTTTCGAAGAAAAATGGGCCAATAATGCCGCCTTTCCACAAACCACACTATGAGTACTTCCGACAACAGCAGCAATATTATCGGCTGAGCGCGAAATAGCTGTCAGTGTCAAAATAACGTGTAATTTAAAAAGAAACCAGCAGATGCCCCAACCGTTATCATATTTGTAGTTGTCGAGGACGTTCGAGGAAATTCGAAAACAAAAACAAAGCTGACATGCAGAAGAATGAATTCATAGTTCCAACTTCTTCACCCACAAAGGAGCATTAACGTGGAAGCAATCACAAAAAACTTCTATAACCTACAGCAATAGCGATAGATACGGCTCTTTCAAAATCTACGTGTCATGACCCTAGCAAGATTGCTTGCTCATCCATTAGAATAGGCAAAGTTATAAAAGAACATTTATTGAACCGTGATGGTGATATCGCAAATGGAATACAAATTGATCGCCTTCGATGGCTCAGACGTTTAGAACATATACAAGCATATCTTCTTATCTGCAACGGTCACGTAAGGAGAAACGGAAAGTCCAAGTGTTGGAAGGTCTGCAGGAGCTTGATGTTCGAAATAGGAGGCAGATCGCTCAGGGTCAGAGCAGTTGAATAAAAATACTAAAAGTGGCCGGGAGTTGCAGAAGGTTTTGTGTCATACCTTTTATTTAACGAGATTTGATCTAACCAAAACAATGTAAAAAAAACGGGTCCTCTTGTACAAAAATCCCGTAACTATTCAACCAAGGTCTAAGTCTATTTACGCAGATAAACAGACTTCGGCCACCTGTGTTAACTTTTGCTTATTGACCGAAATGATGACACATTTCGTACCCAGCGATCGAGGTAGGGCTTCATTTTGGCCTGAACTATTCAAATATTTCGTCTGGGATTTCAGACATATTTTCCTTCATTCTGAAGAGATACAGGGGTTTCTTAAATGTAAACCACTACATAGAGACTTGGTGAAGAATAGAATTTCGAGCAATCATACCTATTACAGGGTTATTTATTTTGTGCTTTAAGATTTTAAATTTAAATAAAATAAAAAGTATTAAAGATTCCAATGAAATTTGTTTACTGTTTGAAATTTTTGACTATGCCATTACGTACGGAATACAACATCGGCTATATGGCCGGCATGGAAGTTTTTGCAAACTTGTGAAGTAATTTTTAATGACTTTTCGACACATTTCTGGCTGTATTGCGGCCATAGCTTTACGGCATCAAGAAATCCAACGGGATCAGAACACACGATCTTGCTGGGTAATTGATGCCGCCAAATCTCGAAGTTCAATGGACGGGAACCTTTCGTGCAATAGAACCAAATTTGCCTGTGTTGTGTGGCACCACGTGTCGCTCACATCAATGTCTTCAATCTGAGGCCAAAAAAGTTGGTTATCATTTGACCATAGCGCAGAGAATTCTTCGTAACAGAGGCGACTTCGGCGTTATCAAAAATAAAAAAAATGGCCCGATCACGCTGCCGGTTCACAGCGCGCACAAAACTGTCACCCGTGTAGATGCAATGGCCTCTCAACGATCACATTTGGATTCTCAGATCCCCAAACAGGCTTTACGACATCACAAACACCACAGATTTGTTCGAATTTGGTGATTGTGTTTCGAATTGTTCGTCCAGCTGGTCGTTTATGACGACCATAATCTGTCCTTAAATCGCGATACGCAGATATTACAGAAATATTATTTTTGTAATAAGATGCAACAATTTTGATGTGTTGAGCGGTGGTTAAGCGATCCGTATTGTAAAATGGCAGGACAAGAACTAAGTACCTGTCACTATGGATGACAAATGGATTTGAAAGATGACATATGGCAAAGATATGAAATCCCAACCTCAAAATGAATAACCCGGTATGTTATCACCGTATGTTTTATCATTATTATGGAGTTATACCGGTTTTTGTGTTTTTTTGTCAGCATCTTCTTATTTATCTCTAACTTGCAAGGAAACTGAAAGCCATATATTTGGAAATTCAACTAGAATGTTGTGCTCGATTATAACTCGATTTACATCGTTATTGTTGCGCCCTCTGTTTGCCATACCTTTTTATTCGTACGCAGTACAACAAAGATTAAAATGGCAACACGATACAATACACTGAAATAACACGGAAACACTAAATGCAAATCAAACTTGTTTGATATTTCACCGAACACTGTGTAGTGTGAAAGGTAAAATTGTTCGAAATACCTATTTATACAGTGGCTCATCGTTTGCTACTGCTAAAATCACTGTCTAACTCACCTTTGAAAGAGCAACAACAATCAACATGTTCATTGTTCTGCGCACGCAGAAGAAGGTTCACCGCATAAAGAACAAACAACGAAATCGTTTCAGATTTGGTGAAGATAACAACAACTATATGATATGAAAAACAGAAAAATCGATATAGCACTAAAAGTCATACCTATGCTTATAACCAGTGTTGCCAAATTATTTTGAGAAAAAACCCGGCAATATTTTAAGAAAAAAATCCGGATTTACTCGGATTCAGGAAAAAAAACCAAAAAATTAAAGCTTTTTAAACTATTTTTTTTATAAATAATGTGCACGACTGGGACGTACTAACTTTCTCATTATTTGCGAGTCACACTAATTTCAATTTTTTTCTTAAAATTTTCTAGGTTCCTATGTCATGTTTAATAAAACCACAAATGTAAACGAATTCAATACAAATTAACTATAACGAATAGCATATACAAAATATATTCATTAAACCATTAGGTAATAGGGTATTGAAAAAGTAGCTGTTTTTCAAAATTTTGCCTATATCACAAAAAATAAAGGGCATGACTGGGTCGCACGTACTTGTACTTGCTGCATATGTGCGTACAGATTGAAATGTACAGATTTTAAATGCATACAATGTAGAAAAGATGAAATTTGAATTTTCGAAAGATAAGTTAAAGGGCTTGTCCTCACGTATGTCTAAGATGACTTAGATATCAATTTTGAATAAAATCGACCAAGCCGTCATCGAGATATGGTCAATTTACGTTAGAACGCTAATAAGAAAAGTACCGTCATTCGATTTTTTTGCGAAAACTATTTACGCAGGCTTATTGCAAACATCCACATTACCGTAGATATAATTTTTTGCTGAAATCGTTAGAGCCGTTTTCGAGAAAATTGCATTTTTTCAAAATAGGTCTTAAGTAACGTACCGTTAATTGAGGTTAGAATGCAAATATCGAATAACATTGTTTTAGATGAGAAAGGTAAAAAAAAGGAATAAACAAATACTGATTCAATGCCTTGTTGGGGTATAAGTAAATTAGCTAAGGTATCATTTCCCAACCGATTACGAGAGCTAATTTGTATGACCTTCAGAGTACTAAAAGTACTTTCCACTAATGTGTTTGAAAATTATTGAACCATCAATGTTCTAATAATAACATTTTCAATTTGGAAATAATAAATCTCCACACTTGACTTTGATTTGTAAATCTATTGCCCAGTACTACTGCGCAGGCATATCCATCGTTAAATTAAACTTTTGAAAATCAAGGGTAGTATGTTTTCGCGACTCAGTATCAAGGGATTGGTATAAGCGAAGGGATTCGGCTGCATATATATTGATCGTCGATCGTCCTACAAACTCGTCGCTGAACATGATAAAGTAAACTCAAACCGTGTGCTGGGAGCTCCCGCCAAAACATGCGAGTTATATTCAATTTTTGGAAGAATATAAGCTTTATTGGTTGTGGCCAATTTCACAGGCATCTAGCATCACCTACTGCAGCATCAGTAATATAACATACACTCCAAGCATTGATAAAACATTCGATTTCTCAACATCTATCCCACCTATTCTGAGTTTGAGCACGTTAGTTCCTCGCTTTGAACTCAACTCGGTTTTTCAAGTTGGATTCGGTGCATATTCGCTATCGCCAAGACCCGTCACTTTGGGGCCCTTGCCGAGGTGTCGTTAGCGAATAGTCAAAAGTGCGCGAAGGAATGAAACAGAAAGAAGGTCATTGGAGTACGATGGTGGGTCAATAAGTCCCTGAAAAATGAAATAAGGAACACTCTTTTCGGTATAAAAACATTTTATTTTTGAACATAGTCTCCTTTTAGCTCTATACACTTCATCCAACGTTTCTCCAATTTTTTGATGCCCTCCAAATAATACGATTTCTCGAGCCCCTCAAAATAAGCGTTTGACCTCTTCATTCGACCCAAATCTCTTACCTCCGAGACATTTCTTCATGTTTGGAAACAAGAAATAGTCGCAGGGGGGTAGATCTGGGGAATATGCTGAATGAAGGAGGAGTTCGTAGCCTAACTCATGCAATTTTGCCATTGCGACTGCGGACTTGTGCGCCGCACAGTGGGGCAAGAAGCCCTCAAAGTGCGTATCAAATAAAATATTCGACCGATTATCATGAAATTTGCACAACAGTTGAACGATTGTATTATAGTTGTTATGCGTAAATTTAAAAAAAATCGAATAACAACAAAGGGAGATATAAGGAAAATAAAATAATAAAACAATAAAGAAATTAAAAAATTTCTTCCAATTTTCGAAAATCGTCCGTTTTACTTTTTTATTTTAATTCTATCTGCATATTTATTTTTTTCTGTAACATTACAAAAATTATAATATTTAAAATTCGAATTCAAATATTTTAAAAATATATGTATGTATATCCATGTATTTTTTTTTTTTTTTATAATGAAGGGGGAATGCTTGATGCACCATCAGGGTCGGCCATGATTCCCTGGTGTGTCTACCGACTAAACCCTCTCCATCTTCAGGCAACCCAACCCTGGGATTGCTTCTTGCATTACTTCAGGGTATGGTGCCACTTTTGTTTAGCCTCTATAGTGCTTCAATCAGTATGGCACAACCACTCGTCATCAATTTCATAATAGGCAGTATCGTCGTCGTCATCCGTTATATCTTCGTCTTCTACATCGGCGTCACAACCTTGTGGCCCAGAAGAGGATTATAACAATTCAAGAACTTCTTTTGGAAACCGTTTTTTGTTCTTTTTAGGTAATTTTCTCTTGCTAGTTATTAGTGGGTCTGAACTTAGCAAAAAACAATTCAGAACATCTCTAATGGTTTCTTCGCGACAAGTTTTTCTAGAGTGATGTTCTCTAAATCTCTTGAAGTCTTTATTACGGGCTTCTTGGGCCTCTTCAGTTAACTGGCCTATCGGTAACGGGGCAGTTGAAATTATTTCATGCCCGTGAATAAAAAATTTGTGGAGTATTGGGGACATATTGTACCAGGGATACTTATCAACAAATCGTCTTGTCATAGGTGGCACCATGTTTGAGCACAAAGCCTGCCATAAAATCAGTTGGGTGTCAACTGACAGGCAAGCAACTTCCAACCAAATTGACCATTTTGCCATCAGTCGCCGTTTTAAAAGTAGTCTCCTAGACGTCCGAAACAGGCGATGTGCCGACATGAGGTTGGTATGAGATCACCATCTTATGATAGCTACTCTCCGATTACGCACTGCTGCCGTTCGTAGATCTAACGACACAAGAATACCTAGGTTCAACGTAGACCGACTGAGAGTTCCCACAGTGCGCCAAGAATTAAGGGACCATCTCTCACGTGGAGTGGATACAATCAGCAGCTCCCTGCCCGCCACCATCCAAGAACATTGGTGCGCTGTGAAAAATGTTTTCACATCAGGTGCTGAAAGGATTGTCGGTCGATCGCAGGGAAACCATAGGCGTGGCTTTGGATACCTGGAGAAGGATCAACGAACGAAAAAAGGGAGGATCGAGCTTGAGTCCCTATATCGCATGAAGATGAGAGAAGTACAGCGTAGCGTGAGACGTGACAAGCGCATGTACATCAATGCGGTGGCTACGGAAGCAGAAGAAGCAGCAGCGAGGTGCGACAGCAGAACCGGTTATAGAATCACTAAAGAGCTTATAGGTGGCCGAAGCTCTACTCAACACCCAGTGAAAGGCTTAGATGGCTCGTTGCTAATATCGGATGAGGGTCAACTGAAGAGATGGAAGGAGCATTTTGCTTCGGTTCTAAACCGAGTATTCGCCAGCAATATGCACCCAAGTCAGACTGAAGTGTCCGTAGAAAGAAGTTCCCGAATTCGCACCACAACCCCCAGTAAAGAGGAGATTATTACCGCAATCAAAGCACTGAAAACTAATAAGGCGGTAGGACTTGACGGCATACCCGCGGAGCTTTTCCAAGCCGCGCCAACAGCATCGGCAGAGCTACTGTTCCCACTTGTCGGGAGAACATGGGAAGCCGAGATTTTCCGGATGAGTGGAAAAAGAGAATGATTGTCAAGCTCCCTAAAAAAGGCAACCTAATGCAGTGCGAAAACTGGAAAGGTATCTGCGTGCTGCCTGCTGTGGCCAAGATAATAGCTAGAATCATCCTGGAGCGAATCAAAGAACATCATGAAGACATACTCGACGCCGAACAAGCAAGTTTCCGCTCTGGATCCTCCTGTGTCGACCACATCAACACCCTGCGGATCATCATCGAGCAATGTGTTGAATATCGATCACCACTTCACCAGTTGTTCATCGATTTTAAAAAGGCGTTTGATAGTGTCAATCGGGAATTTATTTGGCGTGCCTTGCGCAGGAGAGGCATTCCGGATAAATTAATAGCAATTATCAAGGCTACATATGATGGGTCCACATGTCACGTTTTGCACAGAGGAAGGCTGTCTGAGGAATTCGAAGTCCAAAGTGGGGTTCGGCAAGGCTGCATACTTTCACCAATATTGTTTTATTGGTGATTAGCGATGTGCTGAATGCGGCCTTATCAACAGGAAATCGAGGAATTCGATGGACTCTCAGATCTGAACTCAAACGCCTCGACTACGCCGACGATGTATGCCTACTGTGTCACAGAATAATGGACCTTCACCAAATGACAGCAAATATGGAGAGGGAAGCAGACGTCGTTGGGCTGAAAATTAACTCGGCAAAAACAAAAATGATCAGCCTAGGACCAAACTCATCAACTTATATATGAATTGCTGGACAAACGGTTGAGAGAGTACAGAGTTTCCAATACCTTGGGAGTATTGTCTCAACCGATGGCGGAACCGAACTGGATATAGCCACCCGAAGAGGTAAAGCAAAATCTGCGTTTGGGATGCTATCCATAGTTTGGCGAAGTAATGCAATTAGCTTAAACACCAAGCTACGACTGTTCCGTTCCAACGTTGAATCCGTGCTGCTATATGGATGTGGTACCTGGAGAGTGACCGTCACTATCACGAGGAAGCTGCAAACGTTTGTCAATAGGTGTCTACGTTACATCTTAAGGATATTCTGGCCAAACCGTATCTCTAACGAACAGCTTTATCAGAGAACGAGCCATGAACCTATAGGCACAACCATACGACGACGAAAGCTGCAGTGGATCGGTCACACTCTCCGAAAGAGTGACAGGTCCATAGCTAACCAAGCGATGCTATGGAACCCGCTTACCCAGGATGGCAGGATACGCGGCGGTCCTAGGAGTACGTGGCGCAGAACAGTTGAGAAGGAAGCACGGCAACTGGGAAAGAGTTGGGGAAAGCTGAGGTACATTTCCAGAAATCGCACACGATGGCGCGTAGGCGTTGTAGAGGCCCTAGGACCCATAAGGGGATACAGGACATAAGTAAGCAAGTATCGCCAAACACACCTTTGAAGTTGTCAAACGAATGCGTTTGTTGTCGATTGTGAGCAAACGCGGCACCCATCTTCCAGTAAGTTTTCATGTCCAAATATTTATGCAAAATCGAGATCACTGAACCATGTGATAAGCCTGTGGCCTCTTCAGGCTCGCGCACTTTCACTCGCCGATCGTTCATTATCAAACCATGGATTTTGTCGACCATTTCTGGTGTGGTGACCTCAATTGGGCGACCAGAACGTTCGGCGTCACTTGTGCTTGAACGACCGCACCGAAATTGAGTAAACCAGTGCTGAATGGTTCCAATCGATGGTGAAGAGTTTCCATAATATTTATCAAGCTTTTGTTTGGTTTGCTTGTTAGTTTTTTCTCGCAAAAAATAGTGTTTAATGAGCACTCGAAATTCACTTTTTTTCCATTTTAACGAAAATGCTAATAGGCGTCTATATAAAATGGCTGCCACAACAAAACTATTTGACAGATCTGAAAATTTGGGTGCGTTCTTTTGAAAGATGATTCTTGACAAAAAAAAAAATTAAATTTAAGGTGACGACACAATTTGTGTTAATTTTCAGGGACTTATTGACCCACCCTCGTAGAAAAAGAAAGACCGGATAAAGTGCTAAGCCCAGGGGAACACCATAAGTAATCGGGAATGGTGTAGAAGTATATCCATATAATTTGAATACAACCTGCAATGATCGACCAGTTAAAACACTCGCAATGCACTTCAAGAAAATGCCACCGACACCATGAGCTTGCTTGTTAACGAGGGTGTTATGCCACACTCTATCGAAAACTTTGAAAATATCAAAGGCAATAATTCCAAAATCACCAAGAATAGGCAATGATAAACTACCATCAACAGCGCTGCCACTTTGGAATGTATCCATATTCTACTTCGCTACCCATTTCCCAAAAAAATAAAATAAAAATAAGTAGTGAGTGCTTCTAAATCCAGGAGAATTAGTTGTACCTATTTCAATTTGAACATCATATTACAACTCATTTAATTTCCATGTTCAAAATAAAATGCACTACTGGGTCGCACGTACCAGTCCCTACGTACATTATGACAAAAACTTAGTACGCTATACTATAACATATGCCCACCTCAACTCAAATATTAAATTTTATCAAAATCGGAACAGCTGTTTTGCGAAAATCGGTCAGTAAATCACCGCTAATTTTGGCGTTAGAATGCAAATTCTGATTTCGCCTCTAATAGCGACCTTAGAGATTCCAAGTTTGAAAAAAATCCTTTCAGTTGCTTTGGCCTTACACACGGACAGACAGATCGAATCAAGCGATCCACTTTTTGAGATTTTCTATTATAGTAATACAAAGATTGATCAAAATCTCGAGATTGAAAATTTTCCAGGAAACGGAATGTAAAATTATAAAAAATCTAATTAATATTTACTACCATTTTAATTTGTTTTATCGAGAACAATTTGATTGTGGCTGTAGCCATACTTTTTCGTAACACCCTGTATGGTAGTACTATTCAACGTTTTGCTACACTATTTTGCTACGGAAATAAATTTCTTAGTGGCACCACTGACCATCATCGTAAATTTGTATCAATGCACACTTTTAGAGGATGCAGATTTTTTAGAAGATACGGAATCGCAATGAAAAAACATATGTTCATAAAGAATGCATATTAGAGTACATATTTGTATTTAAAATTGAATTTGTATCATACTGATATTAGAGGAACTCCGTTTAGAGTTTATTCACCCGAAAATATTCTTGTCGCACAGCAATAATACATCAGTAATATGTACAGTGTATCAATCTCATATTCGTACACCAGCTATCAAGTATTATATTCCATTCCTGATCACAAACGATTTGAAAAATTAAGTTTAATATAGTATGTATTATTACAGGATATTGAGCAATTGCACTCCATCTAGTTTTGAGAATAGTTAACATTCACGTTGGTTTGGAAACAGAAGTAAAAAATTTACTGTTATTTTGCTTGTCAAAGTTGTCCTTTGCATTGAATTATTATTTCTCAAAGTGAATTAAAGAAACGAACTGATAATTAAATACAACGGCGACAGATAATCTTATAGTGAGATATCTAGATTGGTAAGTCGGACAAGATCAACCATCCAAACAATCATTACTCGGTTCAAAAATGAAAACCGCATCGAAAATAAACGACGAAATACCTCTCCAAATGTATTTAGTGCACATGACAAGAGAATAATTATATGGGAAATTAAAAAAAACCTCAAATGTAGTGCACCAGAACTGGCAGAAAACCTTCGTCGTAAATATTTCGACTTCTGGAAAATGGTAATATTTACAGACGAGTCTAAATTTAATGTTCATGGGTCGGGTGGTAGACAAATGGTTTGGCGGAAACCAAATACCGAATATCTTCCACATAACACACAGGGAACTGTCAAACATGGTGGTGGTTTGGTAATGGTGTGGGGGTGTTTTTCCGCAGCTGGAGTGGGACGACTGCACATAATTGAAGGAATAATGGACCATGAGCAATACATTGAGATATTGACGCAAAAACTGAAGGAAAGTGCTGATCAAATGGGCCTCAGGAACAATTCTACCTTTTATCAGGATAACGAACCCAAGCATAGGGCTTATGCAACTCGAATATGGCTTCTTTATAACTGTCGCAAAGTATTGGAAACACATCCACAGTCACCGGATATCAATGCCATAGAGAATTTGTGGGACGAGTTGGTCCGACGAATAAGGAAATTCAGTATAAGGAACACAAATGATCTCAAAGAAAGGCTTATTGAAGAATGGGTAAAAATTACAACTGAATGTACTTAAAAATTAGTGAGATCTATGCCCAACCGTCTTAAACAGCTAACAAAGGATATGCTACAAAATATTAATTTTGAGATATAATTTAAGCAATATAACTTAATATTTAAGAGTGCGAATACGAAATTGACCATATTTTTGTTAATTTTATGTTTATTATGAAGAATCTGCAATACTTTAATTGAAATATTTGAATTAATTGAAGTTTTTTTTTTATTCTTATGTATTCTTACAAAATCAATAAAATTTTGCAGTATTTGCCCAATTTGTTTACATTTTTCCTTAAATATATATCGCCCCATCAGGTGTAAGAATATGAGATTGATACACTGTACGTATTGTGGAAGCAAATTACTAATGCAAAATCAAAACAACATGTTAAGGAAAGACAAGAGTATTAAAAAAAAGAAAAAAATTATAATTCTCAAATACAGTGGCTCACGAAAATATTGGGACGTTGAAACTTGTTCCTTGTAAATTTTTAAAAAATACTGAAACGATTTAAAATTTAAACTCATACAAACATTATTTACGTTCTTTTTTATATAAAACTTCAGAAAAATGAGAATATTCTCGAATACTGTACAAATCAAACCACGAAAATGTAATTCAGGCATTAAATTTCCGTCACGAAAGTATTGGGACATTCCGTAAAAGGATTGTCAAAACCTAACGGTACTAACATGTGTATATAGTGGTAATACAGAGTGCGTTGAGATCATCCTTTCAATACGTATGATCAGTTAATTTGTGTATTTTACTGTGCAAATATCTCTTTGGCTCTATTGTTTAACTGAGTATTTGTGAAAATGAGGCGTAAAAGAAGTGAGTTGAAAATTGAAGGAAAAAATTATTTTAAATTTATACAACGCAGGAAAAAAAATTGTTGGGATCGGAAAAATAGTTAACCGCAAAAGACAGGTAATTTTTAATGTTATAAACTGATACAAGGAACATCACACATTGAGCAACCTTAAAAGATTTGTTCGACCTTCCAAATTAAATCAAAGAGAAAAGCGTGAGGTTATAAAAACAGTGAAGAAAGATGCAAAACTGAGTGCGCCAGAGATTGCAGCAACAATAAATGCAGTAATGGAAAAGAATTGTAGTCCCGAATGCATAGTATTGAGAAAAGCTGGATTACATGCACGTGTAATGAGAAAAAAAAACACTTAGTGAACAAAATAAGTAACAGCGTCTGGCGTTTGCCAAAAAGTATCTAAATCACACTGATAGCTTTTGGGAGAATGTCATTTTCAGTGATGAAAGCAAATTTAACATTTTTGCCTCAGATGGCAGAAATTATGTATGGAGGAAATCGAATACCGAATTCAATCCTAGGAATACCAAACCAACTGTCAAACATGGTGGAGTTTCCGTTATGGTTTGGGGATGTATGGGAAGTGTAGGAGTTGGAAAACTCGTCCTTATAGATTGAAAAATTTACCAGTGGAATTACGAGGGCAAGGTGAAAAGTTCTCGGCCTGACGCAGAGATGGCGTTCCAATCAACAAAAATTTATGTTTTCTGCCTGGGTGCACTTCTCATTAGGTTCGTATGACAAGTTTCAGCTTGTTCTCTCAAGTAGTTTCTTTACACGAATTTTTGCAGTAGACGTCTTGCGTATTTTTCGTTAAAATGGATAAACTTGAATATAGTGCGGTGATAAAATTCTTCGTTTTGGATGGGTTAACCCCTAGCAAATTCATTCAAAGTTGGCAAAAGTTTACGGGGACTCTGCTCCTTCCATGTCAACCGTTAAAAAGTGGGCAGCTGAATTTAAACGTGGTCGCACGTCCCTCGAAGATGACCCACGTGAAGGACGGCCAAAAACCGCAACCACACCTGAAACCATCGAAAAAGTGCATGATATTGTGTTGGACGATAGGCGACTGAAGGAGAGTGAGATAGCTGAGGCTGTGTGTATATCGGAAGAGAGGGTGCGAAACATCTTGCACAAAAACTTAGGGATGCGAAAACTCTGCGCAAGATGGGTGCTGTATTTGCTGAATGCCGATCAAAAGCAAATGTGCAAACGATTTTCGCGGCAATCTTTGGACCGATTCAATAGGGATCCGACCGATTTTGTGCGGCGATTTGTCACCATGGATGAGACATGGGCCCACCACTACACGCCAGAAACGAAACAGCAGTCGAAGCAGTGGGTGGAAGCCGGTGGTTCAGCGCCAAAGAAAGCGAAGTCGATCGCATCTGCCGGAAAGGTCATGGCCAATGTGTTTTGGGATGCGAAAGGGATCCTGTTAATTGATTACCTTGAAAAAGGCAGAACAATTACAGGCGAATATTACTCCAAACCTTCTTGACCAGCTGGATGCCAAAATTCGCGAGAAGAGGCCTGGCTTGAAGAAGAAAAAAATCATCTTTCACCAGGACAATGTACCTATACACAAGTGTGCATTGGCGATGGGTAAACTGCGGAATTTGGGGTACGATTTGCTCGGCCATTCCCCCTATTCACCTGATTTGGCACCTTCAGAATTCCATCTGTTCCCAAACTTGAAGACATTTTTTTCTGGGAAGTACTTCGAATCCAATGCAGAAGTTGAGAGGACCGTAGATGAATATTTTCACAGCTTTCCAGGCTCTCACTTCTGAGAAGGAATACTGATGTTGGAGAAACGCTGGACCAAGTGTGTTGAGTCAAGGGAGATTATGTAGAAAAATAAAATCATTTTTTTAACTGAAAATCGCAGTCTTTCATTGTCAGACCGATAACTTTTCACCTTGCCCTCGTACATAGACATTTTGAAATAGAATCTAAAAAAAAAAGTGCTTCAATATTGGGAATTGAGGACACCTACTTTTTCCAACAAGACCAAGACCCAAAACACACCGCCCTCAATACAAGGCTTTGGTTGCTTTACAACACACCAACCAGACTGGAAACACCTCCTCAATCTACAAACTTGAACCCAATCGAGCATTTGTGGGCTATTTTGGGAAAATTGGTGGCCGCAAGGAAGCCAAAAAACATATCTAACCTAAAGGAGATGTTGCAACAGGAATGGGGTCAAATATCACCACTACAGACTGCCAGCTTAGTGAAATCGTATTCATTTTTGCTTAATTAACTCTTATTGCGTTCGAATAAATTGTTTGTAATTTTTTTTTTTTATTTAAGCAAGATAAATAAAGAATTATGTGATTTTTAAACTGAAAACTAATTAATATTTTTCTAGTAATACTGAAAACTTATTTTCGGCATTCCCCGTCCCAATAGTTTCGTGAGCCACTGTACGTATTCTCAGAATATTCTGAGAACATTGACGTTTCACAACATTAGGTAAACAACATTTCCACAACTCAGTTGAAATAGACGATGTATTTTTTATGAACTGTGTTTTTGAATTGAATTGTACTGAAAGACTGAAAGTCGCTTCACCTCATTTGCTCAACGCCAATTTAAAAACGATGCAACTCAACAAAAGTCGCATATCGCTTTCGACGGACAACTTTGACAATACGTGTGTTTATCTCGGCTGACAGAGAATACCGGACAAGATGTCATAGTAGGGAAATAAAATGTGCGTTGGGAATGCTTTCCAAAATATGACGATGCAATGTCAATAGTTAAATACCATGTCACGACTTTTTCCAGCCAAGTTTACGACTAGGCTGTGACCTAGCACACACATACATATGTAAAGGGTGTCCCAACAACAGCGGACAATTTAAATTCGCCATTATTAAAAATGGATCGCTATTCGACACAACGCTTTCTTATTGTTAAACATCATTTTAAAAAATCCACTGTAAAAAAAAATAATGGAAAAATTCGATTACTGATGTCAGACCATCGACACGTGTTCGATGCCATTCGGCATCGTGGTCAAGAATTGAACATTTCAATAAGCATTATGCAGCGTAATGTCACAAAAGATTTGCGTCTTCATGACTACAAAATCCATCTAACTCAAAACTCAAGACTACATACCATACACAGCGAAGAGAGTTCATCAATTGATTCACTGAACAACAAGTGAACGGTGAGTTTTTCAACAAAATCATCTTCAGCGATGAGGCCCATTATCATGTTGATGGCTACGTAAACAACTAAAATTGCCGCATTTGGAGTGACGAAAATCCACATATGTTTTATGCGAAGGAAATGCATCCCAAACCTGTCACTGTTTGGTGTAGATTTTGGGCTTGAGGCATCATTGGACCATTTTTCATCGAAGACGCTGCCGGGAATATACAAACAGTCAATGGCGAACCGGTATCAGTGAATGATAACCCTGTTTTTTTGTGCCTCAAATGAATGGTATGGATCTCGAAGACATTTGATTCCAACAGGACAGTTCCATTTGCCACACATCATGTGAAACAATGGCATTATTGCACGAGACATTCCCTGGTCGTATAATCTCGTTTAGATCGAAATTACCATGACCACCCAACCCTTGAAGGAGGAGATTATACGCTGTACCACTGAAATCATTTATGCCAAACCGTTATCGAAAATTTCGTCAAAATAACGGAAATGTCGAACGCCAGCATTTATCAGATGTGTTGTTCCATACATAATTGTCACATGTCTACTTAATGCTTAAATCAAAATTTCGGTATTTTCCCAAAAAAAAAAACTGCACTTTATTTAAAATTTAAATTTTCCGCTCTTGTTGAGACACCCTTTATCTCTAACGAACACCTTTGTCAGCAAATGGATCAGGGACCGATAGCCACTACCATTTAATGAGGAATGTGGAGGTGGATTGGTCATTTTTTTTAAAGAGTAACTTTCACACCCCAGGAAAGTAGAAGAGCGGGTTGACAGAGAAATATTTTATTGTAGTTTCAAATACTTTAACCACACTTGCCGGAAAATATTTTATTCAAATGATTGCACGCTTCATACTTTTAAATCTGAAAACCATTCAGTTCTCCATGCGGAACTTATGACAAAACAATTTCATAACATTCGCATGAATTGTTTCGATTTCTCTTTGATTCCCCAGCTTATAAGTCTTTATTACTTTTTCTTTTTAACCATGTAGCATACGAACGCTTGGGTGCGCCTCAAAAGGAGATATCAATGCATTCCTTTACCTTAAAAAGGATTTATTCAGACAAATCGGTTGTAAAAATAAAAAAAATATTTTATGCATTCATTTGTTTGTTTAAATATTAAGATGTAAGTAAATTTGACTCACCGTGAGAAAAAACATATATTAATTGTGGACCGAAATGTGAGTTATAACAACAAAAACAACGGGATCAACAAATTAACTTCGATTTCTCCTTCTACTTCAACTACTCCTCTTCTTGTTTTTTTTTTTTTGTTTTGATTATTTAAGTAAACGTATTAAAGTTCCTCTACGTATATGTATATAACAAACAAATTTAACGATATTTCATTTAAAAATAACAAATAAAGCATCAAAAATTCCACTTAAAACTTATACACATTTAACTTGTTTTGATTTTAATGATTAAAAATTGGAATTAAAAAATAATATTCGTTGACATATTAATGAACTATTTTGCTTTAAAAATTTACTTTTTGTTTTTGTTTTGCTATTTTTATAGATCTAGATAGATTAACAAGAACACGTTCTTTTTATTTTATTTTTACTACTTTTACTTTTCTGTTGTTCGTTTATGTTTTAATGTGTGGCATTATATTTTATTTTATTATTTCTCTTTCTTTCTGTTTTTTTTTTTTTTTTTTTTTTTTTTTTTTTTTTTTTAATTTGTTTGGTTTATTTTACGCGATTTTCGATGAGTTATTGAAAGAAATATTTAATGTTCAGAAAAGAGAACATATTTGTTTATTTTTTTTGTTTTTGCTTTTTTTTTTTTTTTTGTCTAAAAGGTAGATTCGTTGTCACGATGTGTTCTTCGCCTGGTTAATAACAATCTCTTCAATGCATTCTTTTAAGAATCTGAAAGGAAAAGATGAAAAGATACTTTTAATATTAAATTTAATGTGTTGAGTGGGTTTCATTGATGACAAAAAAAAAAAGAAAAATTATATATAAGACGGCTGTCGCGAGGATTAACGGTATATTAAATGTAAATTATTGTAGCATATTAAGTGCAGCTGGTAAGTTCTTCACATGTCTTTGAACTGCCGAAATGCTTACACATATTGTTTATTAAACGATAATTTATGCAAAACTTCTAGAAATTGTAATGTATGGAATAAACATTAAGTTAATTTATTATTATATGATAGATGTTCGTAACAGGCGAACAACGACGATGCAGTGATGAGAAAAGCTGTCAAATCAAGTCACCTACATATATAGTATTCGACAGTGAGTCGAGTCAAGCTGCATGACAATCCCAATCCCTAAACTTGAACTGGCAATGGCAACGCAACGTCGACGGAAACCCTTATTGAAACTAAGGCGTGTTCTGATTTCAAATTGACTAGATCTTTTGCTCTGAGTTGACAACTGGCCAGTTATCCAGAACCAGAACATGCACATTGTCGTAAACTCGTTGTCGGATAAAAATAAATCAAAAATGATTGCATTTTGCCTCTTGTTTCAGTCAAACATTCTAGTCTGTAGTATATATAGGAAAGAAATTGCTGATAGAGCAGAAAGATACTATGGCACATGGTAATTGAGAGGGAAATAGATTCAAAGCAACTCTGCCCGAACTTTAATGGAAAGAAATAAAATCAAGATCAAAAGGAGCAAAGTGAAATGGTGTTGTGAGGTCGTCAATCATACACATAAACAAATAAAAATAAAAAATAAAACAAATAAAAATAATATATGTACATATATTCAGAGAGCGCCGCAATCCGAAAAAGTGACAAAACACCCGTTTGAGAAATGTATATGTTACGGATATAGATAGATAGCTTGTCACATCACTTTATTATTTAAGTCTGTTCCCGTACGTATAAATTCGAACAAAATTATACCAACTTTTAATGCGGCAATAGACATTTTGTAGCCTGAATTTTGTTTGTATTTTCCAGTCGCCCAAGGATCAATGAATGGATCGATGGGAATATAAATTTGTACCTGTTACCTCATTTTCAGGTCCTTATACATAATGCCCAGAGAGAAACCGGGTGAACTAATGAATATTTGTTGCAATGAAGTCGCGATAACATTAACGCGTAAGGCGTTCTGCATAAAGGGAAAACACGTACAACGTATTGTGGAATGTAAAGCTGTATCTACATCACCATTGCTTTGTTCGGTGTACCTCATTTTTCGTCCGGCAAACCCCACAAGCGGACCAGTAGGGATGTAGTAAAGTGGGAATGTTGTGATCCTTCTACTCCGGATCATAACTTCGCCGTAAGAAGAAGAAGAAGACCTCATTTTTCGTACGAGAAACAACGAAGATTTAAATGTAAAAACGACACTGTACTTGCACTTTCTTGATAATAATGAAAACAAATATATTAAGTACGTTGTAAATGCTGAAGGTTCATCAAACCACCGAACGAACACAACAACGAGGGTGTAAAACTAAATGAAGAACCGAAACCACATAGACTTTCTTGCTTCATAAGCGGAAGTGTATAGTATCACAAAAGAGCTGAGACGATTTTTTTATAATCTACTCTCAGGATAGGCGAATCTATAACGCTGGGTCGGTGTCCTGAGATGTCTATAGGTAAAGGCTCATTACTGGAACTGGGCTGACTACTGGTTTTAGTTTACTATATATCCTCGCCGATTTTGTTTTAAGTATTATTATTAATTTTTTTTTTTTTTTACTCGACAGACAAAGTGGGTCTGCATACGTTACGGTTACGTCATTGTGTGAGGTATCAGCATAGTTGTATTCACCAAAAGAAGAAAACGGGAAAAATTAAAAACACCCACACTTTTTGGTGAAACAATAGAATTCTCTAAGGAGGTCATATACCTTAGCCTAACACTTGATGAAAAACTTACTTGGTATTCTCACCTCACAAAATCCATAGACAAAGCAAGGATCTCATTATAGACCAGCAAATCTCTTTGGTAAAAATTGGTGCGTAAACCCCAAAATGATGCTGTGGATCTACACAGCGGTAGCAAGACCGATCAGCACCAGTATGGTGGCCAAAAATAAAACTGAGGTCTACACATAACATTGTGCAAGAACTTAAGAGTAATGAACTACTAGGAATATCAATCACAGACAAATGTTCACTAAGATTTAACTTCAGCTGCAACTCCAAGGTGGCATTCCCAATTTGAAATAACTTGAAACAGAACAAATCTGCATTTGCCAACGATTCTCATGTATGGTACACAGAATATGGAAAAATGTGACTCCGTATTTAAAGCCGAAATATCTGCTATAGAAGTATGCATCAGAAAAAATATAAACATATCTATAACCAACAAGAACATTTATATCTTATTAGATAGCAAGGCCGCTTTATTAGCAATTAAGGGTTACGAAATATCATCTAAACTAGTATGGAACTGCCCTCAACAAAAGAACGAAACAACTCCTACAGCTGACTAGGTGTCAGATTCGAATAGCCACAGGATCCCTCACAGGTCACTATCGAGTCAAATAACATCTCATGGCTATTAGAATAGAGCAAGATAACTTATGCAGAATGTGCAACGAAGACGAAGAATCAGCATAACGTATCTTATGTCACTGTGGCTGTCTAACCAGAACACGTTATCGTTAGGTTAGGTAAATGGGTGCCCTCGTTGACAAACGATTTGTCGACGGCTCACTTAGACCACTTGAAGTCCATTGCGCCCAATTTGTTTAAAACCTTGTGAAGCTAAAGTCATATCAACCGCTAGTTAAACCACCGAGATAAATGAATGAATCTCGGGAATTTAATAAGCTCTATATTTCACAGGTCCTCCAGTCCTGAGAAAAATTTGCTGCCCAGAGCTGTTTTTCTTTTAAGGGCTAGTGCAGGTTAGTCGCACAGTAGATGGCGAATAGATTCTATTTTTTCTTCGTCCCTACAGCTTCTACAGTAGACGTTGTATAGAATTCCTAGCCGCGCTGTATGGTTGCCTATCGAGCAGTGCCCAGTTAGGATACCGGTGGCTTCCGAATTCCCTTACGACTAAGCTTTATTAGACTAATAGTTCTCTTCTTAACGAAGGCTCTATTAGCCTTCTCCATGGATTCTACGTCTATTTCCCTGTAAAGTGTACTAAGCGGGGTACCAGGCTCGAGTAGGGCCTATTACAAATTCATTGCAGACCCGATTCTAGCCAGTTCATGTGCTTTTTTATTTCTAGAGACATCTCTATGACCTGGTTCCCAGTAGAGGGTCACCATGTTGATTGTTGATATCTCATTCAGTTTTATTTTATATATTTTTACGAACTTGGATCTTATCAAAGTTGATTGCAACGCCTTTACTGCTGCTTAACTATCAACATGCTTGCTTTATTGCTACCACTTCGGCTTGAAAAACGCTGCAGCCAGCCTTTAGTATAAAAGATCGATTTGTATTTCGAGACTCACAGTAGACACCTGCTCCTTTACCGACATCTGACTTGGATCCATCAGAACGTACCGAAGTTCGTCTTCGGTACGTACTCCACCCTCATTCCAATCTTCTCTGCTAGCAGTTCTGATAGAGAATCTCCTGTTGCATTCTAAGTGTGGGATGATGTAATCCGTTTCCGTCTGAAGCCTCAATACACACCATCTAGCTAGAATTGAGGCGTGGCCATAGGGATTCGCCGTCCAGAGGCCGGCTTTCCTTAATCTCAATGCAGTTTTTGCTGCCGAATTTTACCCAATAAAAGTCTAATGGAGGAAGATTTAGTATCGTTTCCAGAGCTACCGTTGGTGTTGGTCATCGATCCCGTCACCCCTAGCCAGCCTGCCCTTTGAACCTTCGTAACGTTCACAAGGTAGCATTTCTTCTCGAACGTTTTCCACCAGATAATCGAATCATAGGCCAAGATGGGCCTCACCACTGCTTCTTCTGGTTTAAATCCCCAGTTTTCCCAAAAGCCCTTTTGCATGCATATAGTGCTACGTATGCTTTTTTGATTCGTTCCTCAATGCTTTCTTTGCTATCAGATTCTCTCCATTTATACGAGGATATTTGAATGCGGGAATTAATCTTCTCCTAGTGAAAAACACTCAATCGGTTTTCGATGAGCTCACTCCCATTCTTCGCTCTTTGACCCAGTTATTCACTAATAGCAGTCGTTTAATTCGTTTAAATCGTTTAATTCGTTTAATCATCGGCATATGCTGTTACGTTGTAGCCATTTGTTTCTAGAAGTTTTGCAATCTCGTCGACTACCAGACCAGGCGATAGGACTCCACCCTGAGGGGTCCCACGGTTGACTCTCTTTCTGCTATTCACATCGCCTAGGGTCGAGTTGATTACGGGAATACCAAGCATTTGCTCAACCCATCTGCATATACCCGTACTTATCCCGGTTCTATACAGACTGGTTACTAACTACCTCAAGGCTCACATTATCAGAAGCCCTTTCAATCTGATTTATCTTACCCGACTTGGGTATAAAGATCACTCTAACTTCTCGCCAGGATTCCGGAACATAACCCATTTTAAGGCACCATTCGTAAATATACTAGAGCCATGGATTGATAAGACTCCCCTCATTCTTGTAATGTTATAGGATGTACGAGTATTTCGTCAATGCCGGGTGCTAACGTCATCGTTACTTGGATGAATTCTACCTTGCAGAACACATATCTGCGAGCTCACTCAAGAATATTGTCGAATTCATCACCAACTCTGACATCTCTTCAATTAGCTTCGAGATTAGAGGAAATCACAATAGCCCCTATAGTGGCCGCAGTAATAAGGTTACCAACCAACAATCTGCAAGGTATCACAATGGAAATACCTTTTAGGTTTAAATGTGTCACTGTGTTCCCTAGCGAGAGGTGCAAGGTGGAAGTCAGTAAGCAATATACCCACAGCGACCACCAGGCCATCTTGTTTGAAGTGCAGTCGAGGAGAGCGACCCACGAACGCCCTTTCAAACAAGACACAACGAATGGGGTAGAAAATAAACACACTGGACGAAGACATTTTTACCCTGATTTTTGGAGAGTCTACAATAAACACAGGAACAGCAAATGCTATGTCCGCTGATGTTACTAAACAAGTAACTAGGGCTTGCGACACATCCATGGTCCGGAAGACGTCAACAAATCACCGGCCACCAGTATACTGGTGGAACCAAGAGAAATCCTTGAGGTACCGCCTACATGACCTTCGCCCTCCTGCCCTTTCCTTATGCAAAAAATAGTATCGTATCGGGTCTATTTCCACCGCAAACAGCAACTGAGCATATAGAACCACCTCAGGAAATACAGGAGATCCTACATGTCACGCAAATGGAACTCCTGGATGTATACAGACGATTTGGCGATAGCCAATGGCATACCAAACAAGGGCCTTAAGCTTGCCATAAAAATAAACACAGAACCACTTTTAGAACTGTACAAACAGTGTCTAACAGAAAGGGTTTTTCCAGACAAATGGAAAAAGTAACGTGCTGCTGCCTAAAGGGAACAAACCACTAGATCCCTCGTCATACCGTCCCAAAAGCCTGTTAGACACAATGGGTAAAATAGTGGAGTGAATCATATGCTAACGACTGGAAGTGGCAATTGATGAAGCCGCGGGACTCTCAAACCAACAGTATGGATTTATAAAAGCTCGTTCTACAGTAGATCCTATAAGGAGGGTAACTACAACATTGGAAGAAGCTATTCAGGGCAAAAGATGGAGAGGAAGTACAAAAAGATATAGTGCCGTAATAACATTGGATGTCAAAAATGCGTTTAACTCTGCAAACTAGGGACTTATAGTATACTCCCTAGGTAAATAATGGTGCCATGGTTCTTAATTAAAATGATACTAAGCTATCTGACGGAGTTCCACAAGGTTCGGTACTAGGACCTATCCTATGGAACATTATGTATGATAGGGTTCTAAGGCTTGAAATTCGAAATGAGGCAAAAATCATAGGCTTTGCCGATGATATTTCAATAGTTGTGGTGGCGAAACACCTGGAAGAAATAGAGGACATTTATATGTATCCGAAAAGTGAGGCGGTGGATGGCAACAGTTGAGCTAGAACTCGCGGAACACAAAACAGAAGCTGTACTAGTAAGTAGTCGCATGAAAAGAGAAACAATCACCATCAGGGTAGGCGATCATAATATAACGTCAAAAGCGGTTATTAGATACCTAGGTGTGATGACCGACGTTAGGCTCGCTTACAAGGAACACGATGCTCGGGTGATTGCAGCCTTATCCAGAATAATGACGAACATTGGGGGACGCAGACAACAAAGGCGACTAGTTCTGTCAAGGGTGGTGGAGTCCATCATAATGTATGCAGCACCATTATGGGCCAAACCAGTGACAATTAGTCACTTAGAAAAAAGTGTTAAGCAAGAAGAATTAACTCCGTCAACCGAATGTGTGCACTGAGGGTGTGCTGTGCATTTCAGACGGTGACAGATGTGTCATCGCGGGAATGCCACCTATATGTGTCATCGCGGGAATGCCACCAGCAGATATCCTGACTGGTGAACTACAAAGGACCTACGATGACAAAATTCAGGACCCCTAAGCTTCAGTCAAAGATATCAAGACAGAGGAGTATGGGAGCATGGCAGGAGAGATGAAACCAGTCTTCGAAGGGAAGATGGACCTACACACTTATACCGAATATCCAAAAATGGATGGATCGGCATCATGGAGAAGTAGATTTCTACCTTAGCCAGCTCCTAACCGGACATGGCTGCTTTCGAGCGTATCTTTACCGGTTCGGGCACAATGAATCTCCCAGTCCAGAAAAGAGCACGCATTTTATCAGTGCCCACGTTTCTATATAGAGCGCAGAGAACTAGAGGAAAGAATGGGAGAACCACCAACTCCAGAGAATATTGTAAACCTCATAATAGTACCGAGCAACAATGTGGGATGCGGTGAAACAGGTTACAGCAATAATCATGAAGGAACTTCGGCGGTTGGAATGAGTCAGGAAAAGCAACAGTGAAAATGAAGCCCAGGCGGCATCTCTCATGGAGCAAAGAACGGCAAACGCTGAACCCATTTTTGATGCAGCAAACTGGGAAAGAAGAGAAGCTAACAAGCAAAAAATCAGGTTATTGACCCTGCCATAAGAGACTACCCAGCTCACTATGGCTAAATCTGGCGGGTGTCCTTTACGGACCCTTGCGAATGGCTCGAACATTTCCTTAGATGACTGTGCATACTAATTTGATCAAAAAGTTTCAGGGATTTATTCAGAAAATTGGAAATACAAGTTTATTCTTGATAATCGATATTGTCCCCTTCAAAGTACTCTCAATTAACTGAAACGCACTTATGCCAGCGCTTGATCCAATCCTCGAAACAATTTTTATAATCGAATTTTGGTTAAGCCATCAGAGCCGTCTTCGATTTTTCTATTATCTCCTCTCGGCTGCTAAAACGCGTTCCCCTGAGCGGTTTCTTCAGTCGATCGAACAGGAAGAAATCGCAGGGATACAAATCAGGCGAATTCAGTGGCTGTTGGATGGTATTCGTACGGTTCTTGGTCAAAAACTCACGAATACCGATGGCATTATGCGACGGTGCGTTATCGTGATGCAAAAGTCACAAGTTGTTTGCCCACAAATCCGGTCTTTTTTTTAGCTAATTGATTTACGCAAACGTCTCATAACGCTCAAATAATAAACCTTGTTGACTGTCTGATCTTGTGGCAAGAATTCATGACGCACAACACCGTTATAATCCATGAAAACCGTGAGCAAAGACTTCTTTTCGACTGAAAACGACGTGGTTTTTCGGTCTTGGCTCATTTGGTGTAGGCCATTCACTCATAAACCCCCGTCTTGGCTTCAGTAATTATGCGTTTAATGAAAGTTGGGTCGGATTCAGCCGCTAAAATCATGTCTTTCGCGATGTCAATGCGGTCCCTTTTTTGCATGAAATTCAGGTCTTTCGGCACCAGCTTTGCAGCGACTCGTCTGAAGCCCAAATCATTAACCAAATTTCTTGAACGGATCCATAAGCAATGTTCAAGTCCTCTGCCAGTTCTCTGGTGATCAATTTGCGGTTTTCGGCCAACATTTCTTTGACTTTATTTATGTTTTCGTCGGTTTTCGATGTCGACGGCCTACCACTGCGTTCATCATCCTCGACGGACTCACGACCATTTTTAAAGCGTTTGTGCCACGCATAAACGTTTGTTTTCGATAGAGTCTTCGCACCGTTGAATCCGTTTTTAACACAAAATTTGATGCAAACCCCATCATCCAATTTTTGAAATCGTAAAAAATCAAAAACACCCACGGAAGCAGATGTACTCTCGACAGCGTAGCTTTTACAAATGTCAAGCTACAACGCTAAAATTTGGAGGGAATGTTAATGACAAAAAAAACTCGAATCAGATGACTGAAAGCGCCACACGGTAGTCATTCTTGAAACTTTTTGATCAAGGTAGTATACTCTATCTCTTTATTTGTTTAATTTCTTCTGCACCGTGAAGATTTTCTCATCGGTAAACAGAATTTTACTTTACAGAACAGCAGCGTATTCCACCAAGAGTCGCTTTGATTTTTGGACCCAATATTTGTTCAAGTCACAGTCAGCATTTTTCCAGTATGGTGTTTGAATGACCCCAGCCTCGAGCATATCTTGATATGTGAATCATTGACGTTTGTGTTACATTCATCTTACGTAGCACTGTTTTCTGCTTTTAGGGACTTTTTTGTGCCTTAAAGGTTTTGATGATTTGTGGCGTTCTTACCGTGTGAGGAGGACTAGATCACAGGCGGCCTTTAATGTCTACACCGATAAGCAAACATTAGGCTAATACATAGCTGCTGCAGTGTCTTGAAAATCGAACCTTTGTTCACACAGCGCTTGAAGCGCTACGACAGAGATGTGATGCACTTGCTCAATTCATTCCACAGCGAAAGTGTAAGCAAATTTTAAATATTTTTATAAGGAAACAATTGTGACGTTAACTGCTACAAATGTTATGTCAATATTTGGGTACGCCTTACGGGCAGCAGAAATTAAGCAAAGTCCATCGTTCAGCTTGTCTGTGTATTAGCGGAGCACTACGAACGACACCTTCCGCAGCAATGGACAAAAAAAAAAATATTTGGCGCAACAGCTCTTTAAGTGCCAGGGCCTAGCTTATATTTTTCACACGAATGGAAGGGACGTACAGTTTAGTGCCGTATCCGAACGGCAATTTGTTTTGAGAAGCTTTTTCGTGACAACAATATTCTCGGATGTTTGTCAGACGTTCGCGAGAGGTAGGATCGTGAAAAAACTTTTTTTGGTGTTTTCTGGGATTCGAACTTGGAACCTCTTGCATAGTGATCCGACACACTAACCACTCCCGTCACGAAGCCCACCGCAGCAATGGACACTCTATTTCATTTAACACCCCTCGACATATTTGGTAGGCAAATGGCAGCTAGCTCTATTCGCTATTCGCCTTAAAGCTACTTTACAGTGGTCCAAGAAAGGCCACGCCTTCATCTTAAACAAATTTAACATCTTCCCTAAAGTCATTGACTACACCATACCCAAGTTAAATTTTTACAAAAACTTCCAAGTTACCGTCCCTTCCAGAGCATTCTGGGAAGAAGGTAACCACCTTTCGGAAGATAAGTCGTTAATTTTTATACCGACGGTTCAAAAACTAACGACTAAGTGGGTGGTGGTGTCTTCTCTGATAGGTTTAATCTAAACCTCTCTTTTCGTCTCCCAAACCACTGTAGCGTATTCCAGGCGGAGATAATGGCAATGAGGGAAGTCTTGTCTTGGCTAAAGAAAAACGTGATATCAACCTCATCTTTTCAGACAGCCAAGCAGCAATCAAATCCTTGGAATCATCCTTCATAAATTCATAGCTCTAGACTGCCGATTGTTCATTCAGGGACATTCCAAGAAATTGTAAGGCTGACGAATTTGCCAGACATGGAACAACAATACCCATCCTTCCAGGCAAAATTTCACTGGGTATACCGATCGCTACATGCAAACTTAAATTAAAGCTGGATGCTATCGAAAAGACAAATTCTAGATGAACAAGGGGTACAACTTGTCTAGCGACAAAACAGATCTGGCCCAAGCTGGATCTGAAACGTTCTAAGAATTTAATTACTCCCAATAGATTGCATATCAGCGCTGTAGTTGGTGTCATTACTGGACACTGTCTAATAGGCAAGCCTGCAATAAGGCTTGGCGTCTTCTCAAACGATTTCTGCAGAAGCTGCATGGACGAGGAAGCGGAAGAGACTATTTTTCACATTCTTTGCACCTGCCCAGCTCTCACCCAAAGATGGGAGCTCCACTTAGGAGCCTTCTGTTTCAACGACCTAAATGATCTGAAAAATATTGATGTTAGGGACCTTATACGCTTCATCAGAAGCTCCAAATGGTTCAACGAGTAGGCTAGAGACCGCGTCCCAAACCCCTGTGGCATCACAATGGACCTATTACTGGCCTAAGTGCGTTGGCTTCTTTTTTTTTTCGCTGACAGCCACCTCAACCCAACCTAACCTAGTTTTTGTTCTATCGACAATTGAATTCAAACGTAATAGTGTTATTGTCCTTTTTTGGCTGGAAAATCACAACCAGCTATTGTTCGTGAGCTGAAACATTTGAAATTGTACAAAATGTCTGCGTATCGCATTCCAACCAAACCGGCAGAATTGCAAAACGTTATGGAGGTTGTCCGAAAAAGTCAGCAACATCGTCAACAGTGATTCGGAGGGTGAAGGCCAGAATCGAACGAAATCCTCTACGTAGCGGAAGAAAAATGGGGTCTTAGCTAAACATAGCTATAGAACGAATGCAACACATTTTGGAAAATGAGCCCGGACTCAAGGCCTTAAAGTTCCAAAAACTGCACGATCTCACACCTGACCAAAAAAAAAAAGTAGAGTGGAAAGAGCAAAGGAGTTGATCCCCTTGCACGCAAGTGGCCAATTGCCAAACATCGTCTTCTCTGATGTAGCACCATTTCCAATTGAGCAACTTGTCAACAAGCTAATTTCGACCAAAGAATGACCACCAAGCACCATCGTTTTTGATGGTTTGGGCCACAGTGACTGCCGATGGTCGGTCTCCGCTCGTATTTTTGGATCGTGACGTTAAGATAAACGCGATGGTTTATAATGAAACTGTTTTGGAAGCTGTATTGAAGCAAACATTTCGGCCAAAGACCCTGGGCATTCCAACAGGACTCTGCACCTTCCCACAAAGCCCGAGCAAATCAAGAATGGCTGCGACAAAAAGTTCCGCACTTCATTTTCTCGACACAATGGCTATCGAATTCTCCCGATGCGAATCCATAAGACTTTTCTGTCTGGGGCATTTTGAAGGCCAAGGTTGGCACTAAAAAATTCCAACCAACGGACGCGCTCAAGTGAGCGCTTCGACGGGAATGGAAATGCATTCCACAGACACACTTGCGTGCAGCGTGCGATAAATTTATTGACCGTCTCAAGGAAATTGTTCGTGCCAAAGGTGGCCATATCGAAAATATTAATTTAATCCTTGAATTTGAATAAATTTCCAACAAATATTCACAGCTATGTATTTAAATTAGTAACAGTTCATGTCAGCCACCCTGTAATAGGCAAAGCATGCAACAAGGTTTGGCGTATTTTCAAATGATTTCTGCAGAAGCTGCGTGGAGGATGAGACAATTCTTCCCCTTCTTTGTAACTGCCCAGCTCTCTCCCAAAGAAAATAGACGTCAGGGACCTCCTACGCTTCATCAGAAGCTAGAAATGATTCAATGAGTAGGCCTAAGACCAATTCCCAAAGTGTGTTGACTTTTAGCTGACAGCCACCTCAACCTAACCTAACCTTGGGTGCAACAAATGTAGTAACATTAGTTTTATCCCTACTAAGTAGAATGCTATCGGTACTGAACATTCAATTTGATTTGTTTCTTTTTTAGTATTCGTAAGAAAATCCTATTTAGCCCCAAAAATTTGTTCTACTGATTATTTTTTTGGCTAGCCAATTCGAAAGCTTTGCCAGTTTCATTATTTTCCATTCACAAAACTTGAACTCATCCATTTAGAATGATGATTCAAATAAACATTGCTTATTTATAGCTCCAACAATGGATTTTTATTTCTGGGCACTATTTACATCGAAAACGAAAAAAAAAAAAAAAAAAAAAATGAGAAAAAAAAAACTATTTTTATCCATTTCCTGAAGCTCATAGTGGTAACCTTGAAGAAAAGGGAATTTTACCTTCGACGTGAAACCGGTAAGTGAAATGAACACGCATACACTCCCATGGAGCCCAGCTTTACTTCATTAATCGATTTTTTGTTTGGTAAAAATTATTTAAAATCACCTACTAGGGAGGCAAACAGAAAAAAAAAAAAAAATGAATGAAACCAACGTCGATTGTCGGCAACTCCCAGTCCAAATTGGACACACGGAAAAGCAGTAATAAATAAAAATTAAAAGAAAGGAAAACATGCACTGTACAACCCGAAAGGAATGCACGACGAGCGCAACGCTAACTTTTTAAGGTGTGTGTCATCATCATCATCATGGCATTTCAAATTGTATACAATGCACATACCTGCAGTGACAGTGTGACTGAGACCAGACGAAAAGCCGCTCGAAGGACACAAATTATGTAGCAGGAGGTGGATGTAGGTGCGGAACCATCATATAAAAAAAAAATACACTGAACAACTCTCACTCACCTTAGATTATTTCTTTTTAACATTTCTCTCGATTTGTTGTGGCGGCTGCTGCTTCTTCGGTGATTTTCCCTTGGAAATTAAATCGAAAACATAAAATGCGGACGGGTAGGTTGCAAACATAAATAAATTATTCATTTTGATTCTTCTTCGCTGGGAGTAATCAACAACATTGCACTTTCGTTGGTGGACGACAAACTGCTGCCCATCATCATTGAACAAACGATTCCATTCAATGATCTGCTGCTAGTAAATGCCATAATAACTTTGTTACATTTTCCAATATTATAATGCTTTCGACAGTTGGCAGATCGCGCTGGTGATTTCCCAAAACAAGCCACAGGGAATGAGAGTGATGATTTTGGTTGGGTTGGTGGTGCTTGTTGTGGTGATGATGGAAGAAGGCAGCAGTAACAGCAGCAGCAGCAGCACCAGCAGCCGTGTAAAAGTCACTCAAATCATTTCACTTTGGTGGGGGCAGCTGATTCTTTTCCATTTGAATTTGTAAATAATTAATATAGTTAAGTTTTCAATTAAGAAATAAAAAGACAATTGCACGGTTCACGGTTATTGTGGGTTCTTTTTTGTACATTGCATTTCACGTTCACGCACGCAGGTATAATTCTTGTTGTTTGTATTAGTTTGGACGTTTTATTGAGATATGCATTCGGTATTTTTTTGGGATGCGAATTGTTTGTGGTTTCGAATTCAATTTTGATGTTTTTCTAATGCAATGAATTGTGGAAAATCGAAATATGTTCACGGAAAAAAGCACACAAACGCGACACCTTAAAAATTGTTCTTTTTCGTTTTTTCGTTTTTGAGTGTGTTGCACTTTGAGGTTATGTCAGTTTTTTTTTTCTGTGGAATTTTATTACAGCGAAGTTGGCTGTGATTTGATATGGGTGGAGGTAAATTTTGTAGTTTTTGCTCAAAATGGTTTTTGAAGGTTGGTGTGCATTGTTGTTTATGTTAAAATCTATTTAAACTACGGGAGTTTTTAAGTCAATATTTATTTTTTGTAATTTTTATATCTATTTGTGTTTATAGTTAAACATATTAACAGCAAATGAAAACTTTTTTAACCATGATTGAGCAAATTTGAAATAAACTTTTAATACGAGAAAATAGATGGCACTAACCATTCAGTCTAATACAACAACCTCATTGGAAAAGTGGTTGAACAATAGGGTAAGTCTAGTTGGTCTAATTACACTGGCAAGAAAACCATCTACACTCTGCTGTAGGGCAGCGGTCACAGAATCACGGTATGCAATATGGAATTATTTTTACTCTGTTGCTGTTATCAAAAAATGAAGTATCCAAACATCTTAAGGCTCCTTCAAACAGAGAGCGTTTTTAACGCCGCGGCGGTTAGATTATTTTTACGTGGCGTCCTTTACGCCGCGGTTAAGAACGTCAAACAGAGAGCGGTCAAAAATAATTAAGATTTTAATTTCAATAAAATGTCAAGCAGCTCGAATGAAGAATTATTATTATTTGCCGTGCTACGTTCTCGAAAAAGAAAAAGAATTTGGGTTCACGACATAAATAAAAAGAGAAATGAAGTCGGAGAATACCACCGATCTCATCTCCCAGATCTCAGCTTTTAAAATTATGTTTTTGTAATTTTCAGCACCCATGTCGTACAAACATGGATATTTTCTAAAAAAATCGATTAATTGTTCCATTTTTATGACACAAAACTTCAAAACACTTTTAATACGCCGCGCGTCAACACCGAATGATGAAATTAATCTGTAATTTCACAACACCGCGTTTCACCGTCGCGTTCCAACGCCGCTTTGAATTTAACGTAACGTTCAAAATGTGCTGTGTGTGACAGGGGCTATGTGTTGTAGTATAATACAACGCGACGTTAAAACGCTCTCTGTTTGACGGAGCCTTTAGACGCTTTAAATGAGGATCCGTTATTAAAAATCGGAAAGCGAAAATGTCGTCAATTTGCTTTAACTTTTAAGAGCGTGTTTGTATGCTTTTTATAGTATACTTACTGGCGCTACAGTCCGGGATGGAAATGGGCCTCAACAAAGAAGCGTCTCCAGCCAGCTCGATCTTTAGCTAGCTGCCTTCAGTTTCGCTAAGTTGGTTGAGGTCCCCTTCCACTTGCTTGCGCCACCTGAGTCGCGGTCTTATTCTACTGCGCCGTCCCTCGGGAATGGATTCGAAGATTTTTCGGGCCGGAGAAGTGGTGTCCATGCGCTCTACATGATCCAGCCATCTCAGTCGTTAGACCTTCACTCTCTTGGCTAAGTCGATGTTGCGGTACATTCCATGCAGTTCGTCATTGTATCTCCTCCTCCACTCACCATCTATGCAGACAAGACCAAAAAACACCCGAAGAATTTTCATCTCAAAACAGCCAAGAGCAACCTCACCTAGAGTAGGACTGGGATGATTACTTACTTACTTACTCAATAGGCCTGCGACCCTTGGAGGGTCAGAGCCTGAACTACTGCCTTCCATCCTTCAGGTCCCCGGGCTCGCTGCTTCCAATTGGCAAGACCGAGATTTCTTGCGTCCGCGATCTCTTGGTCCTTAAACCGGAGGTTCGGTCTCCGTTGTCTACTCGAACCAGTGGGTTGGGATTCGAAGACTCTCTTAGCTGGAGCGTTGTCGTCCATTTGCTCGATGTGGTCGAGCCAGTGAAGTCGGCCGATTTTTTCCTTCCGGACTACATCCACATCCTTGTACAGCTCATATAGTTCGCGGTTATGTCTTCTCCTCCATTCGCCATCCTCACAGACAGGACAGAATATCCGGCATAGGATTTTTCTTTCGAAGAAGCCCTAGATCTTGTCTGCCGTCCTGCTTATCGTCCAGCTTTCGGCTCCGTAAAGCACGACTGGCAAGATCAATGTTTTGAAGAGCATGATTTTGGTCCTTCGGGTTAGAGCTTAGACGCTAGCTGTTTAGACAGGCCGAAGTAGCAACGGTTGCTTAGGGTTATCCTGCGTCGAATTTCTACCAGGGTGCCATTTGTGGAGTTAACTTTTGCCCCGAGGTAGGTAAACTCATTTATTACCTCAAAATTGTGGCTGTCGATGATGACATTTTGTGCAATGCGGTATGCGACGGAGTTGTTTCTCGTCGAAAGCATGTAATTCGTTTTACTCTCATTGATTTCAAGACCAAATCGTCTAGCTTCTTCTTCAATCGCCGTAAATGCTTCAATAACGGCACGTTGGGAGCCCGCGATAATATCTATATCGTCAGCATACCCCAACAGCTGCACGGATTTGAAAAATATAGTGTCTTCCTGCCCGCCCCCTATACGGTCTAACACGAGATTGAAGAAGTCACATAACAGCGCGTCTCGTTGCCGAAATCCAGTGCGTGTTTGGAAAAATTCGGAGGTTCTACTTCCAAATTGCATGGTGCATCACGTGTTTTCGAGCCTGGTGCGACACAACCGGATCAGTTTTTTCGGGATCCCGAAATCGGCCATCGCATTGTATAGGTCGATACGATGAATGCTGCTATCAGGGCCGGTCCGAGCCAAGTGAGCGCCCTGTGCATTCTTCAGTTTTGGCAGCATAAGTTCTTTTCACATTACCCAAGAGTTTTAATGCGTTTTATTTTATTGAGGTAGGCCTAATCCTCGGTAACAAACATGCATATATAATATATGAAATGTAATTAATATTAATATAATTATATATACATATTTGTTAAAATAAAAGCAAAATAAGAAAAATAAAAATATAAAATATTGTAATATGCTGGCTACGGCTCGAGTAGATAAAACGATATTCTGTGAAATTTATTTCTTTATTTTCTAGTCTATAGAACAATTCAAGTTCACACTATACTATTCTTTGCAAATTCTTTTCTTACAAGGTCTCTTTCCTCTCAAATCACTTTATCTCCTTTCAATTACTTAATTCACAAATCCAAACTAATTACTTTTTCTTGTTTACTCTCAACTTTCAATTTATCACCAAATTACAACTTCGCCCATTATCACTTTTCCAATCTCTTCGCCACGGTTCTAAACCAACTGTCTTTTTTTGATCGCCATCTGTCCTTATATAGCAGAAGTTTCTGATAGCCAGAAACTTCTAGCAAATTCTTCGACCACTGGAACAAGAGAAATAATTCTTGCAGTTATAATTCCCTTTTATCCCTAATATTATTCGTCTCTTTCGTTGACATGAGCTGTGGAGACTTCGTCCCCGACACGAACCTCGAATGAAAGGACAGTTCGAACCAAAATTCTGCCAGAATGAAGTCACTTCGGAATTTGTTGCGTCATATTTTTAGGGGGCGTAGTTATTATTATGCTACACTGCCCCCCTCTTAGACATGTTCGTCCCGAACAAGTGCATCCTCATTTCGGCCATTGTATCGACTCAGTCGGTCCACATGAACCACTTTCATTTTGGCCCTCGGTCCTCGCTGGATGCGGTAGACAACATCGTTGATGCGGGTTACTATTCTGTAGGGACCTTCCCAGTTCCGCTGTAATTTAGGTGATTTCCCCTTTTGGCGATGGGGATTATACAGCCACACCAGATCTCCTTCCTGGAATCCTGACGTTGTTGCCTTGGCATCATACCTGGTCTTCATGCGGTCGCTCGTCATCTTAATCTGGCTTCTGGTCCTTTGGTGTATGTCCCTAAGCCTTTCCCTAAGGTCCGCCACGTACTCTTCTTCATTTCTGGGCTCATTGGTAGGAGATCCAAATTTCACCTCACTGGGTAAACGAGCTATTCCACCAAATAAGATTTCGAACGGCGTATGTCGAGTAGTGCTATGCACGGCACTTCTATAGGCCATCAAAAACAAGGGAATCTGCCGGTCCCAATCCCGTTGGTAGTCACCTACGACCTTCGAGAGATGTTCGTCCAAAGTCCTATTGAAACGCTCCACCATACCGTCCGACTGTGGATGAAGCGGGGTTGTCCTTGTCTTTTTGATTCCGAGTAGTTGACACATCTCTTGGAAGATTCTTGACTCGAAGTTCCTCCCTTGGTCAGAATGCAATTCCAAGGGCACACCGAATCTGCTAACCCAATTGTAGACGATCTGCTCCGCCACGGTTCTGGCTTCCTGGTTAGGGATCGGAAACGCTTCCGGCCACTTACTGAAGTAGTCCATCACTACGAGTATATACCGATTACCATTGTCGGTTTCCGGAAAGGGCCCTGGCGATGTCAATGGCGATTCGTTCGAAAGGTGCTCCCACGTTGTATTGGTGCATCTTACCTCGAGTTTTGGTTCTCGGACCCTTACTAGCTGCACACATGTCGCATTCTCTGCACCAGTCTTCGATATCTTCCTTCGCTTTTAACCAATAAAAACGTTCTCGTACCTTTTCTAGCGTCCTTATTCACTCCCAAGTGGCCTCCGGACGCCCCGCCATGCATTTCCTGTAACACCTCCTTGACCCTCGTCCGCGGTACTACAAGCTGCATTACAAACGACTTTCCGTCGGAGGATTCCCATTTTCTTCTCAGAACACCTTCTTGGACATGGAGGGAGTCCCACTGCGCAAAATATGCCTTTAAGGTCGGCTTCTGTGAGAGATGTCCTGATGATCCGGTTTCTCCATGTTCTCCTTCCAGGCCAGAATCGGCTCGATATCCGGGTCTTCCTTCTGAGCGTTCCGGATCTCATCTACGCTCCAGCCGGCGATGGGTTCGGCTCTCATTCTTTGGATGGAAACCAGCTCCCGTTCTTCCTGACGCGCACAATGTTTACAATCCGTTCTGCATGGTCTCCCGGGGACAGTGCATCCGCATTAGAGTGGAGTTTTCCTTTACGATGCTGTATTTCGTAGTCGTAGATTTGCAGCCTTTCGATCCATCTTGCGACCTGACCCTCAGGACTCTTGAACTGTAATAGCCATTTTAAGGCTGCATGGTCTGTGCGAAGAACGAACTTCCTCCCGTAGAGGTATTTGTGAAAATGCTTCGTAGCCAAGATCAAAGCTAGAAGTTCCCGCCTTGTCACGCAGTAGTTCCTTTCTGGCTTAGAGAGCACCTTGCTGAAGTACGCAACCACCTTCTCTTGGCCGTCATGCACCTGGGAGAGTACGGCTCCTACCCCGACATTACTAGCATCTGCATCCACAACGAACGTTTCCCCGGGAGTGGGGTAAGCCAGTATCGGGGCATCGCATAGCCGTTGTTTAAGTGCCTTGAAGCTCTTCTCGCACTCAATTGACCACTTTGAATTGTTTCCCCTTTTCCGTCAACTGGTGCAGGGTCTTTGCGATCCCGGCAAAATCCTTCACGAACCGTCTGTAGTAGGTGGCTAGGCCCAGGAAGCTCCTTAGTTGTGTTTGTCTTTGGGGACTGGCCAGTTTTTCACCGCTTCGACCTTCTCCGGATCGGTTCTCACTCCTTTCGCTGAAATTACGTGTCCCCAGGTACTTGACTTCCGCTCTAAACAGGGCGCACTTCTTGGGGTTGAGCTTCAGGTGGGCACTTCGAAGCCTTTGAAACACATCCCTTAGATTGTCTCGGTGTTGCGCAAACGTTTTTCCTACGACGATGACATCATCCAAGTATACCAAACAGGTTTTCCATGTTAACCCTTGCAGGACACATTCCATCAATCGCTCGAAGTCGCCGGAGCATTGCACAGCCCGAATGGCATTACCGTGAATTGCCATAGCCATTTCCTGCGGTGAAGGCGGTTTTCTCCCGGTCTTCTGATGGATCTGTACCTGCCAGTAGCCACTCTTCAAGTCGAGAGTGGAAAACCATCGGGCTCCTGATAGTGTGTCTAGCGTGTCGTCAATCCGTGGCAGAGGGTAGCTGTCTTCTTGGTGACGTAATTGAGCTGCCGATAGTCCACGCAGAACCGCGTGCTGCCATCTTTCTTCTTAACCAGTACAACCGGTGATGCCACGGACTTTTGGAACTTTCAATCAGACCTTCTTTCTCCATTGCCGACACCATTTCTGCAACTTCTGTCTGCTTTGCCAATGGAAGGCGCCTAGCAGGCTGACGAATTGGTCTAGTATCACCAGTGTCTATTCGATGTTTTACCAGGTGTGTTCGGCCGTATTCTCCGTCCTGTGAGGCAAATACATCAGCGTACTCATTGATAAGATTCTCTGCCATAGTTCGCTGCTCCTGATTCAGCTCACTGGACTGGAGAATCGTCTCTCTCGTTTCCGCTGTCCAAGGTGATGGGAGAGGTTTTGGAGCATCACGTTCAGATATTGTTGCGACGGCGGTAATCGGCGTGCATTTTCCAGTCACATCCCCTCGCCTTAGTTTGACAGTGTGTGGTCTTGCGTTCAAAACCCTCACTGGAACCATGGTGTTCTTTGGTTCGACTAACGTCTTTCCACGATGTAGTCTTGAGAATTCTTCTCTGGGTCTGGTTCTACTATGTAGAATCGGTGGCTCCCAAGATCACCTTCCAGCTTCGTCCAAATGATTGTCTCTGAAGACGGCGGCAAAACTTCGTCTTTGCTGATGACTGTCCTGAGAGTTACGGCATTCTCATTTCCGTACACCATCGGAATCTCCACATTTCGATACCTCAGTACTTGCATCCCGATGTCCAAGATTACTTCATTTGCTTTCATGAAGTCTATTCCGATGATGCACTCGTCGCATATATCTGCCACCAGAAACGCATGGGAGAACGTCAGTCCCGCCAGGGTAATCGTAAGACGAACTTCTCCAAACACTTTCGCCATTTCCCCTGTTGCAGTCTTCAGGCAGTAGCTGTTGGTGTTGTGCAGCCAGGAGCTTTTGACGATATCTCTTCTTACAATGGAGGCAGTGGCACCTGTGTCGATGGTGGCTACGCACTTCTTCTCGTTGATTAGTGCCTCCACTGTCAGGCTCTTGTTACCCCGTTTACTTTGCGAAACTTGAATGGTGTCCTGGGGGCCTCGATTCCAGTAACCAACTTACTTCTGCCCAGCGAAGTTGGTCCTTACGCATCTCCCGACTGCTGGTTTTGGGAAGTCTGACCGACAGGGTGCTTCCTCTCTGCTTCTCCTACTTCCGCAATGTGGACAATTTCCTCGTCTAGGTGCACTTCTGCACTGCCGTTGTAGGTGTCCGGTTTGGTTGCAATTCCAGCAACGGATTTGACTTCCGCGAGCTTTGACGGCTGTTCTCTGGCATGAGCATTCCATGACGGACATTTCCCTGACACGGTGTATTCCCTGGTATGCTTGGTCCGCAGCCTTCATTGACAAAGCGAATGCCAATGCCTCGGGGAGTGTTCGCTTTTCAGCCATCCTTACAGCCATTTGCAGTTGTCTGTCCTCTATGGCCTGAATAAAAGCTTCCACCGCCATTTCGTTGATAAGCTCCTCACCGGCTTTAGGGTATGAAAGATGGGCTAGTCGCTCTATATCCGCTTCCAACTGTTGGAGCGTTTCCCCCCTTTTCTGGACTCGACTACGCAGCTGAACCCTGTACACCTGCTGCATGTGTTCATCCCCAAACCGCATCTCGATAGCCTGAACCAGAGAGTCGTAGTTCTGCTGTTTATCTTCCGGGATGGTCTGCAAGAGCTCCGCAGCTGGACCCCTCAGTGCAAGTGTGAGTGCAATGGACTTCTCTTCATCGTCCCAGCTATTGGTCATTGCGGCCGCTTCGAATTGCCTTTTATAAATTGGCCATGATGTTTGACCATCGAAGATAGGAGGCTGCATCTCCTTTCTTCTCAGACCGTCAGTGGAATATTCCCGTGCTTTCTGTCTCTTCACGTTGCTGAGCTCCTTAGCAAGATTTTCGACTTGCTTTCCTACTATCTCGAATTTCGTATCCACTTTTTCAAACTGAGTCTCTATCTTCCCGAACTGAGTTTCATGTTTCTCAAAATTTTCATCGAATCTAGTTTCGACTTTTTCGAGTTGCGTCTCGACCTTCTCGATTTTCTCTTCGATCACTTCGAATTTGGATTCCAAGTTCTTGTTTTGCTCATCAAGTTTACTTTCCAGAGCATCTAGAGAATTCTTTTGTTCGTCCATTGCTTTCTTTTGTTCGTCCAGCTTAAGTTCTAGAGAATTCCTTTGGTCGCCCATTGCTTTCTTTTGTTCGTCCATCGCTTTCTTTTGTTCATCCAGCTTAAGTTCTAGAGAATTCTTTTGGTCATCGAGCTTATGACTTTGATCTTCTATTGCTTTCTTTTGTTCGTCCATGACTAACTTAAGTTGCAGGAGCAGACTTGTTATACCCGGGTCGGCTACTGTACTTGCTGGTTCCTCTTCCACGTCAAACTCTATGTCATGCGGATTTTCACCTTCCTGCGTTACTGCTTCTTCCAGACGAATCAGTAGGGCATCTTTTCCCCCAGTTGTGTCGAGATTCCGCTTACTGAGTTCTGCCTTTAGTTGAGTTATAGTTAGTTTTCCCAATTTGCGACCCATTTTGCGCAACTAATTAACTCAACACAGAAATCGTTTTTTTTTTTATTTTTTTTTTGTGCAATTTCACACCACGGAAATAGTTATTCACAGAATAAGTTTTATCCCAGCTTCTGACACCAATGTAACATGCGAGCTAAGGCTCGAGTAGATAAAACAATTATTCTGTGAAATTTATTTCTTTATTTTCTAGTCTATAGAACAATTCAAGTTCACACTATACTATTCTTCGCAAATTCTTTTCTTACAAGGTCTCTTTCCTCTCAAATCATTTTATCTCCTTTCAATTACTTAATTCACAAATCCAAACTAATTACTTTTTCTTGTTCACTCTCAACTTTCAATTTATCACCAAATTACAACTTCGCCCATTATCACTTTTCCAATCTCTTCGCCACGGTTCTAAACCAACTATGTCTTTTTTTTGACCGCCATCTGTCCTTATATAGCAGAAGTTTCTGATAGCCAGAAACTTCTAGCAAATTCTTCGACCACTGGAATAAGAGAAATAATTCTAAGATGACAATCATTTCTTCCAGTTATAATTCTCTTTATCCGTGGCGTTGTCAGCTATTGCGAACCTCGAATGAAAGTACAGTTTGGAATGGGCTGTAGGAGCGTAGTTATTATTCTACATTATTGTTGCATACTTTTAGACGATGTTACAATATGTACAAATAAAAATCATTACTTCAAGGAACTTAAGTTAACTTTTTTTAAGGTGAAAAAAGTAAAAACCGATGTTAAACTTAAGAGTTATAATAATTTTAAATAAAATAAGAAAATTTAAATGCAACGAAGACATCTGCAGAGAGGAAACGTTCAATTTAGGAAACTAACTTTTCTGGCCTTAGCTTTAGCAAATTCTGTTATAAGCTCATCATAGTCTAAAGACTTATATAACTCCATTTCCATTGACATTATAGACAAACCTGCCAATCTTTCTTAAGTCATGGTTGTCCTAAGGTAATTTTTTATTATCGTGAATTTAGAAAAACCACGTTCTCCTGAAAGTACTGTGATTAAACTAAATGTAAAATTTAACACTTCTAAACATGGGCTTTCTGGTTTTACAAACGGGGATAATACTGTTAACTCTTGATACAATTCTGCCCCATCTAAATCTTTAAAACCTCCAAAAGTTAAAACGCTTTGCAAATTAAGGCATGAGGAACGTCAATTGTTATTGTAGCATCATAATAACTACGCGCCTATGTCTATGCAGCAAATTCCGAAGTGACTTTCCATTCTGGCAGAATTTTGGTTCAAACTGTCCTTCATTCGAGGTTCGTGTCGGGGACGAAGTCTCCACAGCTCATGTCAACGAAAGAGACGAATAATATTAGGGATAAAAGGGAATTATAACTGCAAGAATTATTTCTCTTGTTCCAGTGGTCGAAGAATTTGCTAGAAGTTTCTGGCTATCAGAAACTTCTGCTATATAAGGACAGATGGCGATCAAAAAAAGACAGTTGGTTTAGAACCGTGGCGAAGAGATTGGAAAAGTGATAATGGGCGAAGTTGTAATTTGGTGATAAATTGAAAGTTGAGAGTAAACAAGAAAAAGTAATTAGTTTGGATTTGTGAATTAAGTAATTGAAAGGAGATAAAGTGATTTGAGAGGAAAGAGACCTTGTAAGAAAAGAATTTGCAAAGAATAGTATAGTGTGAACTTGAATTGTTCTATAGACTAGAAAATAAAGAAATAAATTTCACAGAATATCGTTTTATCTACTCGAGCCGTAGCCAGCATATTACATTGGTGTCAGAAGTGGGATAAAACTTATTCTGTGAATAACTATTTCCGTGGTGTGAAATTGCACAAAAAAAAAAAAAAAAAAAAAAAAAACGATTTCTGTGTTGAGTTAATTAGTTGCGCAAAATGGGTCGCAAATTGGGAAAACTAACTATAACTCAACTAAAGGCAGAACTCAGTAAGCGGAACCTCGACACAACTGGGGGAAAAGATGCCCTGCTGATTCGTCTGGAAGAAGCAGTAACGCAGGAAGGTGAAAATCCGCACGACGTAGAGTTTGACGTGGAAGAGGAACCAGCAAGTACAGCAGCCGACCCGGGTATAACAAGTCTGCTCCTGCAACTTAAGTTAGTCATGGACGAACAAAAGAAAGCAATAGAAGACCAAAGGAATTCTATAGAACTTAAGCTGGACGAACAAAAGAAGGCACTTAAACAACGGCTATGCGATGCCCCGATACTGGCTTACCCCACTCCCGGGGAAACGTTCGTTGTGGATGCAGATGCTAGTAATGTCGGGGTAGGAGCCGTACTCTCCCAGGTGCATGACGGCCAAGAGAAGGTGGTTGCGTACTTCAGCAAGGTGCTCTCTAAGCCAGAAAGGAACTACTGCGTGACAAGGCGGGAACTTCTAGCTTTGATCTTGGCTACGAAGCATTTTCACAAATACCTCTACGGGAGGAAGTTCGTTCTTCGCACAGACCATGCAGCCTTAAAATGGCTATTACAGTTCAAGAGTCCTGAGGGTCAGGTCGCAAGATGGATCGAAAGGCTGCAAATCTACGACTACGAAATACAGCATCGTAAAGGAAAACTCCACTCTAATGCGGATGCACTGTCCCGGAGACCATGCAGAACGGATTGTAAACATTGTGCGCGTCAGGAAGAACGGGAGCTGGTTTCCATCCAAAGAATGAGAGCCGAACCTATCGCCGGCTGGAGCGTAGATGAGATCCGGAACGCTCAGAAGGAAGACCCGGATATCGAGCCGATTCTGGCCTGGAAGGAGAACATGGAGAAACCGGATCATCAGGACATCTCTCACAGAAGCCCGACCTTAAAGGCATATTTTGCGCAGTGGGACTCCCTCCATGTCCAAGAAGGTGTTCTGAGAAGAAAATGGGAATCCTCCGACGGAAAGTCGTTTGTAATGCAGCTTGTCGTACCGCGGACGAGGGTCAAGGAGGTGTTACAGGAAATGCATGGCGGGGCGACCGGAGGCCACTTGGGAGTGAATAAGACGCTAGAAAAGGTACGAGAACGTTTTTATTGGTTAAAAGCGAAGGAAGATATCGAAGACTGGTGCAGAAAATGCGACGTGTGTGCAGCTAGCAAGGGTCCGAGAATCAAAACTCGAGGTAAGATGCACCAATACAACGTGGGAGCACCTTTCGAACGAATCGCCATTGACATCGCAGGGCCCTTTCCGGAAACCGACAATGGTAATCGGTATATACTCGTAGTGATGGACTACTTCAGTAAGTGGCCGGAAGCGTTTCCGATCCCTAACCAGGAAAGCAGAACCGTGGCGGAGCAGATCGTCTACAATTGGGTTAGCAGATTCGGTGTGCCCTTGGAATTGCATTCTGACCAAGGGCGGAACTTCGAGTCAAGAATCTTCCAAGAGATGTGTCAACTACTCGGAATCAAAAAGACAAGGACAACCCCGCTTCATCCACAGTCGGACGGTATGGTGGAGCGTTTCAATAGGACTTTGGACGAACATCTCTCGAAGGTCGTAGGTGACTACCAACGGGATTGGGACCGGCAGATTCCCTTGTTTTTGATGGCCTATAGAAGTGCCGTGCATAGCACTACTCGACATACGCCGTTCGAAATCTTATTTGGTGGAATAGCTCGTTTACCCAGTGAGGTGAAATTTGGATCTCCTACCAATGAGCCCAGAAATGAAGAAGAGTACGTGGCGGACCTTAGGGAAAGGCTTAGGGACATACACCAAAGGACCAGAAGCCAGATTAAGATGACGAGCGACCGCATGAAGACCAGGTATGATGCCAAGGCAACAACGTCAGGATTCCAGGAAGGAGATCTGGTGTGGCTGTATAATCCCCATCGCCAAAAGGGGAAATCACCTAAGTTACAGCGGAACTGGGAAGGTCCCTACAGAATAGTAACCCGCATCAACGATGTTGTCTACCGCATCCAGCGAGGACCAAGGGCCAAAATGAAAGTGGTTCATGTGGACCGACTGAGTCGATACAATGGCCGAAATGAGGATGCACTTGTTCGGGACGAACACGTCTAAGAGGGGGGCAGTGTAGCATCATAATAACTACGCGCCTATGTCTATGCAGCAAATTCCGAAGTGACTTTCCATTCTGGCAGAATTTTGGTTCAAACTGTCCTTCATTCGAGGTTCGTGTCGGGGACGAAGTCTCCACAGCTCATGTCAACGAAAGAGACGAATAATATTAGGGATAAAAGGGAATTATAACTGCAAGAATTATTTCTCTTGTTCCAGTGGTCGAAGAATTTGCTAGAAGTTTCTGGCTATCAGAAACTTCTGCTATATAAGGACAGATGGCGATCAAAAAAAGACAGTTGGTTTAGAACCGTGGCGAAGAGATTGGAAAAGTGATAATGGGCGAAGTTGTAATTTGGTGATAAATTGAAAGTTGAGAGTAAACAAGAAAAAGTAATTAGTTTGGATTTGTGAATTAAGTAATTGAAAGGAGATAAAGTGATTTGAGAGGAAAGAGACCTTGTAAGAAAAGAATTTGCAAAGAATAGTATAGTGTGAACTTGAATTGTTCTATAGACTAGAAAATAAAGAAATAAATTTCACAGAATATCGTTTTATCTACTCGAGCCGTAGCCAGCATATTACATTATTTTTCAAACCTTTCTGTAATTGATTGAATCGCTTGATCTAGTATTTTGAAATAAAACTCTACCTTAAATCTTTGTTTCGGTTCTAAAATAGTTTCGGAACATTCATTAGCATAAAGTCTTTTTCGCCGACGAGATCGTAAGGAAAATGTTTCTGGAAATTTAGATGGTATTTCAAGACTACTAGCAATAAGCTCAGTTAAGTATGTTTAGTATTTTCTAAAACCTGACAAATTAACGGACGGACTTTGCAAATATTTACTGGTTATGTTTATTTTTTCTAGTATATCAAACCAAATCAATAAGCAACATATAAATGTTAAATCGAAAGTTTTATTTCCCAGCGATTAAGCAATGTTTTTTGCTTCATATATATCTCCTAAGTTTGTTTTTAAGGGTTTTAATGCATCTAGCCTGCTTTCCCATCTTGTTTCTGAAAGAGGTTTCAAAGTAAGGTTTGGCACATTTTTTTATAAATGTCCCACCGCGTTGTAGAACTTGAAACAAAGTTATATAAGCATTGAACTTAACAGCATCTAATGAGCACCGAGCTGAATCATTGAATCTTGGTTCAAGGATTCGAATTCTATTCTGAACATCAGCTTCTTTTCCCTTCATATTTGAACCATTATCTTAACTTTGACCTCGAATTCGAGTTTGTGTAAAATTAACTTTGTAAGTCCCTCTCCGGTCTTGTCTTCTCCTTTCAAAAACCCTAAGAAATGCTCTTGAACCTGAAATGTGTTTTGTTTTCTATGCACAAACCTAACGGCAATAGTAACTTGTTCTATACGCCTTTTGTCGGTTGTTAAGTCGACAATAAGGGAAAAGTATTTGGCCTCTTTTAGCATTGACACAATTTTATTGGTCACAGTTGTGGAAAAGATACTTATTATTTCATTCTGTATATTTTTGCTCAAATATTTATTTTGGGTTTCTTGATTCGTTATTCTCCTCAAGTGCTCTCCTAGAACCGTTATTTGTTCATTTTTCTCTTCTTGCTTGTTTGTGAGCGTGAGAACGAGTCGAAACTATACCTACCTTATCCATTCTCTTTTCAAACAATATGTCAAATGAGTAAATCTCATACGTGCAGAAATAAAATCTGCACGTTTTCACTCAAATGATTCCTTAGGAATTGAGGATTGAGTTTATTATTTTGAGATTTTTTCCTATTGACATTTTTGAGTGTTTGTGCAAGAAATTACCCTGCACAGTCTAGGTGGGATTTTTTTTTTTTTGGCTTTATTCGAATTAGTTTCTTGTGTCGTGTTTGAGTGGTATTTTGTGTGAACAGATGAAATTATGTAATTTGTATTATTAAAAAATAATTGCGTTCAGACAGCTTTTAGAAATGCATAGGTAGCTGATTGGACGAACTAAAATTTAAAGAATGGCAGTATATCGATGAATTTTATTATTTTTTTTATTTAGGCTTCACAATGCGCCCAAAGCGCTTGGCGCCCTGTGCATTTGTACATCCTGCACATATGGTGGGTCCGGCTCTGGCTGTTATAAGTGGCTTTGAAGTCGATGAAGAGATGATGGGTATCGACTTGGAACTCGTTGGTCTTTTCCAGGATATCCCGAAGTGTGGAAATTTGGTCAGTTATCGATTTACCTTGCCGGAAGCCACACTGATATCGGCCAATTTGTGTGGTGCAAAATGGCTTTAGACGTTCACATAGTACACTGGATAGGATCTTGTAAGCGACATTAAGCAAGTATATGCCTCAGCAGTTATTACAAGACATAGGATCGCCTTGTTTGTGGATGGGGCAGATAGGGCTGATATTCCAGTCGTAGGGCATGCTTTCGTCCTCCTATACTTTGCAGATGATTTGGTGCATGCTCATTACTTCAAACATCGCACCCTGCTTTGAAGAGCTCTGATGGCAAGCCGCCCGAGCCCGCGACTTTATTATTCTTCAGCCTTCTCAAAACTGTGCCGACTTCTTCTAAACTAGGTGGAAGGTCTATTTCATCGACTGAAGCTTAAACACATCCACAATTCCTTGCGGGTCGGTGACAAGATTTCCCGCACAATTTCGAAGAGCCTGAATGCCCGGTCTGTAGCCAGCAGCAAGGTTCGTAGCTTTTTCAAAAAAGCTACATGTCTGATTTCTGGACTCTTCGATATCCTTGAACTGGGAGACTGCGAAGGCTCTTTTTTTACGCAGCAGTTTTTTTTCCTCCCTTCTCCTGGCTCTGTACTCGTCCCGCGCTGCATGGTTTTTCTTTAGAGCGCCTTCTGATATACCTCGTCGGTTGCCTTTTTCTTCTGCATGCACACAGGATTGGGATGATAAGTATTTTATAAAGGGTCACTTTAGTTGTTCGAGAGAGGGCTTTGGTAATCAATTGCCTTCTTAGCCCAAAGAAGCAATGGTTGGCAAGAGTTATTCTTCCTTTGATCTATGCGCTCGTGTCGTTGGAATTTATAGCGGAGCCTAGGGAAACAAAGTCCCTAACTACCTCAAAGTTATATCTGTCTACGGTGACGTTCTGCCCGAGACGTCGATGTTGGTTATCTTTTCTTGTTGACAGCACATACTTGGTCTTGTCCTCATTGACCGTTAAACCCATCTTCGCCGTTTCCTCCTCAATACTTACGAAAACGCCACTGACATCACGCTGCGTTCTTCCTTATCGTCGGCGTATGCGAGTAATTGGAGACTTTTGAAAGATTATGCCTCTGGTGGTGGCTTGTGAGTTTCGCACAATTCTTTCAAATATGATGTTAAAGAATAAATCAATCGATGGGTATCGATTTGATGTTCCTGGGTGAATATTTGGTCCGATGGCGGACTTTTCTGGCCTAAAGCCACACTGAAATGGACCGATCAGGTTGTTGAAAAACGGCTTCAGGCATTCTCACAATACGACCATAATTTACAGAGGAGTTGGTGCAAGCTCCTTACCAAGTATTCGCCGGCCTCTTTGAACAGTTCTGCAGCTAGACCGTCAGCTCCAGCAGCATTGTTGGACTTAAGTTTAGATATCGCTATCTTCACTTCGTCCAGATCGGGTGGACGGAATTGTTGATCTACATCATCCTGGTTGAATGGTTCATTCTGCCTGTTACACAGTCTGCAGAAATTGTTCTTCCATATCCTCAGCATCGACAGCGTTTCTACTACGATGTTCCCTTGATCGTCCTCGCAGGCTCCAGTTCAGGCCTTGTAGCCTTGACAAATTCTTGTTACCCTTTGGTAAAACTTCCGAACCTTATTCCTGCAGTAACATCTCTCTATTTCCCCGATAACGCGCTTCTCACGCTCCTTCTTTTTGACTTCTGAGAAGCCGGTGTTCGTCTCTCCTCTTCTGCTCTTAGAGCTCGCGAGCAGCTCTAGTCCTTCTATGCAGCACCGCTTTGTATGCCTCTTGTTTAGCTGTATGTGCTTGCCCGCACTCATCGTCAAATCAGAGGTTTCGTTGTGGTGGCAGAGTGAAACCAAGCACACCAGAGGCGGCATCTCTGATGGCTTTTTGGCAATGTTGCCACTGGATTTGGCGATCTCTTGCGACTGTAGCTGTCCGACGTTATTTCCTTGTCTTTGCGGTGTTCGGGATATATGCAACCGTACTTTGTCTACAACAAGGTGGTGGTCTCAGTCAATGTTGGCCCCTCGGAAAGTTCGGACATCCATAATACTGCAGGAGTGTCTTGCGTCGATTGCAATGTGGTCAATCTGGTTGTCAGTTGATTGATCAGGAGATTTCCAAGTTGTGAATATCGAGATGCGGGAACCGCGTACTAGCTACAACAACATTTCGCCCACAGCAAAGTAGGTCCGCCTGAATCGGAGGTGGTGTCGTGTAGGCTGTACTTTCTGATTGTACCAAAGATGCCCTCTCTTCCTAGCTTTACGTTAAAATCGCCTAGGACAATTTTAATGCTACAGCTTTTTTTTTTTAAAAAAAAAAAAGGAAATTTCCAAATCCCGGAGCACTCAGGCTCCATTTTGCTGTGTCCATTGTACTACCAGGCAGAAACTCCTTTTTGGTGTAGTGGTTGGAGAAACTTAGATTTTATTCGTTTCTCTTATATGTTCGGGTGGCTGTGATTGCTGTTCCCCGTCCGGGCTCGAACCTGCACAGTTCGGGTCACAAGCGAACACACTAGCTACTACACCGTGGCCACCTTATGCTATAGCTGTTACTGCTCGTATGTTTTGTCCAAGAGCGCACTTCTTGGCGGTGATATCTGCTTTGCAGCAGTTTAGGGCCTCCGCTAATTGTTCGGCTGCACGTGGTCTATTAAGGGACCTAATATTCTACGCACAGATCCGAAGTTCGTTGTCCTTCTTCCGTTTGCATGGTTTGTCATGTTATACCGATCTCAGTAACCCACTTTGGGGGTGTGAGCGTGGCAGCGCTACTACTTTCTACCAAACTACAAACCAGGTTAGTAACAAGCCAAGAATTTATTTCTATGTCCTGATTTTAGCTCTGCCGATTTAAAGGTAGTTAAGTTTTAGTTTGCAAATAATAAGATTGATTTGCACTGGCTGAGAAGGTACCCCAGTTAACAGCAAAAACATTAGCTAACAATGACAATCTACTCATACTTCTGGGCTGTGACACGAATGGGAGGCATTCATTATGGGCAGTTCAGAAATAAATGAACGCGGTGAGTCCGCATGCGATTTCTTAGTGAAATCCAGTTTATCTGTGTGTTTCAGGGATAACACTCCAACATTCGTTTTTCCGAGGTCGGACAATTTTAGAGGATGGGAGGAAGTTTTAGACATTAAGAAAATTGGCGAGTATCCAACCGTATGTCCTTCTCTGACCATAGATGGATACTCTATAATGTGAGCTGAGAGGTCGAGACTCCAAAGCCTTTTAGAAACTCCAAGAGAATTGATTGGAAAAAATCTCTGTTTTTTCTCGAATATTTAATTTAAATTTGTATTCTCACCTCTGCCATAGTTTCAATTAAATTTAACACAGCAGCACTATTATTCTGTATATTTTTCCTAGGGTAATTTCCGAGCCAAAATCGTTACAGAATTTTACGATGGTCTCGTAAATAATTTTTCATATAAAATTTGGCAGATCATTTATGCGATGTTAAATTTATACGGTTTACGCAGTTTACGAGGATTTTACGAGTTTAAGTAAATACCCATAATGATATAATTGAGATATGTTGAAGACATGCTACATATGAGACCTGGTACCAAATCAAATCTGGTATTCCAAATCATTTTGGTCTTTTATAAATCAAAAAAGGTGATCCAAAGGATTGCCGAAGCAAATGTTTTATAAAAATGCAGTGTCTAATGACGTTAAAAATTCTGTTGAACTATTTGCGCAGTTTTTTGAATCAGTCTTTTCTCCCTCTGTAATTCCTATTTTGCCTGAATCTTTAGCAACTTAGTTCTGGAGGTTCAAGACATTGAATCTGTTATCTGTTGCCTCAAACCGAATCCTAAGCCTGGTGCTGACGGTATTCCTGCAATTGTTTTAAAAAATTGTTGCAGCTGTATCTGCAAACCTTTACTTGAGATATTCAATCTATTGCTAGCGTCGGATTTACTCCTAGATGATTGGAAGATCTCCTTTTTGGTGCCTATCTTTAAATCTGGCTCTAAAAATGACGTCGAAAACTATAGAGGTATTTGCAAACTTTTCGCTATACCAAAGGTTTTTGAATGCGTTGTAAAAAGTAAAATAGATTTTCACATTAAAGTGCATATATCAGAGTTCCAACATGGTTTTGTTTCAGGTCGTTCAACAACATCTAATCTAGTCCATTTTACATAAATAAGCTAGAAAGTTTTGGATTTCATTCAGTAATGTTGAAGTGGATTCCATCATTTTTAATTGGTAGGTTTCAGAAGGTCTGTCTTGATAACAATTATTCACGATTAATCTCTTGCACTTCTGGGGTTCCACAAGGAAGCCATCTAGGGCCCCTCCTTTTCATTATATTTATTGATGATATTGTTCAACATTTCAAATTTTGTCACTGCTTAATGTACGCTGATGATCTTAAAATATTTTTAAAAATTAAAGGCTTAGATGATTGCATAAAAATCCAAATGGACCTTAACAATCTATCGACTTGGTTTGTTAATAATGGTTTCAAGTTAAATGTTGGAAAATGCTTTGCTATCTCTTTCACAAGATCTCATACGCAACATTTGTTTAATTATTGCATTGAACGCATGCCCTTAATAAGAGTTAAACAAATAAAAGATCTCGGTGTATTCATTGATACAAAACTAACCTTTGTTTCTCATATCGAATACATAGTTGCGAAGGCTAATTCACTAGCTGGGTTTATTAAAAGAAACTCGAAAGATATCTCTGTTCCTCATACTTTTTTATCGCTCTTTATTGCCAGTCAGGTTAGTTCTGGAATACGCTGATGTTGTTTGGAATCCAAACTATTTGACCTATTCAGACCGTATTGAAAAAGTGCAGAGGCGCTTTACAAAATATATCTTTTTTAAAATGCGTTGGAACCATCTTATAAAGCTAGGTGTCTACTTTTAGGTTTAATATCACTTAGTGCAAGAAGGCGTGCACATGACATCATGTTTGTGAGAGACGTCCTGTGTTCCCGTATTAATAGTCCTTTACATTTATCTATGTTCCCAATTTATGCTCCGGAGAGGGTATTAAGGGATCGTCATATCTTTTACCTAATGGGGCATAGAACAAACTATGGTCGAAATGGGCCAATCTCTAGATCTCTGAATTCATTTAATGAAATTAGTAGACATATTGACTTTCATATTTCGAGAGAGCGATTCAAAGACATTTTATTCAGTTTGCTTTCAAACTAAATTAGTATTGTTTAAATTTGTATTTTCATTATACTTACTATGCATTTTATATTAAATTAATTTTACTTAAATTAAATTTCTTAAATTTAATTATATATTCGTAATCTGTAAGATAGGCTTGTTGATGAAATAAATAAATAAATAAATAATAAAAATAATTGTGTTTTGACCTTACAACCCTAAGGTCTCTAAAGAGTAAATAGAATTTGGTATTCCCAAGTTATGTAAAGTAGTGCGCATTTTTATATATATCAAAACGATTTTTCTTTGGAAAAACTGAATTTAAAAAAAAAGAATTTTGAAATGCATAATTTTGGAGCATACACAAATGTGACCCCAACCCAATTTTTTGTATACATGGTATTTAAAAATAAGTTTCTTACTATATGTAGTGATATTGCTCTAATCATTTATCCACTCTTACCGTTATGGAGTTATAAAAGTTTTTGTGTTATTTGTCTAGAAACATATTGATTTGGCTGTATCTTCAGAAAATCTGTACTAATTTATACCAAAAATTGTCCAGTGCTTAAAATCGGGGAACAATGTGGAAGTATTGGAAGTATACACATTTTAAAAATTCTATTGGATTATACTCCGAAACTTTTTTTGTCAATATCTCAAAATTTATTTCATAAATAGATGGACTTTAAAAAAAAATGTATGTACTCGAATACAAAAATTTCTATGTCGTTCACATCAGTATAAAGACGCTGTTTTGTTCATATCCTTAAAACCAGGGACATTTAAATATATTCAGGGTCACCAAGAAGCTTTCCTATCTGAGCTTTACAACTTTGATCAGAAGTGATTTTCTCCTATATCTAACCATTTCGAGCAAAACGAGATAAAGTATGTATTTAAAAAAAAAAAGTCATGTGTGTAAATATCATGCTCAATGACTCGAAATTTCCGAGGTAGGTAGCATACAAACTTTATAAGATGCCCCCTAATTGGATGTGAAAGAATAAATTTAAGAAGTAAAGTAAAATGAATTATGTGTTTCGGTGTTGCCCAATTGTAATTATGAAAGATTTAGAAATGGAAATTGAGCCGCGGAACTCCTCGGATACATAATATATAAACAAATAAACAAGTACGTTTCCTTGGAAATTGGAAAATGTTTCTAACTGCCCGCACTGTAATTTCTATATTTGTATAAACAACATTTTACTGCAAGATCGGTTATGTTCTATGCATCACAAGTCTGGGGTTACATGCGACACGAACTAGTTGAGCAGCTTCTACGCTTCTTTCTTAAACGAATGCTGCGCCTGCCGATGACCACGCCAAACTACATGCTGTTCATAGAGACGGGCCCCCACCGTTGTATCTAACAACGCTTAGGATACACCTCGACTACATGGTAAAGGTCCTAAATATGGAATACACTCGCCTACCAAAAATTGTAGCAAAGCAAGCAATCATCAAAGAAGCAGCCTGTTTTGAAAAGTGGAAGGAGCTAGCGGATAGAGCAAAGTGTCCCCTTAATATAAGTGTAAGCAACGTAGAAAATATGAAAGTTGAGCTTTTATATGTTTTCGCACCACCGAAAAAGAATGTGCCTTTGAACTAGTGTTTTCGTGCTCCGAAAATAAGCTCCGATATTTTATATGTATTTTGTATGAGTATCTTGCACTGCGATGTTGTGGTCTATTGTGCACCCTACTAATTGGAGAGGTTTGTTCGCTAATGAAAGTTCCCCTCGCATTACAAGACTTTCGAAATCATATTTTAGGGTTCTGTACTCTGACTTAGTTTTGGCAAGAATAGTCCATCCTTATCCACCCTAAGACTGCCACCTTGTGGTCTATTTTGCACCCCACTAATTGGAGAGGTTTGTTCCCTAATTAAAGTTTCCCTCGCATTACAAGTCTTTTCGAAATCATATTTGAGAGTCATGTAGTCTGACTTAGTCTTGATAAGAATAACTCTGTTTCTAGTCCAGTTTGTCTTATCCAGTTTCTCTTAGGAATCTGAGAATGAGTAAAGATATTTGATACTTGCCCAAATATTTCAGTCTTTTTTGGATCAGTACCCCACAAGATTCCAGAATATGTTCCGGAATCTCACTGGATTTATTATTGAATCTGCAAACGCTTTTTCTGCTGTACCTAGTTTCCTTACATGTTATTTAATTTTGCAGTGCACTGTTAAAAAGCCTGATAAAAAGATTATTCTAATTTAGGCTGATGCATACTTTGAATCGTTTGTATTTAGTTCCCTAAGACTTTGTATTTAGTTCCCTAAGAGTTTCTTACCATACCTTCAACTTTAAAAGTTTTTCAGGTTCTAGTCCTGCTTTTCTTCTCGAATCTTCGAAATTCCTCTCTAAAAGTCAAACCATTTTTAGTACATTTAAAGGCACACAATTGACATCTTTACTATACCAAATGAACAGAGCTTAATTTATCTGTCGATGTTTCTGCCAAGAAATTACCAATTCGCTGATTTTTCGGCGAATACTTCTTGCGAACCGTCAAATTTTATTCACATTCCACAGATGTGGAACGCAATCCACATTCGTGAGAGTTTAACCTCACAATTCTTTTGTTTTGTTCTTGGTGGTAACAAAGTCAAGTGAAATTCGCAGATTTCTACGACTAGAAAAAAGTTGCTGTGAATCAAATGTCAAAATTTGAGAATATTCACTCGTTCGAATTCGCAGGTCGCTGAGCTGTGAATGAACCTTTAGAGTGTATTTCCATACTGCGCAGAATGGTTCAGGTCTGGCAGCCCTATTGCTTTGAAGCTTTGTTATCCAGAATAGGATTTCTTTGTTATCTCTGCCCATATTGTTGAGTTTGTGCAGGCATTCCCGCTCACAACTGTTGTAATCTCTGTACGTTTTGCCAAGACTGATTTGAACGTAATTCTTGTTGGCAAATATTTCGGCCTTAAAGGTGCTGGTACACTTGCCCATTGGTACAGAGTGCGTCGTTCTTGGCTTAGTGACAAAAACAAACCAGCCATAAATAATCGTTAGGTAAGACTCCAAGTTCTTTACTGCAAACCTAGCTTTTGCTGCTTTTTTAATAATAACTATTAAACCATGTATGTATCCAATTGAAATAATACTGTTCTGATAAACCACACAGCATAATGTCCCGCCCCTTCCTATTTGTAGAAGAAGTAAAATATTCGACTTTTCTCCTTTGTTTAGACCCCAAGTGCTACCTCTATACCAATTTTCACGATTCCACATCGTTTAGATATACCCCATACGATTTAATAACTTTAGAACATACTGATACATCCAACCTCAAACATTTTTTTGGAAATGACATTTAAAACTTGGTTTTACTCATTTTAACCTTTGTCTATACCCTAATCATTACCTCTCTACCAATTTCCAAGGTTCTATGTCGACTAGAAGTATCCCACATATTTTGAAAGTTTCTATTATACTGTCACTCACCAGCATCGTCCATTTATTAGAAACCGTATTGAAAAGTCCAACTTTCTAATTTTGTTTTCTTTTTCTACACAGTAAGTACTACCTCTGTACTCAATTTCAGGATTCTATGTTCACGGAAAGTAGGCTACAGGTTTTGATACTTTCTATTACACTCTCACCCCCTTGCCTTTCCCATTTTTTGGAAACTATGTTTAAATATCCAACTTTCTCAACTTTTTCTTTTGCCTACATACCAGCATACTATGTTCACGGAAAGTCAATCAGTCTCAAAATAAGCGTTTTTTGCAGTCTTGTATCTCGGCAACCGCTTAAGCTAGAAACATCAACTTTGCTCATCTCAACATGGTGTACAATTTTTGTGTTTCTATTATTATTAGGAGGCGAGTTAGACGGAGAGTGAAAATGCTCTAAGTTGTTTCGTGTAAATAAGGTGGTAGTGCACAAGTTGCTGGAGAACTTGATTCATTCAAACATGTCCCCTTTTCCTATTGTTCTGCTTAAGTTGCCAAGGAAACAATACCATCGCTTAAATCACGGGAATATAGTATATTAACCCAATTGCATTGATTTTCAATCCAAAAAAAACTCAAATCCTGTAAATTAGTCTCGGTTTTATTATAAAGATCGCCAAATGAATTTTCCATAATAATTATTATTTACACTGTATATTAAAATATCTTTATTTATTTTCAAATATTACATCAAATTAAATACTACATAATATTACATCACTTTAAGGTGCAACTTCACTTGAAACCGCAACTGCCGGATCTAGGCCAAAATTCATCTTTATAACATCACAGAAAACTGTCAGAAATACTATAGCTATTACTATATGATTCACCACGTATGCAATTTTCCGTTGGAATTCAGATTTATGCAGGCTTACTACGGATTGAATTGTAAGCAGGATACCAGCCGCCACCTGTGTACAATAAAACACAGTTTTATATTTTGCTATAAAACTTTATTTTATTTTATAATATTTTATTTTGAATATGACTAAAAATCAGTGCACATACATACATACTACATAAAATGATGCATCTAATATAAAGGCCCTTCTTAAAACATTAAACTATACTATATATATAGGTATTATACAATAATATCATTGAGCTCTACGGCTCCTTTTCTTCTCGATCGATAAGTCTTAAGGGTTGCGATGAATACTCCATTCCAAAACCAGATATTATCACATTAACTACAGATATTATAAAGATTGTAACTAATATAATATCATTTAATATAATTGCGGCCGTTTGATCGTTTTTCCTGTTGATGTTCAAACTTCCAATAACGACAAAGAAAATTCCCACCAGAAGCTAGAAACGAATGGAAGGAGGTTTAATAATGATATCATACAAAAGTCATAATAAGTGGGTTTGTGTTCACAAACAAATAATTAAAATAAAATTCACATTATTTTTAGTCCGATTGGGAAAGCCTACGACTGTATATATGTAGCATGCAGTTGTACATGTGATAACAATATTTCAAAATTGGGCTCTAACTGGTATAGGAACCAAACTAGGTAAGAAAGAATGTCTTCTCAGAAATGCAATGATCATGCACTCATGATACTTTCGATAGCCTGCCAGTACAGCTTTTCAAATCTGAATCCTACGTTATATGAAAACTACCACGAATCATAGAGAATCCTTATAAATGTACTTTGTGAAAATCTTGAACATTTTGCGGTACACTAATTTTCATGTACCAGTGTGGTACATGCCTGTCTGTCAGATTACAAAATGGAATGAACTATAGCACTTCCAAGTCGAACTTCAACTACCAACACCGGCTTGGGGAGTGAAATTCCCCTCCTATACAATCTGCTGTTCTTGAACTGAAACGCTCTGTACCTATACACAACTAGCTGACGAAACCTACTAAAACTATTCACTATTTGTAACATTAGCTATAAATGCGACGCGCTTGTTTGGTGGTTCAAACGCAATAGGAAAATGCAGACTCTCAGAAATTGTTAGTGCTCTTGGATCTTATTATTGCTTACGGGTACGATCAGTAAGTAACACTCTTGGATGAATCACATAATATTTAGAGGTCGAAATTACCGTACTACATTACATTAAATAAGCTCCTGTAAAGGCAGTGCTTTTTCCAAGATGCAGTCCACTGGCGAAACTATCACCAGTTTTGAATGAAAATGGGGTCATAAAACTGTAAAACTCCAATTATTCTTCCGAAGCTCCACCACATTACCCATTTGATAGTCGACGGTTATCATCGAAAACCATCATTGTAATCATGAAACTGTGCTGAATGCGGTCGAACGAAAATACTACATGGCTAACTTAAGAACTTTGCTGAAAACGGTTTATCAACGGTACCAGCTATTCAAAATCATTCATTCGTTCATTCGTAAAATGGTGAATCTGCCTATTACAAGGATTAGTACATTCAGGCGTTCCTTCTCTTTTGTAGGGCTTGATTACTTCGGTTCTATTCTAGTTACTGTTGGAAGGCGAAATAAGATGAGATGGGATGCCATATTTATTTGTCTCACTGTGCGAGCGGTGCATGTCGAGCTGGCCCACACTTTATCTACGGATTCTTTCATATTATGTTTGAGAAACTACATATCGCGACATGGTACCCCACTGTGACAGTGGTTCGGAGAAAGAACTAAGGGAAGTGCTGGCAAAAGTGGATTTGCGACATTTAGCTAATGAGTTTACATCGACTGAGACAGTATAGAGATTTAACCCACCATCTGCCCCGCATATGGGTGGGGCCTGGGAATGTCTTGTGCGATTAGTTAAAACCCTTTTATACCACATCTTTACATCCAGCAAAGGCGGCATGGAAACTCTGCGAAATGCGCTTCTGAAAGTAGAGAACACAAGCAACTCTAGACTATTCGTACCTCTTGAATCAACCGATGATGAAGCACTAGCTCTTAATAATTTTCTTTCTCAGGTCATCAGACAATCCGACGAATTGCCTGCACATGACAAGATGATGCCGATCGGGAAAGGATGTCTCCAGCATCAGTGTGTCAAGATTTTATTAATATTTGCCACAGAATGCAAAGTAATATTTGGTCTCATATATGTATAACATCATTACCGAATGACAGCATACAATTTAGTTCTTTGACAGTACTTTTTTCTGGCCCCTAGAAAATATGTGGGGTAAGCCCAGTGCATACTTCGAATGCAATGCTGCAAAATTCTGTGCGGCAGCATCCACGAACACTAAACACATTAGCGCGAAACCAATGCGCACCAGGGCATCCTAGTGCGCTCATCAAACAAACCTCATACTCGTATAAGTACGGATACGTATAGAGAAACGGGATATAAAGGGTGACCCGATAGCAATAATATTCAGTAAGGTTTGCCATTTCATCATGCATCATTTGACAAAAAAGTACTGTCAAAGAACTAAATTGTATGCTGTCATTCGGTAATGATGTTATACATATATGAGAAAATTATTAAAAAATATTATCGAAATTCCGGCTCAGTTGTAAATACGCAACGTGAGTTTCGTCGTGAGGTCGGTCGTCATCATGCGCTGGCAATTCGTCGCACCGTGGAAAAGTTTGAGCATGAGTACACTCTTTTGGAACTTAAGCCACCAACCAGACAGAGATCGGTGCGAAGTGAAGAAAATATAGCCGCCATGTCAATTCGGCGCTGATCAGCTGAATTGGGCATCGCCAGAGAGTAAACCAGGCTTATTTTGTGGTTGGATTTGGGTCTACATCCGAATAAGAATGTACTGACGCAAGGAATGAAGCCAGACGGCCATAGTCAACGCCGTGAGTTCGCTAATTGGGCGCTGGAAATGTTGGCCGGAGTTCCGGATTTTGGGCAAAAAATCATTTTCTCAGACAAAGCCGATTTTTGGCTCAGCGGCTATGTAAACAAGCAAAATTGCCATTATTGGAGCGAACACAATCCACAAGTGTTCGACCAAGCATCAATGCATCCACAAAGGCATTGATGCGGCATCATCGGACCTTATTTCTTTCGAAATGAGCAGGAGACACCGTTACCGTTAATGATCCTTTCTGTGGCTAGAGCTCAACAACATCGATATATCTGTGCTGTGGTTTCAATACGATGGCGCTACATGCTATACAAGCGGCACATCGCTCGAAGTGGTTAAGAAGAAATTTGGCGACTGGGTCATCTCACGGTGAACGATTATCAATTGGCCGCCGCGATCATGCGACTTGACACCCATCGATTATTTTCTCTGGGGCTACGTCAACTCCTTAGTCTACGCTAACAAGCTAACTACTTTGAATGAGCTTGAGGCCAACATTCGAGACGCTATTGCCGGAATAACGCCGCACATATTGGACCGAGTCATCAAAAATTGGACCGACCGCTTGAAACACTGCCAGCGAAGTCGCGGCGGCCATTTAAATGATGTGCTTTTCCATATATAATGGGATGAATGTAGCTTCAAAATAGAGCCAGAATCAATTTAATATTTTACACCGTTGCTGTTTTATTTAAAATTTCTTTTCCTATCGTTCTTATCTGGTCAACCTATACTTCTATGCTAGACCTATTTACTTTCGCGAACACTGGGCAAGTATGGGTTTCCTGAAAATTTTCGATCTCTAGATTTGGATCGAACTTGACATTACTGTAATAGAGAAACTCAAAAAATTATGCCTCTTAATTATGCCTCTCTGCCTGTCTGTAATCTTGAAACTTCATATCTGAGGTACTAATGGCCGATTTTGAAAAAATTGATGGTTACAGTTTCCTTGTAAGTTATACATAAATTAACTATCTTTTTTTTTCTTTCACAGTGTAAAGGGTAATTAAAAAATCTGAACATTTTTTTATGTATAATAAAACTCATACCTACTTTAAAAGTTACGAAACAAACATAAATGAACCATCACCAATCCTAAACTAAATAAACAAAGTGAAAAATTGCTGTGAGACTTGTGATATTTCACTTTTATTTATTATGCATGCAAAGTATACGTTTTACATAAAAATATTTAGGCATCTTTAGATTGTTTGATTATCTATCATACTGCTAAACATTTCTTCGCAAAAAAAATTATGTTAAATAAAAAAAAAAATATGAAAGTTAAAATCGAGTTTATCCCGAAACTAAAAGGATGCTGTTTTCTAAAATTGTGCGGTAGATTATAAGTAGAATTGACTGATTGAAAATAACCATTAAAACTGGTATAACTCCATAATGGTGAAAGTCAGACCCTTACTTATAACATACTTTTCAAAGTACGGACACTTTTTAAGAGACACCCTGTATAATTCAAAAGCGAATGGTCAAAAACTAAAATAATAAATTAAAACAACAACAGAAACCTTTTTTTGGGCTGTTTTTTAATATATCATTTTGAATTTTGAAAAATATTTAAAAACTCACAAGTGCCAGCAAATTAATGCGTGCTTTTGCTACATCTATAGAAAGAGAGAGAAAATTAGTGGAAAAATAATATATTTTCAGAAAGAAAATATCGCGTTAACAATGATATCGCGAAATTAAAATTTCTCTCACACAATCATTCGGCATGGCAAGCCTGCCCTCAACTCGAAAGAACTACTGTCATAGTTGTACTATTGTTTACATTTTTTTAAATAAAAAGTTTAAAAAATGTTATTATGGATCTATTTGCGTTTAAATGAGTTCATAAAGTTTAAAAATAAAAAGACATAACCTTGCATTCAAAACTCTGTTTATTTAGATCACTTTTTTTAAAAAATACAATCTGGACATTAATACTAAACAAAATTCTAGAATGTTTTCTAAACATTTAAAAAATCTCCCTGTGGGGGTGGTAATCGTGAATCAAAAGCAGATATAAATAAATTTATCATTGCGGTGAGAAATGCAAAAGCAGTTCGGACATGATTAAGAAGGTTAGCTGATGCATGAGATTCGGGCTTATGTAGACGACAGTCACGTAAAAGGCTCAATGACAAACTGAGAACACCAGATATTATCTATTTTATGAACAATAAACAATTACATAAATGAGGCAATGATTTTATTTATCAAATTTTCAACATTTTTATTTATAGATAGTTTTATGAGTTCATAAATAGTTTCTTATGTTGAAAATTTGATGTTAATATGTATAGACTTGGGCATTTTTATTTTCGTTACATTACCTGTAAAAATATCGAAAGGCTTATTAATATCAACATTAGTTTGTAGAATTGATGTTGTTCCCCGACTTGGAGTATGTATTTTAATTGGGATGCATTTGCTGTCAATAAAGCAATATCGAGCATACCCTGCGCGATTGTCTTTTTAGTGGCATATCGGTTTGCATCCATTGATTTCATCTGAAAAGAAAAGAAATTACGACAATTTTTATTGTTAAGTACTAAATAAAATACTAAAGTATGTACATATGTACAATTAATCAGGAAATAATTTTAACTAGGATTGAAAACAAGTTGAAATTCTAAATTTATAGAAATTTCGAGATCGAAAATATTAGTGAAATCAACACTTTCTTTTTCGATAATAAGGTATACAAGGGGAGTAATTTTTTTCGGAAAAGCGAGATGTTGCTTTTTCGAATTCCATTCCGAATATGAAGATTGTCGCTAATAAAAATTATAGGTAATAATATCGAGCACACCTACTTTTCTTCTTATTTGTATGTGTAAAATCCCAAAAATTGTTTTTCTGCTGTTATTGCAGTTGAATCAAATACTCGTATATGTATGTTGCACATACTACTACGGCTTAATATGTTCCGGTTGACCGGAAATTAAATTTCATCTACATAATTCAAAACATTGATATAAAAGGGGCCACGTTCGCATGTGCAAAAATGATGTAACTATTCAGCTACGAAAAGGAATTAGATGTACGAGTAAGTATGTACGTACATACATCCAAGTGCGCCAAGTTCAACTTGTTCAAAGTTTTTTCCAAATTAAATTTGCCACATGTCTAAGGCTAATTTTTTAATACATAACAACTATTAAAACATGTGTTCAATTGAAATGAGATAAACTTTTATGGAGTCTACTTTCCAATGTCTTTAAAATGACATGCGGCGTAATATCACATCGCAATAATTAACATACGGCCCATTTTTAGGAAAAGCTTGATTTTCCAATTTTATTTTTTGTCTGCACCCCAAGTGCTGTGGACAGCAATTTGCATTACAGGTGATAAAGAGGGACCCACCCCCTTGTCGCTCGTTGATCGTGATTATGTTTTGGATCTTGGTAGATGAACCTACAGTCTGCAGGTATCTCGGGTCGCTGTCACAGCTTTATAGGTTCAGCTAACCTGATAGAAGGTTATAAAAAAAAAACCGGGTATGCCCTATAAACCCTTTCTACCGGTCGTCGAATTCTTCGTAGTGAAACATGCAATGGGAACTTTAAAAAAAAATATCCAATTCCGGCACGATCGCCGTATGTCTGCCAAATGCACCTACGCAGTGGCTGGCCACCGGACAGGTGCACTGAGGGTAGAAAAGCTTGTCAGTATATGAGTGCCTTCACACACTTCGGGATTTGGCAGTCTGATGCCTCAGTTTTTTATTTAGTTTGCTTCGAGGGATGTTCATTCATGTGTGACAATTGTGCGGTGCGTGGTGCAATGTATGAAGGAAATAATGATACTCGTAAGGACACGACAGAGGTAACTTGACCGGTCAGTATGAAAGGGCTGTATATATTTTGATAACCTTATAGTATACTGATAAACCCATTTTTTGGAAACCATACTTAAAAAACTAATTTCATTAATTTTGTCCTTTTTTCATATTTAAAGCACTACCGCTGTACCAATTTTAGAGGTTCTATATTGACTAGAAGTACCTTACAGAATTTGATGCTTTTTATAATACTGCTAAATCAGGCCATTGATGTCCCCCTCTACCCAGCTAATGCGAAAATTGGGGGTATGTAAATTTATGAGGAGGTAAGACGAAATTTATAACAAATCCTCTGGCACCCCATCATATCTTATCCTGTCTTTATCCTATGTCAATAATTTCCAGAAAAATGTATCTACATATCCGAAGTAACTCAAATTTCATCAGAATCCGTTCGGTGGTTCTTGATTTTATGGGAAAAATTATTTTAAAATATTTTAAACCCATTCTCATATTTTACTTCTACTCTATTTGATTTCGACCAGTTTTAAGTGGAACTACTAACGTATCAGTGTATGTCTACGTGCTAAATTCTGTCGAAATCCGTTTAGGAGTTTTTGAGTTAGTTGGTTAACAAAGATCAATTAAAGATTTTTGAAATCCCGCCCCCACATTCCACACACACTTGGGCCGATTTTGACAGTTTCTACGACCTACATACTCGTATCAGGATATACTCGCACATGAATACGAAATAAATTCCATCAAAATGTCCTTAGTGGTTCTTAAGCGAGAAGGCAAACATATGGGCAGACATTCCATGACCGTTTTGCATAAGTGTGGCTGAATTTCGTTGATACAGTGCTCATTTTACTCCTTCAAGACGTGGGTGGTCGTCGGCTTATTGGCATAAACCTTAGACTTCAAAAAACCCCAAAGAAAAAGTCCAACGGCGTTAAATCACATGATCTGGGCGACCAATTCTGATCACCAAAATGGGAAATTACTCGTACACGACCAGAAAATGACTCATGCAGTAATTTAATTATTTCTCGAGCTGTATGGCATGTGGCACTATCTTGTTGAAACCACATGTCGACCACATCCATATCTTGCAATTTAGGTACAAAAAACTGGATTATCATGTCGCGACTGTTATTGTATGACCAGCCACATTGTGGATGCATTTGTTTCTCAACAATCACTCGTGGATTTTCTGAACCCTAAATTCGACAATTTTGACAATTAACAAAGCCATCAAGATGAAAATAAGCCTGATCGCTGAAGATGATTTTGTTTGAAAATCCATTCAACGAACTCTCTACACTGTGCATGGTTAGTTCAGTTTATGAGTCAATTGCAATTTGCATGCATGAAGATGCAAATCTTTCGTGAGAATACGCTGTAGAGAGCTTCTCGAAATGTTCAATTCTTGACCACGGTGCCGAAATAATGTTCCTGGACTCTCAACAACACTCTGACGAACTGCTTCGATGTTATGTGTCTAACGACTTGTTGAAGGACGGCTAAGTGTCTAAGATCACTAATTGATCCAGTCTCCCTGAATTTTTGAATTAATCTCTTCACATTTGATGAAGTTAAATCACTATTCCGACTATATTTTGTACGAAAATTGCGAACTGTAGCTGCCAAACTTTCATTATTTGTAAAATTTTGTTCAACAATGTAAACGTGTTGTTCTTTCGTGTAGCACTCCATTTTTAATAGCCCTGTCACGCTGTCTTTTTTTTTTTCGTTGGCAACACTTTACCGCACAAATGGCGCAAAATTCAAATCTTTCGTGAATTTTTGGATACCATATGAACCTATATGTACTTCAATTTGTGGACCCTCTTCGTCGCACTAGCCTCATCAAAAATGGTGAGATAGTTTTTGTGCCAATGTGGTACAAACAGACAAAATCAGACAATTATTCGTAGACACTACAGATTTACATAATACGTAGAAGTAGATGTTGTTGCACTTTCTCCTTTGCATTATAATCACACAGCCACAGCTGTGAGGTAAACCCAACAAAATATAAATAAATATGATTAGACTAGTTTACATATGTAGCTAAAAATGTATATCTCCGTAAGTAGTTATTCACACATACTTATGCTTTCTTTCAAATTGTCTACCATAATACGTGACATTTACTTCTGGGTCAAAGATATGATCATATACGAGTAATATTCGAAATAAAAACATTTTATCAGTTAAAAGTTTGAGGTTTGGCTTGAGATTGTTTTGTTTATCGAAGCAACTGAACATCGTTTTGCTTTTATCTATGACTTTCAAGTTAATTAAAATGTTTCTTCTGCTTTGCTGATGAGTGCAATATTAATGACTTGCGCTGAAAAGTTGAATACTGAGGCAGTCTTATGGAAACAAAATGATTTTTTTTTTAACCCAACAAATCTTTATGAAAAAAGCAATTATATAGTATATAAGAAAAGTATGATTAATTCGTGTAATTGGAAATTATAAGCCAGACGTCTCGGATTTGAATTCGTAAATAACTGTCATAAAGTTGCAAATGGTCTTAATAGCTTTATGGTAAATATAAATAATTTTGATATACATTTGTATCCTGTTATCTTGGAAAAAGACGCTAAAATAAGTTTTTCCCGAAAATCTTGCGAAACATAAGTTTTACGAAAAATGTTAAGTCCTTTATTTTTCAGCATAAAATTTCCTACGAAAAAGGTCTGAACCATATATTTCGTAAAGGACTCATTTTCGAGTTAGAGCAGCGAGAAGACTATGATTTTTCTAGTAAAACACGAATTAAAGGGACGTCCCAATCAAACTCTGGGAGATGATAGGCCTTATCAAAGTAAAAAAAAAACAAATTTTGGGATTCCGCGTTATCAAACTAAGAATGGTTTGCTTAAGTAACTTTTTTTAAATACCTAAACTCTTCAATGGTCTAACCGCGCTTATATTTGAACAATTTTGGTATGTATATTTAAAATTTCTGTCTTTGGTTTCAAATCTAATACACTGCAGATGTCCTATCCATTAAAATTAAATCTTCCGAAATATCATCATTGGTATCTTTTTTAAAATCATGTGACTCTTAAAAGGCAGCTGTAGATTTAGTTACAGGATTTTCCAAGCAGGCGTTAATTTACTTCAGCTCAATATAAGTGAGTGTATAAAACTCTGCCGATCACTGAGTGGGAGATTCAAGATTCGAACCCGAAAACCCACAAAAAAAAAAATTTCTGACGGTCCCACCTCTCGCGAACGTCTATCAAACATTTGAAAGTAAAATTGTCATGGGAAGCTTCTCTCAATCTGAAAAACTGCCCTTCGGAAACGGAATAAAACTGTAGGTCCCAATCATTTGTCCGGTGTACAGTACGAATGGCTGAGAGAGGGCAGGCCCTGTATAGCCTGTTGGCGCCTATAAAATTCTCTTTTTATATACACAACTTTATACAAAAAACAGAAAGTCCACCCACTTCTAAACCACAAAAGAAAAAGTAAAAATAGTATGCATTATAACTATAACTGCATATAACTATTCTGCATATTTTTCCAGCACAATCACTTTTTTTGACCACTATTTTACATTTTCCAAATTTCAATAATGCAAATGAATTTTGTTCTGCACAAATTTTCGTGTCACCAGATTTAATTTGACACCCCTAATAATAAATGTAAAACGGGAGCTCGAAAGTTGATAGGTAACTTTGCATATTACTTTAGAACTGTTTGCTGTTTAGTAGGTGTCTATGTGCGACCGTTTGAAAATTTTAAGGCTGAGACAGACATGCAGTATAGTAAGTGAACATCTATAGGTAAAGGGTTATTTATTTCGAGGTTACAATTTCACAACCCTGCCTTATGGCATCTGTCAAAATCCATGTCATTCATAATGACAGGCAGTTAGTTCATGCCTTGCCATTTTACAATATAAATCGTTTAACCACCGCTCAATGCATTGCATCTTACTACAAAAATAACAGTTCTGTAATATCTGTGTATTGCGATTTAAGAACAGATTTTTCGAACAAAATCTTTTCAGCGATGAGGCCAATTTCTCGCTCGGCTGCTATATAAACAAACAAAATTGCAGAATTTGTAGTTTTGAGAATCCGAATGTGATCGTTGAGAAGCCATTGCATCCACCACAGGTGAGGTTTGGTGTGCGCTGTGGACCAGCGGCGCGATTGGGCCGAATTTTTTTTTTTAAACGACGAAGGCGCCACTGTTACGGTGAATTCTCTGCGCTATGGTCATATGATAACCAACATTTTTTAGCCTGAGATCGAAGACATTGATATGAGCGACATGTGGTTCGAACAGAACGGGACTACGTGCTACACAACACAGGCAATTTGCTATTTGCACAGGCTCTATTACGCGAAGATTTGGTGGGACTATGCTAAAGATCATGTCTATGCAGACAATCCTCAAACATTGAAGCACTTACAAATCAACATTCTTGAACTTATGGTAGCAATACAGCCAGAAATGTGCCGAGAAGTTATCGAAAATTACCTCACAAGAATCGAAGTTTGCAAAAACTCCCGTGGCGGCCATTTAAACGATATTGTATTCCATACATAATTTCAGAGTCCAAAATTTAAATTAGTAAAAAAATTTCATTGAAATCTTCAATACATTTTATTTTATTTTATTATTAAATCCTAAAGTACGAAATGAATAACCCTACATAAAAAAAGTCAAAAGGAGCACATACGAGTACGTATTTTTTTCATTCGATTACTATTTTCTTGAAATTCAAATCTTTTTTTGCGTTGCTAGATGGTATGTATTGATATACCTACTCGTATGTATGTATGTAGTGTGTTGAAAAAAACACCTACTGTATATGAACACACCTAATAAAACAATAAATTAAAATATTATTGCATCTTTAAAATTTAATCAGCAGAAAATGATTAGCTGACGTTATTCCTGAGTTTACTGAAATAAATAAAGTGCACGGCTGTGACGTACGTACTTGTTATGTTATTTATCTGCATATCACTTTAAAATTTTAAAGAAAAGTAAAACAAAAAAAAATATTTTGAACATTTCCCAACTTGTTTAAATCTTGATTTCGGACAAAATCGATTGAGTCATAGCTGAGAAATATCCAATTCTTAAAAAACAACCAATAAGTATCATTATACGCAATTTTTTCCAATAAGCTGGTGCGCCATATATTGGAATATGTCCACTGTAACTCAAATATCAAATTTCAACAAAATTGTCAAAGCCGTTTTTGATAAAATCGACTACAGAATCGGCAATTTGTAAAGTACAGTTAGTTTTGAGGTTAGAATGAAAATTATGATTTTGCCTCTAATTGTGAACGCACAGACCCCTGATATCAAGTTTGAAAAAATCCGTACAGCCGTTTAGGCTGCAGTCGACCATATGTACAGACATAGAGACAGAGAGGATTGTCAGCCCCACTTTCTGAGATCTCGAGGTCTCATTTTTTCACGAAACCCATACTTTTAGGGTCATAGACTAACATTTTTATTTTTTATTTTCAAATTGAGATTATATAGTATAGCCAAATTTGGCCAACAAGGGAAATCCCCTTATATGGAGCCCCTTTGTAACTGGAATCTTTCTAAGAATTAAGTATACGATCAAATGCGTCATTTCTGCATACAACCACAAATAACTAATTATCCAATTTTAAACTAATTGCTTATGTCAGAAACGTTCTGATAACCTTATTTATGCTCATTCTTGCGTTGCATGTTGTGAAATTTCTTTGTTTACGATATTATACAATCAGATACCAGCATTTATTTCTGTTTACATATGTACACACTCAGGTGTATATGCACACTAAACAAAAATGTTCATTTATTTTTGTAACGGTCAATGAATCCAATTAGAGTTCATCTACTCACTTGGTGAGTAAACTTGTTTTGTATTGCATCCAAATGGAGTCAAAATATATTTTCAACTGTGTGCATTTGCAGTTTTTGCGGAAGTAGGTAGGTGCATGATGCAACATTTCCGTATATATTGGAAGGTTTCTACTTCTGTCAAGTGATAGAAGACAAAGAAAAAGATTCAAATGGTTTATTAAATCCTTACCAGTAACAGTGGTGTCCAACGGCGCGCTACACTAACGATAAGCGGGCGAAATAAACAGTACTTTTTTTTTGTATAAATAATGCAATTTATAATAGGTATTTTGGTTTGAACACACAATTTCAAAGCTTAGAAAACTTAGAAGCTTCAGGTAGTCTGTGTAATATAAAAAGTCTTTTAGCACATGTTCAAAACAAATATATATGAAGATGGATACCGAGAGGTGAATTCCGAATTTTCATTCTAGCTTCAAAATTAAAGGTACTTTACTTAAGGACTATTTTAAATAAGTCAAGTGTTCTCAAAAACTGCTCTAACGATTTCGATACGATTTCATATCTAAGATATAACAGATGATTGCAATATGACTGCATGCTCAGTTTTTCGCTGAGCAAAAAATGTTATGCAAAATTGAAATATAAGTCATTTTCGACATATGTATGTAATGACATGGTTTAGTGCCATTTGACATTTCTCGAAAACTAAAATTTGGTAGCCCCTTTTTAAACTTAGGTTAGGTTAGATGTAGATGTAATGGTAACATCATCGCTTGTCACGCTGTGGGTTTACAATTCAAATCCTGATGTCAAGAATCATCTATTTATTTTGCATGGAATAAATAAAAAGCTCGATCAATTTCGAAAGCTAAATCAACTCTACTGCGAAGGTATAAAACTGGTGGCAGTGATGATGACCTCAGGTGGACGGGAAAAAATACTGTGAATCATAAGCAATGACAATAACAGCAAAACAAAAATACTCCCCAGTTATCTGGATGATAGTTTACTGAAACTTGATAGCACCTGAGTTTCAAACCACTACACCAATCTTTCTTTCGTTCTCTCTTGCTCTGTCTATATGCAAACGCTCGTGCCCAGCAATAATATAAGGGTATTCATATCCCCTTTGGCGCGCACAAATTATATAAATAACTGTGAATTAAAACATGTTGGGGGAGGCAAACTTACCACCCTAAGCTGCCAAGAACTAAAATTTTGCATTTAACCTGCAGGGTTACTTAGCCAACAGTGGGTAAGTGGTACACATTCAAGTAGTTCTTACCATAACTTTCTGAGTTATATGTCATATGGGTGCTGTGCGCGGCTCAGTGGTTAAGTGTGTGGACTACTGAAAGGGAGACTTAGATTCGAGTCCCAGAAGCACCAAACAATTTTTTTAGGGTCCCACCTCTCACAAACGTCTAACAAACATCTGACAGCAAGTACCATGAAAAAATGTTTCAAATATGCCCTTCGGAAACGGCAACAAACAGTCCGTGTAAAATAAGAAATATAACACGCAAAGTTGTTATGCCTGCATGCGCCAAAGTATTTACATATTTATTTGTACATCGTGTGAACCTACATACATATGCGTGTTTTTTCTTTTATTTTGTTCAAGTATACGTGTTTTTTGCTCTAAATTAAGTTACATTCCATTCTTCAATTAAAATAACATTAGCAAAAATTCTTTAACAGAAGCTTTAAACAAACAACCTCTACATGTGAATTTTCATGTTTAACTTACGCAGCGTTCAAACAACGTTGTTTGAATTCGCAATTTGTCTGTAAATCACGTAGTTGGACCTGGAATTATTTGAATTGCTTGTAGACTTTAATCAACTCTTAAAATGCGATTATAAGTCACCATCTGACTTTCAAAATTGCTGGATGGAAATACGCTGCTGTTTCTGACTGCTGGATACAATTAAACTCTGGCCTGCTTTTTGAACGAGGAATATGCACTCACATCTGCAAAGTTATTGATAAAATACGGACGATTTGTGTGACAGGCTTTATCATAATCGGCATCAATATAAGTGGATGTAGTACAATGACTGCATACATTTATGTCATGCCGAGTTTCCTAGAAGATGGGCATGCCTTGCATAGTATCACCATCATACACTGACACGACAACCATTTATGTATAGCTATTAAGTTTTGTTAAACCACAAATGTAAGCAGCGTTACCAGATTTAGCATTTCCCTGCTTTTTAAGCAGAATTTAGTCCCAAAAACAATGCAGCAAAGTTTGTGATATTTTTTATAATTTCAGCATTTTTTTGCAGTTTTCTAATAGCAGTCCAAAATATATTTTATTATTCATTTATTGCTGTGTATTGCTACTATGGAAAGGCTAAAATGTAGTAGATTCCCAGGAAAAGCGTAGTAGTTAGAATACACAAATCATTTAAATCTTTTTTTTTTATATAATTTGCGCGCGCCAAAGGGGATATGAATACCCTTATACTATTACAGAGCACGGGCGTTGTGAGGAAGAGAGAGACAGTGAGAAAGAAAGATTTGGTGTAGTGGTTTAAAACTCAAGTTTTTTGTAAACTGCAAGGGTAGCGTCCACCCCACTCTTTATAGAAGCAAACATGCATTATTTACAATACCTTTCAATGAAATCTATTTAGGTGTCATTGTTACTAAACATATTGAAAATCTACATATAAAGTATACCTAAATCTGATATCTATACGCTTTTTCAACATTTTCAGTACTTTTTGGTCGAGCTCAGTCAGCGTTCTCACTTCATATTTTAAAAGCATAGTGAAAGAAGTAGTATTTCCTTATGGATGCAGTGGCTTTGTGGTTAAGTGCATGTTTACTGAGCAAGAGGTTCAAGGTTCAAATTTCAGAAACACCAAAAAGATTTTTCACGGTCCCTCGACAGGACTGTATCAAACCTCTTAGCAGCAAGTAGCGTCAATAATTCTATAAGAACAGTCGACACCCTTTGGGCTAAAACTACAACAAGTTTAATAATCAAAAGACTCCTATCCTGGATAAATAATTTCGATGTTGGTAATACCTGTCTCCAATGCTGCATGCGAACAAATTCTCTCAAATGTCGAAAAATGTGTCATCATATTGCATGTAACTGAAAGAAGGTACTTGTATATCGGAAAGTAAGAATTTAAAAGCCAATATATTATACAAAGATTTTTAAAAATATGAGAAAAATGTATATGAACGACTTATTTTAGATATCTGCCACAATTTTAAGGATTGATAGTTTTGCATCGGAGTTCATTTCGTTCTCAAAAAAAATATCTGTAAGAACTTCTTCTAAACATTCGGTTTGACCTGTGACTAACCGGCTTTATATTACACTTTGTATTTTTGAAATACATAATTAGAAAATTATTTTCAAATTGAAAAAAACATGTCTCAAGCCATTTATGTGTCATATGATGTCTCAAAATAAAAATAATTAGATTTCAAACATTTTACCGAATTTTCTAGAGCTCGCGTGAATAACTTATGTTCAATCTTTAGTAAATTGTACCTACGAGTATATAGAATTATTCCTAAAAACTTTTCCCTTTTATCTAAGGATAGTTGGTAAAATTTAGAAGAAAATTGTTTTCATAAATTGTGACAGAATAGTTGTATACTTATTAATATACAATGGTACAATGTACTACAAATTGGAAATATGTTCCGAAAGCTAACGTTTGACAAATTCAGTAAAATATATGTACAAATTCTAATTTATTTCTATTTTAAGCCAGTCTGGCGCATGGACAACCGATTGCAATAGGGCTTTTTCTGATTACAAAATAATTTTCTAATTACTTTAAAAATACAAACTGTAATGTAACAAGTATAGCATGTGATTTTACTGAACAAAAAGATTTATAGATATATGTATTCTTTCAGCCAATTGGGTACCCCATAGGCTCGCTTTCGAATACAATTTCTTCTCCTCTCAACCCAATCTATCAGTCCTTAAAATTGTATAGGAAGATCCTAAAACTATGCTAGATATATCATGTGACTTAACTTTTACTATTTTATTCTTCTCTAGTCTCTCTTAAGCAAATAATCGCAAGATTATTATAATTGATAAAACGAATCTGGTAACACCGTATGTATGTTATGGTGCAGTGGTCCTAGTCTGAACATGACACCTATAGCTACGCTACATTTTAAAATGCAATGCCTTTGAATTTTGTTCGTATTAATTTAATTTATATTAATTAAAATTTTTCTGGTACGTCGTTTTGAGTAGGTTTGCCATATCTTAGGGTTTGTGTCATGGAAAGAAGAATATCGAGAGAAAACCAAACTCGCGAAATCCAACGTCGTATAGGACTAGGTTAGGCAGCCTTCGGCAAAATGAAAAACGTACTAAGAAGCGATATAGCAATGCGTCTGAAAAGAAAAGTGTTGGAGCAATGCATAATGCCAGTTACCACATACGGTGCGGAGACCGTAACCCTAACAAGGTATACTATCAATAAGCTTGAAATAGCGCAAAGAGCGATGGAGAGAGCGATGCTGGGAATAAGCAGAAGAGACCGAATAAGAAAAGAGGAAGCCCGAAGAAGAACACGAGTATCTGATATAAATATACAAATTACAAAAGAGAAGTGGAGGAGGGCAGGACATCTGGCGAGAACAACAGACAATAGGTGGACAAAAAGGCTACAATGGAGGCCAAGAGAAGACCTGAAAAACAGAGGGAGACCACCATCGCTATGGAGAGACGATATAAAGAGAGTACGAACAGAAAATTGGATCCGTACAGCTCAAGACAGAAGAGAATAGAAAAACCTAGAAGAGACCTACGTCCGACTTCGGACACAACAGGCTACATGATGATAATGAGGGTTTGTGTCTATTTAGTTGTCAAACAATAAGTTGTCAGATCGTTCCGCCGCCTCTCAAATCACCGCTACTCCAATTCACTACCACCTTAAATATCAGCCAAACACTGGGTATTGAAGTTCAAGCAACAAATACTCCATTATATGATTCCTTGCGTGGAAACAAGAAAACAAATCGGACAACAGGTAGGGGCAAATTTCATTTCCTTGAAAATCAGGGGTCGAATTACCGCATCAGTTATCGAGCAACACGTGACTGATGAATGTTGATTTGACATGACCGCTTAAGAGATCGAGTATCGAGTATCGAAATTTGGTATGCTGTCATCAGTGATCGTGTATTTATTTATTCGATATGGTTTCTGCTAACGGGTTGAGGTGCATTTGGGAGAAAATATGTAGGAATATCTTTGTTTATTGTTATTTTTGCGTTTGTTTAAATTTATTGTCTGAAATTTATTTCAGGTTGAGTCTAAATAAAATTAATCCTCTGCAAAGAAGATTTTGGTAAATTTTATGAGCTGGGACAACGGTTTAGATGCATCCTCTAAAGTTTATATTCTCTATTATAAATGAGAATGCACTCTTATTTGCCCTGACTGTTTTGATAGACCTGCAATCAAAAGTGTATGTTGTGAAAGATATTTTCAGAAAATTATAGTTTTGTATACGTACGCAGTGTATACGTACGCAGAGTCCTGTAAAGAAAAGGGATCGCTTTTATCTCTTAAAAGTCTTCTTTCAATACACTCATAGCGATCATCCTCTGAATTAGAAGATAGAAAATAAAGTAAATATTCAATTTTTAATTGAAGACGATAAATACAAAACTTTTCTTCACACAAAAATAAATAGTTTTGACATTTGTTAGCCATCTCAATTCAATGTAGTAGAATTTTACTAGTACAATTTTCAAAGTGTACTCGATACGTGACCATTCTTATGTGATAATCCCAATGTAGTTACTGGATCACTCGATAGCGTATGGATTTCACTCACTCGTTAACTGATGTCGTAATTCGAACCCAGATTTGGTTGTCTCATATGTAGCTTATTGCGTTCTAACTCATAAACTGTTAAGGGTAGGAGATTCATTTTACTAATATCGGACAGATTAATTAATAAACACAATAAAACGTGTGTTTCAAAAAAGCTGTTTAATCGACCTTCTAGATAAATTTCAAAAAGTTGGCGTTTAATTTCTTTATATCGACGACAGGAACTCATCTACAAATAATTCTCTACAAATGCCTCATACAAAGTATGTATCTCAGAATGACAGGAATGTGCCTAAGGACTAGTATTTATTTACAGAAATTGCATCTACACGTAACAAGTCGTTGAGTGTTTTACGAATAATATTTAAAACCTTGGATTTGAAGCGAAAAGTCTTGTTAAAGAAAAAGAATACTAAGCTTAACACAGGTCTTATGGGGTATAAATCTGTTAATTCAATTCATATTAATGAAAGTCTCACTAATTATAATAGAGCAGTATATAACAGTGCTCAAATATTCAAAATAGAGAACAATTTTTCGTATTTGTGGGTCAGAAATGAAGTAATTTTATTAAAAAAAGGAGAGGGTGATAAAATCTACAAAATAAGTTCTTTTGAGGATATAGAAAAATTGTCTTAATTACTTTCTATTCTCTCTTGATACAATAAAAAACATGTCTTTTAACATTGTTAATTGTATTCCAATCCAGAAAATAGCTTTGAAGTTCATAATGAATTTTGTAAGTTTGATAAAGAAATTTTCAACTGTTCTAATCACTTAAAAAATCTGGGGAAAGCATTTTTTATCATTCATCAAAATATTCGTAGTATGCGTAAAAATTTTGATTTACTACTAATTCACTTAGAATCATTTATTAATAAGCCAGATTTGATCTTTTTATCTGAGATATGGATTTTTGACAATGAATCTAATCTTTATAGTATACCTGGATATAAATTCTATCCTACTTGTAATAACTCTTATGCGCCAGATGGAGTGGCAGAGGTTGGAACTTGTATGTTGCTGCCTTAAGTATCTTGCAAAATTGAATCCAGAAAGTTTATTTTTATGCGTTTTCATAGGCTGCATGCAATAAGTAAAAAGGTTTTTGTTGAGGAATTGGCTTCTTTGTTGTCTGATGAAAAGTCAGAAAATCTATTTATTCTTGGTGACATCAACTTAGATATTTTATCTGATTCTCCTATTGTTTTTGATTATATTTCTGTATTATCGGTAAATGGCTTGGATTCGTGCTTTGATGAACCTACTAGATTAACCCAATCTACTAAAACTTGTATTGATCGTATTTTTGGTAGACTTGATCGAAGTTCCAAGTTATCTCTCTCTAGTTCCATTTCAGATTTGAATATATCTGATCATTGTATGGTTGGTTTAGTTTTACAAGGAGTTTACGCTAAGCAAACTGAAAACTTTGTACCGTTTGTAAAAGATACGGCGATTAATTTTGAACGACTTAATGCTATTCTACTTCTTGAATTTTGGACTGACGTTTACATGGATAGTAATCCCTCTAGCGGTTTTAGTAAATCTATAAATACTCTAAAGGCCACGTTAGTTCTTCTCTCATTAAGACAAAAAGGCGTTTTAAAACAAAAGACTTAAACCTTGGATGTCCTCGTCTCTATTAAAAAGGAATGAAAAGCAAAATAGACTACATATTAAATGTAGAAAGGAACCTCAAAATGCTAATCTTCGATCTCTTTATAATAGGATATGCAAGGAAGTTTCTGCTGAAATTATTTTACATAAAGAAAATTACTGTACTAACAAACTGCGCCTAGCAAGAGACAATTTAAGGAAAGAATGGGCAATTGTTAATGAACTAATTAACAAAAGTGGGCCTTCCTCAAAACCACTAAATTGTATAACCTTCCAGGGTGATGTTATAGTAAATCGGAGGGAAATTCCTAATGTCTTTAACCCGTACTTTACTAGTATTGCCTCCAATACTCTCTCTAATGCTGGTTTCTCTAATTCTTCCAATCCACTGCAAGGGAGAATGTTACAAAAATGAATGGAGTCAAGCTAGCAGTTCCTTTTATGATTCGATCTCATCTTTTGAATTAATTTAAACTATTAATTTACTTAAAAATTCTAACTCGTCTAATAATTTTATTAGAAAATCTCACTCAATAGTGTTGATATCTTAACTCACATTTTTAATAAAAGTATTTATACTGGTATTTTTCCAGATGCCTTTAAAACTGCTGAGGTTATATCTATATTTAAAAAGGGAGATAATTCAAATCTTAATAATTATAGGCTGATTTCTCTTCTTCCGATGTTTTCCAAATTTTTTGAGAAAGTAGTGAAAACTAGAATAATGGGTTTCCTTGAAAATTCGTCTTTTTTCAGTGAAAATCAATTTGGTTTTCGAGCCGGAAAGTCAACGGAGGATACACTTTTAAAGTTCTGTTGCTTTACTTATGATAGCTTAAATAATAAAAAATACACAGCTGCGCTTTTCATTGATATTACAAAGGCGTTTGATACCGTAGACCATGAGATACTTTCATTCAAATTAGAGAAAGCAGGCTTTAGAGGCTTTATGCTCAGATGGTTTCTTTCCTATCTCAAAAACCGAAAACAAGTTGTTAAAATAGCAGATAGTTTTAGTCAAAATTTAGATAATAAAATTGGTGTGCCACAAGCGTCTGTACTTGGCCCAATTCTCTTTTTAATTTACATCAATTCCATCTTTAATATAAATTTTAAAGGTTTACGGACTGGTTTTGCTGATGATATAGCTTGCTCTTATTCAAATAGCACTGCCTTAGATTTAATTGCAGATATAAGCTATGATTTGGAGCAGCTAAGGCATTAGTTTTGTATACATAAATTGGTTATCAGCTTACTTCAAATTTTGTCAATTTTCCCAACATGATTTTTCATAGCGCAAACTGCCAACATCAATTGCTTAGCCCTGAGACTTGCAGTACAACTTCTTCCGCCTTGTTTAATTGTGACAATACCTATTTATCTCAATGTTTTCATATTGAAAGAACTGCAGTTTTTAAATATATAGGTCTTGAAATAGATAGCAAATTGAATTGGAGTACTCACACTGCCTCATTGAAAACATATTTGCTAAAAACAACAAAGATTATGTACCCTTTAAGGCAATTTTGTTCCAAGAAACTTTTGGAAACTATTTATTATGGGCTAGTCCAATCTAAGCTGCAGTATGGTTTGGTTTGATGGGGGAGGTACTCATAGTAATAAAGTTCAACCATTACTTGTCGCTCAAAAACATATAATTAGAATCATCTCGAGAAAAAGACGCTGTGATAGTAGTTTTTTGCTTTTAGTCAACTCGAAAATTCTTCCTCTAAAACATTTATACTTTTATAAGGTTTTAAAGATTTTTTTATAAGGTCTGGATATTTAACTAATAGGATTCCTTCATATCATGGACTTCGTAGTTCCAATCACAATCTAGCAATTATTCCACTTTTAAAACCTGTCACTTTGTTAACTTCTACTCTTCTGTTGCACCTAGATTATATAATGCTTTGCCGACTGAGATTAGAGAAATCAAAAACTATTTCTTTAACATGAGACAGGTTAAAAAATTTACATAGACCTGTGAAAGTTTACATTTTATGCCTTTTTCGATTTTGCATGTAAACTTTAAAAATCGACTCCATATCGTTCTGCCAAATTCAATTATTCCAAAGGTTCACCTTAGTGGAAGGATCAACTCAAGTACAGTTTTGAAACCAGCAATGAATTGTTAATTAAGACGATTATACGAGTACAATATTTAAAAAAAAAAGAACTTGTCTGACTGAAGGCTAGGACACATAGAAAGTTTTCTAACGATCCTTAGCTTTTGTTTGCATTTTTTTTTTTAACGTTCTGTACCACTTATAACTGTGTACTCTAAAGTTTGTAAAACACAGTGATGGAGTGAAAGAAATATGCATAGTCAATAATTAAAGAATGGATAGATAAAGAGAGAGAGAGTGAGGTATCGATGCGCGTTAATTTTAAATCTTTGCAAATTATAGATTTCTGGTAGCACTAAGGAGAGCAGGTTATTCCAAATTCGCATTGAATGGCTAAATAACTAGCTTCTACGGTGATAGGTCCACCCGAACGCAGGCTCTGAAGTGCGTACATGTGCAGAATGGACTACACGTGTACTACGATTAAACAGACGGACAGGAGGGCAATGATAAACATCAACATGGAAATCGTTGCTATGTATGCCCTCTTCAAATTTTCATAGAGAATCAACAAATAAACTCACAATACTTAGAAAACACTTCGTCTGGGCAAACCCTTAAAATTAAAATATACAGTACGCGAGCTGAGGGCATACCTGGCTCATACATGGCTTGACTCAGCTTCTCGCTACTATTAGTGATGTGCGATACACGAATGATAGTTACTTTCAGTTTTATACCTTTTCCAAAGGGTAATTTTTACGATTGAGAGAAAATTCTCATGATAATTTTACTCTCGGATGATAGTCAGAAGTTCGCAGGAGGTGGCACAGTGAACAAACATAAAAGTAATATCCTGAACGCGAACCTTGAGTCTGCTGCTCAAGGGATCAAGAGACAGTGATATTTGTGGAAAACTTATATCTTGAAACGATTAAGGTGAATTCACCGTCAAAATGACTTGAACTTTTAGTTGCCGTTGAAATCAGTTGAATATAATATCGAATATCACCGATTTTGACATTAAAATCTAAGATTCCCGCCTTTTCCCATGGAGGATTTTAGGAGAATTTTCTTTCCGGACCAACCATTGAGCATATTCGCCAATTTTCGCTTTCTATTTGAAATATCTTGTGTAGTAAGGAAAAAATTGGTCAAGCGCGAATCTTGGCTCGCGCGATTAGTATTCCGTACAGATAAGGTAAAAACCTTATCTTAATTTGGCTTCTATGTAAATAAAGAACAAAGAATTATATACAGTGGCGACAAAATAAATAACAATAGTTATATGGTGTCCATTAGTCATACCCCAAACCACATGTATATTCGATTAAGCATAGCATGTATAGTTTTAGGTCTCACAATGTGTGACCCCCCTGTGAGGTAACGGTACATTATTTCTACTTAAGCATCCCTGACTTTTAAAACTAAGCATAATTTTGTGAAGACTGGCAGATTTAGTGTGGACAAATAGCACACCCTTTGTTTACCTTAGTTTATTTGTTCATTTTAACTAGACTTCCTGATATGACTAAGGTAAGTAATAATAAAGGGATTCTTTTGTAAGAAATGAAATGACGAACATTTAATGAATTTTGTGTATCAACGACAATATGGGACGAGAAAATCATTCTACGGACGACTTCCGGCGGTGTGTTCTTGCCTATAAGAATGAAGGGCGCTATAGCTCGATAAAAAATATAATTAATGCAATCCAACATTGTGAAGAAATGGGATTGGTCCAAAACAACGTGCGCAAGGATCGGACGCGAAAGACCAGCTCTAAAGTCGACTCGACTGTTGTTCGTAAACTCGATCCAAATTAAAGAAGAGCTAAATATAAATGTTTCAATGAGAACAATTAAAAATCCTCTCCGTTAAGAAAAAAATTGTTCGTTGTGTTGTGTTGTGTCAAAGCGTAATTTATCACATCCTTTAGAGTTTTCACGAGATCACGTTAATAAGGATCTGATGACTGACTGATGGCAAAATATTATGTGGACCGTGGGAACGGTGCGGAATTAACCAGTAATTCAATCTTAAATATACCATAAAATCGGTGAACCATGGTGGAGGCAATGGTGTTGCTTTTCTAAGCGTGGTGTTGGCCCAATTTATTGGTTTCGGACCAAATAATATATAAGAACATTTTGAACAACATTATGCTGAGGAGGTAATGCCACTGAAATGGAAATTGCAAAGTGACAATGACCCGGAGCATACAGTTAAATCTGTGAATTAGTGGTTTTTAAGGCAGAAAATATACGTACGAGTATGTACATATATGATCGTATTTATAAAGATTACTTTAAAATAAACCCTTTGTGTCCCATGTCTGCATGTTTGCTTGTTCATAAGTACATGGATCGAACCACTGAAAATTAAATTTGATTTGGTTGGTCTGAAGTTTGAGGCTCCTTACATCAAAAGAGTTCTCAAATCCCAAAATTTATCGACCTGAATTGCAAGGGTCTTACATAAAAGGCACACTTTGAAATCATAAGAATTTATTTAAGATTCTTTAAGTCTTGAGAACAACTAAACACGAAGATCGGCTAATAGTCACAATAAGCAAACGAAGTAGATGAAAAACAGCACCCGAAATACGCGCCGAAATAAATGAAACACAGAATAAACCGCAGTCCTTGACAACGGTCAAACGAAGTTTAAGACATGCTGGACTAATTGGACGAGTTGCTGTTCGAAAACCCCAGCTGCGACCACAAAACAAGCAGTAAAGGTTAGAATGGGCCAAAAAGCATAAAGATTGGAAGGAAGAAGATTTCATCAGAGTTTTATGAAGTTCAAGTTCGAGGTATTTGGCACAAAACGGAGAGTTTTCGTTCGACGCAGCGCTGAACAAAAGATACTACCATACTATGTGATTCCTAACGTCAAACACGGAGGTGGGTCTGATATGGTCTGGGGATGTTTTTCTTCAAGTAAAGTGAGAGATTCTGGCTCGAGTAATTAGAAAATATAAATAAGACCTCTGGATTAAGATTAATTAGCGAAGGATTCGTATTTCAACAGGACAACGACCCTAAACATTCGACAAGACTTTGTCAAGACTACCTGAAACAGAGGGAAGATGAAATCTTACAAATCATGATATGGCCGAAGCCATCCCACTAGCAACAATTCAAAAACTGATAGCTAGCAGTGGCGTGGCGTCCATACAAGCCGATTCCTTGCGGCTTCGCTTTTCAAATATCAAAAATTTTTATTTTGCCACTTGCCAACCATCACATTCAATTATTTGTTCATCAAACCATTTTTTTCATTCATAAATCATAACTTTATACACGCTCAAAGATGAAATGCTGCGACCACTTCGGTTGTTTATTCATTTTTTACTCATACACAAACTCGCACACATAAGCGAGACAAGTATGAACTCCTCTAGCGGGAGAACGTGCAATGAATTTCTTTGAAAAGCCGTTCATTTTCTGGCTTATGCATTCATTTCTTCACAGTACGAACTTCTAACTCTATTCCTTTCTGGCATATAGAAGAAGTTTATTTGCGATTTCTTTGTCTAACATACATTCGCTTATGAGGAAAATAACCCGAGATTTATCGGCTTTTGTGGACTAACATTGGTGGAGGAGAAAGTTTTTAGTTCGAAGGAGTTTTTTTTTTTTAATTGTAGGGAACAAAATAAGCCGACGAAAATCGGGTTATTGCGTGATGTAGTGGTTCGAACGGCGTTTGAGGTTTAACTTACTTGTTGGGTATTTTTTTTTTTGGAAATTTGAAATGACAGTTGCAAATCGGTTGTGTAATTGTGTGTGATTTATTGAAAATTTGGATGCAAATTTTTGTGATTTTTGTGACTGCTAATTATTAGAAAATTTTAAAAATTTAGCAATTACATATTTGTAGTTAAGTTAGTGTTTTAAATTATTAAATTATTATAAAATAGTGAGTGAGCTAAGTGAATAATTATTAGCTATATACCAAGTAAGTACAATAATTATAAATCTACTCAAGTGGTGCCCCATTGAACATTCTTATTATTCTTAGACAAGATGTCTCTAGTTAATTTTGAGTGTTGTTTAACTGATTTTCTTCTAAAAGAAACCCAAAAAAAAAGTTATAGAACTAGGTCGCTCGACACCATCAATGGAAATTGATTATACGCGAAAGGATGGGTATCAGAAACATTTTCATGAGTCTTTTTATAAAAAGAATCTATGGCTGACTGGCAGTTGCAAATTAAGTAGAATGTTTTGTTTTCTTTGTCTTCTTTTTTCTAATTCTCCTAGTGTTTGGTGTAACACAGGTTTCTTTGATATAAACAATTTTATTAATTCTTCCAAAAAACATATTCAAACGGAAAAGCATAGACGCAGCTGCTTGCATTTGCTTGGCGAATATCGCATAGACTCTTCTTTAGGGAATTCTTACGAGGCTCATAATAGAAAAGTTGATCGCAATCGCGATTTAATGAAGCGTTTCATAGACACTGTAGTTCTTCTAGGAAAACAAGAGCTGGCATTCCGGAGTATCAGAGACTCGATGGCAATATCATTCGCGTATAGTGAACGTCTTATTCAAATGCAGAGAAGACATAGAGCTTGCGAAGCAAGAGATAGAGGGTTTTGAGTCACGGATTCATTCTGAATTTTTGAACTCATTTGACTCAATCTATGAGAGCGTAAGTAACTGCTCAGAACCTCCACGCAAACGCCGACTACTTAATATTGATTCAAAAACAAATTATAGCCGAATTTTTGTAGCAATTATAGATAATGTTACAAGTCAGATTAAGAATAGGTATAGTTCATTTAGTTTTTTTTATTTGATTTATTAAACAAATCAAAATATGAATATTTTTCTTATTCAATGCCGGATTACAAAATATCTTCTTTAATTACCCTATTTCATGGAATTTTTAATTTTACTACTTCAAAAAAATGAACTCAAAGTTTTATACACTACCCCTTCACTTAAAAAGCTTGATGTTTTTCAAATTTATAAGCATTTTAATACGGAAATGCTTAGAGATACTTTTTCTCAAAATCTAACATTGTGTGGAATCTTTTTAACCCTGCCTTTGACTGTGGCCTCTCTCGAAAGATCTTTTTCGACTTTAAAAAGAGTCCACACTTAAGAATTCCCACAAAGAAGAAAGACTCTCAGACCTGGCACTTTTATCTATCGAAAAGCACCTTCTTTTAGAAATTAAAAATAACTCAAATTTTTATGAAAGAGTTTTAGCAGAATTCGTAAAAAAGAATCGTAAGATAGCTTTAGAGTACAAATAGGTAGTACATAATTGTAATTGCTAAATTTTTTATATTTAACAACGCTCCGAGTTATCAATAACTTATATGGATTATTCTGCCCAGAACGGCTTCATTCGAGGCCACTTTTTTTATGCGATGAGCTCATTGTCTACGTAAATTCCAATGATTTAAAGTATAACAAAGGTGGCTTAGATTGCATATCTTAAGTCTGTGTTTCTAATAAGCACCAAAATGGTAAGTCTTGAATAAAACATTTTACTTAAAATTTTTTCGGCTTCCATCTATTGAAATTTCACCCCACGCCACTGATAGCTAGAATGCCAAGAATTGCAAAAAAATAAACAAGGTGGCTTTTTCGACGAAAGTATTTTTTTTCTTCTTTTTAACAAAACCAAAGTATTTTCCTTCTTACTTTGGTTTCATGAATGTTCCCCGTTCATTTTACATGATTATTATTCTACTAAAGAGTTTTTTTCGATTTCAGATTTTATTTTTCCTTCCAGCACTGAGGGTGGCTTAAAACTGTTGGCCTGCAGTTATGTATCATAGCTTCGTAAAAAACTGTCAAAATCAAATGGGGCGTGGGTAAGATGGAGATATTTTATTAAAAAAAAAAATTGCTTTTACATTTTCGAATTCCTTGAAAGTTCAGCTTTATGATATACCGAATGTTGGGGTGAAGTTTTTTTTATTTTGTGATAAAATATGGTCTCAAAATTTTACTTCCTAATTATATATTTTCGGTGCACTGTATATTATTTTTGTGAAAATGTTCCGCTCTCTAGTTAAAAAAAAAAAAAAAAAAACAAGCAATTCAAAAGATACAACTGTGTGACATACTGACAGATAGATAGACAGACACCGTGTTAAACCCATTAGTGTACCGTTTTATTCCATTCTAGTACATTAGGGTCTTTTGACATTTTCCTTATAAGGACTAATTTAACGTGTATACCAAAATTCAGCTTATTACTATTATTATTACTTTCTCTAATTGGACTACTTTTACCTGTAATAACTCAACAATTATATAGCATTAAATATAATTTATTAAGAAACACAGCTTTTACGCGCTTTAAATTTTAAACATAAAGTTTAATATTTCTCTCAAGAACAAAGAAAATCGAATATTAATTACACTCACTGTACGCTTTTCTTAGTATCGTGTAGTGAAAACACCGTTTTGATCGGATGCGTCTAGGAGAGTAGTACACCGCTTACAAGTGAACAAAAGTGTTCTTTTTGTTTGTTCTTTTAAATCTAGAAAACTTTTAATACTACCTACATAAGGGAAATCAGAAAAAAGCTTTGATATGACAGATTTAGTTGCATGTAACACGCTAATATTGTACATTAGATAATTAACAACGAACAGGGTGATTCAACTTCAGTAGTTAAACTTTATGGAGGTTATAGGTCGTTGGACAACAAGAAAAAAAAAACTGTATGCGAAGCCCATCTATCCCACATATAAAGAGAAGTTAGAAGTTTGTCTTGACTCAACTTAATACTCCCTAACAGTATTACGGAAATTAATGAGTGAAATATGCTTGAAAAGCTATTTAATTTGTAGACGTCAGAGTAAACTGTTTTCCACATTTTCAAATTTTGGATTCATCCCCAATTTTTGATATGCTTGAAATATTCGCCGAAGATAGTACACACATACGTACATACATATGTATGTATAAACGTATATATAATAGATGAGAATTGGCATTCCAAAGCATTAAGTAAATAAATTATTTTGCTGGTCGGTACTGTCGAAAAACACTTTCACAACTCGTAGTTTCAATTAATTTTTATTGATGAAAGAATTGCCAAAGTTGAAAGCCACTTGCTGATCTCGTTTATGCAAGCTCATCTCATCTCTCTAGTCATCCCATAATAATATTATTATTTTTCTTTTTTTGTTTGTTTGTATGTTTGTAGTTTTCCATGGTACTATTAGACGTTTAGTCCACTATTTCACCTTGTTCAAGTACAAAACTGTATATACATTAGATGAGCATTCTATCAGTTTATTACAAATGCGAGAAATTCTTATTTTAGGCGGGTTTATGACGCAATCTCCTCAATTATTTATTAACACAGTTTGTATTATTCCTTTGTTCACATCCATCTTCTTCTCACATAAAAAATTCAGAACACACTGTCATGAATATCAATTCCTTTAAAACCTTTATACACCTTCATAAAGCTATCGATCATTTGAATTCAGACCACAAAGAAATGCAATTAAGTTCCTTTTTTTTATTGATTGAAAACACCGTCAATATTTCGTACCTCGGTTTCATTGTTAAGCATGTTATTTCCCATTACAGATGCCATTCTGCAATTATTCCTTTTATCGTCTGATTAGATTTTAAGTAAGCAATTTAAAACAAAAATATCACACGCAATATATGTGCATTATAATATACATAGAACTTCGAATGCACTATCACATTTGTTTGATATATTCTTGCAACCGATTGCACACTTCAGTTGCCACGCAACACAACTTAACGATTAAACAAACCGAACTCAACTGCCGCCACAGGAAGTATTGAGGTATCCGTATCTACACTACACGAGCCATACATAAATATGATACCGAAAGTGAAATAACAAAAGGCCGCGTAATTTGAGTTTCGTTGATGAAGTCTGTTTTAGCCTCAAACTCCGTCCAGCTTTTTATCGATTAAAATTTCTCAGACAAAAGCTTACTGCACTGACTCATATGATGGTGGTGGATGTGTTTTTATGTCATTTTGATGATTATGCTTAACAGCTCATCCATGTCGACTTTCGAGTTCTTTTTTAAATATTTGATTAATTTGTTTTTCTTTAATTTGAACTGATTACTTCTTTGTATCACTCCCTTTGTGCTGAAACAAAAATGACCATACTGAACAGACGATGACCAAAAGTTATTAGACGATTATAAAATTCTAATCTTATTTTGATATTTCTATGAATTTATGGAGACGATATTTAAGTAAAAATTTGATTAGTACAGTAATGTCTCGCTAATCCGCACCACCATTAATCCGAATATCGCGCAGTATAATCCGTATTACCCATTAAGTATTCTACAATCCGAATCGGTTACAGAATTTTTATTTTGTAATCCGAATTTCATAAAGTTGCATACAAAAGTCCTTTAGAATTTTTAATTTAAATAAAATAAAAGGTAATAAAGATTTGAATGTAATTTTTCACTATTTTAAATTTTGGACTCTGCCATTATGTATGGAATACAACTTGGACTTTTATGAGGTAATTTTCAATTTCTTTTCGGCACATTTCTCGCTGTGTTGCGGCCATAATTTCACGGATGTTGGTTTTTAAGAGCTCCAAATTTTGGGGATTGTCGGCATAGACACGATCTTTAGCGCAGCCCCACAAAAATAAATCCAACGGGGTCAGATTACATGATCTTGGTGGCCAATTGATGTCGCCAAATCTCGAAATTAAACGAAATCTCGAATATGACGACTATACGTAGTCTGTCTTTAAATCACAATACACAGGTATTATAGAACCATTATTTTTGTAATAAGATGCAACAATTTTAATATGTTGAGTGGTGGTTAAACATTCCATATTGTAAAATGGAAAGGCAAGAATTAACTACCTGTCACTATGGATGACAGATGGATTTGACAGACGCCATGTGGTAGTGATGTGAAGTCCCAAACTCAAATGTTTAAGTGTAGCACTTAAACATATACATAGCATTAAACAAGTCTTCCTTCAATAGTTAAAGGTGTCCGAAAATACACGTAAGAAGTAATTTTGATATAAAACTTTCAATTAAAATTTTTAAATGTTTCACTGATTCATAAAGTATACAGTATAGGTTTATGTATGGAATAGCATATCGGGTAAATAGCTTCCACGGTTTCGCTCTCACATACGCACTTGTCCATGACCGTTTTGTATAAATGTAGGCTTGCTGCCATAGATCTTAGACTAGGAAAACCCGCACCAAACAGTTACGAGTTGTGGACGCATTTGTTTCTAAAAAATCACTCGTGGACTTTCTGAACCCCAAATTCGACTATTTTGACGATTAACAAAGCCAACAAGATGAAAATAAGCCTGATCGCTAAAGATGATTTTGTTTAAAAAATCAGCATCCATTTTAAAATATTTATTTATTTATTTATGTATTTCTCAACAATGGAAACGCGTTGTTCTTTCGTGTAGCACTCCATTTTTAATAACCCTGAACTGTCAGCTGTCAGGCTGTCTTTTTTTTTCATTTTTTTTTCTGCAAAAAATTTGCTCAAAATTGAAATCTTGCATGAATTTTGGGACACACTTTATATGTGTTTGCAAACCATATTTCTATGTAAAGGAGATATAAATATCATAATTTGATTCCGTTAAATAAATAAGTTTCTTATTTCACCGTATTAGAGACATTTACTCCCTTATCCGAATTATTCCGTAATCCAAAATTGCAGAAATTCATTCGGATAAGCGAGACATTACTGTACTATGTATAGGTAGGCATGCATCTACGGGTGGGTCGATAAGTCCCTGAAAAATGAAATAAGGAACACTCTTTTCGGTATAAAAACATTTTATTTTTCAACATAGTCTCCTTTTAGCTCTATACACTTCATCCAACGTTTCTCCAATTTTTTGATGCCCTCCAAATAATACGATTTCTCGAGCCCCTCAAAATAAACGTTTGTTTCAGCGATGACCTCTTCATTCGACCCAAATCTCTTGCCTCCGAGCCATTTCTGATTGTTTGGAAACAAGAAATAGTCACAGGGGGATAAATCTGGGGAGTTCGTAGCCTAACTCATGCAATTGTGCGTGCGTTGTCCTGGTGAAAAGAACTGTGGTCGTTTTACCCTCTTCAAGGTAATCGATGTGAATAAAACCGCGCGCATCCCAAAAACTGTCGCCATGACCTAGTTTGCTGACAAACCCGCCTTGGCCTTCTTCGGCTTCGATTCACCAGGAGAAGTCCATTGTTTTGACTGTTCCTTGGTTTCTGGTGTGTTGTGGTGAATCCAGGTTTCATCCACGGTTACGAAACGGAGCAAAAACTCAGCCGAATTTTTCTGGAACATCGCCAAACGCACCTTTGAAGTTATCAAACGAATGCGTTTGTTGTCAATTGTGAGCAAACGCGGCACCGATCTTGCGGAAAGCTTTCTGATGTCCAAATATTTATGTAAAATCGAAATCACTGAGCCATGTGATAAGCCTGTGGCCTCTTCATGCTCGCGCACTTTCACTCGCCGATCGTTCATTATCAAACCATGGATTTTGTCGACCATTTCTGGTGTGGTGACCTCAATTGGACGACCAGAACGTTCGGCGTACTTGTGCTTGAACGACCGCACCGAAATTGAGTAAACCAGTGGTGAATGGTTCCAAGAAGAGTCCCCATAATATTTGTCAAGCTTTTGTTTGGTTTGCATGATAGTTTTTTCTCGCAAAAAATAGTGGTTAATGAGCACTCGCAATTCACTTTTTTCCATTTTAGCGAAAATGCTAGTAGGCGTCTATATAAAATGGCTGCCACAACAAAACTATTTGACATATCTGTCTGAAAATTTGGGTGCATTCTTTTGAAAGATGATTCTTGACAAACAAATAAATAAATTTAAGGTGACGACATAATCTGCGTTAATTTTCAGGGACTTATTGACTCACCGTTACGATTTCTAGAACATCTTTTAAAGAGAACATGTTCTCTTTTTGGGCTCGATCTTTCTCGCATTCTCTTTTATTCAAATTCTTTTTTTTTTATTCTTTATTACGTCCTTCTGACACAAGCCAATATTCCTCAAAAAGTATCTGTCGGAATTCCCTTTTTTTTTTCATATTTTCCACATTTTCCATATTTAAAAATATATAGTAGGTATCGCACATCATATAGGTGATGCTGTTAAGAAGTTATAGCAACTGACGTGTTTTAACCAAAAGAAAATACGCTTTTGATCACAATAACTTAAGACCCCGTATACGGGGAACACAAGCATTTGTAATTGCGCCTTAACATTTGGGTTCCGAAAATATCTGCAAATACATACGAGTATGTAAGGTACGTATTTACAAACGTAAAAATCGTCAAATTGGGCACTTAATGCGTTTTAGCTTCCTCGTAATTCAGAGAATAGTAAGAAAGTAGATTAGTGATTAATTTAATAAACCGAACAATTGCTGGTCTTCGAATTTTTTTATTTAAATTTGAAGTCAAAACAAACAGTTTTTGTGTCGTTTGAGTGTCCGTCTATCCATCGGTGTCATGCCTAACTCAGGAACTAATTTTGATGAAATGTGGTCTGTTAGTAAGCAACTAATCAAAGCAGGGTAGAAATATTAAGGAGTGAGGTTACAAAAACCTTCTTTATCTGACCGCTACTCAACAACAATTGTACGCATTTTGATTAAATTTGGTTCACAAGTTTAGCTTGAAGCGTAAATAGCTTGCATGTACATTGTACAACTCATTCAAATTTGTTGATGTTGGGCAGAAAAAGTAATGCCATTAACTTTCAGACGCTTTTTTTCTACTCTTAGTAACTTAGCACCCTCTAAAATTGTATCTTTTTGGAAGAGGTTTTTTCTAGTTTTAATTGATTTTAATGATATTTTCTTCGATTTAATAATTGCTTAAACCCCAAAATGTTAGTTAAATTTCCTGGTGAGTGTTAACCTTGCGTAGAGGTTGTAAATTCGCTCAATACAATATCACCAATTGGTTTATCATATACGTCATAAATGTTAAATTTTAAAATAAAAAGCAGCAATTTATATATGTTATTATAATATATTGTAACCGAATCATTGTTGTAGCACAGATATTATCTTATTATATTTATTATCTGTGGGTGTAGTTGTAGTGAAACTGTCTGTTATTCTACCAAGAAGAAGTTATTTCAAGGATTATGAACTGATTTTAATCGATTTACATCGCCAGTGCCACTATCTCCCGATCTAATCCAGTACTTTTTTTAAATAAAAAAAAAGAAACCAAAACTTGGAGCACTCAGACTTCGGAGGAATTGTCTCAGGGTGTATTATCTTACACCAATCACACATGAAACACACATCTACAAGCTCAACTGTTGCCAACAAACACACAAATCAATTTGCATCATCAACATTTGCAGGGCAAGAACCCACACATGCTAGTCCGCAACCGAATTCAACAATCAACTCTACATATCTTCATTGCACTGGCTACGAACTGCATACCCGGTATTATTTTAATAGAGAGCAAAGTCGATTGGTTAGAGATGCATTACTCGACAGCCGAAATCATTGTTCTCGGTGACGTCATCGTACACAACTCAAACTGGCTACGCTCAGCTTATCGAAGAGCCCACATGGTTTCATAGAAGACTGGTAACAGACCTATGCCTATACTATATAAATAATCATGGCAGTTGTTCCGAAGACCTCAATGGAATGTTCCCTAGAAATACAATACTTGAGCGATCTACTAGGCAAGCCACCAGGGCCCTTCCTCTCTATGTACACATGTCCACCTTGCAACCGCCACTGACATCTCTTTATCAAAACTCCTGCTTCAGAACAATGAAACTTAGGAGTGAAGACTTCCCGAAGCCAACAATTCACGAGCAGAATCAACAGGTATCTAAAAACATTTCGGGTTGCTGGCCCGTCGTTATAGATTCGCTTCTCCTGAGAGAAGATTATAAAAAAAAAACCATTTTATGGGCTTCGATTCCATGAGAACATCAAGCGTCAGCTTGTTATTTCCAGCTTCAGCAGATCCGGTTATAAATATTCTAACAATAATTAACATAACTCACCACTGCTTCTATGGTCTGGCTACTGCCAATAGGCAACTTCGCTGTACCTATGCGTCTCCTCTTTCTTCGCTGCATAGAGAAAACACTTTGCCTTTATACTTGAGTCATGCATACTTTCAAATGGTTTTTGAATAAATTGTGAATTATGTATGAGCAGAGATGCTGCTTCTATAGTGTATGGCTAATGACATAACAAATTAAAAAAAAAAAGTTTCAGCAAACTGACTCACTTAATAGTGGTGGAATGTTTAAATATTTATGCGCTATGATATACATAAATTTAATTTGAAATTTGTTGTGGAGTAAAGGGTACCCGCTCATTACTTGTATATAATTTGTGATATGTAAATAATTTTTGATACCATTGAGATACTAAAATTTGTATAGTATTCCAAACTAATGTTGACATTTATGTTGAGTAATAAATCAAATTTATCTTAGTTCTAGTTATGGCTTACATATTTTTCATATTTTAAGAAAGTTGGTTAAATGTTCAAAGGTAGTACGAGAGACGGCTGATAAGTTCGCGGCCTGAGATACTCAACAACGAAGCATCTTCTCATTAGTGATAGCACTAACTGCGGCACTCCTTAGTAGTATAAATATCATCTCGTTTTAATAATAATCTAATTTTGTTATTATCTGTGATATCACCATGTCAACCGAAATCGAAAATTCTTGCAATTTGAAGCACCGCGCAGTAATAAAGTACCTCGTGAAAAAAGGAAAATCGCCTAAAGAAATTTTCGAAGACATGTCATCGACTCTTCAGGATTCTGGGCCTTCGTATACCATGGTCAAAAAATGGGCTAGGCTATTTCAACAAGGGCGGGAGAACTGTGACGACGACCCCCAACCAGGGCGCCCTGTGTCAGTGGTAATTGAAGAAAACGTCGGAAAGTTGAAAAATTAGGTCTAGCCGACCAAAGAATAAAAATGTGACAGATAGCGGACGAGTTGCATATTAGCAAAGAATGGATTGGAGAAATTTTGCACGAACATTTAAACATGAATAAAATGTCTGCGCGAATGTTCACGCCGTTCGGCAAGAAATGACGAATCGAGTGCTGCATAGATTTTTTGGAGTTAGCCGGTTATAATCTCGACGAAATTTGCTGCCAAATCGTTACTGTAGATGAAAAGTGGGCCGACTTTTTCCTTTTTTCCAATTTGAAAAAGGAGTTATGAGGCCGGAGATTTACAGATGAGGACGAGATCAAGGCGGCCGTAGAAAATCATTTTGAAGGCAAGGAAAAGAATATTTTTTCGCATTTCACTCGAGGGACATTATATTAAGAAAATGATTTTATAATCGGATCTCTTCTGTCACTTAATGCCGCGAACTTATCGGCCGCCCCTCGTAGAGCGGTGGGTTTTTTGAATAAAACTAAGTTTTTCAGTTCTTTTCAGTTTGAATTGAAAAAGGTACGATCTCGTAGATCTAGAGAAGAAGCTCTTTTAAGTGTTTGTTTTCAGATATTTGAGAACCTGGATAAAAAGAATGTACAGCTGTATTTTTTATTACGAAATTATTTTACGAAAGCTTTTGATATGGTCGATCATGACATATTATTAGCGAATATTAATATTTGTGGGAGCAGTGGCTCAGTGGTTAAGTACGCGATCACTGAGCAAGGTTAAAATCCAAGAAAACACAAAAAATAAAAATAAAAATAAGTTTTCTCACGGTCCTACCTCCCGCGAACGTCTAACAATCATCCGAAAATAAAAATTGTCATGAAAAAGCTTCTCTCAATAGAAAAAAAACATGCCCTTCGGAAACGGTCCCAACCATTCGTGAGGCACACTGTACAAGTGGCTGCGAGAAGCTAGGCCAGGCCCTGCATTGGGCTCTTACTGTCAAAATTTTTATTTATTTATTTAGTATTAAAAATGCTTGTTTTCCGGTCTTTATGTGTAAGAGGTTTAAATCTTATCTGAGTAATAGATCACAAAGAGTAAAGATTGATGATACCAGAAGTGAAGTAAAGTTTCATAGTCTAGGAGTGCCTCAGGGTTCTGTTCTGGAACCAGTACTCTTTTTTGGATTTATATCAATTCCTTGTTTATGTTGCTCTTGTCGCTTATGGCTCATACAGTGTTTCGAAACTTATCTCAGATATAAATTGGAATATTTATAAACTCTTTTGCTGCACTTGCGATACAAATTTGTCCTTGTACACTTTTCAAGTTGAAAATGTTAATGAATTCAAATATTTGGAGCATGTCATTGACTCAATAATGAGATTTAGCAGCCACACAGAGAACTTGAGAAATTATTTTCGTGGCACTCTGAGAAACTTCTATTTTCTGCGCAATATTTTCACTACTCGTCTACTGTTAAAGATCTATTATGGCATTTTTCATTATAGATTACAATATGGTGAAGAGCTTACTTTTGTTACTTAAAAAACACATTTTGAAGGAAATTTGCCGGAAACTTCATTCACATCCTAGTTTTCCCTTGTTGTGTATGTGAAGATTTTTCCAGTACGTCACTGGTATGTACATGTTATACTCGTAGAGTGCTTAAAATATTCTTTATACGATCATCTTAATTACAGACAAATCGACAATTATATGATAGTTTGCTTGGAAATTCTTTAAATCAATTATCTATACCCGCTTTTCGTACAAGTGCGTTTCGTAACATTTGTATCATAGTATTGCTTCACGTTGGTTATTTAACAAACTTCCACATTTGATAAGAGCGCTCACATGCGTTTGTGAAAATGTAATGAATTGGCTCTTTGCCTCGATCTAAATATTATTGAATCTATGTTTGATGTTTTTTTTTCTGATATCTGATGTCGCTTTCTATTATCTTTTTATTGGAAACCCTATAATAGGCATAATTCTTGTTTTCAAATTTTAAAAGTTCATTCTAAGGGTCACCCCACCCATTTTTAAATTTTTTATGTACCTTTGAAGTGGCATTATCTCTATTTTAACCTTTGGATTTCCTCACAGTACTTCTCAGGTCTTGTGGTATTTGGGATATCTGCATATGCACGTACCTTGGCAGCAACAAGGTAGTGGTCCGAGTCAATGTCAACTGCTCCGGTGTGAACATAAAAAAAAGTGGAGGAGTGCCTTATATCAATCGCGACATGATCAATTTGGTTGACAGTTGGATGATCCAGAGATCTCCAGGTCCCCTTATGAATATAGAGGTTCGAGAATCATGGGCTAGCTACAGTGATGTTTCACTCCGCCGCAAAGTCGATTAGCCTGAATCCATTTCCGGAGGTGTTGTTGTGCAAGCTGTATTTTTCGACAATGTTTCCAAAGCTGCTTTTCTTTTAAATTTTTGCGGTAAAATCGCCAAGCACGATTTTAACATCATAACATGGAATTTTCCGGTTTTTTTTAAACATTACCCCCCCCCCCCCCCCTGGATTCCATTTGTTTCTTGTCTTGACCTGAGGAATCGATCCCAGCCCTATTGACCTCTTTACCTAAGACGCCCTGAATGCATTCACGGGCATGTTGCTCGAGCAAGAAGATATTAGGGTACTTTCATCGCCTAAACTAGGGATCTTCTTGTTTGTGGACTCTAGTGGGTCATTGATATGGAGTACTATTATTATTTGTGTAGGGTTATCTTGCACTGTGACCTAATGGTCTATTGTGCCCCTGATATGGAGTAAAAATATTATATGGAATAGAAATAGAGTTGGTCAAAATAAAGATCCCTGAGGCACTTATTAATTTGCAGCAAATGTATCGACAGGCACAACATTGACCTAAACTTGAATTTCGGTAGTCCGAACAGCTCTTGATCCCAATGTTGCTTAAAAGCTAAAGTCCATAGGTAGGTTACTAGTTGAAGTGCGGCTGCAAAAACCATACTGCTAGTCGCGTTCCTTCAGAAATTTGATTATTTCGAAATAGACAATATCGCTATGAGAAGATAGTTTTGCGGCAATATGTTCTTTCCTTTTTTGCGAATTGGTTGAATGCAGGCATTTTCCCAGCATGAAGGAACGTTTTTTACTTGTACGATGTAGAAAAAAAGTCTACAAAAAATCGATGGCTACAAATGCTTTAGCATACGTCGGATTACGCAAGGGCTAAACTTCATATCTGGAATCGATGACTGCACTTGCGGGGTAGATGGTTGCGTTGGAACATGATAGCAAATAGAATTTAGAATGACTTATTCTGTGGGTGTTGTAGCTAGTGGTCGCCCCTCTTTCACTAGTGATGGGAATGAGGAGCGACTGAAGTTGTTGCTTATCACTTTTGCTAGAAACTTGTTGGTGACTCCCGCATTTTAATTCTTCTTCATGAAAGCGACTTTTACATTACATGTGGTTCTTCTTGTCGAACCAAGGTGGAAGTTGAATCCGTGGTGGAGTGGAGAATATAAAGCTCCGGCTTCTGCGCAAACTTTGACATTAGTGCTTCTGAAATATATGTACATCAGTCCAGATAAAAAAGCGAAAAATTCCCCCAGCTCCTCTCAGTTAGACAACTTATAATTCCAAATCAGGCGATTGTGATCCTGTTGTCCTTTCATTGGTGTCTGGCTCTTAAAATATCTAGAGTTTCCGAAATTGTTAGGGTTGTTTAACACAATGGACATCCTTTGGTTTAAGTGAATTCTACTGATTACGGAGGATAGTCACCTAAACTAGGGTTGTCTGGATCATGTGGACTTTTTTATAATCTGGATGAAATTGCTGCTGACCAGCATCTGGTCGACGTTTGGTTTCCATTTGAAAAACGGTAAAGTCTGCACAAAACTTGGTAGAACCATGAGAGACCATAAGCGCAGTTCGCTTTCACAAGAGCTTGTTATTGTTAGTTTCCACAAGAGATGAGCATATACATATGCAGATGTCTGTTTGATATATGTTTACATAATGTAGGTTGACATTTGGACGCTGTACTCTCTAAGACAGTCCCCGCCGTAGATGCGAGTGGGAGACGAGTTTACCAGAATACCTTATCCTAGGAAGTGACATCATGGCTTTTTTTTAGTCCCACCCTGTTTGCATAGGTCTATCTGCCAAGCTCCGAAACGTAATCACAACTACTTCACGGAGCCTATAACAAGATATGGTGGTATCCCAGTAACTCACTATATGGATATGAACTCTGCCTTTGACCCAGTAAGTGAGTAAATGAATAGCATATTTGTCTAAAATAACCGGTAATTTTTCTTATAACTGGTTATTTGGTTAACCATAAACAAAACAATAATCAATTGTTAACCAGTTAGACGTTCGCTGTTAATTAGTTATTTTTTGCATATCCCCAGCGTGAAATAATTTTCCTTACGACTGACGGAATATAGAAACAGGTACCCCAAGTAATAATGTTCACCCCTACGGGTTTAATATTGCACCAAATTAATGCGAAGTACAGGGCGTTCGATGGGAAAAACCATGTTCCATGTTTCATGATGAACTTATCACGTCTGCACTTCACGAATGCCAAATAAACATGTCGAAAATAACCTGTGTACAGTGGTGTGCAAAATAATTAGTGTGTACTCAAAAAGCATGGAAATTGGTTATATTTGTTGTAATAATGAAAAAAGCCTTAAAATGAAAAGAAGCTTAAAAACAATTTTTAATTCATTCATTCAGACTTATGAAATAATGTGAAACAAAAAGTTATAAACAAATAAATAAAATTATTAGACTTATTTAAATGTTTCTTACTGTGCAATAAAATATTAGCCTTAAACGAATGGTTTGGAATATGTAGCCGTATGTACTCTTTATCAATATTTGGTTTCAAACCCGTTATTATGTGCACCTCTTGCCATGGAATCAATCATAATCATTTTAGTACCTCTCCGCGGGTATCGAAATGACCAAGTGCCCTCTTGACAAGTTGACCATAAGTTTTCTACTAGGTTTAGGTCTGGAGATTGCGCCGTTACATAACCTCAATGTTGTTCCTTTCAAAAAAGGACTTCACCACTTTTAAAGTGTGTCTGGGGTCGTTGTCTTGCTGGAATGTCCAACGTAATGGCATCTCTTCGTCGGTGAAAGGCAGCATTACGCTCTCCAATATGTTGATGTAGACTACGGCGTTCATGATATTCTTTTTCGAGGAGATTAGACCAACATCCCCAAAACCATTACACTTCCGCCTCCATGTTTGGTAGTTTTTAGTAGTAGTACTGTGGTGAATATACTTTGCCTTTTGGTCTTCTTACATACGTCTTTCCACCATCTGACCCAAACAAATTGATTTTGAATTCATCAGAACATAAAATATTTCTCCACTTTTCATTTGGCCAATTAAAATGTTCCCGCTCAAATTTTTTTTTTTTTTTGACATTAGTTATGTCCTTTGACCCCTCGTGGGGCACAGGGCGTCATCAACGTCTGCGTGCCATCGTGTTCGAAGTTTTGCACTCGCTTGAGCTCACTCCAAGTCATCCGAAGTCATCCAAAAGGTGTGACCAATCCACTGTCACTTTCCTGGCCTGTTAGCGTGTGCAGTGGGTCATTTGATATACGATTCGACAAGAAGATCCTTAGGATGTAACGAAGACATCTATTTATGAAGGTCCCTGTGACGGAGTTGGTTACTTTCCAAGTACTGTACCCATAAAGTAGCACTGTTTCCACTTTTGATCGAAACAGTCTCAGCTTGTTTTTTGTGCTGAAAATATTGTTTTTCGAGATTTTAGACAGCACACCGTACGAAGCCTTTGCTTTACGAATTCTGCTGTCCATATCCAGTTCGGTAGCATATAGAAAGCTGCTTACTTTCTCGACTTGCTGCCCGGCAATGCTGCGTTGAGCGGCGCTGGTGTTTTGTTGAGAAATTGAAGTGCTAAGGGCTTTTGTTTTTGCCGTATTTATTTTGAGCCCAACTTTGTTCGCCCCTGACTCCAAATTATGAGCCATCTGATGAAGGTCCATTATCCTGCGTGAGAGCAGGAAAACGTCATCAGCATTGTCAAGGTGTTTGAGATATGATGTCATAGTCCATCTCAGCCCCATGTTTCCTCCAGACAGAGCTGCCCGGATCACATCACTGATTACTACAAGGAATAACAGTGGCGAAAGAATGCATCCTTGTAGTACTCCGCTGCGGACATCAAATTCCTCTGACACCTTACCGTTGTGTAAGACATGACAAGGGGGAGTGCAAATACGGGAATTTGTTTCTGCGAAAGGCTCACCTGAGTTTGGGTTCAAATCACTTTAGCCAAATTGATTAAGCACTACTGCAAAATGTTCCCGCCATTTGGCCAGCTGTTCCTCATCCGAAGCCAGCAGATTCCGTACATTACGATTGGTCAATAATTGGCATATTTTTGAATGGTAGATTAACCTCCTACTTATGGTTAAAGTATTCACATCCAACCTCAGATCTTTCTCGGTTTCCGTAGCAAACGGTCGTGTTTCTACCATCCTTACTATTTGGTTTTTCGTCGCCTGCTTCTAGTTTCTTTAGTTTGGCAATGCATTTAAAATGTTTTGTGTTCCTGTGGTAAGGATTTTATCAAATTTCTGACTTCCTCGGAGCAATGTCCCTTACGTCCCATTTGTAATTCGTTTGTATCTTTACAGGTACAAATTTAAAAAATTCAAATTTAATAAATTATAAAAACTTAATAACCAATCCACAAGAATAAATGTCACTTAGCAGCAATGCTAAAATTTCATGTCCGCACACAAGAATGAGCAAGGAAAAAAAAAATATGATGACAACAGTCATCGGAAATCATACAACGCGATGCAATATTTATTTTATTTAAAAAATTTTGCAACTGACGTCTGAGAAAAATTATATTCATTTGGATAGCTTTTACACATATTATTTTGCCCACGTCTGTATACCAAAATGGCAGCCTGTCAAAGTAGTATGCCTTTCTATAGAACACCCTGTACATACATATTAGCATACGTAGCGGCACAAATATTTGCAGATGGAGCGACAGCGAAATTATTTTTTAGTCTCGCGGCGTATGAGAATATGTACCTCGCGTTGAGTTGGGGGAGCCTTTAGTGAATTTAAAATTTTCGGTCACGGAATTTTCGGGTCGACTTACGTAATACGGGCGTATGAACTATCTACTGAACCAAGTATTATTAAATTTATTTTATTTATTTATGACAATATTAACTTATAATAAATTATAAATTAATATATATAATATATAGCTCTAGCTGTTTCGGCTATTCTTTAAACGAATTGAAAATTTTTATATTCTACTTTCTACGTTTAATGAAGAGAGCAATTTGTTGATGTTCTGAATATTGTGTTCTGAATTGACAGATAGAAGTTCGACAAAAGACAGATTTAAGGATGTCTTTTATTCTGGATTTTATAGTGTATAGCTGCACTCCCAGATTAGGTGTTTGATGGTTAGTAATGTGCCAGAATTACAAAGATGACAAAGGGGAGGATCAGTTTTATTCATGAGGTGACTGTGTGTTAGATTTGTGTGTCCCAATCGAAGTCGTGTATAGTTTTTTATCATCTTTGCAGAGCAGGTACCTGGGTAGTAGACAGGTTGAGCTTCAGGGTTGATTGTGCTGTAATGATGTGTATAATCTTGCCATTTTGCTTTTCTCTTTTGTTCCCAGTAGTGGTTTAAATATTTTCTGATGTCTTTTTTATTGTAGTAAGAGGTTCTCCTACAGCAGCTTTAGCAGCAGTATCTGCGACTTCATTGCCCTTGATTCCCACATGTCCTGGAACCCAAAGAAGTTGTAGTCTTTTTTATTTGTGTTTAATTTATCCCGGATTGATTTAATAATTGGTGTTTTGTTGTTGGTATTTTTAATTGCTTGTAGTGTTGAGAGGCTGTCGGTGCAGACTATAGTTTTGTTATTCTTTGCTTTTACTATTGCTTGGTTTTTGCTGGGTAGCATTGCTTGCAACTGTTGAGTAGGCTGATGCGAGTGAGAAAGTCTGATTTTAGTCTTTGTATAGTTGTTTTGCTTCAGCCATGTTACATTTCCTTATGGTTTTATTATTATTATTATTATTATTATTTATTAAACAGGTAATTACAAATTACAAGTAAATTTTATAAAGAGAGAGCAACAAGCTGCTGGGCTTTCGGCTCTAAACAAAAATAAATATAAATATAATTTATTAAATTCCTTGGATACCGGGCATTGGATTAGTCCGATGATGTGATCAATGTTTAAGATGTTGTTGCAGGTTGGACAAGTAGAAGGTGTTTCATTTTCATAAATGTATTTATGTGTAATTATAGTGTGCCCTAGGCGCAACCTGGTAAAAGTAATGTTGGCTGCTTTCGATGTTGTTGTGGGGTAGATGGGCATGCTACCGTCGATGTTAATTTTGGAGTAGTGATGATGGTAGTTACACCAGTTTAAGGACCTTTCCTTTTGGTTGACAAGGTTTTGAAGGTCTTTTTTTGAAAAAATGTAGAAGGTGTAGACCGGCGCTCTATAGCATAATTTTGCGGCCATGTCGACAAACTCGTTGCCTTGTATCCCACTGTGGCTTGGCACCCAAATAAGTTTTATTTTATTGGAATTCTTTATCAAGAGATCCCTGATGTTAGTTATGAGACCAGATTTATGGTTTGGATTAAGGATAGCTTTTAACACCGACAGGCTGTCTGAACATATTACCGATTTAGAGCGGAGTTTTACCAAATATTTAGTTGTCTCGAGTATGGCGATCGCTTCTGCAGTAAATATTGAAGTGTAATCTGGCAAAAGTCCGATTCTTAAAACGGTCCCGTTTTCCAAGGCGGCGGCGAAGGATGTGTTGTTAGCAGATTTAGAGCCGTCAGTAAAGACTGGGTTCCAACCATCTGATTTTAGGTCTGCCATGGTTTTAAGGAAGATAGCTCGATAGATATCGCAGTTTGTGCTTCTTTTGCAGAGTAGAGACAGATTGAGTAGTATGGAGTCAGGTTTGATGCACCAAGGTGGATAAGTGGGGAAGTGGTCCTTTGAAAGTTTTAGGGGGAGCTCCATTTGCTGTGCGGCTTGGATGGTTTTAGCTATTGAAGACTGTATCCGATATGATTTTTTGGCGGTGATTGCGGATGCAATGTATTTGTCGATAATGGAGTCGGTGGAGAATGAGAGTTTAGTGAAAAGATTGATGAAAACACTTGATTGTCGTTCTTCTAGTGTTGGTAGTCGCGCTTCTGCCATTATGTTCTGGATCCGCGTTGTACGAAGTGCATTAATACTCCTTCTAGCAGCATGGTGGTATGGTGTTTTTAAAAGATTAAGTGTTGACTTAGCGCATTTACCATATATGATGAAGCCATAATCAATCTTACTTAGAACTAAAGATCTAGTAATGTTACAAAGGGTATTAACATGAACATTAAGTTTTTTACTAGCTAAATAGTTAATGATATCGGCCCTAGCAGCCAGGCTCTTTTTTAATTCTAGACAATGTGTTTTCCAATTATATCTATGATTAATCCTAGGATTTTTAGAGTATTAGTGTTTTGTATATTAACACTATTTAGGTGTATCGTAAGTTGCGGACAGGAAATTTTCCGACAAACATGTAATAATTTACATTTCTCTAAGGAGAGTTTGGCACCCGAGGTGCTGGACCAAGTTAATATATCTTTCAGTACATCGGTTAGAATTTGTTTGCTCCTTTCAATATCGTTCAGTTTACACAAAATGTAAAGATCGTCCGCATATATGCAGTGATCTCGAAGACTGTGCTCATTTATTACCGTACTTATATCATTGAACGCTATGATGAATAGGACCACCGACAGTGGAGACCCTTGCGGGATTCCGTTGTGGAGTGGATGAGAGGACGAGAATTCGTTGTTAACTTTGACACAGAACTTTCTATTAGAAAGGAAGGACTTTATGTATTGGAACATTTTTGGCCCAATGCGCCATGTTTGTAGTTTGTTAAGTATTAAATGTGTACCTACTCTGTCAAAAGCTCTTTCAAAATCTAACGAAAGTAGCGTTACGTGGTTCCGAGCCGATAAGGCTTTGGAGATGTAAGCGTCAATGTATAACAGCGCGTCGGATCAACCCTTATTGATAAGCCTATTAGATTCGATGTACCAGAGTAGAAGTCTTGCTACTATTTTTTCTAGACCCTTTGACATGCAGGGAATGAGTGATATTGGGCGGTAGCTCTCGATGTAGTTAATTGCCTTCTTGGGTTTAGGAAGGGGTAAAACTGTGGCTGATTTCCAGCTCTGAGGGATGACTCCGGTTTCGAATACATTATTATAAAGACCGATAAGACGTTGTTTGGTCGGAGGAGGTAGATTTTTGAGCATGGAGTACGATATCCGGTCCCTGCTTGGTGTTTTACCTTTTAGTTTCCTAAAACAACTATCAAATTCTAACTCCGATATGAGGCCTTCGATATGCCTCGCTGATGGGCTGCAAGTGTCTTGAGAAATTGAGGTCCGAAGGCTATTATATTTCGTTGTGTTAAAATTTTGGGAAAAATTATCGTCGGTAGAGAGGTTGGACCAAGTTTGTGCGAAAAAATTACTGATGTCTAGAGAGCAACAGATGGGTCCTGTTGGAGTCTCCATGCAACGAATTTGTCGTGGCACATAAGTACCAGTGAGGCATCGAATGTTTTGCCAGATCTTTGCCGGGGAGGAGTTAGGGCCAGTCATTGAGGTAAAGGCCATTAGGCTTTTGGTTTTGCTAATTTTGACTTCTCTTCTGAACAAAGCATTAGCTTTTTTGTAGGCAATTAAGTTTGATTGAGTTGGGCGTTTTTTAAAATACCTCCAGGCATGTACTTTCTGGTCCCTCAAATTTTTCAACTCCGGGTTCCACCAAGGGACTGACGGTTTATTGGTGAAGTGAACGCTTTGGGGAATAGATTGATTGGCAGCGGATCGAATAGCTTTTAGAAGAACAGCAGCTTCTTTGTTATTATTGGAAGATGGGGGGATTTCAGACAGATAATCTTTAATGCTTTTTTGGAATTTATCCCAGTCGGCCAAGTCAGTTTTAAACTTGGGTGTGGAGAGCGTATTGGATTTAACAGAACCCATTGATATGGATATGGTAATCGGGAAATGGTCGCTATTGTGGAGATCTTCTAGTATTTTCCAAGATGTGCGTGGAAAGAGCGTGGGCGAGCAACAAGACAGGTCGACGTGAGTTAGAGTGCTGTGTGTAGAGAAGTGGGTGGCGGAGCCGTCATTTAGAATCATCAGGTCGGAGTTAAGGATAAAATCTTCCCACAGGGAACCTCTGTAGTTAGTGGATGTTGAGCCCCAGAGAACGCTCCAGGAGTTAACATCCCCAACAAGTAATACAGGACTGTGAATTTGGTTTAAAATGTTATCAAGGTCAACGCGAGAGAAAGTCTGTTTCGGAGGTATATAAATTGAGATAATAGTGAAAGTAAAAGACAAATTAATTTCTATGGCCAATGTTAGGATGTTAGAGTTGATGTTTAGTTGCTTGTGCGGAATGTTTTTTTTTTGATTAGGACCCCAATACCTTGCTCAGCTGTTACGTTTTGTGGGAGGTTATTGAAGTAACCAATATATGCTTTAGGGGTTAATGGTATAGACTGAAACGCGCAATGTGTCTCTTGCAGAGATATAGCACAAGGCGATAGTTCTTTGATTAATATGTTTAGCTCGTCGAAGTTGTTAATATACCCTTGTATATTCCACTGGAGAGCTTTGAATTCCTGAGGTTTGTGTGTATAGATAGGGGGTGAAGAGTGGCGGGTGCATGATCTATGTTGACTCCGCTGCCATGATGTTGGCGCATTCGGACTCCCTGGAGAGCCCGAATGCCCTAATCCCCTGCCAGCAGAGACCGGGTTTGGAATATGCATATTATTATTATGCATCATCATCCATTTCTGGATTGTTGAGGAAGTATTCATTCCTTTGTAAAAGATTTTGTGTAACAGTTGATATAGGTGAGTGAGTAATTGGTGTAATATTGGTGTTGGAGGATTTGGTTGAAGAGTTTTGTGTAAAGTTTGATATAGGGGTGTGTGGTGTAGGTGAACTATTTGTGTTGGATGTTTTGGTTGAAAGTTGAGTTTGTGTACAAGGTATGGTGGGTGGAGCAGTTGAATTTTGGGCAACGCTTATTGAATTGCTAGTTTCGGGGTTGACAATGTGCCCTTCTGGACGAATGGCGATTTTCTTAGGTGAGTATTGTGGGTTAGGGGTGGAGCGGGGTTTAACTGGTGTGTTTGAGATAGTGGGGGGAAGAGTTGGATTCGTAGATTTATTGGGTACTACGTGTCTAGTTTTTATAATTTCGGCTACGGTGGGTTTAGCCGGATGTTTTCTTGGAACGGGTAGTTGGTGTAAGCTGGGGTTCTCGTTAAATATTTGCCATGCCTCGCGGACGGTGCAACGCCTATCTATCTTAATCTTGTTCACTGCCTTGTGGCGAAGAAAGCTTGGGCAAGTAGGGTCGTAGGGAGTGTGGTTTTCTGCATCGCAGTTGATGCAATATACCCGTGTACACTTATCGTGAGGTGGGGGAGGCAACATTCTTTACATGTTACTGCGTTAGAGCACCGGTTTTTTGTGTGGCCCAATTTTTGGCATAAGATACACCTCATTGGATTTGGGATATATTCATCGACTTTACAATTAACCCATCCTACTTTAATGTCTTTTGGGCGACGGATTAGATCGAATGTTAAGATTGCAGCGCCTGTAGCAACAAGATGGCTGCTTACGTTTCTTTGAATTTTTTTTACACCAATCACTTTGTATTTTTTTAACTCACTTAACAACTCGTCTTCAGGTATGTCGATAATATGCCTGGAAAAAATTCTGCCTTGCACTGAATTCAAACTAACGTGAGATGTTATTTTAACTGGTATAGAGTCAATTAACTTAGCCTTTAGGAATTTTTCTGCTGTATTGGGGTTAGACACTTTAACCAAGAGGTCGCCCGATCGCATGGCTTTGACTTCCAAAACGTCTTTAGAAATAAATTCCAAGCCGCGATTAATTTGGAAGGGATTATATGAGGAGAGAGGTCGCAGGTTTTCACCTTTTTTTTCCGTTCCCGAAATCACTATGTACCGGGGGATGCCGTCGTCATTTGTGGTAATTGCCGGTAATGTTGGAAAACTTTCGATCGTCTTTTTCCATTTAGGTTTGGAATGCCGAATTATAGGACCGTCCGAATCAAGTTCCATAAATCGGTTTTGATATGGGGGGTCCGTACCCCCCTTCATATTGGGTAAGGTCGGGAAAGTATTATATCAATTCGTTTGACAAAGTTAGTTAGAGATAAATGGGATTTGTTTTATTGGGACCACGTGTGTGGCAATAGAAATGACACTTCAAGTGCAATGAAAGAAAGAGAAGGATATCGCTCTCAAACACGTCTATACACGGCGTTTGCCAGAATGCGACTGTTATGGTTTTAATTTTAAGAATTTCTTTCGCTTGTACATATCGATGACACATTTTAGAAGAAGCGAGGTGATCCCCTTTGCAGTTAGCACATACTGTTTGCGTACATTTTTCAGGCGTGTGTGGTGGCAGATTGCAATTTACACATGCAGGGTTGCCTCTGCATCGCTTCGCGGAATGGCCTAGGAGCTGACAATTCTGGCAGCGTATAGGGTTAGGGAAATATTCTGTAACCTTGACATTATACCACCCAATATTTACAGCACTTGGTGGTCGGAAGAGGTCAAAGGTGAAAAGAATCAGACCAGTTGCGCGTTGAGTACCATCTTCATTTTTTTAAAATTTAAATACATCCGTGACACCTTTTGCAATTTAATTTCCTCTATAATCTCGGTTTCGGGGACAATTGTAAGGTGTAGTACATAGACCGTACCTTTGGAGGAATTTAATTGCGTGTGGAGGGTTACGGGGATCGGGCATAAATTTGAAAGTGTTTTTTTTAGAGATGAATAGATCGGCTATTTTCTTTGACTTGACTAAGATCAGGAGGTTACCATCGCGGAGTTGAGTGATTTGTTCATAAGCAGTGCTTATGCCATCTATAGCTTTTTTTATTAGGAACACACTAAAAGATGATAGCGGTTTTTCAACGTTGGTTGAGGAGATCACTATAAATTTTGGATTAGTGGGGGAAGAGTGTGTTGAGAATATATTCACTGGGTCTATTGGGGAAAGATTGGGTTTTTTTAATTTTTTTATTTTTATGCTCAGGTGGGTCTGTTTCCAGACCGCTAAAACGGTTGCCCGAAGGCATAGTGTAATTGATTGTTTTTGCAACTATATGTATTTTTCACTCACTAAAGTAGGAGTAGGAAGTCACGAAAAGGAAGAGTACACAGTTTGTATGGGGTTTTGTAACGGGCGGTATCGCCAATGAATATTAAATGAGAGAGAGAACACAATCAGCTAAGAGATGTTGCCGGCTCGACAGTTAGTCGGAGACTGATTATTAAATTTAATTTCGTATTATTTCTGTATAAATATTAATAAACATTTGTAGTCAAAATATTGTTAGGAATAAATAACTATTTATTTGAAATTCGTCTTTTTCTTTTAATAAATGAAAATTCGCATACAAAGTTAACCAAAAACTTTAAAAACATAAAATTATAATAAGAAAATAAATACTATGCAGTTTTCCCGCACCTACATATGTAAGGCTGTTGGTAGGTAAATGTTCATTCGCAGTTATCAATGAGTATTAGAATATAAGTTACAAGACTTTTAGTTATTATAAAATTTATCATATAAAATAAAAGAAAGAACACTTAAGCTGTCGTATATTGTGCGATTTTCATTTCAGAGAACTTTAAATGCGAATGTGTAGTTTAATTTGTTTGACTTTATTTTGCATTAAATAAAAATGAAATAGAAAATATAGATAATAATTTAGCCTTGATCTATAATAAATAATGCGAAATTGTCCAACTCTGTTAACTTTAAGTCACAAAGGAAAGCCGACTTTTGATATAGTACTTTTAATATTTGTTTGTGAATGATGTTACACCTACATACATGTCATTATAAATTTTACATCTTAAGTTGAATTTAGTTGTAACTAAATTGTAGAACAACGTACAACATGTGTAGCAAAGTAAGTAATGACAAAAGAGGAATAAAGCAGACGGTATTAATAATACAAAATTTAAATAAACTAAAAAGTCTTTCTATGCACAGCCCGTTGGCCCTCTTCTTCATATTCTCGCTTTGAGATCCACATTTTCTTGAATGTATCTAGAGAAGCCAGAATCGAACCACCCATCCATGTTGAATAGAGACGCTCTTGGGGAGCAGCAATCTAAAATGAAACAGAAGACCAATTTAAAGAAATGCGCAGCAAAAATCAATTTGTGGAGCTTACGCGAATTTTCAAATCCTTTGCTGTGTGTTTCTTCATCTCCGTTAGCAGCCTATCACCGAAACCTTTGAACAATGTTGACCCTCCAGATAGCACGATATTCTGATACAGCATCTTTCGCAAGTCCATGTCGGACTTTTCTATTGAATACATAAGTACATCTTGAATACCCTCGCATTCTTCGCCCAGGAGATCAGGTCTAAAGAGAACTTCTGGGGCTCTAAACCGCGCTGGGCCAATCTACAAAACAGTAGTTAGTAAGGCTAGCAAATGAGATAAACAAACATACCTCGAGTGTCTTTCCGTCGGGTAATGTATAAGCAGCCTTCTCAGTTTCGATGTTTTCCTCCTTTTGTGGATTACTCGCCAAGTAGCAGACTTTCTCCTTTATCGAGCGCACAATTTCGAATTCCGCAGTTGAACGAAAATTGAATCCTTCCTTGCGTATTAATGTCCTGAGGTATCGTGTAACATCTCGACCAGCGATATCTACACGCATAATACTGTGAGGCATTGCGAATCCTTCGTAGATAGGAACAGCGTGTGTCACACCATCGCCAGAGTCTAAAACTACACCTGTTACTCGACCAGTTGCGTACCTATAATATTTTATTATGTCATTAAAACTGACTTTTTGAGTATAATGTTACTATAAAACGTACAAACTGAGGACCGCTTGCATGGAAACGAAGAGTGCTGGTGCATTGATGCCTTCGAAAAAGAATTCAGCTGCCTTCTCGCGATTTCTCCGAGGATTTAGTGGAGCCTCTGTTAGCAAAACGGGATGATCTTCTGTGAATGTTGCTAGTTGTTCCTAAAAATAAGGATATTGTATATTTTTATACGTAATATTAAGTAGTATTTGTTATAGATTATTACGTATACAGTATACAGAGTTCCTTCAAGCAATGGAGAGAGCATTTCTCAACCACCCACAATTGATAAAATATTTAAGGCAATCAAGGCATTACAAACAACAAATCTGCCGGCTTATAAATAAATATAAATATATATGCTGGTGCCAACAGCTTATGCAGGGCCTGGCCAAGTGTCTCGCAGCCACTCGTGTTGTACGCCGCATGAAAGATGGTCCCAACCTACAGTTTTATGGCGTTTCTGAAGTGCACTTTTCACAATTGAGAGAAGCTTCTCATGACATTTTTTCTCTCGGATATTTGTCAGACGTTCCCGTGCAGTGATCGCGCACGTAACCACTGAGTCGGTGTCGGTTTAGACAAGATTGATTGCCGAAATACTTATGGCTTGTTTTTTCTGCAAATCTGGAAGGAGAAACGGTACGAGACGACTGGCTTCAAGAAGTCTTATTCATAATACCTGAGAAAGGTAGCTTAACGGTATGCCGCAACTACGGAGGTATATTGCTGCTATCCATTTAATTTTCCCATGAATATACTGTTCAACCGCATAAATGAGAACTTTTATTTATCAGTCGAATACAGCAGGCAGGATTTTGCCTTACCGATCAAACAAACGAGTGGCGCGAATCATTTATACTCGGTCTTCATAGATTACACATTTCGACAGCGTCTCCCTGACATTTGGGATGGATTAAAGAGCAAGGAAGTTTCTCGCAAAGCAATCTGTCTAATACGGGCGCAATACGAGGTGTTTAAGTGCATAGTTATACGCAAAGTCTTGCTGTCTGCAATGTTTGACTATCTCTACGGCGTATGTCAACGCGTCTTACTGTCATCCATTATTTTTACAATTGTACTTGAAAAGGACATCATCAAGCAAAAATATCTTTAGATTCAGAAGACAGACGCACTCGATGGAAACTCACAGAACATCTTGAGGATCTCGACTACTCAGCTGATATTTACGTACTGTCGTTCGTACTCCCTGAGTTGCAAAATAAGCTGTGTGACCTCGTGAAAGAGTTAAAAAACACGTCTAAGAGTTGACCCTTTATAGACTAAAATATTTTTAACACAAAATAAGTAATCGAGGGGCTTTCGAATCGAAGACTTGTAATATGTTGATTAATAAGCTACTGGTCGACCTGGAAAGAGCGGTATGCAAAGTGATTATCTGTGCAGATGATGTTGCCACTGCTGTCTCGGGACAGTGCCCAAATACTGCAAGAGATCTTCCCCAATCCGCCTTTTTCTTGCTCTCCAAATGATCCACGCGGTGTGGTTTGGGAGTAAATCCCAATAAAACCGAACTTGCCCTTTTCACTCGTTATAAACTAACGATGGTGTGGGTGGTAGTTTCTTCTCGGATAGGCTTAATATAAACCTCTCTTTCCGTCCCTCAAATCATTGTAGCGTGTTCTAGGCGGAAATAATGAAAGTTCTTTCTTGGCTAAGGAAAAACGTGATATACGTATCTTTTCAGACAGCCAAGCAAGCAAGTCCTTCAAATCTTCCGCTCAAATTCAAAAATAGCTCTAGATTGCTGATAGTTCCTTAAAGAGATGGCGGAGCAGTTTAATATTCACCTATGGTGGGTGCCGGGGCACATTGACATTTCAGGGAATTGTAAGGCCGACAAACTTGCTAGACATGGAACAAGAACACCCATTCTACCAGACAAAAAATTCACTGATCATTGCATGTAAACTCAATTTAAAACTGCATGCTATTAAGAAGACAATTTCTAGGTGGACAAACGGTACAACGTGTCTAGCGACAAAACAGATTTGACCTAAGTTGGATCTGAAACGCTCTAAGAACTTGATTTCTCTCAATAGATTGCATATCAGCGCTGTAATTGGTGTTAACACCGGTCACTCTCTAATAGACAAACATTCTGTAGAAGCTGCATGGACGAGGAGGAGGAGGAGGAAGCTATTATTCACCTTCTTTGCACCTGTCCAGCTCTCTCCCAAAGAACGAACCTCCACTTAAGAGCCTTTGGCTTCAACCTTAACAATATGAGTAAGGCAGACATTAGAAAACTCCTACGCTTCATCAGAGGCTCCAAATGGTTCAATGAGTATGCAAGTGACCGTTTCGCCAAATGCATGTGACATCATTATTGGTCTAAGTGTGTCGACTTTCACCTGATAGCCACTTCTACCTAACCTAACCTGTAGTCCCTCCTACTATAAATAGCACCAGTCTCAATTTCACTGACAAATCAAAATACTTAGGCCTTATTTTGGATAGAAAATTTAATTGGAAAAACAATTTACTAGAACGTAAAAGCTAGTGTACCTCTCTACACCTGTGAAAAGGCCATTAGTGGAAGTTGGGGCATGCAACCCCTCTAGCTGTACGTGTCCGTTATCAGACCCATAGTAATGTGATCACATGGTAGATGGTAATTGAAAATATGGTAAAACTCAATCATTTAGGGAAAGTGCATTGGATGTTATATTTTATACTTCTACACGGACGATTCGAAAACTGGCATCTCCCGGATCACTTCAAATTATCGCAGATCAGCACCGTTATCAGTGTCCGCACGGGTCACTGACCTATGCGTCTACACGCTTAAAAGGCTGAAGTGCCCCGTATGATTCAATTAACCCCCATAGGTAGTTAGAATAGTGATAGATCAAATGATATCACAATGGAACTCCTTTGGTCTAAGTGTATCTCTATGCGGTGCAGATTAGGGTTTCTCATTTCTCGGGGTTTTCGCAATCCCGCAATCGCAATCAGAACGATTCCGGGATCCTAGAACAATCACAGGATTTGAAATAATATATGGAAAAATATAAATGTTATATGAAATTCAAAATCGAAAATTATTTTACTGTTTTAAACATTAGAACATTTTACAAAAAATTATTGTAATATTTAAGATACAAATATTTGTTCATATTTCCATTATAGTTAGATAGATAAAAAGTGTATGGTCTTCGAAAAACGAAGAAGAGCCAAACAGATACCAAACAATTAATTAATTAATAAGAGAAGCAATGAACAGATTTTCATCAGAACAATGTAGGGTGACATATTATCGAAGATATGATAATTTTAACATGCACAACAAGCATAGAAAGAGTCAATATGTGCATAAAAAGGATGAAATTGGTAAAATACTGAAAGACACGAATGAAAAAGTAATGAGATGAGAAAACTACATCAGAGAACTTTTTGAAGACCAACGAAATGAACGTTGTGATACTAAAAGACGAAATTATCAAAGCCATAAAAAACTCAAAGGACAGGAAAGTAACTGGATCCGAAGAAGTACCAAACAAACTTATAGAGTTAATAGAGGAAGGAAATATATCTGTGGTAGTAGATCTGTTTAATTAAATATATCGAAGTGGAGACATTTCAGAAGATTAGCTGAAATCATCCTGAATAATGCTTCAAAATGCGAAGACCACAGGACAATCTGTTTAATGAGCCATATGCTGAAGTTACTTCTAAAAATAATACATAATAGAATATATACAAAAAAACTAGAAGACATAAGCGACACTCAATTTGGTTTTAGAGAAGGTCTAGGGACACGGGAGGCTTTGTTCGCACTTAACAACTTAGCGCAAAGAGGTATGGATCCAAACCAGGACCTGTATATGTTTTACAGACTGTGTGATACACGAAACTGTTGAAATTTGTAAAGAAGCATTTGAAGAAGGAGAGGTAGGAATTACGGTTAACGGGACAAAAATCAACAATCTAACATACGTTGATGACTCAATAATTATTGCAAAGACGAAAAAAGAATTAAACTCGATGGTTAACAAACTAAATTCTGCAAGGAGAAGAAGAAATAGAAGGTAGAAGATCAGCAGGAGGACAAAGAACAAAGTGGATGAAAAATCTGCAAGACTGGTTTGCTGGCTTATGAGGACCGCAAAACTCGAGAGAAGAAATCAAAAGGATGACAATCAACCTCCTAACAGGAGAGACACCATAAGAAGAAGTATAGTTCTCGTTGAGATGCACTTAGACCAACTTGTGATACCAGATACCACTATGGAGCAGAGATTACGAGCCCTATCTACCCCTAGAGTCAGCTACTCCTTTTTATGAGGCCATTGATTTTAGCAGATAGTTAAAGTATTCTGCTATAGTACCCCTTGATAAGGGCAAGGGAAGAACATGCGCAGATGAAGTGAACAATGGCATCGTCCTTATAAACGCCTCGGCAATGCTCAGTCGGTGGAACGTGCCTGCGGATGACATTTGTGTATTTGGAAATGATATCCGTACTTAGTATGTAGTATCTTTGACCTGTTAAGGTCCAGACTTGACCATATTAGCCTAGAAGTATTGCCGTTTTTTTTCTAGTAATTAATTGACAGTTAATGTGGTGAAAGACCACATCTAATTTTGAATAAACGAATAGTGTAAAAAAGAGATAATTTAGCGTAAAAGAATAGTTCTACAGTTCGAGTTCGGCTGACCACAGAAATCCTGTAAGTTTAGCAGCAACTAAGATAAACAAATCTGCCAAATGTTTAAACGCTGTCTGGACTAAACATCCCCAGACGTTCTTCTAACTACTAAAAGGGCACACTATAAAAATTTGGTGGTATAAAACATGTCCACAGAGGATTTATCCAGTCACTAATTTTCGGCATAAATCCTGCGGTAGTTCATAAATAACGCTTTGAATCTCGCTCTTTAGCTCTAGAATCATTTGACGCGAGATGACGCGGCCGGGGAACTTTGGGTGCAATAACTGCATTCTTCTTTAGCTGTGTGGCAAATTGTGTGGCCTTGTTAAAACCACATCAGTATCTCGTCCAATTGGTGCCAAAATATTTGTTATCATGTCCCGGTAACGTGCACCATTTTCTGTTATGAACTACGCGAGAATATTCGAAGAAGTACGGCGCAATTACTCCACCGGACCAAAATCCGCACCAAACAGTGACTTTGTGTGGATGCATTGGTTGTCCGTGAATGGCTCGTGGATTTTCATGACAGTCAGTTGCTGGGAACGGTGACGAATGGATTTTAACGGATTGTCACGACGGACTGTTATGCATACCAGTATTATTGACGATTATGTATACCGGCATTATTGCGCATTGCCCGAATGGTATTAGTTAAATTTTACCTATTTCGGCGAAGAGTTTTAACAATTAAAATACGTTGTTCTCTCGTATACCGCCCCATAATTACAAATATCAATGCTTAATATTCACAAATGTCAAATATCAGCTGTTTATCTTTGACAGAACCACAGTCAGATTTAAATTGTAACCTTCAATTAAATCACCCTTTATTTCAAATGGTTTAAATTTACCGAGTAAGGGCTGTTGGTTGGATGGTTCGTTTAAGAGGGTGAGCTTATGCTCTTCACTTAGGCCTCCACTGGGCCCGTTGTATTCCCCTAGTCTGTTGAGCTGTAGGAAAAGTAATGTAATATGAGAATTAAGTGATGAGAGAATATGTAGGTATTGGGTCATGGGAGTATCAAAAAGGAGATTTTGTCATATAGTGATCGGAAAATCGCCTTGTTCGCCTAGCGAACTCCAACATATCACCGATTCCTTTCTTACTGAGGTCTGTTAGATCCGGTATCCTTGGGGATCCCAGTATCTTCAGTCTTAATCTCGAAGTGTTCTACATTTTCCTCCTCCTCGCAGTTATCACAGATTGTTGTTTCAGCTATGCAGAGTCTGAACGAGTGTTTATTGAGATTGATATGCCCTGTTAAAAGACATACCATCGCTCTTAACTGTGTTCTGCTCGGAGTAAGGGCTGTGGTACACTCCGGAATAAAATAATAAGACATTGCCACTAATTCTTAAGAAAGAAAAGGTGTGCGTAACATTTGTTAAATTTGATTGAATCATTTACCTAACAGGATGTATTTAGACAGCACTGCCATAAAATAATTTCTGAACAAAATCCTTAATTTCCTTGTTTTTGGGGGAAAAACCGAAAACAGGATGAAAAAAAAAAACAATGACGACAAGTTTGCTAAAATGCAACTCAGGCGCAATACGTCTAAAATATCCGACAAAAAGTTTAAGTGGAATCTGGATTCAAGACTACGTTTTGCTCAGCAATGCGATTTTTCATTTCTTTAAAAGATGTTTACCAATTTTATTGCAGTTTTTAAGATGTATCCACTTATGGTCCTTTTTTTCCACTGCACCAGCGTGAACCAAGGTGCTTGAGAGATGATATTATATTCTCTATACGTCTGCGTACCGAGTAAATCTTGTCGAGTTAATCCATCAGCTCCACAGTTTCTCAGAAAATCAGATTTACCAGGTACCCAGCAGAGAATGGATGTATCTACTAGAGGTCTGCATGAATGCATTCATTTGCTCTCTCTAAACGTGTACACTACTTCAGTGTACTCTACGCAGGGACTAATAAAAGTTCGCTTAGTTGGTGTCAATTTAGTAGTTTTTGAAAAAAAAAAAAAAAGGTGCATTTCTGTAGCTTATATTCTAACAATATTTATTTCCAAAATTCAGAATAATAGCTAAAAATGGAGACGAGAAAGAGAAAAATTAGTTACGTAAGCTCGGTTGAAGTTCCACCGCCAACACAGGAAGAAATTCGTTTTGCCATTCTCCTCGGATTTCGGCGTCAACTCACGCCAGTCAAAATTCTGCACGAATGCCAAAATGCATACGGAATAAATGCACCATGTCTTGTTACTATTTCAAAGTGGTTTCGAAGATTCCAGACTGGTCATTTTTCTGTGGAGGACGAATCTCGTGAAGGTCGACCCAAATCTTCGACCGACGATACAAAAGTGGCCCTGGTGAAGGCTAAAATTGACGAAGATGCCAGGATGACACAGCAGATGATAGCGGATGAACTGGGCTTGAATGGCATGGCTGTGTCACGAATTTTAAATTATCACCTGAAATATTCGAAGAAGTCAGCTCGACAGGTTCCAAAAAAAAGCGGCACGTGTTCGTCTTGCTCAATATTTCCTGGATAAGTTTGAAAATGGAGAGCCAAGTTGCTTCAATAAGATCGTTACAGATAATAAATATTGGTTTTACAGGTACGACTCGGAAACCAAACAGCAGTTCATGGTATGGAGCCCAGAAGGTGTAAATCCTCCAGTAAAGGCCAAACAACAAAAGTCAGCGACCAAAGTTATGTTGTCGATGTACTTCACCAGGGCGAAAATGGTCGCCATCATCCCGCTTAAAACTGATCAGACAGTCACTGCTAATTAGTAGACTAAAACTTGCTTACCACAAGCCGCTACTTTTTGCACGACGACAATGCGCCTGCGCACAATGCTGAAAAAACCAACAATTTTCTTGCGCTCTCGGGCATCAATGAAATTCGCTCAGCACCTTATTCTCCGGATCTAGCACAGTTTTACTTTTGGCTGTTTCCGAAAATAAAAAAGATTTGAGGGGAAAAATCTTCACATCTAATGAAGAGATTATTAATGCAGTCAATGTTGAAAGCTTCAAAAAGAGGAAGTACACGAACAAGTGTACAGCAAATAATAGTACCACACCACAAGAGACAGTTACTGTACAATACTCGGTCACCTGATAGCAAAATTAAGTGCACTGTTTTCTTTCCCTCCCACATTGTGGGTGCTTGAACTGGCTTGATGTGAAATAGTGTACAATGTTAATTGTAAAGAATACATTGAGTACACTGAGTGCACTAAATACAATACGATTGAAAAGACTAGTTGATTCTAGCATATAACAGTGTACTCAATGAATTCCCACTTATGAATACCCGTTTTTTGGTTTAAAATGGGTCCAATACTCATATAGTAATCATTTCACATATCAGATGAATCATTCATTTTACTTTTCAAGCTGTGAGCACAATAATGAAGTGTACTTGAAATAAAATGAATGTCTTGGAACTGGTTTCAAGACATTCATTGCAGACGTCTAGTATCTACTCCGACTAATCGCTGCCATCATATCATCAAAATTCACTCAGCACTTCGGTAGGATACACTTGATTCAAATACGTTCAGTCAGCGATACGTTCAATTTTCATTCAAAAAATGTATGATGACCATAAAGTTGGTTTGTGTATTTAATATTATTCCTTTTTTTGTATTGAATAAATGTATTATATACTCGTATGTAATATAGAGAATACCCCGACATTTGTTATCAGAGTTAGAAAGGAAGTTCTCGATCTCACGCTAGGCAAGAAGGTTAATTAAGAGCTGGAGAGTATCCAATGATCCGTCATTGTCTGAACACAGAATAATTGTGTTCGACCTCGACAATACATGTATTATGAGAAATACAACAAGAAATCCAAGGAAAACAAACTGGGAGAGTTTTGAAGAAACCCTAGGTAATAACCTGGAGCATATAGTAGAGCTCCAGCCCATTACTTAGAGTTAGAAAACGAGGTAGAAAGCATTAGTAGCACTATCACAAACGCGTTTGAAACAAGTTGTCCCGTAAACAACAAGAAAAGTGGGAAAGATGTGCCATGGTGGAGCAACAATTTATAAAAGTAAAGATCCGTAACACGCAAACTGTTCAATAGGGCAAAGCGTAACGGAGACTGGCAAAGCTACAGAGAGGCACTTACACAGTACAACAAGGAACTGAGGAAAGCAAAAAAAGAAAGCTTTAGGAGATTTTGCGAGACAATTACTAGCACTCCTGCTGCAGCCAGACTGCATAAAGCTCTGGCAAAATCGGGTGGAATGCAAACGTCTCTAAGAAACCCAGACAGTAGTTTCACTAAGGTGAGGAAGAGAGAGCACTACTGCTCTTAAAAACTCACTTCCCTGGAAGTATGCAGAATACAAATGAAGAGAGCATGACCAACGTAACAAGACCTCGGAAAGAAAATTAGAAAATTGGAAGTACAATCTGTTACAGAGGGAGAATTGAATGGGCAATCAGCTCCTTTCAGCCGTTCAAGTCCCCAGGTGTGGATAGTATACGCCAGCCCTACCACAGAAAGTACCCTCACACTGGGGTATATTCAAAAGCAATGAAGACGGTCGAAGGTTGTGTTCATACCAAAAGTGAGGAAAAAGGACCCAACATAGCCGAAGTCATACAGACCAATCAGCCTAACATCGTTTCCTCTCAAAACAATGGAAAAAGCTGTGGATAACTACATAAGAGAGGACGTACTAAACACGTTCCCACTTCCCACGGCTAGGCTCAACATAAACCCGGCAAAAACTACAATAGTACCATTTGTGAGGAAGAGGAAGCTTGAACAGAAGCTAATTTGGTTGTCGGGCACCGAATTGACACCAGTAAAAGAAGTGAAATATCTAGGAGTACACCTAGATAGTAAACTCCAGTCACTAGTCTAGCCACAACGAGGGAGACACTCACTAATTATTATTATTATTATTAAACTTTATTAACAAATAATAAATTATGTGCTAATAGTACAGATTTACAACGCTGGCTACCAGGGCCTACGGCTGTACATTTACAAATAATTTATAATTTATTGATTAATTCTAATAAAGAAACTAGGGCATAAACTATCTTGATATTGTGTATGGAAGGAAGAGAAAGGTGTTGGGATAGTTGGGAGTTGGGAAATAGACTACTTAATTTAGCTTGAACGGTGGTACAATCATTAACGAGGTGCTGTATGGTAAGTGTTTGGGCGGAGTTGCAGAGGTGGCATTGTGGGCGGCTGTCTTTGGTGCAAAAGATGTCCATGGGTTAGCAGAGTGTGGCCCAACCTAAGCCGAGTAAAAATTTTTCGCATATTATTTGATATGTTTTGGGGGTAAAACGCTGCTGTCCCATCCGGGTTTAAAGATTTATAGTAGTGGGTGTATGCAGACCACTCCTCTTTTTGTTTTGTTTCTCTTTTGTTATAAACAAAGTGAGTTAGTAAAGGTTCATTAATGGCATTCTTAGCTGCTGCGTTTGCGTCTTCGTTCGCTTTTATTCCCGCGTGTCCAGGGACCCATAGAAGTGTTATGTTTCCTAGATAGTAAACTCCAGTCACTAGTCTAGCCACAACGAGGGAGACACTCACTAAAGTGCAAGGACTTACTTGCCTCTGTATTACTGGGGCCATGAAAACATGTTCAACTGCTGTCATGGAAGTATTCCTGCAACTAAGTCCGCTTCATATCGTAGTTGAGCAAAACGCAAAGCGGACGATCCTAAGGATGGGAAAAGAGGGCATCGGGAGGGAGAAATGCATCAGTTCGAAAGAATATGATGAACTTCTCAAGAAACTCCCGCTTCTAGCAATCCCTAGGGACGATAGTATCAGGAAATTTAACTTTGATAAAAAATTCCGTACGAAGTTGAGTAACAAGAAGGCCTGGGGCAATGAATCCATAATATACGGATTGAGTAACCACACAATAAAGTGGTATACAGACAGCTCGAGAACTAAAGAGGGACAGGGGCAGGTGTATTTGAACCAAGAACAAGGTACTCATAACCTATAGGCAAAAGTACCAGCATCTTTCAAGCCGAAATATACGCTATAGATGTGTTCAATTCAATCTCGATAAAATATACACAAAATTTGACATAGCAATATTGTCAGACAGTCAAGCAGCTATCAAGGCTCTTGACTCAAAACTAATGTGGGAATGCCTATACAAACTTAATGAATTGGGTAGCAAAAGGTAACCCTCTATTGGATACCTGGCCACGCTGGAATAGAGGGCAACAAAGAAGCAGAGTCCTTGGTAAGATAAGGAGCAGTAGAATCCTTTATTGGACCTGAACCATTCTGCGGAATAGGAAATCATACCATATGCGAAGAATTCAGGAAGATGGAGAAAGAAAACAGGGTGAGAACCTGGTCCAATATTCCAGGTCTGAGGCAAGCTAAGAAACTTCTGGGGCACTACAACCAGAAGAGATTCAAAGCGTGCATCAGCCTTAACAAGAATAACCTTCACATCCTAACAGGCTTTCTAAAGGGGCCCTGTAAACTCGGGTGCATCTAAGGAAACTAGGTATAACAAACGAAGGCCTTTGCCTCGATAACAATTCCGAAGGAATTATATTCTGAGGGAAACTCAAAATGAGAGAATAAACTTCTCCTAGGTATTAGCAGGGGGAACAATAAACTATTAGGTCGCAATGCAAGATAACCCTACACAAATAATAATAATAATAACGATTTTAATGTGCACATTTATGATTCAATATTATCATTTACGTGCCTTACTCACGCTGATACATTAGATAAAGTGAGTCATAGATGGACACATCTCAATAACTGCAACACTGCTGTTTTAATTCTGCCTATCATGAACCTTAACAGGCGATACTGGCACAATTGCTCAAAGACTTTTCCAAACAATGATTTCTGCAGAAGAAGAGGAGGAGGAGAAGTCCATAAAGTTAACTTTCTTTCTCTCATAACAGAAGGGCTACTCTAGGAAGATACTTCTAAGATCTGAACGATCTGAACAAATCGAAGCTCTTCATGAAAAGGAATAGATGCTTCCGGAAGTAGATAAACATCGTAGTCCCTGTTTCATAGTTGTTTCACAATGGACCTACATATGTTGGTCTAAGTGCATTTCATCGACGACCATTTTCTATCTATCTTTGTAAAATGAAAATATGATCAAATATTTTTATCTTAAATATTACAATTATGTTTTGTTAACATTTGTAATTCTGAATAGTTTTAATTTACATTTTTAAACCCCGGGATCGCTCTGAAAACCCCTGGAAATGCGAAACCCCAATCACAATGCACAAACTTACATTAAATTAGAAATTTTTAATATGATTCACTTACTTTACTGTAGATGTAACTCCAAATCCGTTCCATATCGTTCCAATCCGTAACAATTCCATGCTCCATTGGATATCGTATGCTCAACAATCCCCGGTGCTCTTCAGCTTTTGGTCCAACAAAAATATCACCTTCTAGAGCGCCGGCCATCACCCGCACATGTTTTGGTCGACCGATGCTGAGAAAAAGAGAAACCCACTTTCAATTTACACATCTACATAATAATGCGCACTTGCTGTACTTACTAGTTTGGGAATCTACATTTCGGAATATGCTCACCGGCGAAACCGGCCTTAATAACTCCAGAGCCCTGTGAAATTTAAATCGAGTCATATTATTGTTTTTTTTTTTTTTTTGTCGTTTAGTAAAATTATCAGATACAAAAATGAAGACCACTCCTTTTCCCCAGGTGGACATGTTAACCGTGTCGAAAAGTTCTCGCAATCAACGCAAATCAATACTTGGATTCGCACCAAAGATTGGTCTGTCCGTCGTTGACTACAAACGAGACGAAGAAATCGATAGCTTCTACATTTCCTGCCAAAATCAAAGAGACTACTACCGAGACCCCTACAAGAAACTGGGAAAGAATCCAGATTTCCTCGTACAAGGACCGTGTGGACAACGTCCGGATCCAAACACTGCTATTTTGTCGCAACCCGTTCGATCTGTTCTCGAACGTCTTCCAATTATTTACCCGCTTGTTCCAGCACCACTTGAGTGCATGGAGACCATCAATTTGGGTGGAACTTTTAGCAGACCCTCTTGTAAAAAATACAGAAGATAAATCATTTCACGTTTTATTGCTTTAATTGTGAGGAAAAAAAAAATAATACTATTTCTACAACTTAAGCTTCCGTGGCAGATGGAGGAAGAAAAATATTTAGTCATCTTTTTTACAGGTAAGGCAATAGCGAGATCGTGAGCCATCGATGGAGAGACGCAAAGCATTTGGTGATGTCATTTAGACGTTTTTTCACTCTTTTGTTGGTTTGCAATTCGCTAAACCCCACCTTGATTTTGCAATTTTTCACGACGAATTTAATTAATTTTCTGAACTTACATTATCAATTACAACAGGTTGATTGACTACGACATCATAGGGTTCCATATTTGTGCACTAATTTACTAAATATTCCGGGTAAAACGCTTCCAATTGATTTCTTTTCCTAAAAATTGAAAGGAAAAAAAGCTTTTCAGAAACGACGGCCAGCCGATGGAATGGACTTTTGACAGGTGCGCTTTCACTTTGACAATTCTTCGGTTGAAAGACGGTAGTGAAGTTAGTAGTGCTTTTATTTTATAATACTGCGTTGCCAATCATGGCTACTGTTGAAAAATTCTGAAAAATTGCAAAAGAGGGGACAGCGAAGGTAAAAAAGTAGCCTTTAAAACTGTAACTATTATTTCAATCGAAAAGCAGACAGGGCGTTCTGTCGTCCATTTTCTCAACAACTTCTAAATTATTGAATGGATTTTATTAAATTTTTTTTTTTTGGCCTCGAGATAGAATTTTTTTTTGGACACTCCTTCAGGACGCGTGGGAAGCGATATGAAATAAACTATCGGTTACTTACATGAAAAATGTGATAAATCGCAAAATAATAAGAATAACAAAATCTAATTTATTTGTCGCCAAGTCGTCAAATCCTTGGGTCACGTTCACAAAATATTTTATTTGGACCTTTGTTTGTACTGGAGCCACCTTTATTATAACAGCTTTTTAAATAAAATGTCATCGGCATTGTGTTATTTGTTATTGTTCTGTATAACAAAAATCGTGGTATATATGTAAATAGCTTTCGTAGTTTAGGCGCTAGAAGATCGTGACAGACGGAAGGACGTACTGATGCGCTAGTGAGATAAATAAGATTCCTTGGTCTATGCCCGGAACTCTTAAAAAGGATGACAAGATTTTATCCATTTAGACCTGTATTCACCGAACAATCTCAAATTATGAACTTCACAAATCTATTCACCAACCAATGAGAGTACCGACTGTGTGTTTAAGACTTATAAGTGATCCCAAAAATTCTCAGGGGAAATTTAACGAAAATTGGTCAAATCTTGTTCCAACACGCAATGATCCCTGTGAATTTGATCAATTTTCGGTCAAGGGAGCAGTCCCAATATCTTAAGAAGTTCGAATATTCGAAATCAGCTGTGAACTTCGAAGGCGCAAATTATCTGCGAAGGTCCGTTTTATTAATTTATTTTACTGAGTGGTCTTTGCGGTGAAAATATGCACGACAGTTTGTGATTTCGTAGACGAAACCTTCTCTCTAGCACCCTTTTTTCAAATATTTTCATGTAGTAAAGCTGGGTACAGCCGACGTGTTCATCCACGATGTACCACCACAAACATCGTTGGTATGGATTACAACCTGGTTAATAAAAAAACATCGTAGAAGAAATCTGTGGTTCTTTGATTTTCCATTGTACAGCGTGAAATCATTCATAGTAAGTGGATGCATCAGATGTGCTCAGCACCAGGTTTGCCAGTGACATGCTGTAATTATGTGACAAACTTTTATTACGAATATTGTGGACATGAGAATTTAAAAAAAAATCTTATTGCAGTTCATAGAATTATATAAAAGTTTCCATTGTTTGTGGAAAATTAAAAACGAGTAGTATTTCGATCGTAATAAAAGGAATTTGGCATTCGAAGGACTCATAAAAAAAATAACGGGGGGTTGACACCCACGCCATTCCTAGCAATGTTTCGCCGTCCATCTTGAAATTATGAATATTACTGCGGACATATCATATAATTTGGACGGCTTTCAAGTTACGATGAAACTAAATTCTCGAACATCGATCACGTACATCGTACCACGAAGATCTGCATCCAGCTTAATAATATTTTTTTTTCTTGACCGTCTCTTAATTTGTGACATCATGACATCATGCCCAGCGCTACTGAAGGTTGATACAGTAATATAATTTTGCTATTCTTACAAGCCCATTCTACTAAGCTACCTGAACTTCAATTATGCTACTCTATTAAAAGTTTAATACGTACGCGACTTTTGTCAGTACAAAATAATAGTTATTCCACTTTAATATTATGAATGTACTCCTAGGACCTTTTTGAACTCTTAAATACACATAGTCCGGTATATTCCAATTATTTTTCTCTTGAATAATTTCCCAGTGATAATTAGTGTTGCTATTTAAATAATGTGTGTGTTTTTGAAGCATATAAACTACATAGTTTCAATTTCTTTATAGTGAATAAATATGTAATAACGTAGGTATACATCTAAGTTTTCAATAAGAAAATGAACAACGGAGATTAAGCAAAAAGCAAAGGGTAATGAAAAATATCTAGTCTTCGATCTCGAAATTGTCTGATTTTATGCATTTTAAAGTGAATATTTTGAGTCAAAATCCAAATTCTTGGTGAAAAAAATAGTGGAAAAAAAACAAAATTGATTAAACAGTTTTGGTTCTATAGAGAATAGGTCCTAACAATTTCTTCAGATCATTCTGAAGGACGTTTTTTTCGTATTCGTGTTACCTGAAAATAAGTACACAAAAATGTAAAGTTTCAAAACTTCTGTTCCCATATGGAAAGGCTGAATACTTTCGTACGAAAAAGCTTTCGTAAGATAAGGTCTAAAATAAAGAGAAGTGTCAAACTGTCACTTCTACTACGGGAATAAGGTGAACAATTTATAGTAACACAGGAATATAAAAATCTTGAATTAACCAAACCCTAATAGATGACAATGGGTTACCGGAAAGTTTGGATTTTTCATAATTTTCGTCAATATCTAAAAATTGTCAAGAATTAGCTCACTATATTCACTGTTTTTGTTTTAACAATGTATTGAACATATTTACCTCTTTTACGTAATACACATTATTTCCTACTATCTGCTTCAAAATGGTACTTAATAATTTCGAATTGTTCTATGATTAAAAATTGATAGACGGCATCACTGTCTTGCCCAGTTCGGAAAATGATTTGGAAAATGTGCGATCGGAATTGAGAATTCATTTTTCGCATATTCCAATTTTAACTATTAGAGTTTGGTGAATAGCCCGTTACGATTTAAAATTGAGAAATTGTTTTATATTATGGTGAAAACCGCCCTTAAAGTCTTAAAAATGCCCTTTTGCTAATAATTAATACGATTCAGCATAGGAATTATTTATCACTAACCAACAACTCGGACTCTACCATCCATTAAAACGAAACAACTTAGGCCAAGTTTTTGACTCCATTGCCATTAACTCCTCATAAACTTCATTGGATTTGTAGAAGTATTCCTTTTCAGAGACAGGAAGTTTTGACGTCAATTGACGGTTGCACTAATATTAGAGCTGCGCTCCATAGAAATTCATTGCTGATTCCACAATTTGGTATGCTCTTTGTAGTTTTAAAGAATAATGGATTGGATTGCAAATAAGAGAAAGGTCATTCATATAACCGGAAAAGTGGTCGTAGAGAGAACAGGGAGCCTATTCTTAAATTCATTCCGTATACGAATAAGTGCCAAAAGTCTACGGTATCACAAAAAGCGTATTCTGAAAAGAAGCAAACGTGCAAATTCCCATGCGGAACGATCCGACTGGATCTAAGGCATACGAAAACTCAATACGTACGCGACTTTTGTCAATACAAAATAACAGTTGTTCCACTTTAATATTATGATTGCACTTCTAGCACCTTTTTGAACTCTTAAATACCATAGTCCGGTATATACCAATTATTTTTCTCTTGAATAATTTACCAGTGTTAATTAGTGTTGCTATTTAAATAATGTGTGTGTTTTTGAAGCATATAAACATAAAGTAATGCTTCAAAGCACATTGAGACTTCTTCAATTATCTTCAAAAAAATCATACGCGTACAAAAACAAAGTGTAATAGCGAGAGATACAAAGACAATATGGCTGAAGACATTTTGCATCGAGTGCGTACAACAACAGCGAATCCCGAACTTGAATTTAACGCGGAGATCCACAACGAGGCGTTGATTTCTACCGAGGATTTGTGCCTGATGATTTCCGGCAAGATGTTGCACGAATTAGGAATGCCAGCGTCGAATCGCCCCATGCACGATGCATTCAATCGAGAATTTGAACGAGAATGGCAACACGATCGCAATGCTTTGAGTCAATTAGTACGGATAACGGTCCCAATTTTGAATCAGCAGCAGAAAACCGCGTACGATACATTGATGATAGCGGTCAACGACGGCTACGGAGGAATCTCTTCCCCGATGCACCTGGCCGAACTGGCAAAACGTTCCTAATTTCATTGCTGTTAGCTTCGATTTGCGTACAAAGTCAAATAGCGCTGGCATCTGGGATTGAAGCCACATTGTTAGAAGGAGGACGATTAGCTAATTCTGCGCTCAAACTGCTACTGAATTTGCAAACGATAGATGAACCGACGTACAACATTGCCAAAAATTCAGCAATGGCGAAAGTACTACAGAATCGCAAAATAATCAATTGGGATGAGTGTACGATGGCGCACAAACGAGGATTGGAGGCACTCGATCGAACGTTGAAAGATTTGCGCAATAATCAGTACCTCTTTGGAGCTACGACGTTCAGCTGGCCGGCGATTTTCGCCAAACGCTGCCAGTCATTCCAAGATTAACAGCTGCTGATGAAATAATCGCTTGCTTGAAGTCATTGAATTTGTGTAGATACGTGAAAACTCCCAAGTTAATAACGAATATGCAAATCGGTGGAAGAGTTTACCAAGCAGTTATTAGACAGTGGCAATGGAAAAATTCCGGCTGATGCTTTCAATGGCCTCATTTCGTTTCCACTTAATTTGCCTCTTATTTGACGTTTCTCCTTCTCCTTGACCGTTATTTTCTATTTCGCTTTATTTCTTTTCATTCCCCATAGAGGACAGTCGACAACACTTCACAACCGAAACAAAGAATAAAAGAGAGCTGTCAAATTAGAGACATGGAAAAGAGTCAACGTGCAATCGCACTCGCACGAGCCTCACAGAATGAAAGTTCAAAAGAGAACAGAGGAAAGAGTCATGACTCAAGAGTCTCCGTGTAATAGCAGTCTACCCACGACTCACCGGGCTGTTTCGCTATCTCATTTGTTTTCTCTTTTACACTTGTGTAATTTCAAAAGAGTCATGACTCAAGAGTCACCGTGTAATAGCAGACCTAGCAATTAAATTCTGCAAATTCTTGCAGAACTTAGATTTACTTGCTAGTGGACAAAACGTTTAAGGGCTGTAGTGTCCGTATGTAAATTTTTCGTAACTTTTGAAGACAGAGTAGTGTACAAATAGCTTTAGAAGTGAAATCCATCAATTCTGGAACTCTGCTGCCTGAATTGAATGAACTCATAGCTTTTCGCCATTTCCAAAGATCAATTTTTTCGATTGAGAACCTTTAATTTATTTTACTTTAGATGGCACTACAGTCCGGAGTGAACCTGGGCCTGAGCCTGAGCCGCCTCCAATTTTTCACACGAAGTTGGTTGACGTCCCTTTACATTTGTGTGCGCCACCAGAGGTGAGGTTTTGCTTTACCTTGCCATACCTCCGGGTTGAATTCGAAGACTTTCCGGGCTGTCGATTCGCTCTGCATGTCTTAGCCATATTAGGCGATTATTTCGAACCCTTCTGACCAGGTCGATGTCGCTGTACAACCAGCACAGTCCGCTGTTGTATCTTCTCCTTCATTCCCCGTCGAAACAATCGAGATCAAAAATCGCTCGAAGACTTTTCCTTTCAAAACAACCAAGATTGTTTTCATCCGCTCCGTATTCTTATATAAAGTCACCCTTGAGAGGGCTTTGATACTCAATTGCCTTCTTAGCCCAAATAAAAAGCTGCTGGCTAGAGTGATTCTTCGCTTGATCTCTTAGCTGGAGTTTTTGTTTGTATTTGCAGCGGAGCTTAGGTACACAAAGTCTTTAACCTCCTCAAAATTTTAGTTGCCTATTGTGACTTTCTCTCCAAGTCGCTGGTGCTGACTGTCGTTTTTGATAACCTCGTTAACCGCTAAACCCATTTTCGACTCTTCTGTTTCCCGAAAGCACCACCAACAGACCTCTGCGTCCTTCCAGTCAATGTTCACCGGGTATACTTTCATCCAACCATGTCTTACAGACGAGTTGATGTATGTACGAGTATGCTCCTTACCAAATCATCCCCAGCTATTTTAAATAGCTCGGCAGTTAGATCGTCGTTCACTTCTCTTGGTCGGGTGGACGAAATTGTTAATCGCCCTCGTCCGGGTTGAATGGAGTATTAACGATGGTCGAGAAGCTTTTCATCACAATTTTACTCTCGAATGTTTATCAGACATTCACGAGAGGTGGAATCGTCAGAAATTTTGTTTGAGTTTTGTGGGACTCTAAAGTACAGTACAGACGGTCAATTATTTCTTCAACATGATTGAACGATGTTATAATTGGGCTCAAATTTGCACCCATTTTGGCGTTCAAAGATTGGAGACTGTGATCAATGAAATCCAACCAATATGATTTGAGCTTTGATTGTGTGTGTAAGCTGATTTTTGTTCTCTCCTTCCATCTATTTATATTTTTCTGTAAAGATTGAAGGTATATATAGGATTTTTTTTTTAAATTATTTGGTAATTTTTTATTTTTTTTTTTTTTCAACTGATTGACCAGTACCAACAACTTTGGCAAAAATCCTTAAGCACGGCATTGCGTCATAACTGGGACAAATTTGAGCCCATTTTGACGTACATAGTTTGGAGACATTCTGGGGTTGTGCCGGGTTTTTTGGCAGCCATGCAAATGCGCTGCCCAGCGCTGACACTACTCAGGGCGCACTGCTGTTGGGGATATCGAAACAACTTTGTGATTGATAAATTCAACCAGAGTTTGTAAATGATTGAAGAAATTTTTTAAATGTGTGCGATGTACTTTGCGTTGACTTGGGAGTGTTAGAAATTCAAACTGAATTTTTGTTCAATCCGTTGATTGATTGTGCCCAAACGTCAGCGCCAGGAATAACTTTTAGCCAATGCGTGTGCAACGCCAAAACCCTACTCTGACGCTATGATCAATTTGTGCTCTTATGCCCAGAATCGCTGCAATCGCCAGTGATGCCAAAACACACACAAAAAAAAGTTTGAGATATCTAGTATCACCAACCTTTGACGGTTATTGCAAAATTATGAAAATATTTTTTTGAATTTAGTACTTTAACTACAAATAATACATTAATTACTTAAGACTAATGCACAATAAATGGTTTGACAACAAGTTCGTGTATGTCGCAAACCAAATTGTTTTTCTTTGGGTATTTTATTTGTGTGACAGTAGCTGTAAAATGACAGTATCCGATGCGGTGCACGTCAAAAAAAACTGCACATCTGTTTCCCGTGCAGAGCCGCCAGCAGTACTGCAGGCAGATTTTCTGCACATGTGTTTTGGGCATTAGAAATATGTCTTGCAGAACAGCACAGCATTCTATCATTCTTGAGTGCTACTCTCCTTTCCACTCTCACTTCTAAAAAGTGATTTTGCTTTTCAAAGAGTTTCGAAAATCTCCTTATTTGGCAGAATCATTCTTTTGCGGCATTGCTTATGAATATTTTATTTTCTCTCGAAATATAAACAATTCAACCTATTTTATGAGTACTCTCCGGAATAGCTAAATCGTTTATCATGAATGCGAACTCTCACTCTCCGTGCTAGCTAAATCGCGCCGCTGGTAGTGACCAGTGAGGTTCTTTGGAGTGCGATTTGGTGGAATCCAATTGAGCTTACAACCTATCTGTAACACCTCGAATTCGCCGACGACGTTTACCTTCTATCGCATAGAATTGTAAACTTCCACCAAAAGTCCACCGGTTTGCCTACAGAGGCAATGGGACTGAAGATAAACTCTGCCCAAGCTCTAATTCTTAGCCTCACTAACATTTCATCAACTTCAGAAGTAAGCATTGCTGGGCAACGCCGAGAAAGTACACAATTTCCAGTACCATTGAAATATGTTCTTCGGTAGTACCGAATTGGACGTATGTAAGCAGTTGGAAGTGGGCGCCGTGGCTCAGTCCCGGAGTCACCAAAAATGTATGATATGAGAAGTTTCTTTCAATCGAAAAATTCGGAAACGGCTTATAACTGTAGGTCCCTCCATTCGGGTTGCACTGCACGATAAAGTGGGCTACGCTCTGTATTAGCTGTTAGTGCTAAAGTATTAATTTATTTTATTTTAAGCAGTCGAAAACAAATGCTTCAGTATATTGTCTAAGACCTGGAGAAGCAGTGCAACCAGCTCAAGCACCGAACTGCGACTGTTTCGTTCAAATTTTGAGTCGATTTCACAAGAAAACTGCAAACTTTTATTAGTCATTGTCTAAGAAACATATTGCGGATTCTAGTTAAGCCATACCTCAAACGAACAGCTTCATGAGAGAACTAGTCATGAATTTTTCCATCAAGGACCATTTTTGAGTTACAACGGTTATAACTTTTTTGTTTCACCTTTTTACATTTTACCAACCGCATGGTCTTACCAATCTCTGAATATTATTCTGATGTGATGGTACTATATGCTGAATCCAAATCGGAAAACGATGTTTGTCTATTACCTATAGTTCTCAAGTTACAGCGGTGCGCTTTGTTTCAACCTCGGGTGCTTTATATGTAAATAGATAGCCTAGGTGTATGACAGCGTGCAAATGGCATCTTCGAGCCGTGATCTTTTGTAGATAATAAGCTCGGGTTCGGACTATATTTTAAATTGGAATAAAGTTCTCCTAATCCTTCCAATTTACATCCAACATGACTTCACAAGCTTACTTGACTACTAAGAATTTAGAGCTGATGATTATTATAGCATTTATGAAATGAATGCTATATGCATCTACAAAAAAGGCGATCCTATCTCCTACAAGAACTACAGAGGCATATCTCTATTAAATGTCGCATATAAGATACTACCCAACTTAATATGTGAACGTCTCAAGCCTTTCTGCAACACACTCATCGGCATATACCAGTGTGGCTTCCGGCCCGGCAGATCGCCGATAGACCAAATTTACACATTAAAATAAATCCTGGAAAAGACCAGTAAATTTCAAGTCGAGACTCACCATCTTTTCATCGACTTCAAAGCCGCATATGATAGCATCCATCGTCATGAGTTCTACATGGGATTCCGACCAAACTAATCTAACTGTGTAGCGTTACTTTGGAAAACACGCGATGTAATGTGCAGTTTGGAAACAGTACTTCAGAACTATTTCAAACGTGTACCGGATTTCGGCAAGGAGATGCGCTATCATGCCATTTCTTCAATCTAGTGTTGGAACAGATAGTGCTTAGGGCAGGCGCCAACACAGAAGGCACTATCTTCAACAAATCCGTCTAGCTGCTGAGATACGTAGACGACATCAACATCATCGGCCGCTCCCGGCGTGTCATCATAGAGGCCTTTACGGCAATTGAAGTACAGACGAAACGAGCTGGCCCTGAAGTAAACGAGGATAAAACGAAGTATATGTTGTCAACAAACAAAGCATCATCCGTTCATCGCCTAGAACATCAATTCCATGAACGACACCTTAGTGGAGTTTAGATGAAGACCAAGGAAACCGCTGCTACTTCGGTTTGGCGAAACAACTGGGTTCAAAACTCCTAACTCGGAAGACGAAATGCGTGCTCTACAGAACTTTGAACCTGCCAGTCTTGCTCTAAGAGCTGGACGATAAGCAGGAAAACAGAGCAGTTTTTGAATACTTACGAGAAAAATTCTTCATATTCGGTCCCATATGCGAGGAGGGCGAATGGAGAAGAAGATATAATCGCAGACTCTATGATCTGTATCAAGATGTGGATGTAGTTCCAAAAGCCAAAACACGCCGACTACACTGGCCCGGTCACATCACATATAGCATCCGTTTAGTAATTATTTTTTCTTGTGATTCCAATGAGCAAGTATGAGAGAAACGTATTGCAAAACTCTGAACGTTAGGTTTAAAAAATATTTATTCACAATTGTTAAAAAGCAAATTCTTCACTTAATAAAAATAAAACCGAAAGTACGAAGTTAAATACATGTCGTTACTAAAAAATGCAAAATATAATAAAAGTTAGCTTATTCTACTTGTTCTCCAAATTGACTGATGAGGGTAAAGGATTCGCAATGATGATCTTCATACTCTTGTCGGGAAATTCAAATTCCAACTTCTCCGTTACTTCACTTTTAGGATCCAGTGAGTTCTGGAATGTTTCAATCATTCTCGGCACCAAGTCATCTGTAATCATCACCTGTATCCAATAGCCCAACACTCCAAATGGATATTCCTTGGTGACCACCGAGCCGGTAACAGATTCCGCTACAAAAGTAAGAGCCAAGTTCTGCGACTTGAAAGTAAAATGTCTGCCATGTCGAATGCGATCTTTTATCGACAGCAAAAGAAACTTTGCCGCATATGGAGCTAGAGTGATCTCTATCCCATCCAATGGTATACAATTCGGGGCATTCGGCTGATAATCCACCGGACACGATTTCTGCAGAGAATTACAAACGGACATGGACTGAAGGAATTCGTTACCTTCTCCAATAGCATTATTCGGTGGCTTGTTGTTCTCCTGTGAGAGGCACTGTTCGTTTAAGCTCTCTGAATCGATTTCTTGTTTGAAGTTCTGTTTTGGAATCTCACGGAATGTAAAATCGGCATTAACTCCAGCCAAATCGGATCCCTGCTTCTCCAAATCATCTTGTAAGCTTAAGAGTGTCTCTGGGAATAGCTCAAAAACACTGTGTGATCGATTCATGTCGGTAATAAGAAAATCACCGCCAGTCTTTGTATCTTGCATTAGAAAGTTTAAGACGCCTTTGCCATTCCATCGAGACGCCTGTTCGATTTCCTCTTCGGTTACACCAACGACCTGACAAAATTCAACTGAACCAAATGGAGAGTCCAAAGAGCCGAGTTGTGCATCTTGAGCCAGCAATATGTTCTGGATTAGTGAATTGGAACCGTTTAAAGCCTTACGCCATGGCACATTGTCACCCACATAGAATCGATTCCCAGTTTGAAAGCAATACCTGGCTAGAGCTTGTAAAAGATTTGCTGGCCACGTTGGAGGGCGTTGCTGCTTTTCATTCCCAGATTCAGGGTCCGTGTCAGTTTTGAGAAGACGAAAGGTGAGCTCAAATCCTATTCCCGATGTGCGAACTCCATCAATTGGTGGCTCGACAACATGCACCCGCCCATCACCGTGCAAATCACTTAAGCCGAAGCTAATATAATGCCAGTGCGGTGGAATACCTCGTGCCTTGTCGCCTTTGTTAAGATACATGCTAATGTAGTCCAAAGGATCCTGCCCACCCAGCCAATATTTCAGAACGGTGGTCACTTGCAACGGATTTGGTTGGTCCGGGTATACAACCAAACAGTGATCGATGAGAGCTTTTAAACCCGGCGGTGGCTCCGGCCTTGTTGCCGTTGTTGGATTTGTAGCCATCAGATCCGCAAAATAATGTTTAAAATAAAGAAATAATTAAATAAACAATTCGGAGAACAAAATTAAACCGAACAAAAAAGTAAACAAAGTAAATTTGACAGTCTGCTGATATACTTTCACCGGTGAGTTTGACTTTTTCTTCAAAGGAATGTGGTAGGTCACAATTGAAAATTTCATTAGTGATGAATAATTTTGTTTGAAACATGTTTTACATTTTTTACGAAAAAAAAATGGTAAAAAACATCAATTAACTTGTAGAAATGCGTATAAAACATATGATACGTGACAGCTTTTAAAAAAAACACACCCACACGAGTGGATCTGAATTTTCATCAAACGTAATTCTTAATTTAGGTTTATTCTTACGTTTATTCTTAATGTTGGTCTTTGAGCTAGGCCTTGTTTTAATTATGCAAATTTTAGTCTGTGTCTAAATTTTGACGGGCCCAAAAATGGGAAACGCTTTTATAATGAAAGAAGGCCTCATTTGCTTATGGAAATAATGCTCCAAAGTAATAAAAAAAAATATCCCAAAAATAAATGAGTGTATTTAAGACGTATTTAAGATTTTTTAGAATTAAAAAAGAAAAATATAATACTTAAAAATGCACGCGAATCTTTATCTTTTTCTCATTAATATCGCGGCAATCGTTGTTAGGTTATGGTTAATTATTATATTTAAGACTTTTTAGATTTGGAAAAGAGGAATTATATTCACCCGAATTTTGAATTATTATTTTTCTCTAATTCTAAAAGTTTTAAGCCATTTACTTATATCACGGCAATCGTTGTTCGGTAGGTCGATGTTTTTAACTTTTTTTTTCTAAAAGCCTTAGGTAAGTCATTGATTAATACGGGGGCAATCATTTTTAGGTCTTTGTTAATTATATATTAACCAGAATAATATTAAAAACCAAAAACTACGACAAGGAGATGCGCTGTCATGTGATTTCTTTAACTTGAAAGATTGAAAATTGAAACAATGACACTAGCGCAGAGATCAGGCGAAGAATCTCTCTTGCCAACCGCTGTTGCTTTGGACTAAGAAGGCAACTGAGCAGCAAAGGTATCTCACGGGCAAGTACGGTGACTTTATATAAGACCTTGATCATCCCAGTCCAGCTATACAGCGCAGCATAGAAGCAAATCAAAAAAGGATGATAACAGCCTTGATGAGTGTCACCTTTCCGCGTTTCGAAACCACGTGACCTAAAGACTTGAACAAATCATGGTAATAGAGCATTTCTAGATCTATAGGATAAGTAAGTCTTATTTCGATACTCTTATTAATTTGCAAAATATCACATTTCTTATGAAAGTAATGGATAGCTTATTTCATATTAAACGGATAGTTTATTTCATATTAAAATATCCGACAGAAACGATCTGTCTGCTTTTCATATGAAATAATAGTTACGGTTTTAAAGCATCTTCATTCTAACGGAGCCCTGTATGTGCAAACGGAGTGAGCTTGACGGATTTTGGTGGGACTTTGTTTCATAATGAAATAACACCCAAAACAAAAAATTAAATAAACCCCTTTAAAAAGAAATAACACCCAAGAGGAGCTTACGACATATACAAGCAGAAGAAAAGGGAAGAACACTACATGTTAAGAAAGAAGAAACAAAAATATGAAAAAAGCGCTCCATTCAACCTGAAATATGACGATCAACACCATATAGTATCAGTGTATTTTTAGGCCAGGGAATTTCACCATAGATTAGATATTTACATTGCGGCAGATCTTGTAAAAAAAAAAAAAAAAAACAAGAACTTCAGATCGATACTCATCACTTTTTCTGTACAGAGACATTTTGGTCGGTAACAACATCACCGAGGCTTTTGATGTCAGAAAAGGATTACGACAGAGTGACGTGCTGTCACGTGATTTCTTTAATATTGTACTTGAAAGAATTGTATAAAATGTAATGAACTACTCACGTATACCGACGACCCTAACCATCCTAGTCCTGATATACTGCATAGAAGCATGGAAGTTATCAAATGTGGATAAAAACACACTTGGTTGTTTTGAAAAAAAAGTTCTTTAAGTAATTTCTCACCTAAGGTGGTATACACAAGTGGAAGAAGACCTCAACCAATTTATTATGCAAAACTGGAGGCGACTAGTACAAGCTGGTGCTGGCTGGAGACGCTTGTTAGTTGAGGCCCAGGTTCACCCTGGATTTCAGCGTTATCTAAAGTAAGTAAGCAAGTAATTTGCTGTAAGTCACGAGAGATAATGTCGTCCAAAAATACAGACTCCTGTTCCTTTGAGATTAATGACGCTACCATACGTCACTCATCGTCAGAATTATACCACTCAATGTTACAGCACAATAATAAGTTGTCCTTTGGACAGGATCAGTCAAAAATCAAATTTAAACCATTTATTAGTTGGAAATAGACAGCAATAGGATTATCGGGTGGAATAGAAGCGCTTAGCATGAAAATAACTGTATTGAATGTAGTAATTCTAACAGGAAGAATTTCAATGGAGACTTTCAAATCTATAAAAGAAGAATTTATGTGGTTATGTATACCATTAAGGAGGCCACCACCACGGATTATCAGCATGGCGATCATTTACTTATACTGTGAATTCTTTATCGAAGAGTTCAACGGCAAGTACGAGTATAGCAAAGTTCAATTACGTTTCGGTTAAAACAAATACATATGTCATTTGAAAAAGCCTGCGAGTTTAAAAATGTCTTGTTTTTGTACGAAGACCTCTTATGTTTTGATAACAGAGGGACAGTCGACTAAATTTTTTTTTGCAGCAGAGTATTAGATGGCCAAGTTTCAGCATTTCAAACTGAATTGAAACGAGAGGGTGGAACGAAAAGTTTAAATGAAGAGACGAAATTGATTGCTTTGCTAATTTGATCGTAATTGATCATAATTTAACTAGAAATCAGACTGTTGGAACACAAATATTGCACAACATCGTCAGAAAAAGTCTAGAGACGAAATCAATTTTATATTTAGTAAAAAATTCAATGATATTACTATTATTTTGAGATGGTATCGAAGGGGAAATGCTGCACTGGAGTACTCAGATGCAACTGGCTCATTCTACTACCAAGAAGCAAACCCTTCTGTCTGCAGTCTTTTCTGCTGAGGCACAGCAAGAATGCGTGCCACACACAATTATGTTCATAAAAAATCCTGAGGCATGGAGGCCCTGACCGAAGTCGCAGGAAGACACAACGCAGGTTCGGGTCCTGAGAAAATCTCCCCTGAGCCCTGCCTTGCAATCTAATCGGAGTTCTCATTCCCTATGGGAGATGTAGTGAATGGGGTATCTTCAGAGGAGATATTATTTTCGTTGTTGTTATTGTTTACCCTAGGCAGATTTAGACAGATTTTTTTATGCTTTGGAACAGAATATGAAGATACATAGATTACACAAGCAATTGCAGCAATTTACGGCGGCACAATCCATTATTAAAAAGAATACAAAATCAGAGGAAAAAAAAATATATTTCTCTAGTGGGATGCGAACCCGAGCTGCACCGGACTGGTACGGAAGTAGTGGGTGCTTATCCACAGAGCCAAAGTGGCAGATTATAGAAGGGTTATTAACTGACTAATACTAATCTAATAATAATAATAATAATAATAAGAAAAAAACGTGTAAATCAGCAAAAAAAAAAAAAAAAAACTGTAATTACATGCAACCCAAAAGAACTAACAAATCAAACACCACACATGAGTTAGTCATTACTTGTCAGTCAGTATTAGCGAAGCCGGACGATTTATCATACATCGGCGAAATATTCTTTTATTTTCGAAACATTATTTTATACTTCGAAGTTTTATTGTTCCCTTTAAAGTTGCAAATCCGCCCTTTCATTACAATCATTGTCGAGCTTTTTATTTTCAAAGAAATTCCCAGATTACACCTGGGAGAATTTGAGAGTTGGACGGAGCTAGTGATACATTTAAACTAATTTACAGAGGCACAATCCATTATTTTAAAAGAATAAAAAATTAGAGAGAGAAAAAATAAAATAAAATCATATTTCCCTAGCAGGATACGAGCCCGAGCTGCACCGGACTGGTAAGAAAGTAGTGGGTGCCTAGCCACAGAGCCAAAGTGGGAGATAATAGAAAGATTATTAACTAACTAATACTAATCTAATAACAATAAGAAAAAAACGTGTAAATCAGCAGAAAAAACGAAACTGTAATTACATGCAACACAAAAGAACAAACACCACTCATGAGTTAGTCATTACTTGTCAGTTAGTCACCGTAATGATGCCACCGTAGTATATTAGCGAAGCTGGGCGGGTTTGCTAGTAGCTCTTATTCGATTTACGTCGGCTAAATATTCTTTCATTTTCGAAGCAATATTTCATATTTCGAAGTTTTATTGTTCCCTTTAAAGTGCAGATGGCTATGCTGGCCCACAATCTAACTAAAATTCACCATTTTATCTGGCAGTCATTGCCATCATTATCGATTTTTTTATTTTTAAAGAAATTCCGAGATTACACCTGGGAGGACTTGAGAGTTGAACGGAGCTAGTGATACATTTAAATTAATTTACAAAGGCATAATTCATTATTAAAGAGAATCAAAAAATTAGAGAGAGAAAAAATAAAATAAAATTATATTTTCCTAGTAGGATACGAACCCGAGCTGCACTGGACTGGTACATACACAATTAGTGGGTGCCTAGCCACAGAGCCAAAGTGGGAGATAATTGAAGGCTTATTAACTAACTAATACTAATCTAATAATAATAAGAAAAGAAAAAAGCCTGTAATGCAGCCGAATACTGAAAGTAATACAAAAAAAAAAAGAAACTGTAATTACATACAACACAAAAGAACTAACACATCAAACACCACTCATGAGTTAGTCATTACTTGTCAGTTAGTCAACGTAATGATGCCACCGTAGTGTATTAGCGAAGCCGGACGGGTTTGTTAGTAGCTCTTATTCGATTTACGTCGGCGAAATATTCTTTCATTTTCGAAGCATTATTTTATACTTCGAAGTTTTATTGTTCCATTTAAAGTGCGGATGGCTATGCTAGCCCACAATCTAACTAAAATTCACCCTTTTATCTGGCAGTCTTTGCCATCATTATAGAGTTTTTTATTTTTAAAGAAATTCCGAGATTACACCTGGGAGGACTTGAGAGTTGGACGGAGCTAGTGATACATTTAAACTAATTTACAAAAACATAATTCATTATTAAAGAGAATAAAAAAATTAGAGAGAGAAAAAATAAAATAAAATTATATTTTCCTAGTAGGATACGAACCCGAGCTGCACTGGACTGGTACATACGCAATTAGTGGGTGCCTAGCCACAGAGCCAAAGTGGGATATAATTGGAGGGTTATTAACTAACTAATACTAATCTAATAATAATAAGAAAAGAAAAAAGCCTGTAATGCAGCCGAATACTGAAAGTAATACAAAAAAAAAGAAACTGTAATTACATGCAACACAAAAGAACTAACACATCAAACACCACTCATTAGTTAGTCATTACTTGTCAGTTAGTCAACGTAATGAAGCCACCGTAGTGTATTAGCGAAGCTGGGCGGGTTTGCTAGTAGCTCTTATTCGATTTACGTCGCGGAAATATTCTTTCATTTTCGAAGCATTTTTTTATATTTTGAATTTTTTTTGTTCCCTTTATAGTGCGGATGGCTATGCTAGTCCACAATCTAACTAAAATCCACCCTTTTATTTGGCACTCATTACCATAATTATCGAGTTTTGGGAAGTTTTGAGAGCTGAACGAAGGAATAATATTTCTGAAGGGTAATTTAACACGAACAAATACAGCACTTCTTTTATAAGTTAATTACTTTATTATATTAATATCCTAGTCACTAAAATTACAAATTATATTTTAAATCATTTATGTACACTTAACTTGTTCTCTTTTTTTAAAATAGATTACACCCTGTTCCTTTATGAAATCGTGCTTATTATTGCCGGTAAAATTGAATGTGAATAACAAGCAAATGAGCCTAAGCTCCTTTCACTTATGAATCATCACCTTCAGGCATACTCTCGCCGTCCATCGAATCATTGCAAACTGAAAGATCCGATTCAGATGGTTGCCGATTGCTTCCTATCTGTCTTATATCCTCGCAATTATTTTTGATTTCATCCTCGTTTCCCGGTGGCAATTGTGTCTGACGAAGGAGCGCCAAACGCTGTTGGGTGATTTCCAAATGATGTTTCCTCCACTTTATCCTTCTGTTTTGGAACCACACTTTCACTTGGGCTTCAGTCAATTGAAGGGTGTGTGCTAAATATAGTCGTTCTGGCCCCACCATGTACTGTTGTCGTTCGAATTCGGCCTCTAGTCTTTCTAATTGCTCGGGGGTGAATATCGTGCGCACTCGTTTGTTTTTCAGTGTAGACTTCTTGCCAATGCTTTCTGAAAGGAAATTAAAATGCAAGTGCTTTAAAGAGTGCATGAAGGAATAGTATAGCTTTTTGTGGGTTTTAACAAAATAAAATATTATATTAACGTATGTGATGTTTTATGTAGGTTTAAAAATCTACAGAGTGACGGTGATAACATCCGCTTAATCTTATGTAAACAATTTTATGATGTAAAGTAAATTTTTGTGTAAAACTAAAAATAACGCGTTCTATAAGTAAAGTGCAAGCGGATGGTTCCTTTCTTGATAGACACAACACAGTATAGCATCTGGAGAGAGATATTCTCTAGATAGAATAGGGTAGAAGATCAGTAGAAATCCGAGTTAAGTTGAAGAGTAGCCGCAGAATCTAGTACTTATCAGTAAAGTCATATATAGAGTTTTTTTTTTACAAACGTCTCAGGATATTCTGTGACATCGCCCTAGATGTGTGTAGTGGCGGCCCATCTGCCAAACTCCTAAACGTAATCACGATTACTTTATGGAGCTTATAGCAAGATGTGGTTATTCTCACTGGGCGACAATTCCATGAGTCTTTTTCTACCACCTGTGAAGACCTTGAGGCTAACAGATGCTTACAAACTAGCAACGGGGTGGCTCTTAAATGAACAATAAAACCATGTCAGCAGCGGAAAATTATAGTCATCTGATTTTAACCTCCTACCTTCCACCGTACTGTACATAGAACATAAAGAATAAAAACCTCTGGTGGGAGTATTGGATACAATATCAAAAAGTATTGCTGCTAACGCCATCCATTGGATTGTTTTGATATTAAATAAAAATTTTCCGGCAGAATTTAATTTTTTTTTTTCCTATATTATTTGAACCCATAGCAACGACCGTTGCAAGTTTCATTAAGTTCTAAAAAAAATACAGGTATTGGTAGGCAGGAGGTTAAAGAATGTTAGTAGCCATTAAGTAACAGTCCTTTAACTTTAAAGCCAGTTCTTAACTTTGAATTAAATTAAAAACAATTTTTAACCCACCTACAACTAGTATTGACCTTAGAACTGACTTACAGCTAATTTTAGTCAAACAAATCCAAAAATTTTAAGTTTGAGAACAAAAACACAGTTTAAGGGATAATGTTGTATCAAATATGAATGAATTTGACAGATCGAACACATTTGTTGATTATTTATAATCCGTTGGTTGACTGAAATTTGAATTTGATGGTTAAAACCCCATTCTAAAAGTTAAAATGTACTTTTGGTGGTTTTAAAGTTAGTGCGAGCTGATAACTATAAAGTGGATTAATGTCGACTATAATTAGGAAAACACTAATCTCGACTTTGTTACGTTCTTAAATTCTTTTTAAAGTGTACTTTATGCGACTATAATTTTGCGTCAAGGGCTTTAAACCACGACGTACCTTGGCGGAACAAAGAGCTCTCAAAACAAAAAGAAAATATACTCTTCAACCTAACCAAGAGAACTAGCAAATTGGACGAATATCGAACAGCGCTCACCAACTACAATACCACCGACAAAATATATCGTAAAAGAATACGTGACAATTTACAGAAGGTGTTGCGGATTTTCCGACAACAATAAGAGTCCAGAAAGCCCTTTCTAAAGACTACAATAACGGGACAGGACTCCTAAACATGACTGACATCAAATTCACTAATAATTTCGGCAAAAACCTACGTTTACTTCTACTTCGTCAGTCTCATTTTCAGATAACAATAACTTACCCAAACTGAAGATCACAAAGCATATTAGGCCGCATGTTGGCTGCGAATACAATCAAAAGGGCTCTATCTAAAAAAAAGCCTTACAAATCTCCTTGAAGGTATGGATTATTCCCTACCCTGGTGCAACATGGATAAATCCATAGACTTACGCTGTGGTTATCAATGTCAATGTTGCTTTCATTCCCCTAATTGGACAGATCTATAAGCTTGGGAAAATTGTACAAAATTCGCGTTCATATACTTAAGAAACACCAACTAAATAAACTCTAGTTTGCCTATCAGGACGTGTAGTAACAGCAGTTGCAAAAGGAAGAGACAGACCAACCATCAGATCAGAAAAAAAAACATACCTCTCAAATCTGATGAGAAGTAAAATTTCTGGGAATGACACTCGACTATAAACTCACTTGGACTAAACACCTTGACAAAACTTTCAACATCCATCCTTTGGGGATACTCAAACATTTTGGTAGTTCAAAATGTTTATTGGGCTTTCCTCATAACAGCAATTCCAAGAATAACGTATGCTTCATCGGTGTAGTGGGAAAAGGTTGAACAAATTTCCACCCAAAATGCACTATAATAGTTTCAAAAACTTTCTTGAATTGGCATTACGGGTGCTATGCGTCATTAGTGATTTTGGAAGCTCTATTTGAAGTTAGCAATAAGCTCCATGAAGTTTCATTTTACTTTAAACTTTACATTGGTCGATCTAGAAGGACATCTAAAATCCCAAACAATTCTCTTTGAACCAGAGATGCGTGTTACGGACTTCATGCTACAAGAAATAAATCTTTCACATCGTTTAAAATATCCTGATTCGGGTACGCAGAGTAGGAAAAACAGAAAAACTGAACGACTCTCAATGAACATGGTATGCCGATGGATTTAAAAATAAGAGAAAAGAGTATTAGCGGGTATCTTGACCTCAACTATGAAATAGAATCTATCTTTCATGTCGAAATTTACGCTATGGTATTATACGAACGAAAATGCATTGGAATCAACCTTCGTTAGGCCTGACCTTCACTTTTTCTATAATACTTTAGGACTAAGCTTGCTTGAAATTGCTAAAAGGCCTTGAACCAACTAGCTGCTCGCAACAATATTACAATAATCTGGGTTCCAGGTCATAAAAGCTTCAGAGGTAATGAAATTGGAGATAAACTCGCCAGAATCCATTCTTTATCCCCATTTACAGGCCCCTTATCTTTTTTGTGGTTTGCCTCTGAACCAACACACATTTCAGCTTGGAACACAATACAAAGCCTTCGTCACACCAAGAAATAATTGATTTCTCGAACAAAAACGATCTCATGGGCCTCTGTCACTTCATAATAGAGACACAAAGCTTTAAACGGACATCTGTTCGGTCAATTATCATATTCATTAACTGAACAGAACTCATTCAGATCTCTGCCGACTTTATTTGTTTGATCACGAAACTATCGGGCAGATCTTCTGCGAATATTTCGCCATAGGCTGACTTACGAAAAGGATTCGTTTTTCATCCTGAGTTCCGAAACATATTTACATAAAGCATTCTCGGTTTATTTTGTGTAATGAAAATTACGCAAGATCAAAGGTACCTTACTTGGCATAGGGGAACAACTATATTGGGCACTGATAAAATCAGTGCCCATGTTCACTGCAAATAGCAGAATTTCACAGGAACAGTTCTTAACAAAAAAAAAAAAAAAAAAAAATGGGTCAGAACAAGGAAGAATAAAAATTATGTTTTAAATCACCAAACTCGTGTAGTGGTTGGAGAAACTTAGTTGGTATTCGTTTCTCTTTTATTCTCGGGTGGCCGTGGTTGTTGTTCCCCGCTCGGCATCCAACATACACAGATCGGGTCACAAGCAAACACACTAACCACTACACCGTGGCCACCCCCAAAGTACGCTGGTAAAAATGACAATAGCAAGATAACTAGGACAACTGGGAACCACTGTGTATTAATTGTAGAATACCTCAGTTGGTTTTGAAGTATTAATTAAAATTCTGTGGTGAATTACAAAAAATTGGAGTTATTTTCTGATCTGGTAAGCCTGTCACTTAATAACAGAAATACAACGCTCTAAACGGACTTTCTAACCGGACGCTGTTCGGTCACTTATCATCTTCATAAATTGATTAGAGTTCCTTCAGATCTTCGCCGACTTTATTAACTAGATCAAGAAAAAAAAAAAAAAAAAAAAAATGGCTGAACAAGGGAGAATAAAAATTATGTTTTAAATCACCAAACTCGTGTAGTGGTTGGAGAAACTTAGTTGGTATTCGTTTCTCTTTTATTCTCGGGTGGCCGTGGTTGTTGTTCCCCGCTCGGCATCCAACATACACAGATCGGGTCACAAGCAAACACACTAACCACTACACCGTGGCCACCCCCAAAGTACACTGGTAAAAATGACAATAGCAAGATAACTAGGACAACTGGGAACCACTGTGTATTAATTGTAGAATACCTCAGTTGGTTTTGAAGTATTAGTTATGATAGAATTCTGTGGCGGAATACAAAAAGTTGGAGTTATTTTCTGATCTGATAAGCCTGTCACTTAATAACAGAAATACAACGCTCTAAACGGACTTTCTAGCCGGACGCTGTTCGGTCACTTATCATCTTCATAAATTGATCAGAGTTCCTTCAGATCTTCGCCGACTTTATTTATTAGATCAAGAAAAAAAAAAAAAAAAAAAAAAAAAAAAAATTGGTTAGAACAAGTGAGAATAAAAATTATGTTTTAAACCACCAAACTCGTGTAGTGGTTGGAGAAACTTAGTTGGTATTCGTTTCTCTTTTATTCTCGGGTGGCCGTGGTTGTTGTTCCCCGCTCGGCATCCAACATACACAGATCGGGTCACAAGCAAACACACTAACCACTACACCGTGGCCACCCCCAAAGTACGCTGGTAAAAATGACAATAGCAAGATAACTAGGACAACTGGGAACCACTGTGTATTAATTGTAGAATACCTCAGTTGGTTTTGAAGTATTAATTAAAATTCTGTGGTGAATTACAAAAAATTGGAGTTATTTTCTGATCTGGTAAGCCTGTCACTTAATAACAGAAATACAACGCTCTAAACGGACTTTCTAACCGGACGCTGTTCGGTCACTTATCATCTTCATAAATTGATTAGAGTTCCTTCAGATCTTCGCCGACTTTATTAACTAGATCAAGAAAAAAAAAAAAAAAAAAAAAATTGTCTGAACAAGGGAGAATAAAAATTATGTTTTAAATCACCAAACTCGTGTAGTGGTTGGAGAAACTTAGTTGGTATTCGTTTCTCTTTTATTCTCGGGTGGCCGTGGTTGTTGTTCCCCGCTCGGCATCCAACATACACAGATCGGGTCACAAGCAAACACACTAACCGCTACACCGTGGCCACCCCCAAAGTACACTGGTAAAAATGACAATAGCAAGATAACTAGGACAACTGGGAACCACTGTGTATTAATTGTAGAATACCTCAGTTGGTTTTGAAGTATTAGTTATGATAGAATTCTGTGGCGGAATACAAAAAGTTGGAGTTATTTTCTGATCTGATAAGCCTGTCACTTAATAACAGAAATACAACGCTCTAAACGGACTTTCTAGCCGGACGCTGTTCGGTCACTTATCGTCTTCATAAATTGATCAGAGTTCCTTCAGATCTTCGCCGACTTTATTTATTAGATCAAGAAAAAAAAAAAAAAAAAAAAAAAAAAAAAATTGGTTAGAACAAGTGAGAATAAAAATTATGTTTTAAACCACCAAACTCGTGTAGTGGTTGGAGAAACTTAGTTGGTATTCGTTTCTCTTTTATTCTCGGGTGGCCGTGGTTGTTGTTCCCCGCTCGGCATCCAACATACACAGATCGGGTCACAAGCAAACACACTAACCACTACACCGTGGCCACCCCCAAAGTACGCTGGTAAAAATGACAATAGCAAGATAACTAGGACAACTGGGAACCACTGTGTATTAATTGTAGAATACCTCAGTTGGTTTTGAAGTATTAGTTATGATAGAATTCTGTGGCGGAATACAAAAAGTTGGAGTTATTTTCTGATCTGATAAGCCTGTCACTTAATAACAGAAATACAACGCTCTAAACGGACTTTCTAGCCGGACGCTGTTCGGTCACTTATCATCTTCATAAATTGATCAGAGTTCCTTCAGATCTTCGCCGACTTTATTTATTAGATCAAGAAAAAAAAAAAAAAAAAAAAAAAAAAAAATTGGTTAGAACAAGTGAGAATAAAAATTATGTTTTAAATCACCAAACTCGTGTAGTGGTTGGAGAAACTTAGTTGGTATTCGTTTCTCTTTTATTCTCGGGTGGCCGTGGTTGTTGTTCCCCGCTCGGCATCCAACCTACACAGATCGGGACACAAGCAAACACACTAACCACTACACCGTGGCCACCCCCAAAGTACACTGGTAAAAATGACAATAGCAAGATAACTAGGACAACTGGGAACCACTGTGTATTAATTGTAGAATACCTCAGTTGGTTTTGAAGTATTAGTTATGATAGAATTCTGTGGTGGAATACAAAAAGTTGGAGTTATTTTCTGATCTGATAAGCCTGTCACTTAATAACAGAAATACAACGCTCTAAACGGACTTTCTAGCCGGACGCTGTTCGGTCACTTATCATCTTCATAAATTGATCAGAGTTCCTTCAGATCTTCGCCGACTTTATTTATTAGATCAAGAAAAAAAAAAAAAAAAAAGGTCTTAACAAGGGAGAATAAAAATTATGTTTTAAATCACCAAACACGTGTAGTGGTTGGAGAAACTTAGTTGGTATTCGTTTCTCTTTTATTCTCGGGTGGCCGTGGTTGTTGTTCGCCGCTCGGCATCCAACCTACACAGTTCGGGTCACAGCAAACACACTAACCACTACACCGTGACCACACCCAAAGTACACTGGTAAAAATGAAAATAGCAAGATAACTAAAATAGCAATAGACTAGGACGTGGAATACAAAAAGTTGGAGTTATTTTCTGATCTGATAAGCCTGTCACTTCATAATAGAGACACAAAGCTTTAAACGGACTTTCTAACCGGACTCTGTTCAGTTAATTATCATCTTCATTAACTGAACAGAACTCATTCAGATCTCTGCCGACATTATTTGGTTGATCACGAAAGGATCCGTTTTTCATCCATCTTCAAATAGCAGAATTTCACAGGATCACCAATCCCGCGCAGTGATCACCCCCTAAGTACACTGGTAAAAATTACCCTAGCAAGATACTTAGGATACCTCAGTTGGTTTTGGGCCATTAATTAAAATTCTGTGGTGGAATAAAAAAAATTAGTTATTTAAAAAAAAAACCTTCAAAAGCAAAAAAATCCAAGTAAAAAACAGCTGGCTGAATCTTACAACATGGTGAAAATAAATTTATCTGCATCCAGTCAGATTCGACTGTAAAACAGTCAGAGATAATTTTATACCAGAAGTAATGACTTATGAGTATTATCGCGATTTAAAAAACAAGGTAAAGCTCTACAAATTTTAAGGACTATGTATTTTACTTAAATCCGTTATTTAAAAAGTTAGTCATAATTTTTATTTTTGTGTTTTATTCTCCAAAGAATTCGCTGTTACAGCTTTAGAGTGTTTATATGTGTAACAAAGAGAAGACGTGTGAAGTCTAAGATGTTAACTGATCCCAATAATGAATGGCAGACACAGAGCGTTCCAAAATCTAGCGTTATTTTGCCAGAGGGTGATTATTTGGGTCCAGGCATTAAACGGATTATAATAGAGATAGGGTCCTTTCTTAGATATGGCCAAAGTTGTATTTTGTTCAATTGAATCACGTCAGACTTCTGAACGGCACCACTTATTGCATTATTTTTATTATTTTTTTTGGAAGTGAGTAATTCGCCCAGATTCAGGTCCACCCTGGACTGCAGTGCCATCTATAGTAAAGCAAAGAAAAGTTAAGAATATGGCGTTCTTCTTAAAAGGGTAAAAACGTTTAAGTCGACTTAAAAGTCTATGTGATCTTTGATTTCTAGCCATCATTTTTTATTATAGTTCCTACATTTCATTTAATTTCTGAAAATATTGAATACGTAATATACGAGTAACGCGAATAACCATTCTAAGAGAGAGTTTATTTACGTTCTAAAATACTATATATAACACAATAAGTGGTACCGTTCGGAAGTTATGGCTATGATTTGATTCAACTGAACAAAATATACTTTTGGTCATAACTCGGAAACGGGTCAAAATAGAACCTACCACTAGAGTAATTATTTTCCTTCCTTGAACTCAAAGAATTATTCAAAAACTCATGGAGAATGGATCAATTAGTGATCTTAGACACTCTGTCCGCCCTTCAACACAAAACATCTAAGCAGAAACATAAGTCCAGAAACATCAATTCACCGTGTACCTTGGTCAAGAATTGGGCATTTCGAGAAGATCTCTACAGCATATTCTCACGAAAGATTTGCATTTTCATGCGTACAAAGTGCATTTTACTCAAGAACTGAAGCACAGCGAAGAGAGTTCGTTGAATGGATAATGGAACAACAACAAGTGGATGCTGATTTTTCAAACAAAATCATCTTCAGCGATTCATTCATTCATTCATCTTGATGGCTTTGTTAATCGTTAAAATTATCGAATTTGGGGTTCAGAAAATTCACGAGTGATTGTCGAGAAACAAATGCATCCACAACGTTTCAATGTTTGGTGCGAATTTTGGGCTGGAGGCATCATCGGACCATTCTTCTTTGAAAATGCGGTTGGTCAGGTAATAACAGTTAATGGTGCTCGCTATCGCGAAATGATGATCCAGTTTTTTGTGCCTAAATTGCAAGATATGGATGTGAACGACATGTGATGTCAACAAGACGGTGCCACATGCCATACAGCTCGAAAAATAATTCAATTACTGCATAAGTCATTTCTTGGTCGTGTAATTTCCCGTTTTGGTGATGAGAATTAACCGCCCAGATTTAACGCCGTTGAACATTTTTCTTTGGGGTTTTTTGAAGTCTAAGTTAATAAGCCCATGACCAACCATGCCTTGAAGGAGCAAATTGAGCGCTGTACTAATTAAATTTAGCCACATTTTGCAAAAGCGTCATGGAAAATTTCGACAAAAGAGAGCGTACTCGTATTTGCTAGCAAATCCATGGACGCCATTTACCCGATATGCTATTCCATACATAACCCCGTACTGTATACTTTCTGAATCAATAAAACATTTACAATTTTTATTAAAAATCTATGTTTTCTATCAAAATTACTTCGTGTGTGAATTTTGGGACACCCTTTAGTTCATGTGGGGTTCTGTTAATTTTCTTCCTCCCAACAAGTATAATAATACGACTTAACTCCTTTCTTCTTGATGACACACATAAAAACACTCTACAGACCTGCATCATCCAAAATAAAAACTATGTATAAACTATTAAGATAACTGATTTGCAAATGACAGTTTAAAGTGAAATGCGTAGTTTTTTGAGTTTGTGGAGCTGCACCTAGCTAAGAGTTTTTCACATGACGAAAATGTCTATAAGCCATTATTGTTAGTACAAAATTATCTGTTATTGAATTGTGATAAGTGATGGCACCTCTAAGCCAGAATTTTAATTTTTGCAAACGAAGACATTTTCCACATAATTTACAGGAAATTAAGGGCCATTTTATTCACTCGAAGTTGAACACAACTTGGGGATTTTTATTGTTAACTTGAGAAATTGCTTTTATTCACTTAAAGTTAACTTTCTCAGCTTTTGATATTCAAAAGTTGAGAAAATCCAAAGTTAGTCAACTTTTGATTTCTCAACTTCCGAGCAAACTTGGGATTTTGTTTAATTTCTGTTTATTCACTCTAAAATTGACTCTTGAAAGGTATTGTGCTCGTATAATTAATATAAATATCAAATCGATTTTTATTGTTTCCTTCTCTAAAAGGGCTCCACATATGATCAACGCATTTTCAATATGTCGAGCTTAAAAAAAACGATTCGAAGAAGGGGAGTTCGGGCATTTCATTCTTATTGCTGATTCAGGCTACACAAATACGAGTTACCTTGCAACGCCTTTCTTGAATGTCACAAATGCTGTTGACTATTCAACGAATCGCAGATTCGCACTCGCAACTGAGTCGAACGTTCGTACGGCATTTGGAAGAGGCGGTTTCCAGTGTTGGTCACTGGCGTAAGGTGCAGACTGGAAACGGTTCAATTAATCATCACCGCTTGTGCCGTCCTCCATAACATAGCCATCGATGAAAATGAATCGCAACCACCACCAGAAATGTTCGGATTTGCTGATGGGCTTGCCGCCGCATATGTTCCGTCGGCTACGCTTTTGGGATCACCATCGACAGCCACTAACAACATTCGCTCTCGATTGGTTCGGACGTATTTTCAGCCAATGTTAGATCGCTATAAATTACTCAATTATATTCTTTTTTTTTGCTGCTGTTGCGACTGGTGTCATTGAATGTTGAATTTGATCGGATGTAGGTTGAAAAGTGGACAAACGAAGGTGTTGAAACTCTTTGTCGTGAGCAAGTTGATTTTTTGCCCGCTGCAATTCAATGGCCGAACGCTTCCGATCAAGCTCAGTCCGTTCACATTCAATTGTAGCTTGTTTGAGATCTAAGGCTGCTCGTTCGCATTCAAACTTGTACCGCTCTCTCTCACCCTCTAAAATCTCAATTTCGATTCTATATTTGGTCGCGGAATGTTGCTGCTTTTCTTCTGACAATTTTTGAATTTTACTTGGGGTTGGGATTTCTTCCGATTCCATTTTACGCTGGCAACTGTGCAACAGGACGTTTAAAGGTTTCCGCAATTTGGCAGGATTTACTCTCTCCCAAGTACGGTCAACAACTGCCCCTTCGTTCGACAAAATTGACTCTGTGTTGTGGTGTTTTGTCCTTTTAAATTCGTCAGTTGGAGTTTCAACAGCCTGCATTTGGATCGTTGTCAGTGCCTCACTGCTTGAACACGAGTGATCATTAATATTTGACACCACTTTTTCATGAGCCTCATCGAAAAATGGTTCATTTATTTATTGCAGTGCTGACTTGTTGGCTGTTGAATGGTCGCTATTGCCAGATATTGCAGCAGGGCCCAAGGTAGAAGGCGTCAAAAGCACCGTCATTTGTTGCAGTGGTTCGCTCAATGCTGGTAGTTCCTTTTTGGGCGGACCACCACCGGTCTTTTTGGCGTCTCTTAAAAAGTAAAACGCACGATCCTTCAACGTCTGCTTAATTTTTTAATATTTTTGCGCAGAGACTTCACAGCTCTTTCCTGCGAGAAAAACGGATAGAAAGAATGAAATAAAATAAAAAGTATAAGTGCAAAGCAACTACATACTTGGCCAGGTGGCGCAACATTGAATGCGATTGCAATTTTCTCCCACGCATTGTCTTTGTCGTATTTGTAGCATGTCATAAATTTCAAATCCAAAGTTGAGACTGACATATTATGTGTCATCTGTCACAAATATCCCAGGGAATTTTTCGAAACAGCAAGTACGCCAACTTGCTAATTACAACTTCCAAACCGGGTGTTGAAATAATGAAAGAAAACATTTTTCATCTTTCCGTTCAACTCTCGAGTTGAAATCAACTCCGAAGTTAGCCAACTTGGGATTTTTCGGCAAGTTGAACAATAGTGAATAAAACGGCCATAAAAGTATTCCTTAAGTTTGTGGCTATCAGTTGATTTCTGTTTGCTCTGGGCTGGAAATCGTCATTCTCCTTTGCTTTATTTATTTTTTTCAATTTATCACATTCATCGGGAATTATGAATAATTTATAATTTTATATTTTGGTTGAAGCGCGAAAAGATATTTTTGAAAATTTTATGAAGTATTATGGACATACTTCATAAAATTCGGGTAAAGTCATACTGTGATGGAATGTTTGAAGTTATTTTTAAGGAGTAAATTTTAAGAAATCGCGTCTTCAAAAATCATGCTAGATCCTTCTATGATAAGACTCTGGGGTCGATGTTGTACGAATTTTTCATTCAGTAGTGCTGAAAATTTGCGGCCCGAAAATAATAGAATGAAATATTAAAAGGCCACTGGGGGTGTTCACTTAGTAGATACACTTTATCCTGCATTAACAAATCTTTATTAAATAAAAAATTGTTCAATTTTTTGTTTTTAATTAGTGTACCGTACAGTAATTTTACCTGTGTATGCTAATTTGGCCTCCACGTTAAGAGAAAAGGACGTTCGTATTTGTAAGGGTCAAACCAAAAGAAACACTTTTTATTTCAAGTTTACCTGTTTGTTTGTTCTTACATGGTTCGTTCGAGAAGCAATGAAGAAATTTTTATGAAAATTGATTTGTGTGTTTGTCCTGATATGCATGTAGGTAAGTATATGCATCGTAGCTTCGTCAAAAATGGTCGAAATCGGATGGAGTGCGGATAAGATGTGGTGGGCGGGATATAAATATGAATCATACACCCCGTGCAACAAAAAAAGCCGCATACGGGTTTTCCATTTTTTTGCGCTAATTACCTTTAAGGGATTCGCCGAATTATATTTTATTGCTTCCGAGTTAGGTAATGCACATTTTGGAATGTGTCGGAATTCATTCTGGCAGTATTTAACAGTGCGTGCAGTTGTATTTCTTAAATAAAAGTGAAAAGAGTATATCGCGATGTCTAAAAGGGTACAATTGAGTAAAGAAAATAAGGCAGTTATCGTCGCCTTATCCAAACAGAATCAGTCATTTCGTGAAATTGCTCGACAAATTGGATGCAATGAGAGTTCTGTAAGAAGATTCTGTAACAAATATCGTCGGGATCACAATCTGGACAGAAAAATTGGCACATGATTGAAGAGATGTAACACTGTTCGGGAGGACCGGGAACTGAAGAGGCTAAGCTTGAGAAACATGTTTAAAAATGCATCGGAGTTAAGAGCTGACCTGCGAGAAGCTACTGGGGCTGAAGTTAGCGTAAGAACTATCCAGAATCGTCTCAATGACATGGGTTTGCTAGCAAGGAGACCAGCGAAAAAGCCACTTCTGACCAGCAAAATGAAGAAAACGCTTCTTAGCTGGGCTAAGGAAAGGCAAAACTGAAGTGTTCAAGATTGGTCAAATGTGGTGTTCTCTGATGAGTCCAAGTTTAACCTAATCGGACCGGATGGGAAGCAGATAGTTCGTCGTAGAAAAGGGGAACGCTACAGCGACGAATGCATAGCTCACACCGTAAAACATTCTCCTTATGTTATGGTGTGGGGATGCATCACCGCAATCGGAGTTGGATCTCTAATTATGCCCGAGGGCACTGTTAACGCCATGTAGTACAAACAAATTATCTTAGATGGTGTTGTACCGAGTATGGAAATGATAACAGCAGAAACATCAAAACCAATTTTTCAAGATGATTCAGCTCCTTGCCACTGAGCAAAATCTGTGAGTAATTCGAGGTTTTTTTTCATATTTATGGGTGTTTTGAAAATCTTATGATTTTAATTTTTAAATTTCCTCCACAGATTAAAACTTTGAAAGAAGAATTAGGAATAGAATCCCTAATTTGGCCGGGAAACAGTCCAGATCTCAACCCCATCGAAAATGTCTGGGCTCTTATGGGAAAGAAGATCGAAGATAAAAAACCAAAAACATCTATAGAGCATCATTGAAGAAGTGTGGTTCAATGAAATTAATAACAATTACCTCGGTAATCTCTATGCCTCCATGCCAAACAGGGTTCATGACGTTGTTAGGGCGAAGGGTGGTGCTACGAAATACTAGAATCATTTTTTAGTATTATGAAAGTCTTAAATTATGTAAAAAGGTTTCTTAGTTAATAAAAATATGAAAAAAGAAATTTGCTTTTCAAATTGTTGCTCTTTTTTTTAATTTATGTATATTGATAGTACTTGGGTAATATCTGATGTTTTGTAGTCTGATCTTCACGATCATTACTTTTTTTCAATTAGGCTACGAAATGTATTGTCAAATTGGGGAATGTGTTAACTTAAATGTTAAACATCAAAAATACAAAGTGACTACGCAGTGATTAGTCATCATTTATTAGATTTCTTCCATTTTGTTAAAAATTACCATGTGCGGCTTTTTTTGTTGCGCGGGGTGTATTTATGGCCGCTTTACTCAATAATTTCTGAATAGATTTTGATGAAATTCGGCTCGTTAGCTAAGACTGATACGATAGTTATCTCATCTGAACACAATTTTAATCGGACGAAGTGGGGGAAAGATATTAAAAATCTTCAAATCAGCCTTCTCAACGACCTACCTTGAAAATCTCTCCACTGAAAGAGAATCAATTTATTCACTTTGGAAAGAGTTGAAAGGCATCCGGAAACCTCAAATGAAAGCACCACCAATTCGGAAAAACGATAGAACTTGGGCTAAGAGCGACAAAGAAAAGGCAGAACTTTTTGCTTTGCACTTTAGAAAAAATGTTTTAGCCATTCGACGGCCCTTTGATAACGCCCGACTCCCCAGTCACGACATCTGACAACTTTGAAGTAAAAAAAGTTGCATTGATTGAACTGAGGGAAGTGATTAAAAATCTAAAGGCGAAAAAACACCGAATTGCCGAATAAAGCTCTTATCAAACTGCTGTACTTGATTAACGCTTCGATCAGATTGCTCTACGTTACGAGACAATGGAAAGTCGACGAGATTATAATGGTCCCGAAACCAGGCAAACCTCTTAATGAGAAGAAATTATATCGGCCTATTTCTCTATTGCCGGTTATCTCTAAAATATTTGAAAAACTACTTTCTAAGCGACTATAACCAATCAATCGACGAAAGACGTCTCATTCCTGACCATCAGTTTGGATTTAGAATCAAACATTCTAAAATCAACCAAGTCCACAAAATAACTGACGTGATTGAGAAAACTCTCGAAGAAAAACAGATTTGTTGTGGTGTATTTATTGACGTCTCACAAACTTTCGATAAGGTTTGGCACGAAGGCTTGGAGTATAAATTGCAACTACTACTACCACGGCAACTCTTTCTAATCTTACAATCGTACCTCACCGAAAGACTTTTTCGTGTTAAGCACGGAAATTATTACTTTGACTTCAAGGAGATTACGGCCGGAGTCCCACAAGGTAGTGTCCTTGGCCCGCTTTATATGCATTGATACTCTACACGCGTGATATCCCGCAGGAAATAAACTGCGTCGTCGCCACGTTTGCAGACGATACGTGAATATTGACAACGGTCGATACAATTGAAGCAGCAACTGAAAAGCTGGAACATGCTATTAATAAAGTCCACGCTTGGACGAATTCTTGGCATATTGTGCTGGACGAAAGCAAATTTACTCACTTCAACTTTACCTACAAAAAAGTGGACAGATTACCCGTATATTTAAACTCGGCTCAAATACCGTACGCGAACGAAGTAAAATATCTAGGAATGACTCTAGATGTTAAGCTTAAATGGGAATCGCACGTGAAAAATAAACGCGACGAGCTCGAAAACAAATACCGACAAATGTACTGGCTACTCGGAAAACATTCGAAGTTGAGCCTACATAACAAACTGCTTATCTATAAGCAAGTGCTAAAGCCAGTGTGGACGTATGGTTTACAACTATGGGTTGTACTAGAAAAAGCAATAGAAACATCCTACAAACTTTTGAAAATAAAGTTCTTAGAACGATCGTTAACGCACCGTGATACGTACGTAACGAAGATATTCATCGGGATATGGGAATTCCCAGCGTCGTCTAAGAGATAACAACATTTGCTCGTAAACACAAAGATCGTGTTCACGGTCATTGTAACGTACCGTCATTTAACTACTTGACGCAAACAATTCAATTCGTCAACTGCAAAGGGCAAAATCTTTTGACCTCGCGTCATAGAATATGAATATGCCGGTCGTGAAAACCGCAGGAACTTTCATTGGAATTTAACCTGCCTAAAGTGCTACATTTTTTTTAATTACATACGCACATCTTTTTCCAAAAATCACGAGTCTCGTAAGCGGAAATAAAACTGCTGGATAAGCGTCGGCTTAGTTGTAGTAGCACGCGCGGTCGGGTCTTATGGTGTCTTTAGGAGATTTTCACCCTCTCGGCAAAAAAAAAAAAAAAAAACTCATCTAACTCAAGAACCACTTAACGAATTTTGATGATGTCTTAACTAGACATGTGAGAATGTCTGCCTTAAATCGTCAAAATCGGATGAAGCAGGGCTAAGTATAGTGAGGTGGTTTTTAACCTCATGCCTTTTTTTTTTAATCAAAAACGCCTTGTGGAAGAAATCCTGTTATATTTTTCCCGTAGCCTTCTCATGACTTTACGAAACTTCAATTTTGTTAAAATTTTTCGTTAAAGGGCAGGGGATGGGGGACTACTAATAACTTTTTTTGTAAAAAAAAAAAATGTTTTTTACATATCCGAGTTCCTTGGTAGTTCAGTTTAAATCTGATACGAGTATGTCTCATATTGGGATGAACAACGGAACATTAATTATGAGCGTAGAGTGCTTTAGTCATTTTTAATTAAATTAGTACAAAATGTAAAACTTAAAACTTTGTCTATAACTATTCTGTTATAATTCGTCATAAATCACTTACCACTTTTCATCTTTTCTCTTTGAAAACCCATATTCGCCTGCTGCTGCGCATGGTGTTGATGAAGTTGTTGTAGGCTCTGTAAGGCGGATGGTGCATTAGCGACGGCAGCAGCAGCAGCTGCCGAAACTGCAGCCGCAGCCGCTGCATGATGTCCAAAAGCATTCAATCGCATATGTCCAGAATTTTGCACGGCATCGTTCACTCCCGCCGCCGTAGACGGCAAGTATCTGTTAACTACACTATTCACCGAATTCATAGTATCACATTCGTATTTATTTACACTGGCACAGGTATTTGTCTGAACATTCGTGCTACTTTCCACATTGTTATTATTCTTCGGGTAATGGTGATTGCTATGATTATTGCTTATCGATAAATTCATAACACTATTGTAGTCTTTGTGGTTGTTGTCTATTGCACTCTTTTGTAACCCTAAAATAGCTGCTATAGTAAAGGATTTGCCCACATCTAGGGATGTATTACTATCCAAGTGAGGTGTACTATTTATATGATGATCATGGGTCATGTGTGGATGCTGGTGTTGTTGGGCATGTTGCACGGTTGTAGAGTTGTGTAATGCCAGGAAGTGCGATAAAGGATTCGGATGGTATTTCGATGGATTCTGCAGCATTATAATTCTGTCTTACACTTAGCACTGATTCATGCGTACTGACGTTCCTCGCGGTTTAATTTGCGGTCAACACCCGTTCCAGACACACTCTGCAATAAGAGAAAATAAATGTCACTCAAATGAAAATTGCACACATATGGATGAAGGATTAGTCGGAAAGGGCAGAAAAGTACCGGCGCGTATCCATACGAAACATGAATGTAAGACAAATCCCTCATTGCCCAGTTGGTTCATCATTTTGCCGTTGTAATGGACACTCAAGTATGGCTACTTATGTGTAATTGATGCCACTTAATGGTTCACGCACTCAACAATAGCTTCTTCCTTAATGAAAACCTTTCTTTCAAAGTCTGCTCTAAAAATTGTGTGCTTTATAGTACTTATACTAATAGAAACTTAAGACAATTAACTATCCGGCATACAGAAATGAGCCCGCATTGATAGTTAGGCCATTTAATTTGAGTCTCTAAAGTACTTGTAGAAGCAGTGCAACAAATGCACCCTACACTTGTGCAATTAATTTAAATCGAATCCTTCAGCAATTGATTTCGTAAGTAGACTTTCAATTTACGCCTTGCTACCTGGATTCTGGCAGATGCCGACTAATTGCTGCAAATTAGGAGACAAGCAAGCTGTAAGTGACAATAAGAATGTGCAGCTTGTAAGTATGCACCTACGTACAGGTTCGGCATGTATGCATTAATTTCATGTTGTGTACAGGTACATTATGAGGTGAATGCATTCATTAGGTACATTGCATAAGGCAGTGTGTGTTATTGTAGTGAATAAGATAGCACCAGATGCAGGGAATGTCTTTTGGTGTAAATTTACTCTAAAGTCGATGACATGGCACTCCCTTGCAGAGAATCAGAGAAATGATGAATGAACTTCGTTGTGGTTGATGCTTGGAGTGGTTTTATGAATTACAGAACAATAAGTTAAGAAGGTGATACCTGACCTGGATGAAATAGCTTAATTCATGTCATTCTTTTGAAGAAGGTTGTGTAATACGCTGTTCATCTTTGCGCATAAGCTCTATATTAAGAGGGACAACTTATTCAAAAGATATGTTTCAAAATATGAACAGACTAGGACTATGATGATTTTGGTCATAACTTACGACTCATTTTTCCGATTAAGTTGTTTCACTCACTCAATGGGTACCTTTTTATTAGATATTTGCCATACGCGTTCAGTAACCGTTTAACTCGGAAAATAGTTTTCACGTAGCTTGAAGAAAACTTTTTCATCGATCTTTCAATTGTGCAATAGTAAGTTTTCCATTAAAGGTAAGAAAAATTGTAATTCTTACTCTTACACTATGTTCCACAATCGGCCTTAAGGCGAGGTGAGTAGAGTCATACATTAGCCATACGAGTAAGTCGTCCGAGAACGACAAACAGGGTGTCAAAAAAAAAAAAAAACATTAATTTAAAGAAACGAAATGTATCATAGTTTGCAGTACCTACTCGTACTATTAGTGTGACATACGAGTAATTGCAAGATAAGCCTGAACCTCAAACATTAGGTTCGATCGGGTACTCATATGTAAACGTATACAAACTTAATATTACGTCTGAAAACATCTGCAAACTGCAAAACTGAGAGACTTAATGAAATTGAGATAGATACGAGTATGATATAATTTTCTTCCGTTAATTTATCTGTATTTTCCTTCCAGAGGGATTCGCCTCACGAAAATAAATTAAAACTGTCAAATGAGTAACAGCTGATAGGTTTGGCACCAAAAAGGATTTAAAAGGAAATTACATTTGTGGAATAAATTCTTGAATTAAAAAAGGTCTAATAAAGTTAATTTGATGTGATTCGAAAAAAACTTTATTTTAGTAAAGTACGAGTATATTATTTTTATATATTTATTTAAAAACTACATTATATTGACGTTTCTCAAAATTTCGTACGAAAAGCGTACGAGTGCTTTTCTTGCATTGAATACATAAGTCTTGCCAAGAATTAAGCATCTTATAAGATAGATAGGTTGTATGTCCGTACAAAGTGGCAAATAACTAACATAGTGATGCACACGTTGCAATATAAAGTAAAACTCACTTTTGACGGTCTATTTTAACCTTCTCATTTAAAAGAAAGTTATTGTTTCGGAAAATTTTCGATCTCAAGATTTTAATCAATCTAGGGACAGGTAAAGCTCGATAATTAGAACTCGTGGAAATTGGAATTGCTTGGAAATTAGAATACAATTTTATTTTGTGTGAAATTAAAAAATATGCTTCGTATGATGTTTCAATAAGTTAAAGGGATGTTCATTGTCATTACGTCCGAAAGAGTACATATATGTAGGTGTGAAGTGAGTACTATGTATTATCATTGTGTCCAAGTAAGTAAAAATGCCTCCAATTGTAATCAAAAGAAAAAAAAAAAAAAAAAAACACTCTCATTAGAAGTGAAGTCCAAAATCATTGAGCAGATTAAAAAAGGAACTCTTAATAATGAATACAGTAACAAATTCGTTTTTGCCAGTGAAAAATAAAACGCTTCATATTGCTGAATTTCCAATAATGTTTCCATTATTGGAAACATTGGATTCTACGGCAGCGCGAAAGAAACTGTGTGTTAAGCGGTCCCAGAATTAAGAAAAAAGTTATTGCAATTTTAGCATCTTTGGAGCAGCGTCACAGCTTTCAATGCAAGTGATGGATGGCAGCAACATTTTAAACGGCATTTTGGATTACGGCGTCTCAGAGTGTGTGGCGAAAGGTTGTCTTGTAAAATAAATTCGGTTGTGGTATTTCAGTGACAAATTTGACAAGAAAATCAGGCAAATGTATCTGACTCAGGATCAAATCTAAAGGGTGGTTAAGTTTTAAGGGCCGATGTTGATTTTGAATAAAATACAAATTATTTAGGAAATTACTGTCATTTCTTTTTATTATGATAATATTGGTATGGTTCAATTATGTATGGAACAAAATATCGGCCAAATGGCCGCCGCGACCTCGGCGGCACACCTTCATCCGATGGTCCAAATTTTCGATGACGCTGAGGCATAATTGAGGTTCTATGCCGTTAATGTGCCGAATTATCTCATCCTTTAGCTCTTGAATTGTTGCTGGCTTATCGACGTACACCTTTTCTTTCAAATAACCCCAAAGAAAGAAGTCCAACGGTGTCAAATCACATGATCTTGGCGGCCAATTGACATCACCACCACGTGAGATAACACGGCCATTGAATTTGTCGCGCAAAAGAGCCAAGTGGCACCATCCTGTTGAAACCATATATCGTCCACATCCATATCTTCCAATTCGGGCCATAAAAAGTTCGTTATCATCTCACGATAGCGAACACCATTCACAGTAACTGCCTGACCGGCCTCATTTTGGAAAAAATACGGCCCTATGATGCCGCCAGCCCATAAACCGCACCAAACAGTCACTCTTTGTGGGTGCATTGGTTTTTCGACAATCACTCTTGGATTATCATTCGCCCAAATGCGGCAATTCTGCTTATTGACGAATCCACTGAGGTGAAAATGTGCCTCATCACTGAAGATGATTTTCTTCGAAAATTGATCATCCACTGTTGCCATTTCTTGCCACCATTGTGACCATTGACGACGCTTGAAATGGTCAAGAGGCTTTAGTTCTTGAGTCAATTGCACCTTGTAAGCGCGTAAATGCAAGTCTTTATGCATAATGTTCATCAACGACGAGCGTGAGAGGTGCAATTGTTGGGCACGACGACGAGTTGAGGTGGACGGCTCTTCAGCCACACTATCGCGAACAGCAGCAATATTTTCTGCAGTACGAGCTGTACGAGCATGCACTGGTGTTTTCACATCTCCTACAGACCCGGTTTGCACAAATTTTTGCACGATTTTTCCGATTGTACGCACATTTGGACGATTAAATTGACCGAAAGAATCACGAAATGCACGATATGCATTTTGATTTGAACTCCCATTTTCATAATAAGCCTGAATAACTTTAACGCGTTGCTCGATTGTGTATATTTCCATGGTTCAAATTGAGTTACTCTGAAATTGAGAAATGTCAAATGAAATGCAGAAAAAAACTTGACGTTTAGGTGTGGTTCACATTCAACATCGGCCCTTAAAATTTAACCACCCTTTACAACGCAGATGAGTCTGGTCTATTTTATAGATTACTGCCATACAAAACTATTATCTGCAGCAACGAAAAATATGCTCCTGGGCTTAAAACTCCAAAAGAAAGAATAACTTTTATGTTGTGCTGTAATGCTTCCGGAATACATAAAATTAAGCCACTTGTTATTGGCAAGTCTAAAAAACCGAGATGTTTCAAACATTTTGAAAGCCCACTTGAGTACGACTCATCCAGATCCGTTTGGATGACAGCATTTATTTTCCGGAAATGGTTTAATGCGTGGAAAATGCATGATTGTTAATTTGTTTACATTTTGATTAAACGCAGGTTCGTGAATTTATGGATGAACATAATCTGCCGATGAAAGCATTACTACCAAGCATTATACCAAATGTGACTCCCATTTTGCAATTTGCTCTAAAACTCCTCTTATCTTTTCGACAAACATTTATATTATAATAATATGGATATCTGCAATAAGACTGCTTACCCAGTTTTTCGCTAAAGAATCGAATAACGGTACTTTTCTTATTAGCGGATCTATATAAATAAATTGGCCATATCTCCTACGGCTGAAGACTTTATTCAAAATTGATATTTAAGTCACTATAGACATACATGAGGACATGGCATTAAAATGTTGCTCTCATGAAAAAAAACTTTTTTGTGTTTTAATGCATCTTTCGAAACTCAAATTTTGTCTTTTCGTTACCAAATTGTATACATTTGAAAACTAGCAATTCACGAATGACCAGCTAATATATATAATTGCAAGTATGGGTTTCCTGATAATTTTTAATTTCTATTTTGATCAAACTTGACATTACTATGATAGAGAAGCTCAATAAAGTGGGTTTCTTATTTCTGACTGTCTGTCAGTATGCATGCTGTACGGTTGGATGGGTTTCCTACAAACATCATATCTAGGATCAGTAGGGTCACAATTCGACGCGAAATCGGAATCTTCATTCTAACCTCAAAAATTATGGTCGAATGATTTTTTCGAAAAAGGCTTTGATCAAATTTGATTTACAGTGGACATATGTATATATATATGCCAACAGTTTTTTTTTCTAAGAAGAATTCTGACGGTACTTTGCTTATTAACGGGTTTCTGAAAAGTGAATATTAATTGGCTATGATTCGATCGATTTTGTTCGAAATCAATATTTGTACCATATTTGACATTATAAAGGGTGATTCAATTTGAGGTTACAATTTAAATCTGGCATTACTGTTATTCTGTCAAACATAAACAGCCAAGTACCTTGGAATGACTTTGGATGCGAAGTTAAAATGGAAAGAGCACATCAAAAATAAAAGAGATGAACTAAAATTGAAATATAGAAAGATATAATGATTACTGGGAAGAAACTCAGATATGTCTAGCCTGAGCAAAATCAGGTATGCATGTTTGAACATACGACATTCAATTATGGTGTTGTACAAAGAAAACAAATATCAAAACTATACAGGCATTCTAAAACAAAGTCCTTCGTGGAGTAATAAATAATCCTTAGAATATAAGAAATAACGATTTGCACCGTGACCTACAAATGGACATGGTATGATAGAAGTGATTAGAAAGCACGCTGTGGCATACAATCAATGACTGCAAAACCACATCAACTCTGAAATAGAAACCGTCTTAAATGTACGAGACAATATCTGGAGATTGAAAAGAACCAAGTCCCATGAGCTAATGATCTAAAAGCTATTGGAAAGTATTTAAAATTCTGACCTTTCCCTAACGCGATTTTAAATATCTTCTTCTTCTTCTTCTTACGGCGAAGTTATGATCCGGAGTAGAAGGATCATAACCCTCCCACTTTACTGCATCCCTACTGGTCCGCTTGTGGGGTTTGCCGGTTTGACCTCAGGCAGTAAGGGCAGGATTCCCGATTTTAAAAAACATTTGTGGATCTTCCATACCGAGAACCACCAAGTGTCTTTCGAGATTTTCACTTTCGTTACAAAAAAAGAAAAAAAATAAAAAAAAAATTCTTGTTGTGTCAATCGAATTTTATACGGGTACAAATGAAAATCGTTTTTGATTATTTTAAACAAATTTGTGCACGGCGTCTAATTGAGGCACCCTCTCTCACTGCAGCAACATTTGGTGCACGTACAGCTACGAGCTCGGCCGGACTTCATTTTACATGTCACTGTGTACTGAGTTTCAAAGTTATTCCTTATGTGCTGAATTTCCGATTTAAACCAACAAAATTACACAAATTTCTCCATGTTTTCACGATTGAGCGATTATTTATAAATAATAATAACTTTAAGACGTTGCAACGCGTTGATGTGACGTTAGATATTCCATAATATAGTATTATCGACTGTTCTTCACGACCGTCAAATGCAAGCTAGCAAATGTCAACAAAACCAAAATGGCGGCCAAACACATTGATCTGGAGTAGATATAAACAAACAACCTGCACCTATTTTCTACATTGACATTGGACAGTTTAAAAATTATCTTTGAATAGCTACCAGGAACAAACTATTTCAATGTTTACTGTATTGTCAATTTCCAGACCAAAAATAAAAAAAACATTTTGCAAACAAAAAAGCTGCAAAATAATTAAGGAATGTCAAACGTTTTCCCTTAGCATCGGTTTTATTAGGTTCTTATGCAAGTCGGCCTTAAAAAAGAGTTTTGGTTTGATGTTTAACCACAGCTATCTGTCCTTTGGATACTGAATTATAAGTATGTATAGGTACATCCAAAGATAAATTATCGTTATGCAAAGCTTTTCGTCACATGTAACAAGAGATTTTGTTTAACACTTTTTGTGGGCACTTCAATATATTCCACAGATGAGGGCTTGGGGAAGTGATATGTGCAACTGAAACTCTTCAATATGCACAAAATAGGGCGGTGTTTTAACATGTACATATGTTGTTGTGGTGTTTTAGACTTCATGCAGTTTCGCATGCTAGTTTTTGGGCACTTCACTTTACTAGTTTTCTTTATTAAAAAATGGCCATGGGCTGACCGCGTGAACAAGTTGAATTCAGTAAAATAAAAATCGAAAAATTGCGAAACCTACATAGTCAGACTTAAAGTATTCAAAAGGAAGAACGGATACCATGCCAACCTACATTAAAGATATACATACATACATATGTATTTACGATTAGCTGAAGGCAACCAAATAGAAATAGATGTACATACGTAATCAGCCGTACACCCATCACGCTCCAGATAACCGAGGCGTTTCCTTCAATCTGTAATCGGCCACAGATTACAGTCGTTGGTTCCTTATCAACATTTTGGAACGCCTGTAGACATCCATATACATATAGGCACAGTGGTGGAAATAGCTACATATAATCACAGGAGTGAAAAATGAGTAACCTCTTTTTCTTTTAAAACGGCGCGTGAATTGAAATTGGGTGCAAGTTCTTGATGTGTAAAGCAGATTCTAAACAGTACAAAAGGCAACCACAATACATTTCGCTGAAAACCACATGCCTGGATCACGGTATTGGAAAAAGTTGTCCTCAGCTATGAACAAAAAAATTAAATTTAGTTGGCCCGGATCGTTTGGGCTGGCTTCTCTGTAGTCTAGCGAAGACGCCCATCCATTAGATCTCTACGAGAATGAAATCAAGAAATTACATTGACCTTTTCGACAGTGTTCCAAAAATGCTCCAAGCCACACATCTCATGACACGAAGTCATCGTCTCAGACCATTACTGTTTTGGGTTGGCTGACAGATAGTCCAGACTTCTGGTTTGCCGAGTTTATGCTAACGGATGACAATTTTAAAGCATCGAATAACTGAAAACATCCATAAACCATTCTTGGGCTCAAATTCCCCAAAGACAAATGTGCTAGAAAAGCAACTATGCAAAACCGGATTAGCCAAAGGGGTAAGCAGATGGATAGTTACTCGTATGTTTAAGTCCATTACTCCTCCAATGAATATACCGCCGGCTCATTTCGCTGCCTTGCAAAATGCCACTGACCAAATTGCCGCCGGTGCATTTCAACCCCACCTCAATTCACCAGCACTTCAATATACACCCACTGTAAAATGTCGCTAAATAAATAATTACAAGGCTCTTAAATTTATTACAAAAATTCACCTATAGAACCGAATATACACTTAATTACTGGCATTATGTTATTTGAATCATACAAATTGTTCATCTTTTGTCTAGATGTCAAAGAAAGTATTTACTAGGTGAGGTGAAAAGTAACCTCCTTGGGAATGAAAAAAAAATTTTTTTTAAATGTTTTTTTTATTTTATTCAATATAGTCCCCTTTCAGCTTGATACACTTATTCCAGCGATTTTCCAACTTCTTGATCCCGTTCGAAAAGTAATTTTCCGGAAGGTCTGCAAAATACTTCTCCGTGGCGTCGATGATTTCCTCGCGTGAGCTGAATTTTTTATTGATGAGCCATCTTTTGAGATTTGGGAAGAGATAATAGTCCGAGGGAGCCAAATCGGGCGAATACAGTGGATGCGACAGCAATTGTAGCCGTAAGTCATTGATTTTAGCCGTGGTTGCGATGCTCTTGTGCGCCGGCGCATTGTCTTGCAAAAACAAAATTTTTTTTCGCTTCATGTGAGGCTGTTTTGCAGCGATTCCGGCCTTCAATCGCTCCAATAATGCACAGTAATACTCGCTGTTGATGGTTTTTACTTTTTCGAGGTAGTCCACGAAGAGTATGCCATGACAATCCCAGAAAACCGACGCCATAACCTTTCCGACCCATTGAGCCTCCCTCGGCCGCTTCGGAGCACTCGTGCCGGCTTCAGTCCATTGCCGGGCACTCATTCTGTTCTCTGGTGTGTAATAGTGGATCCAGGTTTCATCAACAGTTACCAATCGACGCCAAAAGTCCGCCCGATTCCGCATCAGCAAGTCCAAACACTCTTTCGAAGTGCTCTCGCGTTCGTGTTTTTGGTCAGGAGTGAGCATGCGCGGCACCCAGTGGCAGGATAACTTTTTCATATGCAGAATATTGCCCAAAATATGGCGTGTGCACTCAGTACTAATCTTTGTGGTATCTGCTGGCTCGCGCACCTTCACTTTCCGGTCAGCCAACACCATTTCATGTATTTTTCTGACATTGTCCTCTGTAACCGCATCAGAGAGCCTGCCGCTGCGGACTTGATCGGTAGTGGAGTTGCGGCCACCACGAAACTCTCGAAACCAATATTTGACGGAGCATTAGCCCCATAATATTTATCCAACTTTTCTTTTGTTTCCTTCGCCGTTTTGCCTCTCAAAAAATAATGTTTTATGAGAGAACGAAAATCGTTTTTGTCCATACTCAACATGATGCCAAACACGTCAACAACAATCAGCTGTCAAAACAAAACTAAAGACAGTATCGCACTGAAATTTGGCATGTCTGCCTAAATATGAATGGACTTCAAGGCACCATAACCTTTTTTGCAGTAGCAGCGCATTCTGGCGGCCAAGGAGGTTACTTTTCACCCCACCTAGTATTTCAAAATGAAAATAAAGGGTTATTCATTTCGAGGTTACGATTTCACATCTCTGCTATATGGCATTTATTAACTCCATCTATCATCCATAACGAAAAGTTCCCCAGCCATTTAATATCGAGATTTAGCGACATCAATTGGTCACCAAGACCTTTATGCTAAAGATCGTGTCTATGCAGATAATCTCCAAACTTTGAAGCACTTTAAAACCAACATCTGAAAGGGTGGCCGTGGTGTAGTGGTAACATCATCGCTTGTCACGCTCTTGGTTCACGGTTCAAATCCTGATGTCAAGAATCATCTATTTATTTCGCCTGAAATAAATAAAAAAGTCGATCAATTGCGAAATCTAAGTCAACTCTATTGCGAAGGCATAACACTGGCTCAAAGTGCAACTTGACCGTGATGATGACATCGGGAGGATGGAAAAAAATACTGTGAATCATGAGCAACGACAAAAGCAAAACAAACAAGCTCCCCAGTTATCTGGACGCTACCCTTGGAGATTACATAAACTTAATACTATCTGAGTTTCAGACCACTACACTAAATCTTTCATTCTCTCTCTCTTCTTCACAACGCCCTTGTCCTATAATAGTATAAGAGTATTTATATCCTCTTTGGCGCGCGCAAATTATAAAAAAAAGTTATGGCCGCAATACAGCCAAAAATGTACCGAAAAGTAATTGAAAATTAACTCTCAATAATGGAAGTTCGGAAATATTAATCTTTTAGTTCGAAATCAAATATTTTTGGATTATACTCAGAAAGATATTTGCAATATATCACCTGCCTATTCCTGCGACTTTTAGTTACATATATTGGAGGCATCATCAAAACAACGGAGTTCTCTTTGCGTTATTATTTTACATGACTTGTGAAAAAATCATGCACATAACTTGAATGATTTAGGATCTAGAAGGTGATGACAGACGGACAGACATGTTAGTGAGAGCAATAGTGTTTCATGGCTATTTGAGGAACGTTAAAAAACCATCCACTGTCAAATTCAATGCGCTCATCTAAAGGAGTATATACATATATAAAGGATGTCCAGTGGCAGATTTATGTTTTTAAACGTGAATAAAACAAAAACTATGAGACATATTGTTTAATTACTCAGTTTAACATAAAGAGAAAGAATGCGGATTCTATTTTTTGAAAATGATATCGTCCAAATGCCGTCCATTTAGACGCACACAGCGTTGAAAGCGGACCAACGTGTTTCGTGCCATGGCGCATATTTTCCTTCAGCTCTGTGACAGACCGCGGGTTATTAGCGTAGACTTTACTTTTGATGTACCCCCAAAGAAAAAAAAATCCATGGAGGTTAAGTCTGAAGACCTCGGTGGCCACGGGACGTCTCGAAAGCGGCTTATCAGTTTTCGTGGATATATTCACGCAGAAAATTTATGGAGGTTCTAGCGGTATGTGAAGTTTCCCTATCTTTTTAAAATCACTTGTTGGATGTGCTCGTAAATTAGGTAAAACATAATCTGTGATCTATTAATAATTCTCCGGAATTTTCAAAGAAAAAGGGCCCGATAATTCCATTTATCGATTAGACGCACCAAACACTAACTCTTTGGTAATATAAAGGCCGTTGGTATTTAAGATGCGGATTACGTCTTCATGGAGCCCAGTAGCGACAGTTTTGCTTATTTACGTGCCCATTCAGGTGGAAGTAGGTCTTGTTGCTCCAGAATTCCTTTCCTTAAGTTCTTGCACCAATTGAATTGGAAAAGGGTGAAATTTTAAGCCTTTCTGTAGAATTTCTTGACCGACAGTTTTTGGGAGTCACAAAAGAGCCGCTCTTTTCCGCACTGAGATTCTTGGATTTTCACGCAAACTTTGTTCGACCTCCCGAATGTTTTCGGTGAAACTTGATGTTCTACTGGGCGCTAACTAGCCACGAACGAATTAAATTTACACTTGGCCCATCGCTTAATCACCGAATATTGTAACGTGAACAAATTTGTCGGCGCGCATTAACGTAAGTCCACCCCCACGATCCTTGGTAGTACTACATCAGTCGAAGCGGAACACGTTGTGTATGCTGCTGTCAAATAATTCCGATGAGAGAATATCCTTATAGAGATCATATATTTTTGACCTCATTCCACTAGCATTGTGATAATACAGATTAAGACATGAACATTTATTTAGTATTCGGTTAGTAACAGTAGCCGACGGTGAGCAGACAACATTTAAATTTAGTTGAGCACCGTCAGATCTTAATCGTTTTTATTGGAAATTTTGAAATGGACACAATCGTGCACCAACAGGCCAGATATTTACCTCACACATCGCATCCTTAAATTCAGATGGTATTCCAATTTTAAAGTTAACCGATTTTAATTTCTGTACAACTTCATCTTCCTTGATGAGCTTATAGCACGAAAAAATAGTTAGGCTATGTTGTTGATATCATTACACCAGATCACCTAGACCATAGACCATAGACGCTAAAAGACTTGAATGAATCTCCGTCATAAGGCGAATAAATACAGGAGATCGAGAAATCATGAAAATTGTTAGGGAAATCACGTCACTAATCAGCAATCGAATTTGTCAACAAAACGTAGGTCTTTGTCAACAATTTCAAAACCGTTTTCTCAAAGAATCTAGGAAGAACACCCTTTGACAAAGAAAGGGGTCAATATCGGCAGCATGAAATCCGGAATATACATACTCGTATCATCTGTTATTAAAGCGAACTAGATCTATTTCGTGTTTGAACTGCCCGCTCGTTGAGCTCATTTAGAGCGATGGTTGGAGAGAAATTTTCTGCATAGGAATGATGTTTATACATATTTCTCATTCCGGAAATAAAATCAAAACGATGAAAAATTTGTACAAAATTTAAAATCGAAAATTAGAACATTATTTAAAATAAAAATTTTCACTATACATAGTAGATAGATAGAAATCGATGAAATGCTCTTTGTCCAACTTAGGTCTATTGTGATACCACTATGGAGCAGGGTTTACGATACAAATCTACTCCTGGAACTACAGGTTTTCCGGTGGCAGATTTTTTTTTTAAAATGTGAATATCTCAAAAAGTTATAAACGGTGCGGGGAGGTTGGCGTAATTTGAATTACCGAGAGTGCGGGTTTGTCAGTCACAATGCCGCAGTGATCGGGAGAGCGTGGTCGGTTCGCTATTGCTATATATTCTTGAAGAAGGGTTAGCAATGTTTATTCCAAGAACCTCAAAAAAGAAACTCTTTAAGCCCCCCTAGCACAACCAACAGCTAATGCATTTAAAAGAAAATTAAAAATAAGGCTTTGAAAAGGTATAAAAGGTCGCATGACACAATGGATTATTCATATTTTTATGCTTTAAGGAAACAGTTCAGTGTGCTTAATAAGTTTTTTTTTTATAAAATTACATCATGAATATTGATAGCAAATATTTTTGGGCTTTAATAAAGTCTAAACGAAATACGTATGATATTTTGGAGATTATGGAATATGTTTGCTCCATTTTTTGCAACAGTTTACTCCAAAAGTTATCCAGTGCTCCCTCTTCCCAGTATCAATGAATCGAAAGTTGACATTGGTTCTATACATGTAGGTAGCTTTAGATTTAGAAAGCGTCACTTTAGTTTTCCGGTGCTTGAAACCATCATCAAATGAAGGAGTTGATAAAGAGCTGTAGGGATAGTATTGGTCAACCATTGTTCAATATTTTCAACATGTTACTAAAACATGACTTTTTTTTTGGATAAATGGAAAATATCGTTTCTGGTTCCCATCTTTAAAGCTGGTCCCAAAAACAGCATACAAAAACTCAGGAGGATCTGCAAACTATCAGCCATCACTAAACCTTTTCAAAGCATATTAAGAAATAAACTCTAATTTCTTGTAATACCTAAGTTAAAATATTTGTTAAAGTGGATCTCCTCTTTTTCAGTTCATAGAGTGCAGTTATTATAGCTCGATTCTGCTTATTCAACACCAATTATCTGTAGCTCAGGTGAGCCTCAAGGTAGTCACCTGGGACCATTACTTTTTAATCTTTTCATAAATGACATAACTTCCGTTATAAAGTACTGGCAGTGCCTTCTTTATGCCGATGACATAAAACTGCTTTTAAGAATTTTAAACTTAGCTGATTGTAGTAAATTACAGTTCGATACCGATGCTTTGTCAATATGGTGCAATATAATGTAACGTTTCCACTTTTAGCAGGCGTTCAAGCCCAAAAAAAAAACGATCCAATTTTTGAATCCTCATTCTCTGACATCTTTATTTGTGTCCTTAGCTAGAATACTGTCACATAATTTGGTGTCCATTCTACCAGGATCATACTGATCGAGTGGAAAGGATACAAAAAAAATTCTTAAAATTATTTTTTTCAAAATGCACTGGAATTTTTCACCTGGTTATAATGCCAGGTGTCAACTTCTCGTTTTATCAAAGCTTTCAAAAAGAATAAAAATTCACACACAAGTAACTCCTAGTAATTTTGGAAGGTTGTACCCACATGCGAGGAGATATGATTTAATGTTTTAGTGGGACTAAGAATAAAGTCAACGATTGCGCAAGGTTCAGTAGAATTATGTCCAATCAACATTCCAACACAAATTAGCCTTCAGCTAAAGATGACTATAATTTGAATATAAACGGTCGCCTATTCTTACAGGCGGCTTAGTAATCTGGTGGACCCACTGAATAAAACTGACAACGTTAATAAACTAAAGAGGGTTCAAAGAACTGGAAGTATCATATAGGCATCGAAGGAGCTTTGGAATCGTGTTCGACAGACGCGTTGAGTGTCCTGTGGCACCTTTCACATCGGCCTACATACTAAGAGCATGAAATTTGGATGCTGGATTATTACGATTCGTAAGGCTCGGTCATAATAACATTCGAGATTTCCTACCAAGGAAACTGGTAAATTTTCGAACTTATTACCTCATCCTTAGATCAAAATTTACTAAATATTCCTGAAGAGAGCAGAATGGAAGAGATGGCTCAAAAATGAACCACCTTTCTCGAAGACACTATATTTAGATATCTCTGCCAGGGTCTAGTAGTAATCCACCAGGTTACTATCCCAACGGACAGGCGAAATATTGGTATTTTTATTGATAGTCGGGTCACAATTAAAGCCCTAGATTTCGCTACCGCCTACCATATGAAATTGATAGAAAGTTACCCTATAAAAATAGTGAAACTACTGAGCTGACAAATTAGTCAAACGAGGATCAACCGTTCTAACTTCACTTTCAGAAAAAGTTCCCATTCCGCTGGGAATTGTTATGGGAAGAGTAATTTTGTAAATGTCAACTTCAGGTAGAGTAAGTACCTAAGCTAGCCGCTTCATAACTAGAAAGACCTGTAATAGGGCAAGGATAAACGAAGTCTTTAATGATACTCTTAAGATCCAATTGGGAACTACGCACCTAGGATTGATATACTACAACTCATGTTGTCGTTGTTATGAGGATAAGAATAGAAAGGAAACCATTTCCTTTGCGGCACTAGCTAGATGGATGATGTCACCTTCTTTGATAAACTAATTGAGATCTTAGCGAAAAGGATAGCATGGATGAAAGTTTTCCCAAATTCCACATCATGGATATGAAGTCAAAGGTATTTGATTTAGGTACTTTCTTTAGATACTGCCAAACAGAGCTACTGTTGAAGAATTCTGAAAAGTCGCAAAAAAGGGAGGAAAGAAGGTTAAAAAGGGGCAATACAATTCTTTCCGTTTAAGGTTTTATAAACATCCTTTTGCTAATATTCAATACGAATCAGCAAAGCCATTAAAACTTGTGCTCTACCACCTATTAACAAGAAACAACTCACCTCAAGTTTTTACTCAAGTTAAGGGTGCCTTTTGACAAATCAAAGGCTTTTTTTAAGAAAAATATTCTCCGAGTCTTAGAACTGTGTTCTTAAAGTTGGTAAAACTTAGTCATAAAGTAAGAGGTAGAACTATTGCGAAGAATTACAAGATTGGTCAGGGAAGAAAAGAGAATGAATTGGCGAGGCATAATAGTTTTGAGAAAACCAGTTACTGGAACCGCATTTATGGAGACGGTGCTCCCAAAAGCTCTATACTCATGCAAAATATGTGATATTACTACATGCATATATACATACATTTTGTACTAATATTTGTGCTGGAAGAACCAGTAAAGGAGTGCTAGGCATCCAAAGTTAGTCGATGTTCAAGCTAAAGAATTTGATTGCGAATAAAGTGATCACAAATTAATCTATAAGCCAGTCACTGAATATGTTCGAGTAAACTGAAACATGTTGCAGGAGTTTCCATCCAAACAACCGCTATATTAAAGTTTCGAACGATCACAGCTTTATAGATCATAACAAAGTCTTTGGAGACATCCGAAGCATCTAGAACGAGGGTCATTGCGATACAGGGCAGTGACAAAAAACACTGAGGTTTTGCCGCCTTGAGTGCTGTCGTCTAGGATGGATTTGAAGAGAAGAAGGTTACTGATATAAATCAGAAAAAAAGTCAGAGAGATGGTTTGGACTGGCTTCTCTGTAGTTTAGCTGGGGAATACGTACTAGTTTATCAAGTTTACGTTAACGCAGGACAGATGAATAGTTGGGTTTAGGTTCATTACTCCGCCAACGAATATGCCGCCAGGTCATTTCGTCGCCTTGCAATATGCCACTGACCAAATTGCCGCCGGTGCATTTCGCCGCCACATTAATTCACCGCCACCTCAATTCACCTCCACCTCAATTCACCGTCACTTCAAATTACTCCCACTTAATACCACTAAATAAATAATTACCGAATATGCACATTACGTTATTTTATTTGACTCGTTACAATTTTGCATCTCTTATTTATTGTAGTGTTCCTGCAATCTGCGGATCGATTTTACACATCTTTCTGGACTTGTCTAGAGGCAGTGTTCGGAACTTTATTTCATAAAATATAGGGATACGTCTATTTTGCATTAGATGTCTAGCTTCGCTCGTGGCAAAATATAAAACGAACTACGAGTATGTACCAATAAAAAACAACCTGTGATGACACTACGAGGCGGTGAATTGAACCGACATGGCCAAATGACACGTCTTGGGGCAACGAAATGCGTCGGCCACATAATACTATGAGGCGGTGAAATAAACTTACGACGAAGAGCCCTTTTCGCAGGCGGTGAAATGAGCTGGCCGCGTACTGACAGTTGACGTAATGGGCACATGTAGTAGAGATTATAATGCAGCATATTTCAAAACTAGGACTCTACAGGAAGAAGGTGTCGAAGATAAGAGGTAAAAAAGTTAATAAAGCGGTTTCTAGTAAAAATATTTACAAAAGGTAATTTGTGTAAAAAGTGAGCGTGTTTGTGGGCGAATTTAAAAAAAAATATGTACATTCGGGTTCTAAGAAGGTTATACCAAATTTTGTCTCCTTAGCTCAATATTTAAGGGCCAAGAAGTGGTAGCGTACGGACAGACAGGCTAGGTCGATATAACTTTTGATCTAATCTAAGCTAATCTAATCTATCTTTTGGGGGTCTACCGTTATTATTTCTCCATATTACAAACTATGTATCAGCTCATAGGCTATATGAGCCCAACTTGAAACAATTCGAAACACAATCACCAAATTCGAATACATCAGTAGTGTTTGTGATGTCGCAAGGTCTCTGCATCATCGTAATGATCGATAACAAAGTCTTTTGAGACATCTAGAACGAAGGTCTGGGATAACAAATATGTGTGCATGCGTTACAGGCCAGCGACAAAAAACACTGCGCTTTTGTCACCTTGAGTGCTGTCGTCTAGAATGGACTTGAAGGCCACCGATATAATTCAGAAAAAAAATAGAGATAGGACAAGCCAGCATCAGTTATTACTCGTAAGTCGGCTACGTAAAAAACTAAGAAATTGCAAAATTTAAGATTGAATAACGATTCCACGTAAACCAAAGTTCAAATCAATAAAATTATTCAAATTAGATTATTGTTTTAAATAAAGGACACAATTGGATCACACGTACTTGCTTCATATGTACTACTTGTCTGATAACTGTTTAGATTTCAAATTTAACCCATAAGAAACAGCAAAAAGTGTTTTTTTTTTTTGGAAAATGCGTTAAAAAGCTGAAGCATTTTCGACCATGTGTCAAAAATGTTCATGATGTCCTTACATATGTCACAAATTATTTAGATTTCGAAATAGCCAATTTTCGTAATCCCGCTATTAAGTAAAGTGCCGTTATTAGAATTTTTAGCGAAAAACTGAATACGCTGTCTTATGCATTCCCATGAGAAAATTGGCCTTAAGTAAATTACCGTTAGTTTCGAGGGTAGAATGAAAATGAAAGGTAAAAAAACGCAAACAGCTATTAAAATGAGGAGATTTTTGGCAATCTTAAAAAGTGGTATAATGGGAGAGACAGTGGAAAAGGTGTAAAATTGCGACTTTTGTGGCATAATTGTAGTCTTGCTGCTAAATATAGCACACTATAAGATGCCGAATTGTGTAAAATGCTTCTACTTATCTGCAGCCATATAAAGAATGTAAATAAGGTTTTAAAAGGTAAAGAAGCGGAAAGCGGTAGTCAATTATTTCGAAAACTAAATAACTACACTCCACTTTTGTAAGTTATTCGACTTGGGCGCTTCAACGTTTTTAAAAAAAAAAAAAAAAAAACAGTGTATTACTGGTAATCGAAAATAGAAAAAAATCACCAAAAAACTAACAAAAATTTTACAAAAAATTTCCATGTTTTCCAATTCTACCATAATTTCTGTAAACTCCGAATATTTTGCCCCTATTAGTTGAAGCTTGCGGACGCCTCTGGTAATTAGAACTCAGTAAAAATATCAAATCATGACCTTAATCTCTCATTATTAAATATACTGCCCTAATAAATGCACTCTATGATTTAATAATTAGCTACCCACACTGATTATCAATTATAATACACAGCCCTGATAAGTTGATTTTTAGCGACGGGTATTCAAAGTTTGCCCCTTCATGATTATGTAAATGCTACTTCCGTGATATATATATTATACACCCTCGTTAAAAATGTAATCAGGAAACTCCAATCGCTTTGCAAAACAACAATATTATTATTTCTCCTTGACAAGTACAATAAAGAATTATTTAAACATTTTTTAATAAAAAAAAAATAGATATGTATAAAAACATACACAAAAGTTTCAATAATTGCAGTTTTCGTTGTCCTCTCCTTAGGTATTCCAAATTCGATTTTGTGAATTTCAATAAATCCACGAGTTTTGGTTTTAAATTTATTTTAATTCACAGTCACTTCAGTTAAATTTTTCACTCTTAAAATATTTATTTTCTATGTATGTATATTTTTTAATTTTTAAACAAATTCACAAAATCACTTCGATAATATATTTTTTAAATTTATTTCGATTCAAAGATATATTGTCACGCCCGAGTTCCGTGTGTTCACTTCTACGAATCCGCTTGTTGACTGAATCGGAAATAATGGAAATCGCGACAAAACAGATGAATATTTAATATATCCTTTATATACGGAGAAAAAACACTTATGTATTTATGATATCACCAAACCCGTAATATGCACATCATCGTTGTGTCATCATCATCATTATCATCATCTAACAACAGCACCACCACCATCACCTTCCGCAAGTGAACGGAAAATATTTCGCATCTCTGAATTTAAGCATCTCTGTCGATTGCTCAAAAAAGCAGAACTAAACAACGGAACAGGGTTTCAGTGAATGCAACACCCCCACGAGAGAACACCCTGCCTAGTGGTACCGATGATGGTGGTGGTAATGGAAGAGGGATGAAAACAAAATGGTTTAACCTATAAAACTCCCTGGTGAGTATATTGGCCATAGTTTCATTTCAATATATTCCGTAGACATATTTTCACCAACCACCCACAAAGGCCAATCATCCTAGCGTAAGGATTCACCCTCTTCTATGGCTGAAGCAAACACACACACCGCACTCCATGTGAATTAAAGTGGGTGGTGTTCGTATGGCACGCACATTTCAATCATCATTAGTGCTAATGTACCCACAAAAATTAGGGGTGCTTAGCTCTTGATTTAGCTCTCCGGATCCGGACGGAGCGATGGGGCTAATGTCTGCCGGCGTGATTGTGCGCGCCTCTGTGCTTGTGTGGGTACGACACTCGGGGGCCAATCTGAAAACATATTACTGTACAAATGGGGGTGTATGTAGTAGTGTTAGAGTTTTCTTTGTTCATTTCATTGTGTTTTATTTCGAATTGAGGTTTTCCACCCTCAAAAAACGACGTTGTAGTTGTAGTATTTTACCGCAACTTCAGATTTTCGTTCTCTTTTCCACTTGGTCATGTTTGTATATAGTTTGGATGATGGTTTTGCTGTAGTGGTGCAGTAGGCAGCCATTTAAGTTGGGGTTATGCTTGTTTATTTTTTTTTTTTTTCGTCAGGGATATTTGGGGGTGCCCCTTCTCTGACATAATTTTATTTGGATTTTCTAAAGGGTGTACTTTACTTTTTTTTTTTAAATATGAGAGAGGTGCTTTATATAAATATAATTGTGTATGTAAAATGAGTACAGAGATGTTATACGTGTAGCAGGGGATAACAATGTGCTTGTATTGACGTTTTTATTAATATTTATTAGAATTTCTTACTTTTCTGGATATTTAATAAGTAGTGAATTAGGTTTTGTCAGGGACGGATTTAAAAATCGTGAGCCCAAAATGACAGAAGACTCCATTTGGGTAGGAGCACTTCCCACGGATAAAGTGACAGATACTGCTGCTATTTTGATCACCTGGAAGAAACGTTTAAGCCATTTGGCGGGCAGGCGCTAACAGAAGACCTTGGTGGTACGATTACGACGCCTGGCAACTTTAAAATAAAGAGCGTGTCGTTGGTTGAACTTTGCCAGACAATAAAAAATCTTAAAAATAACAAGGCTGGCCTGGATATGATGTAATAACCGGACAGGTCCTCAAGAAATTGCCAAAAAAAGGTCTGATCAAGCTTCTGCACATTGTAAATGCCGTACTAAGATTACTATACGTTCCAAGGGAATGTAAAGTCGCCGAGGTTATAATGGTTCCAAAACCGGAAAGTCTCCAAACGACAAAAAATCGTACAGACCGATGTTGCTCCTGTCAATTGTATCTAAGGTATTTTAAAAGCGTTTGTTAAAGCGCCTACCACAGGTCATTGTTTCCTGACCATCAATTCGGCTTCAGAACAAAGCATTCCACAATTAATCAGGTTTATAGAATAACAAATGAAATAGAGTAAACCTTAGACTAGAAAAAAATATGTTCTAGCGCTTTTCTGGACGTCTCTCAAGCCTTCGACAAGGTATGGTATGAAGGCTTGAAGTTTAAGTTAAGACATGTTCTTCTGGAACAATTATATGAGATCTTAGAATCCCACCTTGCGAACAGACTATTCCGTGTTAAACATGGATCGGAATACTCCCAATTTAAGGAAATCGTTGCCGGAGTACCGTAAGGAAGTGTCACTTGAGATATACTGCAAGAAGAAGGCACTGTCATAGCTACGTTCGCGGACGATACGGCTATATTAATAACAGATAAATCAGTCGAGTCAGCAACTGTTTTTTTCATTAACTCGCTACAAATACCGTATGCAAACGAGGCAAAGTATCTAGGAATGACACTAGACGCGAAACTCAAATGGAAGTCGCACGTTAAAAAGAAACGCGACGAGCTTGAGAATGGATTCAGACAAATGTATTGGCTACTTGGAAGACATTCCAAATTAAGTACATATAACAAACCGCTTTTATACAAGCAAGTGCTTAAACCCGTTTGGACGTATAGTATACAACTTTGGGGTTTTACCAAACGAAGCAATAGAGATAACCTACAATCTTTTCAAAACAAAGTGCTAAGAGTCATAGTAAATGCCCGATAGTATATCAGAAACAATGATATCCACAGAGACTTAGGAGTAACTACCGTCGATGACGAAATATCGAACTTTGCTCAAAAACTCCGTATTCGTCTTCATGGTCATTGCAACAACGTTATACTCCAAATTCCGGACGAGACAAGCCTTGTACGCCAACTATAAAGATCTAGCGCAATAAGGTTCAGCCACATTACTAAAACTATTATACTTGATAAGGAAACTTAGTCGTAGTAAACCAGTAGAAGGTTTAGTGAGTAAAAATCTCACACTACTATGAGTACCGGGCTCATAGTGTCTATGAAGATTTTTCACCTACCCACGAAAAAAAAAAAACTTTCACTTGATTGTGAAATTTGACTCTTTGCCGAGTTGTATTAAAAGAAAGTAAGAATCGAGTATGACTTTAAATAAATTTTGTAAAATAGTATATCGACGATTCGATTAATATACCTACGAGTAGAAATTGACATTGATTCAGTTTCACTCCAATCCAAACCTCTTCTAGGAGTCGAATATGAAGAAAACCTTTTTCGAAAAGGTAAAATTTCGAAAGAATTATCATTAAACTCATCAAATAATTAGAGCAAAGGATGCCAACAAATTTAACCATTTTGAAGCATGTAGGCTGTTATTCTATTGGCGCTTGTCTTCTAGTCAAGAAGAATCCTTTAACTGAAATATTACCAGACTTCAAAGTCCCACTCTCAAATTTTGAGTAGATTCTAAGTCAGTAAACAATTATAAAGATGCCATTGGCGAATATCCATTTTATAATTTTTTTTTATTTTGCAATTTATTTTCTGGTTTTGCCAATGCCAATTCCCAACATAGAGGTTGAAAGGATCTTCAGCCACCTTAATTTAGTAAACTCGAAAGTCCGAAATATATTATTATTATTATAAGGTTTATTGATCCATATTTTATATTTTACATAATTATTTTGTTTCTTAATGAAGTTTATTTAATAATATATTTTAATTTTATTTTAATCAACTACTTTTTCTTTCTTTTTTTATAATTTGCGCGCGCCAAAGAGGATATGAATACCCTTATACTATTACAAGTACAGGGCACAGGTGTTGTGTAGATAGACAGAGAGAGAGAGAGAGAAAGAAAGATAGATTTGGTATAGTGGTTTGAGATTTAGGTGGTATTAAGTAACTCCAAGGGTAGCGTCGTGGTAACTGGGAGTTTTTTTGTTTTGCTTTCATTATCGTTGCTCATGATTCACAGTATTTTTTTTCTGTCCTCCTGATGTCATCATCACGATCAAGTTACATTTTCAGCCATATGACCACTCTACTGCCAGTGTTATGTCTTCGCAGTAGAGTTGACTTAGCTTTCGCAATTGATCGACTTTTTTATTTATTTCATGCGAAATAAATAGATGATTCTTGACATCAGGATTTGAACCGTGAACCAACAGCGTGACAGGCGATGATGTTACCACTGCAGCACGGTCATTAGATTAAACAATTTCGAATTCAGTATATATTGTATTGATTGTGACAATTTTAAGTTCAGATATAAGCCTCCGCCAATGTCTTCCATGCTGTTTTGTCTTTGTCTAAGCTTTCCCACGTACACTCACTTGAATACGAACAGGCAGTTTTTTGTTTTAATTTTACGATATTTTTCAAACCCTTCGCTAATCTGGGAAAAACCAATTGCACAAGGAATGAAGGATATATTATGTTTATACTGTAAAAAAAAATGGGATTAAGTTGATAAATGCAAATTTTATGATGCTTTTTCCAAAAAGGTCATAAAATTTACATGTTTTTTTTGTCTCACTTCATTACGAACAGTAGCTAAATCTACCTGTTACCATGTTTTAAATCAAATAAAAGGATACTTAGAGTATTAGGGAGCTTAGTTCAAGAAATAACTTCATACAATCCACAACTATGGGTAAAGGAAAGATATTAACCAAGGAGGAAATAGGCCAAATTCGAGCTAACCGGGAACAAGGAAAATCCATCCGTTTCATAGCCAGCAAGATTGGAAGAGGCGCCACTGTTGTACACAGCTTTATTAAGGACCCGGAGAAGTATGGAAAAAACCGCAAAGGAAGAGTCAGTAAAGCAACAACTTGTCAGGAAAGGCGGGCCATACTGAGAGTTGCTTCAAATTCAAGGCTCTCCGTAAGTAAAATTAAGGCAGAAACTGGAGTTACAGCTAGCAGATCGACTGTTCATCGCGTGATACAGAAGGCCAGCCATATTCGCAATGTAAAAATGAAGAGGAAAACACTATTGAATGCGGTACGTAAAATCCAGCGGCTTGATTTAGCAACAAGTCACATCAGGTGGAATCGAGAGTGGCATACCGTTTTTTCTTTTCTGATGAAAAAAAATTTAATTTGGACGGACTTGATGGATACAGATGTTATTTCCATGATTTGAGAAAAGAAGAAATACATCTTCAAAGGCGGCACAGCAAAGGAGGTGGTGTAATGGTATGGGGAGCAATAAGCTTTTATGGAACTGTGGAGCTGGATTTCCAAAGCTCCAAAATGACGGCAATCACTTACAAATCGATACTGGAAAGAGCAGTTTCCACAGTTTTCGGAGATATTTGGTGGACAACGCACCGATACATACCGCACGGACACCAAAAGTCTGGATTCAGAACCAAAATGTAAACATACTTGCATGGCCGCCATATTCACCCGACCTGAACATCATGGTAAACGTGTGGGGTTGGCTTTCAAGAAAAGTCTACGAAGGAGGAAGGCTGTGACGGAAGAGGTTAATGAAGCCACAAAACGAGCCTGGTCCGAAATTTCGCTAGATTATTTGACAGCACTCTATGAATCTCTACACAGCAGGCTACTTGAAGTGATTTAGCGATCAGGAGGTAAACTCATTACTAAAAACTATTGTTTTTTTACCTTTTAAGCTTCTAAAAGGTAGATTTAGCTACTGTTCGTAATCAATTGAGACAAAAAAAAAACATGTAAATTTTATGACCTTTTTGGAAAAAGCGTCATAAAATTTGCATTTATCAACTTAATCCCATTTTTTTTTTACACTATAACCATAATATATCCTTCATTCCTTGTGCAATTGGTTTTTCCCAGATTAGCAAAGGGTTTGAAAAATATCGTAAAATTAAAACAAAAAAATGCCTGTTCGTAATCAAGTGAGACGGAGTGTATTACAAACTTGGCTAATATCATCTCGCCAACGTTTGAATTGTCTTTCGGCTCTTCTTGTACCACTTCTAGGAATCCATTGTGTTGCTTTAAAGGTCCAACGGTTATCTTTTATCCTGGCTATATGCTCAGCCCAGTTCCATTTTTGTTGTCTCGCCTTTACTATCGCATCTGAGAAATTTGTCGAATATCTGATGGTTTCATTCCGTCTCCGTTGTCTTCAGGATATTTTTAATATGACTCTTTCCATTGCCCTTTGTGTTGTTCTCTCTTTTTGAGTTAATTTGGCAGATAAGTTCCAAGTTTGTCGCATCAAAGAGATCTTCTCTGGAGCTTGAACTAAGATTCAAATCGAAAATATGTTTATGCCTCCAAAACTGTTTTCAGCTATTGGAAATTGGTTGATTTCTTTTTCTTCTCTATTTTCGAGTGAAATCAGCTGCCCTAGGTAAACGTAATCTTCAACATATTCAATAGTTTTGTTACCTACAATAACTTCTCGAAAGTTCGAAATAAATATTGTAGAATGCCACAACTAAAGCAATCCTAATAATTAGGATTTAGCTCCAGTTTGGCAAATATTGCTACAATTTCATATTGACAGCTGAAGTGCAAGCAGACAAACCTAGACCAGAATAGGTCCATTGTGATACCACAGGATCAGGGTATTTCTCCCGTCCTACCTTAGATTCAATTGGAGCTTCTAATGAAACGATGGCGGTTCCTAACATTCGATTTATCCAGTTCACCGAAGTTGTCGTAGAAGCAAGCTCCCAAATGAAGTCTTCTTCTGACAGAGAGAGCCGGACAAGTGCAGAGGAGGTGAAGAGTTATCTCCTCCTCTTTGTCCCTCCAGCTTCTACAAAAATCGTTAGAGAAGAGGCAAATCCCTTTGGCGTGCCTTCCAAAGAAACAGTGCCCCGTAATGACATGAATTGTTGTGCTGTTATACTTCCTGTTAAGCTAGACCAACCTCTTCAAGTGTTTCTGATACACCTGAGACCAAATCTGTCTACTGAAATGATACTTAATGCCAGTTTCCCTCCTGAAGTTGGTCTCCTTGATAGCATTTAGCAATTACTTACATGTAGCGAGAGGCATGCCGAGATTCTCCTTTTCCGGTAGAATCTGCAAATTTGTGCCTTGCCTGGCAAGATTAGTAGCCCTACAGTTTCTTGGAATATCCCTATGCCCCGGCACCCAGCGCAAGTGAATTTCGAATTACTGTATCATTTCGTTAAGAGACGAACGGCAATCTAGAGCGACCTTTGATGTGGAAGAGATCGATTCCAGAGATTTTATAGCGACTTGACTGTCAGTGAATATGATAATGTCCTTAGCAGATATTACATTCCATTTCAAGCAAGATAGAGCTTCTTTGGAAAACGTTACAGTGATCTGGGAGTCGGAAGAGATCGGAGAGCCCATCGATAGTCTTCGAACCATCCAGAATCACATCTCCCTCCCACTGTAGCCTAGATGGAATAGTGACTCGGAAGTTTTTTATTGAGAGAGAATCTGGGGAGAGTCGGTGTTTTCTGGAATGAATTCTAGGTTCTAAAGAATTGTGGACTAGCCTGTAGATATGCTGGACCACTGTGATGTAGGCATTGAGTCGAATGGCTGCACTGGCTGGCATTTGCTTGTCAAAGAGGTCTAGTGGTATCAGATGGGACAAAATGTCTAGTGCATTCGTAATAATGGTTCTAAGTACACTACTAATGCACAAACAAGCTGTATTTTCAGCTGATTGCGGAGTATAGCTTTGGAGAGAGCTGGCCACCAAACAACTACGCCGTACATAAGTATGGGCCTGTTAACGGATATATAGAGCCAGTAAGTTATGCGAGGTTACATTCCCCACTTCTTACCAATGGCCGTCTTGCACGAGTATAAAGCTCAGTTAAATTTTTAACTCGATCCTGGATGTTGAGCTTCCAGCTAAGTTTCGTATCCAAAGGTGAGTCCCAGATATTTTGCTTTGTCTTTAAAAACGAGGCTGGTTTCATTCAGTTTAGTAGAGGCTAAGTAAGGAATTTTATATTTCTTGGTAAAGAGGACCAATTCAGCCACATTTATCAGCCCCTTTGGAGAGTTTAGCAAGAACATTCTGCAGTAACTCCACAAGGACTAGTAAAATTGGGGCTGATGAAAACGAAGTTGTAAGTGACTTTGGAGATTATTTTGAAGTTACTATAGATTTTATTTCATTTTTAAACTTTTCAAACTTTATATTAGCAACATACATATCCACTGCCAATACAAATTTGTCAATAATTAAATAGTTTTTGTGGGTCTTATCAATATAAATTTGAAAACGTTCTAAAATTTGCGAAGTATTGACTGAATCAATGTGCAATTTATTTTGTGGCTTTCTGTATACATATACGAGGGTGGGTCAATAAGTCCCTGAAAAATGAAAGGAACACTATTTTCGGTATAAAAACATTTTTTTTTTTCAACATAGCTCTATACACTTCATCCAACGTTTCTCCAATTTTTTGATGCCCTCCAAATAATACGATATCTCGAGCCCCTCAAAATAAGCGTTTGTTTCAGCGATGACCTCTTCATTCGACCCAAATCTCTTACCTCCGAGCCATTTCTTCATGTTTGGAAACAAGAAATAGTCGCAGGGGGCTAAATCTGGGGAATATGCTGGATGAGGGAGGAGTTCGTTGCCTAACTCATGCCATTTTGCCATTGCGACTGCGGACTTGTGCGCCGCACAGTGGGAGCTCTCCATACAACGCCATCTCATAAATGGTTTTTACGAAAGTAGGGTTTCCCGAATTATTTTCTTGAAAACCGATAGTTAAATTAACATATAATTTAGTTTCGATATTAATTGTTTTTTTATTTATAAAGAAATTAGTAAAATCAATAGCCAAAGTGCAGTGAGTCAGAATATTGATTTGACTGAATTACTCGTACAGACTTTTCAAAAGCGTTTATTGGAAATCTTTCATTCAGAACTATATAAGTGTTATACCTTTTTGGGAAAGCGCAGAGCTTCAAGTATTTACAAAAAATACAAACATAATAGTGTTGTGTAATAGGTAAAGGATACATCTTGTTTTAATCTGCCCCTTTCTTAGATGTTTTTTTTTATATTCAAACAGACATTTGACGGTTAGCGCTGTTTGCCGCTGCCTAGTTACTTGTCTGATTAAAACATTTAATTAGTCTTAATTCCAAGAAGATCAAAATTGTTTGCTCCTTATTTGCCTTTTTTTTTGTCAGACACAAAAATATGTCGCAAAGTAAAATTTACCATTTGTTTGCATTATTTGGTTCTGATTACATTCCCAACATAAACCCTTAATAAAAGTAATATTTAATATGAGTTTGCTTACTAATTGATCATTAAAAATTAAAAATGACTTAAAACAATCAGTTTAGTGGTATGAACTGTTAGCAACAACTCTAATGGTAGGTACACTCCGTCTCACTTGATTACGAACGGGCAGTTTTTGTTTTAATTTTACGATATTTTTCAAACCCTTCGCTAATCTGGGAAAAACCAATTGCACAAGGAATGAAGGATATATTATGGTTATAGTGTAAAAAAAAAATGGGATTAAGTTGATAAATGCAACTTTTATGACGCTTTTCCCAAAAAGGTCATAAAATTTACTTGTACCGACCTATTTCTATACCAACTCACTCCATCACTGGTTAGTAAAAATTACACTGTAGTTGAGATCAAACATGAACTATTCTTGACGATGATTGACGGAAAAGTTGCTGAAGTATTAATGGATCATCTAGTGCTATGTGTACTATATGTGGAGCTAGACCTAGGGAGATGAATGGTTTGAACAAAATTACTTCTAAAACCGAAAACGAAGATACTTTTCAATATGGCCTTTGCACTCTTCATGCCTGGATAAGATGTATGGAAACCATTCTACATATTTCTTATAATCTTTCGTTCGTCAGCAACAACTCCAGAAAATAAAACGAGCAAGGAAGAAAAGAAAAGAATATGTGCGAAGTAGATTCCGAAGTGAACTTGGCCTCCATATCGACAAACCCCGACAATGAGCTGATAACAGTAATGATGGAAATTCTGCGCGAAGATTCTTTTTCAACTATCATTGTTCATCCAATATTACTGGAGTTGACGAAGGATTGATAAAACGGCTATATATTATACTACAATCAATATCATCTGGAATCGCAGTAAATGCTACCAAATTCGGTCAATATGCAATGAATACAGCTCAAATATTTGTGAATAAATACAATTGGTATTACATGCCGTCCTCTGTTCATAAAATCCTTATTCACGCGGAGCGTATTATAAGGCATTTCGCAATTTTACCAATAGGCCAATTGTCTGAAGATGCACAGGAAGCGCGGAACAAAGATTGCAGGCGATACCAATTACATCATTCCAGGAAGTGTTCTCGTTCAGTAACTAATGAAGATGTTTTAAATACATTATTATTTACATCAGATCCATATATTGCAAGTTTAAGGACACCGACCGAGACCGTTTCCAAGGAATTTTTGGATGAAGCCAAAATGCTCTTGGATCTGCCTGAAAGTGAATATTCACCATATTATACTTGTTCGAGAATATATTAACTTCCAACTTCAATCTTTCTAAATGAATTTTTTTCAAATTTTTTTATGCCTTATTACTTTTCTTTTACTGTAAACTAAACTAATTTGCTCAAAACTTAATTGCTCATTAATCGCTAATTTACTAAAATCTTTCACTTGCTACAATTTACTGTCAATTATTTTCACTGCTCCCTTTTAATAAAAACACAAATGTAAAATAACCTACCAAAATCAAGTAAAAAGTCCATTGAGACTCTTTGTACATGCATCAACCAACAAGTTTTATCCATTTTTAACTCTCTTTCGTTCGTTATTACCTAAAACTAATTTCATTAAAAAGCATGTACATTCAATAATATATGTACAAATTTTCAAGTTGCTATCACTTAAAACATAAGAGGTACAGATTTTTGAGACAGTGAACCCGTTTCGGTCCCACTGTGCGCCGGTGCGTTGTCCTGATGAAAAAGTACTTTTTTCTTCGTCAAATGTGGCCGTTTTTGCTTTAAATCAAAGTCCATTGCTTTGACTGTTCCTTGGTTTCTGGTGTGTTGTGGTGAATCCAGGTTTCATCCGCGGTTACGAAACGGCGCAAAATCTCAGCCGAATTTTTCTGGAACATCGCCAAACACACCTTTGAATGCGTTTGTTGTCGATTGTGAGCAAACGCGGCACCCATCTTGTGGAAAGCTTTTTCATGTCCAAATATTTATGTGAAATCGAAATCACTGAGCCATGTGATAAGCCTGTGGCCTCTTCAAGCTCGCGCACTTTCACTCGCCGATCGTCCATTATCAAACCATGGATTTTGTCGACCATTTCTGGTGTAGTGACCTCAATTGGGAGACCAGAACTTTCGGCGTCACTTGTGCTTGAACGACCGCACCGAAATTGAGTAAATCAGTGGTGAATGGTTCCAATCGATGGTGAAGAGTCCCCATAATATTTGTCAGGCTTTTGTTTGGTTTTCGTGATAGTTTTTTCTCGCAAAAAATAGTGTTTAATGAGCCCTCGAAATTCACTTTTTTCCATTTTAACGAAAATGCCAGTAGGCGTCTATATAAAATGGCTGCGACAACAAAACTATTTGACAGATCTGTCTGAAAATTTGGGTGCGTTCTTTTGAAAGATGATTCTTGACAAAAAACAAATTAAATTTAAGGTGACGACACAATTTGTGTTAATTTTCAGGGACTTATTGACCCACCCTCGTATCATATATAAAGTTATGTTTTGTGGGCTACCCATTGTACTGCTTTTTTTTATAGTATGAATCGAGTCATTGTCGAAAAATGTTTGGCTCAGAATACGGCCTCCTTAGATACCATTTTAAATCTCAAATTATGACAGCAGCCGTGGGCCTATACAGCATGCAGTATGCCAGTAAATTATTTCCCCTTCCCTCACAGCAACGTTGTTATATTTCCCGATTTATCAGATATTTCTCGATTTTGAGAGCTTTTTTTTTTTAAAAAAAAAAAGAAATTCTCATTAGCAATTTATAGAAAAAATAAATTTTATTAATTTTCTTATAATTATAACAAATGAAGGAGTATTATATATAAGCAATCTACTGTCCACCACGTTATAAATTCAAAAGGAAAAAATATCTAGAGTTCCTCCAAACGTTGGGTAAACATTTTATATGTGGAGGTGATTACAATGAGAAAAATAGATTCTGGGGTTCCAGACTAACATCTATAAAAGGCAAAGGACATCTTGCAGCTGGACAAGAACTCAAGTATGATTTTTACTCTGGTAATCAACAAACTCACTGGCCAGTTGACACTCACAAGATTCCTGATATCGTAGACTTTTCTATTACGAAAGGTATATCAGAAAATTACATTCACTATCAACGAACTACACCCCTGTAATAATGATACTAAGTGCCTCTATTATAGAAAAGGAGGACCCAGTAAGGCTAACCTCCAAACGAACCAACTGGCACTTATTTCGTCATCTTCTCGAAGTAAAGTCAAATTTATAAGAAGAAAAACTTGATCTCTTAATAAGCAACTTCCATCTCTTCTTCCCACAATGTCCCACAATATTTGGGGACCTGAATGGCGATTGATCGGGAAACTACTGACTGTCCAAAACATGGATTGGATCAGTAGGGCAACAATAAAGTTCGTAATGCAGTGCTTGCTTTACCTCCTCGCGGTAGTCCCCGGGCAACTGCATGTATAAATCCTTATACCTGTATGCCAAAATTACAAATGCGAGATTAACTAGGGTCTTATGCCTAGGCTAGGTAACCTGGGCCAGCAACCCGCGTTACCGAAACTTTAACCGCTACGTAAACCGACACAATGCCTCGGATAAGGATTAATAACACGTTGACGACCTTTAGCCTTCGTACCCGGACTAAGATTGGTTTCTGGAATGTGAAGATGCTCCTTGACTCTCAGAGTGAAGGATCTCAGAACGCCAGATTCCTTCAATTGGAGCATGAGTTCATGCGATATATGCTGGACATATTGGGAGTGAGCGAGATAAGATGGTTAGATGCGGATGAGTACCAATCTACACAGGAAGACCATCCGGAAGCCCCCGTGGATATAGAGCTGGACTGCTGCTAAAGCCAACAGCACGCAGAGGCCTAATTTCCTGGCAGCCGCACGGTGATAGGATTTTAGCGGCCAGATTCCGGACGAGAGTACTTCGCGTTATCATTATACAGTGTTACGCCCCCACGGATGGTTCGCCTGAGGAAGAAAAGGAGACCTTCTACAACCAGTTGGGAGCTGCTCATAATGCAACACCCAACGGCGACATTGTCAATGTGATGAGGGACCTGAATGCCAAGGTAGGCTGCGACAACCAAGGGCTCAAACATGTTATGGGACGGCACAGACTAGGCAATCGCAATGACAACGTCGAAAGATTTGTTGACTTTTGTAACGCAAATCGTTTTGTCATAGGTGGCACCATGTTTGAGCACAAAGCCTGCCATAAAATCAGTTGGGTGTCAACTGACAGTTAAGCAACCTCCAACCAAATTGACCATTTTAAAATCAGTCGCCGTTTTAGAAGTAGTCTCCTAGACGTCCGAAACAGACGAGGTGCCGACATGGGGTTGGTAAGAGATCACCATCTTATGATAGCTACTCTCCGATTACGCACTGCTGCCGTTCGTAGATCTAACGACACAAGAATACCTAGGTTCAACGTAGACCGACTGAGAGTTCCCTCAGTGCGCCAAGAATTAACGGACTATCTCTCACGTGGAGTGGAAACATTCAGCAGCTCACTGCCCGCCACCATCCAAGACCATTGGTGCGCTGTGAAAACTGTTTTCACATCAGTTGCTGAAAGAATTGTCGGTCGATAGCAGGGAAACCATAGGGCCTGGCTTTCCGAGGATACCTGGAGAATGATCAACGAACGAAAACAGTTAAGAGCTCGAATTGCAGCAACTCCAGCAGCCGGGAGGATCGAGCTTAAGTCTCTATATCGAATGAAGATGAGAGAAGCACAGCGTAGCGTGAGACGTGACAAGCGCTGGCTACGGAAGCAGAAGAAGCAGCAGCGAGGTGCGACAGCAGAACCGTTTATAGAATGACTAAAGAGCTTATAGGTGGCCGAAGCTCTACTCAACACCCAGTGAAAGGCTTAGACGGTTCGTTGCTAATATCGGATGAGATCAACTGAAGAGATGGAAGGAGCATTTTGCTTCGGTTCTAAACCGAGTATTTGCCAGCAATATGCACCCAAGTCAGACTAAAGTGTTCGCAGAAAGAAATTCCCGAATTCGCACCACAACCCCCAGTAAGGAGGAGATTATTACCGCAATCAAAGCACTGAAAACTAATAAGGCGGTAGAACTTGACGGCATACCCGCGAGCTTTTTCAAGCTGCGCCAACAGCATCGGCAGAGCTACTGTTCCCACTTGTCGGGTGAACATGGGAAGCCGAGAGTTTTGCGGATGAGTGGAAAAAAGGAATATTCGTCAAGCTCCCTAAAAAAGGCAACCTAATGCAGTGCTAAAACTGGAGAGGCATCTGCGTGCTGCCTGCAAGACAATAGCTAGAATCATCCTGGAGCGAATCAAAGAACACCTCGAAGACACACTCGATGCCGAACAAACAGGTTTCCGCTCTGGATCCTCCTGTGTCGACCATATCAACACCCTGCGGATCATTATCGAGCAAAGTGTTGAATATCGATCACGAGTTCACCTGTTGTTCATCGCTTTTGAAAAGGCGTTTGATAGTGTCAATCGGGAATTTATTTGGCGTGCCTTGCACAGGAGAGGCATTCCGGATAAATTAATAGCAATTATCAAGGCTACATATGATGGGTCCATATGTCACGTTTTGCACAGAGGAAGGCTGTCTGAGGAATTCGAAGTCCAAAGTGGGGTTCGGCAGGGCTGCATACTTTCACCAATACTGTTTTTATTGGTGATTAGCGATGTGCTGAATGTGGCCTTATCAACAGGAAATGGGGGAATTCGATGTACTCTGACATCTGAACTCAAACACCTCGACTACGCCGACGATGTATGCCTACTCTCTCACAGAATAATGGACCTTCACTAAATGACAGCAAATGTGGAGAGGGAAGCAGACGTCTTTGAGCTGAAAATTAACTCGGCAAAAACAAAAATGATCAGCCTTGGACCAAACTCATGAACTCATATATGCATTGCTGGACAAACGGTTGAGAGTAGAGAGTTTCCAATATCTTGGGAGTATTGTCTCAACCGATGGCGGAACCGAACTGGATATAGCCAGCCGAATAGGTAAAGCAAAATCTGCGTTTGGGATGCTATCCATAGTTTAGCGAAGTAATGCAATTACCTTAAACACCAAGCTACGACTGTTCCGTTCCATCGTTGAATCCGTGCTGCTATATGGATGTGGTACCTGGAGAGTGACCGTCACTATCACGAGGAAGCTGCAAACGTTTTGTCAATAGGTGTCTACGCTACATCTTAAGGATATTCTGGCCAAACCGTATCTCTAACGAACAGCTTTACCACAGAACGGGCCACGAACCTATAGGCACAACCATACAACGACGAAAGTGGCGGTGGATCGGTCACACTCTCCGAAAGGGTGAAAGGTCCATAGCTAACGAAGCGATGTAATGGAACCCTGTTCGGCTTTTTTCCTAGATGTGCAACAAGCCTTCGATAGAGTTTGGCACCAAGGGCTTCTTAGCAAACTACAAAGATCTCTACCAAAAGAGTTTTACCTAATTCGAAGGTCATACTTAACTGATAGACATTTTGGTGTGATGTATGAAAATAAATATTCTACGCTACGCAAAATAAGAGCCGGAGTCCCCCAGGGTAGCGTGCTTTGCCCGGTCTTGTATCTATTGTTCCTAAAAGACCTCCCTCTATCAGCTGCTAAAGTTGCAACGTTTGCTGATAATTATAAAATAAATAATTAATTATCGGCTGGAAGGAACTCCACATAATTCACATCAAAACTGCAAAAAGGCACAAATGATGTAGCAAAGTGGACGAAGTAATGACGCATAAAATTAATTGAAGCTAAATCGACTCACATTGACTTCACAAATATGATAATTAATAATTCGCCTCTCTATATAATCTCTAATATAGTGCCATTTGCAAATACAGCTAAGTATCTAGGTATGACTCTAGACGCTAAACTAAGATGGGAGGAGCATGTTAAGAAAAAAAGAGAAGGCTTAACCTGAAATTGAGAAAAATGTATTGGCTTAATGGAAAAAACTCGGAGCTATCCATACGCAATAAACTGCCACTTTACCTCCAAGTTCTAAAACTTTGGACATATGGAATCCAGCTTTGGGACTGTAGCAAGATAAAGAACTAAAATATCACACAGAAGGCTGCTTGGGCTGCAACACCTGAATCTAAGAGTAAAGTAAAAAGAAATGTATATCCCGAAGGAACATGCTAACTTATATCTGGAAAGAGACAAGCTCGTAAACGCTAGCAACTATCGAGAGCGCCAAGTGATAAAACAAGACTTAATAATTTAACTAATAAACCTAGAAAAGGGATTAGAGAATTGAAAAATACGTCGGTAGAAAGATACCTTATCAATCTGACAAACGATGTTAGTACAGAATACTCACCTGCGGAATGCTACAAAGAAAATGAAAAGACCAACGGCATATATACGTATTTCGCTAGTTAAGAACGGAAGTGCAAACTGAGCAAAAACAAACAAACAAAAATTATTCACTGAATATCTTGAAAATGTCTTTCAGCCATACGAAGATAAAAGTACTCTCAACAAACAGAAGAAATGTGCGAAGACGATAGATTAATAGCACCAGTAAAGTCTAAGGAAAAAACGAAAGAAATAAAAGTTCCGGGATTTGATCTTATTACAAGATAGATTCTAAAAAAAACTTCCTAAAAAAAGGTATGAAAAATCTAGCACAGACAATAAATGTAGCATTTAGACTAAGTTATGTCCCACGAATGTGGAAAGTCGCGTAAGTAATTATGATACCAAAAGCGGGCAAAGTACCAAGTGAAGTCCTTGCTGCCAATACTGTCTAAGCTATTTAAAAAAATTCTTCTGAAACATTTTCATTCGATCATAGAAGAAAAGGCATTAGTACCAAACCATCAATTTGGTTTTAGAAATAGGTATTCAACAATAGAAAAAGCCTTAGAAGAGAAAAAATATGCTCTTCCATCTTTCTTGATGTCACACAGGCTTTTGATAAAGTGTGCCACAAATGATTAATACATAAGCTGCAAAAATATCTGCCAAAATAATACTCATATATTCTAGAGTTCTACATAATGCAGCGATCATTTAGAACAAAGCAAGAAGATGAGTATTCCACATTAAAACATATAAAAGCTGGCTTACCTTAAGGTAGTGTATTAGCACTCATTCTATTCCTTTTATTCACAAACGACCTACCACAAAATGAGGAAACTACTGTTGCCACATTTGCAGACGATACTGCTGTTCTTGCTGTTGGTAAAACCATGAAGGAAGTAACCGAAAAACTGCAACTGTAAATGATATATTTGAATGGACCAAAAAATGGCAAATAAAACTAAATGTACTGAAGTCAGTTCATGTTAACTTTACAAATAAAAATGTACAACACATACCTGTGTACATAAATAACATTGCAGTTCTTGATTCGAACACAACTAAATACATGATGAATTAAATACTCGCTATAAAAAAATATTTTGGCTCCTAAGGAGATATTCCTGTCACTCAGTATGCAACAAGCTACTGTTATATAAGCAAATGTTAAAGCCGATACGGATATATGGTCTCCAGCTTTGGGGGTGCAAAAATAAGGCAAACTTACAAAAGTATACAATGTTTCAAAATAAAGTACTATGCAATATTGTTAATACGCCATAAGGAACGCTGATCTACATAGAGATCTAAAAGTAGGAATGGTAGAGGACGAGGTCAGGAAGGTCGCAAGAAGACATGAAGTTATATATATACTTAATAATAACAATTTAGTTTGAAAAATGAGAAGGATAAAACTCTTTGAACTAGCTAACTAGGGATAACATCATAGCATAACATTCACAATCAGGGGTAAAACTTTGAGGCTTACCCTCTTTTCAACCCAACTGTGTACTCTGAAATGTATGTAAATTGCTAGCAATTTAAAATGGGATTTTATCTCAGTTGTAATCATAATAAAATAAAAACAAAAAAAAATTAAAATGTTCTTATATTTACAATTGAAATATAGCACTTGATTTAAATGCAATAGAGGGGTCTAGTAGCAAAGCTGGCGATTTCCATTTCACAAAATATTTAAGGACATGGTGTTGTGAATCTTTTGATTCAAATATAATGAAATCTTTCTTCTCAGACGATATTCTCTCGATTTTTAAGCTATAATTCGTGGCGAAGGCTTTCCTTTTGTTAGAAGGATGGGAGCGTGGCGTTCGCCATTTGAACCGAAGGTCAAGGATTCTATTGAAATCACAATAAAACTTAATCGTCACCATAAATAGGTTTGAAAAAGCAAAATACGTTTTATGAAAGACCTATATAATTTTAGGGAATGTGTACGTCTGTCTGTATGTTTCGTTAAGCCTATATCTTCCAGTTTCTATTACAAATATTTGTAAAAAGGCATTTTTTTTTAAAGTGGGCGTGTCTGTGGGCGGACTTTAAAAATATTAACACTTGTACTGCTTCGGGTTCTAAGAAAGTTATATACCAAATTTCATCTTCCTAGCTCAAAATTTAAGGTCCACAAACTGGTGACATACGGACAGACGGACGGACGTACGGACATGGCTAAATACGACATAATGTTGATAAAGATCACAAATATGTATATACTTTTAACTCAAAATAATAGTCCTCATCGAAATAAATCTCAAGGAGGAAGAAAACTGTTTTTATCAGATAAATAGCTTCAATTCAAAGTTCTTCAAATTAGTCTGGAGCTGATATTGCTATTTGCTTAAGAAATTAAATAGAATTTTAAAGAATTAAGTATAATACTTTTTCGTTTGAAAGCCTTTGCATAAATCTAAGGATGGAAGCAATAGATACATATATCACTTGTTTGTGTTTATCGCTCACCGAAATTCAATGTATATAATTTTATATAATTCATTATAATCAAGATAATTAATTGCAGCTAACAAATATTTGGATGTGATTGCTATGAAAGGTTTGAGTACATTAAGGAAACCCCAGGGCTCTCATCGCGTAAGACGACGATCGTCTGACGACGTCGTTTCGATGATTGTATTGTGTAACACTAAAATAGTTGAATCGTTTGGACGACGTCGTTTTGGACGATACACTAATGCTTCGTATAACTTATTAAACTGTCAAATACCGACGGTTGAACGATTGCGATTGAACGATTGCTATTTTACAATCGTTTTAAACTTCGTGGTTGATTGTTTAGTTTTGTTGATTACATTTTAAATAAAAATCATAAAAATAGTAGCAAATACAAAAAAAAGGGTGGGCATTACAATGTGTTGTTTTTCGATGATGAAGAAAGTGAAAATTTGGTCGGACTATTACGAATGCGAAGGACGTTTAGAGATGCATCGGATCCTCTATCACTTCCAACGAAAAAGTAAAAATATTATAAAATATTTTTAAATAATAAACTTGCTGAATCCGATTTTGAATTTTAGTTTTATTCAACGTTTTCGCTTATCAAAAGAGGCGTTTGTACTAATGTTGGAAACTGTTAACCCAAGGAGCGGCTCGCGGTCAACATACATTCCACCAATTTTAAGACTTGGTGCTACCTTAGAGGTCCTAGCTGGAGGTGGCTACCAATGGTTGACTGGTAACGACTTTGGTATTTCTGTTGCACAAAGTATCCTTTCAGAGATAGTTTGCGAGACAATAAAAGCGTTGGAACTAAAGCTCTGTCCAATCTGGTTGCACGAGCAATCATCGATTCAAGATTTGAAGACATAATGAACAACGAAGAAATACCGTTCTACCAGCTTGCAGACAATGCCTATTACCGGGGATAGTCCCCTTAATAATATATTTCTTTATTTAACAAAAAAAAAAAAAACTTTTCAATTATATTCTCTTATATAAAATATTCATGTAATAGATTAAGTAGCCATTAATATAGGTTTTTTAAAAAATAAAAACAACCTTAGCAAACTAGCCAGTAGATATACGTTGGGCCCCTATTGTTGAGCCAACATTAAATTTATAGTAATAAGTCTAGTTTTAAGCCAATTTGTAAATAGAACGACTAAACAATAAAAACCTTAATCTGAATCTGAATCTGAATCTCTGTCCAATCTGGATTACATGGGATATGGACAACGATATACGAAAAGAAGAGACAAAGCAGTGGTTTTATCAGAAATATGCAATCACAGAAACTAAGTATAAATATCCATATTTTCGGTTCTTCGAATTATACTAGTGATTTTATTTCCATAGTTATCGGATGCGTAGGAGGACATTTTCTTCAATAGAAAGGGAAGACACAGCTTAAATGTGAACAGTGACAGCATAAATGCCACTTTCGATATGACATTTAATGTGCTTAGTAGTTCCCAAACTGTTTCTCAAACTGTCAACAGTTTAAATGATAGACGACACGACGGGACGATGCGATTGTGATGTTACAAGAAGCAAACTTTTGACGACGTCGTTTAATACAATCGTTTGAACGATAATCGTCTTGAAAGTTACGCGATGAGAGCTCAGGGCATCTACTTAAAGAATGTCGAGCATTGATCCACAAAAGAAGGAACCACCTGGATGCCTACCAGCTATCAGAAAAAGATTTACCGTCGTTGGATCTACTCAAGATACTCCGGTTCATCAATGCAATTGGACTGGAAGAGGTGCTCTAAGTCGAGTGTATCATCGACTTGTGCTCCAAGTTGGGGGAGCACAATAGATCTATAAAGGTCGCGGTGCACGTACACCTCTATATCCAATCTACAATCTACGAAAGGTTTACAAAATATGATTTTATCAAATACTAGAATAGACGTAGGGCAAAGCCCTAGCACAAGAAAGAATCACTAGAATAAAAGAAGGGTGTGTAGATTCTTAAGTAATTGTATCTAGTATAGCCGATCATTTATCCCTATTCTGTGGAATATGCGGAAATGGTGATAGAGTCAATCAAGCAGAAACACCAAAAATAAACTCAAACAAAGAACAGAACAAACGGAACAGTTGTCAAATATCAATTACCATGCTCTCTATGACATAACGAACGTAACCGGCTTATAAATTACATGTTATTTTGATACTGACAGCTCTTTCACGCTCAAAAAATTTACAGAAATACAGTATTATATTTTCGCGGTAAAAAATGAATCGATTTACACTTGAACAACGTTGGGAAATATTGAAAAGCTATTTCCAAAATAAGTGCTGTGTTGCCAAAACAGTGAGAATTTTGAAAAGAAATTTCGGTCAAAATAATGCACCAACCTTGCCTGCTGTACGCAAGTTTGTGAAGAAAGTTCGTGACATTGGCATGCTAATTGATAACACATTGATAACACCTTTACTTAGTCGTGGAGAAGCGTATGACTGTTTGGTGTGGTTTGTGGAATAGCGGTATTATTGACCCATTTTTATTCGAAGATGAAGATGGCAGCAACGTTACTGTCAACGGAGAGCGCTACAGAGCTCTCTATTTTCGAGAAACTGAGAAAATGAACTTGGATAATATCTGGTTCCAGCAAGACGGAGCTGCAATTTGACGCCATTTTTGTGGGGTGCCGTTAAAGATCGATGTTATGCTGACTATCCAGAAATAATTCAGACACGATATTGATCGAGCTATACATAAAATAGAGCCCCGAACCATCGAAAATATACTGCAAAATTGGGTTAACAGAATGAATACTGCCTAACCAGCCGTGGGCTACTGCCTAGTCATCCCTGGATTTTTTTAATAGCAAATTTTAAAAACAGATGGGCCACCCTTTAGTTGGTTATTATTTATGTACTTACTTGAAGCGAAAAGCTAAAACATAATATTGTGTTTGTTAAGGGTGTCTCAAAATTCACGCAAGATTTGAATTTTGCGCCAACGAAAAAAAAAAGACAGCGTGGCAGCTGACAACTCAGGGTTGTTAAAAATGGAGTGCTACGCGAAAGAAAAACGCGTTTTCATTATTGAGCAATATTTTAAAAAAAATGAAGGTTTGGCGCTGATTTTTCAAACAAAACCATTTTCAGCGATGAGGCTCATATTCATCTCGTCAAATTTGTGGTTCAGAAAATCCACGAGTGATTATTGAGAAGCAAATGCATCCACAACGTGTCACTGTTTGGTGCGGATTTTGGGCTGGAGGCATCATCGGACCATTCTTCTTTGAAAATGCGGCTGGTCAGGAAATAACAGTTAATGGTACTCGCTATGGCGACATGATAATCCAGTTTTTGTGCCTAACTTGTAAGATATGGATGTGGACGACATGTGGTTTCAACAAGACGATGCCACATGCCATACAGCCCGGACACAATTCAGTTACTGCATGAGACATTTCCTGATCGTGTTATTTCCCGTTTTGGTGATCAGAATTGGCCCCCCACATCATGCGATTTAACGACGATGGATTTTTTTCTTTGCGGCTTTTTGAAGTCTAAGGATTATGCCAACAAGTCCACGATCACCCACGCCTTGAAGGAACAAATTGAGCGCTGTATCAACGAAATTCAGTCACATTTATGCAAAATGGCCATGGAAAATTTCGACAAAAGAGTGCGTATGTGCCAGCAAATTTGTGGAGGCCATTTACTCGATATGTTATTCCATACATAACACTATACTGTATACTTTATGAATCAATAAAACATTTCCATTTTTTAATTAAAAATCTGTATTATGTATCAAAATTACTTCTTGCGTAAATTTTGGGACACCCTTTAGAAAAAATTGGTTAACGTTAATCGATGCAAAAGGGTATTCCTAAAGTATATTTCCCTCCTTTTCTACAAATAAATAGCTGTAATTGGTTATTCGGGACAAAAATATTTAAATCGTGTTTACCGTGTTTCGTGTGTGTTTTATTTTTGTCACTTTTGGTTTCTTCATAGTTTAGAAAGGAATTATACGAGTAGTACGATGGATTTCATCAATATTAGAGACATTTTTGAATGGAGCATGGCTGAAGTTGCTGAAGTTGACGAAGTTAGCAGAGTTAGGAATTTTCCCATGCGAGGAAGAATATACGAGAATATATGTAAATAAGTAGCCAATGGGGCACATAATGTAGCTCTTCAACGACAAGTGGTTCTGATTAAAACTCAGAAGAAAAAAAAATTAAGACGTTTAAAATCGTCAGCATCAAACCGAAAATCTTTTTTTTTGCTCCTTAGACTTTATGGGTCGACAATGTTCCCGTACAAAACAAACTCAAATTTCGTCGACTAAAACATTGGTCGACTGGTCTTCTTTTTGCCTATAAGTCGCCCTTGATGGAATGGTTCTTAAGCGCGAAAACTACTACTTCCTTCTTCCGTACGACCACTCGAAGTTCGGAAGAAGGAAGTAGGTAGGTTACGAATAGGTTAGGTTAGGTAAGTGGGTACCCTTGTTAACAGGGTTGTCAACAGCTCACTTAGACAACTATGAGTCTATTGTGCCTAATATTTAGAACCCTGGGAACCTAGAAATTTCAATCTTCGACCGCTAGCCTAACCACACAGATAAATATATGAATCTCAGGAGTTTTCTTAGCTCAATATTACCTAGCCCATCCAGCTCTGAAAGGAAGTATCTGCCAAAAGCACGGCTTCTTTTGGTGGCCAGAGCTGGACACAGGAGAAGATGAACGGATTCTATTTCTTCTACGTCCCTGCAGCTTCTACAGTAGTCGGTATGAGGTAACCCTAGCCGTGCTGCGTGATTACCTATGACACAGTATCCTGTCACGACACCAATAGCTATACCGATATCCCTTCGACTTAGTTCTATAAGATTGATAGATCTCTTTTTGTCGTAGACTGGTCATAATGATTTGGCTGTATCTAATCGACACCAGCGTTCATTAGCTTCCTCATTAGACTCGATGTCTACCTCCCTGTATAGGGTGCTAAGCCTCGGAAAGGGCCTGCGAAGGGCTTATAAGTGAACTTTCAAGTATATCTAACACCTCGTCTACTACTAGAAGCCATAAGAGTGATGAAAGGACTCCGCCTTGTGGGGTGCCCCGCTTGACTCGCTTTCTTCCTCTTATGTCCCTTAGTGTGGAGTTGACTATGCGGGTACTAAGCATTAGTTCAATCCACCTGCATATACCCGAGTGTATTTGGGCCCTGCGCAGACTATCTACTATAGCTTCGGTACTTATATTATTAAAAGCCCCTTCGATGTCAAGGAATGCACCCATCGTGTATTTCTTTCCAGAGTATATTACTTAGCAATATGTATGTTAGTGAAAAAAATGCACATTGGTAAAAATGTATCCATTTGTAGAGTTTATGAATATTTTTTTTTTTTTTTTTAATGCAGGTCAAAATCTCGAATTTGCAACCCAAAGTAGTGTTAGATTCTAACCGCACTAAAAACACCTCCTGAATTATGACCAATCAATGAAAGATCGACAAATAATTTTTATTTCAGTTTGAAATAAATCGCTTTGGGAGAAGGTATTATGATTTGAATACAAATTCTCATAATTTTCACATGAGTTTGTGAGTTTTTGATCTTAGCATGCACCAGCAGATGCTGGTTGTGACGAATAGCGTTTTTCTTTATGACCTCTGTAACCGGGTTAATCTGCAAATCACAATGCAAGTCCTTGTTTCTAATAAACCAGGGTGCATGAACTATTACACGAAGAACTTTGTTTTGATAACAAATATCTGCAAAAGTGAAATTGGCCGATATAAAGTCACTTCCGATAGTGGCTTAACTTATTCAGGTATAACAATTATCTCCATTATCTTTCAGTGATGTGGAACATATCTTAGTCTAAAACAGGTATTAATTATAAAGGGTCTTTCATTAAGCGCTTCCTATCTTTAAATTTAAATAAAACAAAGTGTGTTTCCATGACTCTGGTGCATAAATCATGCTGAATTTGACCGATGGCATGGGTTATGTTGGCTTTGAGGGCCGCTGTGGTTTGTGGCTTATTCGCATAAACCTGCGTCTTCAGAAAACCCAACAAGAATAAGTCTAACGGGGTCAAATCGCACGATCTCGGTGGCCAGTTCACATCACCTCCACGTGAGATGATCATGCCCTCGATTCGCTAGTGCAGAATTTCCAATGTGGCGTAAGCTGTGTGGCACGTAGTGCCATCCTGTTGAAACCACATATCGTTGGTGTCCATATGATCCAATTCAGGCCAGAAGAAGTTGGTAATAGCGCTCGCCGTTGACGGTGATGGCCTGGCCAACGTCGTTCTCAAAGAAATATGGACCAATGACGCCACCAGCCCAAAATCCACACCAAACAGTAACTTCGGGATGCATTGGTCGCTTTTGGATCTCATATGGATTGGTATTGTCCCAAATTTCACAATTTTGTTTGTTAACGTACCCATTCATCAAGAAATGGGCCTCATCGCTGAAGATGATTTTTCAATGAAAATTGGGGTCAGTTTCCAACTGCTCCAGAGCCCATTCAGCGAACACACGTCATTGTCATGACGCAAAATTCGCCAAGTTGTGGTCTGCGAAAGGCCGAGTTCTTGTGGGCGGCGCGAAATCGACTGCCTCGGATTCTCCTGCACACTCTCACGGACAGCGGCGATGTTTTCGGCAGATCTTGCATTTCGTCGACGTACGGGTGTTGGTTGATCGAACAGAAAACCCATTTTGATAAAACAATTTTATTATTTGCACGTATTGTTGAACGCTATATCCGTCAATGGTGATTTGGCAAAACAGACTGAATAAATGACAGCCAATTTGACAGATGTAGCTTCAACAATATGACCGCTATCAACTGTCAAAGTTCGGAAGTCTCTATTGGAAGACCCTGTATATTTAAGTTTTAGCAGTAACAAGGTCATAGCCGGGTGATTTTCTATTACTCGTAGATAGTTTCTGTACGCAGGTGATGACCTCTCTTAGCGAAACTAAAGTTATATTTTCCTCATCTGTTTTGTCAACAAAATCAATGTTTTCATTCTAATTGTAGGTGGAAAAGGTTTGAAAATATTTGTCAGTTGCTCAGCAAAGTTAGGTTACGGTGGCTGTAAGCTAAAAGCCAACACACTTAGACCAGTAGTAGGTCCATTGTGATACCACATGGGTTTGGGAAGCGGTCTCTAGCCTACTCATTGAACCATTTGGAGCTTCTGATGAAGCGTAGAAGGTCCCTAACGTTTATTTTTTCAGATCATTTAGGTCGTTGAAACAGAAGTCTCCTAAGTGGAATTACCTTCTTTGGGAGAGAGCTGGATATATGCAGAGAAGGTTAAGAATAGTCTCCTCCTCTTCCTCGTCTATGAAGCTTCTTCAGAAATCATTTGAGAAAACGCCAACCCTTATTACATGGTTGCCTATTAGGCAGTGTCCAGTAATGACACCTATAACAGCACTGATATGCAGTTTATTGAGAGAAATCAAATTCTTAGAGCATTTCAGATCCAGCTTAGGCCAAACCTGTTTTGTCGTTAGGCAAGTTGTATCACTTGTCCTCCTAGAATTTGGCCTTTCAATAGCATCCAGCTTTAATTTAAGTTTGTATGTAGCGATCGGCATACCCAGTGAACTTTTGTTTGGAAGGATATGTACTGTTGTTCCATGTCTGGGAAGTTCGTCATCCTTACAATTTTCTGGAATGTCCCTTTGCCCCAGCACCCAAATTAGGTGAATATTAAACTGCTGCACCATCTCTATAAGAGACGATCGGCAGTCTAAAGCTGTTAGAGAATTTATGGAGGATGATTCCAAGGATTTGATTGCTGCTTGGCTGTCTGAAAAGACGCGGATATCAGCGGTTGACATCACGATTTACTTTAGCCACGACAAGACTTCCCTTATTGCCATTATCTCCGCCTAGAACACGCAACAGTGGTTTGGGAGACTAAAACAGAGGTTTAAATCAAGCCTATCAGAGAAGACACCACCACCCAACCCGTCGTTAGTTCTTGAACCGTCGGTATAAAAATGTAACGATTTATCTTCCGTAAAGCCACATTTATCTCAGAATGCTCTGGAAGGGACGGTAACTTGGAAGTTTTTGTTAAAATTCAACTTGGGTATGTTGTAGTCAATATCTTCAGGGAAGATATTGAACTTGTTTAAGATGGAGGCGTGGCCAAATACTTTTTTGGACCACTGTGAAGTAGCTTTAGGGCGAATAGCTGAGTTGGCTGCCATTTGTCTACCAAAAATGTCGAGGGGTGTTAAATGAAATAAAGTGTCCATAGTTACGGAAGGTGTCGTTCGCAGTGCTCCGCTAATGCACAGACGAGCTGAACGTTGGACCTTGCTTAATAACTGGTTTATCGCCTTATCCAAGGCAATCCACCAGACAACTACCCCATATAAAGGGTGGTTAAATTTTAAGGGCCGATGTTGAATGTGAACCACACCTAAACGTCAAGTTTTTTTCTGCATTTCATTTGACATTTCTCAATTTCAGACTAACTCAATTTGAACCATGGAAAGATACACAATCGAGCGACGCGTTAAAGTTATTCAGGCTTATTATGAAAATGGGCGTTCAAATCAAAATGCATATCGTGCATTTCGTGATTCTTTTGATCAATTTAATCGTCCAAATGTGCGTACAATCGGAAAAATCGTGCAAAAATTTGTGCAAACCGGGTCTGTAGGAGATGTGAAAACACCAGTGCATGCTCGTACAGCTCGTACTGCAGAAAATATTGCTGCTGTTCGCGATAGTGTGGCTGAAGAGCCGTCCACCTCAACTCGTCGTCGTGCCCAACAATTGCACCTCTCACGCTCGTCGTTGATGAACATTATGCATAAAGACTTGCATTTACGCGCTTACAAGGTGCAATTGACTCAAGAACTAAAGCCTCTTGACCATTTCAAGCGTCGTCAATGGTCACAATGGTGGCAAGAAATGGCAACAGTGGATGATCAATTTTCGAAGAAAATCATCTTCAGTGATGAGGCACATTTTCACCTCAGTGGATTCGTCAATAAGCAGAATTGCCGCATTTGGGCAAATGATAATCCAAGAGTGATTGTCGAAAAACCAATGCACCCACAAAGAGTGACTGTTTGGTGCGGTTTATGGGCTGGCGGCATCATCGGGCCGTATTTTTTCCAAAATGAGGCCGGTCAGGCAGTTACTGTGAATGGTGTTCGCTATCGTGAGATGATAACGAACTTTTTATGGCCCGAATTGGAAGATATGGATGTGGACGATATATGGTTTCAACAGGATGGTGCCACTTGCCACACAGCTAACGAAACAATGGCTCTTTTGCGCGACAAATTCAATGGCCGTGTTATGGCTTTGCTGAAATCGGTAGCAACAATATCGACTTCCTTGCCTTCCTCCAATGCGCACAGGGTGCTGGATACGAATTCGGTTAGGTTTGTGGTTGTTGACCTTCCCTTTAAGAAACCGTGTTGGTGAGGGGAAAATATAGACTTACAATGGAAAACATTGCATCGTAAACAATACTTTCGAATAGTTTAGGTATGCAAGAGAGTTTAGCTATGGGACGATAATTAGAAATTTAATTTTTCGGGCCTTTTTTATGAAGGGGAATAATAAAAGAGCTTTTCCAAAGCCTAGGGAAAACGGACTGTGAAAGCGACAGTTGGAACAAAGCCGTAAGGGGTTGAGCTAAAGAGTCATTTTTACACACATTTTTTAAAACTACGGCAGGTATACCATCTGTACCAGTGGAGTATTAGCATTTAAGTATTTCGATCTTTTCATTCACGAGAGCCACTGTTATATCGATTGAAGTTAAAGAGGTTTGGGCATAATCTCTCATGTAGGAGAAGTAAGAATGGTCGGGCTCTGATGTGTGGTTAGAGAATGATTGACTGAAGAAAGGGGTGAATAAGTTTGCTATTATTCGAGGATCGCTTGAGGATGTATTGGAGAATATCAGAGTTGATGGGTAGCTGTCTGACTTTTTCTTGGTGTTAATAAAGTGAAAAAATAGTTTGGGGTCAGCGATGATGTCAGATTGAATACGGTCAATATATTTGATATAAAGAAACTCACAAAGTTCGGAAAAATGCGTATGTATGGGACGAATTGCATAAAACAACTGAAAATTTCAGAGTAGAACAATCCAAGTGCATCATCGATAGAAATGTGTGTACTGTTTGAACTTGGAGAAAGCCGTAGAAATATGTCCTGCAGCAGAAGTAGCTCATAAACAGACAAAGGAAATACAGTGTCCAGTTTCTAGTTCCAGTGTAGACGGAATCAGTACAAGTCCAGCGCACAGTCAACAAAAACATACAGGTAACCCACATTTGATAGAAAACCTACAAATACGTATCAAACTTACAACCGAAATAATACCAATTTTAATAAAAATATAAGAAAACAGAATAGTAATAACAACAAGAGAACAAAGTAAGAAAAATCATTACTCAAATTATGCAAATTATAACATTAGATTATCCAGATTAAACAAATGTAACTTTTGCAGTTTAAATCATACTAAAAATAATTGTCCCAGCTATGGGAATAAAATGTAATAACTGCGGTAGGTTAGATCATTATGCAATTTGTTGTAATGTACGTAATGTGAGATGTATTCGTAATTTGTCTTAGTCGAAGAGTGACGAAAACTTTTTTTTTGTTAACAGTCTCCAGTCAAGAGGCAGTAAAAGTACTTGGACGGAAACAGTAAGAGTTGAAGGTTCTTTCCCAAGATTTAAAATAGACACCGGGTACGAGTATCAAGTAAATATAATTCCAATAAAATATTACAACAAAATAAAAAATAGGAACAGTATAAGACCAACTTTGATAGATTTAAAACCATATGGTAGTCCCAAAATAGTTGTCGCTAGTGAAACTCCATTGGTTTGTAGATAAAATAATAAATCAGGATTTTATTATAGTGCCGGAAATAGAAAATAACAGTTATGGGTTTAAAGTGTTGTATGCGTTTAGGATTAGTGAAAATAGAGTGTATAAATAATTTGGGTTCTATTAAAGCTACATTCAGTTCAGCAGAAGAAGTAGTAGCAAAGAATAAGGAATTGTTTAAGGGAAGAGGGCAATTTCCCCAAAAATATAAAATTGAAATTTCGGAGAATGCTGTGCCAAAAGCAAGCCCGCCGAGGCGTATACCATTGAAAGCTAAGAAAAAACTTTTAACCACTGTTAAAGATTTGGAAATTAGGAAAATTATCCCTAAAGCTTAAGGTCCCAGGAATTGGATACATAATTTGGTAATAGTGGAAAAAGCTGATGGTCAACTTAGAATTTATTTAGATCCAGCTGAACTAAACAAAGTAATAAAAAAAAAACAATTTTTAATTCCGACCACTGAAGATATATCTTCGAAACTCTCAGGATCTAAATACTTTACTGTATTAGACCTAAAAGAAGGATTTTGGCAGGTTCCTTTACACGTAGATTCAAAAAAGTATTGTTGTGTTTCGACACCATTAGTTTGCTACCAATTTAATGTTTTAATCCTTTGGTGTAACGATAGTTCCAGAAATATTTCAGAAATTTAATTATGGAGATCTTGAGGGTCTAATCATATATATTGGTGATTTTAATTTTTGATTATATGGACACCGTTGATGAGCATGACAGAAATCTAGAAAAGTTATTGGAACGGGCGAAAAAATTAGGAATGAAATTTAATGAAAATAAGATTCAATCTCGACAAAATTTTGTAAAATATTTAGGCCATGTTTTTAGCGAGGAAGGTATGAAACCTGATGACAATCGTATTGCAGCCATACAAAATTTAAAAAAAACCCAAGATCAAAAAAAGAACTGCAAAGCTTTTTTAGGATTCGTTAATTACTTACGAAGTTTCATTCTGGAGCTATTAGATTTGACAGCTCCACTGAAGAAATTATTGCGGAAAGACATAGACTTTATCTGGCTCCCGAGTCACACAAAATGCGTCGACTTGTTAAAAAATAAATTAGAAGAAATAGCGTTTCTTAAACCCTTTGATCCTGCAAAGAAGCTAACAATTCAAGCTGATGCATCTCAGTAAGGAATAGGTTGCTCTCTTTTGCAAGATAACAGACCGATTTATTATGTTTGAATGGGGTACACACCAACAGAAAAAGAATTTATTGCGCTTTCACATGCGTATAAAAAATTTCATAACTTTATTTATGAAAATAAAGTTTTAGTTTACAACGATCATAAGCCATTGGAGGCAATTATGAAAAAAGAAGTTGGTAAAATAATGTATTCAAAATTGCGACATACTCGTTTGTTTTTATTTAATTATGGTATTGAAGTGCAGTACCTACCAGGCAAAAACATGCACATTGCTGATTACTTGTAGTGAAATTTTGTTTTAGATAAAGAGGTAGCCGCACAAACTAAAACTGAAATGGTTTTGTCAATCAATATAAGTGACGAAAAACGATCCCATTCTGTCAAATGTCAATAAAAAATTATATAAAACTCATTTTACCCATAATAGTTCCTTACATCAAACATATCTTTGATGTATGTATTTATAGCTGTCAATTTCCTGAGCCATTGAAATCTGCTGTTTACCGGTGCCTAAAAAAACAAATCCTTCAAGTCCATCGGACTTTAGGCCGATTAGTTTGTTGCCTTTTCTAGCAAAAGTATACGAAAAACTTATGTCTAATCAAATGCAACACTATTTAAATGAAAATAGTCAAATCTCCAAAGGTTTTCGTCTCGGACATAGCTGTGAGTCTGCTGTAATAAAAGTTACTTCAGACTTACGTTCGGCTTTGGATACTGATGAGATTGCTATTATGGTGCTCTTAGACTTCTCAAAAGCATTTGACTGTATTGATAACAATTTATTGCTGATGAAACTTAGAAACAATTTTAGTTTCTCAAATGCAGCTCTTAAAATTGTGGGTGAATATCTAAAAAACAGACTTCAAACAGTCGAAACTGCGGTTAGTAGTTCTACTCCTTCTGTTGTGAACTTTGGCGTTCCTCAGGGATCTGTTTTGGGGCCACTGCTATTTTCTTTATTTATAAATGATCTTCCTCAAATAGTCTCTGATTGCAAAGTTCACATGTATGCAGATGATGTCGCTATTTACGAGTATATTTCGCGTCCTTTAGGATTAACGGAAGACTGTGTCGCAAGATTAAATGAGGATTTACAACAAATACAAATTTGATGTGATACAAATAAGCTAAAGTTAAATCTCCTAAAAACAGTTGCAATGATATCTACTCGGCGAGAAGTTGATTCTGATGACTTCCCCCTATTGTTTTCAATAATAATGTCATATCTTACGTTAACAAAGTTAAGTATTTAGGTTACACCATAAATAGATCATTGAGTTGCTGCGATGCTGTTAGAGATGCAGTCAAAAAAATTTACGGTGGGCTACGCAGCCTTCGATACTCGTGTTACCTTCTTTTTCCCAGTATGAAGGAACGATTAGTGAAGAGTTTAGTTTTGCCATTTTTCACGTTTAATTGTTGTGTATATATATCCTTGCTTGGATTTTGAGTGCAAACGAAAAATGAACGTGGTCTTTAATGACTGCCTGCGTTTTATATATAATGTTCCTAGATGTGCTATGTTTAATACCACCTTATATCGAATGTCTTTGGATAACTATTACAAAATGAGAAACCTATTACAACTCCACAAGATAGTATACAAAGAGTGTCCACAGTATTTGAACGAAATGCTTCGCTTTGCTCAATCGAGTAGGGGTTTGCGCTTAATTTTACCGCGATTTACACATCTGGTTATAGAACGGATCCTGCATGTTCCGCAATCTAGGCACGGTTGATTCCTATCTCGCCAAGTCGAAAGGTTTCGTCCTTTGTTGTCGGCGCAATATATTGCTTTCATCCAGAATTTGTAGGATTGTATTGTTGACATGTCCGATTAGTCGGTTTCTATGCTTTCTCGCGAAGCTTCTAATTTCAGCTTCAATTGTCGGAATTCCGAGATCCCTGTGGATATCATCGTTTCTAGTATACCACGGTGCGTGAGCAATTTCTCTTAGCACTTTATTTTGAAAGGTTTGTAAAATATTGGCGTTTGTTTTCCGTATATTGGCCCCAAAGTTGTATACCGTAAGCCCACACCGGCTTTAGCACTTGCTTGTATAAAAGCAGTTTGTTCTCAGTACTGAGCTGGGAGTATTTTCCGAGCAACCAGTTCATTTCTCTATATTTGATTTCGAGTTATTTACGTTTCATTTTCACGTGCGAATTCCATTTCAGTTTTGCGTCGAGTGTCATTCCGAGGTATTTGGCCTCGTTTGCAAAAGGTATTCGGGCCAAGTTTAGGAAAATTGGGAAGACATTTGTTTTCTTATAAGTGAAATTCACGTGAACAGATTTAGATTCGTTGAGGGCGAGCCGCCAGTCCCTCGTCCATTCATTTACTTTATTCAGTGCGTTTTGCAGTCTTTTGCAAAGTTATGATGAGCCATGATATACCTGAATTACCATTTCATAAAGTGGGGTGTGATATATTTGAATGGAACCGAGAAAATTTCCTTATAGTAATTGATTATCTGTCAGAGTGGGTGGAAATTGAAAAAAAATAGAACAAAAACGGCAGGTTATGTTTGCTTAAGTTGGACTAAAATTTTTTCTCGTTTAGATATTCCGGCAATTGTTGTTGCAGATAACATGCCTTTCAATACATTTACTTGTAGATAGTTCGCCAGTAAGTGGAATTTTCAAATAATTACTAGTAGCCCTCATTATCCCAAGTCAAATGGACTGGTAGAGAGAGGAGAACAAATTGTAAAAAATCTGTTAAAAAAATCAAATAAATTTTGAAGATTTTTGCTTAGCTCTACTAGAGTACAACAATACTCCAGTGAAGCATTTAGATGTTGCACCTGTACAAATTTTAATGAATAGAAGTTTGCGCCCTAAGTTAGCCGTTCATTCGACTCTTTTAAAATCGGGATTTATTAAAAATATTATAAAAGCAATGGAGCATAAATAGTTATATTATAATAAACGAGCAAGACGACGCGAAACAAAGTTTAATATTAATGAAAAAGTTTATTGTAAAATCGGAAATAACTGGGAAATAGGCTACATAATGAAAGAACTATGTGAACCTAGGTCTTACATTGTTTCTATTCCTTCAAAAAATAAAGATTTTAGGAGAAATTCAAAAATTTAAAAAAAAAAAGTGGGATTAAAGAGAAAATAGATAATAGTTCTTATGGCAATCATTTCAATTATTTCATTGATGATCAACATGAAAACAACTCTTATATCAATTCATTGCCAAGTACTATGATCCAAGTAACACAAATACTCGAAATGCATATCACAGTTCATCACGTACAAGGTCAGGAGCTCTATACAACTCAACTTCAACCACTGTTTAAACAAAATTCACTTTTTATTATGTCTAGATATTTCCTGATAATAATTACATTGTATTATATTTGTATCGAATCTAAAATTAGACTATATTGAAAAAATAGTTTTAAAATATATTTTAAACTTGTAGGGGAGATGTAGCATATAAATGAAAGTAATAAATGTTCTATTAAAGTGGACTCTACTGTACTTTTCAGTGATCTTTCCATATGTGTTTTTTTTTTATAATTTGCGCGCCCCAAATGGGATTTGAATACCATTAAATTATTGAATAAAGATTGACTTGAATTGAAGACACGAGAGAAGGTGGTTGTTTCCTTTTTAAATTTTGTTGGAGCTGACATTGGATGCCACAGCCATCATTACTTTTTGTTCTTTCTTTTTTAATTAAATTTTTGGCCTCCAGAATTTTAATCACATGAAAAGTGAAGCCCTCTGGCTACTACTTTAAATGGTCTAGGAGCTCATCTGTTATGAGTATTTCTCTGTATGTGCCACTGTCATCGACATTTATCTTCCAATTGTTGTTACTGTAAGATGTAAACTTACATTCTTTTTTCGTTTTCTCCTCTATTATATACACTCATACACCCCATTAAATACTTGCAGGAAAATAATACACTCATACCTCGGTTAGCGGCCTAGATACGTTCCACAAAATCAGGCCGTAAAGCGAAATGCCGTATAACGATTCATTTTTTCATACAAACCTGTACAAAATCAATTAGATTGGTTCCAAATATTCAAAAAATAACCAAAAAATTGATAAAACGTTATAAAAAAAATCATTTAATGTGTTGACTTCAGAGCATAGATACGTTTCAATTTAATATTGACAGGAGGCAAAATAAAATCTACATACATAACGAAAAAGAATATAATTAGGTGAGATTAAATAGAGAAAAATTAAGATGTTGGAGTGGAAGAAGAATCACTGTCATATACACGAGCGGCTGCGGGCTTAAAAAACCGTTCAAGCGTTGGTTGTTTTGCTTTATTCCTTAATTCTTTTTCTATTTCCTTATAGCAGTTAATGGCTACGTTAACAGCTCTTGAAACTTTAGCACTGCGTTTTTCGTTGGGATCGTTTTGGTTTAAAATTTCCAACCTCTCTTCGAAATGGTGCAGTGCTTCATACAAATTTCTTGATGTCAATCAGGCTTTTCATCTGACTCTTGATCTGATCCCAACTGCATCAGCTCTTCATTTGAAAGCGGAGCTCTGCTAGCGTTTAGAAGACTGGTAACATCGTGCTCTTCTAAATCCTACAATCCGATTTCCTTTGCCAGATTTAAAATGTTGCGTTCATTTCTGAGATAACAGGATCAGCATCAGATTGGCCGTTGGTAATACATTCCGGTCATAGTTTCTTCCAAACATGATTCATCGTTGTTGATTTTAATTCATTCCAAGCCTCACTTATGTTGTAAACGGTATCTTTGACATTGCAGTTCTTCCAAAATAGTTTAATAGAGGATCTTTCATCCGTTTCATTAACAAGCTTTGAAAAGTCCTGCGCAAATAATACGCCTTAAAAGTGGCTATTGCATCCTGATCAATAGGCTGAATGAGGGCCGTTGTGTTTTTGGGAAGATACTCAACTCTTACATTTTCAGACTGCTCAGCTAAATTAACCGGATGCCCTGGAGCATTATCAAAAATAAGCAAGACTTTATTGCTTAAACTCTTCCTTTCCAGGTAGGTTTTGACCAATCTTCAAATAGAACTTTTGTCATCCAAGCCTTTTTGTTGGATTTCCAAGTGACTTGCAATTCTTTCTTTCCCAATTGCTCGTATTGTTTGAACAGTGGATTTTGCAAGACCTAATGCTGAACAAATTTGGAAAATCTCCTCACCTGCTTCAATGCGAGGTGTAACATCTAGTTTAGTCTCTAGTGTAATAGATTTTCGGCTTCATTTTTTTTTCGCCCTCTACTCGTTTTGGTAGCATTTTGTGTGTAAATGCCTATGTTCTTATCTGCCAAATCGTATTAAAACATTAATCTTAGAAAATATTTAAGGAATTTTGCAACATAATTTAAAATGTACATACCAAAAATAATTGAAAGATGAAAGCTGAGAATAAAACTGTAACATACACGTCGATATATACATACATACACATTTAAGAGATCACATCTTCTGACTTAAAAACTATGACACAAACCAAAAAGGCGAAAATCCGTGTCTAAGAAATTCAAACTTAGCGATACCGATGTCGACGTTGCCGATGTCGACTTTGTTGTGCATTATGCGTTATGTAAAAATTGGCTATGCGTAATGTAATTTTTTGGAATGGGGTGCACAAAGATCGAAAGTCAAGAAAACAACAAGTAAGAAAAAATTCGCAGCGTAAAGTAGGAGAGAGTGAGTACGAAAGTAACGGTGGGTCGGTTGTAACATTACATTTTTCGGGAAAACGAAGACCGTATCCCTTAACTTTTTGATGCAAAATTATTCACAATTGCGCGTTGAATGCGTCCACAAAAAACCAAGTGTCAGTTTGCTTCACAGTGACAGATAAAGTTCAAAACGTCATATTGAAGTGAAACCCAAATTTTTTTTCAGGTGATTTTTCGTTATTATTTCATATTAAATAAAAGTTTCATAAATAAATAAAGTGGTATTTTCAAAGCTTATTTTGTGCTGAGTCTAATACAAATAGTATTTTTTTCATTGACTCCATAGTTTTTGTCGATTTTAATTTTCATTGTGAAAATACATGGGGTGGACGGTTGTAACATGTTACAACCGTCCACACAAAAAATAGAAACATGGCTTTTTTTCCTTTCATAAAAAGTTTTTCGCGAGCTATGCCACGACAACGAATTAGAAAAACTTCCCGTGGATTGATTCCAAAAGAGGTTTTTGTAAAATTAGCCGAAGAAGTTCTAAAAGATCGTAGATCAATTCGTGGAGTCGCAAAGGCTCACAACATCTGCCATGTCACACTTGATCGGTTTGTTCGCAAAGCCAAACTATTGCAAGAGTCCCCTGGTGAAGCTGTTTATTCAGCTGTAGTAAGTTCATACAAGATATAAACGACCTTTGTGTTCTTAAAATCATTTTGTTCAATATTTTTTTTTTTTTTTCAAAGATAAAATTAGATGGATATATAAATCGCTGTGCTGATTTGTACTATGGACTAACAACTAACTGCGTCCGAAAGCTGGCATACCAGGTAGCTGACTTTTATAAGCTCCAAATGCCTTCATCCTGGAAAGTGAATCAAATGGCTGGGAAAGAGTGGCTCAGGTCTTTCATGACGAAGGCAAAAGCGCAAAAATGCTGAAAGTTCGAGTAAAGATGAAGATTCTGCTTGTGAATATTGTTTTAGCAAGTTTTCTCAATCCATTCCGAGAGAGGAGTGGATCGAATGCACATTCTGCAAAATGTGGATTCATGCAAGGTGTGTAGGGGAAAAATCAAAACAGCTCTTCTTCGAATGTCGAAACTGCGTTTCTGATTGAAAATGAAAACTTAATTTTATGTTTTGATTTTGACATTGTTCACTTTTGCTTTTTATTTATTTTTATGTTTTTCATAAAGTCGCCTACTTAGAATTTATAATTCTGTGATTCAAGTGCTTTAAAGTAAGAAAGTATTATTTTTGTTCCTAAATCAAATTAAATTTGATAAATAAAGTACAAAATCTTAAGACTGATATGTATTTTTTTTTTTTTTTTTTTAAAGCTATTTACTATATTTATATAGGTATAATATATCAAATGAATTAAATGTGTACCTAACCACTTTTTGTATTTTCCTTCATTTAATTCATACGGTTGTAACCGTCCTTCCACCGTGTACACCCCCAAAGGTCGCTTGTAACATTTGACTTTCACTTCTTCTTCACAGCACATACATGGAACAAACAAACCTTTGGAAATGAAACAAGTATTTTATGGAAGCTAAATGCCCATTTAATAATATGGGTTTTGTTTCATTTTACTAAGCATATTGATTTACAAGTAGTGATACAAAATATCAAAAATGTTACTTTCGTACTCACTCTCCCCTAAACACAGTAGGCAAGGTACATAATGTATATTCTTGCATTGTAAGAACATTTAAGGGAATGATGTTTTTTTCTTTGGCCGTTGTAACCAAAAATATTGGCAGTAAAACGGAAACAAAATGCCGTTATAGCGAGGTATGAGTGCATTGAGCCCTCCATCTTACAAAATGACCTGCATTAGACGGATAGATATGAATTGCATAATATTCTATTTTAATTTGTCGTTTCAAGTGAGTAAATACATAATTATTACTTTTAATTGGATTTACGAATTTTTCGGCTAATATTCCCATTTTGGGCAAATGCCTAATTTGTTTGGTTATGGAGTCGGAATTATTCAGTGCACACTAAAATTCGTTAACATTGCAAAGCTCACAGTTGTGGAATCCGGGCCCCGATCTATATAGCAAATCACATTTGTGAAGTGAAGCTGTTGCGTGTGAAAAATATTCCTTTTGTGTTGAAATTAGTTTGTATTTAACTAAGTTGGCCCTGAATTTAGCTTGCATTTTGCTGTCTCCCCTAAAATTAAATGAAAAAATACAATACTTTAATGATATTCACATCAATTTCAGTGTTAATCGACTTCGGATTTCTCTCGATGGATAAATTGTTTGGATTTTTTGTTTACATTTTACCAGCTAAAAAGAAGAATACTTCAGAACATTTTCTGGTTCATTGAACATAGGGCTGTACTTTTCTTTTCCAAATTGTTGGGATATGATTGCATTGTTGTCTTGTCCAGTGTTACTTTTTATCCTTGGATAAGGATATTATAAACTAACCGGTGTCATGACCTTCATGCATGGAAGGTAGCTGACATGTATTAAAGAAATCCGACTGCCTCGCTACATGCCTGGTGACTCACTAGGCTGGCATGATACATAGAAGAAGTGCGGTAAGCGAAGTGAGGCTACCTGTGATAGAAACGTTCCTCGAGAGTTTGCCTTCCTCCTCGCTTTGCTGAACACTACCCACCAGGCAAAAGCTCGCAGATCGGTTGCAGGCTCAAAGAGGAATAAATTTATACACATTAACTTCTCCTTTTTTGAGAATAAAGCAAACAGATGAGTACTCCACATTAAAATATATAAAAGCTGGCATACTGCAAGGTACTGTATTAGGATCCGTCTTGTTCCTTTTATACACCAACGATCTACCACAAAATGACGAAACTACTGTTGCCAGATTTGTTACTGATACTGATGCACTTGCTATCGGTAGAACCGTGATGGAAGTAACCAAAAAAACTGTAAAGAACAGTAAATATATCTGAATGGACCAAAAAATTACAAATCAAATTAAAGTACTAAGCAATATTGTTTAAGCGCATACATACTCGTACGTAAAATGGTATATATTGAGATTTTAAAATTGAAATGGTAGAGGACGATGTGAGAAGGTCGCACGAAGGCATGAAGTTGGACTTCGCAACAACGCCAATTTAGAAGTAGCTGAACTACTTAATAATAACAGTATAGTCAGAAAATTGAGAAAAGAAAAAAGAAAAAAAAGAAAGGAAAAGGAACATAATACAACATGATCACACGAAAAGAGTGTTTAAACACACCTATGTACATAGACAAAAGGCAGTTGCTTTATATGCAAACTCCCAAGTAATAAAAATACGAGTAAGTTGCTGATTAGTTTGACAACTAGGTGCGATAATTGGAAAGATGACATAGATCCTTTTCCGGGTGTTTTTAGTTGATGGAAGTCCCAGACTATCTCAAAGCTCGCATGCTTTCTTTCGACGATTTTCACGCAATAAAAAAACAAAAAAAAATTGTTCTTCCCCAAGATGAAGGGGGTATCAGTCTCCTCAACATCGCGTATAAAATCCTATCTGTCATTACGTGAACGCCTTAAACCTTTTGTCAACAATCTGATTAGTCCGCATCAGGTTTTAGGTTAGGGAAGTCCATCATAGATTGAATATTCACATTGCGACAGATCTTGGAAAACATCCCACGAGCTTCAAATCGATACTTACCACCTTTTTATCGATTTTATCGAGTTTGCTTGCCAAACGCGTCCATCTGTGAAGGATAACGATGGTGAATACATGTACATACTTCATAACATGCTCACCAGTAGACAGTTCGTTGTGAAAAATGGCAATGTGACTTCTGCTGGAACATTTCTAATTAAAAACGGTCTGCAACAAGGTGCAGATAATTCACCGATCCTTTTCAACATTTACACGAGCGATCTGATAGGATCACTTCACCATGCCATAGCGTACGCAGACGACTTGATCGCGTACAGATCAGGACCAAAAATCGAGGTCATTGCAATTCTCTTGCAACGTGACTTCAGCGATATTGCGATGACTGGAAGTTGAAGATTAACTTCCAGAAATCGGAAACTATTCTTTTTAGGACGCCGTTGTCTGGGGCCTCTAGGGATACCAGAAAGAATTGGCGAAAGTTCTCAATCGTGGGACCACACGGACAGCCACTTGCGTGTCGAAGTGTAGTCAGATATCTCGGGCTTTGGTTAGACCAATATCCATATTTTAACAAACATATAGATGCTGCTCTGGCCAGAGCCAAAGGTGCTTTTGCCCTTACAAAGAGACTTTTTTATAGCAAGCAACTCGATGCAAGGGTAAAGGTAATCTGCTACATGGCCCTCATCCGGCCCATGCTCGTATATTGATGTCCCGTGTGGTTCAACGTGGGAGCAAGCTTGTTGGAAAAGATTCGGGTGTTTGAGAGGGCTTGCCTTCGGGCTTGCCTTCACTTGTACAGAACACCAGCGTCCCAGTACATAAAATTCTATCCCAATGAGGTCCTATACAACAGGGCTAACCTAATAAGAGTGGATAATTTCGTTATCAAGCTGATTCGAAGGCATATTGCAAGAGCAATGAGTTCGACGAACAACCTGATCTCCGGGGCTTATTACCCCAATTACGAGTATCACGAGAGAGTGCGCCTTAACGGCTTTGTTCCCCCAGAGGCGTTCCTCTATTTTGATAAGAAAGGTCTGATCCAGGACAGATTGGCGGTGCCGCTAATCTTCCACGTTGCTCGGACAGCTGTGGATAGGCGACTCAACTACGACAGAGACGTTGCACACGGCAGTGTGGAGCGTCTTCGGTTCAGTAGGGCGGTATCGGGTCGCGATATTTTTGACGTACAACGTCAATACGGTCATTTCTGGTGGCTAGTCGAAAGAGAGGAAACTCCTTCGTCGTTTCCTCCTAATCCAGGGTAGCCTGTTGGATGTTTAAAGTTGGCTGTTCTTGAGCATGGCCGACTTACATAGTTTAAGGTTTAAGTAGTTTAGGTATATTGTATATAGGTTAAAAAAAAAAATTCAATACAGCACTTGGATAGAAAAAAAAACCAGCACTTGATAAAAAAAAATAAATAAAATAAAATAAAAAACCAAACAAAAATTACGTATATAATTACGTAAGGTAGAGTAAGATAGATTAAGGTAGAATAAGATATTTTAAGATTTATTTTAAGGTAGATTTGTAAGTTTTATATATAAGATCAATTAAAAAAAATAAGTTCATGTACTAAGTTTTTTGTCTAATTTTCTTAGTAACAATTAAAATTAAAAAAAAATAAATAAATAAATAAATAAACAATTTTGAAGTTCGTTACGTCGAAAGACATAGTTTTAAGTATTAGGTTTAACTTAGAGCGCCCGCATAGGGCCAGTAAGTTAGAATAAGAATAGTTAAGTTAGTTAAGCTAGTTTTAAGAGTTTTTTATCTAGCATGTAAATGAAATGAATGACGATGGAGAATTACACTCTGCTCCATCAAAGTTTTTATGTTAGAAAAGGACTACGATAATGTGACGCGCTTTGTTATTTGATTTATTACTTGAAAGTATTCTACAAAATGCTCAAGCTAACATCTATCGATCTTTCTTTCTTTCTTTTACGATCTTTCAAAAGTCTGGACAACTACTCGTGTGTGCCACCGACATTAACATAAGTGGAAGAACTTAGCGGTTAGTGAAGCGAGGGCAAAACAAAATATATGCTATTTTCAAAAAAGGACAGTCAAGATAGGCGACTTGGACAGAACGTCATAACTTTGTGACATAGGTTCCGCTGTAAATTCTAAAAATGACACGTGCGCAGAGATCAAACAAGGAATCACTCTTGCCAACCTCTGTTTCTTTGCGCTAAGAAGGCAATTGAGCAGGAAATCCCTCCAACGGACAACTAAGGTGACTTTATATAAGACCCTCATCATCACTGTCCATACGGTGCAGAATGCTTGGAGTTATTTTTGGTCCCGTTTGGATCGACGGGGGATAGAGAAGATATACGTATAACAACGAACTGTACCGGTTGCACAGCGACATCGATTTATTCAGAAGGGTTGGAATTCATCGCTTGAAATTGCTAGGACATGTAGGACGAATGGACATCAACGGACTTGGAAAGTCTTCGAATCCATTCTGGAGGGATGACACGGTAAAGGAGGACCTCACCAAAGGTGGCGCATGCGGTGGCGTATGCAAAACTGAAGGCGGCTAGTACAAGATCGAGCTGGGTGAAAAAGTTTGTTGGTTGCGGCCCAGGTCCACCCCGGAGTGTAGCGCCATTTATCGCATTGTCGTTACTTATTGTTAAGTAATGTGGGTTAACACAATACAAACTCGATTTAATAGACTTACGAGTAGTTTTATTAAAAAATAATTAAGCAGTTTAACAGTAGATAGCTAGGGCAGTAATATTGTGTTACAACAACAGTCATCGAATTTATAAGATGACAGTTCTCTAGAATACAAACTGAACGAACAAAAAGGACAAAGTAAATTTGCTACCCTCTATTGAGTACTTTAGGAAACAACATTGTTTCAACAATAATTGAAATTAATTTACGTTAAATTATTATTCGCAATTTGACACTTAAGGCTAATTTTGAAAAAGTGTGATTTTATCGAAAACGGCTCCAACAATTTTGATAAAAATTCATATCTGAAGTAAGACAGATGTCTGCAATAGGACTGCATAATACTCAGTATTTCGCTAAGAATTCGAATAACGGTACTTTGCTTATTATATACTTATTAGTGGCGGAAAGATCCAACCTGATATGCCTAATCACCATCAGGATGGACAGGGTGATGCTGCTGATAGAGCGACTTCACGAGTCCTATCCTTTTCCTGAGGAAAAAAGGATCCGTAGCGTGGCCTGTGCACAAAGCCTGGATAACATGGGTACTGATACTTCAAAAGGTCCTAGTATCAGTAGACATGAATTGGTTGACGCGGCTAAATTTATTTCTAATGTAAAAAGTCTTCGGAACTGCAGTGCTTCTATAGGAATTTTTGCTAAAAAATCGAAACACTGAGCGGAACTGAGTTGGTTAAGATTTTCAAGAAGGGCAAATCCGTCAAACTGGAATCATTTAGAAAAGTGGATGGTACCTGTATTGAGATGAAAGCGGAAGCTTTTAGTATTCTATTGGAGACTCATTTTCCCGGTAAACAGATATAACTGGGTCACAACCCGACAAGATCGCCGAGGCTGAGAATAATCAATGATGAACAACTCGGCGCAGATGGTATGTTGCATTGGTTGTGGTGACAGACGAGACTATCAAATACGCTATAGTCAAGTCAAGGCAAGTAACCTGATACTGATGGATTATACCCCGCCATGCTACAACAAGGTATATATAACTCTGAAGAACATTTTTACTGCTGGTCTGGCAATGGCATACATCCCAACATCCTGGTGAATAATTAGAGTGGCTTTCATACCTAAAATTGGTGGAGATGATTACTCGCTCGCCAAGAAAAGCGTGGAGAGTGATTGAACTGCATATACGCAAAGTTGGTTTGCGATTACATCCTCTGTCTTGGTTGCAACATGATTATCAACGCGAAAATCTTGCAAGACTGCGTTTCAGAATTTAGTTCGCAGGATATTTAATCCAGAATAGAAATAAGTACGCGATGGGTATTCTACGTTGAGATTGCTTTTAAGAATGCATGGTTAAACCATTAGTGTAGCGTGTATTAAAGCAATGCTAATGAATAGTTTGGTTACATGTAATGGCAGGGTTTAAAAGGCTGCTCGAAAGGTGACATGCTCCACTGTAATGGTGCATGGTAGTGGACTCTCCGCTAAACACTTTCAACAGCTCTAATGTCTGCGCTCAGGCATACGTGGATGATGTTGCCGTACTTTCTGTCGGATGATGCCTACAGACTAACGCGCAAATGGCTTTGGATATCTATGAATGAGCTTTTGGTTAATTTTTTCAAAACTAGGGTTGTTCTCTTTACGAGTAGGAGGAAGTTTATCAGTCTAGCTATCTGAAATGAAGCTAAGTATTTAGAAGTCATTCTGGATAATAAACTTCATTAGTCAAAATATGTTAAACCGGAACAGACAGTTTATCTTGGCAGCACGGGAGCCTTCCGCAGCATGCCTGGTTCTGCTCTAGATGCGTTATTGAACCTCTCTCCTCTCGATATTTATATAATTAGCAGCACGATAAAAGCAATTTTCTGTCTTAAACGAGGTGGCTTTTGGTATAGATCGCACTAGAGTTTCGATGACCTTGCGCAACATAAAATCGTTCGACTCTTGTCTTATGGATATGCCGTCTGATGCAATAACACCAGAACTCCAACTGATTCGTAAATTTGAGGTCGACTTTCCTCGCGCTCTAGACTGTATTTGGCCGGACACTGAGCTAGGAAGGAATTGTAGTCGAATTTTCATGGATGGCTCCAAAACCAATCAAGGGTCTGGTGCTGGTGTCTTCCTAATGAATGAATGGCTATGAACTATATTTTAAGGTCATACTCAGCCTTTTAGTCACTTCCACAATAGTTTAAGAATGCAAGAGCTCTCTAAATTCAGTTGCAAGGCTGAACTCACTGAGTCTTGATGAATTCTGACAATGTAAAATATCTCTTAACTGTATTCCCGCCGTCGAAAGACTAACTGCCTGATCATTGCTGTTCCCATACATCAGTTCGCATATGCATTAGGTGAGGTAATCTACGGCCAAGGCCAATGCAGATCATATTTCTTCATGTGGCCGCCGATGGAAAGTGATAACTCCTCCCCCTTCAAAAATCTACGTCCCGTAGATCAGTGACGTCATTTCTCGACAGGTAAGCTCCATTTAATTTTTAGCTCTGGTGGGTGCATCCTGAGGGAGTCCTATGATCGGGAGACCCAGCTTCCCACAAATTTTGCGCCATATTATGTACGCAAGGGAGAACAGCAATATGAGGATTACGGCGTCCGAAATCGAAGAGATTTTCATTTTATTGGTCAAGTTACTAAGACGTTCAATGTTTTTCAGACTAAGGCTGTGGACGAATTGTAGGTATATGTCCTTGAGTGGTGATGTTCGTCATGACTGGTGGGACGTGACGCTTGAACTCGTGAATGTCTTGTTCTTCAGCTGGACCATTTCGTTGTTCATTCTAATAATAAATATTCCCGTTAGTGCTTGTGTTGAATTTTTCAATGTAAGCTGGCCAATAAAATTGGTCACGAAGATGGTGTCCTTTTTGACTAGTTCGATGACCTCGTTGGTGTTCGTGCGGTGTGTATAGGCTGCGTGGCCTCCTTTCAGTAGTCTAACCGTGCAGTGATCCTCTGGGATCTTTACTAGTGCCTCTTCCTTAGAGACCGTGGGGTTGTTTATAGAAAGGCAGTTCCTATTTATGCCGTAGGTTTCATCTTGGTTTATCAAAATCTTGTCAAACTCGATGCTGACCTGCTTGCCCTCAATGATGGATGGTGTGAGCAAAAGGAGATTGTAGACCTCTTTCCTCACCTTTGGCATTGATAAATTGTACAGCAGCGTTGATCCATTAGTATAGATTGATGGTACTCCAAACTCGATTGCCTCGATTCCATTCTCGTAGGGTAGTGTCTCCAACTCATTTACCAGCATGTTGATTTCGTCATGGTCAAGAAGGTTAGTGTTGATGATTCCGCTTTTCGCCATCTGACAGTCTCGCACCATTTCGTTTACTCTCTCCTTAATCAATAAGATCTGGTCTAAAATATCTGGTCTAAATCTTTGAATATCCGCCACCCCTATGTTGTCGTTCGATTTATCGATGACCCAGTTGATTTTTGCAGTCATGTCTTCAATTGCCTCGAAGAGTTTCTCGTTGATTTTATACTGGTGATTATTGTTCTCCACTATTCCCTGTCGGCTTTCAAGGACCTTGTCCCAATCTGCTGCATCCGGATTTCCTGCTACCCATTTCCACGCAGATCCAATCCAGTTAATGGATCTCTCCCTCCTTTGTGGTCTTCTTTTTAATAACTTTATACGGTCTACTATTTCGTCCAGGTGGAGATTAATCAGCTGCTTTTGGTCTTGATCCCTGATGATTTTCTCTACGGAACTGGTGACTTCTGCTAGTTGACGCTCGAACGCATTCAAATCGATTACATGGACGAGGTTAAATTTGTCATTCATTATCCATGCCTTCTTTAATGGAAATAATTGGGGCCCTGTACTTGAATATCTGGAACAAAATATCTCAAGCTAATGTACAAATGTTTGGAAAAAGGAAGCTTGACTTGAGGATCTTAATACAATATGCTTTAGCAATAAAAAACCATGTAAAGTATGTAATTACAAAATGTTCGACATATCCAACAATATCTTAATCTAAGGCACAAATGTTTGAGAAAAAGGTTAAATTGAGAGTCTTAAACAATTCCTAAAACTAGAAACAGATATATTTCAAAAGGCAATATAAAAAGTATAGGCATGTATAAAGTTATATATATTATACATTCTTGATGTGTGTTTTGTGGACTCGTTTGAGATCAAGACTGATACTTTATTATTTTTTGCCACAACTTTTTTTCGAAAAAGTTGCTTATTTTTCGCTTTAATACATTTAGAGGCTGTATACACGAGTATTACATCCCCCTTCTTGTACTCCTTTGGCGGCGATCTTTTTTTTATTTCGATTAAGGTTATGTTCTCTTTGTTTCTTTTCGATTTCGCCCTTTAGGTCCTTATTGACTTTGGCGCGAAAATCGACGAGGTTTTGGAAGTTAAATCTTGGGGATCGGTCGAAAAAAATGTCGGTGGGCTTTCGCTTAGTGACGGATTGTATTGTATTGTTGTACCTGTCAACTGCTATATTTAATAATTCTTTTAGTCGCAGGTCTTTGTGCTCAGCTCTGAGGCATCGATAAATTTCCAGGATTGTCTAGTGAAATCTCTCGACTGGCCGTTACCTCAGAGAGATGCACAGGTGTGCGATAGAGTTTTATGCCTAATACTCGTACCTTCAAAAAATAGATCATAATCGGGCTAAGGAAGCTACTCTCGTTGTCAGTCACCAATATCTTTGGAGCCGTGAAATGGTGAATAATTTTAATAATCTTGTCTCTAGGATGGAGAACGGATCTGTTCTTGATCTGAAATAATTTTCCAAACTTCGAGAACTTGTCAATGCAACTAATAAATTTTTCATTTTGGATTTCAGTTATGTCTAAATGGAGGTTGGTTGAAATTCGGGGTGGATTGGATGCCTATCGTATTTATTAGTATTGCATATCTCGCAAGACTTCGTGTATTTTTTCACGAGACTAGCCATACGCGGGAAATAGTACTTCTGGCGTAGCTGTTCCTTATTCTCTTGTGGGTTCCTGTGTGCCCTTTGTGTTCGTCAACAATTAATTGGCATATTCGGTTCTCATTTTCCACATCTTCAACAATTTTTTGCGTGATTCTAATATTCTATTCGGTGAAGTTATCTAAATAGGCCTCCTGCAATGTTGCTAGACAATTTTCCGGTATTTTGATTCCATTAATCACATTAGGATTCAGCTTCAGTTTTAGCAATCTCACTAGGTTCCCCTTGTTTGGGTCCGAAATGCCACGTAATGACAGTGGTAGCCAGGATGGGGCTCTTCATGGGCTTCTAAACCTCTCCCTATTTTAACGACTATCTGGTTGCGAAATACGTTGAGGGGGGCTTCAACATGTGGAATCAGATCTGTGCTATCTTGCTCAGCACTATGTGTCGTTGAACCCGAGGACCAACCTTCCCCGGCGGTTTCGGTTTCCTCTCTTCCTTTGGGTTCGTTCGCATCCACAGTTGCTGAATCACTATTGCAACCCTCACTCGCAGTTTCGGTAGATTGGTCTCCGGTCATCTCATTACTTGATTTCGTCTCAGCAACTTTTGAGTCGGTCAAGTGATTCACTTCGGTTTTGAGCCTTGAAAGAGCATCCGCAACCAAGTTGCACTTGCCCGGTTTGTAAATTACCTCACAATTGTACTCCTCGATGCGCGTCTTCCAGAACTTTAACTTGGCATCGTGGTTTCTGTTTCCCAATGCAAAGGTTAAGGGCTGATGGTCAGTATGTATACGGATCTTCCTGGCCCCGTACAAGTACGAGCTACGAGCGGAGATTATCGAGGGTCCATACTATTGCCAACATCTCTTTTTCATTCGTGGCATAATTTTCTTCCGCCCTACTAGGAGATCTTGAGATGTAGGCTATTGGGCGGTCTTTTTCCCATTCGCCCTGGGAGAGAAAGCTTGGACGAAGTCCGGAAAGGCCAGGACTTCGGATGATGTGAGTAATGTTTTTAGGTCATTAAACGATTGCAGGGCTTCGTCATTTAATTTAATTTGGACTCGCTTAGATCGTATGATTACTTCTGTCACTTTCCATTGCATCGGAACATACTGCATTAATTATACGTTTACCTATTCCGGGAACACCTTAAGTATTTGTCCTGTTATCAATATCATAGCCCGGTGCCTTTTTGCATTTATGTTACTTTCAATTTCACAGTTTAGTTCTTGTCATTTTACATACTGTATGTTCTTGTGATCATTTCTGGGCTGCAAAAATAGGTTTTCGTCTGCAGTTTGCCTAGGAAATGGTTGGAAGGTTTCCTGTAGGTGATCTGCGAAGAGGTTAGCCTTTTTTTTGGCATTTCTTGCCCAAGACCCGTCTGCTTGTTTTGCTGTTTTTTTATTATATTTATATATTCTGTATCCTTATGGGCTGATAGATTAGTATACGTATCTGCCAACAGATTCGTTCTTTACAATTTTTAGAAGCATCTTGAGTTCATTGCACAATTCCTTAAGAATCTTTTTATTCTCAGATGTTCGGATTATTTACCAAGTTTTACGAGCTTTGCGTTCTTTCCTGATTAATTCTTTAACTGCATGTGGGTAGTGTATGTCTACATTCCCTTTTTTTTTGGCAAATAGGAGTGCTTATCCATTCAGCTTGCTGGATATTTGTATTAAATAGCTCAGTTTCTTCTTCTAGTTGAAATGAGGTTTTTATCGGGACTTGTTTGTCTGAGTAGGAGCCAGTTTGCTTTATGATTTGTAAGACGTGGTTGACTTCCAGTTTTCAGTATACTAACACTACTCATCATAAGAACAGGAGAATGATCTGAAAACAGATCATCTTTATTTACTACACAAATGTAGTTATCAGATATTCCTTCTTGCTTCTATGTAGCATGTCTATAGGTCTGGGATATTATTCAGTAGTTGGCAAAACACTTAAATGAAAATCACAATTTAATTTTCGTCCTTCTGTGTTACAGGTGCTGATAAAATGCGTGCTGCAACTTTGCTTAAATTTTTATTAGCACAAAGGCCTTTCCACCAAATCAATGGTTCCATGGAGGAAACATTTGACAATGAGTTCGTTACCCCAAATGCCTTCTTTGGACCGATAAAGGGCCAAATCGGTCATGACTTCAATTCCCATACTTTTGGAAACTTCATAAATAAATTCCATTGCTGTAATTTGGTCAGAATCACTTAGATGGCATCCTTGATTTGATGGGTCAAGAAGAGCAGCGGCGAGATATATCGGTGATTCTGCGAATTCCATTCGGTCCTTAAATTTTTCGTTCAGATGTTTCTTCTCTAAATCGTCTAGAAGTCGAACTTTATCAGTTCCTAATAAAGTAGACATTGAATTTTCCAGTTCTTTTAGCACTTTATGGACTTTGTGTATTAAACAATTATTGGATTCAAATTTCGATATCCACACAACTATTGGCTTACTAATCTAAATTGCAACAAGAATATCATTCCAAAAACAATCTTCATCCAGCAATGTAGTCTTAATGCCTCTAGCGAGGGAGGAAGCCTCGTTGACGGCCAATGTCTGTAAGCTGACTCTATTACTCACTAGGCTTTCTAAGGAGAATATGTAGCTCCCCCACCGAAGTTTTGCTTGGAAGTTTTAGGGAAATTTGTATGCCCTTTTCTTTATTCATTTTATTAAGGAACGCACTAAGCACTTGACTATTTTTTCACTAACACTGTTGCTTTTTCTATCACACTTTTTACAGGAGAACACTTGATAATATCATTGCAACATAAATGCAATGTATGCGCTATGCAGCCCAGTGGAACAATATGATTGTAATTGTCTTTCAATAAATGAAAAGCTTTCTGCATATTTGCGACATTATCTCCGATTACAACAAAAAATTTGTCCGCTTGATATTTTTCGATTGTAATTTGCATTTGCTCCTGTAGGTATTTTACCGTGTGCTTTTTATCTTCAGTTATTAAAAAGTCTACAAAAACTGGTCAGGCTTAGATATAATAAAGTTCATAATGCCTTCGTTGCGGATATTACTCCAACCATCACACTAAAGATGTAAATGTTATGCATTGTGTAGTTGGTCTTCAATATTGCATTTTACAGCGTTGTATTCTTCCTCCAGGTAATTTGTGGCTAACTGCTTTCTTGATAGCAGTTTGAATGATGGTTGTAATTGTCCGAAAAATGAAATCCACAAAGAATATTCAACCAGTGATAAAGGAGAGCCACTAACATATATGGCTCTTGCTAACGTTTTATTTAACGATTCCTGAAATATATATAAAATTAATCGAATAAGAAAACCTATAACGGCTGGGATGGATTTGATGATTTAGCATTTGATTACTCACTGTCTAGGCTGGGAATTGTATTGCTATCGCAGGAAGTTTCCACATCTTTTTTTTATAATATTTAGCGGTGACGTTTGGTGATTTCACTATTTCACTATTTATAATATTTTTTATGTCAGCCGGGTATTTAAAGCAGCTTATCAAATTTTTTGTCATTTGATTTATGTCTGGATAATAAGTCTTTCCGCAAAACTTGCATTTAGCTAATTTATTTATTATTATTTCATCTACAAGCATAGCTTTACAGATTACAAAATTTTTTAAAATATATAAAGAAAAAAAAAGATAAACTAATATATATATATATGTACATGATTAATGTAATAAAGTTTTTATAGCCTTTAAAAAAAAAATAAATAAAAAATAGAAGGAGGAAAGCGATGACAAATTAGTTCAATAATAAGGCTACCAAAATGTTTTTAAAGCGATCTCTAGAGTAATCAAAATCTACATCTCTACTGACTTCATTAAAAGACATAAGAGCTCTAGAAATAGGCTCATTACGACCGTAGTTTGTTCTATGTAATGGTTGAAAAAAAAAACGTTTCGAATTCTTAGGCGCCTTTCGGGAGCATAAATGGGCACCTGATATAAAAGGGCAGGGCTATTTATGCGGTAACACAAAACATCTCTAATAAATAATACATCGTGGGCATATCTTCTCACATTAAGGGTAAGTATACCCAGTAATTGGCAACGTGCGTTGTAAGAGGGCTCAAAGTCCCAACGCATTTTTTTGAAAATATATTTTGTGAATCGCCTCTGCACTCTTTCTATACGATCTGAGTGGATCTGATAAATGGGGTTCCAGATAACATCAGCGTATTCAAGTATCGACCTAACCAGTGAGATGAATAGACATACTAAAGTGTGTGGATCAGAAAAATCTCTCGAATTTCTTTTGATAAACCCAACAAATGAGTTAGCTTTGGCAACTAATAGGTGTAACGCTTGAAATCTAGAAATGTTCTCCCTAATAAAAATAATATTTTGACGAGAATTCAAGAAAAAAATTAGTGCCATATTTCACTATATATTCAGTATCGTTGCAACAGGCAATGTTATTTTCTGGTCAGACGTGCTACTATCATAATGGCGAGCAAAGAAGAAGAGCAGCAAATTGCAATAGTGAACGAATATCTGCAAAATTCAAATATTCCATGGTATAAAATTGCAAAGAAATTAAAAGTGGCTGTTTCAACGGTATATTCGGTTATAAATAATTACAAGGAAACCCTGTCAGTCCAGAGAAAGGCAGGTTCGGGTCGAAAACTTGGACCTCTGGAACCCAGGCTTCAAGCTAAGATTGAGTGCACTTTTAAGAGAAACTCCAACCTTTCTGTTCGAGGCGCAGCGAAAATGCTTTCCACATCAACTGGTACTATCCAGCGCGCTAAAGTTAGAGCTGGATTATCATCGTATAAAGTAAAAAAGGTACCAGATCGCGACGAATCAAAGCAAAAGGAAGTAATACGTCGATCTCGAAAGCTTTACGAAAATTTTTTGACAAAATACGATTGCTGTGTAATGGATGACGAGACTTCTGACTGCGTTGCGAACTTTGCTCAAATTCCAGGCAATGAATATTCCGTCGCAAATTTTGTTGATGGTGTTGATGCAAAATTTAGGACCCGTTGAGCTTCGAAATTCCCCAAAAAATTCCTCATTTGGCAGGCTATCTGCTCCTGTAGCAAAAAAAAAGTGAGGAATTCATCACTCATGGCACAATTAATGCGGACATCTACATCAAGGAATGTTTACAAAAGCGTCTGCTTAAGTTTATTAGAGAGCATAAGAAATCGGTTCTGTTTTGGCCGGATTTGGCGACATCACACTATGCGAAAAGGGCGCTTGAGTTTTTCATTCAAAATAAGATAAATGTTGTGCCAAAGGATGCTAATCCTCCTAATTGTCCAGAACTTCGCCCCATAGAAACGTTTTGGGCTCTAATGAAAGCTAAGTTAAAGACAAATGGTGGAGTATACGAAACGGAACAAATTTTTCGAAAAAAGTGGAGACAAGTGGCCAAAACCTTAACCGAAGATGATGTTCAAGCCTTAATGAGAGGTGTAAAAAGCAAAGTCCGCGCGTTTTGGCACGATCCAAAATAATTCTTATTTTTAAGTATATATTATAAAACCAAACATGTATCTAATAAATGAGTGAAAAAAAAACATATTTTCTTTTCCAGATTTCAAGCGTCACACACTAGCAAAGGCAAAGGTTATCTTGTTGTCGATAATGATCCCAAGGTCCTTCATTTGATTAACCATTTTTTTAAAGGAGTTAAATCAATGCAGTAATCATAGGTGTATTGCTTTTGCGATCTTAAAAAAGAAATTGCCTTGCATTTTTGAATATTCAGTTTCAAGCAATTATGAATACACCAATTGGATAGGTTGCTAAGGTCGATTTGCATCTTTCTACAATTATCTAAACTTTTTATCTTACGAAATAGCTTGACATCATCCGCATACATTAAACATTGACAGAATTTTATACATTGAACAATATCATCAATAAAAATTATGAAAAGCAGAGGGCCCAAATGACTACCTTGCGGAACCCCAGATATACAGGAGATTAGTGTTGAACAGCAGTTATCTATGTAAACTTTTTGGAATCGACCAACTAAAAACGATGAAATCCACTTCAGCATTGCTGAATGAAATCCAAAATGTTCCAGTTTCTTTAGCAAAATCTTATGATTCACTGAATCGAATGCTTTGCTAAAGTCCGTATAGACAGCATCAACTTGGCATCCATTTTCAATAGCGTTGATAACATAGGATGTAAAATGGTCTAGATTTGATGCTGTCGAACGTCCAGAAACAAAACCATGCTGAAACTCAGACAGATGTTCTTTTACATGAAATTCTAATTTATGTTTAACAATGCTTTCAAAAATCTTTGGTATAGCGGACTGTTTGCATATTCGGTAATTTTCAATGTTATTCTTGGATCCAGATTTAAAAATAGGAACCAAAAACGACAGTTTTCAATCATCGAGAAAAATGCCAGATGAAAGGGATGCATTAAAAATTGTGAGTAGAGGTGTACACAGGGAATCACAGCAGTTTTTTAATACAATTTCCGGGATACCATCGGCACCAGGCTTAGAATTAGGCTTGAGGGTGAGAGCCGCAGACTGTAAATCCTGCAACTCTAAAACCAGTAGACCAAAATCAATCTTGGACATTGAATACAGCTCAAAACTACTGGAAAACGGATTCGAAAAATTGCGCAAATAATTCAACTGTTGTATAGGTGTCATTGGATTCAACATTTTTATAAATCATTGTTTTGGGCAACCCAATGGAACATCCTTTATGATTTATAAATGACCAGAAACACTTGGAATTACGTTTTAGTTTATTTTCTACGTTATTAATGTATATATTGTGCAAGAACTTGCTTAGGACAGTAAAATCTTTTCGGAGCTTCCAAAATAGAACTTTATCAATTTCATTTCCAGAAATTATAAATCTTTTGTGTGCTTTATTTTTTAAATTCTTTAAATTAAGAAGCCGCCTATTATACCATGGGGGTTTCGAAATGTTTCTCTTCACCGCGCATGGAACATTATCCATTTTATCGAAATATTTACACACCACACTTTTATTTCTTCCCATATTAAATAAAAAATGAACTTTTATCACTAGAGAGAACACTGCACCAATTGCAATAATAAACTTATGTTAACTAATGTTTCTAAAACCAAAACAGAGATATACTCGTATATACATATATACTCACTGCAAAAGGGGTTATTTTTTTTATACCTACTTTGGCACATCACTAATTACCAAATGTAATAAAAACCAACATTTGGGTGGGTAAATATAGTTTTGGGTAAATGCCCGGTAAATACCCTGTATTTACCCTTTGATAAATACCTACCGGGTAGGTATACAAAATTTTCCCATCACTAGTCTTGAGCCCCAAAAGGTATTTTTGGCATTAAAGTCACCTCCGGCTAATATCGTCTTTTTTAGATTATGTTTTGGTGGAAAGACTTTAATTCTCATTTTGTTTAATACTTGTACATTTATGGTTGTAGCTTACATTTTGTCTTCCTCAATTTTTGAAGCTTCTTAATACTCGTATTTGATTGATATCCTCCTGCCCAATCTACTGGATGAATAGCATGATAGCAACAATATGCAGATATGTTTAAGTTAGTCGATCTGGTTTGGTGACTTTCTGTGAGTAAATATCTATTTTTTCCTTATTTGGGAAAACTAATAACTCTTCAATGTGCTGCATTACCCCATTTGCATTCTAAGTTACTACGAGGGCTGTTCGATAGTTCAGTGACTTTGAAATGAAATACTGTTTTTTTTTTTTTTTTTTTTTTCTCAAAATTTAATATATTTTTCAATGTAGTCTCCTTTCAGTGATACACTTTTTCCGACGATATTCCAACTTTTTTAACCCTTCCAAAATATATGAGTTTTTAATTTTGCGTTTGTTGCATCGATAATTTCTTCATTTGATGAAAATCTTTTTCCGTTGAGCCTTTTCTTCATATTAGGAAACAAGAAATAATCGCACGGAGCCAAATCTGGAGAATAGGGTGGATGAAGAAGCAGTTCATATCGAATTCAGCTTGTTTTGCTGTTGTTACTGCGAACGAGTGAGCCGGTGCATTATCGTGAAGCACTTTTTTCTTCTTCAAATGGGGCCGTTTTTCCATGAATTCTGCATTAAATTTATTTAATAAATTGGTATAGTACTGTCTCGTGATCATTTTCCCCTTATCCAAATAGTAAATGAAGATTACGCCGTGATAGCAGAAAACCGTTGTCATGACTTTTCCGACCGGCGGAACTGTTTTTGCCTTTCTTGGAGCACGTTCGCCTGCAGAAGTCCACTGTTTTGATTGTTCCTTCATTTTTGATATGTAGCGGTGTATCCAGGATTCATCAACTGTTACGAAACGCCATAAAAATTCACTTGAATTGCGCAGAGTTCAAAATTCTTTTTGAATTCTTCACCCGAATCCGTTTTTTTATTTATATTTTATTATTTGTGTCTTTTTATTCTTCAAGTCTTCTGTTTAGTTTATCTACCATATTAAGTATTTCCACAAGCATTTGGCTATCGTTGTGTCTCATAACTGTGTCTCACAACTTTGTTGAGTTCTTGCTGTTTACTAATTACTTTAGTAGGTTGTTTCTTTTTAATTAAAGTCTTAGTTGGTTCTTTTTGCTTAGTGTTCTCTTTTGTGTGTTGTTTTTTATTAGTAATTTTTTCTTTAGTCCCTTTTCGTTTAATAATTTCTTCGTATGTTTTAGCCACTGTTTTACAATATGTTATGTTGTTTGACCTTGTTTGATGTGGTAGCTCCTTTTCTACTATCCTTTTCTTTTTATTTGTGATTTTCGTTGCTGGTTTCTGATTTTTTGCAATTTTTGGGCTACCTCACATCCCCTATAGCTTGCAGGATGGTTTTTCTTGCAGTTGATGCAGTTGGGTGGTGTGTTTTTACTAACACATCTTACTTCACGCGAACAACATTTCTGCGTGTGGTTAAAACCTTGACATGACACTTCTTGCACTGTGGTATTGCGTCAGTTGTTTTTCGCTGTTTCTCATGTTAAGAATGGAGCATAGTTTGTATATATTTTCTGCTTTCTCTTTGCTGTCAAATGCCAGCATAAAGAGTGGAAGTGCTTTATTGGATACCACTTGCTTTCCTTCTTCATCCCCTAGCCATAACCTTGTTATTTTTGTCTTCATGGGTAAACCATTGTATTTGAGTTTCACTAAGCTTCTTCGCCAGAGCTCTGTATGTATCTGAATCTGGAGTATGAATTTTCCAAACATCATTGTTCCAAGCTACTATTTTATAATTCTTACTTGATACTGAGTTCAGAAGTCTCTTAACCTCAGCGAAATTTCAAATATATTGATTGGTGGAGGTGGTCTTTCCTTCTTAAGGTCTCATTGGATGGATGTTACCTTTTTTTTTGTAAATTTTTCTTTGCCTTTTGTGGGCGATTTTCCTGAACTTATAACTGGTAATTACACTGCTTTACGCTACTTGATTGGTTTCTCTTTCTCTTTTATTATCCAGTCAGTTTCTCAAAGTAGTTCTCCTCGTTTGTGATGTACTCACGACATTTTTCTTGAGGTTTTGACTCAAGTTCCTTTTTGAGGTCCTTATTTTCATTAACTAGCTCTTTTACTTCATTTAATAAATGGCTTGTTAGCAATTCTATATTGCTAAGTTTTTTCCGGAGTTCTTTATTTTCAGCCTGCATTTTCTTCATCTCCATCGGCAGTGCTGCTGTGCAATTTTCTGTATTAATTGGTTTGTTACCCTGAGGTATTGTGGGTATTGTTTTGGAACTTCTACTAGATTTCCCTGGTAGTGATGTAGACACTCTAGCTCTTCTTGTGAATGGATCAATTGGATGCAATAAGTGGTCCTCCCTCAAATCCGTAGAACTGAACTCGATAAAGTGTGGATTTTCCAATAAACCTGGTCTGCCACCTGGGGTATTACTTCCTGTTGTTTTATTCATTGCATGGTTTTTTCGTTAACTTTTTTTCAAAAAGTTTAAAAATCTGGACTTTAGTCGCCTCTTACGACAGGCATGCCTACTTCGGGTAAATTCTAACCCCTATCCCGAAGGGAATTAATTTAGTAAAGTACCGTGAATTTTGGGGTTAGAATGAAAGTTCTGATTTCGCTTCAAAATGTGACCCTACAGACCCCAAATATGAAGTTTGAAGTAGTACCTATCGGGTAGAATTGCAGAACTGCGAGATCCACTTTTTCAAAAAAAAAAAAAAAAATGCAACCTTCTGGTGAATCTTAACAGAATAACCCTGTTTATACACCTACACCGACTGAAATATGCTACAGATCGACTGTGCAGACGACGTTAAATCTCTCCACTTACTGAATGTCCAACCCTGCTCTGTCTTGGAAGAAACATTCTCGGAGAGGAGATCGTTTCAACTGCGACCCTCGCTGTTCTTCACACTGAGAACGCTCTTGACTTCCTGACCTCCTCTCAGGCTGTCAGATAGATACTCTACCTCTTTAAAATTCCACAGTGCCAGAACTGCTCAGAGACTTTCGCCCATACAATCTAATCTAATCTATGTGAGTAATGTAATGCAGATAGGAGGTCAGACATTATGCACGTTCGATGCTATCGCTTCGTTAAAGTAACGAATCTTTTTGCTTTTTTTTTATAAAAAATGTTCCAGCGAAATAGCCAGTTGCATTCCTCCCCTTCAAAATTTCACCCCAATATGCGTCATGCTTCGAATGCACATCAGTTAGGCCTTACTTTGGACGTACTGTCAAATATAGAGACTCGTATATAAGCCGAACGACACGAATGTGGAATGATCTACCAGGCCCTGTATTTCCCCATCACTACAACCTTCAAACATTTAAAGCGAACGTGCACAGACATCTCCTCTGTTCCTCTTCCACCTATTACAAAACGCCAGTGCTCTGACACAATATATGGGTATTCGTATCCCCTTTGGCGAGCGCAAATTATAAAAAAAAAATGGGTTCCTTGTAGGTAAAGGGTTTTTCAATATGGACATAACAATTTTGTATTTTAATACAAACACACCCTTAAACTTTTTTTATGATTTGTTAATATCAAAACATCAGTCGAGCTTTACATTTTTATTATCGTGAAGTTCAGGAACGAACAAAGTTTGAAAATTATTAAAATAACTACCGAATTTCTGAGTCGTGCTTCCATTGCATCCACAAAAAGTGACCGTGTGTTGTGGATTTCATGCCGGAGGTGTGATTGGACCGTATTTTTTGTCGATGAAAATGGTCGCCATTTTATGGTCAATGGAGTTCGCTATCGTGCCATCCTGGAAGACTATTTTTGACCAGAATTGGATGAACTTGACATCAGTGATATGTGGTTCCACCAAAATGGTGCCAAATGCCACACAGCTGGTCAAACAATTGATCTATTGAAGGAGAAGTTCGGTAATAGTGAAATCTCAAGAAATGGTTCGGTCGAATGGCCAGCTCGTTCATGTGATTTAACGCCGATGGATTTCTTTTTATGCGGTTACGTTAAGTCGTTGGTTTATGCCAATAAGGCAGCAACGTTAGAGGAGCTCAGGAACAATATCGAACGCGAAATTGCCAACGTTCCGGCCGATAAGTGTGGAAGAGTGGTTGGAAAATTGGCTCCAAAGAATCGATCGCTGTAAACATGCTCGCGGTGGTTATATGAACGAGATTTTCATTGGATGTTTTTTTATGGATGAATTCCATTATTAAAATGTACACTACACTTGGAATGAATTTCAGCCCGATATCTAAATTATTCTGTGTTTTATTTAAATACAAAATTGTTATGTCCTTAGTGAAAAACCCTGTATTTGTTGGAATCCGACGAAGAAGTATTTGCTCTTACTGAGAACCAAATATGGACTGGGAGCGTAATCTGGATTAGCATGAATGCCATCATATATTTGGGTTTGCATTCAATTATGCATGGATATGGAGCGAAGTTGAAAGAGCACACCAACTTGTCTTAACAAAATTTCGACAGAGACACCTCTTTGTCACCCTGTGTGATACCACCACATCTTGCTGTAGGTTTCGAGAATTAGTGTGATCGTGTGATCGTGTGATCACGTTTTGTATCTGAGCCGGTAATACAATCTTTTAGGGGCTGTGTCATAGCTTTATAGATTCTCCTATCCTGAGAGAAGAAAAACAAATTACAAAGGTAGAGAAAGGCTTCTGTGTTAATTTCTTCGAATCGTTGTGAAGGAAAACTTCAAACATACAATACATATGAGTAAAATAAATCGGATAAATATTTAGTTCAATTATTTAAAAAAAAAACGTACTCGTAGGTTTACATTTCAAAATAGTTTATATTACCAACAAGCCACTTCAAAATGGCAAAAAAGCATCTAACGATTGTTGATAGTAATCTCGTTAGATTTGATTGCTTTGTTTCACTTTCCAATGATGCAAGCAGGAGGGTCCTTAACAAATTTTCTATTTAGATATAAGTGCATCCAGCATGGAAACCAATTCTAAATGAATTTATTTATTTTGTTGCTCGCAAACAATCAAATTTCAATTAAAATCTCAAAATTGCTGGAGAAAAACAAATAATTTTCTAATTAGTTTGCTTTTTCAGATGCAATTGTATCCGAAAAGTGGCTAACGAAATACGTTACCCGTTACCAACCACAATCCACCCGTCTCTCGAATATTTTGAAATATTTTGCACATCAATCAAAGTTAGCCAACAGGGAAATATGCTTTATATTTGCATCCACGGGTAGGTACACACTACGATATGAGGTGCACCTCGAAGTGTTTTCATTCCAGATTAAATCATGTTTCCCAGCATCAAATATTTACGAGTATAATACATAGACATTTGTGTATATGTATATAAATTGGTGTTGAGTTCTCGTCGAAAATTAGTTTAGCTAAAATGCTAAACAATGTTAGGTAGATGTACTCATCATCACCCTGCACTAGTTGCCATTTCATTGTAGACCAAAAAGCAATATCATTTTAATTACGAAACATAAATGGAAATAATTATTAATTCATTGTGCAATGATTTGAATTGGATTCAAAACCAATAATTGATGGTTCCGAAGGATTTCAGTACGAGTGAAAATTTTAGTTTTTCAATCAATTTATGTGGGATGACTTAGAAAAATTCATTTCATTAGCAGTGGCAACCAAGTGCCCAATCAATCATGGCGATAAAGCAAGAGTCAAGCAAAGAAAATGGTCGGATATGGATTGTTTACATCTAGAAACAAACTTAAACTCAGCCATAGACTAGATCAGTAAAAGCAGAGACTTCGCACGTACTCGTAGAACCAAATTTTGGCCCATGTTTTCATTCCATAGGAGATATCCATATTTACTCGTTCGTAAATGTTTCCTCAATATTTCTTTCCACCGTATTGTTCGAGGACCATATGAATTGCTCGCTTTGCAGTAGAGCTATTTTTTTGTATTTCTGCTTTTTACTTGCATCTATAAGAGCATGGTGTATTGGTGTCCTGAAAATGTTCTATCGCGAGATTTTCATCAAAGTTGACATTACTATAAGAGAAAAACTGAAAAAAGTGGGCCACTCAATTCTGTCTGTCAGTTTGTATGAAAGTGAGCTGGACTGCAGCCTAAACGGCTTGACGGGTTTTCTTCAAACTTCATATCTGGGGTCTGTAGGGTCACAATTCGCGGCAAAATCGGAATTTTCATTCTAACTGTAAAATTAACGGCAAAGGGTTATTCATTTCGAGGTTGGAATTTCACATCCCTGTCATATGGCATCTGTCAAATCCATCTATCACCCATAGTGACAGGTAGTTGGTTTTTGTCTTGCTATCTTACAATATGGATCGTTTAACCATCGCTCAATGCATTCAAATTGTTGCATCAGTTCTTTAATATCTGGGTACAACAAGTTGACGTCGATTTTTCGAACAAAATCTTTAGCGATGAGAAATATTTCTCGCATGGCGACTATGTAAACAAACAAAGTTGCAGAATTTGGATACGCCACGCGTGACAGTTTGGTGAGCGCTATGTGATCGGGCCGTTCTTTTTTGGAAACGACGAAGGCGCCACTGTTATGGTGAATTCTTTCACGAAAAGTTTCCCACCGATTTCGAAATTTCGTAACATCAATTGGCCGCTAAGATCGTGTGATCTGACCCCGTTGGAGTTCGCTTTGTGGGGCTATGCTAAACATCGTGTCTATGCAGATAATCTCCAAACGTTGGAGTACTTAAAAACCAAGTTATGGTTGCATTACACCCAGAAATGTGCTAAAAAGTAATCGAAAATTAATTCACACGAATCGAAGTTTGCAAAAACTCCAGTGACAGTCGTTTAATCGATGAATTCCATACATAACGGCATACTCGTAGTCGAAAATTTAAAACAGTAAAGAAATTTATTGAAATCTTTAATACTTTTTATTTTATTTAAAATTCTAAACCACGAAATAAATAATAAATCGATTTTATTTCTGGGCTATGACTCGTCGAAAATTATCAAATTTTTTTGAAAAAAGGAAGTTATCGATATATTTGCTGTAGGCAGGCATTAGACAACTTTCAAATGTGTGCGCTTTATTTCTTGAGAGCAGGGAAATTTAAAAATATTTCGATGATGTATTGTTTTGATGATTTGTATTTTTTGTTTCCATTAGTAAGTAATTATATTGTAATTGTAATTCATTAGTATAGTAATTATTCTCAAATCACTATCAGGTTGTTCCAGCTTGGTTAGATTGACAAAAAGCCTTAACAAATAAGAACATGATTACCTTAACTGTTGCTGCTATGTTCTTCAATCTTTGTAGATTAGAACTGATGATTGATGCCGCATTATCGACCTTTGGCCAGCGAGACTATCAATCGGCATTTAGGCAAACTTGCCTAGGTAAATAAATACAGTTTTGATAGAACTACGGGCTTTGATGGAAACGTATGTGCTAACAAAATCCCTGCCACAAATAAAGGGTGTCCCAAAATTCACGCAAGATTTGAATTATGCCCCATTTGTGCGGTAAAGAGTTGCAGACGGAAGAAAAGTTATTAAAAAGGTTACTAAAAATTGAGTGCTACACAAAAGAACAACGCGATTTCATTATTAAGCAAAATTTTAAAAATTATGAAGGTTTGGCGCTACAGTTCGCAATTTTCGTACAAAATATGGTCGGAATAGTGATTTAACTTCATCAACTGTGAAGAGAGGGAAACTGGATCAATTAGTGATCTTAGAACCTCTGGCCGTCCTTCAACAAGTCGTTCAACACAAAACATCGAAGCAGTTCGTGAGAGTGTTGTTGAGAGTTCAAGAATTATCCGAAACATCTGCTGCCACTCACTCAGTTAACAAATCTAATCCTAACAGGGTGTCCTTTGGCCTCTCGCGTGCAAACACTTCTGCCTCTCTCCTGCCATCTCCATCCGAAACATCTGCTGCGACTCGCTCAGAAAACAAGTCTAACCTCAACCACGTGTCCTGTGATCTCTCGGATTCAAACTCTTCCTCCTCTCTTCGTACTAATAATTCCTTCAACCCTAACCCTATGGCCAATTCTTCTCCCCCCTCTCTCGACCCTCTCCTCCCTCCCGTCATTAAACTTACCATGAATTCCGCTGATTCAATCGATAGTCGCTACACTTTATCTCGATTAAGGGACCATAGAATTTACAATAATGTCCGACTCTTCTTTGCTTACTTCCACAACAAACCCGACACCAAGAAGGTCTCCCTACTGACCGACCTACGTTACTGCGAATTTTCAATAACTACCACGACACTTTTAATATTTCACCTCAAAGGGTTTCTGAAGACCTGTCCTCATTTGCCGCCTACCTCAGCTCTAAAAGAACTTCCCACCTTCAAAGAAGCCGTGCCGACTTAAATAAATATTATCGTCCCTAACCACTGCTCCGACTCATTCTTGTCTCACCCATACAACTCTAAAATTCCTCCTAAATACCTGTCTTTTTAATATCAAAATGTCCGAGGATTGCGCACCAAAATCCGCGACATATTTCTGAACTCCCAAATACTCCCCTACGACATTTTTGGTTTGACGGAAACAAATCTAACCCCCAATTTGAAGAACAGCGAACTTTTCTCTGCTGCTTTCAACACTTTCCGCAGATGGCTCTTTATCCGGCCGTGGCTTTCTGCTCGCCATGACGCTACTTTTTTCAAAAGCTCGCACACCGCCGACTTTTCTTACAACGCTAATTCTAACCCAGTTTCGGAACATTCTTATTGCTTTAATTTACGTAAAGCTGATTTCCACAAACTGAATAGCTTACTGCTTAACATAAGTCCCGTCTCTACACTCTTACCCATCGAAAAAGCCCTCGCGATCTTCTACTCTGATATCTTTGCCTGTTTTGTCCAATCGGTACCATACCTTCCTAATAAAAATAGCACGTCTTCTCCACCTTGGTATAACAAGGAGTTACGCTCACTTCGCAACAAAAGAAACAAACTGTGGCAATCTTATCTTAAATCCAAATCTGACTCCGACTTTTTTGAGTACTTTCGCGCATACACCCATTTCTGTGAGCTCTGCGAAAGGCTTTATCTCGAATACCTCGACCGTATGCAATCCAACCTGATTTCTGACCCCAAGCGCTTTTTTCAATTTATTAATGTCAAACGTAAATCTGACGGCCATCCTTCAACCTTCACCTTTTCGGATTCTTCCTCAGCAGACCCTAAAATAATTGCCAACTTATTCGCTCACTTCTTCAGCCTGTCATTCGCTGACCACATCCTCGAACCTGTCCTTGATTATTTCCGCTTCTTGAACAACTCTGCTCAAACTTCCCTTATTTCCGTGGATATAACACCGTCAATGGTAGTTAATAAGTTTAATCAACTTAAAGACGACTACTCTCCTGGTCCTGACGGTATCCCCGCCATAGTATTAAAAGAATGTGTGAATCATTTGACACAACCCCTCACTGCCCTTCTTCAACTCTCAATCTCCCAAGGCGTTTTTTCTCAATTATGGAAGGACGCTTATATTGCACCTATCCACAAAAAAGGTTGCAGAAGTGAAATCTCTAATTATCGGCCTATTGCTAAGCTCTCATGTATACCTAAACTTTTCGAGGGCATTGTTTATGATGCGATGTTCTTTCTTAAAGGTAGGTCAACAACTACCAACTTACCGAATTCGTGTCCGGTACACTGAACGCTTTGGAAGATGGCAATAAAGTTGATGTTGTAGCCACTGATTTTAGTAAGGCCTTCGACAAAATTTCTCACCAACTCATTCTCTTCAAATTGGAAGTCCTTGATTTCCAACCGCGGTTTATATCATGGATCAAATCATACCTAGTGGATCGCCAATATAAAGTCCGTTTTAGATCGTCAATATCGGACCCTATTATAGCAACTTCGGGGGTTCCTCAAGGTAGCCATCTTGGACCTCTGATATTTATCCTTACGATAAACGATGCCGAACATATCATTCAGAACTCCATTCTCTTGGTGTACGCTGATGATATGGAAATCTGTAGACGTATTTCATCTCCCGTTGATTCTCGCCTTCTACAGGATGACCTGAATAGTTTCTACATCTGGTGTAACAGAAATTTTTTAGAGCTTATTGTCGATAAATGTCATTCCATTACCTACTCCCGCAAACGTCTGCCACCACCTCCTAGGGTCTACTTTATTCGCGGCGAGCCTGTACCCTTAGTCACAACAGCACGCGACTTAGGTGTCATCTGTGATAGTGAACTCAACTTTCTTTCACACATCGACAGTATAATTAATAGAGCTAACTCAGCACTTGGCTTTGTCAAACGCTGGTCAAAGGAGTTTTCTGACCCATATGTAACTAAATCCCTCTATATTACCTTCGTCAGACCCCTCCTCGAGTATGCCAGCCAAGTATGGTCGCCCCATTATGCTGCCCATACCATGAGAATTGAGGCAGTGCAGCGCAGGGTCATGCGCTTCGCCTTACTTCGGCTGATAACGTTAACCTTCCACCCTAAGCCGATCGTCTTAGATTGATTAATCTCCAATCATTGGAAAAACGTCGGGATGTCGCCGACATACTTTTCATCCATCAGTTATCTGGTAACATTGATTGTCCTTCCCTGCTTCAAGCGATCTCTCTCAATATCAATCCCCTCAACTTAGGTCTGTTCCCCTATTCCGTATACCTCCTCATCGAACTAATTATGGTTATTACGAACCAATGTCAAGAATGTTGCGGAAATCAAATGATGTGACACTCATGACTTTTTAATAGCAGCAAAAGCACTAATGCCCTTCTTCACTTCGAATCGTCTTAACAAGTCCCCATACTTCTCTTAAATGTTAGTTTTAGTTTAAGAATAGTTTTAGTTTAAGAATAATTGTGTGGGCCCTAGGGCCCGGTCAATAAACATAAAATAAATAAAAGTATTAAGCTTCAATAAATAAATTAAACAAAATTAAATTAAAAACGCTTCACCGTTTTGTGTGTATTTTTGGCTGGAGGGCTGGAGGTTTTGTACGTATTTTGGTCACCGGACCATTTTTGTTTGAAAATGCGACTTATCAGGCAATAACAGTTAATGGTGCTCGCTGTCGCGACATGATAATCCAGTTTTTGTGCCTAAATTGAAAGATATGGATGAGGACAACATGCGGTTTCAACAAGACGGTGCCATATTCCATACACCTCGAAAAACAATTCAATTACTGTATGAGTCTGGTTTTGGTGATCAGATCATGCGATTTAACGCCCAGATCAAGCGATTTAACGTCGTTTGACTTTTTTCTTTGGGGTTTTTTGAAGTCTAATGTTTATGTCAACAAGCCCACGACCACTCACGCTTTAATTGAGCAAATTAAGCGCTATATCAACGAAATTCAGCCACATTTGTGCAAAACATGGACAATTTCGGCAAAAGAGTGCGTATGTGCCAGCAAAGCCGTGGAGACCATAACCCTATATTGTATTCATAATGGCATGCCACAATGATTAACATATAAGCCCAATTTTTGGAAGCCAAGTTGAAAGGTCAAAATTTCTCATTTGATAGTTTTTCTGTTCACTCTACTCTACAGGTTTTGATGATCAGCGAGTCAGTTAGTCAGTCAGTTCTAAAGCTAGAAACTTGGTTAAGGATCATCTGAACATGGTGTGAAATTTTTGTGTTCCTGTCGTTATTGGGAGGCTAGTTAGAGGGGGTCAACAAAAGTTGTTTCGTGTAAATAAGATGGTAGTGCACAAGTTGCTAGAGAACTTGGCGGTACACTACTGTGAACCTTGATTCAAAACCAGGGCTGCCACTTCTTCTCCTATTGAAGTAAATCTAATATGCATTTTCTCTGAAATAGGTACGAGTAAGTGAAGTTGACTGGCTCAACACGAGACAGTATCAGGCGTGGCCGGCCCCGGAGCAGCCGTTCGGTTGAGAATATCGCTGCTGTGGCTGCAGATGTCGAATAGGACCCTCAAACATCAACTAGACAATGGGCCACGCAATTGGGCATCGGCCTTTACAGCGAATTTGTTGCCGCAAATTGACGAATTAGGTTCGGACAACATGTGGTTCAGGCAAGACGGTGCAACCACACACACACACAGCACGAGCGACAATGGACATTCTTTCCCGACCACTTAATCTCTCCTTATGGTGATTTGTGCTGGACCGCAAGATCGCGCGATTTGATCTCTCCAGACTTATTTCTTTGGGATTTTTTAAAGTCTACACGAACAAGCCACAGACCTTGGCGGCCCTAAAGGAGAACATCCGACAAGAAGTGGAGAATTTATCGCCAGTAGTTTTAAGAAAAATAATGGAAAATGCTGTGCAATGAGCCCGAATGTGCATCAACTTAACCGATATTATGTATCTTCGCGACTTAATGGACACAAATTTAAACGTCCAAATAAACGTAATCAACAAACAGAACCAATTCCTTACTCGTATATTACATTTAGAAAGTTGCTGTCTTAGGAAATCGAGTGAGGACTTTCTTAGTTGTTTAAATAATGGAAAATATTGATGTAGAAGTATTGATTACATTTGTGGAAGTCAGACCTGTGCTTTGGGACAAATTTCTTGACAACTTCAAAGGTAGAAATGCTAAGAAGATGAAAGTAAATGCAAGTATACACAAACATAGCATATATCATATTTATATTTACCTTAATATAATGGCCAGCATCTCAATTGGTTGTATACAATTCCTAAATTGTGTGTTTTGGCGCTGGAGGGCATCCTTGAGTTATTAATCAAAAGGAGGCAATGGGCATTCGAAAATAACTGAAAACTTATTTTTATCTTTCCGTACATCCTCAAATAAAATATGAAATAAGCCCACTTTCTCTCTCCTTTCATTTATAGGATGCACCCAAAATTGACGTTTGCCTTGTCGTCTCTTTCGTCGTCGATTATATAACTATGATTATAATGCAATAATTTGTTTACGTTCCATATGACCAAACAGCACACCACTCAACCACAATCTCAGCTTGTGACGGAAAAAAACAGTGTATTGACTTTGCTGCGGGGTGAAACGTAACTATAGCAAGCACATAGTTTCCTCATCTCAATATCCACAAAGGGACCTCCTGATCATGAACCGGTCAACCAAGTTGATCACATTGAGATCGACGCAAGGCATGCCTCCACTATTCTTGATGTCCGAACATTTAGTGCAACGCTGCCAACATGCTATCAGAAATGCCGCAACTGATACGCTGGGTTCACCCGACCACCACCAAGAAACCCCTGGTTTGAGGAAGAATGCAGGTAAGCACATACAGCCAAACAAGAAGCATACAAAGCGTCGCTGCAAAGAAAGACTAGGACTGCTCGTGAGCTCAACCAGCAAAAAGGCTTCTTCAAAAGAAGAAAAAAGAGCATGAGAAGCGCGATTGAAGATATTGAAATGTTATACTCCCGGAATAATGTACGGAAGTTTTACCAAAAGGTAATCAGACCCGTACAGAAACCTGTAGAGATGAAGAAGGAAACCTCGTAGTAGAGTCACAGTCGGTGCTGAGAATATGGAAAAACGTATTCTGCAGACTGTATAACGGCGACGAAGACCAACATACCGCGGTCAGCACTCTGCCTGACCATTCAACATAGACGATGATAGTCAAAACATCCGTCCACCTGACCAAAACGAAGTGAGGATAGCAATATCCAAGCTTAAAACCAACAAGGCTGTGAGTTGTTCAAAGCAACTGGAGATGACTTAGTAGAGAGCATACACCAACTCATTTCAAAAATTTGGTTACATAAGTGTATCCACAATTACAGAGGTATCAGCCTCGTTAACATCGCGTACAAGATTTTACCTGCTATATTGTGTGAACGCCTGAAACCCTTCGTTAACATTCTGATTGGCCCCTATCAGTGTTGTTTTAGGCGAGAAAAGTCCACAGTCGATCAAATTTTCGCACTTCGGCAGATCCTGGAGAAATCCCAAGAAATCAAAATCGATACCCACCATCTTTATATCGATTTTAAGGCCGTATATGACAGCATTTACAGACACGAGCTATATAGAGCCATGTCTAGTTTTGACATTCCTACCAAACTTGTCCGTCTGTTCAGGATGACGACGGATAATGCTCGCTACTCCATCAAGGTCGGTAACGACCTCACCGAGACTGTCGATGTCAAAAAAGGATTTAGACAAGGTAATGCGCTGTCATGTGAGTTCTTTAACATCATACTTGAAAGAATTGTGCGAAACTCACAAGCCAAAACCGGAGACACAATCTTTCAAAAATCTGTGCAACTACTAGCGTACGCCGACGATATTGACATCATTGGACGAACTCAGCGGGCTGTCACTGGTGCGTTCGCTATAATTGAAACGAAAGCTGTTAAAATGGATTTAGCGGTAAATGGGGGCAAAACCAAGTACATGTTGTCAAACAAAAAGGGACACACGCAGTAATAACTTCGAGGTAGTAAGGGACTCTGTCTTCCTTGGCTCTGCTATAAATTCTAACAATGACATCTCAGCAGAAATCAAATGAAGAATAACTCTTACCAATCGTTTCTTTGGGCTGAGAGGACAATTGAGTAGTAAGGCCCTATTCCGAACAACTAAGGAGACTCTTTACAAGACCTTAATCATCCCAGTCCTGCTTTAAGGCGCTGAATCATGGACACTGTCGAAATCGGATGAAGATATCGGTCATTTCGAGAGAAAGATTGTTCATAAGATATTCGGTTCCGTTTGCGTTGACGGGCTTTGGAGGAGAATATTCAACGAATGGTCAAAAAACTGCGCATCAGTCGGCTAAGATGGCTAGGATATGTAGAGAATGAACACCAATGCTCCAGTCAACAGAGTCTTCGAATAGAACCAGGAGGGATAACGCAGTAGAGGAAGACCTCGCCTTAGGTGGAGCGCACAAGTAGAAAGGGATCTCAACCTTGTTTCTTGAGGCCAGGTTCACCCCGAACTGTAGCGCCGCCTAAGTTAGTAAGTCAGAACTGCAACGTCAGTACTGCGCAAGAAGAAAAAGAAACGAGGCCAGCGAAAACCAGCTAAGCAGAACGGAAAGTCTAAGAGAATGGCAACGATGGATGGACTCATAGGCTGATACACCAAATCCAGCCATGGATTAATAAATGCCATAGAGAACTTGATTTTTACTTAACGCAGTTCCTGACGGGCCATTAATGTTTTCGTTCGTACTTATTTAATTATTAACACAACAATAGCTCCTACTGCTAGCGCCGCACTGACTGCATAGAAAATACAGAACACGTGTTTTTCAATGCCCAAGATTCCTCGACGAAGGGAATGCACTAAGGAGTGAACTCGGCCGGTCGAGACTGACGCCAGAAAACATTGTTGGTGAAAGTTAAAAAGCCAGGATGCATGGGAAACAGTCGCTGGGAGCACAATGCGCAAAATGAGGATTCTTAGAACTCTAGAAAAAAGAAAGAATTTAACCGAAAAAATACATTAAAACAAGAAAATGCAACCAAGCGCTACCCGAAATGCATTATGGTTAATGCTCCCCAGGCGTAACCTAATACGTAGGTTGTCCGGTAAGTTTTTAGAAAAAGTAAAAAAAAAACAAATTTATTACTTTTAATGGTTTATTGTTTATATTATTATATTGTTTATATAAGATTTATACACTTTTCCATTCGATAAAACCAGTTTTCGAAACATTTATTCCACTCTGAACTCGACACCTCAGAAACATGTTTTTTTAACGCCTCTACAGCCTCTTCTGGCATTGAAAAACGTTGACCACGCATTTTATTTTTTATGAACGGGAACAAAAAGAAGTCATTAGGTGATAAATCAGGAGAATATGGATAATGGCTCATTAATTCGACGTTTTGAAACTTCAAAAATTCAATTGTTTGACTGGCTGTGTGTGAACTAACATTGTCATGATGGAGGATGACACGTCGCTTTTTGTTTGTTTTGCGCAATTCACTGATGACTTCCGGCAAACAAATTGTTGTGCACCAATCGGCATTGACAGTTCTTCGATTCTCTAAAACCACACTAGCAACATGACCCGATTTACCGAAAAAACAAGCAATCATTTTTTTCGAAGTGCTTCGAGAACGAGTCACTTTTGTCGGTTTTCGCTCACCTTAGAATACCCAAACAGCCGATTGTCGCTTAGATTCGGGTTCATACGAGTATATCCAGCTTTCGTCTCCAGTAACTATGCTGTACACGTTTTTTGAAGCACCACGATTGAATTTCTTTATCATTTCTTTGCACCATTTGACACAACCTTTTTTTAGCATCGGTCAGCTTGTGTGGTATCCATCTAACACAAAGCTTCTTCACAGCTAAATGTTTATGCAATATTGATTGAATTGCGGTCTACTAATGCCCAAGGTTGCTTCTATCTCACAGTATTTTACATGCTGATCGGTTTCAATCATGGCGCATCAATGTTTTCTGGAACAACAGCACTGCAAGGATGACCTTGCTTGATGAAATTCATCACTCACGCTAGCACGACCGCGTTTGAACTCAGCAATCCAGTTATAAATTGTAGCATTGGATGGTTTTGTTTTTTTTTTCACCAATAGCCAAACGAAGTCGATCTATGCATTGTTGATGAGTTAGACCACATTTAAAATCATAAAAAATCATCCAACGAAATCCTTCAGGAGAAACTTCAATTTTTTTGACTAAATTGTTAATTAAAACACACTGTAAAAACGAAACCATTAAGCGCTCTTTGTCGTGCCACTGTTTCGAATTTTATGAATAGGATATTTAGAAACGTCAAAAGAAACAGTGCTGCCATATTCTAAAAATTTATCGGACAACCTATTTAAAAAAAGAAAAAGAACGTAAGAACGTCTTACCACTTCGAAATTATGGAAATCGAATGAAGTAGAAGTAAGATATGAGGTTCGGATTAAAATATATTCGAATCATTTTTCTCATACGCCAGCTAAGAAGCACTGAACAGATTTTGATGAAATTTTACTTTTGAGTTACGTCAAACGTATGGATGCGTCATTCTGGAAATCATCATAAACGTTTGGAGACGGTGAACGAAATGGTGGAGTGACTTTTCAACCCACGCTTTTAAGATATTTATTTCCAACAAATTTAATTGAGTCATACCCGAAAAACAACTAATTCACAAAAAAAGACAACTAATATGGAAAACCGTTATCCAGATATTTAGCCAACAACCTGATAAGCGATCTTAAAGCATTATAAAGGGTGACCAGATAGCAATGATAGTTTTTCCAATTATTATGTTTCAGCAGCTGTCAAAGTTACCAACAACATCCAGCTGTTAAAATATTCAATAAGGTTGGCCATTTCATTACTCATCGTTTGACACTTCCCGAAAGGGTGAAAATCATTAAAAAAAATATCATCGAAATTCCGGCTCAGTTGTAAATACACAACGTGAATTTCGTCGTGAGGCCGGTTGCTCAAGCAATTCGTCGCACAATTTGAGCGTGAGTACACTCTTTTGGACCTTAAGCCACCAACTAGACAGAGGTCGGTGCGAAGTGAAGAAAACATAGCCGCCGTAGCGGCCAGTATCGGAAAAGATCCAGGAATGTCGATTCGGCGCCGATCAGCTGAATTGAGTATCGCCAGAGAGTCAACCAGGCTTTTTGCAGTTGGATTTGGGCCTACATTGTTGATTATGCTGACGCAAGAATTGAAGCCGGATGACCATAGACAATGCCGTGAGTTCGCTAATTGGGCGCTGGAAATGTTGGCCGGAGATCCGGATTTTGGCCATAAAATCATCTTCTCGGACGAGGCGCATTTTTGGCTCAGCGGCTAAGTTAACAAGCAAAATTGCCATTATTAGAGCGACTACAATCCACAAGTGTTCGACCAAGATTTACTGTTTGGTGCGGTTTACGGCACGGCGGCATCATCGGGCCTTATTTCTTTCGAAATGAGGAAGGGGACACCGTTATCGTCAATGGTCCTCGATATAGAGCGATGTTAACCGACTTTCTGTGGCCAGAGCTCGACAACATCGAGATATCTAAGCCGTGGTTCCAACAAGACGGCGCTACATGCCATACAAGCGACCAAACGCTCGAAGTGGTGAAGGAGAAATTTGGTGACTGGGTTATCTCACGGCGAGTGATCATCAATTGACCGCCGCGATCGTGCGACTTGACAGCCCTCGATCATTTTCTATGGGGCTACGTCAAGTCCTTAGTCTACGCTAACAAGCCAACCACTTTGGACGAGCTCGGGGCCAACATTCGAGACGCTATTGCCGGACTGCTTGAAGCACTGCCAGCGAAGCCGATGGTGTCTATTTAAATGGTGAGCTACTCTATACATAATGGCATGAATGTAGCTTCAAAATAAAGCCAGAATCAATTTGAAATCTCACCGTTGTTTTTTTATTTAAATTTCTTTTCCCATCGTTCTTATCTGGTCACCCTACTCGTATATTGTTCGTAAGTTAAATTTAAAATTTGGTCAAAATCGTTAAACCGTTTTTGATAAAAATTAATCTTTTTTTTAATCGGTCTTTAGTAAAATACAGTTAACTTTAGGATTTCAAAAATTATTCCGATTTCGCTTTGAATTACTCCCCCTCATTTGCTCCGACTTCATGTCCCCATATGTGTGTTAGAATCATAGATAAAATGGGCTGAGTAGAAATTTTGCGGACTAGATTTAAAATTTAGTGCTTTGCTAATTTACATTTAATATGAAGACAAACCCAGGTTACTGTAATCTGTGCCATGATCGTAGTAATTTCAAATCAGTTATTTCATTCAATCTTCATCTTTCGAGTTCTTCTATCAGACACCTGTGACCTATGAAATAACCAAACATTCCATCCCTCCTACTACTACACAGAAACGTCTGCCCCGAGAAATATGTTGTACCCTTTCAGTTGGGTTCTTAATTTGATTTCTTTCTTTATTGGTTTAATATTCCATAAAAACCACATAAGCCACAAAATTATCGTACCTCACTCCCGTCTCGGTCATGTACAATACATATCCAGTGAACTCCAAACAATACATAATAATTTGATTATGGAACAAAAGGGCGGAAAATATACAAATATGTACGAGTATATGTTAGTGACTAAGGACGAGAGGGAAAAAATATTATGAACGCATGCGTTTCTTTTTCGAATTACAACGTAAAAATTCTGTCCTCCTCAAGCTTACTCCGGCTGCCTGTCGGTTTGTATTTTACAAAAACGGATGAATGAAGAAGGGATAAATCAATCCCCCCCTGACAAAAGAGCGCTTCAAGTTATCCCCGGGAACATTATTACACAGTACACTGGGTGTAAATGTGAGTGCACCCCCCATATACCCGTCGAAGAATATGATTTTTAATATGATTTTCAACGTATAGTTACAAAATGGAGTCATTCATCCATTTTGTTTTGCATTTCTAGGTAAAAACTTTGCACAATGGGATGGGTGCAATGAAATTATTATTTATTTTTTCTCCCCATAAATTACAATGTACATACGTATTCTACTGCATTTTTAAAGGCGGGGGCATACACCAGTTTACACACACCTACCTGGAAATACTTCTTGTTTATTATCACCTCAATAGACTCTTCTGAAGATTTTACTTTATTGACTTAATACTGATACAAAAGACAGTAGATACTGAGGAAATAATATTCATAGCTACCGGTTCTGCTAGTTCTTGTGTATAAATCGTAGCAGTATCTACGAGTACCATACGTTAAATATACCTTTCTACGAATGTTTTATTTTTATACCCTATCCCATAGAACAGGGGTTTTCAAAGTGTGGGGCGCGAACCCCTGGGGATCACAAAGTAATTTCAAGGAGTGGAATCATTTGTTTTTAAATAAAAATTTAAAAAAATACAGGGTTATTGATTTTGTGGTCTAGGATTTTTAATTTAAATAAAATAAAAATAGGTATTAAAGATTTCATTGAATTTTTTTTACTGCTTAAAATTTTGAATTATGCCATTACGTATGGAATACAACATCGATTAAATTGCTGCAATGAGAGTTTTTGCAAACTTCGATTCCTGTGAGGTAGTTTTCAATGATTTGTTTGCACAATTCTGGCTATATTGCGGCCATAACTTCACAGATGTTGTTTTTTAAGTGCTGCAAAGTTTGAAGAATATCTGAATAGACATGATCTTTAGAATAGCCCTACAAAGCGAAATCCAACTGAGTCAGATCACATTGATGTCGCGAAATCTCGAAATTAAACGGCCGGAAAACTTTTCATGAAATAGAGCCAAATTTGTCTGTGTTGCAATAGCTTCTCAACGATCACATTTAGATTCTCAGAACCTCATATTCTGCAATTTTGTTTATTTACGTAGCCGCCGAGCGAGAAATGGGCCTCGCTTAAGAAGATATTGCTCGAGAAATCGATGTCAATTTGTTGGTTTTCCAGCACGGCCGGGGAACTTTCCGTGAAATGGATCCAAATTTATTTGTGTTGTGTGGAACGTAGCCCCATCCTCTTGGAACGACATGACTCCCACATCAATGTCTGCAATATTAGACCAACAAAAATTGGTTATCATTTGACCAAAGCACAGAGAATTCGCCGTAAAAGTGGCGCCCTCATCGTATTCAAACTGTATCCCGTGATGGATACTCAAAACCCCTAATTCTGCAATTTTGTTTATTTACGGTTTCGTCCTCCACCCATCTTCCGCAGCAGTTGGGTGTTGTGTACTGTTCGCAGATAAGGACTAGATCTGTATTTTCTTCTCTTACTGTTTGTGCAAGTAGATCCTGGACGGCTTCGCAGTGATTAAGATTAACTTGGATGCACTTCAAAGTACTTTTGCAATTTGCGCATGCACTTTTATAGGCTGCACATCTAAGACTTCCTGTAGGGTCTTCATTTACACCTTTACACCTTGGGTTTCGCAGTGCATTTCTTCGCAATGTGTCCTTTGCCTCCACAGCGTAGGTATGTGCCTGTGCGGTCATCTTCATTTTTACAGTGTCCATATTCAGGGCATCTGTAGCACTGTATCGGTGCTAGGTGCTCTCGGATCCTGCAGCGCACCCATCCCACGCGCATATGTACTACGACGGTCATCTTATTCGCTTCACTAGTGGTAAGATTAATGAGAGCGGTTTGCGTTCCTCCTGTTGCCATTCCATAGATTTGATAGCTTCAGTCGTTATATTCGCTGATGTTAGGATCTGCTCTGCTATGGCTTTGCAGATCTCCTCCGGGGTTGTTATCTCATCCAGGTCGCGACCCTCTACTATTACTGGCTTAGCACTGGCATATATACCAACCCCCTGGGGAACAGTCAGAGTACCTTTCATACCGAAAATCGGCAGAGATGACTACTCTCTCGCTAAGAGCTTCAGACCTACTAGTCTGACGTCCTTCCTGCTGAAAAGCATAGAAAGACTACATGTGCCCAAAGTTGCTTTGAGGGTACATCCTCTGTCAGAGATGCAACATGCCTATCAATGCGGAAAATCCTGCGAGACTGCGCTTCAAAATCTGGTCAGCAGAATAGAATGTACACCAAACGGAGTTCTAAGAAATACCCAATTGCTGAGAGCGGCGTGGATTTGACAATTTCGAGTTTCCGGTCACTGAGGCACTCACAGCGATTAAGTTTTAATTTCATCGAGCATTACGATGATTCACAGGCCTTACGAAATCACAAACACTACCCATTTGTTCAGATTTGATGATTGTCTTTCGAATTGTTTGCTCAATTTGTCCCTTAAACCGCGATACACAGATATTACAGAACTGTTATTTTTGTAGTAAGATGTAACAGTTTTAATGCGTTGAGCGATGGTTGAACGATTCATATGGTAAAATGGGAAGGCAAGAACTAACTACCCGTCACTATGGATGACAGATGGCATATGGCAGGGATATGAAATCCCAACTTCGGAATCAACAACCCTTTATATTTGCACCTTTTGGCATGACCGGTCTTTAACCTCAAACCTATCTTCGTTCGTGGAATGAGCCAGCGCGGTCAAATGATGGCGCAAATTATAAAGGGAAAGTCGTTCGTGCGGTCAGAAAAATGGGAATAATAAAAAAAATACAAACAAATTTCATCCCACGAGAAGCTAAATGCGCAGAAATATTAAAAACACTCAAATCATTCTAACCATAGTCACAATTATATATTGCATATAATTTTCATTCATTCGCCGCCGCTCACCGCGTGTAGCAATTTATTCTAACAACTACACGTTCCTGGTTCATCTAAACTCTTGTGTATAATAGATAAAGCCAGATGTGCTCACCTTGAGTTAAATTAAATTGTCGATCGCATAAAAAGCAATCTCTTTTTCTTGTACATACTCATACATACAGTAACGGACATAGAAATCCGGACATAGTGAAAAAACTAATTTTAGTAGAATAATTTTGGAGGTTTTAAAGATAATCAAGATCCATCTTTACCGAACGTTAATTTGTTGAAATACATTTCAGATTCGGAAAACAATAAATCAATTTCCGAAAAAAAGGCTTTAATACAAACATTCTCAAAATGTTTTAAGTTTCATTGAAAAAAAAAAACAAGTGAGGAAATGTGTAAACATGATGATAGTTTTTATTGCTATTAGAGTTTATGATTGCACATGCTTCCCAAACTTCCTTTTTTTATTACGGTTTTTATCCGGTCGGTCATTGATGTAATCAGGCTGTGTAAAGTATCCAGTGCGATTTCCTCATACCACACTTTTTCAATGAATTTGTCCAACTCGGTTATTGTGCATGGCTTCTTCTTCGCTACCTGAGCCTTAATTATGGACCAAAGGTTCTCAATCGGGTTCAGGCAGGGCAGTTTCCGGGCAACTCCAATGTTGCAATACTATTCTCGGTTAGAAAATTTTCGACCTTTTTTGACCTTTGAAACTTTACGAACGTTTTGCTAATATTTTGGGGAAGGTAAACAAAATGGCACTTGCCAATTTCGCGCGGACACAAGGCGCAGAATCGTCTTGGAAAATCAGCTTATCTGAGTATGATAAGTGTCCTTCTAAAGATGGTAGCAGATTGTTTTCCAATAGTTTTTAATATTTTTCTGCGTTCACCATTCCATTTATTAGAGCCAGCCGTCCAACGCCGTGATAGGAAAAGTATCCCCAAATCATACTTGGGCCTCCTCGTTTCACAGTTGATGTCACCCACTCATCATTGAATCCTTCTCCAGTTCTTCGAATCACGTACTGTATTCCGTCAGAGCCGAATATCTTGAACTTGGACTCATCTGAGAAGATCACATTTTTCCAATCTGTTATGGTCCAGTTTTCATGATCTTTGGCCCACTGGAAACGTTTTAGGCGGATTCGTTTATTTAGAAATGGTTTTTGGCAGGTCTTCTTGCGTTCAAGCCAGCTTCTTGAAGCCTTCGTCTTACAGTCCGTGAGCTTATCTCTGATCCTCCAGCCTCTACAAAGTCTGTCCTTAAATTTTCAGCAGTTTTGAATCGATCACGCAGACTTATTCGTTTTAAAAGGCGATCTTCAGCGCTGGTGGTCTTTCTTTTGTGACCAGTCCCCTTTTTCCTTTGCAATGAGCCCGTTGCCTCGAATTTTTTTGATGAATTCAGCCACTGACGACTTGCTGAATCCCACTTTTTGCTCTATATCACGAACACTTTATTTTTAATTTTTTAAAGTCATTATTTCGACTTTTGATTTTTCACTCATTTTCTTTTTAATTTCCATATTAATAAAATTATTTCCACTTCTTCAATGAACTATTACAAAGTGAACTAAAATCACGTCATCAAAGCCTTTTTATGCAAAATCCTAAAAAACTACCTGCTAGTTCTCAAGATAATTGAAGTTAAAGAATTTGTATATCCCTGTCCGGATTTCTATGTCCGTTACTGTATATTAATTTGGTATGTATGTGTAATATCTGTGTGGTAGGCAAGAACCAAAGAACACCTTATTTATAGCGAATTACATACGTTAAATACGCACTTATTTTGGCACGTCAATCATTTTATTGATAGGTTGGTAGCAACCCCCCATCCGACGAGCTGTCGCCGTGCGACCACAAGTGTACCACCATGTGCTGCAGGGAAAATTAACACCTAACTTAATAAACCCTGTCTAATACAGCTTTTCTTTTTTCAGTATTTCTCTATCGAATATTCAAAACAAGTATTCCACCGGTTTTTCATCACATAAAATAAATGTTATAAACTATGTATTACGAAACAATAGTAGCAAAATCAGTTACGACCGCCTATTTTCCAAAGCAAAAGCCACTATACCTAAGTTGGGACAAAAATAGACTCCTGTGTAAGAGTCTGGGTAAAGTGGTATTCTTCGACGCTTACAGTGAAGAATAATAGAGCTTTACATTTTGATCTGTTGTTTACAAATTATTTGAGTACCTATTACCTATATTTTTCTATCAATATTCGAAAGCATCGATACTTTCCTTTCGATACGATACCGGCACCGATACTTTCCCTTCGATACTTTCGAAACTCAAATATCGATATTTTCCAGTTCTATTAATAGCTAATTCTTAGATTCACCCCGTCTCCTCCGTGGTGTGAAGAAGGTTGTAAACCGTGGAACGGATCATATGATACTCTATTCCGCATCCTTAATAAAGTGGGTGTGGCGTTAAGTATAATGTGGACTTGGCTATCGCCATTTGAAACCAAAAGACACGGATTCTAGTGAAATATTCACAATAAGACTTAATCATCATCGTAAACAGCTGTGAGAAATTAAAATACTAAAGAAAACGTCCTCAAAATGTGGGCGTGGCCTGTACAGTACGTACATATGGACGAATTGTAGAGAATGACAACATCTATATATTTTACTAAGTATATATTTTTTTATTGAAAATTGGGCGGATTTCAAAATGTGTATACATTTGTACTGCTTCGGATCCTAGAAAGTATACGAGTATATACATATAATTTCATCCTCTTAGCATGAAATTTAGGGCCCAAAAACTGGTGACATACATACAATTGGACAAGGTTAGATCGACATAATTTTCAATGCTGATTGCAAAATGCCTGTAATCTGCAGATTAACTAGGTATTCTGCATATTACCTGGTTTGCCAATTAAAGGGCGAAATATTACGCCCTTTTTGCACTTTGCCTAAGTAATCTGCAGATTCCCTAGTTAATATGCAGATTACCGACTGAGAGCTCGTTAAAGTGCGAAATCTGTTTTAAAATTTGTTTTATGTGAGTGCATGCAAAGGTGAAATAAACATATTTAGTTGTTTTAAATGAAACAGAATTGTATGTACAATATTTTGAAGTTATAGAAAATTATTTATTAATTAACTTCAAAGAGTATATGTATACTATTAGCAAAAAACAAACAATTATTTATTGGTGCAATCTAAAGACTATCTATCCCGTATATATTCTCAATATTCTACATTAAAAATAATATTTAAACAAAAAGACGATAGGCGCTTGTATCTACTGTTCTTTCCACCGATTCAATTAAAATTTCGCACTTCACGGGGTGAATGATCGTTAAAGTGCACATTACCTAGGTAATGTGCGAAAAATTAGAGACGTCGCACTTTAACTGACCAAATCAGGTAATCTGCAGATTACCTAGTTAATCTTCAAATTACCTGATTTCGCACATTACCGGTAAAATATATACTTTTAGCACAGACTTACCCACATGTCGCATCCCCATACAAAAAAATGTTGATCTTTTTTTGCGATGAGCAAACAACGATGGGCAAACAAAAAGCTTTTCTGCTTCGCAAAGAAAAAACACGGAACATAAATTTTCTGTGCGAAAAGCTTTTTCTTTTGCTTTGCGAAAAGCTTTCACCACCAGCGTGACATACCCACAGCGAAATATATTTTTTGTTTTGTATTCTCGTATTTTTTGTCCTGGCCTGCGACTTTGGCACGGTGAGGAACAGACAGAGCAGAAATATACCTACATATGTATGAATACCTCATATGTACATTAAATTAGGGTAGGTTAAGACCAGGAATAATTTTATGCGATCTGCGATGATGTTAAGAATTTGTAGGTATGGTACAAAAAATTTAAATAGTAGGTACTGTAGGTATTGTACGCTAACTTTATTTTACAATACTTTACTTTATTCATATGTAGGTATGTATGTACGTATTATAAGATTGAGGCTGACACAAATAATTATGTTTATTTATTTCTTAATTGTTTGAATATTGTTTGTCTTTTACAAATCCAGGAGATAAACTTTTAAGTTTTATCCATCTATGCAATGAAGCTGGGTGTGGCAAGTGCAATTGCAGCTGATCGCGAAGAAAATTATATCCAGATGACGAGCGGAAAAATATACATTGGCAAAACCACCTTTCTTCTTGGGTAAATTGTCGTTTGCCTTGTGATAAAATGAGTTTGCAAAATGTTTTCGAATTTTTATTTATATCATGTAAGAAATCTATTTTTTCTTCTATTGTTTGCTTCTGATATTCTCTAAGCTGTGCTTTATCTTTTTTTAGCCTGCGGACTTTAATTTTTTTTTTTTTGAAGAGTTAATCTAGGAAAGATAAAATATATTATTTAAGTTTATTTCAGGTTGAATAGGTACCTTGGTACTTACAAATACAAAAAAGTTGCGAAAAAAAAATCGACTAAGAGGAAATGTCGTGGCGAATAAAGTGCGCTATTGTATGCTGCAATGCAACAACTGCCCAATTTCCGGAAAGGAAAATGCTTAGATTTCCTAAAAAGGGAACTAAGAAATATAATGGCTGGCTAGCACAAAGGGCCATATATTTGTGGTAAACATTTCGATTTGAAATTTTTTATGAAAAAATTAAAACAGGACGCTGTTCCTACACTTTTTATGAAAAGGAATGAAATTTTTTTGGAATCTAGTGACAATGAACTTGCTTTTGATCCTAAGAAAGCCAAAATAAACTACTCCAATCACAAAAGATTGAAAGTGCAAATGAGTACCGATATATCCTGCAACAGCTCTATAATTTCCATACAATCTGTATGCAAGAAATGCGAAGCGAACACAAAAAAGCAATTTTTTATACTCAACAAATAAGTAGACTGAACAAAATTAACAAAATCCTCAAAGAGAGAGTTAAAAAAAGTCTAAAATTCAGAAATATCCTGGCAATTAAAGTCCGCAGGCTAAAAAAAGATAAAGCACAGCTTAGAGAATATCAAAAGCAAACAATAGAAGAAAAAATATATTTTTTACATGATATAAATAAAAATTCGAAAACATTTTGCAAAAATTATTTTATCACAAGACAAACCCAAGAAGAAAGGTGGTTTTGCCAATGTATATTTTTCCGCTCGTCGTCTGGATATAATTTTCTTCGCGATCAGCTGCAATTGCACTTGCCACACCCAGCTTCATTGCATAGATTGATAAAACTTGAAAGTTTATCTCCTGGTCTAAACGAAAATGTTTTTGAGGAAATACAAAACAATGTTTTAACATTGGAACCAAAAGACAAAGAAGTCATTTTAATATTCGATCAGATGAGAATCCAGGCGAATTTAACATACAGCAAATATAAAGACATAATCGAGGGCTTCGTTGATTATGGAGAAAATCAAAGATTAGATTTGTGTGCGAAATCAGTTTGCGTGTTCATGATTCGTGGTATATGTGGTAAATATAAACAAGTGCTTTATCACGCGATCTGTCCAAGCAATATACCAACAAAGCAGCTCGAAATTGAAGTATACAACTGTATTGACATATGTAGAAATCTGGGACTAAACGTAAGAGGCATTTGCTGTGACCAAGGCCCTACGAATCGAAGCCTTTTCAATAAATTAAAGCTGAATGAGGACAACAGTTCCTTTCTTTATAAAGAAAAAAAAGTGTAGGGAATGTATGATGTGCCACATTTAATCAAAAGTGTAAGAAACAATCTTTTAAGATCAGATTTACAAACTCTGGATGGAGTTGTAAGCTGGAAAATAATTGAGTATATCTATAATACAGAAAGAAATAATACCACAGAAATGTGTCCAAAACTAAAATATGCTCATATAGATCCTACAGAATTTCAAAAAATGAATGTGAAACTAGCGGCACAAGTAAGTAGCAGATCCGTGGTTTGCGCAATTAATGCATTACAGCGCTTGAATAAATTTCCAGAGAAAATTGCACAGTTTGCGCAACCAACAGCAGAATTTATAAATAAAATCAATAAAATATTTGATTTATTGAATGGAAGACCTGCACTTATTCGAAATGACGCAAATATTGGATTTTTAAAAGAAATGCAATCATATTTAAAACAAATTCAGCCAATCAATGCAAAATGTAAACCCTTCTGCTTTAAGGGCCTGATTATGTCAATTGAAAGTATTTTAATAATAAAAAACGAATTATTCAATGATTACCGTGAGTTACATTATATACATATATGTTAACAAGTTCAATCAGGACCCACTTGAAAAACATTTTGGAAAAATAAGAGCAAGAAATTTTAATAAAAATAATCCAAACGCGTCTGAATTTGACTCATTACTGGGCAAAATTATGGCTCTAAAATTTTTGTTTAAGTCAAAATTTTCCAATTGTGAAGAAGAAGATTCTGAATATTTACAGTTAGATTGGAATGCTGTGTTAGATATTGAAAATAAAACAAAGATTGTCCTAACACAGGAGCAAGAGAAAAATGAAAATATATTCGATCTAGCCAAATATTGTGAATCCGAACTTCTAGCGATAGAATTACCAGATGAAGACACGATTTCAATTAAGAAATGAATGACATAGCCACAAGGTATTTTGCAGGTTACCGTTTTTTTAAAATACTTAAAAAAATTAATGCATTTTATGAGAACAGTGTCAAAGAAATGACAAAGGACAAAACCAATTTCGATCTCACGGAAATATTGATCAAATTGAAAGAATATGAACACTCGAATGAAAATCCAATACTTGTCTGGCCATCAGACAAGTACTTCGAAATATGTCAACTTCATATACAAGTATTTACCACTTGCTTTCAGAAATGACCATTTGCATCTAATCTTAGAGAAAATATAGTAAATCAATGTATCTCAAAAACAAATTTGCACTATCCAGATTGGTTTGAAACGACAAATAAATGTTATTCGCACAAAATTGATACAGTCAATTTCCTTGTGGTAGTTCTGCTTTGGAAAAATTGTAAGTGGTTTATTGGCAAGAGCATAAACAAGAAAAGGAATCCAAAACAAAAGACAAAAAAGTTGCAAAATTTAATGAATATGTAAACTAAAATAAATATTTATATAAGTACATAATGTATGAATATTTGGAAAAAAAAACTAAGGCGGTGGTGTGGTAAGGGAAGTGGTGGGGGTCAATATTCTGCCACGTCTGCGTTCGTGTACCCTGGAAACCACTTTGGTTAAGGCACTGTGAATAGCTAAAAATCATACTTCTAATATGTATTATGTAAATGTCTAAAGAGAAAAATATTTTGCAAATGCATTTTCACATAAATGCCTTTAACTAAAGTGGGCTAAGAGCAGAGTTGATTTTGTTTCCTATTGTTTAACGTACATGAACAAAAAAATAATAGAAGAGTGGCTATGGCTACCTATCAGACCTCTTCTTTTATGTAAAATGTAAACATCAAACATCAAACATACTGTAAATGAGAGTAGGAATACCACAAGGATTTGTAAAAGACAGATGTATTCAAACAATTAGAAAATAAATAAACATAATTATTTGTCTCAGCCTCAATCTTATAATACGTACATACATACCTACATATGAATAAAGTAAAGTAAAATAAAGTTAGCCTACAATAACTACAGTACCTACTATTTAAATTTTTTGTACCATACCTACAAATTCTTAACATCATCGCAGATCCCATAAAATTATTCCTGATCTTGACCTACCCTAATTTAATGTACATATGTAGGTATACATACATATGTAGGTATATTTCTGCTCTGTCTGTTCCTCACCGTGCCAAAGTCGCAGGCCAGGACAAAAAATACGAGAATACAAAACAAAACCAAAAATATATTTCGCTGTGGGTAAGTCACAAACTCTACGCTAGTGGTGAAAGCTTTTCGCACAAAAAATTTATTTTCCGTTTTTTTTCTTTGCGAAGCAGAAAATCTTTTTGTTTGCCCATCGTTGTTTGCTCATCGCAAAAAAGATCAACATTTTTTTGTATGGGAATGCGACATCTGGGTAAGTTTATTACCTGTGCTTTTAGAGATCTATCGTTATTATTTTTTTATGTCGCCCTCTATTTTATCAGCTTAATATTTTATTAGTCTGAACAATTAAACATTTCTTTAGCTGCAAGGTGATATCTGATTAAATATTTGTGGTCTAAATTTTAAAAGTATGTTCTGAATTGACATTTATCTAAGATTACACTAGTCGCACATGATGTGTTGTTGAATACAGCAGTTTAGTGCTGATTTCAAATCTGTGCTCAAATTTCTTCTAGTGCTAAAGAATTTCGGGCAAACCGGTGGTATTCAATGCAGCACATAACAATTTCTTTTCTGTTAAGAATACATCTTAACCAATTGAGAATCCATTCAAATTAAAATTTTTGACCTACAACTTGGATGGAGATATGTTTAACACGTTACTTATGCAAAACCCTATTAAAAAGTTATTTTTGTAGTAAAGATGCACTACAAAAATGTTCTCATGGTTTATCCCCGCATAAATATACCCCGTCGAATCGGTAAAATACGAATGGAAATTAAGAAAATCTGGTTTCTCCAAATATTCTTCATCTTTTAATTGAGTTTTGCAGAAAAAACTGTACTCGGTAGAATAAAATGGAATCAATTTTTGAAATCAATATACAAAAGTCATTAAGATAGGCAATCTTTTTATTTAGAAAAGCCTTGAGATCCAGGGTATATTAAGTTTTATACATAGTTTCTAACATAGAGAATAATAACGATATGCCCCGAAAAGTATACATACTCGTACATTGTATTTATGATCAGCATCAAAAGTCCATCCGTCCATTTGTCACCATTTGTTGGGCTTTAAATTTTGAGCTTCAAACATGAAATTTGGTATATAAGCTTCCTAGAATCCGAAGCAGTACAAGAGTAAAAATTGTTAAAATCTGCCCACAGACACGACCACTTTTAAATAAATTTCTTTTTTCTCAATATTTTTGTTAGAAACTGAAAAATATTGTCTAGGTAAAATATATAGACGTTTAACTTTCTTTACATTATACATAACCACGCCTACCTTTTGGGGGCGATTTCATAAAAAAAACATTTTTTTTTTATAAATTGCGCCCGCCAAAGGGAATATGGAGGATAGAGGAAACCCTTTTATTATTTCAGGACGCGGGCATGTGAGAAAAGGGGGAAGAGGGATAGAGGAGATGCTTGTGTACGTTGGCTTTAAATGCTAGAAGGTTTTAATGATGAAGAAATACAGAGCCCAGTCGTTCGGCTTATAAACGAATCCATATATTTGACAGTATGACCGAAGTTGGGCTTAATAGTGAACTGGCGTGCAATCGAAGCATGACGCATATTGGGGTGAAATTTTGAATGGGAAGAATGCAATTGGCTATTTCGCTGGAGCTTTTTTTTTTATAAAAAAGCGACAAAATAGGGAAAAAACACGAGATGTTTTTACGATGTTCGAGTGAATCTATGGAGTTCACAATGTCTCTATCACCTATAGGTTTTAACGCGTGATTCTGTACCCTGTCTAAAATGTGCAGAACAGTCATGGATGCACCAGACCAGGTGTAGGCGTTATATTCCAGCTTTGGGGTGATGAATACCTTAAAAATTGACGCCAGATCAGACGGAGTAAAATATTTCTTGCACCGCTTAAGAAATTCTTGCGGAAGGACGTGAGTTAGGGAACAAATATGAAAAACTGAGGGTACTGTCATCAGCGAAGGAATGGATTGGATTAGAAGTTTCAGACAAGAGATCATTTATAAAAATAAGAAAGAGAGTCGGAGACAAAACAGAACCTTGGGGAGCACTAGCATTCATATGGTGAATTGCAGACTTGAAGCCGTCCAATATAACTTGTATTGAGACTCATCGACGCCATATGCATGCATTTTTGACAAAACAGAAGGATGCCGAACTCTGTCAAATGCCTTTGAAATATTAAGCGCAACTATCTTAGTTTCGCCGAAGTGATGAAAAGATTGGTTCCATTTCTCGGTGAGATATGTCATCATATCACCAGTGGACCTATTGCTAAGAAAACCATATTGCCGGTCATTGAGGAGTTTTCGTGACTCGAGATATTTCATAAGCTGACGATTTATCAGCGCTTCCATGACCTTGAAAAGAATTGACGTAAGTGCAATGGTCGGTAATTGGACAGGGAGGAAGAGTCGGTTTTTTTCAGGAACGGGCTGGACAAAAGTTGTTTTCCATCTACCCGGAAAGAGCCCAGAAGAGTAGAATAGACAAAAAAGCTTACGCAGAGGTTTTGTCAGCGTGCAAAAACACCACTTCAGAACTATGGGGGAGATATCATCTGGACCAGCAGATCCAAAAGATAGGCAAAGAACATCCAACCAGATCGATCACATTGCGATCAGTCGCCGCTTTAGATATTGTCTCCTGGACGTCCGTATCAGACGTGGAGCTGATATCGGACAAAAACGAGATCACCATCGTATGCTAGCTCATATACGCCTTGTACTGCATCCATCAACAACAACCGATCAAACTTGTTGAACATCACCAGGTTCAATACCGATAGGGTTAAGGTCCCCAAAGTGCGCCAACAATTTAGGGACCACCTTGCCTTAGAAGCGTAAGCAATCAGCAGCTCAATGCAGGAGAGCATGGATGATCACTGGAATGTTGTGAAAAATGCTTTGGCGAGCGGGGCACACACCTATGTCGGTAAAAGGCAGGCACACCATCGCACATGGCTTTCGGCAGACACCTGGAGATGGATCGAGCAGCGTACAACAATAAAGGCTCAGATTGCAGCGGCCTCAGCAGTAGAAAGAACCGAGTTAGAAACCCAGTACCGTACGAAGAAGAAAGAAGTGCAGCGTAGTGTGAGACGTGACAAACGTCAATATATCGCGATATTAGGACTGTTTCATCACCAAGGAGCTCATTGGTGATCGAAACTCCAAACAACACCCGGTGAAGAATCTGGACGGTAACCTCCTGATTTCGGATGAGGATCAACTCAATAGATGGAGAGAACATTTTGCTTCAGTGCTAAATCACTTAGACGATGGCGATATGATCTCAAATTCGAATGAGTATTCCGAAGCAACAAATTCCCGAATACGCACGAATTCCTCCCAGCAAAACAGAAATTATGGCAGGGTATTGATGGCATCCCTGCCGAATTGTTTCAAGCGGCGCCAAACACATCAGCAGATCTGCTGCATCCGCTAGTACAGAGAGCTTGGGATACCGAACAATTTCCACAGGAGTGGAAAAGGGGGATGATCATTAAGCTTCCGAAAAAGGGAAACTTGATGGAATGCGGAAACTGGAGAGGTATATGTGTTCTCCCAGCTGTAGCCAAAATAATAGCAGAAATAATTCTGGACCGAATTAAAGAGCATTTAGATTCTACTCTCGACACGTCGAACAGGCAGGCTTTCGCGCTGCATCGACCACATAAATACCTTACGGATCATAATCGAACAATGCGTTGAGTACAGGTCTCCGCCACATTTGTTATTTATCGACTTCGAGAAGGCTTTCGACAGCTTGAATCGAGATGCTATTTAACTGGCCTTGCGCAGAAGAGCCATCCCGGAAAAACTTATTGCTATTATCAAGGCTACATACGAGGGTGGTAAGTGTCACGTCTTACACAACGGTAAGGTGTCAGAGGAATTTGGTGTCTAAAGTGGAGTACGTCAAGGATGCATTCTGTTACCACTATTGTTCTTGGTGGTTATCAGCGATGTACTCCGTGCAGCATTGACGGAAGGAAACAATGGAATTCGTTGGACTATGACATCTTACCTTAAACACCTAGACTACGCTGACGATGTTTGTCTACTTTCACATCGGAAAATGGACCTTCATCTAATGGCGCATAATCTAGAAACTGAGGCAAACGAAGTAGGGCTCAAAATAAACACGGCCAAAACAAAAGCCCTCAGCACTTCCAACACTAACGCTCAACTTAACATTGCCGGACAGGAAGTCGAAAAAGTTGACAACTTTCTATATTTAGGAAGTGTGGCCTCGGCTAACCGCGGTGGCACTCAACTGGACGTATGCAGTAGAATCGGGAAGGCTAAAGCTGCGTTCGGTATGCTATACTTGGCCGAACCGGATCTCCAACGAACAGCTTTATATGAGAACGGGCCAAGAACCTATAAACATTACTATACGAAGGAAAAAGTTGCAGTGAATTGGACACACCCTACGGCGCGAAGTCAACTCCATTGCAAAATACGCCATGCAGTGGAATCCGCTCACCCAAGCAAGCAGAATAGCGGGACGCCCTAGGCAAACATGGCGCAGAACAGTTGAGTAGGAATCGAGCTCTATAGGAATGAGTTGCAGGCCGCTCAAACGCGTAGCAGAAGTACGAACAAGATGGCGCGCAGGCGTGGTTGACGCCCTATGCCCCCCGAGGGGTTAAAGGACCTAAGTAAGTAAGTAAGTATATTCAAGGATTGGTCGAGCAAATGTGAAAAAAAGAGATTTCGTAACATAAGGGTTGAAGAATTCAATTGTTGGCACCAGGTTGAAAAGTTGTTCAAATCAGCTTGAAGTGGATGAGAATGAGCAGGGTATGAAATGTGCCTGAAGATTTCCATGTCATCAGTATAGACAGATAAATAAGAGTTTTTGATGATACAGTCAATGTCGATAATAGACAAAATGAAAATCTAAGGACCAAGATGGCTACCTTGAAGCACTCCGGATGTGGCTATAAAGGGGTCGCATAAAGAGAATCAAAAAGGGGATTTTGTATTTGGCGTTCTTTAAATTAAAGAATTAAATCGGGTTGAAAGCCAAGAGCTTTACGTTTAAAAAGGATGATTGCTTTCGAAATCTCTACGAAGGCTTTACTAAAGTCGGTGGCATCACATTGACTTCTTCACCATCGAGTGTTAGAAACGAATTCAGTTAAGTTTGTGGTTTTTGATCTTCCCTTAAGAAATCCATGTTGGTTTGGGGAAAAGATAGACGTGCAAATGGAAGGACATATGCAGGAGAATTTAGCAATAGGTCGGTAGTTGGAAATTTCGTTTTGTGAAAGGGGATTATACTCGTATAAGAGCTCTTTCAAAGCATAGGATAAACTCTCTGCGATATAGAAATTTGGAAGAGATCCGTGAGGGGTTCGGTCAAATAGTTCACACAATTTTTCAGAACAATAAAGGGTAGGCCATCGGGACCGAGAAAATATTCGCACTTGATTTTTTTTTATCTTTTCTTCTACGAGAAAAGCTTCTCATGTAGAAGAAGTAATCAAGATCAACTTCCAGCACGTGGTTGTTAAACGCTTGGCTTAAGTAATGCGCAGATAAATTTGCAATAATTTTAGGATCATTCGAGAAAGTATTAAACAATTTCAAAGTAGATGGAAAGTTGTCTGATTTCTTTTTAGTGTTGATGAAGTGGAAAATGGAAAAATCTTTTGGGGTCGGAGATTATACTATGTTGCACAAGGTCTAGATATTCAAGGTAAAGAGATTCGCAAAGTTCGAAAAAGTGAGAATAGAGGTAATTGGAGAAGTCCGATCGAGAGCTGAGATAAATGCGGCATAGTTTATTTGGGTGGTAGCGGTCTAATATGGAAAGAATATGTTTGCTAGAAGATCAGGTCGAGTTGCCTAGCTAAATTGTATTGAGGCAGTTCATGAAAAGGACCTCTTTATCTAAAGAGAGATTTCTGGCGACAAAGTGGGACTCGTTATCAGAAGAGCCCATTAAAGATCGGGAAAATTAAAACACCTCAACATTTTGACAGCGTCGCGGGTATCCACAACATTAAATAGAAAATTAATCGCGTCTATGACAAGCTGATACGATTGGGTGGGCTAGGAAGGGCGAATATAGCAGCTAAAGATGTAGATGCTTATTTTGCCACAAATAAACTCAAAATTAGCGGTGTGTTAAGTTTCAAAGAGTTCAGAGTCGAAACGATTGTGTATTGCCAAAAGAACTCCGCAAACTTAAGTAGTATTACCAAAAAATATTCAATTTATTTAATTCATTCTTAGTGCATGTCGCAGGCTTTCTAACAAAAAACGTATTAAAGCAAATACTTATTTACTTAGGTGGTGCTACAGTTCGGGGTGACCCTGGGTCTCAAGCAACAAGCCTCTCCAGTTGGCCCCGTCATAAGCTAACTGCCTCCAGCTGCGCACTCCAAGTCGGTTGAGGTCCCCTTATATTCGTGTGCGCTAGCTAAGAAGAGGTCTTAATCTACTGTGTTGTCCATCTGGGTTCGATTCTAAGACTCTGTGGGCTGGAGCATTGGTGTTCATTCGCTCTACAAGTCCTAGCCATCTTAGGCGACTGATGCGAAGTTTATTGACTAGGACAATGTGGCTGTACAGCTCGTATATTTCGTCGTTGAATCTTCTCCTCCAAAGCCAGTCAACGAAAATGAGAAGGAATATCTTACGAAGTATTTTTCTGTCGAAATGACCGAAGAGATCTTCATCCGCTTTCGACAGTGTGCATGATTTAACACCATAAAGCAGGAGTGGGATGATTAAGGTCGTGTCTCTACGTCCAAATTGGCAAGAGTTATTCTTCATTTGATTTCTGCTGAGGTGTCATTGTTAGAATTTATAGCAGAGCCAAGGTAGACAAAGTCCCTTACTACCGCGAAGTTATAGCTGCAAACTGTAACGTTCTGTCCAATTCGTCGATGTTGTCCCTTTTTGTTGACAGCATGTACTTGCTTTTGCCCCATTTACCGCTAAACCCAGTTTGGCAGCTTCTGCTTCAATACTAGCGTACGCACCAGTGACAGCCCGCTGTAGTAGTTGCACAGATTTAGTTGGCACAATTCCTTCAAGTATGATGTTAAGGAAGTCACATGACAGCGCATCACCTTGTCTAAATCCTTTATTGACATCGAAGGTCTCGGTGAGGTCGTTACTTTATAGAGCAGCGAGCATTATCTATCGTCATACTGCACAGACGGACGAGTTTGGCAGGGATGCCAAAACTAGACATGGCTCTGTATAGCTCGTCTATATAAATGCTGTCATATGCGGCCTTAAAATCGGTAAAAAAAATGGTGGGTATCGATTTGAACTTCTTGGGTTTTCTCCAGGACTGCCGAAGTGTGAACGTTTGATCGACTGTGGACTTTCCTGGCCTAAAACCACACTGATAGAGGTCAATCAGATTGTTAACGAGGGGTTTCAGGCATTCACATAATATGGCAGATAAGATCTTGTACGCGATCTTAAGGAGGCTGTTGCCTCTGTAATTGGCGCAGTTGAGGGGGTCCTCTTTCTTGTGGATCGATCGGGCAAACGATGCTGAGATTCCATTCATCATACACTCGTCTGACCAAATGTTTGAAAGGAGTTGGTGTATGCTCTCTACCAAGTCATCTTCAGCTACTTTGAACAACTCGGCCGGCAGGCAATCAGGTCCAGCAGCCTTGTTGGTTTTAAGATTGGATATTGCTATCCTCACATCGGTTTGGTCAGGTCAACGGAAGTTTTGGTTACTATTCTGTAGCTTAGTCTGTCTATGGTGAATGGTCCATTCTGCCTGACAGCGGTATGTTGGTCTTCGTCGCCATTATATAGTCTGCAGAAGAGGTTTTTCCATATTCTTAGCACTGACTGTGACCCTACTACGAGGTTTCCTTCCTTATCTCTACAGGTTTCTGTACGAATCTGGTTAGCATAACACGTTCTTTTTACCTTTTAGTAGAACTTTCGTACATTTTTGCTGGAATATAACGCCGATGTTCTTCCCGTCTCTTTTGCTCGTATAGCTCACGAGCATCCCCATGAGGAAACCGTGTGCTTGCTGTAGTAACGTTTCGCCCTGCAGCAAAGTCAATAAGCCTAAGTCTGTTGCCAGACGGGGTGTCGTGTAGGCTAAGATGTCCTCCTTTCCTATCTTGGCGTTAAAATCACCTAACAATATTTTTACGTCATATTTAGGACATTGTTCGTATGTCTTGTCGAGGAGCTCGTAAAAACACACTTTGGTGGTGTCGTCCTTGTCCTCTGTGGGGGCATAAGCGCATATTAGGCTAATGTTGGCGATTTTAGCTTTGATACGGATTGTCATAAGACGCTCGCTCACGTGTCGGAAGCCCAAGACTTCATGCCTAAGTCTGCCGCGTATAACAAATCCGCATCCAAATAAGCGCTGCGTCTGCTCTCTGTAGCAATCACCGTAATAAATGTCACAGTTTTTCATTCTCTTTTTGCCCGGCCCATCCCATCGCATTTCCTAGATGGCTACAAGCTCTGCTTTGTAGCAGTCCAGGGCCTCTGCTAATTGTTCGGCTGCACGCGGCCTGTCAAAGGCCCGAGCATTCCACGTGCAGATCCGAAGGTCGCTGTCCTTATTTTGTTTGACAAGGTCGTCAACAGCAAAGTCATCATTTCCCGATGCTTGTTTTTGCTTCGTAACCATGTTTTTTTTTTTAAAGTTACCTCGATGCACAACCTCCAACAGGGAGGACCAGGTTTATTGTTGAAACCCCTAGGGCGAGGGGCTGGTTAATAGCCGATGCCAGTAACCCAGTTCGGAGATGTGAGCACTGCCGTTGGCCCATTAAGGGCTCATCGGCCACCAACTCATTTCCAAGACCCTGACTAGTACTTGGAGAATCCTTATCGACCTTGAAGTCCAGATAAGGTGTTGTTTGGGTTCCGGAAAGTTTGACGCCACCGTTGTTCCCATCGAGGGAAATCGTCCGCTGACATGTTTATAGTGCTGCTATTTTCTCTTGATTAACACTCGCGCTTATAAGTTTGGCAAGTCGAGTCGATGGCTACCACTTGGAGGTAAAATAAGCACAATTGATATATGATAACGGTTGCAACACTGGGCTTTGACAAGTTAAAGCCAGTCAGTGCCTACACTATTTAAAGGAAATGCAACATTAAAATGTTCTTTCTCCACAAATATATTTTCAATAAAAAAATTTAATGTGTAGCTAAGCTACATGAATATGTCAACAATAATCTATCCCTGAGCGTATCTACTTCACAGTAATTATTTATTGTACTAAGTATTAGCGGAGTGGTGCACTTGTATCCTTTATTACTCGATGATTGATGTACAAAGTGAACAAAAAAGAAATCATTCACTAAGCCAAGTCTGGTTCAAAATTCGATTAGATACGCTCAGAATTAAATACCGTGAAACCCTAATCGCCATCCACATACCCTGAATAAGCGAAAAATCCACCTGCATCATACACATCCTTCAACCAGCTTATAAATAAACCACCCCCAGGGATTAGATATGGATATCAATTGGCTTTGAACAAATTAATGTCAAACATATTGAAATTCATCCCGAATTACATGCCTCGTAATGCCTCGTAATGTTGCATTCGAGCCCTTCATCCCCTTAGTCATTAAATTGCGTTGACAACATTAAATAAGGGTCATAGTAAGAAGAAAGAGGTCCTCTAATGTCACCACTCTTTGCGGAAGGGTGAGTTAATTTGTTTTCCAATTGCATTTTTATTCATTCGTTCATTATTCGTCAACCCTCTGTAGGGGATGGCTAGATGAGCTGTGAACACGTGTTTGCTTTGTAATAAAATTGCTAGTTTACAATTTATGACCGTATCGCTTACTGACGCGCTGTGTCACTTCAAAGATCACAGACATTCCGAGATCGAGAGACGCACGCACAATTTTCAATTTGAATCCACTTATACAAAATGAAAACATTTTCCACAACCATTACCGAGAGCTTATCGCTACATTTATTGACAGAGAACAATTTGAATTGGGGGGATAGTACATTAAAATAATGACAACCGACTGTACTGATATACATATCTGTTTTGCATTCATTAAAGGTAATAGGTAAGCTGGACATCCATGTGCATCACAGAGGGATTTCTGCCATGGCAACGTATACTCAGTGGACCCTGGTCAGTTTGTCCTTTGTTTGTTTTCTCCTATTGTTTTTTTATTTTTTGTTTTCGTGGAAAGTCCAAAGAGCTTAATCCAATTTAGTTGGATTAAAATTGAAACATTTTAATTATGCTGCATGATTTTAATGAAGCCTGTCTGGTCAGATAGACAAAATATCGAAAGCCTCAAATGGTTTTGCAGAGCTTATTCATTTAATTGGCAAGATTTGTCTAATTAATAAATGTGACTGAAAAATAGTCTTTCTTTTGCAATTGTTTTGGAAAGCAAAGTGACATGTCACTTTGTCTCGAAAGGTTGAAAACTCAATCTACCGCATTCCTTGAGATCCCTCCCGGAGATTTTCTAATTGATGTGAATTTCTAGAACGGAAAATACACAACGTAAAGAATTTTGTGTAAACTCTGTAAATGGGGTAATTATTTAACCCTCATCATTGCGAATGATTTCATTTACTCTTGTGAAAGGGTTGATACCAAGGCACAGGTGGTTCTCCAGAAAATATACCTATAGAATGAAACTCAGACAAGGAAGGCGGGGTGTAGTTAATATAAAAGTAAACAATTTAATAGACAACTTTATTTCGGTGGAATACTAATTTGTTTAGGTATGCTCTTTAGTTTAGATTTGATTCTTATTCCCGGACGACGTTTTGTGTTCCTTAATGCATGGTTCCGTAAATAGACTACGGAACCCTATTGCTATTAGGAACAAGTAAAGGAAAGACAAATTTCATTTAAAAAAATATTGTTTCGTTTGACTCGAGGACAAGCATATGTCGCAGACAAATTTGTATTGTTCAAATATATGTAAGCATGTGAATACTACATATCGTTAAAAAAAATTCTTGATAAACAGGATTTAAACATAAGTGTTGGCCAAAACTAAAGCAACTATTACACCTAAAACTTAATTTAAGATTTAACTAGTGTTTATTAGGCAGAACATTTTAATATTTATTTACTCCCGATATCTCTGAATATTATAGATTAGTAAGTAAAATCAGTGACCAGTCTTATGAGTAAATTCAAAAAAATAAAAGTACAAAACTGAATTTAACCCTTAAATGCATTGTGTTGCAGAACTACAAAAAACTGTTCGAACCGACTAAATATTTTTTTTTTAACACCTACCTACAAAAATGTTAAATTACAAGTTTTTTGAACATACCCCAATATATTTTTTGCAATGGCGATACTTATTGTGATGCCAAAAAAAAGTGATCGTGAGTTTGTTGTGAATTGTTTTTGCTGAAATTTGTACGTGTTTTATTTACCTTCTATGACAAAAAAAATATTATTGAGTATAAGTTTACCACAAAAACATTATGTAATAACAGTTTTTTTGGTAATGATAAAAGACTGAAAAAAAATTAAAAAACCCTTTGTTGTAGACCTACAACACTATGCACTCAAGGTTATATTTATGGAGTAGAGTAAGTGACATTGATCCTTTTCCTTATATTTAGGCCCCACAGACGATGAAACTGAGAGTTTTTTTAAAAAGAGTTCTATGGAACGGTTTCAGAGGATGACTGTGAAGCATCAACTGACGATGATGAAAAAACAATCAACATTCTACAGGAAGAAGATCCACCCTTTATTCAAGATCCTCTTACTGATTATGAAGATCCACCACTGATAACAGCAACCGAATCAACTAAAATAGATTAACCAGATCCAATAGCAGTAGTTTCAGATCAGTAATTTGGAAAAAGAAATCTTTTCCATATGAACCAAAACCATTCCTAGGAAAATCTGATTTGCCCGCTGAGATTATGCAGTTATCTTACTTTTTCGATACGGATATAAAAAAAATAATAATAGAAGAAAGCAACCTGTATTCAGTTCGGAAAAATGTCAATCAACCTCTAAACTTTGATGAAAATACCCTGAACTAATATATTGGAATACTTATTTTTATGTCGGTGATAAAGTACATAAGACTCTATTGGTCAAGAAAATATGATTATGCATTGATTCAAAATGCCATGACTTTAAATAGGTTTGAGCACGTGAGAAATTTTATACATTTCAATAATAATGAAACTGTGTTCCCCTCGTCTGATCCAAATCATGATAAGTTACATAAGTTGAGACCGTTCATCACTCACCTAAACAACAAATTTGGCAATATACCATTGGAACAAAGAGTTTCAATTGATGAGCAGATGTGTACCACCAAGATAAAGCATCATCTCAAACAATATTTGCCTAATAAACCGCATAAATGGGTCTTCGAGCTTTTTGTGAATTGCAGTCTTTACGGGTATGCTCACATATTTGAAATATATGCAGGACAAGATGAAACATGAGCGTCTTCCAGGTGAACATGATCTTGGAATAACAGGCAGCACAGTAATTAGATTAGCACGAGTCATACCTAGACAACAAAATCATATTAACTACTTTGATAACTATTGTACATCTATTCCACTACATATTTTGCCAAAAATGGAATATTTTGTTTAGGTACTATTCAGATTAACCGGATTCCCAACTCTAAGCACAGATAATAAACATACCCAGATGTCGCATCCCCATACAAAAAAATGTTGATCTTTTTTGCGATGAGCAAACAACGATGGGCAAACAAAAAGCTTTTCTGCTTCGCAAAGAAAAAAAACGGAAAATAAATTTTCTCTCCGAAAAGCTTTTTCTGTTGCTTTGCGAAAAGCTTTCACCACCAGCGTAGAGTTTGTGACTTACCCACAGCGAAATATATTTTTGGTTTTGTTTTGTATTCTCGTATTTTTTGTCCTGGCCTGCGACTTTGGCACGGTGAGGAACAGACAGAGCAGAAATATACCTACATATGTACATTAAATCAGGGTAGGTTAAGATCAGTAATAATTTTAATGCGATCTGCGATGATGTTAAGAATTTGTAGGTACGGTACAAAAAATTTAAATAGTAGGTACTGTAGGTATTGTAGGCTAACTTTATTTTACTTTACTTTATTCATATGTCTGTAGATATGTATGTAGGGTAAGTTTATTATATGTGCTCCAAGCTTACCAATAAAAAAAATCCAAGAGGCACTTTTGAAGAAAACATGGCAACTGTGAATGATGTAGATATTACAGTAATATCTTGGAAAGACAATAAAGTAATTACTTTATCTACATATGTTGGGTCTGAACCTGCTGAAACTGCAGGCCCCACACATGGGGGGTGTTGACGTCATGGATAGTTATATTGGACGTTATCACATCTCAACTAAAAGTAGGAAATGGTATTATCGTTTGTTTTATCACCTTTTAGACATGACCACAATCAACTCCTAGATTTTATATAATAAAGTATGTAAAGTGAAGAATGTTGCCAATAAAGATATACTTAATTTGTGTGAGTTCCGTTTAGCTTTGGCTGAAACCTTATGTCGGATTAGATATAAAGAACAATGCACAAATAAAAAAAGGTAGGCCAAGTTCTAGTAGAAGAGAGGACCTGCAAAAACGTTGCCCTCCAAAGACATCCGCTTGGATGCAATAGGTCACTGGCCAGTGTGGGCTGATCGTGGGAGATGCCTAAAGCCAGGTTACACAAACAAAGTGCGAAAAATGTAATGTCACACTGTGTTATAAGAAGACAAATAATTGTTTCAGATAAATTTATGCATTTGAGGGTTAAGTCAATTTTCGGCTTGCCAAAACTAAAGGAACTTATTTGTTCCTTCCTCCTAAAAACTTATTTCTGAATATGAAAATGGAATTTCACAAGCAAAACTATCCGAAAAATATTCAATTCATAAATCAGTGATTTGTCGTTTAATTAATTATTATAAGGCCAACAATTCTGTCAAAACGATTCACCGAGGTGACAGGCCAAAAGTCACGATGCACTGGGAAGTTAAATCTCTGATAAGGAAGATTAAGAGCAATCCATTCATATCATCTAGGGAACTGAAAAACGAATTGAACATGGATGCTATCACCAGAACGATTCGTCGAAGAGCAGTTGACGGTAGTCTTTCATCTTTCAGGGTCGTAAAGAAACCTTTTATTTCGTTCGTCAGCCCATCAAAAAAGCACTTAATCCTCGAAATACGAAGAGTGTACGGTCAAACATGGAGGAGGGAACGTCATGGTTTGGGGATGCTTCTCTGGACCCGATCCATAAAATAGATGGAATTATGGACCGATTCGTATACAAAAATATCCTTGAAGACGTTATGCTGCCACATATCGACGAGGAGTTGCCTTTGAAATGGACCTTTCAACAAGATAATGATCCAAAACATACCTCAAAAGTTGTAAAAAGTGGTTTCAAGACCTGCGCAGTCTCCGGATCTCAATCCCATAGAAAACCTATGGGAGATCGTAGATCGGAGAATAGTTTGGGATAAGTGTCAAATCAGGGAGGACCTATTCGTTCAGGTCAAGGAGGCATGGGATAATATCCCTGGATCCATAATTTCAAATCTTCTGAAGAGTATGCCCAGGAGGTCCGCAGCGGTTTAGAGTATTATATGTTTTTTTTGTTATTATCAGTATATATTTTCATTTAAGCAGTTTCACTCATGTACTTGTTTTCTGTGTTTAAGTTGCTTTAGTTTTGCCCAACACTGTATCTGCCTAACAGGCCCAAAATTTAAGCTTAACGCATCAAATTTGGAACACATGCGAGATCATTTTCGTTATAGCAGTCGAAAGGTGACGTTGCATACTTTTCTTGAAAATATGACGTGTTTGTAGATTATTTGCAAAAATTTGTTTGTATTTGTTAGTTCATCTCTAAATTATTGTAGTTTTTTTTTTTCTGAGACTAATAAATACCCTTCCCTTCTTCACAGAGTTTGTCACGTCCAAATTTTGGAGTACCTCATGGTTGCAATGGGTGCCGTGAAATAAGGTCAAGAGAGATTAGGACAAATTCTAAAATTTGGCTTTATTTCGCTTTGCAAAGAGGAGAGACGAACACCTGCTTCTCAGGAGGAAAAAGAAGAGAAAGAAGAAATCAGTGGGAATCGATGGAATATCGAACATTGTGCTTCGACATTTTCCTCTAGGAGCGGTGGAAATTTATGCCACCCTGTTCAACAATGCACTGAATAATGCCCATTATCCTGAGCATTGGAAAATAGCTATGGTGCAGCCGATCCCCAAAAGGGGAAAGGACACCTCCAATCCGGCAAATCTCCGGTCGATAAGTCTCCTTCCGAATTCGAAAAAGTAATCAATAGAGCCTTGATTAAGTGGGTTGAGGACAATAACATAGTTCCGGATAACCAATTCGGTTTTAAGGTGGGGCATGATACAATACATGCCGCGTCTAAACTGGTGTCGGATATTATCCAGTGGAACAAAAGCAAGAACCAATGCACGAGTGCCCGCCTGATTGACTTGGAGAAGGCCTTCGATACTGTATGGTTGGATGGACTCTTTTCCAAGTTGACCAGGTTGGGCATAAGCAAACCACTAGTGTATATGTTGTTTAATATGCTCACCAGTAGAAAGTTCGTTGTGAAAAATGGCAAAGTGACTTCTGCTGGGACGTTCGAAATTAAAAATGGTTTGCAACAAGGTGCGGTTAATTCGCTGATACTTTTCAATATTTACACGGCCGATTTGATAGGATCTCTTCAGCACGCAATAGCGTACGCAGACGATTTGATTGCATACAGATCAGGACCTAAGATCGACGTCATTGCAACACTCCTGCAGCGTGACTTCGATAAGATTCAGCTATATTGCGACGACTGGAAGTTGAAGATCAACCTTCAGAAGTCGGAAACCATTCTTTTTAGAACGCCGTTGTCTCTTGACGAAAGTTCTCTATCGTTGGACAGCACGGGCGTCCACTTGCGTATCAAAATGTGGTCAGATACCTTGGACTTTGGCTAAATCAATATCTATATTTTAACACACATGTAGATACTGCTCTGGCCAGAGTCCGAGCTGCCTTCGCCCTTACAAAGAGACTTTTTTATAGCAAGCAACTCGATGCAAGGGTAAAAGTAATCTAAAAAGTAAACATAGCGGCAAGTAGGATAGAAAGGATTCGGGTGTTTGAGAGGGCCTGCCTTCGGGCTTGCCTTCACTTGTACAGAACACCAGAGTCTCAGTACAAACAATTCTATTCTAATGAGGTCCTATACAACAGGGCGGATCTGATAAGAGTGGACAATTTCCTGGTCTAGATGACTCGAAGGCACATTGCAAGAGCAATGACCTCGATGACTAACTTGATCTTCGGGGCTTATTACCCCAACCATAGGTACCGTTAGAGGGTGCACCTTAACGGCTTTGTCCCCCCAGAAGCATTCCTCTATTTCGATCAGGCAGGTCTGATCCAGGATAGATCAGCGGTGCCGATAATCTTCCACGTGCCCGGACAACTGTGGACAGGCGGCTCAACTACAGGCGAGACGTCTCATAGAGCACTGAAGAGCGTCTCCGATTCAGTAAATCGGTATCGGGGAGCGATATTAAAGATGAGAGGAAGCAGCACCAGCAATCCTGATGGTTACTAGAGGGAGCTCCCTCATCGATCCCTTTTGATCAGGAGTAGACCCAGTACGGCAAAGTTGGCCGCATTATTCTTGCCTTGGCCGACTTACATAGTTTTAGATAGTTTAAGTTTAGGTGGTTACATAATGCACAGCACTTGGATACAAAAAAAAGGAGATATTTAATTATGCACGCAGTTAAGTTAATTTAAGATTTATGTTTAAGTAAGCCCTTTAAATTTTTTATATAAGATAAATAAAAAAAAAAATTTCTGATTTCTTAGTCATAATTGTTCTCTAAATAAAATAGTAATACTCGTAAGTAATAGATTAAGTCGAAAGGCATAGTGAAGAATTAAGTTTAGCTTAGAGCGCCCGCATAGGGCCAGTAAGTTCGAATAAGATAGTTAAGCTAGTTAAGCTAGTTTTAAGCGTTTTTGACTAGCATGTAAGTATAAATGAATTGAAATTAATAAAAAGCTATATAAAAATAAAAAGTTCGGAAATCTTGGCAAAGGGTAAAAAGAACTTGTCAAGGCTATAAGGTCCGAACAGAAGCCTGCAAGGACGATCAAGGGAACATGGTAGTAGAAACGCAGTCGATGCTGAGGATATGGAAGAACAATTTCTACAGTATAACGGCGACAACGAATCGAATCCCGCCGTCAGGCAGAATGAACAATTCAACCTGGACGATCCAGATCAGCAATTACGTCCAACCTATCTAGAAGAAGTGAAGATAGCCATATCTAAACTTAAGTCCAACAAAGCCGCTGGAGCCGACGGCCTAGCTGCCGAACTGTTCAAAGCGGCCGGCGAAGACTTGGTAAGGAACATGCACCAACTCCTCTGTAAAATATGGTCGGATGAAAGTATGCCCGATGAATGGACCCTCAGTATTGTTTGCCCGATCCCCAAAAAAAAGACCCTCTGAACTGGGCCAACTACAGACGAATCAGTCTCCTGAACATCGGTTATAGATTAGGTTAGGTAACTAGGTGCCCTTGTTTGTAGGGGTGTCAACAGCTCACTTAGACCACTAACAGTCCATTGTGCCCAATATTTAAAACCATGGGAACCTAAAAATTTCAATCTTCGACCACTAGGCTAAACCACCCAGATAAATATATGAATCTAAGGAGTTTTCTTAGCTCAATGCTACCTAGGTCATCCAGCTCTGAAAAGAAGTATCTACCGAAAGCACGGCTTCTTTTGGTGGCCAGAGTTGGACACAGGAGAAGATGAACAGATTCTATTTCCTCTACGTCCCTGCAGCTTCTACAGTTGTCGTTATGAGGTAACCCTAGCCGTGCTGCGTGTTTACCTATCACACAGTGTCCTGACAGGACACCAACAGCTATACCGATATCCCTTCGACTTAGTTCTATAAGACTGATAGATCTGTTTTTGTCATAGACTGGCCATAATGCTTTGGCTGTAGCGCATGTATCTAATCGACACCAGCGTTCATTAGCTTCCTCATAAGACTCGATGTATATCTCCCTGGTACAAAGCTGTACACTAGCCTCGGTAAGGGCGCGCGAAGAGCTTATAAGCGAACCTTCTCTCACTGGTTTGTCAACTTTTTCGTTATCGGAGATATCCATGTAGCCCGGTACCCAGCACAGGTTCACTGTGTTGGCCGCTGAGATAACATCCAGTCTTTTTTTTCCATTTTGTACGAGCTTGGATCTTAGTGATGTTGACTCTACCGCCTTAATGGCCGATTGACTATCAACATTGATGCTGATGATTTGCCCTGAAATATCTTCATCAATAATCATACCCACAGCTTGTTTTATTGCATCAATTTAGGCTTGGAAGACACTGCAACCATCCTTAAGACTAAACAAGAGAAGTATATTTCGAGACTCACAGTAGACGCCGTATATGTCAAGTGGAAGAAGATTCAGTATTGTTTCCAGAGCTGCTATCGGTGTTGATCTCATCGATCCCGTCACCCCCAGACAGCCTGCCCGTTGAATCTTTGTAACGCTTTCAAGTTGGTATTTCTTCTCGAGCGTTTTCCACCAGACAATCGAACCATTAATCAAAATGGGTCTTACTACCGCAGTGTATAGCCAGTGTACCACTTTAGGCTTAAACCTCCAAGATTTCCCGAAGGCTCTTCTACATGCGTCTATTGCAACATATGCCTTCTTGATTCGATGGTCAATGTCAGCTTTCCAGTTATAATTTGGAGTTCAATATTACGCCGAGATATTTGCAGTTACTGCTGATGATACCTCAGCTCGACACCATTCATACGAGGGTAGTTGTATTCTGGTATCGATCTTCTCATCGTAAGTAGCACTAACTAGGTTTTCGCCGGATTCACTTCCAAAACCCTGCCTTTGACCCAGTTATTCACTAGTTTTAATGCATAATTGAATCATTCGCTGAGTACAATGACAACCAATGGGCCAAGAATGATAAAGACAAAGCAGAAGTCTTTGCCGCCCATTTAGAAGAAACATTTAAACCATTTGATGGACTTGTTGAAAATGATAATGCGTCAGATATAGATAGCACTTCACAATTACACTGTAAGAAATGCAAGGCTGACCGAACTTCAACAAGAAATAAAGAAACTGAAACCGAATAAAGCTCCTGGATACGACCTAATCATAGGAGAGCTTTTTAAATCGTTACCTTGAAAAGCTTTAGTTAAGTTCCTCTACATTATAAACGCAGCGATAAGACTAGAATATGTTCCGAGTCAATGGAAAATCGCGGAAGTAATAATGATTCTGAAGCCAGGAAAACCGCCGAATGATAAAAAATCGTATAGACCTATTTCACTGCTGCCGATTATGTCTAAAGTTTTCGAAAGAATAGTACTTAAGCGATTACAGCCGGTTATAGAAGAAAGATCTCTTATTCCCAATCACCAGTTTGAGTTTAGAACCAAGCACTCAACAACAGACCAAGTGCATAGAATAACTGATTTAATTGAGAAAGCTTACGAAGAAAAAAAGATTTGCTCGAGCGTATTCCTTAATGTTCCTCAAGCTTTTGACAAGGTCTGGCATGAAGGATTGAAATATAAATTACGACAAGTGCTGCCGGAACACTTATATAATATTCTGGAAAAATACTTGACGAATCGACTTTTCAGAGTCAAACACGGAAATGAATATTCAGAATTTAAAGAAATAAGGGCTGGGGTACCGCAGTGAAGTGTTCTTGGACCGCTTTCGTATCTATTATATACTCGCGATATACCGCAAGAAGAAGGCACCGTATTAGCTACATTTGCCGACGACACTGCCATCCTGGTAACGGGTAAAACGATCGAAGAAACGACTGAAAAATTGCAAGAAGCATTGAATAAAGTTCATGTCAATTTTACTTATAAGAAAATAAATAATTTGCCGATCTTTTCAAACTCGGTTCAAATTCCGTTTGCAAACGAGGCTAAGTATCTTTGAATGACACTTGATGCTAAGCTGAAGTAAAGAACTAGAAACCAAATACAGAGAAATGTACTGGTTACTTGGAGAACATTCCAAGCTTAATATAGAGAACAAACTGCTTTTATACAAGCAAATGTTAAAGCCGATATGGACATATGGAATACAACTCTGGGGTTGTACCAAAATAAGTAATGTCAATATTTTACAAACTTTTGAAAATAAAGTGCTAAGATCAATAGTTAATGCACCGTGGTTTATTAGAAATAGCGATATCTATAGAGATTTAGGAATTGCAACAGTCGAACATGAAATCAAAAACTTCGCGCGTAAGCATAAAGACAGATTACAAGGACACGTTAACAATGAAGTCCTTCGAATTCTAGATGAGAGGAATCTACTGCGTCGTCTACAAAGGACTAAACCTTTCGACTTAACGAAATAGCAAGAAAGCGCGTCTAATTTGCGGAACAAGCAGGAACTTTCAATGGAAAGGGACCTGCCAAACGATCTCAATACGTGAAAGAAAAACTGCTGGAAAAGTAAAAACTTAGTTGTAGTAATCAAAGAAATTTATCACGAAGGGAGGTTTTTTTAGTGAGTAAAAATCTCACACTACTATGAGCACTCGCTATCGATCCTCATAGTGTCTTCATGAAGATTTTTTACCTACCCTCGGAAAAAAAAAAAAAAAAAAAAAAAAACTCGCTGAGTACCGAAAGGAACTTTCCGGATACCAAGATGTCGGCCCCTGCGCAGACTGTCTACTATAACTTCGGTACTTACATTATTAAAAGCCCCTTCGATGTCAAGGAATGCACCCATCGGGTATTCCTTCACTTGAAGAGTGTTTTCTGTGGTAAAGACCACTTTGTGAAGAGCAGTATCTACTGATTTTCCTTTTCTGTACGCATTATGTGATTTTGATAGAAAGTTATCCCCAATCTTATCTCTGACGTGCATATTTATTAGCCGTTCTAGTGTCTTCAATAAGAATGAAGATAGCCTTATTATTCTGTAGTTCTTGGCATTACATCTCGTCAATACCGAGTTCCACCTTAAGTTCACCGATTTTGTTGGAAGTCCAAAAAATTCCTTTTATATGTTTTCACTGCAATATATAGCTGCAATTCATGGGGGCCAGTAGTCAGGCTCTTTAACGGCTGACAAAAGTGACAGGTTTTTATTTTTTATTTATTATTATTAAAAAATAAATCTCTTTGTTTTTGTTATGTTTTTACGTTGAATTGTATTAAACAGAGTTAATTATAAAAATAAATTTATTTTCGTTTTCCTTTTATTTATGTTAAATATAATCCTTGAAAACAAAGATTTGCACTGAAAGGCTGACTACTGGGTAGGTTACCCTACTCATATGTATATGAATAGGGCCCGATGCCGATAATACATAACTAAATGATGTATTTTCCATATTGAATTTCTATTATTTCAGTGTTATTTTTCGTTTTAAAATTAATTTTTACATTTTTCTTTTGAAGTTTAATTTTATATCCATAAAGCCCACCTCCTATTGCCCTTCGATATGTACGAGTGCTATGTATTTGTTGATGCTAGTTTCCAGAATAGTTTCCGGAAAATATTTGTCATATCTATTAGAATCTCGTGTCTTGACGTGGGTTAGGAATTCGAAGAATTCAGGATACAGACGTCAACACGTGCACATTGTATGAGACTATTTTTTGATGTTCATTATATTTATTGCATAATTCAGACATACTATCAAAGATATCTACGGACTTAACAAAATATTCACCACAAGAGTCTAAATCCTATTGCTTCCTTATTTACTTATTTCGCTATAAACATAAGTAAATCAGTAACTTGGATATATTTGTAGTTCATTCTATTCAAAGAAAATTAATATGTTGTACATTATTTAATCTACTAGTAAAAACTGATAGTTTCCCAAACCTTTGGATAGAGGACACATACAACAAACAATTAAAATATCATCATGCTTTTACTCTGCATTATCATCCTTAACCCCTTAATAAGTACTGCTTCCTCAACTTAATGATTTTGGAAATCTTTATCAAACACACACACACTAAGGCTTTCTTTTTGGATGCACTACAAAAACCAAAAATTCAACCCCTCTGCATAATTGCTCACTTTACTAGAAGCTAATTTCTGTTCCACTTCCCCACACAACCCAACTGCTATTTAAATAAGCTTCCTATGTTGTTGTCGTTGTCCTTATCCAATAAATTATGCTCGTAATCGTTTGCCAACGTTGTAACATTTTGTAAACTAAGTGTAAATAATTGAAATCACCAACCACCCCTGTGTATTGTATCCTTGCCAAAAATGAGAGCACACAGCATAATGTTCCCTCTTTTCCGGTGAAGAGGCGCCCCTGCATAGAAAAGTTCACAGCGTATAAAAACATAAATTGTGTTCTGTTTATAATACGCCAACCTTATTGCGCCAGTAAGAGCTGTAGACCTTCCCCTTTTGAAGGGGAATTATGGGAATTAATTGAAATTCCTGAAATTCCACAGATCTTTTGTGAGCCAGAATTACCATCAACAACATAAAATAATATATTTAAACCCGCAAGAACGGGCGCATAAAAGATTCACTGTGTTCCGCTTTAACGTTCCCCGCTCCGAACTAGCTTCTAGCCCCTCGCCAACTTTCATGTAAAAGCAATGAAAATGTATAAATACTAAGATATTAGATTGACATTATTTGGGGTACTTCAGTATTATGTACAGCATATAACTTCATCCGAACCGATGGAACGCTAATACCGACAAAATTGTATGAACAGGATAACAACAAAAAATAAAAGAATGGGGTTCATGAATCCCACAGATACCATTTCACCCTAAAACCACAACGATTGGTTGGAAAACTTTTCGACTTCATATATACTAACCATAAATGGCTAGAAGTCAAAATCGGTTATGAAAGGTGGAATTATTAAAAAATTCTTTTACAATAATAAAAACAATTGCGTATATCAAAAGGTAGAAACCTAAAATTCCCCGTCAAGTGCGTGCTTGTAACTTACAATTGGATAAGTCGGTGCCTCCGGTGAGGGTGAGGATATTTGAACCACGCCAGTCGTGCACCCTTATTGAGATTCAATCACAGGAAGAAGTCGACCGCCCTCAACTGCCACGCTGGTTTGGTTAATCGTATTTTTATCTAGGTGTAGGTAGTTCAAAAGGGCTTTGTAGTTGTGTAAAATTAATATTTGTGGAAAACTCATGAAGAAATGTTCTTTCATCTTTTTTTTTTTTTTGATTTTTTTTGCCAAATTGGATAATTTGTTTTGCTTCGTTTCTCTTTTTTAGAATATTTGTAATATTATAGTTGGAATGTTGTTATTTCATTAGAGAAACTTTTTGACTGTGCCTTGCGGTAACTACACAGTACTCGTATAGTTAGCATTGTTGGCGACTTTGTAGAGCGCTGAGGTAAGAAAGAATGAAAAAAGTTTTGATGTGTTTTTGAAAATGATCCATGCTGAGTATTCCAATTTCATCTTTCATTCTTATTTTACGCTACACCTGACTTCTCCCGAACCAAAAAGGAAGGGCTGACCTTTGATGTCAGAAACTGATACGACAAGGTAATTGCACAAAATTTTGTGCAGTTACATAATGATGACAGTGACATAATTGGAAGAAAGCAGCAGAGACAATGCAAAGACCCAATTTTGCCAACCGCTATTCCTCTGGGCTAAGAAGACAATTAAATAGCAAAGTTCACTCACGGACAATTAAAATGACTTTATTTAAAGCGGCCCTTACACGATGTTGAACTGTCATGTCAAAATCGGTTGAGGTATTTGCGGTAACCGCAGTAACCAGACAGGAACTGTGTAAGGTGATAGTTACATTTCCCATGTTTTCAGCTTATCCAGTCTTGGATTGTCGGTATTAGTTTATATGCCCACCTGCCTTTTGTTGTATTGGCCCCCAAAGAGTTTGCCACATAGCTGCTGACTCTGCTTCTGTTTTATGGTCGGCTAATTCTAATTCGGCGGAAACTAGCCAATCTCTTATCCTTATCTTATTTGTAGCTGATTCGACTGCACAGATCTGTTTTGCAACTGTCACGAAGGCAATGTCATCAGCGAATCCAATTATCGTTACTCCTTCGGGCAGCGTTAGGTTAGGTTAGGTAGATGGGTGCCTTGTGACAAATAGAGTCACTGCTCACTTAGACCAACAAATTCGGGTCCATTGTGCCCAATCGTTTAACCCTGGAAACGTTAAAAAGTCCGCTTTTAGAACCACCCAAACAATGATATAAATCTCAGGAGGTCCGTAAGCTCTATATTACCTAAGTCCTCCAAATCCGAGAAGAAGTAACTTCCGAGGGTCCTTATTCTTGTGACGGATAAGGCAGGACAATCACACAGCAGGTGACGAACTGATTCAAATACTTCTTCGTCCCTGCAGCTTCTACAGTAGTCATTATGTAGCACACCAAGTCGCTCCGCGTGAACTCCAATGGCACAATGACCAGTAATTATTCCAGAAACGACCCGTGTATTATAACGACTAAGTTTCACCAGAGAGATTGATCTCTTCTTGCTAAAGGCCGGCCATAGCGCCCTGGCCGTTCCGCATGTTTTCAGATGAATCCATCGGCTGTTTGCTCTATCGATGGTTTCGTCTTCTATTTTCTTTCGTAGGGAACTGGGGTTACTACAAAAGGGAGGGCCCGCGATAAGTGCAGCGCCGACCCTTTCCTAGCAAGCTCATCAGCCCTTTCATTTCCTTCGATATCCATATGCCCTGAAACCCAACAGAGGGTCACCGCATTGGCTCTGGATATTCCATTTAAGACCGATTTGCAGGTTCTCACAAGCCTTGATCTAATTACAGCAGAGTCCAGAGCCTTAATGGCTGCCTGGCTGTCTATATAGACAGTTATCGTTTTACCAACGATATTACTCTCGCGTATAATTTCCGCAGCCTGTATGATGGCTGTGATATCGGCCTGAAAGACGCTGCAGTCGTCGCTAATTCTAAAGGAGTTGTTTATTCCTAGGGCCTCACAATAAACTCCGGCTCCCGTGCCAACGTCCATCTTAGAACCGTCGGTATAGAACGCCAGTTCCTTTTTCTTCATGATTCTCAGGTTCCTCCAGTGCGCTCTGTCAGGAATTCTTATGTTGAATCTCCTTTCAAATGCTAGCGTAGGGGTCATGAAATCAGTTTCCGCCGATCTGCTGGTAGTTCCCCATCGGGATAAAATGGAGGCATGGCCGTAAAGATGACCACAATCGGCCTTCTTTCAGTCTTACAGCGGTTTTAGCCGCCAGACTGCTACAGTATATATCAAGCGGAATGAAACTGAGCATGGTTTCCATTGCCGCTGTAGGTGTTGTTCTTATTGACCCCATGACTCCGATACACGCTGCCCTCTGGATTTTGGTGAGGTTTGAAAGCTGATATTGCTTCTCAAGAGCCATCCACCAAACTAGTGAACCATATGTGAGAATATGTCTTACGAACGCTGTGTATATCCAGTACACCACAGCTGGTTTGAAGCCCCACGTGTTGCTGAATGCCTTTTTGCAAGAATAGAAAGCTACGCTAGCTTTTTTGATGCGTTCGGCAGTGTTATCCTTCCAGTTCAGTTTGGAATCTAAAATTACGCCCAGGTATCGAGCTGAACTTGAGATACTTAGTATCTCACTGCATTGTCAACTGCTTCCATAGAGTTGAGGTCCTCGGTAAAATAATTCACCGATTTCCTTAGTTCTCTCTTGAATTTAGACCAGTTAGCCCTACGCGGATTTCTAAAAGTCCCTTTCCCACAAGTAGATAGTTGTAGTTTGAAGAGTATCCACCAATAATCTGATAGTGACGCCTTGTCGGATACTCTCCAGTCAACAACTTCAACAGAGCTCTGTTACAAACGTAATATCCAAGACTTCCTTTCTAGTAGACGTTACAAAGGTGGGGTCATTGCCTCTATTACATATAATAAGATTGGATTCTAGAATATAGTTAAACAAAACTTTGCCTCTGGCATCACATCCCAAGACTAAGTTTTTCTTATCTTTTTGAGACGCTGATATGAGCGACCTCAGGTCTTCCGAGGGGAAGTTGATGCCGTCATCGTAAGGTAGGTACGCAGACGCCACCGTGCAGTTTCCGTTCACCCCTCTCAAGTTCACTACTGTCAAGTCGCCGGAGCTGAAATGAAACTGCATTAAAATGTTAGGACTCTTTTTAGCCACGATACAAGTTCTAACCTTGCAAGCGTCACTTCTATAATATATATTATAGTCTTTTGACCCGAATCCCATCACGCGATTGTTGAGAAACCACGGTTCCTGGATTAGGGCCAGATCCAGCTGCTCCTTCATTAGGAGCAGCCTCAAGTTGTCGGAGGCGACTGTACTATGATGGAGGTTGATTTGCACTACCTTCATTGGTTGTCGCAATTTCAACTTCCATAGCGTCAGTCGCCCCATCGTTCTCTGCCTGTTGAGTCCGCTTTAGGAGTTTAAGAGTGACTTCTCCCGCTCCATAGAACAGCTTCAACTGTTTATCTTCCAGAAGTGAGGCCGGAGGTTCATTCATGAGAATGATGAATCCTTTGGTCCCATTCTTCGATTCTTCCTCCACAACGACCTCCCAGCTCTTCATATCAGTAGAAGGGTTCTGGGCTTTTAGGAAGCTGAGGATCTCTGTTTTGTCCACACCCCAGACAGAAACACAGAGCCTTCCCTTGGGTATGGTTGGGATTTCATCGGGAGGTACCGCTCGCAGTGCAGCCCCTTCCCATAATTTAAGACCGCAAACCGTGGCTTTCGCGAAATCAAGCGATAACTGGTCTTTACAGTCTATCAGAATGACTCCCCGATACCACTTCGCTCTCCCGAATGTGGGTGCATCTCCACCAGTATTCTTTCGAATACGGTCAAAGACTGCTCCAGCTAAGGCCTTCTCAATCATTTGACCGCGTTCTTGGGAGTACTGGCCACTAGGTTTTCCGAAGTCCACTACAGCTAGTTGTAGTGAACTACGAATCGGCCCGCTGAAAAGCATCTCCGTATCAGCCTTCGACCTTTTGGGGGGATTTTTAGAGTCCTCCGAGGATCTCAACCTTTTTGACAAAAACTCCTCCCTCTTGGTCTTGGCCATCCTACGAGAATGCTCAGCGGCCCTCGAGTTTTCTGTCTGACCAGTAGGACCTGCCTTAGCGGCAGCGGTCTTGCTAGCAGTTTTTGTGTGCGCTGCTCCCTTCTTTCTGATGTCTGCCTTAGGGGCATCCACATTGCGGTTGGCCTTGGTTTTACCAGCGGTCTGTTTAGGCGCAGGCCTCGTCAGAGCGTCCTTTTCTATTATATCAATAGCCCAGGCCAGGGAGTTTTGTTCTTTCTCGGAGAGGGAAAATGGGTCCTTTACCTCCAGGATCGATTTGATATGCGTCGCTCTACGGAACAACCGCCTTCTCATCTGACCTGGAGAGACTTTCTTCTTCATCTCCGACTTCCGGGTACTCTCGGATGGATCTGCTAATAGCTGCTCCTCCATTTCCATAGAGGTCTCCTCATCCGGGTTGGCTACCGATAGCTCGTTAGCGGTTGGTATTTTATCTCCCCAACCTTCCATCTTCAGCACGGTTTTAAACTTGCTCACACCACCGTTTGAATAGGGAGGCTATCTCTTAGTTTTCGGACCTCCAGGAGTCGATGAATGATCGGCATTCGCCAACCCATCCTTCAGCCCTACTTAAGCCCCAGCACCACAACAAGGGGGATAGCCATCTCTGGGGTCAGTCGGTATCTGTCAGGCAGCGTTAATCGTAAGACTCCGTCGTACATGATGTTCCACAGTAGCGGCCCTAAGACCCTGTGGGACTTCCGCATTGACGTTGTAGTATTTTACCCCTTCATCGGTATTATACCTCAAGTTTCTCTTTATGAAATAGTTCGTCACTGTACGCAGCAAGTAATATGGCGTATCCATTCTGGCGAGTAATCTTCTAATCAACGACCATTTCGCAGAATTAAATGCGTTTTTAACGTCCAGCGTTACCACTGCACAGTACTCCTGTGTGCCGTTAAGCCATCTATTTCCTTCGATGACTCCTTTTGCTATATCAACTACCGCTCTTATGGCATCAACTGTAGATCGCGCTTTTCTGAAGCCAAATTGGCGGTCTGAGAGAGCTCCTTTCTCTTCTGCTACTGCATTTTTTATAAATTACCTTCTCAAGGATCTTTCTCCTGGTATCCAATAGACATATTGGGCGATAAGATGATGGTTCTCCTGGGGGCTTCATTCCTTTAGCAAGACCAAATGCTTACCTTCCACCTTTTAGGAAAGGTTCCTTCTTCGAGACACTTCTGCATTGTCGTTATGAAGAAGTCTGGTCTCTTTTTTTATGGCCGCTATTAGTGCCCTATTTGGGATGCCGTCGGGTCCGGGCGACTTATGGTCGCCTATCTTGCCGCATGCCTTAACCAACTCCTCCATAGTAATTAATGGGACATTGACTTCCCTTACGATCTTGCACATAGTAGCTGGTCTTTGGGGAAAAAGGTGGTCTATTATGGATCTCAGCATTATTGGACAAGTTATTGGAGGGGACCTACAACCCTTCAATTTCGTCATCACTATTCTGTATGCCGAGCCTCATGGGTTAATGTCAGCTTCTTGTCAAAGACGTTTGAAGCATGCGGTTTTGCTGTCCTTGATGGCTGTATTTAAGAGCAAAGTATAGGCTGTGTACTTACTTTTGTAACTAACTGTAATTCATAAAATCAGATCTCACATTTTGGGAACTCATTTAACATTTATCCCTTCCTTTATCACCCAAATATTTTGAAACCTAAATCGGGAAAGATTTTAAAAAGTAATTACAAAAATAAAACATACAATTTGTACCTCAAGTTCTACTTGTTGATGACTATTCTCCGCGAATGTAGTATTTTCTTCATTCTCTGATTCGATTCCGAAATTAAAATCGTCGCCTAATCCTTCTGATATCCCTTTATTGCGCAGATCAGTGGTAACAGCTTTTATGCGCTTATTAGAGAATAATAAAAAAATCTCCGATATTTTCTTTTGTGATTTCCAGCAATAAAAAAACTGTTTCGTCTAGCTTACAAAAGTATTTATTTTGGCTAACTGTTTTTTACAGATATTAGTATGGGATTTTATTACCCCTTTTTTTCAATGATACTAAAAATTCTATTGGACATACTCTCAATTAGTTTTTCTCCAAGGAGTTCCATGCATCCATAATTGATGCTCGGAGCTCAGCAACGTTCGCCGATTATGGGCATAAACTCGGCGTGTAATTATGCCCCAAAGATTTTCTATTGAATTACAATCCGGAGAACGTGCCGGCCACTTCATCAATTTGATGTTTTGGGCTTGAAACCATTCCAAATTTCGATGACTGACATGAATCGCTGCATTATCTTGTTGAAGAACATGAGGAAACTGCCGATATCGCCTTAAATATGGTACCAAATTCTCTTAGAGTAGCTGGGTGTATGTTGCACTATCTATTTTTGTGGAGGTAAAGGCAAGTGAAACCTTATCGCGAGCGCAGAAAGCAACTTCCACCGCCGAAGTTCCTATTCGAAAAAAATCTTGGTTCCTTCCGTGTCAATATCCATTAAAGCCGTCTGCTCCATCAAGATTAAACTTCTTTTCGTCACTAAAAATAATCTGTGGCCACCTCTAAAAGTTCAATTCAAAATTTATATTTGTCAACCATACGGTTGTCTCACTTAACACATATTAAACAAAAGCGAATTATTTCTTCTTTCTCTCGAGTGCGCCCATAGTTTAAACTTTAATTTATTTTTGTAAGTTCCTAGTATTTAAGTTTTGTTCGAATAAAAGTGGATTAAAACAAAAGTTGAAATTCTTTTAATTCAACTGAACTAACTTCTCATCATTATCCACAAATCTTTAAAAAAAAATATTATATTAGATTAAGACATTTCAATTTGAAAAAAAGAGGAAATAAACACAATGTTACTTACAGTTTTCCAATTACGATCCATGTTGTTACGAGCGAATTCCACTCTCTTTTCCTTGTGGGCTGCTGCTAGACATGGAGCAGGTACCATTTTGCTTCGGACGAATAATCCGCTGCGTTTTATAGTACTCGAAACCGTCCAAACTGAAATATCCAAATCGAATTCACTCCGAATTTCGGACAATAAACGCACCGAATCGGATGAAGCCTTTATTATAATATTCGCCTTCAATCGCGACTTGTAAGCTTCTGTGGACAGCCAGGCCGGATTGCTGCACCATAAGACCTAGGGTCTTGTAAAAAATTTCGAATGACACGGTCCGATCTTGATATTTTCTTCGCGATTGCTTAAAAGCCCAAACCATCCTCGCGAAAAACCAGAATTTTTCCCTTTTCTAATTTCGTAAAAACCGTACCACGCGACATTCTTATTTGTCAAAATCACAATAAAAACTGAATGCAAGCTAGACAACACAGTTTTCTATTGTTGGAAATCCCAAAAGAAAATATCGGGTATTTTTTTTTTTTTTGCTTTAATTACTCGTACTTGTTAATTGATGCCATAAAATAAAAATATAATAAAGGGCCTGTATCCGTGTAGAGTTTCCTGGAAAATGCCTTTTACAGGGTGCGGTTATACTTTTGCAAAGCACTGTATGTACATAGGTCTAGCAACTGGAGAGAAGAACCTAAAATTTTCTGACTGCATTTTTATCTTTAAGTTCAGTAGGCACGATATAACATATGCATAATACATATTTGTCTTTTTTAATTATTAATTTTAAATGCCTTTGGTAGCAATTAGGTTTTACGTATGTGTACAGCACTTTTTATGCTTAGGGAGGTAAACATTACCTGTTAATGTATCAAAATCTGGCTCTAGGTTATCACTGTCTCTCAAATCAGGGTGTTGTGACCTATAATCTTGAAAAGCCTTGACAGAATTTGAGCCATTATCATACGATTAAGTTCCGTCAAATCTTTGGCAAGCAAGTGCGCCAGATTTCTTTAAAAGTTTTTGTTTCAATCCGGTGAACTGTCAACCATAACCCTTTTTTAAATATTAGACCAGACGTCAGCTGTAGTACAAACCACGCCGGCTTTACTTAATTCTGTTTTAATATTTTCTTTGTACCTATGTCTCGATTTTCATGATTATTTTTCTAGATAGTTAACAGCGACTCATATGTTTTTGGTTTTGAAGGGACAAATTATCAAACATTGCTCTAAAATACTTATCCTCAACTGTACTCAATGGAGCTTGGGTATGTAATATGTAACCTAGAACACGTTCTTCAAACTTTTCTTGTAAAAACTTTTTTTATATTTTCTCTTACTTCCAGAAATTGTGTTGCCCGAACTCGAAGTATTTAGTTTATTGTCATTTTGAATTCTTTGTTTATAATTAATGAAGCTATCAACATACTGCCCATGTTTTTTTTTTTTAAATATGCAAATGACCCTTTGATTTATGTATGTGATGCATTGCTTACATTCGGCTACAATTGAACTCGACAAATTTGATTTTCCCAGAATCACTCGAAAAATGTTCCGTCAAATATTGGTATTAATTAACTCACGATTTCGAGCTGCTAAGTTCGCAACCTTCACTCTATCAGGAGAAACAAGACAGCGATCGGGATCCACATTCAGATTCAAAACCACTTTCGTTTGAAATAGCTGACATTTTGTACCAACTGGGGTCGAGAATACACGAATGATTTTTAAAAACACAACTGGCACGCAGTAAAACTAAAAGTAAAAATAAAACTAATTCTTAAATTGAAGCCTCTTATAAGAATCTAACTGTATTGTAACATCGTCTAAAAGTATGCAACAATAATGTAGAATAATAACTACGCTCCTACAGCCCATTCCAAACTGTACTTTCATTCGAGGTTCGCAATAGCTGACAAAGCCACGGATAAAGAGAGAATTATAACTGGAAGAAATGATTGTCATCTTGGAATTATTTCCAGTGGTCGAAGAATTTGCTAGAAGTTTCTGGCTATCTGAAACTTCTGCTATATAAGGACAGATGGCGATCAATAGAAAAGACAGTGATTTTTAAACTGTGGCGAAGAGATTAGAAAAGTGATAATAGGCGAAGTTGTAATTTTGTGATAAATTGAAAGTTGAGAGTTAACAAGAAGGAGTAATTAGTTTGGATTTGTGAATTAAGTAATAGAAAGGAGATAAAGTGATTTGAGAGGAAAGAGACATTGTAAGAAAAGAATTGCGAAGGATAGTACAGTGTGAACTTGAATTGTTCTATAGACTAGAAAATAAAGAAATAAATTTCACAGAATATCGTTTTATCTACTCGAGCCGTAGCCTGCATATTACATTGGTGTCAGAAGCGGGATAAAACTTATTCTGTGAATAACTATTTCCGTGGTGTGAAATTGCACAAGCAAAAAAAAAAAAAAAAAACGATTTCTGTGTTGAGTTAATTAGTTGCGCAAAATGGGTCGCAAATTGGGAAAACTAACTATAACTCAACTAAAGGCAGAACTCAGTAAGCGAAACCTCGACACAACTGGGGGAAAAGATGCCCTACTGATTCGTCTGGAAGAAGCAGTAACGCAGGAAGGTGAAAATCCGCATGACATAGAGTTTGACGTGGAAGAGGAACCAGCAAGTACAGTAGCCGACCCGGGTATAACAAGTCTGCTCCTGCAACTTAAGTTAGTCATGGACGAACAAAAGAAAGCAATAGAAGTTCAAAGTCATAAGCTCGATGACCAAAAGAATTCTATAGAACTTAAGCTGGACGAACAAAAGAAAGCAATGGACGAACAAAAGAATTCTCTAGATGCTCTGGAAAGTAAACTTGATGAGCAAAACAGGAACTTGGAATCCAAATTCGAAGTGATTGAAGAGAAAATCGAGAAGGTCGAGACGCAACTCGAAAAAGTCGAAACTAGATTCGATGAAAACTTTGAGAAGCATGAAACTCAGTTCGGGAAAATAGAGACTCAGTTCGAAAAAGTAGAAAAGCAAGTCGAAAATCTTACTAAGGAACTCAGCAACGTGAAGAGACAGAAAGCACGGGAATATTCCACTGACGATCTGAGAAGAAAGGAGATGCAGCCTCCTATCTTCGATGGTCAAACATCATGGCCAATTTATAAAAGGCAATTCGAAGCGGCCGCAATGACCAATAGCTGGGACGATGAAGAGAAGTCTATTGCACTCGCGCTTGCACTGAAGGGGTCCAGCTGCGGAGCTCTTGCAGACCATCCCGGAAGATAAACAGCAGAACTACGACTCTTTGGTTCAGGCTATCGAGATGCGGTTTGGGGATGAACACACTCAGCAGGTGTACAGGGTTCAGCTGCGTAGTCGAGTCCAGAAAAGGGGGGAAACGCTCCAACAGTTGCAAGCGGATATAGAGCGACTAGCCCATCTTTCATACCCTAAAGCCGGTGAGGAGCTTATCAACGAAATGGCGGTGGAAGCTTTTATTCAGGCCATGGAGGACAGACAACTGCAAATGGCTGTAAGGATGGCTGGAAAGCGAACACTCCCCGAGGCATTGGCATTCGCTTTGTCAATGAAGGCTGCGGACCAAGCATACCAGGGAATACACCGTGTCAGGGAAATGTCCGTCGTGGAATGCTCATGCCAGAGAACAGCCGTCATGGATGAAGACAGAGCTCGCGGAAGTCAAATCCGTTGCTGGAATTGCAACCAAACCGGACACCTACAACGGCAGTGCAGAAGTGCACCTAGACGAGGAAATTGTTCACATTGCGGAAGTAGGAGAAGCAGAGAGGAAGCATCCTGTCGGTCAGACTTCCCAAAACCAGCAGTCGGAAGATGCGTAAGGACTAACTTCGCGGGGCAGAAGTTGGTTACTGGAATCGAGGCCCCCAGGACCACCATTCAAGTTTCGCAAACCAAACGGGGTAACAAGAGCCTGACAGTGGAGGCACTAATCAACGAGAAGAAGTGCGTAGCCACCATCGACACAGGTGCCACTGCCTCTATTGTAAGAAGAGATATCGTCAAAAGCTCTTGGCTGCACAACACCAACAGCTACTGCCTGAAGACTGCAACAGGGGAAATGGCGAAGGTATTTGGAGAAGTTCGTCTTACGATTACTCTGGCAGGACTGACGTTCTCCCATGCGTTTCTGGTGGCAGATATATGCGACGAGTGCATCATCGGAGTAGACTTCATGAAAGCAAATGAAGTAATCTTGGACATCGGGATGCAAGTACTGAGGTATCGAAATGTGGAGATTCCGATGGTGTACGGAAATGAGAATGCCGTAACTCTCAGGACAGTCATCAGCAAAGACGAAGTTTTGCCGCCGTCTTCAGAGACAATCATTTGGACGAAGCTGGAAGGTGATCTTGGGAGCCACCGATTCTACATAGTAGAACCAGACCCAGAGAAGAATTCTGAAGACTACATCGTGGGAAAGACGTTAGTCGAACCAAAGAACACCATGGTTCCAGTAAGAGTTTTGAACGCAAGACCACACACTGTCAAACTAAGGCGAGGGGAGGTGACTGGAAAATGCACGCCGATTACCGCCGTCGCAACAATATCTGAACGTGATGCTCCAAAACCTCTCCCATCACCTTGGACAGCGGAAACGAGAGAGACGATTCTCCAGTCCAGTGAGCTGAATCAGGAGCAGCGAACTATGGCAGAGAATCTTATCAATGAGTACGCTGATGTATTTGCCTCACAGGACGGTGAATACGGCCGAACACACCTGGTACAACATCGAATAGACACTGGTGATACTAGACCAATTCGTCAGCCTGCTAGGCGCCTTCCATTGGCAAAGCAGACAGAAGTTGCAGAGATGGTGTCGGCAATGGAGAAAGAAGGTCTGATTGAAAGTTCCAAAAGTCCGTGGGCATCACCGGTTGTACTGGTTAAGAAGAAAGATGGCAGCACGCGGTTCTGCGTGGACTATCGGCAGCTCAATTACGTCACCAAGAAAGACAGCTACCCTCTGCCACGGATTGACGACACGCTAGACACACTATCAGGAGCCCGATGGTTTTCCACTCTCGACTTGAAGAGTGGCTACTGGCAGGTACAGATCCATCCAGAAGACCGGGAGAAAACCGCCTTCACCGCAGGAAATGGGCTATGGCAATTCACGGTAATGCCATTCGGGCTGTGCAATGCTCCGGCGACTTTCGAGCGATTGATGGAATGTGTCCTGCAAGGGTTAACATGGAAAACCTGTTTGGTATACTTGGATGATGTCATCGTCGTAGGAAAAACGTTTGCGCAACACCGAGACAATCTAAGGGATGTGTTTCAAAGGCTTCGAAGTGCCCACCTGAAGCTCAACCCCAAGAAGTGCGCCCTGTTTAGAGCGGAAGTCAAGTACCTGGGACACATAATTTCAGCGAAAGGAGTGAGAACCGATCCGGAGAAGGTCGAAGCGGTGAAAAACTGGCCAGTCCCCAAAGACAAACACCAACTAAGGAGCTTCCTGGGCCTAGCCACCTACTACAGACGGTTCGTGAAGGATTTTGCCGGGATCGCAAAGAACCTGCAACAGTTGACGGAAAAGGGAAAACAATTCAAATGGTCAATTGAGTGCGAGAAGAGCTTCAAGGCACTTAAACAACGGCTATGCGATGCCCCGATACTGGCTTACCCCACTCCCGGGGAAACGTTCGTTGTGGATGCAGACGCTAGTAATGTTGGGGTAGGAGCCGTACTCTCCCAGGTGCATGACGGCCAAGAGAAGGTGGTTGCGTACTTCAGCAAGGTGCTCTCTAAGCCAGAAAGGAACTACTGCGTGACAAGGAGAGAACTTCTAGCTTTGATCTTGGCTACGAAGCATTTTCACAAATACCTCTACGGGAGGAAGTTCGTTCTTCGCACAGACCATGCAGCCTTAAAATGGCTATTACAGTTCAAGAGTCCTGAGGGTCAGGTCGCAAGATGGATCGAAAGGCTGCAAATCTACGACTACGAAATACAGCATCGTAAAGGAAAACTCCACTCTAATGCGGATGCACTGTCCCGGAGACCATGCAGAACGGATTGTAAACATTGTGCGCGTCAGGAAGAACGGGAGCTGGTTTCCATCCAAAGAATGAGAGCCGAACCTATCGCCGGCTGGAGCGTAGATGAGATCCGGAACGCTCAGAAGGAAGACCCGGATATCGAGCCGATTCTGGCCTGGAAGGAGAACATGGAGAAACCGGATCATCAGGACATCTCTCACAGAAGCCCGACCTTAAAGGCATATTTTGCGCAGTGGGACTCCCTCCATGTCCAAGAAGGTGTTCTGAGAAGAAAATGGGAATCCTCCGACGGAAAGTCGTTTGTAATGCAGCTTGTAGTACCGCGGACGAGGGTCAAGGAGGTGTTACAGGAAATGCATGGCGGGGCGTCCGGAGGCCACTTGGGAGCGAATAAGACGCTAGAAAAGGTACGAGAACGTTTTTATTGGTTAAAAGCGAAGGAAGATATCGAAGACTGGTGCAGAGAATGCGACGTGTGTGCAGCTAGTAAGGGTCCGAGAACCAAAACTCGAGGTAAGATGCACCAATACAACGTGGGAGCACCTTTCGAACGAATCGCCATTGACATCGCAGGGCCCTTTCCGGAAACCGACAATGGTAATCGGTATATACTCGTAGTGATGGACTACTTCAGTAAGTGGCCGGAAGCGTTTCCGATCCCTAACCAGGAAGCCAGAACCGTGGCGGAGCAGATCGTCTACAATTGGGTTAGCAGATTCGGTGTGCCCTTGGAATTGCATTCTGACCAAGGGCGGAACTTCGAGTCAAGAATCTTCCAAGAGATGTGTCAACTACTCGGAATCAAAAAGACAAGGACAACCCCGCTTCATCCACAGTCGGACGGTATGGTGGAGCGTTTCAATAGGACTTTGGACGAACATCTCTCGAAGGTCGTAGGTGACTACCAACGGGATTGGGACCGGCAGATTCCCTTGTTTTTGATGGCCTATAGAAGTGCCGTGCATAGCACTACTCGACATACGCCGTTCGAAATCTTATTTGGTGGAATAGCTCGTTTACCCAGTGAGGTGAAATTTGGATCTCCTACCAATGAGCCCAGAAATGAAGAAGAGTACGTGGCGGACCTTAGGGAAAGGCTTAGGGACATACACCAAAGGACCAGAAGCCAGATTAAGATGACGAGCGACCGCATGAAGACCAGGTATGATGCCAAGGCAACAACGTCAGGATTCCAGGAAGGAGATCTGGTGTGGCTGTATAATCCCCATCGCCAAAAGGGGAAATCACCTAAATTACAGCGGAACTGGGAAGGTCCCTACAGAATAGTAACCCGCATCAACGATGTTGTCTACCGCATCCAGCGAGGACCGAGGGCCAAAATGAAAGTGGTTCATGTGGACCGACTGAGTCGATACAATGGTCGAAGTGAGGACGCACTTGTTCGGGACGAACAAGTCTAAGAGGGGGGCAGTGTAACATCGTCTAAAAGTATGCAACAATAATGTAGAATAATAACTACGCTCCTACAGCCCATTCCAAACTGTACTTTCATTCGAGGTTCGCAATAGCTGACAAAGCCACGGATAAAGAGAGAATTATAACTGGAAGAAATGATTGTCATCTTGGAATTATTTCCAGTGGTCGAAGAATTTGCTAGAAGTTTCTGGCTATCTGAAACTTCTGCTATATAAGGACAGATGGCGATCAATAGAAAAGACAGTGATTTTTAAACTGTAGCGAAGAGATTAGAAAAGTGATAATAGGCGAAGTTGTAATTTTGTGATAAATTGAAAGTTGAGAGTTAACAAGAAGGAGTAATTAGTTTGGATTTGTGAATTAAGTAATAGAAAGGAGATAAAGTGATTTGAGAGGAAAGAGACATTGTAAGAAAAGAATTGCGAAGGATAGTACAGTGTGAACTTGAATTGTTCTATAGACTAGAAAATAAAGAAATAAATTTCACAGAATATCGTTTTATCTACTCGAGCCGTAGCCTGCATATTACAGTATGATCGAGGAGATAGATCACTTCACTACTCAATGTTCAATGTTTACATTCTGACTAATTAACTCATGTTTTCCTATCCAAATATGACTTGCAATCCCCTGCAACCAAAGACGGTTTACGGTATGGTTACATTAATACATATTGTAACATCGTCTAAAAGTATGCAACAATAATGTAGAATAATAACTACGCTCCTACAGCCCATTCCAAACTGTACTTTCATTCGAGGTTCGCAATAGCTGACAATGCCACGGATAAAGAGAGAATTATAACTGGAAGAAATGATTGTCATCTTGGAATTATTTCCAGTGGTCGAAGAATTTGCTAGAAGTTTCTGGCTATCTGAAACTTCTGCTATATAAGGACAGATGGCGGTCAATAGGAAAGACAGTGATTTTTAAACTGTGGCGAAGAGATTAGAAAAGTGATACTAGGCGAAGTTGTAATTTTGTGATAAATTGAAAGTTGAGAGTGAACAAGAAAAAGTAATTAGTTTGGATTTGTAAATTAAGTAATTGAAAGGAGATAAAGTGATTTGAGAGGAAAGAGACCTTGTAAGAAAAGAATTTGCGAAGAATAGTATAGTGTGAACTTGAATTGTTCTATAGAGTAGAAAATAAAGAAATAATTTCACAGAATAATTGTTTTATCTACTCGAGCCGTAGCCTGCATATTACATTGGTGTCAGAAGCTGGGATAAAACTTATTCTGTGAATAACTATTTCCGTGGTGTGAAATTGCACAAGAAAAAAAAAAAAAAAAAAAAACGATTTCTGCGTTGAGTTAATTAGTTGCGCAAAATGGGTCGCAAGTTGGGAAAACTAACTATAATTCAACTAAAGGCAGAACTCAGTAAGCGGAATCTCGACACAACTGGGGGAAAAGATGCCCTACTGATTCGTCTGGAAGAAGCAGTAACGCAGGAAGGTGAAAATCCGCATGACATAGAGTTTGACGTGGAAGAGGAACCAGCAAGTACAGTAGCCGACCCGGGTATAACAAGTCTGCTCCTGCAACTTAAGTTAGTCATGGACGAACAAAAGAAAGCAATAGAAGATCAAAGTCATAAGCTCGATGACCAAAGGAATTCTCTAGAACTTAAGTTGGATGAACAAAAGAAAGCAATGGATGAACAAAAGAAAGCAATGGACGAACAAAAGAAAGCAATGGACGAACAAAAGAATTCTCTAGATGCTCTGGAAAGTAAACTTGATGAGCAAAACAAGAACTTGGAATCCAAATTCGAAGTGATCGAAGAGAAAATCGAGAAGGTAGAGACGCAACTCGAAAAAGTCGAAACTAGATTCGATGAAAACTTTGAGAAGCATGAAACTCAGTTCGGGAAAATAGAGACTCAGTTCGAAAAAGTAGAAAAACAAGTCGAAAATCTTACTAAGGAACTCAGCAACGTGAAGAGACAGAAAGCACGGGAATATTCCACCGACGGTCTGAGAAGAAAGGAGATGCAGCCTCCTATCTTCGATGGTCAAACATCATGGCCAATTTATAAAAGGCAATTCGAAGCGGCCGCAATGACCAATAGCTGGGACGATGAAGAGAAGTCCATTGCACTCACACTTGCACTGAGGGGTCCAGCTGCGGAGCTCTTGCAGACCATCCCGGAAGATAAACAGCAGAACTACGACTCTCTGGTTCAGGCTATCGAAATGCGGTTTGGGGATGAACACATGCAGCAGGTGTACAGGGTTCAGCTGCGTAGTCGAGTCCAAAAAAGGGGGGAAACGCTCCAACAGTTGCAAGCGGATATAGAGCGACTAGCCCATCTTTCATACCCTAAAGCCGGTGAGGAGCTTATCAACGAAATGGCGGTGGAAGCTTTTATTCAGGCCATAGAGGACAGACAACTGCAAATGGCTGTAAGGATGGCTGAAAAGCGAACACTCCCCGAGGCATTGGCATTCGCTTTGTCAATGAAGGCTGCGGACCAAGCATACCAGGGAATACACCGTGTCAGGGAAATGTCCGTCGTGGAATGCTCATGCCAGAGAACAGCCGTCATGGATGAAGACAGAGCTCGCGGAAGTCAAATCCGTTGCTGGAATTGCAACCAAACCGGACACCTACAACGGCAGTGCAGAAGTGCACCTAGACGAGGAAATTGTCCACATTGCGGAAGTAGGAGAAGCAGAGAGGAAGCATCCTGTCGGTCAGACTTCCCAAAACCAGCAGTCGGGGGATGCGTAAGGACCAACTTCGCGGGGCAGAAGTTGGTTACTGGAATCGAGGCCCCCAGGACCACCATTCAAGTTTCGCAAACCAAACGGGGTAACAAGAGCCTGACAGTGGAGGCACTAATCAACAAGAAGAAGTGCGTAGCCACCATCGACACAGGTGCCACCGCCTCCATTGTAAGAAGAGATATCGTCAAAGGCTCCTGGCTGCACAACACCAACAGCTACTGCCTGAAGACTGCCACAGGGGAAATGGCGAAGGTATTTGGAGAAGTTCGTCTTACGATTACTCTGGCAGGACTGACGTTCGCCCATGCGTTTCTGGTGGCAGATATATGCGACGAGTGCATCATCGGAATAGACTTCATGAAAGCAAATGAAGTAATCTTGGACATCGGGATGCAAGTACTGAGGTATCGAAATGTGGAGATTCCGATGGTGTACGGAAACGAGAATGCCGTAACTCTCAGGACAGTCATCAGCAAAGACGAAGTTTTGCCGCCGTCTTCAGAGACAATCATTTGGACGAAGCTGGAAGGTGATCTTGGGAGCCACCGATTCTACATAGTAGAACCAGACCCGGAGAAGAATTCTCAAGACTACATCGTGGGAAAGACGTTAGTCGAACCAAAGAACACCATGGTTCCAGTGAGAGTTTTGAACGCAAGACCACACACTGTCAAACTAAGGCGAGGGGAGGTGACTGGAAAATGCACGCCGATTACCGCCGTCGCAACAATATCTGAACGTGGTCCTCCAAAACCTCTCCCATCACCTTGGACAGCGGAAACGAGAGAGACGATTCTCCAGTCCAGTGAGCTGAATCAGGAGCAGCGAACTATGGCAGAGAATCTTATCAATGAGTACGCTGATGTATTTGCCTCACAGGACGGAGAATACGGCCGAACACACCTGGTACAACATCGAATAGACACTGGTGATACCAGACCAATTCGTCAGCCTGCTAGGCGCCTTCCATTGGCAAAGCAGACAGAAGTTGCAGAGATGGTGTCGGCAATGGAGAAAGAAGGTCTGATTGAAAGTTCCAAAAGTCCGTGGGCATCACCGGTTGTACTGGTTAAGAAGAAAGATGGCAGCACGCGGTTCTGCGTGGACTATCGGCAGCTCAATTACGTCACCAAGAAAGACAGCTACCCTCTGCCACGGATTGACGACACGCTAGACACACTATCAGGAGCCCGATGGTTTTCCACTCTCGACTTGAAGAGTGGCTACTGGCAGGTACAGATCCATCCAGAAGACCGGGAGAAAACCGCCTTCACCGCAGGAAATGGGCTATGGCAATTCACGGTAATGCCATTCGGGCTGTGCAATGCTCCGGCGACTTTCGAGCGATTGATGGAATGTGTCCTGCAAGGGTTAACATGGAAAACCTGTTTGGTATACTTGGATGATGTCATCGTCGTAGGAAAATCGTTTGCGCAACACCGAGACAATCTAAGGGATGTGTTTCAAAGGCTTCGAAGTGCCCACCTGAAGCTCAACCCCAAGAAGTGCGCCCTGTTTAGAGCGGAAGTCAAGTACTTGGGGCACATAATTTCAGCGAAAGGAGTGAGAACCGATCCAGAGAAGGTCGAAGCGGTGAAAAACTGGCCAGTCCCCAAGGATAAACACCAACTAAGGAGCTTCCTGGGCCTAGCCACCTACTACAGACGGTTCGTGAAGGATTTTGCCGGGATCGCAAAGAACCTGCACCAGTTGACGGAAAAGGGAAAACAATTCAAATGGACAATTGAGTGCGAGAAGAGCTTCAAGGCACTTAAACAACGGCTATGCGATGCCCCGGTACTGGCTTACCCCACTCCCGGGGAAACGTTCATTGTGGATGCAGATGCTAGTAATGTTGGGGTAGGAGCCGTACTCTCCCAGGTGCATGACGGCCAAGAGAAGGTGGTTGCGTACTTCAGCAAGGTGCTCTCTAAGCCAGAAAGGAACTACTGCGTGACAAGGAGAGAACTTCTAGCTTTGATCTTGGCTACGAAGCATTTTCACAAATACCTCTACGGGAGGAAGTTCGTTCTTCGCACAGACCATGCAGCCTTAAAATGGCTATTACAGTTCAAGAGTCCTGAGGGTCAGGTCGCAAGATGGATCGAAAGGCTGCAAATCTACGACTACGAAATACAGCATCGTAAAGGAAAACTCCACTCTAATGCGGATGCACTGTCCCGGAGACCATGCAGAACGGATTGTAAACATTGTGCGCGTCAGGAAGAACGGGAGCTGGTTTCCATCCAAAGAATGAGAGCCGAACTTATCGCCGGCTGGAGCGTAGATGAGATCCGGAACGCTCAGAAGGAAGACCCGGATATCGAGCCGATTCTGGCCTGGAAGGAGAACATGGAGAAACCGGATCATCAGGACATCTCTCACAGAAGCCCGACCTTAAAGGCATATTTTGCGCAGTGGGACTCCCTCCATGTCCAAGAAGGTGTTCTGAGAAGAAAATGGGAATCCTCCGACGGAAAGTCGTTTGTAATGCAGCTTGTAGTACCGCGGACGAGGGTCAAGGAGGTGTTACAGGAAATGCATGGCGGGGCGTCCGGAGGCCACTTGGGAGTGAATAAGACGCTAGAAAAGGTACGAGAACGTTTTTATTGGTTAAAAGCGAAGGAAGATATCGAAGACTGGTGCAGAGAATGCGACGTGTGTGCAGCTAGTAAGGGTCCGAGAACCAAAACTCGAGGTAAGATGCACCAATACAACGTGGGAGCACCTTTCGAACGAATCGCCATTGACATCGCAGGGCCCTTTCCGGAAACCGACAATGGTAATCGGTATATACTCGTAGTGATGGACTACTTCAGTAAGTGGCCGGAAGCGTTTCCGATCCCTAACCAGGAAGCCAGAACCGTGGCGGAGCAGATCGTCTACAATTGGGTTAGCAGATTCGGTGTGCCCTTGGAATTGCATTCTGACCAAGGGAGGAACTTCGAGTCAAGAATCTTCCAAGAGATGTGTCAACTACTCGGAATCAAAAAGACAAGGACAACCCCGCTTCATCCACAGTCGGACGGTATGGTGGAGCGTTTCAATAGGACTTTGGACGAACATCTCTCGAAGGTCGTAGGTGACTACCAACGGGATTGGGACCGGCAGATTCCCTTGTTTTTGATGGCCTATAGAAGTGCCGTGCATAGCACTACTCGACATACGCCGTTCGAAATCTTATTTGGTGGAATAGCTCGTTTACCCAGTGAGGTGAAATTTGGATCTCCTACCAATGAGCCCAGAAATGAAGAAGAGTACGTGGCGGACCTTAGGGAAAGGCTTAGGGACATACACCAAAGGACCAGAAGCCAGATTAAGATAACGAGCGACCGCATGAAGACCAGGTATGATGCCAAGGCAACAACGTCAGGATTCCAGGAAGGAGATCTAGTGTGGCTGTATAATCCCCATCGCCAAAAGGGGAAATCACCTAAATTGCAGCGGAACTGGGAGGGTCCATACAGAATAGTAACCCGCATCAACGATGTTGTCTACCGCATCCAGCGAGGACCAAGGGCCAAAATGAAAGTGGTTCATGTGGACCGACTGAGTCGATACAATGGCCGAAGTGAGGACGCACTTGTTCGGGACGAACAAGTCTAAGAGGGGGGCAGTGTAACATCGTCTAAAAGTATGCAACAATAATGTAGAATAATAACTACGCTCCTACAGCCCATTCCAAACTGTACTTTCATTCGAGGTTCGCAATAGCTGACAATGCCACGGATAAAGAGAGAATTATAACTGGAAGAAATGATTGTCATCTTGGAATTATTTCCAGTGGTCGAAGAATTTGCTAGAAGTTTCTGGCTATCTGAAACTTCTGCTATATAAGGACAGATGGCGATCAATAGGAAAGACAGTGATTTTTAAACTGTGGCGAAGAGATTAGAAAAGTGATACTAGGCGAAGTTGTAATTTTGTGATAAATTGAAAGTTGAGAGTGAACAAGAAAAAGTAATTAGTTTGGATTTGTAAATTAAGTAATTGAAAGGAGATAAAGTGATTTGAGAGGAAAGAGACCTTGTAAGAAAAGAATTTGCGAATAATAGTATAGTGTGAACTTGAATTGTTCTATAGAGTAGAAAATAAAGAAATAATTTCACAGAATAATTGTTTTATCTACTCGAGCCGTAGCCTGCATATTACAATATGTACAATAGTTTTGAAGGCACCTACTCGTAATGTGTCCCAAAGTTAGGTAAAAGAGATAATACCCCGCAGTTTATTATCTTATTGTAAGTCATCTCTGGTTGAAGTGTTGTCAGCTCAGATGGCTTCTGACTTTTAATTTTGGTTTTTGAAGTGCATAAATTATCTATTATGTATTATAAATTGCATGTATTATGTAATGACAGTTCTATGTGAAATTGTTAATTTAATTGAAAATTCAATTTGAGAACCTTCACATACTCGTATTTACGAGTACATATAAGAATAGCATCTATCTAGTTAAAAAGCGCTGTTTCGACAAAATAAAGCATTTTCTACAAACACGGGGCGTAGCAACGCGTCCCATGTATACGTTGTGCGACTCTGAGTTTAAAAAGTGTATAATGCAATGTAAAATTATTTCCTTCCATTTTTTCTTCTTATTGCATCATTTTTGTCATTTTGTTAAAAACAACTCATGGTGCTCGGGTTTCCCGAAAAAAACCAATCTTATAACGTAAAATTAATTTCAGAATTATTTAATCCTATCAGAGACAAAAACTAAGGTACATCATTCACACTTAATCTTTGTAAAATTCTTTTGCTATTAAATAAGACTTTACAGTATTTTTAAGCCACCGCTACAAAGGATAAATGTTGTTTGGCTCTAAAAACTTAAAATTACTTCGCAGTAATAGGGTTATTAAAAACGAAGTTCTACACGAAAGAACAACTCGTTTTCATTGTTGAGCAATATTTTAAAAATAATAGAGGTTTGGCAGCTACAGTTCGCAATTTTCGTACAAAATATGGTCGGAATAGTGATTTATCTTCATCAATTGTGAAGAGATTAATTCAAAAATTCAGCAGACTGGATCAATTAGTGATCTTGGACACTGTGGCCGCCCTTCAACAAGTCGTTCAAAACATCGAAACAGCTCGTGAGATTGTTGTTGAGAATCTATGAACAAGAATTCGACATTTCGAGAAGCTCTAGTGTATTCTCACGAAAGATTTGCATCTTCATGCTCACAAAGTCCAACGCTATTGCGATATGATAATCCAGTTTTTTGTGCCTAAGTTTCAAGATATGGATGTGGACGACATGTGGTTTCAACAAGACGGTGTCACATGGCATACAGCCCGAGAAATAATTCAATTACAGCATGGGTCATTTCCTGGTCCTGTAATTTCCCGTTTTGGTGATCAGAATTGGCAGCCCAAATCATGCGATTTAACACCGTTGGACTTTTTTCTTTGGGGTTGCTTGAAGTCTAAGGTTTATACCAACAAGCCCACGACCACCCACACCTTGAAGGAGCAAATTGAGCGCTGTATCGACAAAATTCAAACACATTTATGTATGTAAAACGGTCATGGAAAATTTCGGCAAAAGAGTGGGTATGTGCCAGTAAAGCCGTGGAGGCCATTTACCCGATATGCTATTCCATGCATAAGCCTATACTGTAATACTTCATGAATCAATAAAACATTTACATCTATCAAAATTACTTCTTGCGTGAATTTTGGGACACTAATACTAATTAAAACAAAGCGCTGAGTGTTAAAGAAACAAAGTTGATTGTTTGCACTGATTTGGTTTGAGATCCAAAGTATCAAATTATAGGTGATATGCAGTGTCAACAAAATGACGGTATGCCGATTCATTCACGTAATTACTTCACAATCAATGAAGTGTAGCTTTCGTCGATCGGCATGGTAAACACTCCCTAAATTCTATGACAGTTTGTGAACCCGACCTACGTTTTAATTACGTCAGTGCTAACTGGCCAGGAAGTGTTCATAATTGACGAGTGCTCCTTAATAGCTCATTATACATGCGAGTATGTATTGCTGGAGGCCTTTTCTAAATGCCGTTATTTTAGGAGATACTCGTAGTGCATATCCTTTGAAAACATGGCTTATGCCGCCTTCAATTTCACACAATGACAGTGCATCTATAGTCCGATACAACGGGCCCATAAACGATCACGACGTTTTGTGAAGTGTGCATTTGTAGTCGTAAAATAAAAATTTGCATATTTAAATCACCTACGAGTTCATCCAGTATTTGCTGTAAACATATTTAAGTGTTTTTTTTATTTTCCTTGCTCATTGGGTTTTTTTTTTTTTTACTTTACTCTGCTGCTTCTCTTGATGAACACTACGTCAACAAGTCGAGGGAAATTTCTGCTTTCAATATCTCTACGGTTTTTTCTGTATTACAGTAATAATCTACACTTGTCAAACAAACATAATTCTGCAAGTGCCTACTGAATTGTAGAGTTGTAGTTTTGTTATAAGCCCTAGTACGTTTGTTATCCAGGGTCGTTCTTCTTGAACTGGAGTTATTAGGAAAACAACCCCAAGAATGGACCGGAAAATTATTATTTTCACAATTTTTAAAAATCGTAAGCTTCCTTCTAGAGAAATAACTCAGATCCTACAGGATGAAGGGATTCCTATATCCCAGCAAACAATGAGAAGACTACATATTGAAAGTGCTTCAAAATCTGATATGTCCAACGTGAGTGTAACAAGAGGCTTTGTATCCGATTTTCGCAATTACCTTCGAAACGGTTGAGTTTATGTAAGCAAAAATCTTTAGGATCAACGTGAAAGAGCGTAAAATTTCCTATAATACAGTAAGATTAATTTTCCTTGATCTTTTTCGTTAATAGGGAAATAATTCCGTTTTCAGAAGAAATTTATTATTGAAAATGTTGTGCTCTTTATATTCAGTACATAATATTTTGCAAGATCAACTGTTTCAAAAGTTTAGATCAGCCATTTTTTTAAAACTAAGAACTTACCATTATTTGGATTAGTAAGAACGTTTAGTATGTTATTAAGCAAGGCAATTACAAAATTCCTATGGAAAAAAGAAACGTGTAGTCGGTGGAGGCCAATTATTCTAGATTTTTTAACGGTTTTTCCTTATTTATTTTATTTTGACAATAGAAGACACCAAGTAAAACAATAGAGGATACCTTGGAGAAAATTTTGTGTTTTTTTTTCTATTTGCTCTCTCTCAGTTTTTACCTAAGATAACCAATTTCCGAAATAGTTTCAAAAAATGGGAGGACGGTGCTCTCCGATCATAGCGGATTTAAAGTAAGTTAGATCCATCATGACTTTTAGTATGTTGCTAAGGATGGCATTTACAATTAATTAGACAAGGAAAAGATGCCAAGAAAAACGAAAGTAGGAAATTTATTTATTTTTTTACTTTGCCCTAAGATCAAAAGTTTCATAGGTAATTGCTAAAATCCAGAGGTAAATGCTCCCTGATCCATAATTTTTTTAAGATGGCACACGTTTCACAAGTCAGATCGATGAGGACTTTTGATATGTTGTTGCCGATGGATGTTAACGAGCCTGGACTAATATGTAACTAATTCAAATAATTAAAAACTTGAAGGTGAATAGGAAAACAGAACAAAAAGAGAAAAGCTATAAATACATAGAAAGTTTTAGGGTTTTAAATCCATAGGTTTAAATATTAGCCCGTGACTAAATTTTGACACAATTTAACCTGTTCTGTAGCTGATTAAATTTTATCCTACTAGGAAACAATTTGACACTCCATTCCAGATGGAGTTTGGTTGTGTGTTTGTAGGCTTGGGAAAGAATATGATGGAAAGGAAGAAATAAATAATTATTTCTGTGCCATATAATGATTGTAAGTGCAAAAAAATATGAAAATGCTGCAATTTTTAATTTTCAATATGGCTAAATCGAAATTTATATTTATAATGTAATCTTGCAAAAAATTGTATTTGTTTTATGCCATAAATGACATAGGTACATTTTCCCAAATTTAAACTTTCATTTCACCCTCAATTAAATGTCAAAATTTAGCCAGAGGATAAAACTAAGGAACTAATTTTCATACGGCCTTAATTATTAGCTGCATAGTTAAACTGAATTGGTTTAGATGAGTGGAAGTGGACAAAACATTTGGAATTAATTTGGCAGAATTTTGTTTAACGTTTGACAATTGAAATGTCGAGGGAAACAAATAGAAAGAAAAACATTCAAAATAGATAGAAACAAGAACTTTCCTTATTCTACTTTATTTTTTGCACCCACTTCATGTTTCATAGTATTTTTACAGAAGATTTGCAGAGAATTCTGTCCCTTATTTGATTTTTATAACAGAAAAATATGAATGACATATGCTAAATACCAAATGCTACCAAAATTTCATTCATTAACACCAGTGCATTTGACAGTTAAGGCTCAACTATAAACATTGGGAAACATAAGCTAATGTCATAACTGAACGAAATACTTCCCTATGTTCTGTCAATTCCAACTTATGTCCATAATACGTTTGCCTGCATACCTATCTGTCAAATCAATCTTTGCCCGTTTCTTTTCAAACATCATCACATGCCCTTTCCTTTCTCATTTTATTAAAATAAAAGGCATCTATTTTGTCGAAAAGCCACCTGTTTTTGCTAACACTTTCTATTAATACGACGATGTGCACAAATTCGTAGTCCGACATTTTGTTTTTTTTTTTTAATTTTTATAACAAACAGGACAAACTGACAGATTTACATATGCAATGAGCGACTGAAAGCGCTCTCTCTTATGAACGGACATTTAACGAATCGACGCTGGGCTTATTATGTGATTTTTTTGGATTGCGCCAGGGATGTGTAATCTTCATAGATACTAATACTGCCGTTAGGTATTACTTCGCGGAGCTGGTTAGCAGTTTATGCTATGCTTCTTGTGTCAGCTTCTTCTGCTGCTTTAGTTGCTCTTCTTAGCTTTTCTATTCTCCGCAGCTCTTTTTGTAGAGTTGTTATGACGCTGCCCTTTCTTCATTTTTTATCACCTTGATTATAGTGGCGTCGTGATGACTCAATGCTATTCTGTTATATATCATCAGCATTTCATCTGCGAGAATATCGATGGGGACCATTCCAGCTATGACAAATGCAGCTTCGTCAGAGATGGTTCGAAAGCCGCTGATTGTCCGTAGCGCACAGAGTCTGTATGATGACGATAGTCTCCTTTTGGTCTCCTTCGTCCTCAGTGCCTCCGCCCAGACTGGGGCGGCATATAATAGAACTGAGGTGATAACTCTAGAGAGTAGAATCCTTCTAGCGTATCCAGGTCCACCGATGTTAGGCATGATACGCGAAAGAGCTCCCTGCATTTGCGATGCTTTTTTGGTAACAAAATCAACATGCATTTTAAACCGTAGCCTGTTGTCCAGCATTAGTCCAAGGTATTTAACTGCCTCTTTCGACCTGATGGCTTGGTTACCAACCTGAAAGTTGGCAAATTCGACGGTTTTCCGGCTGGTTATAAGAACAGCTTCTGTTTTATGGTCAGCTAGTTCTAGTCCGGCGGATATTAGACAATCTTTTATCCGGGCAATTGCTTTATTTGTGACTGATTCTACTGCACGGATCTGTTTAGCCACTGTCACGACTGCAATGTCATCGGCGAATCCAATTATCGTTACTCCCCCAGTTAGCGCTAATCGTAGGACTCCGTCGTACATGATGTTCCACAATAGTGACCCTAAAACCGATCCCTGTAGAACTCCCGCAGTTACGTTGTAGTATTTTACCCCTTCATAGGTATTGTACCTCAGCTTCGTGTTGTTGAAGTAGTTCGTCACTATGCGTAGCAGGTAATATGGCGTATCCATCCTGGCCAGTGACCTTCTAATAAACGACCAGTTCGCAGAGTTAAATGCGTTTTTAATGTCCAACGTTACTACTGCACAATACTCCTTTGTGCCGTACAGCCATCTTTCTCCTTCGATGGCACCTTTAGCGATATCAACTACCGCTCTTATGGCATCAACAGTAGATCGTGCTCTTCTGAAGCCAAATTGGTGATTTGAGGGGGCTCCTTTCTCTTCCGCTACTGCGAGTAATCTATTATAGATTATCTTCTCGAGGATCTTTCCCATGGTGTTTAATAGGCATATTGGGCGATAGGATGATGGTTCTCCTGGGGGCTTCTTTCCTTTTGGCAGTAGGACCAAATGCTGCGTTTTCCATTTTTCGGGAAAGGTTCCTTCTTCAAGGCACTTCTGCATTGTTGTTATGAAGAGGTCTGGTCCGTTTGTTACAGCTGCCTTTACTGCCTTATTCGGGATGCCGTCGGGTCCCGGCGCCTTGTTGTCACCTATCTTGCCGCATGCCCTTCGCAGCTCCTCGTGAGTAATTAAAGGAATATCTTCTGGATTGACTTCTCGTATAATATTGCACATAGTAGCAGGCCTTTGAGGGAAGAGGTGCTCTACTCTGGATCTCAGCATTATCGGACATGTTATTTGAGGAGTCCTATAGCCCTTTCATTTCGTCATCACCATTCTGTATGCCGAGCCCCATGGTTAATGCTTCTTGACAGAGACTTTTAAAGCATGCAGTTTTGCTTTCTTTAATGGCTCTATTTAAGCTACGTCTCGCCAGTCTAAGGGTGTCCAGGCATTGTTGGAAATCCGCCCTCCTTCTTGATCGTTGGACTTTGCGCCGGGCTTGTAGACATTTTGCCCGAAGTTCGCCTATTTCCTCGTTCCACCAGTAACACGGTGATGCCTTCCTGGTTTTTGCTCTCCTAGGCATTGATGCGTCGCACGCTGTGGTGATGGTGCCTGTGAGGTGGTGCGCGAGGGTCTCCGCTGTTCCGCTTGGAGTTTGATCACCGTTCAACATCTCTAATGCATCCTTATCGAAAGATCTGTCGTTCCATTTTGGACCAGTAAGTTTTGGGAGCTGGACTGGTTTTTTCCCTTTTATTTTCACTATTATCAACTGATGGTCGCTGTGTGAATATTCCTCACTGACCCCCCACTTTATGGTTTTCAGGATGGAGTTGCTCGCAAAGGTGCTGTCAATGATGGAGCCTACTCCAGTCTTCCGGTAAGTATTTGCCGGCCCTTATTAGCAATGCCCATCGCTAGGGGAGCGAATGTTTCCAATAAGACATGTCCTCTGGTGTTGGTGAGCCTGCTGCACCATTCTGTGGCCCACGCGTTGAAGTCTCCTCCTATAACCACTGGGGCTCTCTGGAGCGTGTCCGCGGTTAGATGGTCCAGCATTAGTTGATATTCGCTGGTCGCCAAGCAGGGTCTTGCATAGCAGCTATAGAAATGGATTCCATTTATTTTCGCACGCACGAAGCGTGTTTATGTGTTGGATGATAAGATTGTGAGCATTCGTGGGTTTACATTTGCGTGCATATGCAGGCAAATGTTTATTATGTTTCTCAGTTTAGTGTGGTTTGTTTACGTGTTACAGGCTTTGTTTTTAATCAGGAAGGTGTTAAAGAAATTATTAATACGAAATTATCATAAAATATAATGCAGACCGACCTAAATTGAATCACTTACTCTTCATTCTCTTGAAATCTAAACAAACATAGAAAAAAATAAATAAATAAATTTCAATAGACTCAAAAGTATCAACAAAGAAAAAAATTTAGTCTTATTTTCATATTCCATTGAACACTGAAAATCTGAAATCTGAGAACAAAACTTGAAGTTCCCAACTGAAAACCAACTAAATTGTATCCTCTGGCTAAATTTAGACTTTGCGTGTCAATTGGGTTAAATTGTGAATACAATTTTTTGCAACATTACAGTATTGTAAATGGCAATTTATACAGCTCCCACAGTAGGTTAAACTTAGACCCCTAATATTTGCATTTTATTCAGAACTATTTGACATTATCAAAATTTAGCCACAGGCTAAATAACCGTTAATAAGCGGCAGTTAACATTCTAATAACTGGTTATTTTTGACTCGGTTAAACCAGGTTAATTAATAACTGGCTAGTTTCCAAAAAATGCTCGTCCCTACCATATTGTCAAATCATTATTTGTAATACTGTGATATTGAAAATAAATTGTATTTATTTGATGCCAGAATTGACACAGCTAAGTTTGCTAATTTTCAATTCACCTTCGCATAATAAAATGTTACCATGAATTGACATACGGCATCGTATTATTAATTAACGACTACGTTTTGTTATTGAACTCTCACCAGTCAATATTGCCAAAAATATTTAAACTGAATTAAGAGAACATTAGGATTCTGAGTTTTATGATCTCCTACATTTTCTTCTTATATTTGCTTAAATTTCGAGACGGAGAAAAAATTTGTTAGTAAATTGGGTGAAGCCAACACCTGTTTCAACATCGTCATCGTATTAGTGAATTTAAGTATCATTATGATTAAAATCACAACAACACAAACCATAAAGGCAATAGTGAGCGATTTGTCGATAATCTGCAACAAGATCAGTTGGGGCTAAACTGATAGGTAGGAAATATTAAAGTCGCCAACAATTTGTTGATTGGAAAGAGCTGAATCAATCAGAAGCTCAATCGAGGATATGTTGATTTTCTTAACAGAAGGCCACAATAGTGACCCTAAAACCGATCCCTGTAGAACTCCCGCAGTTACGTTGTAGTATTTTACCCCTTCATAGGTATTGTACCTCAGCTTCCTGTTGTTGAAGTAGTTCGTCACTATGCGTAGCAGGTAATATGGCGTATCCATCCTGGCCAGTGACCTTCTAATAAACGACCAGTTCGCAGAGTTAAATGCGTTTTTAATGTCCAACGTTACTACTGCACAATACTCCTTTGTGCCGTACAGCCATCTTTCTCCTTCGATGGCACCTTTAGCGATATCAAATACCATACTGCGATTTTAATAACAAATATTTAATTTGAATTTAAATTTTGTAAAACAAAAATAGAAACCAAAAAGAGAAAATAAGTTCCCTACAGTTTTTACTACTGGCAAGAAGATGTATTTCTAGAAATGCCTTGATAGTCCGAAGAAAACCAACGGAAATGTTGGACTTACCATAAGATCGGTTTTTGGAACTATTAATGCTCCCGAAACATTAAGTTATCGTTATGCAACTATTAACATCAAACAGATGTAAGTGAAAAATTCTCGGTGTTAACTTCACCTCGTTTTATTTACCAAGATAAAGAATAAATGAGGTGTCTAGAAGCATAACTGACAATCTCCATTTCACATCATTTTTACAGGAGCGATACATTTCTTAAAATTTCGGAAATAATCAAGATAACATCATGGATTTTCCCTTAAAATAAGGAGGTTTGAGAAGTTTCTGGCTAGTTTTTCATGTAAATAAAAATATTTCTACTTCAATATTTCGGGATTATCAGCTTTGCTTTTAGGGCCCTCAAATATAATATCTGTCGAAAAAGATGCCATCTCATAACTTAACAAATTTAATGTGTGTGCATGAGATACCAATCCAAAGAATGCTTTTAAGCATTGTTTGATTGCTACGCCAGGAATGACAGAAATGACACTGCAAACCATGCCATTGTTTCTTTGCTTTAACATGGAACGCAATCATGCCAAGATGCCTAGTAGTAGCCAGCTAGTTTGCAATTACATAACTAAAGTCATTATATTAAAAACTTCAATTTTAACTTAATGAAATTATTAATAAGAATAATTGATTAACAAAATTAACAATAACTAGAATTTAATTTTTACATACTCTATGTTACCACATTTATATGCAGAATCGAGGGATCGAGTTGAGATTTCGATCTGAGTATTTCTACACACCGAGTCGAAAGATTGAAAAATTCAAACGTGGTTGAACTGACAGATAAGTATAGCAGACATTCTGCTTTTGATTGGGTTAGTGTTCTGTTGTGTTGTGTTAGATTCGTTATCTGAAATCACACACACACAGAGGCAACACGTCAGTTCAACCCTTCAACTCAGGTATAAATGCATTTTTCTAACTCGGTCGAGCTCTGTTAGATGACTCGAGTTGAGTCAATCCCATTTCAACTGGATCTGCGTTTATGTGAATTTCAAGCCGGGTTGAACCTGGCTTCAAGAATGCATATAAATGTAGTATGTATGTATTTTGTTCCTTTGCATTATTCTGGAAAAATCACATTATGCTTCTTCTTTAACATCTTCGACTTTGTTTCTTTTTTCTCCAATGTCATTTGATATTCCAATAAATCTGTCTGATATACTTCTTGATCTAGCATTGAAATGTTTATACGTTTCACTGTTATATTCGAAGAAACTAACTACTCACAGGTAAATTCTCGGTGTTCATCTCAGATAATCTATCAGCAATTGTTTTTGGTTTTTTGATATTCTTTTTTATCATTTTCGGAATCTTTCATTGCCAAAAAAGATACTTAACTCGCACATTTTTCAAAAATGAAAAAAATTAGTTATATCTGGAAAGTATTCGCTAACGCTAATTTCTAAAAAATCCCAAAAAAAACTGGCAAAATCGTTTAAATTGCTAGTAAATTGCAGCGAAAATTTCGTCCTATTTTCAAAATTTAAGTAAATACGAGAACCAAATTTAGGAGATATGAAACTAGAGTCGAAATTGTTGCCAAATTGAATTTAGATATTTTTGACGATAGATTTTTAGCAATAGGGACTGGTGGAATGGGGCGCTTTGATATTCAAATGATCCGGTTCAGTTCAATTTTTAATGTACAAAATAATAACACAAGAACCATCCACTGAGTTGGTTCTAGTATTGTATACCCGATTGATTGGTTCTGAGACTGGCTAATAGATGGAGTATCTATTGCAAAGTTTGGTAGCATTCGGTAATTGGCAGATGTCATTCATATTTATGATTGCAAGTCTAAAGGCTGAACTATAATAGAAGAATGGTTTCGTACGACCACTTTCGAAACAGTGCGAATACAAAGGATTTGTATTGAATGTTTATAATAGCTTTTTGCTTCGATTCGTTAAGTTTCCTTTCACTTTTGCTCACTTACGAAAATTTGTAAAGCGGTCCCACATCTAAGTACTAACCGCGTCCGACTTTGCTTGATTTCGGTGATCGGAGGAACACATACGCCTATTATGAGCTACTTGAGCTAGTGAGAGTACTGAAGGAAACTTAACGTAGAATTATGACATTAGCTTCCGATTGCTTGAGACTATTATAGTTCAGCTTTTAAGGCTGAGCATTGTAGGGCGCGGTTAGTACTTAAGCGCCAACCATAATGGGCTTGACTGAGCTTACGCCAACTTAATGAAATGCCCCATTACATGCAAATAGTATGGCATGACCATAATGGGATTATACTCGGCTTCGTCAAGTTTTCGTTAACTTTTGTGGGCTTACGGAATGTCTCAATTAAATGAGACATTCAGTACGGAAATTTGACAGTTGACACAAAAAGAAAAAAAAAAAAAGAAAAAAAAATTCCAAATCATTTATTTTTGACAGGATATTTATCCCTTCCATTGAAAGATGCAGTAATTTTTATTGTTTTAGTTTACTTTCCATTTTCTTTTTCCTTGCACTGAAACCAAACCGAATGTAAACAATTTGACAGATTATAAGTTTGCTCAAGTACATTATGGGTAACTAGAGAGTTTGAAAGAAAAAGGTTAGTCCCACTGAAGTCCGTCATGGTTAGCCCTTTAGATGAGGGACCTCTTGTCAAATTTTCGTTAGCAAAAGTTAACGAAAACTTAACTAATCGAAGCAAAAAGTTATTATGGTTACACAATACAATTCCTTTGTATTCGCACTGCTTCGGAAGTGGTCGTACGAAACCATTCTTCTATTATACTCCCATCTTAAAGATGGAACAGAAATTTAAAATTCAATTTTTGTCAATAAAGTAAAGTGCATGCAAAAAATTAACTAGGATTATTTTTTTTCTTCGCACTGATTTTAAATTCTTATCTGTTCCCCCATAATGTTCAGTTGTCAAACATTGGAAAAACAATGCTGCCAAACTATTCTGAAAGGTTTTTTTTAACTTTCAGTAATCTAAACTATTTAAGTTCAATAACAAAACGCAGCTAATCGCATTCCTTATTTTTTGCACCCACTTCAAGTGGTATTTCAAACAAAAAATTAAAAGTGAATTCCGTCCCTTATTTGGCTTTAAAAAAAATATCAATGACATCTGCCAAATATCAAACGCTACGAAACTTTGCAATGCATTATCCATGCCCATCTATTGGTGAGTCCACCTGTTTCCTTACATAAACCAAGTGGATTACATGAATATGAATAAAATCTGCTAAATACCAAATGCTACCAAACTTTGCGATGCATTGTCCATGTCCATTGATTGGTAAGTCTTACAGTTAATAAACCTGTTTAAGCACTGTGGCTGGTTTTTGCATTAATTTTTTCCATATAAAAACTGATCTGAATCGAATCAGTTCAATAACAAAGCGCGGCTGATGTAAATATATTCAACACGGTTTTTCCAAGAAATAGTTTGGCATCACTAAAGTGATACCTAACCAGGAACTTGTATAACAACACACCACAGCATGACATATTCACCACGGCACAACAAAAACGAATGAAAAGAACTGTCAAAATTATGTTTTTCACACATCAAGGTTTTCTTCCATACACGGTTGTTCCATAAAAAAAATCGAAATCGAATCTGTCTCAAATTTTCAACTGGTATTTTTTCAGTGCAATCTCCAAACAATCACTGATTATTGTCGACCACGAAATTCCCCGCGAGTGCTATAATCCAAATTCGAAAGCACCTCACATAGGCTCCGCCGTGCACATTTGACAAAAATTCTGTGTTTTTTTGCAAAATGTTCAGCCAGCGCATACGAAAAAAGTGATGGAGTGAAAAGAATAACGTAATGGCCACAAAGAAACACCTTTCCCTTCCTGTTGTTGCCAACTCTGCTGTGAGCCGTTGGCTGATTTTTCTTTTGGGAAGAATTTATTAATGCGTGCGTGATTCATGTGAAAATGCAATTTTTATAATTTCTCTCGCTGGTCGCCTGCGCCCGCCCATCATCACACCCCAATTGACTGTCTGAAAATTCGAGTGAACTGTGTCGCGCTGTCGTGCGTATGTATATTCGGTTGTGTGCTTTGCAATTCTATTGCACGGAATAGGAAGTACACACGAGAATATCAGATTAGACAAAATACACGAGAGAAAGACTAGGTGTATTAAGTTGAGAAAGAGTTGAGAAAATGTCCAGCCGCAATCGGACTATATTGAATGTGAACTTGGACGCTGCAATGGCAAATGATCCACTTCGGGAGCTGTTCGAGGCGTGCAAAACGGGCGACATAACAAAAGTCAAGAAGCTGATCACTTCGCAAACGGTGAATGCCAGGGACACTGCTGGGCGGAAGTCGACACCATTGCACTTTGCAGCGGGTAAGCTTTTGGGGAACCTCCTCAAACTATCATTGAATGTGTTGCGTTTTTTTGTTTTGTTTGTTGTTTTTTTTTTTTTTTTTTTCTTCGATTTTTTGCAGCTTAAATTAGAAATTGATTTTCTATCAAAGAAGTTGAATCTATTCTTTAGTATTCAGTTGAGGTATTGGGGTGGTGGGGGGCAATATGTCGATATAGCGATGGGGGTATACTACATTGATTTTCAAGAGCGCTTTAATTCGTTTGTGGTTTTAGGTATGCCAGCAATGCTATAAGCTGCCCTTCGAGCAGCTTTATGTAGTTTTTCTGACAACAAAAGTATAAAATTTCAAATAATTGGAGAAGCTTGACATTCAAGCAAAACGAGTGCAGTAAATTTTAGTAAACTGAGTTCCATCAGCTGAAAGTAGACTAACCTGCCGGTCAGTGGAGGTATTATTATTATTTGTGTAGGGTTATCTTCCACTGAGACCTAAAGGTCTGGTGGTTATTGTGCCGCCTGCTAATACCTAGGAGGGGTTTTTTATTCCCTCATTAGAGTTTCCTTCAGAATTAGTATCGAGGCGCAAGCCTTGACAAGGATAGTTCGCCCTAGAGCACCCTTTCTAATCTGGCTTCTTTCAGAAATCTGAGAACGAGAAGTGAATCTATGGTTGCTTGGTTGGTTTTAGAAGGTGATCTTATGCTCTTCACTTAGGCCTCCATTAGGCCCGTTGTGTTCCCCTTGTCTGTCGAACTGTAGGAATAGTACTGTGGTGTGAGAATTATGTGTTGAGAGGGGATGCAGGTATTGGGATCATGGGGAGTATCAAAAGGAGACTATGTCATATTGTGATCGGGAAATCGTCTTGTTCGTCTAGCGAACTCCAATATATCACCGATTACTTTCTTACTGAGGTGTGTTAGATCCGGTATCCTTGGGGATCCCAGTATCTTTAGTCATAACCTAACTGTTGCAGGGCAGTGGCAGAGGAAGTGTTCTATATCTTCCTCCTCCTTCTCCTCACAGTTGTTGTATCAGCTAGCCCAAGTCTGAACGACTATTTGTTGAGATTGACGTGCCCTGTTAGCAGTTCCACTATCAATCTTAACAGTGTTCTGCTTGAGTTTAAAGCTCTTTTTTTGCAGTGTTGTTACTCGGTTCTTTTACAACAGATCTGTCTAGATTCGTCCAGTAGTTATTGAACTTCTGTCGTATCTTCTCATTGATTTTCGTTTTCATAGTTGTCAGAGGTACCCCTATTGTCTTTTCAGGATTCAGTTCTATGTTACTCGCTCCTTTCCTTGCCAGTTCATCTTCCTTTTCGTTTCCCAGTACACCTTCATGCCCCGGTACCAATGTAAGACGGACTCTATAGTAAGTAAGTTCAATTTAATGTTCCACTCTCTTACTAGTTGTGATTTCGACATGGGATTTGTGAACGCGCTAATTGCTGCTTTGCTGTCCGAGCAGATGTCGATTTGCCTCTCTTCGCTTGTGTCTTCTGTGAGTATTTCAATTGCTTTTATAATTGCAAAGACTTCTGCTTGTAAGCAAGTTCGATCCTTGGGTTAGCACAAAAGATGCCAGCCCCTGATATGTTAGAGCCATCTGTATATACCGATAACCCATTTCGGTGATTTTTCGATGTACCGTTTTTGCACCTTCGTTGATATGTCCGATGGTTCTAAGCTGGCTGAAAGACTGGCAATTTTCTTCGCTTCGAGGTGCACTGGTATAATGTTTAAGATCGCTTCCATGGTCGCGGTTGTTCTTGAGGATTGTACACCTGTGATACCATGAAGTGGGTCCATGATTGGCATATCCTCATCTGATAGTTGGTACTTGCCCAAGTATTTCAATCTTTTGTAGGTCAGTGCCCCAAAAGACTACAGAAATGTTCTGAAGTCTCACTGGACTCATTGCAGAATCTGCAAAGGCCTTCGTTTGTTATACCTAGTTTCCTCAGATGCCCCCCGAGTTTACAGTGCCCCGTTAGAAAGCTTGTTAGGATAGGTAGGTTATTCTTGTTAAGGCAGATGTACGTTTCGAATCTCTTCAAGTTGTAGTGTCCCAGAAGTTTCTTAGCTTGCTTTAGACCAGGAGTATTGGCCCAGGTTCTCGCCCTGTTTTCCTTCTCCTGAATCCATCTTCCTGAATTCTTCGCATATGGTATGATTTCCTATTCCGCACAATGGTTCAGGTCCAATGAAGGATTCTGCTGCTCCTTGTCTTACCAAGGAGTCTGCTTTTTCGCTGCCTTCTATTCCAGCGTGGCCGGGTACCCAGTAGAGGGTTACCTTGACTGTCTGACAATATTGCTATGCCGCATCTTTTGTACCTTCACATATATTTCGGTTCGAAATATGCTGGTAATTTTGCCCATATGTTCTGAGTGCTTTGTTCTTGGCCCAAATACATCCGCCCCTGTTCCTTTTTCAGTTCTTGAGCCGCCTGTATACCACTTTATTGTGTGGTTACTCAGTCCGTATATTATGGATTCATTGCTCCAGTCCTACTTATTTCTTAACTTCGTACGAAATTTGTTATTAAAGTGAAATTTCCTGATACTATCGTCCCTAGGGATCGCTAGAAAGGGGAGTTTCTGGAGAAGTACATCATATTCCTTATGCCCCCAAAATTTACCCGCTAGGGTCCTACATATCGTGAGAGCACAGGTGGCCTTTTTGGATATCTCTTCTGTGTGCGTTTTCCACAACACTTTACTATCCTCTGGCAATCAGTACTATGTCATCAGCGTAGGCTTGACATTTGAATCCGAGGTTGGTTAACTTTTCAACTAATTCATCCACAACTAGACTCCAAATTAGAGGAAATAATACTCCTCCTTGTGGGCATCCTCTTGTTGTGTTGACCTTAATGATTATACGCGACGTCTGAGTTTCTGCTGATCTTGCTCTCAGCAATTCGTACATCCTATTAGATATTGTTCTGCTGACTCAGCTCGTTTAATGGCTTCGAGCGAAGTGTTATCGAATGCCGCATTGATGTCTAGGAAGGCGCATAGAACAATCTCTTTCGTTTCAAAAGCTTTCTGTATGGTTTCCGTCAACTGGAATAGAGCCGTCTCAGTGGATCTGCCCGCTCTGTATGCATGTTCACGGTAATGAAGTGATGACGTGTTTAGTACGTCCTCTCTTAACTATGTAGTTATCTACAGTTTTTTCCATTGTTTTGAGAAGAAACGGTATGACTTCGGCTGTAGGGCTGGCGTGTACTATCTACACCTGGTGACTTGAACGGCTGAAAGGAGCTGATTGTCCATACAATTCTCCCTTTGGAACAGATTGTACCTGTCATTTTCCAATCTCAGTGGAGGTAAAGGTGTCTGTCTGCACTTGAGTACAGACACACTTAAACCAAAGGAGGTCCATTATGATACCACGGGATATATCGCTATTCTAACTAACTAAAGAGCTGCTTGAACCAGCCACAGCTTCTCATGAAGCAGAGGATGTCGTCGAAGAGAAGGCTCCCAATGGCTGGACAGGTACAAATGCAATGGAAATCATTCTTCTTCATCCTCGTTCCTGCAGCTCCTGCGGAAGTCGTTTAAAACGAGGCATAGCCTTTTAGCATGTTGACCTATAGGACAGTGTCCCGTAAGGTCGCCGATGACAGTACTGATCTGCTTTCGTTTTAGCAAAACCAAGCTATTACAGCGTTTTTGATCAAGCTTAGGTACGTCGTAAGAGTTGACTCTGCTGATTGCATCCAGCATGAATAAGTGATTACATGTAGCGAGAGGCATACCTAAATTTTACCTTTCCGACAGAATATTGAGGGAGGTGCCATTTCTGGAGCTCGCAGTTTTGCAGTTTCCCGAAGTGTCACTGTGGCCTGGCACCCAGCATAGGTGAATGTAAATTTCTACCCCATCTCTGTCTTTGAAGTAAATGAGCTTGAAACCAGGGACTTTATTGCCGCTTGCCTGTCCGTGAAAATACTAGTATCCTGGACAGGACTTCCTTAATCACCATTATTTCCGCCTGAAATACGCTACAGTGATATGGGAGGCGGAAGGAGATGGTCAAATTGAGCCAGCTCCATCCACCCTACTTCACTGAACCCCCTTTGTTAATGCCAACATCTTCCCACTCAATATGAGCAGGAATTGATGTCCAGAAATAACGATCAAATCTTAGTTTCGGTAGGGTGCAGCTGCTGTTCTCGTATGTAAAATTTTTTAGATCAAGGATCGAGGAATATAATAATGTACGCCATCCTTAATTGACATCTTACTGCTTAGTAATCCCAGCTTGGGTTCTATCATCTAAACATCAATGAATTGGTCCACACGGTTGTTTTTCATGATTTTCGGAGGATTGTTTTAAAAAGTCTGCATTGAATGTGCTAATCTAGATTGAAACGCATGACACATGACTCAAGAGGTTGATATGACATACAGATTGAAATTATCAATAACAACATTAGTAACCTCTATGCTCCTCTAAAAACTAGTGTGAGTAGGGGAAGCCCATGCCCATGGATTACAGTTGACATCACTAATGCCGTGCTTCGAAGAGATGTCTTTTATCGACGTTGGAATAGATTTAGTTGGCAAGAAATAAAGTATCCACCTTAATAAAGAAAGCTAAAAACACGCTAAAATTTAATTCCAACAAGTCTTCAAAGTTTCTTTCGAAGCGAATGAAGGATAGGTTATGTAGGTTAGGTAGATGGGTTGGTGAAGTGACATTAATGAGTTAAACAAAAAGTTCACTGCGATAAGTCAATTGGCTCATGATAGTTATCAATTACCGCACGGTTGTTCTGATGATGCATTTTCTTTAACAAATGTAGGTATATACTCTGCGGGATTATGTACAATCGATCAACATTCACCTTGATTTTATTAAAATGTTTCTCCCCTTTTTCCTGCGCAGTCATTTTCCATTCGATCGTTACCTATCCCAGTCAGTAGAAACAATCGAAAATAATTCCTATTCTTAAGAATGTTTCCAAATATAGACCAATTGGTCTACTTCCTATTTCATCAAAGGTATTTGAATTTATTGTCAGTCATGACATAAGAAGGTACTTACATAGAATCGCAGAAATTCTTAACACCTCACCAATCTGGTGTCAGACAACATCTAATAAGTCTTCGATAAAAATAAAAAAAAACGCTCGCTAAGGGACTTTTCTAAAATTTCGATTCCATCGACCACTTTTTGTTGTCCAAAAAATAGTACATATTTCAACTTCTCCAACTCGAGCAGTAAATTAATACACTCCCATTTATCTAGTCGTGTCCACGCTGTTTCAGCAAATTGCCCTCATTTATTCCAAATAACATCGGTGTCCCTTAAGGGTCTTTACTTGGTCCACTTTTGTTCTCATTAAAGACTTCACTACGGTCGTAAAGCACAGTAACTTCCATATATATATATGCGAATAATATGCAATTGTATTGTACATTAATTCTCCATATTTGCCGATTCTTTTAACGGTCTGCTCGTACAGTTAGGTCTATGTTTCGACCCTTTTTTTTTGTCGAGGTTACCGACAGCAGGGCGGTAACCCCGTCATAAGAAACACCCCGGCACACCATGGCTGACTCTGGAGGATGTCCTTTTCAGACTCTTGGGACTGCGTCAAACGCTTCCCTAGGTTACCGTGCATATACCCTATCACTTTGTTTGTTTAATTTTATCTGCACCGTGAAGTTTTTCTCATAAACAGAATTTTTCTGTATTTCACCAAGAGTCACTTTAATTGTACAGCGATAGCTACTGAAATGCTCAGTGGAAGTATAACACAAACATAAGCGACGTGAAAAAATCGGGGCATAAAACTCAAGATTGCCCCAAGGAGGTGTTCTCCCGCTCCCTTTTTCTGGTCCCTCGTCGTAGATTGTTACCTAAAAAAACCGAGGCAGGCATCAACAGTATGTTTAAAAGTTTTATAACGGAAATGCTGCAGATTGCATTATCTGAAACACAGTGAGTGGGAGAAGCTTTTTCCAACCACCGCCTAGGAAAATTTGCTTTTATGGGCAGGAAAATCCCTAAGCTTGGAGTGATGCAGGAATGCGAACGAGCGAGCGAACGAGCGGAATAATGATAAGCAAAAGACTATGCGCGTCGACTGTACGATAACAAGTGTCAGCTTTATTTCCAATCAAGATTAATAACAACTTGGTTTTGTAATATACAGTGTTTTTGGAGACTTAAAAAGATGGCGGATCTTAACAATGTAGCGCCAAGTTTAAATATATTGTTGAACTTTGTAGAGAACATGACATTGGTGAAAATATTCTATTTACGTTATACTTTAAATTTAAACATATGACAACTCAATATAATAAAATAATGGTGACAATAATAAATAAATGCCGTGTCCCAACATCCCGCCTCCTTTGAAAGGACTCTCCTTTCAAGCCGGTAGTAGTGCCAGTTTTCTAATTGGGCGCTTGACGATTCCCCTTGGTGTTTGGACTTCAGCGACTCTGACCTTTCCATCGCCCCCCTTGAATACTTGAAGAACTCTTCCCAATTGCCATCTTTGCGGTGGAACGTTATCTTCATGGATTAGTACCATTGCGTTAACGTGAAGATTTGCTTGCTCTGTTGACCATTTGTTGCGTTGTTGCAGCTCAAAGAGATACTCAGCTGCCCATGTCCTCCAGAAGTGAGATTTTACCGCATTAATTCGCCTCCATCTTTGTAAGTAGCTGATGTTTGTCGTATCGTCTGCTACTTCAGGAATTGCCTTTAAGGAGGTGCCGATTAGAAGGTGTGCTGGTGTGAGTGCCTCGTAGTCATTGGGGTCTGTAGAAAGTGGCGTGATTGGTCGGGAGTTCATGATCGCCTCGATTTCTACGAGTGCGGTAGCAAGTTCCTCGTATGTCAGCTTGGCGTTCCCGAGAGTTCTAATAAGGTGACCCTTTGCCACCTTGACCGCAGCCTCCCACAATCCACCAAAGTGAGGAGCCCTGGGGGGAATAAAATGGAAATTTATACCTTTATTAGTACAGAAGTTGTATATAGATTCTTTTGACGATTTTTGAAAGAAGATACGACTAAGTTCTAAGAGCTTTGTTTGTGCACCAACGAAATTTGTAGCGTTGTCAGAATAGATATCTGATGGAAGCCCTCGGCGACCTATTAGCCTCTTTAGCGCTGCTATAAACGCTTCTGACGAAAGATCTGATACCACCTCCAGATGGACAGCCTTTGAAGAAAAGCACACAAAGACAGCAATGTATGCTTTGTATGGCCTCTTGCCACGAATATTGAAGTGCGTCATTACAGGACCACAAAAGTCTACTCCACAACGCGAAAATGGACGGGATGCTGTCAACCTCTCCGCTGGTAATTCGCCCATGATTTGTTCGAGCAATTTTGGCCTGTATCTCACGCAGTGTGTGCAATTCCTAACTACCCGACGTGCAACTTCTCTTGCATTTATCACCCAAAACTGCCTACGAATTAAAGATACTAGCATTTTTGGGCCAGCGTGGTAGTTTGATATATGCAGGTGCCTAACAATGCAAACAACAAAATTACAGTTTTTTGGTAACAGTAATTGATGTTTTTGCTCCTGGGGTAAGGTTGCATGTTTCAACCGCCCTCCTACTCTCAATAACTCTAGTCCTGTTGTGTTGTCCAAAAATGGAGTAAGCCACTTAATCGAACCTTTAAGATTTTGGTGCGATTTTATGCATGCAATCTCTTCGGAGAAAAATTGTGCCTGGATGATCCAAACGATGCGATTTAACGAGGTCGTAAGCTCGCTGGGAGAAAGGGGGTCTTGTTTTCCTGTATGCTGTTTTCGTGACACATTGAAGAACCTCAATACGTATGCAAATATTCGCACAGTTTTCAAATATGAACTGTGATTATTAATTATTCCTAGCAGATAGTTCTGTGATTTCTCTTGGCAAAGAAATACTGTTTTCCGAAATTCCAGGATAAGTTCTCCATGCGAAAGATGTTTTTTCGATGATGCTGGCCATTTATCTGAGTTAAGCTGTAGGAACCTTGGACCTGAAAACCAAATTGACTGCCTCAATTCCTCTACGGTGCATCCCCTGGAGAGCTTGTCTGCTGGATTTTCCTCGCTAGGAACATGTCTCCAAACGGCTTCTATAGATTTCTCTTGAATTTCAGCTACTCTATTGCCGACAAAGGTGCTCAGTTTAGAAGAATGGGTAGCGATCCAGTGAAGAACGATTTCTGAGTCGGTCCAAAAATATACTCTCGAGTAGGATTTGCTAAAGAGACCTTGTATCTTTGCCCAAAGCCTTGCCAACAAATGTGCCCCACACAACTCAAGGCGGGGCAGTTGCTTCCGCTTGGTCGGAGCAACCCTCGATTTGGCTACAAATAATTTTGTTGCAGTGTTTCCTTCTGTATTTGTTGTCCTAATATATATACAACATCCGTATGCATTCATGGAAGCGTCACAAAATCCATGTATTTGAACATCATTTTTGTTTTCCGCTAACGCGTACCGTGGAATTGGAAGGTTCTGAACGGAATTTAAATCCGCAAGGAATTGTTTCCATTCAGTATCTAAATTTTGTGGAATCGATTCATCCCAGTTCAGTTTTTCAACCCACAACTTCTGTAGAACTATTTTGGCCCTAATGATAATAGGGCTTAATAAGCCCATTGGATCGAAAAGTGAAGAGGATAAGGAAAGTATCGATCGTTTTGTGTACTTCGTATACGTACGATTGGGGCGATAGGAAAACTGAAAATTATCGTCCTGTGAGTCCCATGTGATTCCTAATGTGCTAGTGAGATCTGCTTCTACTAGCTTAAAATCTTTAGTTGATTTGTTAGATGCTTCTCTAGCAACCGAGTGATGGTTGCAGTACCACTTCGACAACTCGAATCCGACCGATCCTAAAATAGCACTGACTTCCTTCTTGATCCTTAACAATGATTCCCAATCATCCGCTCCTGTGAGCATATCATCCACATAGAAGTCAGACCCTATAACTTTAGATCCTATGTCATAAGTTTTTGAAAATTTATCAGCTAGATAACGTAGGCATCGTATGGCTAAAAATGGAGCAGCGGACGTTCCATACGTCACTGTGTTTAGCTGATACGTTTTTATTGGTGTAAGTTCATTTTCTCGCCAAAGAATGTATTGGAATCGCCGATGTGATGGATGGATCAACACCTGCCGATACATTTTCACGATATCCGCCGTGAGGACATACCTGTGGAGACGAAAACGGAGCAGTATAATAAAGAGGTCATCCTGAATTGTGGGTCCAACCATGAGGATTCCGTTCAGCGATATCTGCGAAGAAGTGCAACAGGAGGCATCGAAAACAACCCTTAGTTTAGTAGAGGTGCTATTCGGCTTTAGCACGCACTGATGAGGAATGAAATAGTGAGGTTCGTGCAGATTTGGTCTTTCAACTAACGACATGTGGCCTAGCTCTTCATATTCTTTTAAAAAATTTGCGTATTCCGCTTTCAACGAGAGGTTTTTCTGAAGCCTGCGTTCGAGTGAAAGAAAACGCCTAAAGGCAATATCGTAAGAGGCTCCTAAACAACTTGGATCTTTTTTGAAGGGTAATTGAACTGAAAGGCGACCATTCGGGAGAACCTCGACTGTTTCCAAGAATAGTGCTTCACATTCTGTTTGCTCGTCCGTCCACTTCTGTTTCCGACTACTCGATTCTTCCAATTCCCAAAATTTTTCCACGTATGTATGAAGCAAGTCATCTTGTGTAGTAAGACAACAATGCGATTTAGACCTATCGACATGAGTGCTGCATCGTCCTGACACAATCCATCCCAGCTTGGTCTTCTGTAAGGTTGGTAATTCTGGTCCCAGCTTTATCTGTCCTATTGACAGTATATCGAAAAATGCCTCTGCACCTAAGAGTAGATCGATGTTCGATGGTTGGTTGAAGTTTTCATCCGCGAGTTCAATATTATGAGGTAGTTTCCAGTCTGAAACTACCATTGCTCTGTCAGGCTGATACCCAGTGATGGTTTGAGTTACCAAGAACTCCAACGATACTTCGAAGCTATTGAACCGTGATCTAACGACAGTCTGCGTTTGATAATTTGACTGAGTTTGTGATGAACCTACTCCAACGATTTCTACACGCTTCTTACTTTTATGTAGCTGGAGAATACGAACAAAATTCTCGCTTATCAAGTTGATTTGTGACCCAGAATCTAGGAGTGCCCTACCTAATTGGAAACTTCCTGTAGAGTCTTGTACCAACACTAATCCTGTAGCCAAAATGACTTGCTTTACATTGTTTACAGTCTCCGATTGCATTGCAGTATTAACTGCGACTGACGATGTGTTTTCACCACCACTTGGAACGATTTCCTGTTGTTGCCGATGTAGTAAAGTGTGGTGTGGCTGTCTGCATGTTTTGCACCTATGTGCTGACGGGCATTTGGACATATTATGACCCTTTCCTAGGCAATTTATACAAAGGCTTAGCTTCTTTGTATTCGAAAACCTATCGCAAATTGAAAGCCTAATGAAGCTTGGACAATTGGTAATAAAATGACTATTATCTTTGCAAAATGTGCAAGATTTTTGTACGAGGGTCAACGAAGTTTGCGGTCGTGGAGTAAATTCTGTCGACTTTGCCTTGTTTGGCCAACGTTGATGGACAACTGGCCGATCCGAACGAAATTGTTTGCTGTCGCGTGCCTCAAGATACTGGCACCGTTTGCTGATCATTTTAGAACATTCATCCCAGCTTGGCAATTTCGAATAATCGATTTGCTCATCCCATTTTGCTTGCGTTTCAGTATCTACCTTCGACATGGCTATGTATATAATGATCGCGTTGCAGATATCGGACTCCGATCCTAAGGACGTAAGCGAATTAAAAATGGCTGAAATGCAATCCACCAAATTGCGAAGCTGAGAAGCCGATGCCTTTGAACACTTAGGGAGTTCAAACATTGTAGCGATATTCTCAAGAAAGATAAGTGTGTCATTATCATATCGTTCTTTGAGTTTATCCAGTGCCTTGGTGTAATTCTCCTCTGTAACCTGAAACGCGCGAATGGTTCCCAAAGCTTGGTCTGAGAGACATGATAACAGGTGATTGAACTTTTCTATTTTAGTTAGCGTAGGGTCAGAATTGACCAAATGGTCGAATGAGTTGATGAAGTTCTTGTACTCTGAGTATTTTCCACTAAATTTCGGTAAGCGAAGATGAGGCAAACGATTAGCTGGTGGCGATGGAATAGCAAAAGTTGCTTCTAAGGTGCTGTTACGTCTTCCTGGTCCCATACGCGATATTATTTTTGTCTTTGTTGTCACGTACAACTCCTCGAGTTCACTCCTTCCGGTATCAGCTGGCTGCTGTCGTTCTATTTGGGTCTGGTATGCTAACCCTTGCTTAAAATAGGACTCGAGAATACCTAGTCTACATTCCAACTCTGTTGAAGAGGGGCTGCTTGCTTTCTCCACTAATGTTTTGATGCGGGTGATGTTACCTTTAGTAGACGCGCGCTGTTGCTTCAGCTCCTCAATGGTCTGTGTTTCGTCTGGCATTGTGAGTGATTCGTAAACTAAACGAAATTGAAAGGGAATCGACTATACGACCTCAACAACCTCTTCCAAATGACTTGTACTAACTTCAACAATAACAGAATAACAACAACAGCAACCCCAACAGCAATAATCCGAAAAAATAGCAGTAAACTCCACAGCAGAAAGGCAACAGTAGCAGTGACCCCAATCGTCAGCACTGAAGCTAATATCCAATACCGCGATGATTAATTCAACGTAAATCCAAAATCCTCTCACAAAATGTCCACAACCCAAAGCCAAAAATTGCACTACGAGATAAGGCAATTTATTAATGTTTTATTTCTATACGAGATGCAACTATGTATTTAATTATCAGGAATGCACTGCTGATTTGAACTAAATAATAGATGTTCATACATATGTATGCAACGCTATTGATTGGTATTCATCTCCCAGTAACATGCGATTAGAATCCAGCCGTGAGAATTTCTCCGAATGACAATGAGGAGTAGCAAACATAAAAGCCCTCAACCATATGTGGGCAATTGCATATTGCCATCCAAGACTCAGCGAAAAATTTGGCAAAAAGCTTTGATGTAGACTTGGTTGTAATCGAACAGCGCGAATAAAGTGTGGGTGAAGAAGATAACGATCGAACGAATTGAAAGCTCATGTGGGGTGATTACAAGACGATTCTGTTATGACCTGAGGTAAGCTTGTCGAATGACTGGAGGCTCTTGCAACCGTTTTATGGTGTGACGTGATTTTGTGTGTGATCAAAGTTTATTCCAACAAAGCTCTTATGGATCGATTTGATATTCAGATCGATTATAATTTAATTTGTAATTAAAGCTAATTTGATCTTTAGCAAGCATGCATGAATAAATTAACTTAAGACGAAAGTGCGTTTTGGTTAATATGTATGTATAATATGTAGCTCCATTGAAGACGAGTTTTACCAATCTGTGCATGCATGTACAGTATGCAACACCATGGGAACGCACGTTCGTAATAAGGTGATGGGCATGTACCTTGTGGGAAGATGTCTACTTATCTACCCTTCCTGATTTCTGCTACTTTTATATGCCGGTTGATCCTCTGGCGGGCTTCCTGATGCTCCTGATTCCTCTAGATGATGATCCAGGATTTCACTCGCGAGAACCGAAACCGAGTACCGAATACCGCGCACCGGACCACGAATCCCTTAAATGCTGTAATGTTCGCTGCTTTTTGCAGTTTGGGAATTTTACACTTATCACTTTTTGTTCCGATTGGACTACACGTACGTTTTTTTTTTTTTTTCGACTGACTGACGGTTCGCCCCACGTTGGGTGCCAAAAAATGAGTGGGAGAAGCTTTTTCCAACCACCGCCTAGGAAAATTTGCTTTTATGGGCAGGAAAATCCCTAAGCTTGGAGTGATGCAGGAATGCGAACGAGCGAGCGAACGAGCGGAATAATGATAAGCAAAAGACTATGCGCGTCGACTGTACGATAACAAGTGTCAGCTTTATTTCCAATCAAGATTAATAACAACTTGGTTTTGTAATATACAGTGTTTTTGGAGACTTAAAAAGATGGCGGATCTTAACAATGTAGCGCCAAGTTTAAATATATTGTTGAACTTTGTAGAGAACATGACATTGGTGAAAATATTCTATTTACGTTATACTTTAAATTTAAACATATGACAACTCAATATAATAAAATAATGGTGACAATAATAAATAAATGCCGTGTCCCAACACACAGGGATGGCATGAAAACGAATTCATCTATTGTAAGTCAAGTATTTTTATGTCTTGTATGATATTTATGTCATACAAAAAACAGATTTTCTAGAGTAAAGTAATGAATTATTATAAAGGCCTCAAACTAAACTATTAAGCGATTAAATTCGTAAATGCCATGAAATAAGATACAAAACCTCACTTAAATTCTCAAGCACTCATATCAAGAAAAATACAATATATAAACAAAATTTTATCAAAATCTCTTCAGTGGTTCTTGAGTAAGGCGTTTCAGAATAAGCAGACAGTTATAAAACAAAAAGGGTTTGCTTTTACCTGACTGGGGCTAGCCGCCTTCTCAGATTTGGGCGCCCTTTAAAAGCAATACACTCTTCCAAACAGGTTGCTTTTGTAAAGAAAAACATAAAAAGAAGTTACAATCTAACACATGTTCTAACACATCCCTTAAGTTACTTCCCCAATATTTAGGTGATTTTATCATTATAATTTTTAAAAATTTACGACAATGCTTATCCTTCACCACAAATAGTTTAAAAAAATGCACAATCGGGTTTTTTGAACAAAGACGCCCCAAAAAGTAGGCTTGGTCTTATACAATGTGCCAAATTGTATTTATTTATACAAAAAAAATTTTTATGAATTTTACTCTAGACTCCAACATTTTTCCTTACTACACTTTCCTACAAATTTAACATCAGAACTGTCGGGGGTTTAGTAAAACGTTGGTCCAAATTTCAACCTTTACAATTTAAGAGGCTCTAACAGATTGACGGACCGAGTTCCAACTCAAGTTAAAAAAGTCACAGAGTCCGAGTATACCTTTGACTATTTTAAAGAAAACAAAGTATTCTACCTTTTATTACTGTGCTTTTAATGTTAAACTTAGTGAAGGACTATATTGAAGAATGAATTACAAAATAGGTCAGGGATAAAAGAGAATGAGGTGACGATACACATTTCCTTTGATTTCCTGTAGATAACAGCTTTCGTGGAATACTGATGAAGTCAATTAATTCAGATTCGTAGATCCTAAATTTCACTGTGCTCCCGAAATATGAATCTACTAGTGTAATGTGTAAGTGACTAAACATACGGAAAGGTGGGATTAGGATCGTAGCACCCTTTTTAGAAATTGAAAGGTAGCCATGGTTGTCACGCTGCGGGTCCACGGTTCGAATCCTGATGTCATGAATCATCTATTTGTTTCGCATGAAATAAATAAAAAAAACAATTGCCAAAGCTTATGTCAACTCTACTGCTAATATGCAACTTGATCGTGATGATGACATCAGGAGGACGGAGAAAAATACTGTGAATCATAAGCAACGACAATAACAGCAAAACAAAAATATTCCCCAGTTATCACTTGAATTTCAAACCAACTACACCAATTTGTCTTTCTCTCTGTCTCTTCCTCTTTCCACAAAGCGTCCGTGTCCTAAAAAATTGGTATGGGGGTATTTATATTCCCTTTGACACGTGCAAATTATAAAAAAAAAAAATAAGTACGTACCACCATTTGCATTATCAGCAATTCCCTGACTTCAGAGAAAGACTGTGCTATCATAATTACACGCCAAACATTGACTCATCACAAACTTCATTTGGTGTGTTAGTATTTCGTTTCAGAGACAGGAAATAACACCGTGGTTTTAATGCCGTGAAATCAATTTGGTTTTTCGTACGCCAATTGACGATTGCATCAATATTAGAGCTGCATTCGATAAAAATCATTGCCGCTGGGATTCCACAGTTTGGGACCCTTGCTGTAGTTTTAATGAATAAAGAATTGGGTTACAAATAACAGAAAGGTCAATGTTGTTGGTTTTTTTTAAATCTGCAATAAAAAAAAGTAAAATTTTCAAAAGCTTTTTGTTTTATTAAAGAGGGTACACTTTCCCATTCTGTCAACGCAATTTTGCAGCTCGATCCATATTGTACTTCAGTGCCTGAATCGTTTCAGGATTGTTAGCATAACATCGATCTTTAACAACACCCCACAGAAAAAAGTCCAACGGCGTCAAATCGTAGCTCCTCGAAAACCACCAAAACGGCTGATTAAAAGATTATTGAACTTAGTGCGCAAAAGATCGATTGTTGAACGGCTTTTATGGCACGTAGCACCATCTTGCGGAACCAGAGATCGTCCAAGTTAATTTCCTCAGTAACCTCATAACTTGTGTTATGTATTAACATGCCATTCTCACGAACTCATCACAAATTTGCGTACACCACGCACGGTTTCTGCATTATTTTGACCGAAATTTCTTTTTAAAATTAACACTGTTTCGGCAGCACAGTTTAAATTTTCAATATTTCCTAATGATGTGATACTGTGTTTCTGTCAATTTGTTTGAACGCGAAAGAGCTGTCAGTATTAAAATAGCATGTAATTTAAAAATAAACCAGCAGATGACCCACCAGAGAAATGGTCGGATAGAGAACAGAGCCTAACAAAATTAACACGCTACCTACAGACTTAATCAGATGTGCAGACTTACGTAAGTGTGCAAACAAAGTTCCAGTGCATAAAATGTATGTAGGTGCAAGTAGGACCCGTGAGGGGACCCTTTTCTTTATCGCAGCTTATTTTTTGTTTCCATTTTTATTGTCGAAACTTGTTTACGCCAGGCGTCAACAAGTTACGTATATCAAGTCAAGGGATGTTCGTTGGACGCCATCTTGAGAGAAGGAAGCCGAAGTGAGGATTTTCTTTAATAGCTCGTTGCACGTTAATTTTACGAAAAAGTCTTGATGGCATACTACTGTAATTTACGTGAAAGCCCTATATGCATTTTAAATTTGTTTGAAACCATCATTGTTATTCAGTAATAGCGCCTTTGTATTATTATTATTAAGATTCGAAGAAATGCATTTTAACTTTTTTTTTTTTTGACAATTAGTTTTTTTTTTTATTATTATTTTATTTTTATAAAACTAAATCCCGGAGCACTTAGACCCGATTTCGGTCCATTGTACTATCATGCAGAGACTCCTTTTTGGTGTAATTGTTGGAGAAACTTAGTTTTTATTGGTAAAAAGAGTTACAATATGAAGCGTTATCGAGTAACAGCCACCAAAAGCCAATAAAAAAAATTCCCATCCCAACCTGCTCCATTTTAGACGAAACGACTTTTTGTACCAGGATGACAGGGCCGTCAAAACTTCCCGCTATTAGTGATAGTGGGGAAACGTGGAGGGGATATAGCGAATCAATTTCTCCCTACCACACTTAGCTAGATAAGAACAAGACAAAAAAGTCAAAAAAGTCTGTCCATTAGCGACAGAGTATTCGAATGAAAACTGAAAACCATCGATATTTACAAAAAAAAAAAAAAAAACTATCGTTTACTATCGATAATTGAGAGTACATCCAGTAAATATTTGTTTCTCAAATAAAATCTAGAATTAGTCTATTATAAAGCTTTATATTACAGATCAATAGAATTTGATTACAATTAATTTTAAACTTCTCTTTGAAATTCCAATGTCGTCGATAGAATGAAAAATCGAAAATCGATGGTCGATAGAATCATTCCATAATTAAATTAATTAAAACAAGTAGATGTTCTGAATTGTTGGTAACTAAATCCGAATGGCATTGCACACGTACATTTTCTAGACACTAAATATTAAAAATATTTAGTCATCGCTGATTCGTACAGAGACCTCGAATCGACTGCAAAAGTAGTTAATTTTTTCAATTACTCGTAGTTGACTGTAATTTAATCAACACATTCTGCCTGAAATTTTAGTGAGTTGTACAAAATGTCAAAATTAATTGTTTAGAAAAAATCGTTATTTCACTTCGGAATTTTATTCTGAAACTAGTTTTTAATTTTAATTGTCGGAAACGATTTCAGCGCAAAATGAATATCAGGATAGATTGGAATAAACAAAATTGCAGCATTTGACTTGCCTGTATACTTAGACAATTTTGAGTTCAATTTTGTTACTAACATTTTGCATGGCCCTATTATTATTAGTTTAAATATTTTTTATTAGTTTAACTAGTTTCTATTAAAAAGTTCAATTAAAACAATCGAATGGTGTCGAAAACTATCGAAAATGATGACTACAGATAGTTACCCACCTATAGTAAATCTATCGAGTTTCCAGCTATCAGCTGTTGTAAGGCCAAAAGGCCGTTCCATGTTTTTGGTACTAGCGGATAGTACGAGTAAAATTGGTGTGCTTGGTACGAGGGCCTTTGTTTGATTTACAAGTTTTGTAATTAAAGTGGTTTTTAACGGTACAACAGAAATTGACGAGTTTTTTTTTTTTTTTTATAATTTGCACGTGTTAAAGGGGATATGAATACCCTTATACTAATTTTTTAGAACACGTGCGTTTTTGTGGAAAGGAAGAGACAGAGAGAAAGACAGAGTGGTGTGGTTTGAAACTCAGGTGATATTAAGTTTCTGTAAACTCCAAGGGTGGCTGTCCAGATAACTGGGGAGTATTTTGTTTTTTTTTTCGCTATTATTATCGTTGCTTATGATTCACTGTATTTCTTTCCGTCCGCCTGATGTCGTCATCACGATCAAGTTGCATTTTGGCCATATGACCACCCTACTGCCAGTGTTATGCCTTCACAGTAGAGTTGTCTTAGCTTTCGCAAGTGATCGACTTTTTTATTTATTTCATGCGAAATAAATAGACATCAGGATTCGAACCGTGAATCAACAGCGTGACAAGCGATGATGTTACCACTACACCACGGCCACCTCAAATGTATCATACATATTTATTGTATGATACATTACTAAGCGGCTGCCTAAACAAATTTTCCTCAGAGCTCCTATGATTCGATTAAGTTCCTAAAGTACCTTAAATTATTTTCTTGTTCGTCATTGAACTACATACATATGTACAATTCATATTTCGGGTTATTGAATTTTCTTGTCTAAATTTCCTACCTGAATTTATTTCGAGACAAATTTGTCCTCCAAATATATGTGTATCTTGTTGCTTTGTACCTAATATGTATCTAAAAAAAAATCTATCCACTTCAGAATCATACGTGAACTTCCTCTTTTCATAAACGCCTCATAGTAGAGCAAGGGGAGATGGTGGAGGACGAGAAAAATCAATAAAGTCCATTGTTCGCATGAATGAATCCTTTTTACAAGATCGCACAAATTAGTTGACCTAATTAGTTGTAAGCTATGAGGGAGGCGAATCCTTCTTTCATCAATCTATGTGTGTGTATGTGTGTGTCTGCAGCACTGTACAGTGACCCTCACAGAATGAAATGGATGTTAAGTGAAATCTATTGTAGCGATGGGCAAGTCAACAACTAATTGCGACTCAACAAGGCGGCTGGCCTACTTTGGAGCTGGCCAAAATGTTTATTATTCCACATGCATATGATGTGTAAAAGTTTCGATTTTATTTAAATCCCATGCAGTTAGAGTTGAGAATTTTAACGCAAAGCGCCTAAGTAAAAGTAAAATCGTTTCTGTAAAATGCTAATTTTGTTTTGAATGTGAATTGCCGCCGACACGACCAACATTGTTATAGTGGGTAAGGTGACTCTGGCCCTGAGTTATGACCGCTGAATTACTCACAGTTCGGTGTATAGCATTGGTCAGAGAGCACAAAAAGTTATTTCCTGAAAAGTGGTTCACTTAAATTGTCAAAGTGGCATTTGTTTCTGTTTTGGAAATTCCCTGCCGGGGTAAATACGTATATATTTATGTACATGCAAAGGCATTTTGAAACCGCTATCAATATTTAAGCAGCGAAAGTGAACACTCTTGTACATTTTGCGAATGTTAACTGTATTCATATATAAATCATCCGCAACTTCAGCCGCGAATATGAATATGTGAATAACTGGCGTGTATATTTTATAATTATGCAATTGAACTTATTACCAACAACAGCTGAGTGTAATGCTGCTAACCCAGCGGCCTTATAGCCGCTTTGGAATATCGTTCATTTCGTGATACACTCGTATCTGTGTTTGTATGAAGTGCAAAGTTTTTATTTTGTTGCAGAAATGGAATTTATGTAACACAAAGCAATGTTCATGACTTCAAAATGAACTGCGCTTAATAATTTAGTTTGACACTGTTGTTGTGTTTTAGTTATTTTGTTTTAATAGAAATTGTGTTTTTTTTTTTTTTTTTTTTCTGACTAATTGTGCGAGTATTGAGTATTGGTTCTGCTACGTCATAAATGATAAATAGATTTCAGTGCTAAATTGATTTTAGCTTATTTGCTGAAGAAATAAATGTGAAGGCTAACCGAATGCGGACGTCAAGGTGCATGCTGTGTCATTATGTTTTTGCTATTAGTTGCTTTAATGAAAAAAAAAGTGTCAATCTTCTTAAGGGAATGAGGCTCACTTATCAATGAACGATTTGAAAATGTCTTTGTTGTTCATGTTTTTTTTTTGAATTTTTTTTTTTTTTGTATGCCTATAAGCCTTCGCACAGAAAAGAGCTTAAATTTAGTTTTCAATCCACTTTTGTGGACAAAGGCATTTGGTAAATAAGTTTACAAAAAAACTGGTTTGCTGACTTCGTGAAGCTACCGTACTCAAAACAAGCTCCACGAGCTAGTACAATCATAATCTGATTGCGTTCCGTTGTTTCTCTTCCCATTGTGGGCACCACTTTACGCCGCTGTCCTTCCTACTTAAGTTATAATAAAGGTGTTCACTTTTCCAGTGCACAGCTGATTTTAGATTTTGAAAAGTAGATTGTGTCAGTTTTTTTTTTTGTCATTGCTGTCCCGATAAGGCATTTGGCTTTTCCAGACTTCACAAAGAATTTAGCTAAAAGTTGCGAGGTTATCGCAGTCTCCAGTGAACACATCAATACCTTAACAGAACTATTACTAAATGCTTTAAATAAGCTATCTAGTTAGACAGCTCGGTTTTGTCTAGGGGTGAATCCCCACAAAACTGCCAGTCATTAACCCTATGGGATAAGCTTAACCTTCTGCAACGAAGCAAAATATCTGGGTCTTATTTTGGATATAAAACTAAGCTGGAAGCCCAACATACAAGAAAGAGTAAAGAAAGCCACTGTCGCACTTTTGTCTTGCAAAAAATGCCATTGGAAACATTGGCTTATAACCCAAAATAACTCACTGACTCTACATCTCGGTAATCAGACCGATCCTCGTGTACGGGGTGGTTGTCTGGTGAATTGCCTTGGATAATTGCAAAGTCAAACGTTCAGCTTGTCTGTGCATTAGCGGAGCACTGCAAATGACACTTTCTGTAGCAATGGACACTTTATTTCATCTGACATCCCTGGACATTGTTGGTAGGCAAATGACAGCTAGTTCAGTTAAGTGGTCCAGCAAAGTATATGGTCACACCTTCATTTTAAACAACTTCAACATCTTCCATGAAAACATTGGTTATACCATAGCCAAGTTAAGTTTTCACAAAAACTTCCAAGTCACCATCCCTTCCAGAGCATTCTGGGAGAAAGATGGATTTATGAAAGATAAGTTTATACATTTTTACACCGAGACTGTTCAAAAACTATCGATGGGGTGGGTGGTGGAGTCTTCTATGATAGGCCTAACCTAAACCCGTCCTTCCGTTTTTCAAATCATTGTAGCGTGTTCCAGGTGAAAATAATGACAATAAAATAAGTCATTAGAAGTGGCTAAAGGAAAACGTGATATTAACCGTTGATATTCGTATGTTTTCAGACAGCCAGGCAGTAATCAAGTCCTTCATTCCAGGAAATTGTAAGACCGACAAACTTGCCAGACATGGAACAACAATACCCATTCTACCAGACAACAGTTCACTGGGTTGATTAAAGCTAGATGGTATTCAGAGGACAAATTCTAGGTGGACAAATAGTGCAACGTGTCTAGCGACAGAACAGATTTGGTTTAACCTGGATGTGAAACGCTCTAACAATATGATTTTTCTCAATAGATTCCAATTGCAATAGATTGCATATCAGCTTTAATTGCCATCATCACCGGGCACTGTCTAATAGGCAGCATGCAACAAGGCTTGGCGTATTATCGAATGATTTCTGCAGAAGCTGCATGAACTAGGAGAAGGAGCATCCTTCCTTTTGCACCTACCCAGCTCTCTCCCAAAGTAGTAAACTCCACTTAGAAGCCTTCGACTTCAACAACTTGAAAAAGCAGGCTCCAAATGGTTCAATGAGTAGGCAAGTGACCGTTGCCCCAAATCTATGGGTATCTCAATGGACCTATTATTGGTCTTAGTGTGTCGGGTTTTAAACTGGCAGTCATTTCTATCTAACATAACCTAGCTAAAACTTAAGACGATCTACTAGATACATATGTACGAGTATGTAAAAAAAGTGTGTTTGGGAAATACGGGGAAAGATTGAAACCACCAACAAAACACGGGACACGTTGAAACGGGTAGTACTCTACGACCAACTTTATTATTGCACTTTGAAAAATGCGGCATCGCAGAGCACCTACCGTGGCGTTAAACAAAAAAGTCTTAATAAATATAATAGTTAGTTATGTCCTCAATGTCAACGACGCCTGCGGGCCATCGTGTTTGAAGTTTTGCAACGTACTTGAGCTCACTCCAAGTCATTCCCAATGATCTGGATTCCTCCTCGACTGTCCTTCTCCATGTCTGCTGATTGGGTAAGTGGATTCCATTGCATGACGTACTTCGCAATGGAACTGTCTTCGCGCCGTAAAGTGTGACCAAGCTACTGCCACTTTCTCCTCCGTATTTTGGTGTCTATTGGCTTCTGGCCCGTTATCGCGTGTAGTTGGTCATTCAATATACGATTCGGCTAGAAGATCCTATTCTTGAAGGTTATGCAGGTTATGCAGATTTGCAGGTTCCTTGTGACGGTGTTGGTCACTTTCCAAGTACTCGTACTACACTGTTTCCACGTTTGAACGGAACAGTCTCAGTTTGGTTTTTGTGCTGAAAACATTGCTTTTCCAGATTTTAGACAGAATACCGAAAGCAGCCTTTGCTTTACGAATTCTACTGTCCACATCCAGTTCGGTACCACCATCTTTAGAAAGCTACTTACTTTCTCGACTTGCTGTCCGGCAATGTTGAGTTGAGCGGCTCTGGTGTTTTGTTGAGAAATTGAAGTGCTTAGGGCTTTTGTTTTTGTCGTATCTATTTTGAGCCCTACTTTGTTCGCCTGTGACTCCATATTATGAGCCATCTGATGCAGGTCCATTCTCCTGTGTGAGAGCAGGCAAACGTCATCAGCATAGTCAAGATGTTTGAGATATGATGTCATAGTCCATCTCAGTGCATGTTTCCTCCAGACAGAGCTGCTCGGATTGCATCACTGATTACTACAAGGAATAATAGTGGCGGAAGAATGCATCCCTGCTGTACTCCGCTGCGGACTTCCAATTCCTCTGACACCCTATCTTTGTGTAAGACATGACATTTACCGCCATCATAGGTAGCCTTTATAATAGTGACGAGTTTTTCTGGTATACCTCTCCTGCGCAAGATCTGTACTCGACGCATTGTTCAATGATGATCCGCAAGGTGATGATGTGGTTGATGCAGGGGGATCCAGCTCGAAAGCCTGCGCGTTCATTGTCAAGCGTTGAATGGAGATGTTCTCTGTTTGGCCACAGCCGGAAGAACGCATATCCCTCTGCAGTTTACACATTCTGTCAGGTTTCCCTTCTTGGGCAGCTTAACAATTATTCCCCTCTCAATAAATATAGGTTAAATTTTTACTTACACCTATAAAGGCAAGTATTGGTTTTCTGGAAATGTTCGATCTCGAGATTGTGATCAATAGAGAAACTCAATAAGGTAGATCTCTCGATTCTGTCTGTACGCACGAGTGCAGCCTAAACGGCTGAACGAATTTTCTTCAAACTTCATAACTGGGATCTGTGGGATCACAATTCGAGGAAATGTCGGAATTTTCATTCTAACCCCAAAATGAATGGTACCTTACTAATGACCGATTTTGAAAAAAAAAATAAATTTAATGATTTTGACCAAATTCGATATGCTTTGTCTTTGGGGGCACGAACAGTGAAGTTGAAAAAGTGCAGTGTTTGATGCACGAAAATCTCATCGAAATCGCACGACAGTCACAGCCAAAAATTCTAGGGGATACTGCAATACAATACAATGTGCGAGATATACCTATATGTAGCCCTTTTATATTTCTAAAAAAGAAGAAGTGGTTGGTTGAGGATCATACGTACAAACCGATTAATATATCGTATCGTGCAAAACGATTAATTCAAATCTGGAAGTAAAACTGCCTTTTTTCCAAATCACTGATGTGTTTGATACAAATTTTTGGCCCTACTTTAGCCTAATTTTTTCAGAACTTAACGTGAACAAAAGAACATGACAAGATAGCGCCAAATAATATTTATTTTCAAAACCACTGACTCAATTTACACCAAAATCATAGAATTAAAAACATTTTCCGATTTTATGAAAAAAATATTTCGACTCTCGCAGCCATTCGTGCTGTGTAATACCGACCTTCATTTTTATGCCATTTCCGAAGGGCAATCTTTTCCACTGCGAGAAGCTTCTAATAACAATTTTACTCTCGGATGTTTGTCAGACAGTCGCGAAATTTAGTACCTTGAACAATTGTTTGGTGTTTTCTGGAACTTGAACCTTGAGTCTACCGCTCAGTTATCACGTACCTAACCACTGAGCGACGGCGCCATGTACATAATCGAAACCTATGCACAAATTTTGCTTTGTGAAAACGGTTCTCAACTGGCAGCGCGTACTGCACACATGCGCTGATTTGCTAGATCGTATCCAGTTTCGTCGAATCTCGATCGACCTTATGATCGCCATTGACAATTTTCGGATAAATCAATCAAACTCTTCATACCTACTACCTTGTGTTATTAATTAATTAATTAATTAACACCTTTATTCTCTAAATTGTATCATCCAGCTAGACTCTATACTGATTTTTGTTTTTGTCACTTTACGATATTTTCGACATTTTATTCAATATAATGAGTGCTGCCAAATATTCTTAAACTACATGTCACCAGTGTCATTTAAAGTTTGATCAATTACAAAACACGGTTTTTTATTGTCACCGATGATCCATATATATAATCTTTTAACATGCAATATAACAACAATACGAGATCTTTTTAACCGAATCAATTTTATTGATCAAGAAGTTAGTTCTTACTATTTTACTATCCATTCTTTTTATTCGTGAATGTTCGGAGATAACTAGATCCCGCTGTTGTTGTATGATCTAAATGAATCATTGGTGATAATAAAAAACGGCTACTAATTAGATAGCGCAGAGGTATAAAATAAACCACTGAATGGTCTATTTGAATTGTTTTTCGTTTTGCATACATAGACCGGAGGATTTTTTCTTTCTAAAGTTTAACTGAAATTTTTCCGCTAACTAAATGCTTTTTATTTTTACCTCAGAAGTAGTTATGTACGAGTACATACGGTAAATTTTATCAGTTATTATTTATTTTGCTTTAACCTTCTGGGTTATAAATAATTCTATGTGTCCGCAAATTTAATTATTTTTATCCAGCGCACGTAAATAGTACATATGTGAATTTTTGTTTACTTCAGCATTGCGGCTTTATCTAGATTGATAGCTTTAAATGTTAGGAGCAACTTATCGGCTATATGTACTTACCATACAATCATTGCGATAATAATTGCTGTTTACTTTGTTATAAATATCTTAATATTGGCATGCAATACCGCGCCACACGTCTGTTACATTGGCCAATGTATCTTTCTGCGTAGGTACATAAGAGTTGGGAAAAAGTATGAATCCTACAGAAAACCAGGTCATGGTCTTGTTATTGTTTGCTGGTCATTGTTGCTCATCGACTGGCAAGCGATTTATCTTCGTACTAATTTTTTTTTTTTTTTTTATCATGTATAACAAAACTGACAGCCTTTCTTCCCCCACAAAGCAAGTGAGACAATTTGTTGACATTAAAATAGAAAAGTGTTAGGTAGGTACATAGGTGCATATATGTAGTATATGCTCTAGCAGTGCTCATTCATCGCTTGCGGATGAGTTCAACGTACACACACTGTTTGTTTGTGTATTTACTGTGCATGGTTTTGTAGAGGTGTCGGCAATGTATCTTATTACAAATAGTTTTGAAATCATATTTCCTATCATCATAAGCGTAACTAATGGATTAATTATTGCGCTGATAGGTACGAAATATAAGTTGTTGCTAGAAAGTTGTCATTCGGCAGGGGTATAGTGGCGTATCGAAGAATTGCGGTCTATTGCAATCTAGGCATTATTTGGTGCGAATCATTTGGTTTTAAATGAAAGTGTTTTTTGTGTTTTTTTTTTCGCAACAAGAGTTCAGTGCTTCTCTGTTGCTTTAATTGGCATTTATATGCAGAGTCCTAAATGCATGTCTTTCAAATGATAGACGTATCCACAATATATAATTTGCCAATAAATTGCCTTCCGAGGGCTAGAGGCGTACTAGGACGCTTATAGTACGACCCGAAAGGAACTAAGGTAGCCAGGTTTTCAATTTTTAACAATCAACTTGTAGTAATATTTTCCCTACGTTAATTGCATTCGGGTTACCAAGATTGTCAGGCTCAACAATCAGCACTTCTAGTGAGCTGATGCAGAGCTTGCGCATAGTTTAAATTCCTCGAAAAAAACTTTCTCGAAAGGATCGACTTCTGAACAAATAATTTATATAATTTAATTGTTTACACATTTTATGGAAAATTGATATAATGACAGCATAGAGCCAATGAGTTATTCAGGGTTGTAAGCCCCATTTGTTTCCAATGGCCTTTCTGCAAGATAAAAGTGCGACAGTGGCTTTCAAGAAAATCTTGGGTTTCCAGCTTAGTTTTCTATCCAAAATAAGACCCATATATTTTCCTTCGTTGGAGAAGGTTAAGCTTATTCCATGTGAATCCATCCATTGGTTGTGAAGTGTTTACCAGAGACTGTTATAGCAACGTAATCCGCATAGGCGATAACCTCGCACCCCTCAGCCTCCAAATTCATTAACCACCAAATTCTAAAGAAGTGGGGATAGGACACCACCTTGTGGGATACCCCTACTGACAGATCATCTAACAGATATTCCACTCAGCTTTGAGTGGACTGACTAGTAAGCAGTTAATTGATCAACTCGCCATATGAGCTATCCACCTTCAGATTAGACAGTGCATTTATTATCGCAGATGAATAAATGTTGTTAAAAGCGCCTTCTATGAGGAAAGCTACTTTTGTGCACTCCTTATGATACAGGGAATACTAAATTTTGTTAACTAACGTGATACTGCGGACAGTAGTTGTGTGTCCATTCCATACAGTCACGTAAATGGATATAAATCACTCGTTCTAGTGTTTTTAGAAGGATCGATGATAGACTTATGGGTCTGAGGTCTTTTAGACCTGCGTGTGATCATTTATCAGCTTTGGGTATGAAAACCACATTAACTTCTCTCCATAGTTGCGGAATTTGAATCAGATCAAGACAGCTCTGTAGAATTAACATTAGTCCTGGCAGAATAATGAATGATGTCATTTGTCATTTGGCAGGTGTTATGCCATCTGGTCCAGCGAATTTGTATGGTGTGAAGCTATGTAGCGCTTAAAGAAGTTTGTCTTGAGTAATCAGATTTGGGAATTTGGTTTTTTGTGCATTTGACTTGTTAGGGTCAATATTGTTGTTAGCTTGGAAGTTACTTGCGAAATGTGTATCTATGTATTAATAAGTTTAACGTGTCTACACTGGAGGTTGGCCAAGAACCATCTGTTTTTAGTAAACAGCTGAGTAATGATGGATTAGTAGAGAGGATTTCTCTCAGCTACGAATTAATTTTAAATTTGTTTTCTTTTTGATAATATATAGGTAGTAACACTATTGTATAGAACCAAAAATATTTGCTTAATTTTCCAAATTTTACACTGCTATGACGTTAAAAAGCTAATTTCGAAAGTATATTTTATGAGACAATACTATTTTCAATTCCGTTATGATTCTGTGATACCATTTGTTTCATATTCGTATAGTAGCTTGATTTCGAAAAGTTCCTTTACGCAAAACGTGGTACCCTCAATTAAGGTAGACATAGTACAGTGAGTCATCATTAGAGCCACCTGTATAAATGTCTGGCTCCAAGGTTAGAGACAAGCTTGCTGGCCGCAGTTCTATTTTATAATAGTACATTTACCATAATGCATGATTCTGCTTTATGTCACTGAGCTAAAGGACATGGCTCTGATCATCAACCCAGTTTAGAATCCTGAGACCATATAAACCGGGGAAATTGCCAGGGAACTAGTTACCAAAAGCCATGAGTTTATCAAAAGTTTGATATTTTTATTATTTAAGGGTGGTCGTGGTGTAGTGGTAACATCATCGCTTGTCACGCTGTTGGTTCACGGTTCAAATTCTGATGTCAAGAATCATCTACGAGTATGTATTTATTTCGCATGAAATAAATAAAAAAGTCGATCAATTGCGAAAGCTAAGTCAGCTTTACTGCGAAGGCATAACGCTGGCAGTAGGGTCATCATATGGCTGAAAATGCAACTTTATCCTGATGATGACATCAGGTGGACGGAAAAAAATACTGTGAATCATGAGCAACGACAAAAGCAAAACAAACAAGCTCCCCAGTTATCTGTACGCTACCCTTGGAGTTTACAGAAACTTAATACTATCTGAGTTTCAAACCACTACACTAAATCTTTCTTTCTCTCTCTCTCTCTCTTCTTCACAACGCCCGTGTCCTGTAATACCATAAGAGTATTCGTATAGGCTATCATAGACTTGTTTTCTTATCTAGACCATTTTATCAGAAATGAGCAGAAAGCTTACGTCCGATTCCTACAGTAGTTATTTGAAGCTTAGATATGTAATTTTCCAGACGAATCTAGGTTAGCTAGGCTGTTAGCCTCACTCGTATCTCTGTGAATCCATTGTGGTCCCCGCTGTGGGTCCTCCTGAACCATTGTACCCAAAGCGAATTTCAGATTGATTTTCGGTGGCTTAGTTGACAGTTCATCCAAATCATTCTCCAATCGCCCTCAGAGAAAGTGGTCTTCGTCTGCATCCACTTCGCCGCAGACTCTGCATAGGTCTGTTGTACTTAAGCGAATTCTTTTTAGGTTGATCGCCAACGTGTTGTGGCCTGTTATGATGTCTATTAAAAGTTTTAAGTGCTGAGCGCAAGGGTGTCTTTTGTTTTATTTTTGTTGTTCTGTATCCATAGCTTCCTTCAAGTCCCAATTTTCCCGAAAACGGTTCTTGCAATTTCGATAAACTTTTATACATTTATATATTGTATAACGCGGGTATTTCCAATACGACTGCATACTCAGTTTTTCACTAAAATATCCAATACTGTACTTATTAGCGGACTTGCGAAAAATAACTGCTTCTCGGATTCGGATTTTATTCAAAATGAATATAAGTCATTTTCGACACGCGTATGTAAGAATTCGGCATTCAAATTTTGAATAAAGCATTTTAGTAAACTTTCAAATTTTTCGCATCTTATCGATTTTGTCTTAGTTTGAAATCTGCACAATTTACAAACAAACAACACATATAGAAAGCAAGTACGTGAGACCCAGTTGTGCCCTTTGTTTTCTAGTTGTGTATTTGCTGGGTTATTTTACTGGCATCCCAGTATATATATATTTGAATGCTGTATACTTCAATATTATAAAATAGAATTGAGTATTCGATTCCATCACGCCAACTTTGAATGTGTATATGTACATATGTATTCACTGGTGTGGTACACGCATCTTGGGACGCTGTCAGCAGCGTTATACTCGTAGGTTAGAATTTCCTAAGAGAAATTTGAAAAAAAAATTCCAGGAATGGAAACACAAAATACAAAAAAAAATTATATACGGACTGACTGACGGACGGGTGGACGGGATATTGACAGAGCTACCGTTGTGTGACTAAAGTTGCAACTTGACCCTCTTTTTCACTGTCCTGCCACTATGCAACCATTTTTCGAATATTGTCAAAATTTGTCCCTTTTTCTGTAGTCTTTGTGACCTTACCCTTCTTTAACAACGGATTTTTTCCAAATTATTTGTCACTCTTTTTAATTCTATTTTTCCTATACGCAGTTGGTTAGTTTGAAAATGCAATGAAATATTTCTACTCAGAGGATATACTCTTGATTTTTGAGAGATTTTACCACATAATCTGTGACTAAAAATTTTCCTAAAAGAAAGCTCGCCAATTGTCACTGAAGGTCAAGGATCATGTAATCACCATAAATAGCTTTGAGAAAGCAAAATACGTTGTTTTGTTTTAGAGAAACGCCCCCTGAAAGTGGGCGTGGCATTATATAATGTATTGGCGAATTGTAGAGAATATAAACGTCTATATATTTTGTAAAAGACGGTATTTTTCAGTTTCTAGTAAAAATATTTATAAAAGGGCATTTTTTTAAAAAATGAGAATGTCTGTGGGAATGTTTTAAAAACTTTTGCACTTGTACTGCTTCGCGTCCAGAGAAGGTTATATACCACATTACGTCTTCCTAGCTCAAAATTTAAGGCCCAAATAGGCCGTATTTTTTGAAATACTGTATATTTCAAGGATCCAAATTCTGAAGAGTGGTACTAATGCAGTCAAATCAAAAATGGAATTGATGAAGAATTGATGCTTTTCATATACGAGTATAATAGAACAGAACTTCCCTGGAATCAGGCAATTGCTAATACTGCAAATGATAGTTCTAGATGCTTCGGATTTTCCAAAAGATGTTGATATGATACGAGGGCAAGGTGAAAAGTTCTCGGCCTGACGCAGAGATGGCGTTTCAATCAGCAAAAAATTGTGTTTCCTGCCTGGGTGCACTTCTCATTAGTTCGTATGACAAGTTTCAACTTGTTCTCTCAAGTAGTTTCTTTACACGAATTTTTGCAGTAGACGTCTTGCGTGTTTTTCGTTAAAATGGATAAACTTGAATATCGTGCGGTGATAAAATTCTAGCTTGAAGAAGAAAAAAATCATCTTTCACCAGGACAATGCACCTGTACACAAGTGTGCGTTGGCGATGGGAAAATTGCAGGATTTGGGATATGATTTGCTCGGTCATCCCCCTATTCACCTGAGACTTCCATCTATTCCCAAAATTGAAGAAATTTGTTTCTGGGGAGCGCTTCGTATCCAATGCAGAAGTTGAGAGGGCCGTTGATGAATATTTTCACAGCCTTCCAGACTCTCACTTCCGAGAAGGAATACTGATGTTGGAGAAACGCTAGACCAAGTGTATTGAAGTCAAGGGAGATTATGTAGAAAAATGAAATCATTTTTTAACTGAAAATCGCAGTCTTTCATTGCCAGGCCGATAACTTTTCACCTTGCCCCCGTATTTAACCATTAAAAAACCGCATGGACTGCAGACAGTATTTTTGTTTGCTTAAATTCACTTTGCTTTCAGTTAGCTAACAAGAAGAATTTGAGGAAACTGGTGACGACTTTCTGAAATATTGCGAAAATTTTGGAAAATTTCATATGGGAGCTAAGGCTTACATAAGGGTTAAGGGCAAAAGCTTATATTCGCCTGAAAATTTAATGTCACATGAATATTTGGGATTCTGGGACCCACCATCTATCACCTCCTCAATCTCTTCTCTTTCCTGGCCAATATTTTAAGTAATCGAATTTGTCTGTCCTTTAAGTGATAAAGACTGAAAATTTAAAAAAAAAATTCTTTAATTAGTCGAAGGAGACATTTAACTTGACTTGTGTTAGAGCCTAAGTTGCTGATATGTAATAAATACATAATTCGTATGCCGATTCATATTAAATACAAGTTATAGGACGTTTTGAAGACTTTTGTGAATTCTTCAACGGTAGCCCTGGCTATTAGTATACAAGATGCTTTCCAAAGTAAACAAGCCTTTTTAAAAATAAAAACAACAAAAGGTTTTTTTGGCAAAACCGATTTATTTTCTTCAAAATTCCGACTGAATACAGCGATTTGCACGGTGTAAAAGCATGTCGAATGAGTGTTTTAAATCGTCGGCCGGGATGTCCTTCAGGGTGTCGGTACAAACCTTTTGGATGGCTTCTACGTCCACAAGACACTTTCCTTTCATCGGAAAATGCATTTTTCCGAAAAAGGTAAAAGGTGCCAAATCAGGCGAATACGGGGAGTGGTTGACAGTTAAAATGCGATTTTTAGTCAAAAAATCAGTCACAAGTGTCGTTCGATGAAAGCAAACTTTGGTCGTCAGTCAACTTGTGCGGAACAAACCGTGCACATACTTTTCGGTAGCCCAAATGTTCGGTCAAAATGCGATAAGTTGATGTTTTTGAGATGCTCAATTCCAAGTCCATGAAATTCAGTGAAGATTTTGGCTGATCTTTGATGAATTCACGCACAGTTTTGATGGAATCTGCGGTGATCCGGATTTCGATTGACCAACATGTTACTCATAATTTATGTCCTCACAACCGTTTTGAAACCGTGTTTACCACTCATGAACTCTGCCACGGGATAAACAATCATCACCATAAACTTGGTTTATGAATTGAAATGTTTCGGTAAAAATGGTCCCAAGTTTAAAACAAAACTCAATATTAGCTCTTTGTTCGATGTTCATTTTTGTACCGATTACACAAACATACTGTCACTTCAGACGCAATAACTCCGCTTCAATTCGTCCAAAAGTCATGAAACTTTGACTGTACATCAGTGAAGAATCTACCTTTCCGCATGTAATTGCCAATAGATGGCCTCACTAGAAATACCTATTTTTAAAAAGTCCTGTTTACTTTGGAACGCACCTTGAATATTGGCTCAATTATTTTTCTTTATTAGCAACTACACTCAAATTACTACACTCCATAGGGGTTATATAGAAAGAGGTTTCGAACATAAGGGCCAAACGTTACACGTCTTTCATGTATTTACATATTTTACTCAATGATAACCAAAGTTGTTTATTTGGATGGTATCTTGTCGGTTCGTTTTGGGTTTTTCATAACATCAACAGCTTTTATTAATGAGAATAATACCAGCTTTGTCTTTCTCATTGTTCTCCTCGTTCGCAGAATCATCCGGTGCGTTTATTTAGTATATCAAACAAATATAAATACTTGTGCACATATTTTGTAAAAATTGTGTAAACATGATTAATGTGGAATATGACTGACTAAATGTGCCTACATTGTTATCTAATCGAAATAATTGATTGCAGACATCAGTTCAGTATAGCGAACTATATTTAAGAATTGATTGTAGTCTTTTATTGATGATTCATTTAGTTATCGGATTATTGGACTTGCGTGTCCACAAACCGAACATTACGTTGCACATTGCTGCATAAAATTCTTAAATACGTTTCTGTCTTATTGAACAAAACCTACCATAAATCATTTCTGCTGTCAAAGTTGCCGTAAAAGCCAATATATGTACATCAGTATAGTGAAAGTGTTTAAATTATAGCAATAGCTAACACCGCATCATCGAACAGACGAACAACCGAACTCGATCGTTTGTTTATACTCGTTCAGAAAAAGGAATGAGCACTCGCATTAGTCGATGATCCTTTCTTTTTGCTATCGTGTCAGATTCAGGTATACTTTATTTTAGCCGGCGCTACAGTCTGGTGTGGACCTTGTCCTCAACCAACAAAGCCAGCGCTATCCCTTGCCAGTTGCGTCCAGTTGCGTATGTTGAGTTGGTTAAGGTACCCTCAACTTGTGCGCTCTGCCGAAGGTATACTTGTGTTGCGTAATATCTCTGGGGTAGATTTGATCTGCTTCACATGATCTAACTATCTTAAGCGGTGAAGCGTATTTCCTTCACCAGATCGATACCACTATACAGCCCATACGTAAGTTACGGTCGAATCTTCTCCTCCACATACCGTCAAGCCAGGTATGAAAGATATGTTTTTCAAAGACTCTAATATCCTGCAACGGATATACGTCGGTGGATATCTGGATCGAGGTGTATATAACTCAGAGCGTTCACACATTTCCGGTGCCGGACATACGAAACCAGGTATATGTGCGTCTAATTCTTTACCCGAGAAACCACAGTGCAATCCGGCGTCGGATGACAAACATTCACATTACACAATATATCAGTCCTAGGAGCCAGACTGATATATTGTTTAAATGGTGTCATCTATAGATAATTGAAATTTGTTAGTGTAGGGGTAAAATATGGGTGGTTGAATGCCAAAAAAACCCTTTAAATTGATAGGGTGCACCCATAGTGAGCAATCATGATTCCAAGCTCCATTCCAGCACTCGTACAGGAAAACTAAACTCAACGCGATTCCAATTCAAATTGAGGTTAGTAAGAGTGAAATTTTTTTTTTTTTTTTTATTTATTTTATTTCTGCACTAATGTCGCTGGCAGACAAAATCCTTGACTACCTCAAGCGGTCTGTTTTGACAATCATTGTTTGTTGACAACATATACTTCGTCTAATCCTCATTTATCGCGAGACACATCTTAGCCGCTTATGATTCGATACTAGCAAACGCATCAATAACTGCTCACTTTGTTCTACCGATGATGTCGATGTCGTCCGCATAGTCAAGAAATTGCCCAAAATTGTGAAAGATGTCTCAGACTGTCCTTTTCAGAATAATATTAAAGAAACTGCATGACAATGAGTCGTCTTGTCTGAAATCTCTGGTGGTATTGAAGGTCTCGGTAGTGTCTTTTCCAACATTGACGGAGCAGCGAGTATTTTCCATCGTCATCCTGCGAATGAGTTTATGCTAAAACTTGACAGCGCGATATAGCTCGTCCGTATTAAAACTGTCATACCTGACCTTAAAATGGATAAACAGTTTATGGGTATCAATTTAATATTCTTCGGTCTTCTTCAGAATATTTGGTCAATTGTTGATTTTTCATGCCTAAAACCGCGCTGATAGGATTTAATCAGCTAGTCGATAAATGGTTTTAGACGTTCACATATTACACTACTCAGGATGTCAGAAGTGTTGTTCAGGAGGCTTATGCTTCTGCAATTGGCGCAGGTTAGCACGTTATCCATTTTTTTTTTGGATTGTGATCATCAAATCACAGCAAAATGATATTTCTGGAATTTCCTGAGTTTGAGAGTTTAGATCTTGTAGAAAATTTTGTTTCTTGAATGACCCCAATAAGTATATTATTTCTATCCATGAAGTTTATAATTTCGTTTATTTTGCCTGAAAAGTCGTTGCAATTTAGCTGCAGTAGCTTAAAGCTGGTAGGTTGTCTTGATCTGCTTGTGATGGTAGTTTGTTGCTATGAAGTATTTGTGGCGTGAGGTTGTTATCTGCTCTGGCATCATCTGCATTTGAAATGTAGATTCCACTTTCGTGGTTGTTCAGACCTGAGAAATTGTGTAAGTGACACTATTTCGAGCACGCATTGCATTTTACTGAGGTGGCATTAGGTGGATGGCTTTGTGACAGGCTGAGCATATCCACACTTGGGGCCTGGGTCGGTTTGATGACGGCTCGTAGAAGTAACTGTCTGCGCAGTCTAACCAACATTTGCTGCTCTTCAGCGGAAAAAAAGGAGAAAATCTGTTCTTGTTGTGCATACATACCTACTTCTATCTCGATGCTGGTGGTGAAGTCGTTGGGTGTTTTGTTGAAGAAGGGTGATATATGATTAAAGTGTTGCTGAACGGTTGGCAATCTTTGGTCGAGGCCATGGTTGTATGTTTCGAGTCGCTCCGGTACGGAGAACCAATTGCCGTGAGACAACTGTCACACGTCCAAAACTACGGGGCGTCACCTTCGATAATATGCTGACTTTTTCAGCACACACCACCGCCATCCGCAACTGAGTCATAACACGGAAAAACGTCCACAAGTCGCTACCCGGTAGTTCCTGAGGAAAGGACAAAGAAACTTTACATACCACCTACAAGGCAATTGGCCGGTCTGTGATGCACTACGCTGCACTTATATAGACACCACAGCTAAGTGATACCAACTGGATGAAATTCCAGGCCAGTCACAACTCAGCAATAGGAGTTATCACACAGACCATCTATAGACAGAAACCAAAATGCTTTCCATCAGAGATCACAACGCTAACCACACCTCTCCGAAACATCAGAAATAGTTTCCAAAACTACCAACGAGACATCGACCAATACCTACAGCACCCCGACTTCAACACCGAAAGATGTAAAGAAGGAAGAATCGTTATTCACCGACACATAGTCTCTGACGCGGTGGACAAACACCGTCCAAACATTATCCTTGGAGGCCGTCCTCCACCCATTGCCCAACTCCTCTCAGGTTGGTGTCGTCTGTTAAACAATTACCTGGCTCGCCTCCACCCAAACACTGTCAGATTGGCTCACATGATGTAAAACACATCTTCAACTGTTCATCCAAACTCGCAAACTTTAACCGTGAAGCGCTGTGGTCCTGTTCCTTGGACTAGAAATAGATAAAGTGACCTTATGGAAGTGTAGCTTATACAACAAAAACATCATCAAATCACGTTCTTCACTTCTGCCTCATGAATTTTGATGCAGGAGCAAGTTTCTAAGAAGCGCTGCAAAATCGGGAATCTTTCTGACTACTAAACGCATGTTGTGTCTTCAAGGAAGAAATCCTCCACATATCGGAATAGCAATCTTTGTAGACAGTCTAGCTTCTCTGGCTGTTATGAAATGTAAGGCATTAAATGATCAAAATAAAACGTTGAAAAAAAAAAGCATTTATCCAAGGCCATCCAAGCACACGATGAGCACTTAACAAATAAATTATCATAATTAAATGCCATTAGCTATCATAAAGTCAAAATGTGCTGGGTGCCCGTATATAGTAATAAAGAAAAGAGAACGTGTTCGGCTTGAGCATCAGTTTAGCGGCCACCTCTATACTACCACCAATAAGGAAATTGTACACTACGATCGACAAAATAGTGGAAAATGAGACCAAGTCTTTATGACTCTCCAAGCGCAACTGCATTACATCTCGTACACTATGGCCAGAGCTTCATAATTCTTCTGCTTCTAGATAGATACTCCGTCCGCATATTAACCTGAGTAATCACCAGACATTGTACCATTGGAACTATGCTCCGCAAATGGCAAATTGGGTCCAATGATGCGGAAATGAGGAGAAAACATAATCGACCCAGCATCATCTATGCTACTACACCGCCTTCGTGCACTAGGCTCCTGAAAAAATGTTGCCAGTTCTCTAGACCTTCTCTGTAAAAGGCAGCATTCTTCAACGAAAACCACCTTAAAATGACCTGCCCAGCATCCTTTTAGTTTTGAAAATAAAAAATAATCACACGTAACCAAGCATGGAGCCCAGCGAAATTTCCTTAAAACATCTCGAGATTGCCTCGAAGAATTACCTATCCTGATTTTTTTTTTTTTTTTTTTATAATCTGCGCGCGTCAAAGGGAGTATTAATACCCTTTAATTGTTTCAGGGCACGGGCGTCAGGGAAAAGGGGGAAGAGGAACAGAGGAGGTACCTATGCACGTTGGCTTTGAATGTTTGAAGGTTGTAGTGATGGGGAAATACAGAGCCTGGTAGATCGTTCCACATTCGTGTTGTTCGGCTTATAAACGAATCCCTATATTTGACAGTACGACCGAAGTTTGGCTTCAGGGTAAACTGATGTGCATTCGAAGCATGTCGCGTATTGCGGGTGAAATTTTCAAGGGGAGGAATGCAACTGGCTATTTCGCTGGAGCATTTTTTGTGGAAGAAACGATAAAACAGGGAGAGACAGGAGACATTTCTCCGATGTTCTAGTGAATGAATGGAATTCACAATGTCTCTATCACCTATAAGTTTTAACGCGCGATTTTGTACCCTATCAAGAATGTGCAAAACGGTCTTGGGTGCACAAGACCAGATATGGGCGTTATATTCCAGCTTAGGGCGGATGAATGCCTTATAAATTGAGGCCAGATCAGACGGGGTAAAATATTTCTTGCACCGTTTAAGCAATCCTAGACATTTTGCAGCATTTTTGGCGACCTCGAATATGTGATCATTCCATCGAAGATGGTTATTAATACACATACCGAGAATGGCAAGTCTTTCGGTTTCAATGATGCAAGTACCATCCATGGATAATGGTTGAGGGTTTTGGTTTCGCTTGAGAGACAGAAGACAGCATTGTGTTTTGGAAGCATTAAATTCCATTCTGTTGGTTGATCCTTATTTAATTATGCTGTCTAGGTCGGAATTTAATGTGTTTAACATACGTTGCCGTTCCCCTTCTACGGCCGAAGAGCAAGGACGTGAGTTAGGAAACGAATATGAAAAACTGAGGGTACTGTCATCAGCGAAGGAATGGATTGGATTAGAAGTTGCAGACAAGAGATCATTTATAAAAATGAGAAAGAGAGTCGGAGACAAAACAGAGCCTTGGGGAACACCAGCATTTATTTGGTGAATTGCAGACTTGAAGCCATCCAAAACAACTTGTATTGAACGCCCCGAAAGGTAATTTCTAATACATTGAAGAAGAGACTCATCGATGCCATATGCACGCATTTTCGACAAAAGAGCCTGATGCCAAACTCTGTCAAATGCTTTTGAAATATCAAGCGCAACCATCTTGGTTTCGCCGAAGTGATGGAGAGATTGGTTCCACTTCTCGGTGAGATATGCCATCAAATCACCAGTGGACCTGTTGCTACGAAAACCATACTGCCGGTCATTAAGGAGTTTTCGTGAATCGAGATATTTCATAAGCTGACGATTTATCAGCGTTTCCATGACCTTGGAAAGAAGGGACGTAAGTGCAATGGGTCGGTAATTGGACGGGGAGGAAGATTCGCCTTTTTTGGGGACGGGCTGGACAAATGCTGTTTTCCATCTACTCGGAAAGAGCCCTGAAAAGTAGGATAGACAGAAAAGCTTACGCAGAGGTTTTGCCAGCGTAGAAGAACACCTCTTCAGAACTATGGGGGGAATACCATCTGGACCAGCGGATTTGTGTATGTTAAGACCTTTAAGTACTCCTGCAACTGTACGAGTGCGAAAGTGGACTTGTCCCATGGAAAATTCGACGCTCTCAAATACAGGTGGAGACAAAGCATTATCTGGCAGCGTGGAGTTCGCTGCAAAATGAGTAGCAAGCAGATTAGCTTTGTCTAAGGAGCTGACAGCTGGAATGTCATTGTAAATGAGTGTGGGGATGGCAGACGAGGCAGAATTTTTAATATTTTTGACGAATGACCAAAAATTTTTACTACCTTTGGGACATTGTAGGATTTTTTGCCTCAATTTTTGGTCATGTAAGAATTTTACACGTCGAATATGGGCATTGCAGTCTTTTCTGGCTTGTTTAAACTTTTTTCGGTTTTCCTCAGATTTGTTGGCTTTATAAGACCGAAAACTTACTTCTTTCTTTCTGATAGCCTCTTTACAGCTCTGGTCAAACCACGAGTTTACCTTAGGTTTAATGCTCTTTATTCTGTTAGGAATAAAGTCATTCATACCTAAGAGTATGGTGTTAGTGATCATATCAGCAGCGGCATCCACGTCGCTATCGAGGAAGCATAGCGACCAGTTAAAACTCCTAAAGAAGCTATTGAGGCCGCTCCAGTTGGCTTTCTCGTATTGCCATACTTTCCTTTTAGGAGTTTTTTCTTTAACTGAGTGGTCGGAGTACGAGAATTTAGCTGATACGATATTATGGTCAGACCGACCTAGAGGATGGTACAAGATACGCCGATGGAGCTTTCCAGGTCGTTTATTCTAAATTGCAGCTTTCAGTATGCGTAATAAGTTACTGTCACTGTCTTCTTTTGCTCCAAAAAGTCTACCAGGATCACTCCTTCGGTTTTCGGGAACACTGGCAATAACTTTTTTAACTGAACATTCTGCTTTAATGCATACTGGTAAATTGAAGTCACATTCTGAGATACGATGCGAACAAAAAAGTTTTCTTGATCCACCTGAATTTTGTCAGCATCTTCAGCTTTTTAGGTCATGTATTCGGCACGCAACAAGTACCCATAGTGCTGAAAGCTTGGCAAGTCTTAAACGATTAGTCAGAATCGCGTTTACTGATCCAAAATAAATATGTAAGCTACTGGCTATTTCGATCTTCCTCTGACATTTCTTGAACTTTAGAACACATTGGTTGACTCTGATGGTCTTTCTGAACATTTATCATCTATGAACTCCTCCATGCCTTCTTGATACACTCAAACAAGATTAAGTACCGTTTGGACAATGATGTCACCATTACTCCGTCCATATTTGACCGAAAATGTTAAGTTTGCTCGAATTTCGAAACAAAAATTTTACATTCTGCAAAAATTTGTCTTTTTAAAAAAAAAAAAAAGTTTAGAAATTAAATATAAGGGTCTCCCAAAATTCAAGCAAGAAGTAATTTTGATAGATAACACAGGTTTTTAATTAAAAATTGTAAAAGTTTTATTGATTCATAAAGTATACAGTACAGGGCTATGTATGGAATAACATATCGGGTGGCGTCCACGGCTTTGCTGGCACATACGCACTCTTGTCGAAATTTTCCATGACCGTTTTGCATAAATGTGGCTAAATTTCGTTGACACAGCGCTCAATTTGCTACTTCAAGGCGTGGGTGGTCGCATGGGCTTATTGGCATATACCTTAGACTTCAAAAAACCCCAAAGAAAAAAGTCTAACGGCGTTAAATCGCACTACCAGGAAATGACTCATGCAGTAATTAAATCATTTCTCGGGCTGTATAGCATGTGGCACCGTCTTGTTGAAACCACATGTCATCCACATCCATATCTTGCGATTTAGGCACGAAAACCTGGATTATCATGTCGCTATAGCGCGCACCATTAACTGTAATTGCCTGACCAGACGCATTTTCGAAGAAGAATGATCCGATGATGCCTCCAGCCCAAAATCCGCACCAAACAGTGACACGTTGTGGATGCATTTGTTTCTCAACAATCACTCGTGGATTTTCTGAACCCCAAATTCGACAATTTTGACGATTGACAAAGCCATCAGGATGAAAATGAGCTTCATCGCTGAATTTGATTTTGTTTGAAAATCAGCATCCACTTGTTGTTGAGAGGCCAGAGTGTCTAAGATCACTAATTGACCCAGTCTCCCTGAATTTTTGAATTAATCTCTTCACAGTTGATGAAATTAAATCACTATTCCGTACGAAAATTGCGAACTGTAGCTGCCAAACCTTCATTATTTTTAAAATATTGGTCAACGATGAAAATGCTGTGTTCTTTCGTGTAGCACTGCATTTTTAAAAACCATGTCAGCTGTAACGCTGTTTTTTTTTTTTTTTTTTTCGTTGGCAACACTTTACTGAACAAATGGCGCAAAATTCAAATTTTGCGTTAATTTTAGAACACCCTTTACAAACAATCAAATTTAGTAAATAAGCTAAAGACACACTTTATATTTTCAAGGAAAATGGTCTAGGAGATCAATGTCGGTGCAGTTAATGCACTTTGCTTCTCCCCGAAGATTTTAAGGCTTTCTTCAGAGCCAAACCAGCTTGCGTTCTTTGGATATCTACTGCACTGATTATGCTACAGCTATCTCTGTGGAGTGGAAATGATATTTTGCTACAGACTCTCCAGTCAAATATCAGCTCTGTTTTTGTTTATGAAAATTGGGATACAGCCCTAGTTTAGTGTAATATGTCTTGATCATTCAATGATTCATTAAAGACTCACCTCTTTTATTGGTGTTAGTACTCCTCTTATCGTAGACGTTAGCGTCCTTAATCATAACAAGACTTTTTGATGGTATGTGATTCAAGTACCGCATCTCTTTAGCCCCTCCTTGGTCGTAGGGGAGATAGCAGTAAACCAGGACCATTTTTCCTCTGTTCTGCGAAATAAAATAGATGTTAAGACGTCCCTACAGGGTAATAGCTGATGTTGTTACTCGAAATCGCTACAAACGAACGAGACCACATCCCCTCTTGCGCTGCGCACAGCTGTTTGTCTGTTCGTATAAATCATAATGAATACCTAAAACAGAGAACGCCAACAATAAAACAAGTTCTTCTGTTTAAAACTGAAAAACATTTAAATATCAATAAAAAATAATTTAATTATCTTCTTTCAGGATACGGTCGTCGTGAAGTAGTTGAGTACTTGCTTAATAACGGCGCATCCATTCAGGCCTGTGATGAAGGTGGCCTTCATCCATTGCATAACGCTTGCTCCTTTGGTCATGCAGAAGTTGTACGTTTACTTTTGAAAGCTGGCGCTAGTCCAAACACAACAGATAATTGGAACTACACACCACTTCACGAGGCCGCAAGCAAGGGTAAAGTAGATGTCTGCATTGCATTGCTGCAACATGGTGCCAATCCCAACATTCGCAATTCGGAACAAAAAACACCGCTGGAACTAGCGGACGAGAACACAAGACCTGTATTAACTGGAGAGTATCGCAAAGATGAACTATTGGAAGCTGCCCGATCTGGAGCTGAAGATCGTTTGTTAGCTCTGCTGACACCCCTTAATGTAAACTGTCATGCAAGTGATGGGCGCCGTTCGACCCCATTGCATTTGGCAGCAGGATACAATCGTATTGGAATAGTAGAGATTCTTTTAGCTAACGGGGCAGATGTTCATGCAAAGGATAAAGGTGGATTGGTTCCATTGCACAATGCCTGTTCATATGGGCATTTTGAAGTGACCAAACTGCTGATTAAGGCCGGTGCAAATGTGAATGCAAATGATTTATGGGCATTCACTCCTTTGCATGAGGCTGCATCTAAGAGTCGAGTGGAAGTTTGTAGCCTTCTGTTGAGCAAAGGCGCCGATCCAACCCTGTTGAACTGCCATAATAAATCTGCAATAGACTCTGCCCCAACAAGGGAGTTGAGAGATAAAATTACTTGTAAGTTAAAATTTTAAGACTGTTTAAGTTCGCTATTGAGTCCTTTTGTACTTTTAGATGAATATAAGGGCCACTGCGTTCTGGACTCCTGCAAAAAAGCGGATATACCTAGGCTGAAGAAATTCCTCACCTCGGAGACGGTAAATTTCGTGCATCCCTACTCGGGAGATACAGCATTGCATGCTGCTGGAGTTTCTGTGGATCCTAAAAGAAAACAGGTAATGGAAAAGATTTACACAGCGGTTTTTGAACTCCTTTTTCTAATTTGATTTGAATTGCAGGTAGCAGAGATCCTAATTCGAAAGGGCGCTCTGCTAAACGAAAAGAACAAAGCATTCCTGACACCCCTCCATTTGACTGCCGAACATTTGCATTACGATGTTATGGATACGTTGCTTAAGAATGGGGCCAAGGTGAACGCTTTGGATGGACTCGGTCAAACTGCGTTGCATAAGAGCGCCCGGGACGAGCAGGCATGTCGTCTATTGCTGTCTTATTCCATTGATACGAGTATTATCTCTCTGGAGGGTTATACTGCCGCACAATTAGCCTCGGAAAGTGTTTTGAAAATCCTGAAGGATCCGCCAGACACTGAGACGCATCTTCTAGAAGCAGCTAAAGCGGGTGACTTGGATACTGTCCGAAGAATCGTGCTCGCCAATCCGCATACCGTCAACTGTCGTGATTTGGATGGTCGTCATTCGACGCCTCTGCATTTTGCGGCTGGATTTAATAGAGTACCAGTTGTGGAATTTCTTTTAGAACACGGTGCGGAAGTGCACGCTGCAGACAAGGGTGGTCTGGTTCCACTCCACAACGCTTGCTCCTATGGGCACTTTGAGGTGACTGAATTGCTAGTGAAACACGGTGCCAATGTCAATGTGGCTGACTTATGGAAATTCACTCCCCTGCACGAAGCTGCAGCCAAAGGAAAGTACGACATTGTTAAACTTCTTCTCAAGCATGGAGCTGATCCGAGCAAAAAGAACCGTGATGGTGCCACACCCTCTGATTTAGTCAAAGAATCAGATCACGATGTTGCAGAGCTTTTGAGGGGAAACTCAGCGCTGTTGGATGCCGCCAAAAAAGGTAATCTTGCACGAGTGCAAAGACTTGTTACACCAGAGACTATTAACTGCCGCGACGCACAAGGCCGTAACTCGACTCCACTGCACCTAGCTGCAGGCTATAACAATTATGAAGTGGCGGAATACTTGCTAGAGAACGGTGCCGATGTAAATGCTCAAGACAAAGGAGGACTGATCCCTCTGCACAATGCATCGTCTTACGGTCACCTGGACATAGCTGCTTTGCTAATCAAACACAAGACTGTAGTAAACGCGACTGACAAGTGGGGCTTCACACCATTGCACGAAGCCGCTCAGAAAGGGCGAACGCAACTATGTGCTCTCCTCTTGGCTCACGGAGCCGATTCGTATATGAAGAATCAAGAAGGTCAAACCCCGATAGAGCTAGCGACTGCTGACGATGTGAAGTGTCTGCTTCAGGATGCCATGACGACATCTCTGGCTGCCAATTCCACGCTTAGTACTTCCCAAACATCACTGATTAGCAATTCACCTTCGCCTGCGCCAAGTAGTGTACCTGCGTGTACTGTTCTGTCGCCAACCACTGAAACAGTGACGCTGCCATCAGGTGCCTCGATGACGCTGAGTGTACCTGTGCCCTTGATGTCTACTCGCATTAGTCCAGCGCAAGGTGCAGAGTCAAACTCCCAAGCAGACTTGTGCGAAGAGGTTAGCGATCCAGACTCCATTAACAACGTTGCCAGCTTCCTTGTTAGTCTACAGCTGGATCATTTAATTGAGCTGTTCGAGCGGGAGCAAATAACGCTAGAAATTCTCGCCGAGATGGGACATGAAGACTTAAAGCAGGTTGGGGTTTCCGCCTATGGATTTAGGCACAAGATTCTAAAGGGGATTGCACAACTTCGATCGACAACTGGTAAAATATTTTATTCATTTTCTTAAACTCTTGAGTGATGGTAATTTTTTTTTTTTTTTTCAGGAATTGGAAACAATTTGAATCCAGGAACTCTTTTAGTAGACTTACTGCCCGACGATAAGGAATTTGTTGCGGTCGAAGAGGAAATGCAAGCCACGATTCGTGAACACCGGGACAATGGACAAGCAGGAGGGTATTTCGTTCGATACAACATCATTAGAGTAAGTGATTAGAATTATGAAATTCTGATGTTACTTACGTAAGGTTATATTTTTAGGTACAAAAAGTACAAAACCGTAAACTTTGGGAGAGATATGTGCACAGGCGGCAAGAAGTATCGGAAGAGAATTCACTGCAAGCTAACGAACGTATGCTGTTCCATGGAAGTCCCTTCATAAACGCTATCGTGCAGAAAGGTTTCGATGAGAGGCATGCTTACATTGGTGGCATGTTCGGTGCTGGCATCTATTTCGCCGAACATAGCTCAAAAAGTAATCAATATGTGTATGGAATCGGCGGAGGAATCGGTTGTCCATCACATAAAGACAAGTCATGCTATGTGTGCCCAAGGTAATTTTCATTTTGTACCCGTTTTTATTATTTAAGTCTAAATTATGTCAAAAACTATCAATTGCTTAGGGATGTGATAACTACCTAGTTCGGCCATAAGTTCTATTACAAGTGCAAAACGTTATAAAAGTTAAACAACAAAATATTTCGGATTAGTATTCATAAAATTTATTTGTTTGAATAGTAAGCATTTAAAAAAAGCAGCTTATTCGAAGTGACCGCCTTTAGCTTCAACGTAGGCCCTTAAACGCTGTGGCCACTAGGCATGCACGGTTTCCGGGGGTATTGACAACGATGCTGTGGTTAAAGCACTTTTGAGGCTCTCCAAATTTCGGTGGGGTCTCCTACAGGCCATACAGGTCTCTTACAGGTCTACACTGGCCACAAACAATAATCCAAAGGATTCAAATATGGGTTTCCTGAAGGCCATTCCTCGGATTCAATAAAAGCAGTAATATTGATTCTAAGCCACTACTGCTGAGTTGTTTTGGCTTTATGTGCTAAAGTAAAGTATTGTTGGAAAACACATCTTGCTCCAGTAAGAAGAGTATTCATCAACCTTTTCCCCCAGTTTTGACTCTTTTTTTCTTACACAAATGGGGAGCAGTAACTCCTTGATAGTATACCCCTCCACCAAACCATTACCGAAAAAGAATAATGGCCGCGTTGAATCCAATTGTTTACTTCTTTAGATGCCCTTGAATAAATTGTATTGTTTTGTTCATTAATAACTTTCTCGACGGTGAAAATTTGTTCGTCCGTAAAAAAAGTATTTTCGTCATCGTTATTCGCATGCCAGTGCAAGAGTCGCTTGCATCTTTCAAGCCTAATTAGCTTTAAATTAGGCGTCAATAGATGTCCAGTCGAATGACGAAAGGCTTTCATGTAAAGATCATCCCGAAAGAGCCTTGGCATGGATCTGGTGGATATATCCAGTTTGCGCGACATAATTTTTTGTTTTAGAAGGGGATTTATTCGAATTCGCTCGCGTACAGCTTATATAACCGCGCTCGTACGGGCAACGCGGGGACAACCACTTCTTGGTCTGTATTTTAATTGAGACGATTCAACAAATCGATTTACAGCACGGTACACAAACATTTTTAATATCCCGAGCGATTTTAGTAATTCAACAATTTAGTTAGCATTTTTTCAGCACTTATGCAATGCTATGACAGCAATACGATTTTCTTTTATATCTCATTCCATGATAACAAATCAGTAGCTGAAACCAAACTGAATGATATATTGTATATTGCGTTTTGTAGTTTGTGTTCTGAAAGAAAAAATTAACGGTACTATTCATAATGTTATCTTCATACAGTTTGCGCTGGAAGTTTTGTAACATAAAATATTTTTGGGTATATTATTATTAAATAAAATTGGTGAAATCAGTTTGACTTGCACTGGCTGGTTGGTTGGTTTGGAGTGGCGCTCGATAAGGAAATTAGACCGAAAGTAGGCCCATTGTTTTGCCACTGAATAAGGATGGCGGGTTCGCACCTACTCTTGGATCCAATCATTGAAAGGTATTCATCTAGTGGTAGCCTTTCTTATATTGACAAATGCAGGGCATGTACACAAGAAGTGTGTTACTGTTTCTTCCTGCTATAAGTGATGTCCACTATGATGATTAAGATTAGACTGTATGCCAACAGGTCAAATATATGACAACAGATGTATGACCACATTATTTGTCATAAGACCATTTGACCAGAGAACGGTGTTACGCATTTGACCAAAATGGTCATATGTGCTGTGCTGGTCATATGGTTAATATGTTGATGTAAATAAAAAAAAATAAAAGTCTTTGAAAAAATAAACTTCAGTGATTACAGCATATCACATAATATGTCATCACCAAATTTCTATAAGTTGTGTATGGTCTTATTGGTCTTATACACTCCGTCTCACTTGATTACGAACAGGCAGTTTTTTGTTTTAATTTTACGATATTTTTCAAACCCTTCGCTAATCTGGGAAAAACCAATTGCACAAGGAATGAAGGATATATTATGTTTATATTGTAAAAAAAAAATGGGATTAAGTTGATAAATGCAACTTTTATGACGCTTTTTCCAAAAAGGTCATAAAATTTACCTGTTTTTTTTTTTGTCTCACTTGATTACGAACAGTAGCTAAATCTACCTGTTACCATGTTTTAAATCAAACAAAAGGATACTTAGAGTATAAGGGAGTTTAGTTCAAGAAATAACTTCATACAATCCACAACTGTGGGTAAAGTAAAGACATTAACCAAGGAGGAAATAGGCCAAATTCGAGCTTACCGGGAACAAGGAAAATCCATCCGTTTCATAGCCAGCAAGATTGGAAGAGGCGCCACTGTTGTACACAGCTTTATTAAGGACCCGGAGAAGTATGGAAAAAACCGCAAAGGAAGAGTCAGTAAAGCAACAACTTGTCAGGAAAGGCGGGCCATACTGAGAGTTGTTTCAAATTCAAGGCTCTCCGTAAGCAGATCGACTGTTCATCGCGTGATACAGAAGGCCAGCCATATTCGCCATGAAAAAATGAAGAGGAAACCACCATTGAATGCGGTACGTAAAATCCAGTGGCTTGATTTTGCAACAAGTCACATCAGGTGGAATCGAGAGTGGCATACCGTCGTCATTTCTGATGAAAAAAAATTTAATTGAAAGGACCTGATGGATACAGATGTTATTTCTATGATTTGAGAAAAGAAGAAATACATCTTCAAAGGCGGCACAGCAAAGGAGGTGGTGTAATGGTATGGGGAGCAATAAGCTATTACGGAACTGTGGAGCTGGATTTCCAAAGCTCCAAAATGACGGCAATCAATTACAAATCGATACTGGAAAGAGCTTTTCCACAGTTTTCGGAGATATTTGGTGGACAGCGATGGACTTTCCAACAAGACAATGCACCGATACATACCGCACGGACAACAAAAGCCTGGATTCAGAACCAAAAAGTAAACATACTTGCATGGCCGCCATATTCACCCGACCTGAACATCATGGTAAACGTGTGGGGTTGGCTTTCAAGAAAATCCTACGAAGGAGGAAGGCAATATGATGAAACGGAAGAGATTATTGAAGCCATAAAACGAGCCTGGTCCGAAATTTCGCTAGATTATTTGACAGCACTCTATGAATCTCTACACAGCAGGCTACTTGAAGTGATTCAGCGATCAGGAGGTAGTACCCATTACTAAAAACTATTGCTACTCTTTAAATAAAACCAACATTTATTTATACAAACAAATTTTGTATTGTTTTTTTACCTTTTAAGCTTCTAAAAGGTAGATTTAGCTACTGTTCGTAATCAAGTGAGACAAGAAAACATGTAAATTTTATGATCTTTTTGGAAAAAGCGTCATAAAAGTTGCATTTATCAACTTAATCCCATTTTTTTTTACAATATAAACATAATATATCCTTCATTCCTTGTGCAATTGGTTTTTCCCAGATTAGCGAAGGGTTTGAAAAATATCGTAAAATTAAAACAAAAAACTGCCTGTTCGTAATCAAGTGAGACGGAGTGTATTACAATAAGTGTTTGTTTTCCGACTAGATAATGTTACCATATGTCATATTATTCTGTCAAAGTCGGCCTTGTCGTATCTGGTCGTATTCGTCATATATTCATTGCCGATTAGACTGTGTGACAGCATTTGTTAGTGAAAATGGTCAAATATGATAATATACATATATGGCGACTTGGCATAGAGTCTAATCTTAGCTTTAGACCTTTTTTGATCTAAACAATTTTAAACATTGTCCTGTGAATTGTATATTAACTGTAGAGGTTTTCAGAAAGTCTAGGATGACTTTTGGGTGGATGTCAGCAAGGTCTGGTAGGATAGGTTGCGAGGGCCATCATTCTGGTTCTGCTGAGGCTTGGACATTCGCAGAGAAAGTGGGCTGTGCCCTCTTCCAAGTACACGTCACCACAGCCTCTGCAGAGGCCTGTTGTACTCAAGCGCAAAATCAAATGGATGACAGGATACATTGTTTGTTGAAGCAAATTGCAGTATACTAATAGCAGAGTAACCCCATTACCCATTTAGTCCAGGAAATAGAGAACAAAAAATAAAGTTTCGTTTTTTGGCATGATCTAGATTTCATGAATAATATTTAAAGTTTTGAGCCTTCACCCACACACGCTCATGCTGCCCTAATTAATACATACTTTTTCACAACTAATCTTTATATCCAACAGCTGCTCCACCGTTCACAACAGGGGGGACCCGCTTTCGCAAAATCCCCCATATTCCGCGACCCGGGAAACGATTTTTCAGTCCCCTCAGACTGGGCTATAATCTATAAAACTTACATTCATCCGAGACTTGAATACAAACTTGCATGATTCGCGGGATCTGCCACCGCTTGTTTGAGCTTAATTGATCGTATTCAGTGCCAAACATGTAGATTGGTCGGCAATTAGTCTATTTGCACTACTAGTTATGCCCATCTAATCCGTCGTATTTAGTTGCAAAGCACGTGAGGCGTCTTCCGCACATCCCTATATTTTAGAGTCTACTATTGCTCGCACAGTGAAATTCAGAAAATCATTCTTTAGTTATACAACTCTAATGAGAAAGGCATTCCTTAATATTTCCGGAGAATTATAACTTGCAGAGATTCAAAATTAATGCGCACCGTCAAATCTCTCTTGTTCTTGTTAAATCCAGAAAAAAATTCTTAACTCTTCGCTTTCCAATCGTGTTTCTCTGCATCTCTAAATTATAAAACCGAGTCAAAAAATTGACCTGAACACAGTATCATATCTCCGCGGTACGAAATGAATCGATTTATGTTTGAACAATGTTGGGAAAACTTATTTCCAAAGTGAGTGCTGTGTTGCCGAAAGAGTGCGAATTTTGAAAAGAAATTTGAAATTTGAAATTGGCATGCTAATTGATAACACAAGTTATACACAACTGAGGAAATGAACTTGAACGATCTCGAGTTCCAGTAAGATGGCGCTACGTGCCATACAAGCCGTCCAACAATCAATCTTTTGCGCACCAAGTTCAATAATCGTATAATCAGCCATTTTTGTAATGTTGCTTGGCCTCTGCGGAGCTGCGATTTGACACCATTGGACTATTTTTTTTTTTTTTTGTGGAGTGCCGTTAAAGGTCGATGTTATGCTGACAATCTAGAAACGATTCAGGCACTTGGTGAAATATATTCGAGCTATTGGTGAAATAGAGCCCCGAATCATCGAAAATATACTGCAAAATTGGGTTGACAGAATGGGCCAACCCAGTCACGAGAGCCATTTAAATAAAATTATTTCTTCAATAAAGCAAATAACTTTGAAAAATATTAAATGGATTTTTAAATTTTAAAAGGAAACCAGCAGATGGTCCACCCTTTATTTCAACGACATTATCTCTTTTACTTGCAATCCAATATAAACATTCTTGAGTATAAGACTCCAAGATAAGTTTTCCCCAAGTTTTCGTGCCCGAGTTGTGAAGTATATCTACGGAACTCAACTGAGATATTAATGCTATTATCAGTTGCAGTACTTTGTTATTGCATGTCAGCAGAACGGACAAGTATTACTTGATATCGCCAACACATTGCACGAAGAAGAAAACCTTTGAACCAAGGTCAGAGAACAATCCTGTGATATATATGGTTTTAGCCATCAACGCTCTACCAACTGAGCTATCTATGAATGCTTTCTTCCTCGGTGAAGTCTCCAACTGAGTAACTGGCCGTGTGCCTGTCTATGACATTATCTTTAAAACCAAACGGTTGAGAGGTTTTGAAAATACACACAATTTTGTAACATTCTTGCTTCCAATTTGTATATAGTTTAGACTAGAAATATAAAAATTATTATTTTCTGTACCATTACTTAGTGGTTTACACTCTTCCAAGTCCAAACCAGAATGTTCTCCAGCAGAACAGATTTCTTCTGTTCTAGATCATCCTACAGCTTCCTACGCTCTCGATGAAAGAACAATTTATTGAATCCAGTAAGACCAAACACAACACAAATTAAGAATACAAAGTAATAATTCATTCAACAAATTGATCAAACAAAACTAAAATTAAGAACAATTTCTTCATGTTAGTCTTTTTAGCATTCATCATTTGGGTAAAACATTTTACCGCTCATTTCATAATGTGAAACAAGAAAATGTCACATCAGTTTGTACTATGTTTCTTTAGACATAATTCTGTGCACATGTTCAACTATCCTTTACCACCTTGCAACCTACAAAGAGGCAATCTTCAGATTGTCTACAATTATCCAGTTCATAGCTTAGTAGTCTAGCGCTCAGGCATAAACTTGTCTATAATCAAATACGGCCTCTACATAATCACAACCTTCTACAATGTTAATTATATCATATCCAGGGTATATTAAGTTTGATACATAGTTTGCAACACAGAAATGATATCGATAGACCAGACCCCAAAAGTATATTACTTACTTTACTTTAGGTGGCGCTACAGTCCGGGGTGGACCTGGGCCTCAACCAATACGCCTCTCCAGTTAGCGCGATCTTTGGCTAACTGCCTCCAGTTGCGCACTCCAAGTTGGTTGAGGTCCCTTCCACTTGTGCGCGCCACCTAAGGCGAGGTCTTCTTCTACTGCGTTGTCCCTCCGGGTTGGAATCGAAGACTCTTCGCGCCGGAGCGTTGGTGTCCATTCGCTCTACATGTCCTAGCCATCTTAGACGACTGATGCGCAATTTTCTGACCAGGTCGATGAAAGCCCGTCAACGCAAACGGGACCAAAAATCACTCGAAGAATTTTGCATTCGAAACGACCAAGAAGATCTTCATCCGCTTTTGCTAGGGTCCATGCTTCTGCGCCATAGAGCAGGACAGGGATGATAAGGGTCTTATATAGAGTCTCCTTAGTGTTTCTTGACAAGGCCTTACTAATCAATTGCCGTATTAGGCCAAAGAAACAGCGGTTGGCAAGTGTAATTCTTCGCTTGATTTTTGCTGAGGTGTCATTGTCAGAGTTTACCGCGGAGCCGAGGTAGACAAAGTCCCTAACTACCTCAAAATTGCAGCTGTCTATCGTGACGTTCTGTTCGATTCGTCGATGTTGTGTGTCCCTTCTTGTTGACAGCATATATTTTGTTTTACCCTCATTCACCACTAAACCCATTTTTGCCGCTTCTGCACTAATACTTGCAAACGCACCAGTGACAGCTCGCTGTGTTCTGCCAATAATGTCAATGTCATCAGCGTATGCAAGAAGTTGCACAGACTTTTGGAAAATTATGCCCGTGGTGTTGGCTTGTGAGTTTCGCACAATTTTCTCGAGAATGATGTTGAAGAAGTCACATGACAGCGCGTCACCTTGTCTAAATCCTTTTTTTGACATCAAAGGTCTCGGTAAGATTGTTTCCAACCTTTATGGAGCAGCGAGCGTTCTCCATCGTCATTCTGCACAATCTGACAAGTTTGGCAGGGATGCCAAAACTAGATATGGCTCTGTATAGCTCGTCTCTATAAATGCTGTCATATGCGGCCTTAAAATTGATAAAAAGATGATGAGTATCGGTCGTGGACTTACCGGGCCGAAAAAAGGCACTGATAGGGACCTATCAGATCGTTGACGAATGGTTTCAGGCGTTCACACAGTACAGCAGACATGATTTTATGCGCAATATTCAGGAGACTGATGCCTCTATAGTTGGCGCTGTTTAGAGGGTCTCCTTTCTTGTGGATCGGGCAAACAATGCTGAGGTTCCATTCATCAGGCATACTTTCTTCTGACCAAATCTTGGAGATGAGTTGGTGTATGCTCTCCACCAGGTCATCTCCCGCCGCCTTAAACAGCTCGGCAGTTAAGCCGTCCGGTCTAGCAGCCTTGTTGGATTTAAGCTTAGATATTGCTATCCTCACTTCATTTTGGTCAGGTGGACGGAAATCTTGGCTTTCATCGGCCAGGTTGAATGGTTCATTCTGCCTGACAGCGGAATTTGTGTCCTCTTCGCCGTTTAGCAGTCTGCAGAAATGGTTTTTCCATGTCCTCAGCACCGACTGTGACTCTACTACAAGGTTTCCTTGTTCGTCTCTACAGGTCTCTGTTCGGGTCTTTTTGGCGCGGCACGTTCTTTTTACCCTTTGGTAAAACTTCCGAACATTATTCCTGGAGTAGCACCTCTCTATATCCTCGATCGCGCGCTTCTCATGCTCTCTTTTTTTTTCTCCGGAGAAGCCGATGTTCTTCTCTCCTTATTTGCTCGTAGAGCTGACGAGCTGCTCTCGTCCTTCTATGCAGTGACGCTTCGTAGGCACTTTGTTTTGCTGCATGTGCTTGCCGGCACTCTTCGTCAAACCAGGGGTTTCGTGGGGGTGGACTGGTGAAACCGAGCACATCAGTTGCGGCGTTTTTGATGGCTTCTTGGCATCAGCGCCACTGGTCTTCGGCACTTGAGGCTGGCAGCATAGGACTTCTCGAGAGGTTTAAGGATAAGCGATCGGCAAAGGTTTTAGCGGTTTGTTGCATTTGTAGCCGTCCAACGTTAAATCTCCTCGCAGTATTTTCTCGTTGTTTTGGCGTCCGGGATATCCGCATCCGTACCTTGGCTACAACAAGGTAGTGGTCCGAGTCAATGTTGGCCGCTCGGTAAGTTCGGACATCTAGAATACTGGAGGAGTGCCTTGCGTCGATCGCAACATGATCAATTTGGTTGACGGTTTGATGATCTGGTGACCGCCATGTTCCTTTGTGGATATTAAGGTGAGGAAACCGTGAACTAGCTATGGTAACATTACGTCCCGCAGCAAAATCAATCAGCCTAAGTCCGTTTTCAGACGTGGTGTCGTGTAGGCTGTGCTTTCCGATTGTGCTACCAAAGAGGTCCTTCTTTCCTATTTTGGCGTTGAAATCACCTAAGACGATTTTAACGTCATATTTAGGACATTGCTCATATGCTTTATCGAGGAGCTCATAGAAACAATCTTTGGTAGCATCGTCTTTATCTTCTGTGGGGGCGTGAGCGCATATAAGGCTGATGTTGGCGAATTTAGCCTTGATGCGGATAGTTGCAAGGCGTTCACTTACGTGTCGAAAGCTCAAGACTTCTTGCCTAAGTCTGCCGCTTACAACGAATCCGCATCCAAATAGACGCTGCTTCTGTTCCCTGTAGCAATCACCGTAGTAGATATCACAGTTTTTCATCTTCCTTTTGCTCGGCCCATCCCATCGCACTTCCTGGATGGCGGTGATATCTGCTTTGTAGCAGTCTAGGGCCTCCGCTAGTTGTTCGGCTGCACGCGGTCTATTCAGGGTTTGAACATTCCACGTGCAGATCCGAACGTCATTGTCTTTATTTCGTTTAGCCGGGTCGTCAACAGTAAATTCATCCTTATCCGAGGCTAGCCGGAATATTCCACCACCATCTCTATTTCAACACCCTGACTAGTGTTGAAAATCCTCAATGACCTCAGCTCCAAATACGTCGAAGTAGCTCATTGAGGTATCTGCCATGTTGACTGTTGACGCCACCGTTGATTCAACCATGTGAATTCATCCGCCGTACGTCCTCTTTCTGAGGGGCTCATGTTAGACTTCTGAGACTCGAGCAGACAGTCAACTCCGACAGAGCATTATAGTGTTGCTTTATTTTCTACTTTATCAACACTCGCACTTATAAGTTCAGCAAGTCAAGTCCGGATGGACATAGACCAGTACCCGGTGGTGGTGACCACGGGGAGGTAAAGTAAGCACACTTGATGAGTGTGAGATAGTTGCGACACTGGACATCGCCAGGTTGATGCCAATCAGATGTCCATCCCTATTCACACAACATCCAACCCCAAAAGTATATACTCGATACTTATGTCGAACTAGCCATATCCGTTCGTCCTTATGTCACCACTTTTTGAGCTTTTTGAACATGAAATTTGGTATATAAGCTTTCTAGAATCCAATGCAGCACAAGTGTAATAACAAATAAATATTTTGGCGCTAACAGCCCAATTCAGGGCCTGGCCTAGCTTCTCGCAGCCACTCGTGCTGTGCTCCTCACGAATGGTTGGGACCTACAGTTTTATGCCGTTTCCAAAGGGCAATTTTTTTCGATTGAGAGAAGCTTTTCATTACAATTTTACTCTCGGATGTTTGTCAGACGTGAGTTAAAAGATGCAGGATAAGGTATCATATGATCCGTTCTAGACGGATTGTAACTTTCTTACTTCATACTGTATTGTGTTGTAACTATAATACACTAATACTCCTTAGGTCGATCTGGGTCAAAAATAACAAGTGCTCGCTTTTTTAATGATATACTATCTTGCCTCTTCACATTCATTAATCACAATAGATTACGCATTATTTTTTGTTAATGCAGTGATTCACCTTGTTTTAGCTGCGAAATATGGCATCAATTTTCGAAAGTAACTGGACAATTCCATGAATTTCTGAGTCTATAGAAACCTGCGTTTATCAATGTTGTGTGAAAATCCATTTCCAATTGGCGCTTCCAATCAATTTTTCAATTCATCATTCAATTTATCGTTATCCAAATAAACAACGGCTATTATAAATAAATATTTTGGTGCTTACAGTCTAATACACGGCCTGGCCTAGCTTCTCGCAGCAACTCGTGTTGTACGTCCCACGGATCTTTGGGACCTACAGTTTTATGCCGTTTCCAAGGGGCAATATTTTCGATTGAGAGAAGCTTCTCATGACAATTTTACTCTTGGATGTTTTTCAGACGTTCGCGAGAGTTGGGACCGTGAGAATTTGATTTTCTTATATTCAAATCTTGAACCTCCCGCTCAGTGATGACTCACTTAACCACTCAGCGCATAAAGCCGTGGGTAATTATCTTTTTCAAATTTCCCAGTGCTTTATTGATAGTACGTTGACAACGTAATGACCACCCGATGTGACAAAAACAGTCATTTCAGTTGATTTTTTCCAATCGGAATTTGATGAAAACCTATCGCCATGTCCAACGAAATAAAATATTGATTTCAGCAGAGTTGATCAAGTTGGTCCCCTATTCTAGGGAGCGAATATCGCAGTAATACGATTTAACGACCTTAAGTCATTTATTATTTCTTTCACTACTGTACGCTATGGGCGTACAAATCAAATAAAGCACAAAATTAATTTTCGTTTTGACCGTGTGCGTTGAAGTCTTTTCTTTTTAATGTCAACCGCTTTTTATTACCTTAATTTTTTAACGTAGAATAATTCAACATGTCACGTCCAATTATCATATCATACCGTCAATGACGTAGAAAGTGACTTTGATGCGAGTTTAACAAATGAGTGAATTTGTCGATCAATAAAATTGTATCTTTAGAAATATATTGTATACTGATTAAATGAGCAGTTATTTTCAACAGTACTTGAATTGCAATGTTAGCTTTAATTAATGTGCAATCTGACTCAGTGTCTAGCGAGCAGTGATAGATTTCCTCATTTACAAAGACAACAGTAGTACTGCCAGACGGTAAGGCTTTGGTACACAGACTTACTTTCTTTTCTTCTAAGCGCTGTTTACTCGTAACCCAACAATAATTATCGTCACCAGCCTTCTTACGCATTTTGGTTCGTCTTCGGTCGAAATGTTTCTGTAGCAAAATACATTGCACTTGTCGATGGAGTGTTTCTTGGACGTTTTTCGCTTAAATGACCAACTTTTCCGTAGTCAAAACAACGCTATCATTTTCCAGACGAGCCCTTTTTAGAACTTGTCTTCTCTCATCTCTCCCATCACTATTCTCGTTATCATCGCGACGGGATGTTTCTGGTTGTCATCGCGGTGATTTTCGTGTAGACGGAAGATGGTCAACCAAGGCATTACAAAAGTGAATGAAGTTTTCAACCACATACTCGTATTCGATATACAGTCTATTACAATCTTTACGCTTTCATCTTTAGGTACTTCAAATGGGAAACTTTTCCATTATGTAATCCGTATACGACCCGAAATTACTACTCTCAGAATTCGGCACTTGCCTGAGTTGTTGTTGGCCAACTGTGCCATTAGAGAATGCATTAGTAGCAGTACGAAAACCTTTGCTACAACCTCTAAACAAATTCAAGAGGCTAGATTGGAGCATCAGGATTGGACATCAACCGGTTGGTCGAAAGTCTTATGGACGGACGAGTCCATATTTTAAGTTTTTGGACAAAAAAAAAGAGTACGTTTTTTTTTAAAAAAAAAAAGGTAGAAAACATCGAAAGCCGGTGTGCGGGACTTTAATCATCAATTAAAACTACCTCTGTCTCCAACCTTTGGTTCCAATGGTACCGCCGTAAGACATTTCATCATAGACGGGGTTTTCAGCCGTACCTGCCTCCCTGTCTGCACATTTATGTGCGTCTGTCGGTCAGTTTAGGACATATGTGTATGATGCACGAGTGTCTATGTTGCGTAAGTAGGCGTTCGTGTATGGTTTCGCCTGTTTTTGTGTGTATTATTGTAGTTGGGTGTGCTGTCTATGTATTCCTTATGTGTGTTTCTTGATTCTTATAGGCTCCACGTTCTTCGCTGCTCGATCCTCCAAGCGCAGTTGCTGTATCATGCTTGTGATGACTTCGCTTATCATATCGCTCGTCGTCAGCATGAACAATATGAGTGTTCTCGGTGAAACTTAGCCGCCAATTTTTCTTTCTACAAAGTTCCTGGCCATCGCGTACATTCGGCATTCTTGTCGGGGTACACCCGGAAGTATCCATGCCCCTATAAGAACTGTGTCAGGTGGAAGTTTACTTCTCCATGTTCCCTTCTGATCCACTCCTCTATGTTGTAGATCAGCGCATGTGTCCATCTTGCTTTGGATGTAGTGTTCTATCTGTGTTGCCATTCTGCTTGTAAAGCCTCGGTGGTGTCTCTCCTACCTAGATCTCGCTTAGAGATTGCGGTGATCGCTTCCCCTGGCACAGTTCTGAAGGTGCAACATACTGTCAACGATGCGATTTTGTGGACCGAGTTCATCTGTCTCATACGTTTTCCGATTCGTCGCTGGTTTCCATATAGGGGACGCGTACATAAGGATCGACTTGCTCACAGTTGCCAGCAGATTCCTAATTGGTTGCCTGAGTCCTCCGACGTTCGGCACTAGTCTCGACGTTCAGCGGTCTGCTGTGAAGAAAAGACGCTCACTAGCTGTGTGGTTCCAACAATTAAGCATGGCTGTGGTTCAATAATGGTCCGGGTATGATTCTTTTCCTCCTGTGTTGGAGACCTCATCCGTATCGATGGAACCATGAATAAGGAGAAGTACAGACGAATATTAGAAAAACACACATTACCATCGAATATACGATTAATAGGCCCTGGATTCACATTAATGCAAGATAATGACACGGAACATTCTTCCAAGCTTTGCCGAGGATACGTCGACCAAGAAGAACACGGAGGAACACTGACAAATGTGAAACGGCCACTCGACCTCAACCCAATAGAGCTGCTTTGGGTCCAACATCGAAAGACAAACTTTCGGAGATCGTTCAAGTAGCCTGGAGATCAATAATATTGGAAAGTATTAAGAAGATGATGGATAGAATGCCTGGATTAGCCGCCAAAGTGGTGCAAGTACGAGATGGATTTTTCAACGAAAGAGAGGTCTAACTCTGTTTTATTACCCAAGTCTTTTTATTTATTAGGTTCAATTAATTTGTTCATTTGACTAGATAAATATAATATTGATGCAGCTATTTACAATAAATTTTGTTACTAAAATAAAAATAGACAGAGTTTTATATCAATTTTTCTGACCATCTAAACAGTAAACATCCGGTAAATTCTACCGAAATTTTGCTTATCAAATATTGTTTTAAAAACTGATTTTGTAACATGAAAGTTCTTGGTTCTCTATGCCTATATTTATTTTTTTTTATTTTATTTCATAGACAATTGCTCCTGTGCCGCGTAGCTCTAGGGAAATCATTCCTTCAGTACAGTGCAATGAAAATGGCCCACGCACCACCAGGTCATCATTCCGTCATCGGTCGTCCGTCTGCTGGAGGTTTACATTTTGCGGAATATGTAGTCTATCGTGGAGAACAAGTAATTTGTTTTACAATATTACGTAACAGACCATACCATTTACTTGATTTTAACTTTCCAGGCTTATCCCGAGTATTTGATTACATACCAAATTGTCAAACCTGAGGACAGTAGTAGTGGTAATGAGGAATCATCAAGATGATGGATGCCATCTGTCGGCTCAACGCCAACTTCATCACCTGCAAACCAACAGCAGTCACAGCAACAACAACAAACACCGCAACAGCAACAAAGTCAACAACAGCAACAGTCCACTACTCAACAACAGCCACAGCCACCGCCTGTTCAAGCATCTACATCTCAATCTCCGCATACAGTCCCCGGTGATATATCTCTCTCTTCATCTAACTCTTTTTCGTCCGTTGACACCAATCAAACGCTTTTGAACGGCTTCACTGGCATAGTAGCATCATCATCAATCAACAACAACCGATCATCATCTGTTTCGAATGGAACAAATCGATCGTATCGCACGAAATATAGCCAATTCATGATTATCACTCCAGCAGTCTCGATTGATCGAAATTTCGATAATGAGACTGGCGCTCCCGCTGATAATGATGTCGATGAGTCATGCTACTACAATGGCAACTATTTTCGCATGAATTTACTCAACAGTAACGATAGCAGTGGCAACGACAGCAGTGACAGTAGTTTTCGTTCGAATTACAATTCAACTCTGCACAACAGCCGACATCATTTATTGTCGAATAATCCGCACGGATTCTATACATTCTCATCGTGGCGTTGGTGCACGCTGATTTGTGCAGCAATGCGATGCTTTGGCGGTGGTCGTAGCTCGAATGTTCCCTACAGTACATCATTCTCTCGTCGGCCATACAATCGAAATGATCGCACTAGTAGACAACATCAATCAACGTTCAATCATTTACCAACATTTACTCCACGCAAGACTCGTGATCACATGAATAACATAACGTATGAATTGTGACGACGATCATCATCTTCAATCGTTTTGGTGTTTGGTGTTAAACTTCAGCTTATTAGCTGTATTTTTGATCTCTTCTATGAAATGGCACCGATAATTTTGTGGGTTGTCGGTGTCGTGTTTGTCGTGTTTTATAATCAGCTTTTAAAAATATATTACGTACACAATAGGGAGTATCGTGCACGATGTTTATGTGTTTATAACTAAAAGAAGCACACTCTACAAGGGGGTTCAGTTCGGGGGATTTCCACTCATCTTTACGAGGAATAGTTTTACCATCTGTAAGTAACTAAAGGTCTGACGTGGTCTGAAAGGTCTGAAATGGGTAAAGTTAAAGGATTAGACTCTAAATAAATTTAGAAAGCGGTTAAACAGCTGATATATGTACCTGTGATAGTCTGTTTATTACATTTTCTGCGCCATTATGCCTGTTAATAACCACTATGTTGGATTCTGTGTTGAGAGATGCGAGATAACGTCTCCTTCTACTTATCTGATTGTGGGTTTTTCGAATATATGTACTTCGTGTAGCTTCATAGTATTCCGTATTCAAATATCATATTGTGTGTGACGTTTAGTATCGATTTATGTGCCTCTAGAAGTATAGTATCACTTTACTAATTTGCTGTTGAATGCAGTTTGTCCTTTATTAGTTAGCCTGGCAACCTGTAATGAACGCGCTAAATTAGATCCATGGAGTTGGTGATATTAATCAGGATACCCCTTCGTTTGGCAAGTACTTGTGTTCTAGCGCATAATAAGCACAGTCAGTTTATTCCTTGGACTTTGGAAATAATTACCAAACAAATACCACGTAGGTCGCTTACTAAGCCTGAGAATACTCATTCCTCCTTGTCATCAACATTTGTTTAAGGACTGGTCGGAATATCCTCAAACGAATCTTTTAATACAGAAAAAAAAGTATGATAAAGGCTAGTATAACTAAGCAAACAGCTTTTTTCACGTTTAGTCTCGATATATTGTTTCTTTTTTCCAGAAAGTATTACACCAGAGAGCGGAGAAATCAACAAAGGTCGTATGCAACAAATTTGCACCATTAATTTGAATTCCCAAGTTTTGTTGTCTATATTTTCCTTTTCACGAAAAAACAATCCAATCTAGAAATGTTTGAATTTGGAAACTGATCTCTTCAATCTTTACAAGCAGGAGTGCCTAATTTAGCCTTTCGCGCAGTTTTAGAGAGAACTAAGGTAACAATATGGGCGTCTTAACTCAATGATTAGAGCGTTGGCCTACTGATCAAGAAGTTAAGTTTGAATCGCAGAGAAATGAAAAAAAAAGCATCAACAACTTTTTTCACGTTATTTAATTGGCTTTATTTATCTTAGGATTATACGTGCCCACGTCTGACAATGAATTACTTACGCCTTTCACAAAAATTGAAAATGTGAAAAATATATCATAATATAAATGACTGCGAGACGCTAGGCCAAACTCTGTATGGGCTGTCTGAGGTCCAGCGAGTTCTACCCTTAAATGAGGTCCTTTATATCTTGAGTACTCCATATTAGGTGACCTTTACAACATTATATCTCCGAGGTGAATAGTTCATATCTACTGGATCTACATGATTTAGCTATCTATCGCGATGAATTTAAAATTGTCTGGCTAGATCCAGAACCACCTTGACAATAGACTCCCAAAATTGAAGTAGCGAATTCGAAGGCGCTCTAAAAAAGGTGAATATTTAAGCTCCAAATATATCCAAAAACTTATTATGCATTAATCATCACTTTTTAGCTACAGCTAAGTACAAATAAGCGTTCAAACTAGAAGTATATTTATTATTTAACATTTAAACATCATCTAATCTCACATGGGACGTGAAATACCATGTTACCTTGTATTTATCATTATGAACCATTCATGATTCTTTCTATAAATTGATTAGGATGTCAGAAGGCTAAAAAGTAAATCCACTTCTGAATAGATCGTTGTCGCTGTACGGTTCGTAGTCTTCTCTGGTACTACTGTCCAGGGTGGTCTCAACCAACAAGTTGCTGCAGCCAACCCAATACTTGGTCATCTTATGACTACTGTTGGCAAGACCCTCGCCTTTGTAGTTTGACTTTTTAGCGATCAAGCTGTGACCGTATAATGATCAGTGTTTTCCTTTGGTCCTTTGAAGATGCACGAATTCGATGATTGATTTAATTAAGCTTTCCAGGTTGCTTTGTAGATCCAATCTATATTACTATTGCAGCACATAGGTCTATCTGATAAAGCTAAAAAGCTGCCCAATGTACCCTGGATTAATTAATTTTCCATAAACATTACAAATCGTATTTTCTTCAAGGATATGTGCTATTTACTCAATCAAATGGATTTTTCTAACCTTTGACATTGTTACTTATTTTACAAACTGTGCAATACTACTTATTAAAATATTAAAGCCTTACTTAGTCTTTTTTAGGTGATTTCTTTTTTTTTTTTTAAATAATTAATCATATTTAGAAAAATATGCCTTTAAACACTGAACTTGAACCCTTCTGCAGAGTGTTCTTTAAATTCGAAATTTATATTAATATCTGTGGATTTACATGTGTGCATACCCTACCCCTGCGGCTTGATTTTGTGTACGGCTCTTCCGACTTGTCGAGGAGGAACCTTCCTGATTTTATTTCATACATTTGCTTCCAAATCGAATTCAGTACGTTCCTTCTTCGAAGTCGAAAAAGCCGTACAAAATCAAGCCAATGGTTGTCTTTTCTTTTTATGTTACACCGATTGCAAGCACGATTGCAAAATTTTTATTCAAAAGAAATAAATTATAAAATATAAAAAAATGATGTGTAAAAGAAGAAATAATTCAAAGTGTGTTGTATTTTCTTGTTTTAATTTAATTCACAACTGTGAGTGTAGTGTTCTTTTTATTAAGTTTTCTTTTTCTAATCAATGTATTCGAAATCTAAAATGATGTAGTCATTTAGTTTGCTATATTATTCTTTGTTATTAGTTATTGCTTGTTATTGTTGCGTTCAAACGAATTTCGGAAAAAAAAAATATAAAAAATAAACAAAAAATATAAATAATATACCTCAAGAGAAAAAAAAATAAAAAATCGGAAAAAATTTATAGTAAAGATCTTTGTATTGTATTAGTTTGTAATATTTTTAGGATATTTCTTCAAATGATACTTATATGCATTCGTAATTTAAATACATAACTATACATACATATTTTTTTTCTTTTTTTCGATCATTGATATAAAGATATACTACCAATTAAGTGAGACATGTATTCAAGACATTATACAATTTAAAAAGCGAAATATTATGATGAATAAACCAACAAAAAAATGACACCAGTCAAATATAAAAATATAAAAAATTAAGAAAATCTTAAAGAAATGTTTTTATTTTACAAAAGCATGTATATACAGAGATGGACATAATTATTCACACATAGGTATATTCTCTAGTAAAATCGTTAACAAAAAAAAAATTATTTTGGAGCTGCGTAAGCAAAAAAAAAAAAAAAAACGTACGCTGAAATTGGCAGAATCGTAAAAAGAATCCGATCACGACTTCCATAAAAGCTGACCGCAAATGAAGAAAGATTTGTGGTTAGAAAAATTCAGAAGAATCCAAAAATTACCTCATCTCAAGTATCGGCGGAATTAAATTAAGATATCGGTAAAGAAATTCATCCTAAAACTGTGTGTAGAACTCTGCATCGTGCTGGTTACAAGCCCAGAGTTACAAGGAAGAAAACTCTAAGCATATAAGCAAGGCAAATCAAAAGAAGAGGTTAGAATTAGCAAAAAGTTACAAAGACAAGCCTATAGCTTTCTGGGCCAATGTACTCTTCTCAGATGAAAGCAAGTTTAACTTATTTCAATCAGATGGGAGAATAAGAGTATGGAGAAAGCCGAATACCGAGTTGGAAAAAAAAAAAAATGTAGTGAGCACGGTCAAGCAGGGGGGTGTTATGGTATGGAGCTGTATGGCGTCAAGTGTTGTAGACAACTTGGTGTCCATTGACGGGACAATGAACAAGATCGACTACCTCAACATTTTAAAAGAAAAACCTCCACCAGAGTGTGCAGAAATTAAATCTTGGTAGCAGTTTCTTTTTCCAACAGGATAATGATTCCAAACACACTGCTCACATAGTGCGTATGTGGATCATTTAACATGTGCTCCATATTCTTCCAACAACTAGAGAATATGCCCAAGTTTTTTTTTTATTATTATTTTACAATCTGCGCTCGCCGAAGGGGATATGAATACCCTTAAACTGTTTCAGGGCACGGGCGTTAGGAAAAGTGCGAAGAGGAACAGAGGAGGAGCCTGTGCACGTTGGCTTTGAATGTTTGAAGGTTGTAGTGATGGGGAAATACAGAGCCTGATAGATTATTCCACATCCGTGTCGTTCGGCTTATAGACGAAACCCTTATACTTGACAGTACGACCGAAATTGGGCTTAAGGGTGAACTGGGGTCGAATTACGACATCAGTTAATGAGTGAATGAAATCCATACGCTATCGAGTGATCGAGTAACTACATTGGGATGATCACATAAGAATGGTCACGTATCGAGTGCACTTTGAAAATTGTACTAGTACAATTCTACTACATTAAATTGAGATGGCTGACAAATGTCAAAACTACTTATTTTTATGTGAGGAAAAGTTTTATATTTATCGTCTTCAATTAAAAATTTAATATTTACTTTATCATCTTCTGATTCAGAGGATGATCGCTATGAGTGTATTGACCGAAGCCTTTTAAGAGATAAAAGCGATCCCTTCTCTTTACAAGACTCTGCGTACGTATGCAAAACTATAATTTTCTGAAAATATCTTTCACAACATACACTTTTGATTGCAGTTCTATCAAAACAGTAAGGGCAAATAAGAATCCATTCTTATTTATAATGGAGAAGATACATTTTAGAGGATACACCTAAGCCGCTGTCCCAGCTCATAAAATTTGCCATAATTTCCTTTTGCAGACTCAACCTAAAATAAATTTCAAACAATAAATTTAAACAAACGCAAACATAATAAACAACGATATTCTCACATATTTTCTCCCAAATGCACCTCAGCTCGTCAGCAGAAACCATATCGAATAAATAAATACACGATCACTGATGACAGAATGCCAAATTACGATACTCGATACTCGATCTCTTAAGCGGTCATGTCAAATCAACATTTATCAGTCACGTGTTGCTCGATAACTGATGCGGTAATTCGACCCCAGATATGGGGGTTATATTCCAGCTTAGGACGGATGAATGCCTTATAAATTGAGGCCAGCTCAGACGGGGTAAAATATTCCTTGCACTGTTTAAGGATCCCTAGACATTTTGCAGCATTTTTAGCGACCTCGAATATGTAATCGTTCCATCGAAGATGGTTATTAATACACATACCGAGAATGGCAAGCCTTTCGGTTTCAATGATGCAAGTACTCGTACCATCAGACAGAAGACAGCATTGTATTTTGGAAGCATTAAATTCCATTCTGTTGGTTGATCCTTATTTAATTATGCTGTCTAGGTCGGAATTTAATGTGTTTAACATACGTTACCGTTCCCCTTTTACGGCCGAAGAGCAAGAATGTGAGTTAAGGAACGAAAATGAAAAACTGAGGGTACTGTCATCAGCGAAGGTATGGGTTAGATTAGAAGTTGCAGACAAGAGATCGTTTATAAAAATAAAAAAAAGAGTCGGGGACAAAACAGAGCCTTGGGGGAAACCAGCATTTATTTGGTGGATTGCAGACTTGAAGTCGTCCAAGACAACTTGTATTGAACGCCCCGAAAGGTAATTTCTAATCCATTGAAGAAGAGACTCATCGATGCCATATGCACGCATTTTCGACAAAAGAGCCTGATGCCAAACTCTGTCAAAAAAGCGTAACCATCTTAGTTTCGCCGAAGTGATGGAGAGATTGGTTCCACTCCTCGATGAGATATGCCATCAAATCACCAGTGGACCTGTTGCTACGAAAATCATACTGCCGGTCATTAAGGAGTTTTCGTGAATCGAGATATTTCATAAACCGACGATTTATCAACGTTTGACTTTGGAAAGAAGGGACGTGAGTGCAATGGGTCAGGGAGGAAGATTCGCATTTTTTAGGGACGGGCTGGACAAATGCTGTTTTCCATCTACTCGGAAAGAGCCCTGAAAAGTATGATAGACAGAAAAGCTTACGCAGAGGTTTTGCCAGCGTAGAAGAACATCTCTTCAAAACTATGTGTGAATAATTATTTCCGCCTCTGTATACACAAATGTTTTAAGTTAAAAGAATCATGTAAACGAATTACATTTGCTTTGTTATTGCATGTCTGCAGAATGGACAAGTATGACTTTTGTCATCACCAGACGAATACCGTCATAACGGAGGTGATTGAAAAGCTGTACAATTTATTCCTAACCTCGACGTCGCGGGTTCGTATCTCTGGTGCATGCATTTTGTTTAATAAATTATTATTATTATTTTCTTTATTACTATGTAAATAAATTACAATAATAATCTTTATAAAAACTAGCTACCACGGCTATCGGCTAGGGTATATAAATAGATAGAGGAAGCAAAGTAATGTGGGTATTCGTGTATGGGGCAATGAGAGTCAAGCGAACAGCTGCAATTAAGCGCGATAAAAAGGTAGCACATTTTTATTTTTTTGTGTTTATATTGTTTATACCAAATAAAATAATTTTTTTTTTTCTCAAATGTTGTACATTTAAGGGATAACATGATAAAATACTAAAGTAAAAATACAAAAACGAAAACAAGTATTCCATACAAGGCATAAGCACTAAAAGTGTAACTACAAAAAGGTAGCACATTTTTGAAAGTATAAAAGATTAGTATACAGGTACAAAACCTCCTTGCTTTTTCAAAATCCCCGTCATATGCTGTGGAAGCGATTTAAATAAATTTATTATGCATTTTCTTGGTATTGCTCCTCACTTTTCTGCAATGCTCCTTTTAAGATCCTCAATTGTGTCGTACTGTCTATTTTGGGCGTAGACTTATCTCGCAAGATATCCCCAACAATTTTTAATTACGTTAAGGTTAGGGGAGCGTGCTGGCCATTCTAGAATTTCAATTCCCTTTTCTCGAAAAAATTCCTTCATAACTCTCGTAGTGTGAACGGCTGCATTATCTTGTTGGAAAATCATGGGATTTTTAATAAATTCTTCCTTCGAATTAGTTACAATATGCCTATTTGATTAGACCTAGGTAGCCTAAGCTGTTCATTCTTGACGGAACGAACTTTATTTTCGTTATCCCGTAATATCCAATTCTGGCCCATATCATTACGTTTCCCCCTCAACGCTAACGACGACTAAGAACTTTATGGTCTTTTCGTAAATCAAAATAATAATATGATCACCCATCTGGGCCATTCAAGTAAAATTTGTGTTCCACTTAATGTGTCGTTGAGCAAACTTAAGTCTTTCTTCTTTATGTTTTTTTGTAAGTGGAGGCTTTCCCTGTATTTTTTTACGTTTTATAATTTCAGATTTTTTACAATCCTGTGCACGTTGCGAACATTAGTCTTAACGCCCGCTTTTTCTGCAATTTTTCTGGATGCCATACGCAAAATGGTTCGTTTTTCTCTGGGTGTTACAGATTTCGGTCGTCCACTATTGTTAGGTTTGCCATAATTCTTGCGATCTTTAAGCAAGTTCATAATAACTTTTCGACCTCTGCATAAATGTTTTGCTATTTCATATTTTTTTTTTTTAAGATTCAGAGCTACTCGTACTTGCCCTCTGCCCATTTTCAACTAAAGAAAACTGTATTAGTTTTTACAAAAAATCAAAACTGAATAATATTATGTTTATAGTTAATAACTTAAAAATGTTTTTAAAATTAGTTTCTGAAGGGTATTTTAGTAAGTCTAAAAAAGATCTTTAGCCAAAGAGTTTTCTTGCTATGGTGTTAATCTTATTACAATCAACTAGGAAGTGTTTTACGGTGAGAGCTTGATTTTTATTACATAGGTAACAGGTTGCTGGTTCGGTTTTAACTATGCAATGATTGTGGATGATATTTGTGTGTCCCAAGCGAAGTCGTATATAACATTTTATAATGCTGTTCGGACAATTTGTTGGGAAGATAGCATTTACTGCATGCGGATTGTGAAGTACGCCATGCAATGGAATCCATTCACTCAATCGGGCAGACGATTGGGCCACCCTACTTAGACATGGAGAAGGACAGTCGAGGATGAATCCAGATCATTGGCGATGACTTGGAGTGAGCTCAAGCGCGTTGCAGAACTCCGAACAAGATGGTGTGCAGGCGTTGTTGACGCCCTATGCACCACGAGGGGTTGGAGAAGTATTCTTCAACTCTAAAATTATACCATACAATGTTGACCGTACTTTAGAAGAGGTCGAAAGTAAATAGAATTCAGCCTGTAGCGCGTTGGTTGACATTCCATGCGCGTTTTTCCAAAAAATATTTTCATTTCGGCATTAGCTTTCCAAGCAGAGTGATGATTCTCCGAAAGAAATTTTCCAGCATTATAATCGCATTTTCGAATCACTAAGTGCCAATTATTCTTTTCGAAATATTACTTAAGGCTGAACTATAATAGAAGAATGGTTTCGTACAAACACTTCCGAAACAGTGCGAATACAAAGGATTTGTATTGTGTGACCATAATAACTTTTTGCTTCGATTAGTTAAGTTTTCGTTCGTGTGAAAATTTTACAAGCGGTCCTCCATCTAAGTACTAACAGAGCCCGATGGTGCTTAATTTCGGTGATCGGACGAGAAGCTTTGCTTCCGAACACATACGCCTATTATGGGCTACTTGAGCAATTGACAGTACTGAAGGAAACTTAACGTAGAATTATGACATTAGCATTCGATTGCTTCCGACTATTATAGTTCAGCCATTACTCTGTATTTCGATTTGAAAGTCAAAATGTTCGAAAGCGGATGATTAGCACGTAGTAATCCGAAAATCGGATAACTTTTTGCTGCAGGCAACAGTTCTTTCAGAAAATTTGCCCTTTGTAATTCAAAAGCTAGTGTCAAAGTCACTCCAATCTCGGATATTTCATTCGTTATGTGTCAGAAAGATGTCAGTTGATAAACTTTAGTCACAAATAAGCATTTTATTGGTTTTTGTACTTTTTACTTTTGTTAATGGCGATATCTTTCACCAAAACGTGCTTTAATTTCTTATGGATCCAAGAGCCATAGTTCACTCTAAATTATGTCAAATTTGTGTACTGAAGAATTATAAAAATTTACGTTGACTGCCAAGGATCTGTTAGTCATTTTATTAAATTGTTAATCATTCACAGTATTCAACACATCGCTTAAAAGAGGAATTAAGTAATATAATACAGCCAATTTAAACTAGTCTTATTTTGTTTGCTTTTTCATTATTAAATCATTGGTAAAGGCAATGTAAATCAAGAATATTTTGAACAAATATGCAGCACACTCTGCTCTTCGTCTCCATTGACGTTGCTCACTGACATGTCAGACCGCGAGACTCGCAACATAATTCGGAAGTTGCGAAGAATTATTTTATATTTCTAAGGTTTTTTATTAAATTGTATATTATATTTTATAAAAATAAGTAATTTTTGTTTTTCATTATTCATGTCCAGAAAAGCGAAGAAACAAAATGACTAGTGCAGAAGACTACGACTTCTTCTCGAAATTTTTTTTACAAAAATTGAAGCAGCAGCTTGCCACATGCTCGTCTGCAACTAAAACTGATGACAGCGACGAGCTGTTTTTTAAAACAGTTTTATCGATGATTAAGGATTTGCCTCCTGCTGTCAAGGACGACTTGAAAACCGATATATTCTCTACGGTTATGCAAAAAAGAAACCAATTTGGTTCATATGAGCAGAATCGAATATGTATCTAACTACTCTTTTAATTTAAAATAATTTAAGTTTAAGAATAAAACAATTTTTTACATTTAATTTCAAAATGTCCGCCTTTAATTTCATTTTAAAAATTAGCAGAGAAGATTTCCCATAGTTGTTGTTGATCTACCACCATATTGATGGATGTTACCAGATGGTGCAATTGATGGGACGTTATTTCTGACTTAACTTTAGAATCGTGCCAATCGACATAGTTTGTGGGACAGTATAATTCAACATTTTCCTTCTGCAACATTACGAAATTGTGCAATGCCATACAAGCTGGTAATATGGGCAATGTCGTCAGCAATATGCGCCAACGTGATACAAGGATTCCGAAAGAATTCTCAATGATTCGGCGAGCACCCGAAAACATTTTGTTAAAGTTCTATTTCTGCGATAGCAATAGATGCGTATGGTCACATCAGATTACGAGTAAATAATAAGGAATACTTGAATAGTTTCTGGGGGACGGAATTGTAAGAGAATTGTCCAGAAGACTTTCCGGCTTCGAAACTGACTTGAAGACTACCTATAATGTGGATTAAAAAGTAATAACTAACCATAAGCACTTTAAAATACATCTTCTACCTTCATCGCTCTGACGCCTTCATATGCGCCAATATCTACATATGTGAAACTAAATTTTACTTCGCAAACTGCCATTAAAACTATGCTGAAATATAAATATTTCTTATATGTCCATGTGACATTTCTGTTCAGTATTTATTGGCATGTCATCATGAATCGACTTACGTCTGAATAACGAATACAAATTGTGGAAATCTATTTCCAAAATCAGTGCTCAGTGAAAAAAGTTCTTCGTGCATTTCGACCATTTTATGGTGCTCATACTCGTCCAACTGAATGCACTATTCGAGAAACAATCGCTAAACTTCAGTCGAATTTTACATTATTGGACGTTCATCCACGAATATTGCTGCTGTAGCTGCGCTGTATTTGGACCGTATTTCTTTTAAAATGTGGACGGAAGGCGCGTAACCGTCAATGGCGAACGCTGCAGATCAATGATCCGTGAATTTTTGTTGCCAAAAGTTCAAAACATTGGTGTAGATGACTTGTGGTTTCAACAGGATAGTGCAACGTGCCACACAGCGGGCGAAACCATCTAGTTATTGAGAGACAATTTTCATGAAAACATCATCTCAAAAAATGGACCTGTGAATTGGCCTTCAAGATCATGTGATCTGACTCCGCTGGATTATTTTTTATGGGGGTATGTGAAATCATTTGTTTACGTTGATAAACCACAATCGATTTATGCCTTGGAAGCGAACATAACAAGCGTTATTAACGGAATACCGGCCGATATGCTCGAGAGGGTGCTCGAAAATTGAACCCACAGAATGGACCATCTGAGGGCTAGTTGCGGAAAACATTTACATGAGATTATTTTCAAATATTAATTGTCATAAACCAAACTAACAAATTCAAATACAATTTTCGATTGTTCAATTGATTTGTACGCATTTTATTTAAACAAAACTTCAGGAAGCTGTTATTTGATCACACTTTAGCAAACAAATTGGTTTCCACTATTGGGTAGACATCTGATGGCAATATAGTTGCCATCAATTGCGCCAATACAATTGCATATTCCACAAATTGCAAACGTTATAGCAGATCTGCTTATAGTCCTCTCTAAAGCATTTCCAATGTCTCCAAGGTTATCAACCTAACATTTTCGTTCTCTAACTTAAATGACGAATCCAAAGAGTACAGCGACCTACACTGGAAAAATACTTTGACAAAGAAAACGAAATTACTTCTAGTGAATGAAATCTTAAACAAACTCACTTGCTATAGAAGCACAGCTAGTTGTCTTTCCGGACAAATGGATTCTCTGATTGGTGATTTTATCAGGAGTGGTTTCACTAGTTTTAAGAGCCCATCAAATAGTTCAGGATTCATCCTCGCGTATATAAAAAACTGGCTATTATCTAAATTCTTTCTTAAATAAAACGTTGTAGAAGCCATTTTGATTTCGGTCTCGATTTATTTGGCATACACAGTGCATCAATTTAAAGTCCTCCAATAATTGAAATTCAAATGTATTATCTATTTTCACGGCACAAATGAAATCATATTCGGAAAAAAACAATTCAACTGAGGCAGACAATACGATTTGACATACGGTTGCGTTAACTTAATGCAATTATGGGTACTGTACTGTTTTGACAGCACGCGACTTATCTACTTCGCAAGTTCGACGAAAAAAAACACGAATCTCTTCATAGACTTAAAAGAATTTACTAATTATTATTATTAACAACAAAAATATTCTACTTCGAACCCATTCACAACTGGGAAGTTGTTGCGTCATCATAAATTTCCACCTTCGCTTCTCACGGTGATACCGAACCGACATATGAATACTTTTGCTTGATCAGATCGAAGTCTTTGCAATTGGATTCTGCCAAAGCATACGAGCTGATGTCTGGAGCATTTCCGCTGCAGACAAGGATGTCAGCATTTTGATGTGAAAGACGATGAAAATTTATAGATAACGTAACTCCTCCTTCCCCAGTTTTATGATTCTCCTGAATTGTTTTAAATCGCACATTTTTCATAAAGCAAGTTACAATTATAATAAAGATTACAATAATTACAAATGAACTTAGTCCTATGCTATAATTAATAATTAACAGTAACATTGTGGTGATTAGGTATAATAAATCGTTCTACTAGTTATATATATATAGATATCTTATTGCTAAATTGCTTATTTCCAATTCTTACTGTACAGTTTGCAAAATTTATAATGTAATTACCAGAAAGCACAAGCTTTCTCTCGTCACTTGTACTTTTGAACCGTTTATTTTTAATGTTATTTAGAATTAAACAAACATTTCTGATTTCAATTATTTCCTCGTCGGAGCTGTTAAGTAATTTACAATGTCTTATTACACAATTTGTGTTCAGTTTTAACTCAAATAAATTTAAATCATTTTGAAATGTAAAGGTTTTGTTATCAATGTGTACGACATATTCGAAATCTTCATCAATCTGTTTATTATATAAGTTAGCAATAGGAACTATTAATTTTTTATCAGTGTTTAATATACCCGTAGAAATTCTAATTGCAAAAATGAAAGCATAATTTTACTTAATTACTTAGTTTTTGTAAGTCAAATTTGTATTCATTTATTTCTTTATTACTTAGTAAAGGGCGGTTAAGTTTTAAGGGCCGATGTTGATTTTGAATAAAACACAAATTATTTAGGAAATTACTGTCATTTCTTTTTATTATGATAATATTGGAACAAAATATCGATCAAATGGCCGCCGCGACTGCACACCTCCATCCGATGGTCCAAATTTTCGATGACGCTGAGGCATAATTGAGGTTCTATGCCGTTAATGTGCCGAATTATCTCATCCTTTAGCTCTTGAATTGTTGCTGGCTTATCGGCGTACACCTTTTCTTTCAAATAACCCCAAAGAAAGAAGTCCAACGGTGTCAAATCACATGATCTTGGCGGCCAATTGACATCACCACCACGTGAGATAACACGGCCATTGAATTTGTCGCGCAAAAGAGCCAAGTGGCACCATCCTGTTGAAACCACATATCGTCCACATCCATATCTTCCAATTCGGGCCATAAAAAGTTCGTTATCATCTCACGATAGCGAACACCATTCACAGTAACTGCCTGACCGGCCTCATTTTGGAAAAAATACGGCCCGATGATGTCGCCAGGCCATAAACCGCACCAAACAGTCACTCTTTGTGGGTGCATTGGTTTTTCGACAATCACTCTTGGATTATCATTCGCCCAAATGCGGCAATTCTGCTTATTGACGAATCCACTGAGGTGAAAATGTGCCTCATCACTGAAGATGATTTTCTTCGAAAATTGATCATCCACTGTTGCCATTCCTTGCCACCATTGTGACCATTGACGACTCAAGAGGCTTTAGTTCTTGAGTCAATTGCACCTTGTAAGCGCGTAAATGCAAGTCTTTATGCATAATGTTCATCAACGACGAGCGTGAGAGGTGCAATTGTTGGGCACGACGACGAGTTGAGGTGGACGGCTCTTCAGCCACACTATCGCGAACAGCAGCAATATTTTCTGCAGTACGAGCTGTACGAGCATGCACTGGTGTTTTCACATCTCCTACAGACCCGGTTTGCACAAATTTTTGCACGATTTTTCCGATTGTACGCACATTTGGACGATTAAATTGACCGAAAGAATCACGAAATGCTCGATATGCATTTTGATTTGAATGCCCATTTTCATAATAAGCCTTAATAACTTTAACGCGTTGCTCGATTGTGTATCTTTTCATGGTTCAAATTGAGTTAGTCTGAAATTGAGAAATGTCAAATGAAATGCAGAAAAAATCTTGACGTTTAGGTGTGGTTCACATTCAACATCGGCCCTTAAAATTTAACCACCCGTTATATTTGGGTGGTTAACCCAACCTAGCCGAAACGATATTGTCCTGAATCTGACCGATTTGTTCTTTCAACACATTAATCCTAAGTTGTTGCTCTAAATACATTTCCTTTTCAATTAGCTGTTTTTCGAAATCTTTTATCCCTAAGCTCGTTTATAATTTTATTCCTGTCTGACTCTAGAATGCTTTTTATGAAAGTGAAAGAATTGTTAAAATTTTCATTGATTTTTACTTGCTGATTTATTGCATTGATTGTGTTATGATTATTTTCTTCCCTAACTCTTAATTCTTCTTCAATTTTAAACCTATCATCTTCGTCCAGGGTTCCGAAAAGCCATTTAAGCCCTTTTCCTGCAATATTTATAAGAACTCTTCTATTTCTAAATCTGTTGTGTAAGCGGAATTTCGTCCGTAAAATTAAAATCGCAAATATGTTTTTTTCAAGTTCCAATATAATGTCAAGAATTTCAGGAGGATGAATAATGTGTAGGACAATGTCAAACTTATTTACTATTTCCACCTCGTCTACTTTGACTTCCACGAACCCCAATCCCGAATCGATCTTCTCTATTATGAGGGTTGCTTGATTAAGAGGAAGTATGGCTAGGACCAGCATCCATATTATGATTATCTGAAAATTTTAACGGTCGTTTAATATTATTTTTATGCACCCCTTTTAATGGATATTTTCGAAATTTTGGTTGTTCTTTGTGTCTAAGGCTAATATAATTTTTTATGAATCTCTCTTTCCTAGTTTCATGGTAGTCCTCTCTGTCATTATTGAGCTTATTAATGGAATTAATCTTTTTCTTATCAATTCTCTCTCTAACTACTTTGTGGAATGAAATGCATTGTTGTAATACTCTACTGCCTTAAGCATTTGTTATGTGATGAGGATTTTATTTTCTATATTAATGCTCTAATTCTTTCGGTTAAAGAATTGTTCAACCTTTCTGCGTCAGCATTTCCTGTGTGATTATTCGGTTTGACGAAATGTACCTCTATACCTTCATCCTTACAGAATGGTCTCACATTAATGCTATTAAACTCGTTATCGAAGACCAGTTTTCTCATTTTTCCCTTAATTGAAATTAATTATCTAAGTCTTTCTATTAATGTTCTATGGTTCCTGTCTTCAAGTAAAAAACTGACGGCATGTTTGGAAAATTTGTCAATGAAATAAAATTGTGCTTACTATTTGTGTAAACGTCTACGTGAATTATTTCATTTATGTCGGTCGGGGTTTCTGTGATTTGGAATTTATTTTTTATTGGATTTCTGTCATACTTAGCAGCAGTACAAATATCGCAATTGTTTGTTACCTTATTTATTAGAATTTTAAGATTTGGAAAATATACCTTAGATTTCATCCCTTCATAATTTGCTATTATCCCCGAATGTCCTGATTCTAATTTGTGAAACAAAGATATTTGTTTCAAGGCCTCTTCTAAAATACCAATTTTACCCCTTGTTACATTCCTTCGGACTATGTCGGATATTCTGTCAGGTATGTCATTTTTGTCAATAAATATTCTTTTATGGTTGAAGACGCTTTCGATTTCGACTTGTTTTTGCTCTAAAATTATTATTTGGGTTTGAAAGCGATTGACAACAGTTTCTAATATTGGGTTGTGATCGTTACTGTTTTCTTCTTGAGAGTGAACTGATGAGATTTCCATAGATTCATTGGGATTATTATGCTCTCTTGTATTTTCATTGAAGAGGTTTTCAAATATATTTATTTCGTTATTGTTTTGATCGATTCTGCTCAAGAAATCGGCTACTTTGTTCTCCTTGCCTTTGATGTAATCTATCTTAGCATCATATTCACCCAATTGTATCAGCCATCGTTGGAGTCTTGTGTTGATATTTTGACCAATATTTTTGGCTTGCAACCATTTAATAGGTTGGTGATCTGTTTGCAGGTCAAATTCCTTGCCAAATAAATAAGGTCGAAAATATTTCACGCGATATTTCAAACGATAGCAAGTAACTCTGGAGTAATTTTTCTCATGATCGTTGAGAGTTCTTAAAGCATAAGAAACAGGATGACCATCTTGTGTTAAAACGGCTTCTAAGGCAAAATTGCTTGCATCCATTACGAGCTTAAATCTCCTATTAAAGTCTGGATATTTAAGGATGGAATAATCTGTTATGATAGACTTCAATTTTTCAAATGAAGTGATATAGTTGGGATCATGGGCATTAACTTTTGTATTTTTCTTTAAATATTTTACAAGTAGAAACGCGATTTTAGCATAGTTTTTAATAAACTTTCTGTAGAATCCGGTAACTTCCAGAAATGACTTAATCTGTTTTTGCGTTGTAGGTAACTTTAAGTTTTGTATGAATTTAATTTTTTCCGGATTCGGCTTTCGGTTACGATCAAAAAGTTCGTTTAATTTTTTACGCATACAAAACTATTTAAATTTCACTGTAAGGTACACACTCTCTCAGTATTATTATTCTTTTTTTTATTTTCGATATAATTATTTTTCTTCGCAGTTGTGGGACAGTGGAGGTTTTGACAAAACAAAATTATTTTAAAATAAAAAAAACAACTGCGCCACTTATCTACTTCGCAAGTTCGACGAAATAAAACACGAATCTCTTCAGAGACTTAAAAGAATTTATTAATTATTATTATGATATACATATCTCGACTATTCGGAGTGACGATTTGAACTTGACTTAACTTAACAACAAAAATATTCTACTTCGAACCCATTCACAACTGGGAAGTTGTTGCGTCATCATAAATTTCCACCTTCGCTTCTCACGGTGATACCGAACCGACATATGAATACTTTTGCTTGATCAGATCGAAGTTTTTGCAATTGGATTCTGCCAAAGCATTCGAGCTGATGTCTGGAGCATTTCCGCTGCAGGCAAGCATGTCAGCATTTTGATGTGGAAGACGATGGGAATTTATAGGTATCGTAACTTACGCGCTGTGAACCGGTGACGGTACGGTGAATTCTCTGCGCTATGGTCAAATGATAACCAATTTGTTTGGCCTGAAATTGAAGACATTGATGTGAGCGACATGTGGTTACAACAGGACGGAGCTACGTGCCACACACGAAAAGTTCCCCGGCCATTTAATTTCGAGATTTGGAGACATCAATTGACCACCAAGATCATGTGATTTGACCCGGTTGGATTTCTTTTTGTGGGGCTATTCTAAAGGTGGTGTCTATGCAGACAATCCCCAAACTTTGGAGTACTTAAAAACCAACAGCCGTGAAGTTATGGTCGCAATACTGCCATAAATGTGCCGAAAGTCATCGAAAAACTCAAGGTGCGGCCACTTAACCGATGTTGTATTCCATACAAGTGGCATAGTCCAAAATTTAAAAAGTAAACAACTTTTATTGAAATCTTTAATACTTTTTATTTTATTTGATGCCAGAGCAACAAGATCAGTATTCCCGAAAGGAGATCTGATATTGCTGTACAACCCCCATCGAAAAGAAGGAAGTTTACTTAAACGGCAGCATGACTGGGACTGCCTGGGGAGTGTTATGCCGTTTTTCATCGAATGCAACTAAGAGGCAAGCTCACAATTTGTAATGTGAATCGTCTACATCACTACCGTGGAGATAATGAAAATGAGTTTGTTTGAGATAATGTTTAAGAGGGGGAACGTATGTAAAGTTCATTGCAGACACAAGCACATACATAAGTACGAGTATAACACAAAGCCATGAGTAATACGACCATGCCAACTCTGAATTACAACTACTAAATCATACTATATTCCAAATACATAAAGCTACAATCCAAAGCTTATCCATTCCAGTAACATGCGCAGAAACCATTAGAAACAAAATCTTCTGAATAACGAAAAACTCGAAATTAAGCCGTTCGAATTGGTTCACTTCGATAGTCTTTGGATATGAGTGGATTGCAACTATTATGTATTCCGTATACCGCATAAGTGGGCGGATGACTTGTATTGTAATTTGCATTTTGTTGTTGACATATCTACAAATACTTGTTGTCATCAAAGAAAAAAATAGTCGACATCGGCGATTTGGACAGAACGTCACAATAGACAGCCACAATTTATCTAAGCTTAAATCCAACAAAGCTGCTTTAGCTGACGGTTTAACTACCGAGATATTTAAGCAACTGGTGATGAATTCATCAAACATTCTGGAAGATACGAGTATGGTCTAATGAAAGTTTTCCCAACGAATGGAACCACAAGAAAGGATACCTTCTGAACTGTGCCAACCACAGAGGCGCCAGTCTAATCAATATTGCGTATAAGATCCTATCTGTTATATTATGTGAACGCCTTAAATCGTATCAGTGTGGTTTTAGGCCAGGAAAGTTCACCATAGGTCAGATATTCACATTGCGGAAAATCACATTTTCATCGATTTTAAAGTCGAAAGACGAGCTGTACAAAGCCATGTCTAGTTTTGAAATCCCTGCCAAACTCATCCGCCTGTTCAGGATAATGAGGGGGGATGCACGCTGCTCCATCAAGGTCGGCAACATCACCGATGTTTTTGATGTCAGAAAAACTGCGACAAGGTGACGCGCCGCCATGTGATTTCTTTAACATCATACTTGAAAAGGATTGCATAAAATTTTCAAGCTAACATCAGAGGTACATAGCATCTTTCAAAAATATATACATCTACTCGCGTACGCCGACTAAATTGACATGATTGGAAGAACGCAGTTCAGTAGTGCGTTTGTGAGTATTGAAATAGAAGTGTCGAAACCCAGCATTAAGATAAGGCGATTGTGAAAGATGTTCAAACTTCGACCGAACGTGGTAAAGCAACCACTCTTTGACGAGAAGCGAGTCGTTGTCTAGCATAAATATAAAATTTAATTTGAGGTTTAGTGTTTACGCACTCCCGAGAAGATTGTTTTTTTTTTTTTTTTTAATATTTAGGTATTTGTGCCCATCCATTATTTGGTCAATGAAGTGCAACTCCCCCACTCTATTCGCCGCCATGCATGACCATACCATAACAGATCCTCTTCCGTGCTTAACAGTGAGGCAAATGTTTTTTATGTGAAGTGCTATATTCGGCTTTCGCCATACTTTTGCCAGTCCATCTCGCCCAAAAACATTGCATTTGCACTCGTCAGTAAAAATTACTCGCTCCCAGGATCGTCAATGTGCACTTTTTCATACTTTTTGGAATATTGCATGTTAGTTAGGCTTATCCACGGTTTTTCCCTCGCTACACATGAGCTTAAGCCAGCCTTTTTTAGTACATGATGAATAATTTCAGGATGCAAAAAGTGCTTCAACACATAAAAATAAATTAAATTTTCTTCTATTGAGCGTCCTTGTTCACAATTTAACTACGTATAATCCTGTAAATGTTTCCATGCAGCTGCATTAACGGTTTTTCCGATCGGTTTTACTATCGTATGTAGACTTTTGGGACATTTCTTGTGTGCTTGTTTACGTTTTCTTCTTCCTTGCCAAGGGTGCGTAAGCGAATGATATTATTCATTGTTGTTCATGAATATAAAAATACCCAATAAGATACTCGAATCGTGCACAAGAAAAACTTCCAGTTTCCCTCATTTCAATAGAATAATCGAATAATTTGGCTTTGTACGAGTATGTAGACTTTTGTGACATGTTGTATTTCGCTTCCTGAAATTCAGCTGGATCCAGTTCCATATTGAAAAGCACAATCTTAGTTGTAATTAACTGAATTGTTACTGTTGAAATTCAAAATTTTCTTAAGGATGCTAATCAATCCATTTCAGTATACTCGTAATTTAATTTTAATTTTCATAACAACTGGAAACATCTGTTTTTCATCCCTAGTTGTACACCGCATTTATTCTTGTTTATTTTTTGGAGGGAATGTAATTCTTTTCAAATTGTTTTTGCCTTTGTCGCTGAATATTTTCATTTACTTTTTGGAGGAGATGTAACGCTTTCCAAATTGTTGTGTCCTTTAACGTTGATGAGCTTTCAAAAATTGTTTTCTGTAAACTGTAATTTGTCTTTGATGAGTTTAGCGATTAACGAGAGCAAAATCAAATATATGTTGTCACTAAAAAAGGACAGTCAATATCGGCGACTTGAACAGAACGTCACAATAGACAGCTACAATTTTGAGGTAGTTAAGCACTTTGTCTACCTAGGCTCCGCTGTAAATTTCAACAATGACACCAGCACAGAGATCAAGCGAAGGATCACACTCTTGGCAACGCTGTTTCTTTGAGCTGAGAAGGCAATTGAGTAGCAAAGCCCTCTCACGGACAACTACGGTGACTTTACATAAGACCCTCGTCATCCCACTCCTGATGTACATCGCAGAAGAATGGATATTATCAAAGGTAATCTTGAGCCGCAGTCCGTTAAAATGCTAGTATCCTGAACACCAGGACTTCCTCAATCACCACTATTTACACCTGAAATACGCTATAGTAAACTGATACGAGTAAACCAGGGCAGATTCGACATAGCTAGATTTAGTCGAGACATTGCCATCAAATTGAATACATTTTGTTTTGTCAGAAGCTTTGATTACTTCACTATTAAACGCCCGTGGAATTTTCTTTGTATCGCTAAAAGAATGTGATTTGTTCATACTCGTACTTAAAAAAAACATAGAGGAAAGTTACAATCCGTCTAGAACGGATCGAATGCTACACTATCCTCCATCTTCAAATTCATCCCTAATAAAGTGAGCGTGGCGTTGCAAAATGTTTAAAATAGATGCAATGATATCTTTTTATTCATAGAATATTTCCGTGATTTTTAAAAAATGCTATTTCGAAATTTTTTGAAAAGTGGACGTGTCTGTGGGGGATTTTAACAATTTTTACACTTCGAATTCTAGAAAGCTTATATACCAAATCTCCTAGTTCCTAGCTCAAAATTTAAGGCCCAAAAAGTGATAAGATACGGACGGACGGACCTATATATACTCTACCGTTATTATTTCTCTATGTTACAAATTATGTATCAAAATTAATATACCCTGGATAGGCTATAAATAAGTTGTTTTGCTGAATGTGCTTCAAGCTTTTAAAGGGGCATACGAGTATTCAGGCAGGGATATTTTCTTTCGTTAATAGCGTTCAATTCATTATTAATTTTTCTTGAAGTTGAGAACAATCTTTGTGCTCAATTTATAGAAAAGTGACACACGAGTGAATAGTGTTCTTAAATTTCAATATGGGGCATATTCTGCTCATAACTTTCAAACGTCGATGTTCCTCATTATAGTGCGTATCGTGCTTTTTTCTAACAAAATTCAATCAAATTCAATTTGATCATTTTGAAACTTAATAAATTTCATGTGTTGCTATTTTGTAGATATAACTGGGATTGTCAAACTTAATTTCAGTAATAGCAATTGAATTAGGTTCCGATCGTATTTCTAAAAGTTTTCCGAAGCAACCTTCGTACTTAAAATCACATTGCTGAATGTGCCCCGACGCCGAAAGTGCTCCAGTTTATCTATAGTACGTGAATTCTAATATTTTGATTTTGTTGTTGTTTTTAGTTGTTGTTGTTATGTAAAGTCTAAAGTTCTATATAAACTGACAATACTTTATTACTTTCTTTTTTGTGTACTTTTGGTACATAAAAAAGAAAAAAAAATTAAACACATTTTTCAAACCTAATGAATACAACTAAATTAAATGCAGCGGTAACACTGATGGCTAGAAAATCCATCCCAGAAGGACGACGTAAAGAACAACGTCTTTAGGAGGTTAACCAACTACTTCTGCAAAACTGGAGGTGCTAGCTCAATGTCGAGTTGGCTGGAGACGCTTGTTGGTAGGGGCCCAGGTCCACCTCGGACTGTAGCGCCATCTGAGGTAAAGTAAGCAAGGTGCAAGTATGTGTGACTCTATGGTGCGCGGCAGAATACCCAACAACTACTCATGCAAATCAGTCCATCTGCCATCATTCTCGTAATAGAAGACGTCAGCGTTGATGCTCAGGTGAAAATTTGTCTGTGGTGGTTACACTGGGACCCGCCCACAATCTTCTTATTACTTCCCAAAATACTATTTGGATAGTTCGTCTTTTGAAAGAGCAAATAAACGCATTGATTGATTGACTGTCGCAAATTATTGCGTATCTTGTAAGCCTAGCATAATATGTGTGTGTTAAATACAACAACAATAACCTATATCGCAGCTTACGACCTAGCTGCGATAAAAAAAAGTGCGCCCATGCTGTTTTTTCCACTCGCTATCGAGATGCAAGGAGATGTCATAAATTACGCCATTACAAATCAAGAAGGGGGTAATAATAATGGATGAACAGCAAAAAATACTCCACTATCATTTTTCAAACAACTTGCAAATTCTGGTTCATCATTGACTGGATTGTGCGCTCTCCTGATTGGTCAACAGAGCCAGATATCCAGGAGACATTTAAGAAGGGGAAGCAGACCAGCCAATACACTCAAACCCAGCTGATCACCGAATTCGAGTTGGCTTTGTATGTATTTGTGATAGCTTGCGTAAGTTGGTCAACAGAGACGGAGAGGGGGAAGCAGACCAGCCAAGGAATGAATTTCCACCCTAGCTTCTGTTACCAACACACTCAACCAAGCTGATCACCGAAATTGAGTTGGCTTTGTGTGTATTTGTGATAGCTTGCGTAAATTAGCCAACAGAGAAAGATATCCAGGTGACATTTAAGAAGGGGAAGCAGACCAGCCAAGGCATGAATTTCCACCCTAGGTTCTTTTACCAACACACTCAAACCCAGCTGATAACCGAAATTGAGTTGGCTTTGTATTTGTGAAAACTTGCATAAATTGTTCAACAGAGACAGATATCCAGATTTAAGAAGGGGAAGTAGACCAGCCAAGGCATGAATTTCCACCCTGTTACCAAACATTCAAACCGAAATTCAGTTGGCTTTGTGTTTGTGATATCGTAAATTCGTTTAATTATTTTATTTATTCAGAACTATTTTGTCCTCAAAATCATTTTCGCATGTCTGATTTTACATGTTTAATATTATTTTATCTACATACTCGTACATATGTACATATCAATCATACAATCTATTTTTCTAAACGAAATTCCGCAAAAAGCGTTTGACGTTTACCTTGCCATACAGTTAGATCTGCGTTTTTTGTAATCTGACATAGTCTTCCATAATTGTCTACCTTGTCGTGGTAGAAGAGCTTAAGCATCATCCAATGATATGAAGAACGATGCCGGAGGATATACATATGCTGGGCTAGGTCATTACCTAGGTATATATCCACAGGTTCAACCATACCGGTAAGGAACTGGCAGGGAACTGTTCGGGTCGTTGAAGGAAAGCCATTTGCCATCCACCTCGTGTGACAATGAATCGACGCTAAGCTGGCTTAAGACTTTTGTGAATAAAGCACAGGCTCCATGGCTAATGCCAACCTTCGATTAGTCGAGAAGAAGGACCTGTTAGAAGTGGGTGAGCACTCGGAAACAGGTGCGGAGATAGTGGTCCTGCTCAACCATAAATCAATGCCAATACTGAGAAGACATAATAAGAAGGTTCGCATTGGTATTACCCAATGCAAGGTCAGACCTATTATTGAAAGGGCTGAAAAAAGGAAAAAAGAGGCGAGTGATAATTTAATTTAATGATGAAGTTATCGCAACAAAACTTTCATCATAGCAAAGCAGCTAGCACTAACCTTATACATATATCTTATGGGAGATAGGAAAATTGACATTGCCCTAATGCAAGAGCCATGGATATGGCATGGCAAAATAAGTGAGTTAAATTACAGAAATTTAATAACGTATAGAATAGAGTCGCAGAATGAGGAATGTAAGAATAGAATCTGCATTGTAGTTATTAAACAGATTAATCTTTTTCTTTTATCTACCTACACTGACATGAACCAAACAGTGGTAAGGATTGAACAGAGGGGTCTTTCCTCACTAATTATATCAGCCGTTTATATGCCATACGACGCGAAGGAAGGACCGCCATCTGCATTAACCCGCTCCTTAGTAAAGAAGGCGGAACAGGAAAAATGGAACGAAAAACGAACTCCCACCATGTTCAATGGGGTAGCGGTGACATAAACTCGCGCGGTGTGTCTTTGTTTGAGTTCTTAATTGAAAATAATCATATGCTGCTATTGAATTTTTCTTGGAAAGCAGCTGTGACTCACCGAAACCACATAGAAATCCTAGGAAAACCAACTGGGATCTATTTAGGAATGAGGTGGCGAAAAGTAATAGGCTCCTACAAGATAGGAGGAGGAGGCTCCTACAAGATTATAGGTGGTAAAGCCCAGTGGACATTGACCGAAATGCCGAGGGTATAACATCGATCTGTAGGGAGACATCGGCAAATCCTGTCCAGTAACGAAAAAGAGGAATAAAATGGTGACATTTAGTCCCTGGTGGACTAAGCAATTAGCTAACATCAGGATATTGACTAGAAAACTCCTAAATGTAGCCAAAAGAACAAAGAGAAGGAGGAGAATTAAATGGGCAATTAAATCCTCCGAAATCGATCCATGTTACAGAAAACTGCAATTACAATTTTTCAGGCACTCAAAGAACTTTATCTAAATAGTCTCATTTGGGGGTATATTCCAAGGACATAGAAACAGATTAAAGTGGTCTTTATACCTAAGGCCGGTAAGGCAAGTACACTACTGCAAAAGACTTTAGGCCAATTAGTCTTACCTCCTTTGCCCCGAAAACTTTCGAAAGACTAGCAGACACATACCAAAACCTACAAATATCAGCACCTGAAGCTGCATCATCGGCCGACATGCTCAGAGACTAAGCAGTCCAAGTAATGATATCTGAAGAAGCTATAGGGAGAAGGATGAGACTTAACTTTATTTCCTCTACACATGTACTTTACTTGCAACTTAGGTGCAGATAAGGAGTACTGCGGCACGCTCATGGTTGCTCGGCCCACTCGACGGAGTGGTTCTTGTCCCCCTCACTTTTCACCACCTGCTCAGCACACAAAATCTCGTACCAGAATCAAACAAAAAGATAAAAAAAGGAAATTACTCTATGCAGACTGCGGACGGCCGGAAAATAGTTGAAGAAAAGCAAAAAAAAAAAGCGGAAAAATCCAAAGACTTTTTCCCATGGCAAGAAGAGAGATCGGGGAGGAATACGCGAACTTACCCTAACTAGCCTAAACTAAACCTAAACTAACGTAACGACTTAAGCTAATCCCTAGCCTAAACCGTACTACCTTAACCTAGCCTATAATAAACCCCTATCACGCACCCATCTTTCCGACTGTCTCTCCTTGCTAAACGGGTTCACTAAATACCCGAGGTATGCCTGATGAAATTGGCAAAAGCTGGCCATCCCACCCTTCGTGTCTTGCGACACAACCAATCGCTATATCTTTGGCCAAAGTTAAGAGAGACAGTCCCTTAAGGCGCTACCTTCCGGTTACAATCTAGGTCTGTAGTAGAGGATGTACGTTGGTAGTCACGTTACGTCGTAATCGTTCATGAACGTCCTGTCATGTCACTGTTTATCAACAGAAGAACCGCCCGATCGACCATCCACACACCAAAATAAAAATCTACTCACACATATAAGTCATTACAACCACCGATATATGTTCATTGTAGGCATGTAATCCTACTTCGGCTTATTATAAAAAAACTTAAGGTTATCTCCTACTTTTATACCTAAAACTACTAAATGTTCTGCCTTTAATATATTTCGTATGTTTAAAAAAAAAATTAAAAAAGAAAAGAGTACTCATGGTTTTTCGAGGGCCCCTGTTATTCTGCCGGCAGCACAAGAAAGGATGTTGATTTTGTTTTCTCTTAGTGGTTTTAGCCGCGCCACGAAACTCAATATACCAATTGCAGAACTTCGCAATTAAACTTATCCTAACCTTAAGCATTAATCTTGAGTTTGTTCACAAATAAAAAAAATTATGCAGGAATTAAAAAAAAACTATTCACTAAAAATCTTTTTTATATTGTAATTTTCCCTCAAGTCTGTACGTAGGTATGTATGGATATGTATCGTGGCGTATTTTTTTGCGGACCACCGCTAGTACCTCTTACACTTGACTTTGTCTAGTTGAGCCGGTACCCTCCCAAAATAGTTCTAGAAGGGAACTTCCAGCGGCAAAATTGGAGCAGAGGCCTGAACTGTACTCTAGTTCCAACCCAATGCCTATCGATTAAGAAAAACAAATCAAATATGCGATTCACCGGAAATCCCAGGCTTGATTCTACATGTGCCTCTGCCTTATGCACCTGCGCACACATCATACGTAACCGCTTCCCAGACCTCCCGAACGATACACCTTCAGCTGTAACTAACTCTAAAAGTTTTAATCAGCTCTTAATTTGTATGCTACCTTGTGCCAAAATCACCTCCTTTTATGAAAAAAAAAAACCACAAGACTATTCCCCAAGGTGTGCCTTACACTTCACTGTATATGTATATCACAAAAAAATGCACATTCAGCTTTCAAGAGCACCGACCAGCTGTTCCAAAATTAACCTTGATAATGAAATTCTATGGGGGTCGATGCTCTTTCCCATTGTTCTCTAACTGTATGTATTGTATTTGTATTCCTCATTTGTTGCTTTTGTCAGCTATGTACGAGTATAGTCTATTAACTTTTCGAAACATTGAAATGGATATATTTTCCTTACCAATGTTTCACGTCTCATTACTGTTCGGTCACAATAGGTCTGTTTCGTTTAAAAAATAAAATATCCTGAATGCTAAACTGTTTCAATAATTGCCCTGTTAATATACATAGACACCCTAACTAATGACATGACCTACGAAATACGTATCCTTATAACCGAAGAGGGGCAAAATAAAACAAAATAACATCTCTTACGTAAAACAAAAAAATTTAACATCTATAAAACATTATCACCCATTGTGACCTGGACTGAAATGATTTCTCGATTGCCATATCGAAATTTGGGAGAATGCGATGGGGCTTGTGTACCCATGGGGAACAATACAATTTGTTCACAATTCCCTTTTTTCCTTTTTTTTACAAATAAAGAAAAAAAAAAAAAACAAATAGGTAGCCAGGATTGCTGTCTGAGACCTTACATGGATGAATATTGGCAGCCCGGAAGCTCCAGAGAACAGAGCAAAATCTGTTTTGTTTTCTCTTTTCTTTGTCGTAACAAGGGGTAGCGATCTAAACAAAATTTGTACAACCAAAATCAGTGGCTTCATCAAAAGGAGTAAATAGTTCGAGGAGTAGTTAGGGATCGTAATCTCTGCTCCATAACCATAGTGGACCACTTTTATTGTACATATCTGTTTACTCATATCTTTACCTTATGTTTAAAATAATGAAATACATACTTTTTTATTTTGATTTTTTCACATACTATTTTAGATCTGGGAAATGAGAAACCCTAGTGAAGAAGTTATTGTATACTAAAAACATTAAACAAGATTGCACAAAATTAACTGTGTTTTCAAAACTGCTAAATTGATTGACAACAAAATCAACAGGTTTCAAACCCTAGTTAGGTAAGCATTTTCCAGGAAGAATTATTCGAATCGGTGAATGAAAGAGGCCACAAGCAGATACACAGAAGGACCGATAGAAAGACATACGCACTTTTCTGAACATTTTGAGTATAGTTAGAATATGGCCTTATAATGAATACGATCTTTTAACACTATTACCAAACTTCTATTTCCTTGGAACACAGAAGTTAAAATGGGGTTTTGAACCATTTCTAGGATATTTTTGCATGGTGTGTATATAGGATTCCTAACTATACTTTCGAAAAAAGAATAAATTTGATGTAAAAAGGAGTACACAACAGTATACTTAATAAAAAGTATAATTTTACACTAATAATTCATGTTTGCTATTTTCTTAAAACATTCAATAACATTATCAATAGAAATCTTAAGAAAAAGTAAATAAACAATACTCATTGGTAATACCAAAAATGAGAATCCATATCCCAAAATTCACGCAAAATTTGAATTCTGCGTCATTTGCGCGGTAAAGTGTTCCCAACGAAAAAAAAAGACAGCGTGACAGCTGACAGTTCAGGGTTATTAAAAATGGAGTGCTACACGATAGAACAACGCTTTTTCATTGTTGAGCAATATTTTAAAAATAATGAAGGTCTGACAGCTACAGTTCCCAATTTTCGTACAAAATATGGTCGGAATAGTGACTTAACTTCATCAACTGTGAAGAGATTAATTAAAAAATTCAGGGAGACTGGATCAATTAGTCCTTCAACAAGTCGTTCAACACAAAAGTGTTGTTGAGACTCCAGGAACATCAATTCGGCACGGTGGACTTTTCGAGAAGCTCTCTACAGCGTATACAAAATCATCTTCAGCGATGAGGCTCATTTTCATCGTGATGAACAAACCCATCAAGATGAAAATGAGCCTAATCGCTGAAGATGATTTGATCAATTGTCAAAATTGTTGAATTTTGGGTTCAGAATATACACGACTGATTGTTGAGAAACAAATGCATCGGATTTTGGGCTGGTGGCATCATCGGACCATTCTTCTTCGAAAATGCGGCTGGTCAGGCAATAACAGTTAATGGTGCTCTCTATCCAGTTTTGCTGCCTAGATTGCAAAATATGAATATGGACGACATGTGGTTTCAACAAGACGGTGCCATATGTCATTCAGTCCGAAAAACAATTCAATTACTGCATGAGTCATTTCCTGCTCGTGTAATTTCCCATTCTGGTGATCAGAATTGGACAACTCCGTTAGACTTTTTTGAAGACTAAGGTTTATGCCAATAAGCCCATGCGACCACCCACGCCTTGAAGTAGTAAATTGAACGTTGTATCAACGAAATTCAGCCACATTTATGCAAAATGATCATGGACAATTTCGATAAAAGAGTGTGTATGTGCCAGCCAACCCGTGGAGGCAATTTGCCCGATATGCTATTCCATACATAACCTTATACTGTATACTTTATGAATCAATAAAGTTTTGGTTTTTTAAAAAACCTGTGTTTTCTATTAAAATTACTTTTTACGTGAATTTTGGGACACCCTTTACAATGCTGCATAAAAGTCATGGGACAAGAACATTGGCAATATATTTCTAGAGATCTAACGAAAAATTCATGCAACGGCGCATGTTTTAGACTACCATTTACTTTTTTAAAATTAGACAAATAAGTATCACAATGAGAAACCACATTGTGTCACTTAACGGTCAAATTAGAGCATAGAATGCATATGCATACAAAAGCTTATCTCACAAAAGTCATGGGACACCATACGAAATAACGGATTTCGTCTCTGGTTTGTGCATGTTCATTCGGTTAAACGAATTTAGTATTCATATCCGTTCCTATCATAGTTATTCTTGAAGACCACTTCGGCGTTGAAGTCAAATTGGCAGTACAGTTTTAAATACACAATGTGTCGCGAAAAGAGACCTAGAAAGGAATTCGAAAAATAATTGTTTTAAATTATGAGGAAAATAAAACTGAAGAGAAATTGCAAATTTAGTAAAAAGAAGCCACCCGACAGTTTTCAATATATGTAATAAAAATATATAAAGAAGAAAACGGGTTGGAAAGCAAACCGCAGAGTGGTCGACCCAAACTCTTACATGTTCGCAATGATGGAAATATTTTAAGAAATTATACAAAATCCAAGAACTAGTGCGCCAAAACTAGCAGCTAATTTAGAGGAAAGTGGAGAATTCTGAAACAATACGCAGAACTGGTTATAATGGAAGAACGGCTAGAAGGAAATTTTATGTCAGCGAAGTAAATAGAAAAGAAAAAAAAAGAAAAAAGTAAAATTGGAAGAACGTAATATATGCAGATGAAAGTAAATTTAACATTTTTGGTAGTTAGCGTATGGCGAAAACCAAATGAAGAGTTCTCAAGATAAACCTGGTACCAACAGTTAAGCATGGAGGTGGAGGGGTTATGGTCTGGGGTTGTATGTCAATGACACAGTGGGTGTATTTGAATATAATTAAAGATCATTTGAGCCAAAGCACAAACAAAATGGGACTTTTGTACTTGTTTAATTATTATTAAGATAACGACCCTAAACACAAATCGCACACCGTTCGGTCATGGTTGCTTTATAATTGTCCCAAGGTCATTGAAACACCTCCTCAATCCTCGGACCTCAACCCTATTGAACGTCTAGCGGATATTTTTCAAAATAAAGTAAGAAAGCACTTCGCTCGATCCTAATCAGTGAATTCACATTCACCGCAAGGATCTTCAAGGCTTGCTCCTCCATGTTGCGAAGGCATAATACTGGCAGTAGAGTGGTCATATGGCTGAACATGCAACTTGATCGTGATGATGACATCAGGAGGACAGAAAAAAATACTGTGAATCATGAGCAACGACAAGCTCCCCAGTTATCTGGACGTTACCCTTGGAGATTACATAAACTTAATACCATCTGAATTTCAAACCACTACACTAAATCTTTCTTTCTCTCTCTCTCTCTTCATCACAATGCCCGTGTCCTGTAATTCATATCCTCTTTGGCGCGCGCAAATTATAAAAAAAAAAAAAAAATTAGATAGAACATCTACTGCCAACCAAAACTTTATGCAGCGGGCTTTAGTAGGTAACACTTGCTCGTCTATTAAAATATTCTCGTGAGGTTCTTAACAGCATTGGCTATTGTGTATAAATTGATTCCATATATCGGAACGTAAACGTTTAGATTGTTCCGTTTTTATATCAAATCAGACGAATAGAAGAATTTGCATGAATTCATTTCTGGGCATTGTATTAGAAAAAAAAAAAACTGGTCCCCATTCCTTGGACCACAAATAAAAAGCATTTAGCGAATTTGCTTTATACGCTCCTCGAGCGTACAAAATCCCAATAAACGCAAGTAACTTGGTGGTTGAAATGTTCCAATCTTCTTTCAAAACACTACGTGCTTCTTCTTCGGTACAACTCTTTATATGTTCTGTCATGTGTTTGGTTATAATCAAATGAAAAGCACTGGCTTACGTTACCTTCCATCACATTTCGTTTTGCGTAGCTAGTAGGTCCAGGGATGTCTTTGAAGATTTTGTGGACAGGGGATCGACCACTAGATCCGCTCACTTCCAATTTCGTCCAAATTGTTCCATCGACCGCTGTTTATATTCCACAGAATGCATTCTCATTCCCAGACTCAGAATCGGATAGAATACGCATCCTTTTTCTGTGAAGACCTATTCTATTCTGTTGATTTTCTTTTCACTGTCTGAGGATTCCCCCTTTTGCATACTTTCATCAGATTTCAAAATCTCAATTTCATCCTCTTTTTGAATCATTTCGTTTTCATCCTTTTCAGAGCCAGAACACTCCTCACTAATACTGACTATGTTTTGCAAAATTTTATTTCCTCTTCTAGACATATTTAGATGATAAAGAAGGGCTTTGTGTCAAAATAGTATAAAATTTAGGTTCACAATAATATTACTAATCCAAAAAATACTCTAGTATTTTATTTTTCAATACTATACTCCAACTATTAGCAACTAAAATTTACAAAATCTCGCACTCTGACTGCAATTCACATTCTGCGTTTCGTTCTTTCTACTATTGCTTTTTATTCTCTATCAATTCATATTTACTATTATTGTAATTTTTACATAGTTAAAACTAATTTATTGTTAAAGTTATTTTTCTTCATTTTGTTTTATAATTTTTTTTCAATGAATTGTGATATGTTAAGTTTTATGTCTTAAGCAGTACTATTAAGTAAATAAACAAGAATTTAAGTTTTTGTTTTGCGAAATGAGTTAAAATTATTTTCTACAACATCTGTCCATTGACTTTTGTGAGGCACTGTATGTAAGTATGTACACTCATCGGCAACGAAACTGACTCAAAGACAAATTGGGAATTGTAGATTTGTTTATGCAATTTTCTAAGAAGTTTGATATGACAAGTAATAATAAAAAAACAAACCTTTTTTAATACACAAATATTAACTTGTCAAACTAAAAATTAATTTCAATTATCGCACCTAGTCGTCAAACTAATCAGCAATTTTTTTTTTCACTTGAGGGCATATATATTGAGGAATTGCCTTTCGTCAGTTTGTCTGTCTTTTGGAGTACCTACGTAGGTATGTTAAATCACGCATTTCGTGTGATGATGTTATGCTATGATGTTATCCCTAGTTAACTAATTGGAAGGGTTTTATCCGAAAACAATGGTGAAGCTGAAGCTACAGTACGCAGCGCTGTCAAAGTTGAAATACACGTACTCCCTATAGCATGAACACAATGCGAGGCTGCAGCTGAATTACGAAAAGTAGCTGCAGCACAAGTTGGGTAACTTCAACTTCCGAACGAACTGCACAACTTTTTGGCAGTTAAAAACAAAAACAAAAAAAAACGAAAATGGCAGAACCGTCTACCGAGAAATTCATAGCATGCAATTTCTTCTTCCTCAGTCATTATTATAAAATAAATCCACCACAAAAAACATTTTCACGAAACTCAGCGCGATTATCTTTCCGTTTTGACAGCTTGATAATCGATCTGCGCTTCACTATTGTGTACGTGCATTGCTACTTCAGAGCGACTTATTTGACAGTTTGCACTACAGCGACTTTATCTGTTGCAGCGCTTCTCCATTGTGTTCGGGCAGTAAGTAGTTTAGCTACTTCTAAATTGGAGTGGCTACGGAGTCTAACATCATGTCTTCTTGCGATCTTCCTGACCTCGTCCCCTCCCATTTCTACTTTTAGACCTCTATGTAGATCACCGTTCCTTATGTACCATGGCGCATTAACAATATTGCGTAGTACTTTATTTTGAAAACATTGTACACTTTGTAAGTTTGTCTTATTTGTGCACCCCCCAAAGCTAGAGACCATATGTCCATATCGGCTTTAATATTTGCTTATAAAGCAGTAGCTTGTTGTATACTGAGTGACAGGAATATCTACCTAGGCACCAATACATTTTTTATAGGGAATATTTAATTCGTCGTGTTTTTTCTTGACATGAGCCTTTCAGGTATTTAGCTGAGTTCGAATAAAAAACTGCATTGTTATTTATTTACATAGATATGTGTTGTACATTTTTATTTGTAAAGTTGACATGAACTGACTTCAGTTCATTTAGTTTCATTTGCCATTTTTTGGTTCATTAACAAATATCATTCACTGTCCTTTGCAGTTTTTCGGTTGCTTCCTTCACTGTTTTATCAACAGTAAGAACAGCAGTCTGCAAATGTAGCAACAGCAATTTCCCCATTTTGTGGTAGGTGGTTTGTGTATAAAAGGAACAAAATGGGTCATAATACACTACCTTGAGGTACGCCAACTATTATATAATTTAATGTGGAGTACTCATCTTCTTGCTTTATTCTAAATGATCGCTGCATTATGTAGGACTCTAGAATATATGAGTACTGTTTTGGCAGATATTTTTCCAGCTTATGTATTAATCATTAGTGCCACACTTTATCAAAAGCCTGTGTGACATCAATAAAGATAGTAGAGCATATTTTTCCCCTTCTAAGGCTTTTTCTATTTTATCAGTTATTCGGTGTGTCTGATCAATTGTTGAATACCTATTTCTAAAATCAAATTGATGGTTTGATATCAATGTCTTTTCCCCTATGATTGGATAAAGACGTTTCAGCAAGGAAATCGGACGATATGAAGTAACTTCACTTGGTACTTTGTCGGGTTTTGGTAAAATAATTACATCCGCGACTTCTCACAGTCTTGTTTCATCACTTGGCGCTCTCGATAGTTGCCGGCGTTTACGAGCTTTTCTCTTTTATATATGTATAAGTTCGCATATTTCTTCGGGATAAACATTTCATTTTACTTCACTCTTAGATTCAGGTGTTGCAGCCCAAGTAGGTGAAATTCTGTACTTAACTATCCAATTGCTCAATTTGCCATAACAAACTACAATATAAGTCAAAACAAATAGATGATATCCGACATGTCAATTTGACAAACAAACTTTCTGAACCCAATTGCTTACCTTTAGCGAGTTTAATGCTCTAGGTTTCTTAAAAGTTTCGGAGCTCAGGCTTCTCAAAAATGCGTAAGGACAAATTCAGCACGAACTCAGGGCTTAAAGAACCTACTATTAAAGAACTACCTATTAAAACTTCTTAGAAATAACACGTTAGCTAAGCACAAACATTGCCTATCAATCAGAGGTTATGCTTGGGCCGCTTTTGTTGTCGGTGAGTGTATATTACCAATTTTAATATAATGTAATATGCGAGCTACGGCTCGAGTAGATAAAACAATATTCTGTGAAATTATTTCTTTATTTTCTAGTTTATAGAACAATTCCGGTTCACACTATACTATTCTTCGCAATTCTTTTGTTACAATGTCTCTTTCCTCTCAAATCACTTATCTCCTTTCAATTACTTAATTCACAAATCCAAACTAATTACTTCTTCTTGTTAACTCTCAACTTTCAATTTATCACAAAATTACAACTTCGCCCATTATCACTTTTCTAATCTCTTCGCCACAGTTTAAAAACTACTGCCCCTTTTCAATCGCCATCTGTCCTTATATAGCAGAAGTTTCTGATAGCCAGAAACTTCTAGCAAATTCTTCGACCACTGGAACAAGAGAAATTCTGATGTAATAATTCTTGCAGTTATAATTCCCTCTTATCTGTGATATTATCCGTCTCTTTCGTTGACATGAGCTGTGGAGACTTCATCGCAGACACGAACCTCGAATGAAAGGACAGTTCGGACCAAAATTCTGCCAGAATGAAAAGACACTTCGGAATTTGTTGCATCATACTTTTAGGGAGCGTAGTTATTATTATGCTACAATAATATAGTGTATGTATTATTAAAACCTGTTCAGATGAAAAGAGTACTAAAATGATATATACTCTTTTACGGTTGGTAGCCCTATGTGAATGTAATAGATTATAAAATTAGTAGTCTGTTTAAAGAGCTTGTTGTTCCCATGTTGAAAAAAAAAACGCTTATTTGACTTCAATACTGTAATATCAAGTGTTACCAAAATCTCGAGATAGAACATTTTCATGAAAAAAAATTACAATAGAAAATATCTCCTTCAGATTAATGTCAATGAACTTAATCTGAATGAATAATATTTTTCAGCTTGTGTGTGTCCTTAAGAAGGAACTAATTAGTTACCTAACTCCGAACATCAGCATCCAAATAAAATACGCATTACGACAATCTTTATGTGGTCTTGCCAACTGTGTGTGCCAGAACGATACAAATTACGATACCTTTAAGGCTTTACTTCTTCTTTTTTTGTCCTTTGTCTCGAAATGCGCCCTATAATTATATCATTTATGAAATTGCTCTCATCTGTTGTTGTTGTTCGCATGAAACCGCATAATAAAGTGCAGCATATGCATTTTGACCACTTTTTTTGGCAGCGGTCAATTCTTAAACCAAAAAGATACTAAAATTTGCATTATTCAATCGACCAGAGTGACTGACAGCTGACAGACACAAATTAAATGGGCACAGGGCATACATAAATTTGAATTTTGCGTGCTGAACAGTAAGTTGTTTGGTATTAGTTTATTTCTGAAAATCATGTGAATTTCTGACCTCGAACTTAAAATGGTAAATAATTGTTTTAGTGTTCAGGAAATTTTCAGAAAGGAATCATTAGTGAAATTTGGGATGGACTGTGAAAATTTTAGGCGTAACTTTGAAGTAGACAGATTCTGATTTATATTGTAATTGTTTTACAATGCAATGCTCTTATTTACGAAGCTAATCTAATCCAGTGGCGCCAAGTGTCTGTTAAGTTTGTGTCTGAGGCAAGCTCACTTATTTTAGCCGCACAAACGTTCGAAAATCGAGTTTAATACAACGAACGTGTCAAAACAAGTCATAAATTGCTCCTAGATAATATCAATGGAAATTGTTGTGGACATGCTCCTTTCGCCTGCACTAACGGATGGAGGGACGGACGGACATGGCTAGGTCGACATAACTTTCGATGTTACACACTATGTATCAAAATTAATATATGCGAGTACATTATGAGTGTGGTACAATTTTATGAATGAGAAAAAGTCCCAACACCGATAATGGTAATGGTACATTTCTACTATAGGTATATGCGTAATACGGCAGTATAATAGCATGCAGAATTGAAAAAGACCCTTTTATGAAATATATTTTTTTTATTTAATTTTGTATCCCCACTTTAAAAGCTTTATGTAAATTTGTATACTAAACTTAATTAACAAAGTAAAAAGAGCAGGGTTTGTGGCATTTGTATTTCATGAAAAAACAGAGCTAATGCCATTTGAAAGTTATTAATTCATTGTGGGTGAGCAAATTTAATATTAATTTAAAAACAATTAAAATAGTAATTAAAGGCAAGGCAAAAGCGAAGAAATATTAAATTTTTTTAGGGTATTGTGGGTTAATTTCGACTTTTGCAGTTTTGCGAAAATCTGTTGATATTTATATCTTCGTTTTGAACATGTAAATACTATTCTTCATATACAGTTTACTTCCGACGTTTTGAAATTTATTTGAGTTACTTTCGGTTAGTTGCATTTTCTTTTGTTAGTTAAATATAGAGCCCTGATTTCAATGCAAAATGTATATATATGTACATACATACAGTGTTGGACAGAGAATTAGCACATTCTACCCGCAAACAAAAAATGCAAATCTCTTGATAATGTAAAGGTTTTTTCTTATTTTTTATTAAAATATTTTATTGTAGATTATGTTAAAATAAATATGTAAAAAAAAATCGAGATTATTCACATGTTTTTTCGGGTAGGTACCCCAATATTGCTGGCCATAGAATTAGCACAAATTCGAAATATATACATAATTTTTGTTTTTAACTGAAATTGCATTAGTACTTGGTAGGAAATCCATTTTGACGTTCAACTGCTTCTAATCGCCGGGGAAGACTTTCAACTAAATGTCGGCATCGGCACGTAGGAATAGAGTTCCACCCATCTCTAGCAGCTTCCCAAAGTTCAGTAAAATTTTTGGGTTTTCGCAGTTCAATCTGATATCGTTCCATAAGTTCTCGATGGGATTAAGGTCAGGACTTTGTGCAGGCCAAGGCAAAATATTAATTTGCTGATCACTAATCCACCGTTTCACAAGCCGAGACGTGTGTTTAGGATCGTTGTCATGCATGAAAGTCCAGTTTAATGGCAAATTTTCGTCAGCAAAAGGTTCCATATAATTTTCTAATATGGATTTACATTGGTGCTGATCCATTTTTGCATCATTTTGACAATTGGTCCTACATCATGCCATGAAAACGCTGCCCAAAACATTATGCACCCCCCTCCATGCTTCACCGTTTTGATTGTATAGCGTGGGTTAAGCTCCTGTTTCGGGGGCCGCCAAACATGTCGCTTTCCATCCGAACCGAATCGATTAAACTTTGATTCGTCACTCCATAAGACGCTTTTCCAAAATGATGGAGGCTTCTTTCCATACAGCTTAGCAAACTTAAGACTTGCTGTTATATTTTTTTTTGATACTAATGGCTTATCAAATTCTTCTCGTTTAGCCTTCTACGAGCTGTTCTACTACTAACAGCTTTATTCAACTCATCTCTATCCTCTGCGGAGGTTTGAACGGATTTTTCTGTGCACATATCGCACTTAAACGATCTTCGGCCCAGGTGTCTTCCTTGGAGGTGGTTTCCTCTTAATTGCGTCGGTGGTATTGTGCTTTTCAAAGTACTTAATTGCATTAATTACCAATTTCCTTGAACGTCCAATGTCATTTGTGATGTCCATTATTGTTTTTCCGTTATTTTTCATGTTTATAATTATTTTTCGGAGCTCAGGTGTACATGACGGTTCCTTGCCCATCTAATTATATATTTCTGCATTTTTTTTTTAGCAAAAAACAATATTTGAAATAACTTACTGTGAAATTCAAATGATTTTCAATTAATCAGTCAGCAAACGAAATGATACACGGTTTAATTTTACAATGTGCTAATTGTGTGGCCATGTTACTTTGGCTGATCGTGTAATGTTTCGCAAAAAAAAAATCATGGGTACATTTTATCAACGGTACTTTTCCAGAGAAATATAGGGCACATATGCACGTGTTTGGAAAGAAAAATTTTCTTAAAGAATTCTTGTTTTACAATGATTTAACTTGATAGGTAGTAAATTGAAGTACTTTGTGCTAATTCTCTGACCACCATTGTATATACAGTATGCAAAATTCATATTCGTACATCCCTATTTTAAGAGGAAAAACTTTTTTCGATACAAAACTTAAAGAAACTGAGCAATGAAAACTGCTTAAATTTGTTGGAAAAGATTATGAGTAACCTGATAAAAAAAAGTTTAAATATTTCCATGTGCTCATAAAAATGTACACAACAGATCAAAATCTATCAATTTACCAAAAACAAAATCCGTATTAGTACTGATGGCAACACTAAAAAGTCAGTCACGAAACAAGGAATTCACACAAATTTTACAAAGGAAGTGAAATTTCAAACGACATAAGAAAATTAATTATTGACAGAGTATTGCAAAAATAATTAAAATTTAAATTTGGTGGGGGCGAAAGGCCCCATTTATTTGGCTTATTACAACCTACTACTAACTTAAGGCTAAAACTTAAAACTAAAATGTAACGACGAGGGCACCGTAAATTTCGTGGGTTAGTATTGAAGAATATCGAGTTATAAAGAGATGCGCAATCGACAGAGCCTGAAAGAAGTCGATGAATGAAAAGAATATATGCAACATCTCTGCGTTTCTCTAGAGTACTCACGTTGATGAGGTTGAGGCGGTCTTGATAGAGAGGCAAGACAAATGGATCGTTCCAAGGAAGACCTCGAAGGGCAAATCGAAGAAATCGACGTTGAGTATTCTCGATTCTGGTCACATGAACTTGCTGAAAGGGTGACCACGCTTGACTGGCGTATTTAAGGAGGGGGCGAACAAAGGTAATGTAGAGGGATCTGGTCACGTAAGGGTCGGAGAATTCTTTGGACCATCGTTTGACAAAGCCAAGTGATGAGTTAGCTTTACGAATTATCTCACCAATACATATGTGAACGGAAATTTAGTTCCCTATCGTACAATATTCCAAGATCGCGGAGAGAATGAACGATGGATATATGTTGACCATGCAGAAGGTAAAGGCGGGCAGAGGACACATGGTGCTTACGTGATTGTAGGCACCAGTTCGAAAAACTATTAAGGTCTTTTTGAAGGAGACAGTAGTCATGTGGTGAAGAGATGGCTTTGAAAAATTTGGTATCATCAGCGTACAGAGAGAAGGAAGAGTGTTTCATAACCCTCTCAACATGGTTTATGGTTAGAATGAAGAGAAATGAATTTAGATGGCTGCCTTATGATATCTTATCAAAAGCCTTACTAAAATCAGTTGCAATAACGTCGACTTCTTTGCCATTCTCTAAGGCAGACAGGGCGAAGGACACGAATTCGACTAAGTTAGTGGTAGTTGATATACCTTTCAGAAAGCCATGTTGGTTGGGAGAGATAAGAGATTTGTACTGAAAGCTTAAGGCTTCGTATAGGCGATAGTTTGTTACTTCGTTCTTTGATCCCTTTTTGTGTATGGGGGTTATGAAAGAGATCTTCTAAATCTGATGGAATTCTCCTAGTGATAGAGACAAACGGAAGAGATGAGAAAGGGGGAGGGAGAGAATGGAGGAGCCGGGTGAGAATTCATCATTAAGATTTTGTAGTTTATTTTCAGTTACAGTAGGATCAAAAGGCAGGTACAGAAAGGGGCCAATGGAGAAGTTAAGAAGGTGACTGGAGTAAGAGGGGTCTGGTTCAAAAGAGTTGTCGGCGAAAGATTGCTTAAAACAGGTGGCAAAAAAGTTGCCAATGGTTTGCGAATTAGTTGATGATATGTTTTCAAAAGAGATGGACGGAGGGTAACCGTCAGATTTTTTTTATGGTTGACGAATTGAAAAAATGACAGTCGTTTATAAGATTTGCTTGCGCGTCAATTAAGTGCAGCTGGTAGAGAGAGATAGTTGGAATAGTCCAAAACAGAAAACGAAGGAAAGCTGCCCAAAACTTGTTTCTCTTGTTATGTAAGGCGCGAAGTTTGTGAGTATACCAAGGGGAGAGATGAAGTTTTAAAGCGAGAAAATGAGACATAAAGGGAAAAGAATTAAATATTTCTCTGTAAAAAATTGTGAGGGCTTCGTTTAAGGATAGCAAACTCAAAGGAACATCTACTCAGATAGGCATTTATTTTGCGGAAATTAGCTTTATGAAAGTCGTAAGAAGTGCGAAATGCGAGTAGGTTGAAGTGGTGAATTAAGGAAAAGTGAAAGAAGAAGGGGGGGATGAAAGTTATCAATAGACGATAGAGATAGGGGACAAAGTGAGACCGAGGATTTAATGGGATCAGTTGTAAATATAAGGTCTAATTGCATTCCCATGTAATTTAAGACATTACTAACTTGACATAGACTTGAATCAGTTAGCCTATCTATGAAGAGACATTCTTTAATGGAGTTGGCATACGAAGCGATGAAAAAGGATTCATCATCGGAAGGAAAATGCAGATTAAAGTCGCCAAAAATAAGGATGTCATCAAGGGAATCAGATAGGTCAATTATTTGATTAATCGCGTCGATAGCAAGTTAGTAAGTTTCGATAGGTTGGGTTGGTAGAATGTAACAACACATAACGTACAGGGATCTGTGTGGAAAAGTTATTTTTATTGTAACAAATTCAGTCTTAGAAGAGGAAGAAATGGCAATGAGAGAAGAGTCAAGGTCATTATGGATGGACAATAGCAGCCTCGATAGGGAGAGTCAACCAAGGGGTGGTTAGGGTAGTCGTCTCGAAAAACATTAAAAGTAGGGGGGAATCAGATTGGTTTCAGTCAGAGCATAGATATCGAAAGGAATAGCATGGGATTGGCAAAAAGTCCATCCGCAGTGCAGCGGTCAATACGTGTAAAAAAAGTGGTTGAGTTGACAAAAAAAAAACCTTCGAAACCAAAAAATACATGTTTTAAACAGTGGCATCTTTCCTTTTGACTGCGTCAAATTCGAAAGAATCCAGAGTGGAGTTGAACCTGCTGCAAGACTTCATAAATATCTCGGTGTTCAAGTTACTGCGCAAACTGTCTGAAACTATGTGCGAAAACTTGGATTTAGGAGCAGAGTCGCCGTGAGAAAACCATTTGAAAACAATGTCAACAAGCAGAAAAGGATTGCGTTCACAAAACAACATCTAAAACAGGATATGCGGTTCTGGAATAGGGTGACTTTTTCAGACAAATGTAAATTTAATGTACTAGTTTTCGATTGTTGTGTAAGAATTTAGCCTGGCCTAATGCCAACCTTCAAGCATTGTTGTGAATCATTGATGGTATGAGGGTGCTTTGGTGCAGCATTTGTCGGAAAACTACATTGTATTGAAGGTATCATGGATTCGAAAGTAATTTTAGGCTTTGAAAGGGTCTTTCAACAATGTTGAAGGCTTAAAGAAAGGTTTGAGGACAGAATGGGATAAAATTCTACAAACTTTAACGCAAATGTGGTTAAAATCCCTACCATCGAGACTAAACGCTGTAGTAAAGCAAAAAGGATTTCCCACAAAATATTGAAAACCTTTTTTTTTGTGTCTTATTATTTTTGTACTAATCCTTTATGTATGAATACAAATTTACGTTTAAGCAAGTTTCGTTGACCTCATATAAAAAACAATAGTGTGATTTACTTTAATTTTGTCTATCATTGCGTTTTAAATAAAAATTTAATTTTTTTCGATTTTTGTTTTTAATTATACATCAGTAGGCGAGGGTGTACGAATATGAGTTTTGCCTACTATAAGTGTTAACTTTAATTTGACTAGCAAATTGTTGACATATTTCTGAATATTTCTCATGCTTTCTGTCCAAAAATTAAAAGCAGAATTTAAATTTGAAGGTATGTGGGTATTTAAAAAAAAATAGAACACATAAAAATAAACAAATCCTTTGTAACCATGAGGAACTAAAAAAAAAACAACTTTCTTCACCACAAATGTACCAAGCTATGAAAATTGCATGTATTTATTTGCAAAAAAATATTCAAAAGTAAATATTTTTACGAGTTTCAGTTATAAGGCTAAGGCCACGTTCTGAGCGGCAAGCGGCAGAGCGGCACAAATCTGAGCGGCAATCTTAAGCGGCAAGTGGCAATTCTAGAGCGATTAGTTGTGAAAATATGGTCGTCGAGTGCTGCTCACCGCAGTCTTTTACAAGAAAGTCGGTTCAACATATATAGAATTATTTAAGTTTAAAAAAAAGAAGATTTGGTATTCATCCAATAAACCGAAAAAGATCAGGTTATGGCGAATTCCACCATCTGTATAACAATCTTCGACAACATGAAACCGATTCAGGCAATCGTTTATTTTTGATTATTTATTGCTCCCTTGCTTTTAATTTGTTTAAAATCAATTTTTGAAACTCTCCTCTGAGCTCGAGTTTTTCGATTTCATTAAATTTTTCCATAAATGGTAACAAACTTTGGAAAAATTTCATGTCTGCATTGTCTTCCGTCTTTTCAATGTCTTCTTTTAATATTTGAAGACGTTCTCTCTCTATACCAAGCAATTGTTCGCCCACGTCTGCTATTTTTGGCCGTTTTCGGTTCCGATTTGGGAAGGAGCTAGCTGAATTGGTGGTTGAGCAAGGAGTGCTGGTGGCGGCCGAGCTATCGGTAAAATAAGTTTCCTCGCTTAATAAGTCGTCAACAATGTTTGAAAAGTTGACCTCTTCAGCAAATTCGTAATCCTCCGGTTGCCGTAAATTTCCTTGAGTGGGATCCGAAGCAATCGTGTCTTTTATAAATGACATCATTTCAAAAAATTGCCATTTAATATTAACACAAACTGCTTCGGCATCCGATTTGGTTGGTGGTAATCTTTGAAGGTTCTTTCTGTAGGAGTCCTTCAAATTCTGCCATTTAGCTTTCGCTGTTGATCCTGAAATTACAAATATACAAATTAAACTTTTGTTCTGTTATTTACATTTCTTTTTTCAATATTTGTAGGTTTCTTGCTACAGGACATTCATTTCGTGATCTTGCTTTCGCTTTTCGTATGGGCAGAAGCACAGTTAGCAATATTGTCTCAGAGACATGTGTCCCATATGATGGGAAGAACTTGTTGAGGAATATATGCCAAAACCAACTACCGAATACCTTAAAAAAGTTATAGACGGCTATTATAGGCGCTGGAAATTGCCCAACTGTTTTGGCAGCATTGATGGAAAACACTGCCAAATAAAATGTCCCCCAAACTCCGGCTCTCATTATTTTAATTACTTGCATTACTTTTCAATCGTACTGCAAGCGGTGGCCGATGCTGACAAAAAATTTATTACTATTGAGGTAGGCGGAAGGGGAAAGCAAAGTGATGGCGGAACTTTTGCTGGCTCAACTTTATTTAGACTACTGGAAGCTGATAAATTTAATGTCCCTCCTTCACGAGCATTGCCTGGATCAGATATTATTGTTCCAATTTTTTTAATTGGTGACGAAGCTTACCCACTAAAAACTTATCTGTTAAGACCATATTCACGCAGAAGTTTAAATGCGCAGACAGAAAACTTTAATACTCGACTTTCAACGGCAAGGAAGTGCATTGAATGCGCATTTGGAATTTTATCCCAAAAATGGCGATTTCTGCAAAAAATATCGAGACAAAACCAAACACTGCAATTAATTTAATTGTGCCTGAAATGTGCCTGCATATTACACAACTTTGTACGAGAGCGAGATGGCGATAGTGATTTTGACTACATTCAGGTCACAATGCAACTGAACAATTACGAAACTGTAGAAACTCCAGTTAGCCATGAACCAAGTACACGTTTCAATAGAAGCTGCCAAACAGCATTAAATATCAGAGCAGAACTCACAAAATATTTATGGGATTTTGGACATTAAACCAAAATTAAATTTGTAAATTGAAAATTGTTAAAATAAATGAAATAAAACTCACCTGAACATTTGCATTTATCTCCCACTTCACTCCAAAGTTTGTCAGTAATATTTTTGTTTTTAAACTTTGAACTTCTGAAATTAAAGTTTCAACGTTAATCTTTCCCATGATGATTTCTTGCCGCTCAGCGCTACATTAAAATAATAGAACAGAATTGAAAGCTGAGCGACGCCGCTCTGCCGCTCAGAAACGTCGCTTGCCGCTCAGCGCCTACGTGGCCGCAATCATAGAATGTCATATGTTTTAAATTTTTTTTGCCGCTCAAATTTTTGCCGCTCTGCCGCTTGCCGCTCAGAACGTGGCCTTAGTCTAAGGCAGATATATTAGAATATTTTCTTATTAGTTGCTGTATGCATTAAGTTTAATTAAAAATTAGAACACGGGGTACCTTCGGCATTCATATGTGGGGCAGATGGTCATAAATTAAAAAAATAAAAAAATAAGGAAAGTTACAATCCGTCTGTAACCGATCGCGTGACACCCTATTCCTCATCTTCTAACCCATCCATAAACATACAGGAAAGTTATCGTATCCCTCATCCTCTAACCCATACCTAATAAAGTGGCGTTGGCGTTTTCAAATCAAATTCAATGATGTGCGTATCGTTCTATTCAGCGTTTACTTCCGCAACTTTTAAGAGATTTTATCAGAAAAATTGATTTCATAACTTCGGTAACTATTTGTTACCGAAGTTCATGAATTCTGATAAGATGTTGAAAATGAGGCTTATCTATCGCCGTAAGTAGTTTTAAAAATGCTACTGAAGAAAACGCTCCCAAAAAGTAGGCATTGTATAATAATGTATTGACGAATTGTAGAAAATATGAATTAATATATATTTTGTTAAAGTGATATTTTTCCAGCTTCTAGCAAAAATATTGAAAAAAAGTGTGTTAGCATATTTTAAAAAATGTTGCACTTGGACTGTTTTGGGATTTAAAAAGTTTATACACCAAATTTCATCTTCCTAGCTCGACATACCGATAGACAGATGAACGTGGCTAGATTGCTTTAACTTTCGATGCTGATCACAATATGTGCGAGTATATTATTTACATACTTCTGGGAGTCTATCGTTATTATTGCTCAATTTTACAAACTATGTTTCAAAACTAATATGCCCGATGGGACAGGGTATAATAATAAAATCAGAATTTTCGTACGATCATCTATTATATTTTGATAGGTTTAAAGCCATTCTGAGTTTGGTTTTTATTATTTCCAAATCTGCCGTATGTAAAATATGACTGAACTATTTGATTTTTAAATAATATTTTACTTAAGTTGAGGTGCTGAATTACAATAAGAGTAAGTTTACGAATTCTAATTTTCGAAGACCTCCGTTCTGATTGTATCTGAATCCATCTTTGAATCGCTCTGTATAATTCGCGAGTCCAGTAGACAAATTTTCAAAATAACATTTAATTAACTCTGTGTATAAATTTGCTTGCAGTCGAAAAAAATAAACACACAATTTAAGCGTCATCACTTATATATATTATTACTTTTATTATATTTATAATAATTTTTTTAATTTTTAATATCTGTTTATTTTTACGATAGTAATCCATTATTTTCTAATACATAATGAGCATATACAAGCATGTACTTGTATTGCAGTTTCGAACTCAAAAGGAATTAAGAATACTTAAAATGCATTAAAATTACTGAAAAGGAATTAGAAGTAATTAAAAGCAATTTAAAAGTAATTATATGCAGTTTTTAAGTACTAAAGTAAGTAAGACCATACTTTTGTAGGAATTATAAGTACAATTACAAGTACCAAGCTTTAGGTATTGATGGGCACATTCAGATGATATATTCGATTATTGATCTCGAGAAGTGTGAAGACATAGCTTGAAATCATTCGAATGATTTAAGTAAGACGACACTTAAGACATAAATAATATTACCAAGATATCTCAAGACACAATTTGCAAGAAATCAGTCTTACGAGTAATAATAACAATCATTCAAATGAATTTCGTTCAAACGATTTCACCGTTCGAGCGGTGTGTCGAGACATTTAAACTTACAATTTATTTGAATGTTTTCGTTCAAGCGGTGTGTCAAGACATCTCGGTAATTTTATATACCAACTTACTAATAATCATTCGAATCAAATTTTTTTTTTTTCTTCAAATCAAAGGTTTTCTTATATTTTATAACTAAATAAGTAGGTTTTTCTTTTTTAGTGACTGCTACCGGGACGGATACTGAGAAATGCGTACATTAGTGTAGAATAATTTTGATGTCACATTTTGAATGATCATTCGATTATGCGAATCACCCGATTACTAATATCTCGATTCTTCAATTGTTCTTAATCTGATTCTAACTAGTAGGTTTCTTATACATTCTTAAAGTGAAATAAATCTCTTACTCACTTGCTTTACTTTAGATGGCGCTGCAGTCTGGGGTTGACCAGATTTTCAGTCAACATACCTCTTCAGCCAGCTCGATTTATCGCTAGCTGCCTCCAGTTTCGCATGACAAGGTGGATGAGGTCCTTTTCAAACTGTACGCTCCACCTTATGTGTGGTCTTCCTCTGCCGCGTTGTCCCATAAACTTTTCCGTCTGGTGCGCTGGTGTTAATACGTTCTATAAGTCCTAGCCACCTTAGTCGCTGTATTCATACCTTTTTGACCAGGTTGATGTCGCTATAAAGTATAGTTCGTTCAAGAGAGAAATTATGGTTGTCTATGGTGACGTTTTCTCCTATTCGCCGATGTTGTGTGTTATTTCTTGTTGATAGCATATACTTCGTTTTGTCTTCTGTTTCAATACTTATAAACGCCTTACTGACAGCCCCCAGCGTTCTTCCAATAATGAACAGACTTTTAGAAAATTATACCTCTGGTATTAGATTGTCAGTTTCGTATAATCCTTTCAAGTAAGATGTTGAAGAAGTCGCAGGATAGCGCATCACTTTGCCTTAAACCATTTTTGACATCAAACGGTTCGGCTAGGTTTTAATCAATTTTGACTGAGCACGGTCATCTTACACAGACTGATAATTCGACAAAGAGCATATGTACAAAAGTCCTGATTTCTGGAATAGGATGATATTTGTGGAGAATACCCAGAACCAGCTTTAACAAAGAAAACCTTACACCTGCTGTAAAACACAAAGGTAGTTCTGACATGGTATGGGGCTATTTTTCGACCACCGGAACTGGAAACTATCATTTTATAGATGGCATCATGGATTCCAAAAAAAAAATATATCGACTTGAATGACAGCTCTACAAAATTGAGAATAAGGAATGACTTTGTAGACTACCCAGGTACTCGTAATGACCCCAAGGCGCTTAATACACGCTTGTGGATGTTATCTTGGTGGTATACAAAGTCATTCCTTATTCCTAAATTTGTGGGCTCATTTTAAATCGAAACTGCGAAATCAGCAAATACAGAACGCTAGGTAGCTTAAGTATGTTTTTGGAAGGGACTAGGAGCTAATTGAACCTGATTTTACAAACAAATTAGTGCAATCTATTGTTAATCGTTTGAAAGAAATCATATGAAAATTTTCAGATGATGTACAAGTAAGTTTGTACTGCACGAATACGAGTGTGACATTCAAAATTAAGTATTCGTTTTTTGTTTTACTTGTTTCCTTTCTTGATTTTATTTATAATAAAAATGACATATTTTGTTGCTTTGTGTATAAAATGTGGATGTACGAATAGAGAATGTGACTAAGTGTATAAATACTTTTTGAAGAAATTAGGCATAGCGCCTACATACATATGTAATATAATAATTTTGTGCAAAAAAAGAAACAATCGATAAGCAATCGGTAGGTAAGACTTCAGGTTCCTGTATTCTATTCCTATCTGCATTATAAAAAGCTTTTGATGTGCAAACATCTTTAGGCGCGCTAGGGTAAAATCGTAGTTTGGTGACACTGTTCTAAAACCTTTGCGTGGGTTGCTGCACAAAAGCCAAGAAGTGAATCGGTGTGTAGGCACATGCGTTTTAGTTGCTGTGTAGTATCAATTTTTTTTTTTGTCTTTTTCTTTGGGGTTGAATTGCGTACTGCGGGAATGACGCTGGCTATTTTGTTTGCATAATATGCAGACTTCTGGGCTCGAATTACGGCATCCGCGAACGTATTGCTCGTTACGTAATTTCTATTGTGTTGTTGGTAGATCTAGCAACAACACAATGTAAATTACGTGACGAGTCATTCGTTCACTGATGCGGTAATTCGACCCCTGTTTTGCGATCAGTGCTTAACATTTTACATCATTATAAGAACAAAACAAAAAATACGAGGACAAGACCGACCGACACGTGGTAAAGAGATTGAGAAGAAGTAGTTCCATAGGTTTTGATGATCAGTGAGTCAGTCAGTCCCAAAATAATTGTTTTTTTTAAATACTTGTACAAGGTGACGCAAAAGTAGTTCCCAATTTGATAACTTTTTTTCTAAATTAAAAAACGATGATTTTATTTTTTATTATTTTTATTTGGACCATGAATTATGTTCTATTGGGTACTGAAGAGGATATCGTTCAAATGTCGGCCTCCACCGTCTATGCAAGTTTGAGCCCTTTTTATGACATTTTCATCACTTTTCTCAATACTTCCGCCGGCATGTTCTCTATTTCTTGACTAATGTTGTCCTTCATGGCTGCGAGAATCTGTGGCGTGTTCACATAGACCAATGACTTCAAATAACTCCAAAGGAAGAAGTCTGGAATGGTCAGATCTGGTTAACTTGCGGACCAATGCAAATCGCTAAAACGAGAGAACCGTGTTATCTCTCGTTTGAGTAGTGGAATAGTGCCCTTCACTAAGCCCATTGTGTAACCCGCTGAGTGTGCAATAGCACCTTCTTGTTGAAACCACATGTGCTCTATCCCCAATTCATGCAATTGTAGCGCTGGCCAGTGACAGTTATCACGTTGCCAGCAGCGATTCTTGAATAATACGCTGGATAGTGCTCCATCTGTGTTTTATACGGAAAAATCTTTAAGTCTTTCAAAACACGCGTCTCATTAATGTTTTTGGACACTCTTCCACATCCTCGCTCACAACATCCATATTCTCGGCCAAATGGCCTGTTCTTCGACAGCCAGCCCTTGCCCTATCTCGTGTTGAGCTAGTCTCTCCGAGGCGTTTGCCTTGGAGTCGAATTGTGGAACCAGTCAGTGCCGAACCGAGAGGAAATCTTCGACGAAATTCACGTTAAAAAATCTCAACGAAAAAAGTCCAACTGCGTTAAATCATGTAGTAATTGAATTGTTTCTTGGGCTGTATGGTATGTGGCACCGTCTTGTTGTAACCACATGTCATCCACATCCATATCTTGCAATTTTAAGCACGAAAAACTTAATTATCATGTTGCGATCGCGAGCACCATTAACTGTTATTACCTGACCAGCCGCATTTTCAAAGAAGAATGATCCGATGATGCCTCCAGCCCAAAATCCGCACCAAACAGTGACACGTTGTGGATGCATTTGTTTCTCAACAATCATTTGTGGATTTTCTAAACCCCACATTCGACAATTTGACGATTAACTAAGCCATCAAGATGAAAATTAGCCTCATCGCTGAAGATGATTTTGTTTGAAAAATCGGCATCCACTTATTGTTCCATAATCCATTCAACGAACTCTTTTCGCTATGCGTGGTCAGTAGGCTTCAGTTTTTGAGTCAATTGCACTTTGTATGCATGAAGATACAAATCTTTCGTGAGAGCTTCTTGAAATGTACAATTCTTGACCACGGTGCCGAATTGATATTCATGGACTCTCAACAACACTCTCACGAACTGTTTAGATGTTTTGTGTTGAACAACTTGTTGAAGTACGGCCACAGTGTCTAAGGTCGCTAATTGATGCAGTCTCCCTGAATTTTTGAATTAATGAAGAATCACAGTTGATGAAAATAAATCACTATTTCGACCATATTTTGTACGAAAATTGCGAACGCGCTGTTCTTTCGTATAGCACTCCATTTTTAGTAACCTCAAACTGTCAGTCTTTCTTTTTCGTTGGCAAACTTTACCGCAGAAATGGCGCAAAATTCAAATCTTGCGTGAATTTTGGGACACAATTTATAATTCAAATAACGGTTTATGCCCAAAACGATTTTCCTTGAAATAGATAGCTGAGTCATTTTCTATGTATGTAAGTATAATGTATATATGTACGTACATATGTAAGGACATGGTATTCAAACTTAGCACATATCCGTATGTTCGAAAAAATCTGTTTAACTTTCCAACGCATTTTTTGGCTCCTCATCGATTTGCTTAAATTTGAAAGTTGCGATTGAATCGAGGCATTCGTGAACCCAAGAATCATGTGATCCGCTCACAGATGCGCAGATTCGCTGAACAATTAACGAACAAACAGCACATACAGTGCTTTGCAAAAGTACAGAGTCTTCCAATAGTGACTTCCGAACTTTGACAGTTGATAGCGGCCATATTGTTGAAGCTATATCTGTCAAATTGGCTGTTATTTATTCAGTCTGTTTTGCCAAATCACCATGGATGGACATAGCGTTCAACAACACGTGCAAATAATAAAATTGTTTTATCAAATGGGTGTTCTGTTCGGGCAACGTTCCACGCGCTTCGCCCATTTTACGGTCGCCATAAGCGTCCTTCCGAGAGGACTATTCGCAGTGTGGTGGATAAATTTGAGTCCACAGGTTCAGTAAATGATCAACCAACACCCGTACGTCGACGAAACGCAAGATCCGAGGCAGTCGATTTCGCGTCGCTCACAAGAACTCGGCCTTTCACAGACCACAACTTGGCGAATTTTGCGTCGTGACTTGGGTTTGTACCCGCACAATTCAATGGGTACGTTAACAAACAAAATTGTAGAATTTGGGAAGATACCAATCCACATGAGATCCGAGAGCGTCCAATGCATCCCGAAAAAGTCACTGTTTGGTGTGGATTTTGGGCTGGCGGCATCATCGGTCCATATTTCTTTGAGAACGACGTTGGCCAGGCCATCACCGTCAACGGAGAGCGCTATAGGTCGATGATTGCCAACTTCTTTTGGCCTGAATTGGATCATATTATTCGAGGGCATGGTCATATCACGTGGAGGTGATGTGAACTGGCCACCGAGATCGAGCGATTTGACCCCGTTAGACTTTTTCCTGTGGGGTTTTCTGAAGTTGCAGGTCTATGCGAATAAGCCACAAACCACACCGGCGCTCAAAGCCAACATAACCCATGCCATCCAGAGTCATGGAAAATTGGACATTTCGGATGCGCGCCACCCAGAAAAGCCGCGGCGATATTAGAACGATGTTATATTCCATACATAATGGCATCAATAGGCCTTTCAAACGAATAAAAAACGTCGATGATATCTCATACACACTTTGTTTTATTTAAATTTAAAGATAGGAAGCGCTTAATGAAAGACCTTCTATAACCGCACCCTGTAAAGTCTCTAAACGGTTGCAGGACCTCTATTATTTTTTTTATTTTATGGCATCAATTAACAAGTAATTAGAGCAAAAAAAAATCCCCGACATTCTCTTTTGGGATTTCTGGCAATAATAAACTCTTTCGTCTAGCTTGCAAAAGTATAACCGCATTACATTTTTTCCAAATCCTCCAAGGAGCTCCATGCATTCATAATTGATGCTCGGAGCTCAGCAAAGTTCACGAATTGCCGATTATGGGCATAAACTCGGCTTGTAATTATTCCCAAAGATTTTCTATCGGATTACAATCCGGAGAACGTGCCGGCCACTTCATCAATCTGATGTTTTGGGCTTGAAACCATTCCAAATTTCGATGACTGACGTGAAATCGCCGATATCGCCTTAAATATGGTACCAAGTTCTCTTGGAGTAGCTGGGTGTATGCTGCACTATCCATTTTTGTGGAGGTAAAGGCAAGTGAAACCTTACCGCGAGCGCAGAAAGTCCCCCATACCATACAACTTCCACCGCCGAAGTTCCTCTTCGAAAAAAAACCTTGGTACCTTCCGTAAATCGTGCTAATATCCATTAAAGCCGTCTGGTCCATCAAGATTAAACTTCTTTTCGTCACTAAAAATAATATTTTAAAAAAAAAAAATATTAGTATTAGATTAAGACATTTCAAATTGAAAAAAAAGAGGAAATGAAAACAATGTTACTTAGGGCTTTCCAATTATGATCCATGTTGTTACGAATGAATTCCACTCCCTTTTCCTTGTGGGCTGCTGCTAGACATGGAACAGGCACCATTTTGCTTCGGACGATTAATCCACTCCGTTTTATAGTACGCGAAACCGATCTAATTCACTCCGTATCTCTGACAATGAAAGCACCGAATTGGACGAAGCCTTTATTATTCGCCTTTGATCGCGACTTGTAAGCTTCTGTGGACAGCCAGGTCGGATTGCTGTACCATAAGACTCCGGGTCTTGTAACAAATTTCGCAGAGAAATTGCAGTTTTTAAATCATGCGGCTATACGCAAGCTAGACAAAACAGTTTTTTATTGTTAGAAATCCCAAAAGAAAATATCGGGGATTTTTTTTGCTGTAATTACTTGTTAATTGATGCCATAAAATAAAAAAAATTATAAAGGGCCTGTATCCGTTTAGAGTTTCCTAGAAAAGACCTTTTACAGGTGCGACTAAGGTTTGAGTCATTTCTTCTTAATAACCCGTAGATAGCAGTCTGTTGGCAACTACGAAGCTTGTATTTAAAGGAAAAATGGTTGTCTTCTGTTGATAGTTGAATCAATAGCCTTCGGATCAACTTTTTTTTATATATAATTTGCACGTGTGAAAGGGGATATGAACACCCTTATACTAATTTTTTAGGACACGAGCGTTTTGTGGAAAGCGGGAGAGATAGAGAGAAAGTTGTAGTTGGTTTGAAACTCAGGTGGTATTAAGTTTCAGTGAACTCCAAGGGTGGCGTCCAGATAACTGGGGAGTATTTTTGTTTTGCTGTTATTATCGTTGCTTATGATTCACGGTATTTTTTTCCATCCTCCTGAAGTCATCATCACGACCAAGTTGCATTTTAGCCATGTGACCACCCTACTGCCAGTGCTATGCCTTCGCAGTAGAGTTGACATAAGCTTTCGAAATGGATCGACTTTTTTATTTATTTCATACGAAATAAATAGATGATTCTTGACATCAGGATTCGAACCATGAACCTGCAGGTAATAAGCGATTATGTTACCACTACACCATGTTGCCACCCCACTTGAAAACATTCTACCCTCCATCCAAGCATTGTGCCTATGACGATTGGAATTTGAGCAGGATCCAAATATATTATTAATTACATCATATGCTTGAGTTACCAGTATAGCTTTTGACCATGTCATGAGCAACACCGACGTAATCGAGTTTTAAAATGTTTTTCAATAAGGCCATATCAATTTTGTATTTAAATAAAGCACAGAATAATTGGCATGTTAAGTTTAAGTATGGAATTCGATCTCGTTCATATGACCATCGCGAGCACGTTTGCAGCGATCGATTCTTTGGAGCCAATTTTCCACCACTCTTCCACATATATCGGCCAGAACTTTAGCAATTTCGCGTTTGATATTGTTCCTGAGCTCCTCTAACGTTTTTGGTTTGTTGGTATAAACCAACGACTTAACATAACCCCATAAAATGAAATCCATCGATGTTAAACCGCATGTGGCCATTCGACCGGACCATTTCACGAGATTACACGATTACCGAACTTCCCCTTCAATAGATCAATTGTTTGACCAGCTGTGGACATGCGGCACAATCTTGTTGAAACCATATATCACTGATGTCAAGTCCATCCAATTCTGGTTAAAAATAGTCTTCCAACATGGCACGATAGCGAACTCGTTTTCATCGATGAAAAAATACGGTCCAATCAGACCTCCGGCATGAAATATACACCACACGGTCACTTTTTGTGGATGCAATGGAGTCCCTTGAATCACATGTGGGTTTGTTGCTGTCCAATAATGCATATTTTGCTTTTAAGCCAAAAATGAGCTTCACCGCTGAAAATGATTTTTCGATGAAATTCAGAATTTTCTTCAAACTTTTGCAGAGCCTAATCGGAGAAGTTTTGGCCCTTCAAATGAACATAGGCTTCAGTTCTTGAGTTAATTTGATCTTGTAAGGGTGTGCGACAAGATCTTTACGCAAAATTTGCAACAATGTGGACTGAGAGATTCCCAATTGCTGTGAACGGCATGGAATCGATTGATTTGGCTCATTTTGAACTGAAGCACTTACGGTGGTATGGGTGACTTTTGATATTTTTATTTTCAATTAATAATCATATTACTTGAAGTAACTTTCTCCCTGATTTGAACTGTATAGATTATCACAGTTTTGGAACCAGTCACAGACAAAACTTCTCATTACTCAAGCGCGTCTAGTCGCGGAATTATTAACACAGGTACTGGTGTAGGGAAACTCAAATGAGTGGGCACCTATATTCAATCTCACAATTCGATTCTTCGTCTGTAGTCTCACAATTCTGTCTGTCGACTTCGAATTTTAATTCTAGCCTCAAAATTAACGGTACTTTTTTTCTTAATGTCAATTTAAAAAAAAAAAACAAAATTAATATGGACGTTTGCAATAAGACTGTGTATTTACTTACTAGCGGAATTGCGAAAATTTGCTGTTTTTCGGATATGGCTGAGACAATTTTATTGAAAATCGATATCTGCATAATTTTTGACATATGTAAGTACACGACATTAAAATTTTTGACATATGCTCGAATAAATTTATCCGCTTTTTAACACATTTTACGAAAAAGACAATTTTTGTTGTTTCGTATCTACTTCGCTTAAATTTGAAATACAAACAATATTCAGGCGACTAGCACTTATGCAGCAAGTAACTGCGACCCAGTAGTGCCTTTTATTTAAATTGCAATGGGTACTTCTGAGGTAACCAATCAAAAGCGCAATACATAAAAAAGTAATTATATTTTGTAACACACCACTCAACTGCATCAACTGCAAGAAAAACCATCCTGCATGCTATAGGGGTAGTAGGTGTGAAGTAGCCCAAGAATTGGAAAAAATCAGAAACCAGCAACGAAAATTACAAATAAGAAAAAAAGGATAGTAGAAAAGAAGCTACCCTATCAAACAAGGTCAAGCAACATAACAAATAGTAAAACAGTGGCCGAAACATGCGTAGAAATTATTAAAGAAAAAGGGACTACTGAAGAAATTACTAATAAAAAACACACCCAAAAGAGAATACTAATCAAAAAGAACCTACTAAGACGTTAATTTATAAAGTAATTAGTAAACACCAAGAACCCAACAACGATAGCCAAATGCTTGAGGAAATGCTTAACAGAAGACTTGAAGATCAAGAAGACAGAAATAATAAAATATTTAAAAAATTCAAGCAATTAGGCAAGTTTATCAAATACAAAGGGGCCAAAGAATCAGTATGAATAATGCACTAAACATAGTAACTTGGAATGCAAATGGGCTAATGCAGCACATTGAAGAGTCATTAGTTTTTCTAAGTGAGGCAAAAATAGATATTTGCTTAATCACAGGATTCACCCACCTAACCAAATCGACTAACTTAAACATATCTGCATATTGCTGCTATCATGCTATTCATCTAGCGGATAGGGCAAGATAAGGATCTGCGTTACTCGTAAAAGAGTCAATCAAACATAACGAAGAATCAAAAGTTCAGTAAGAAAAAAATGCAAGCTACAACCATAAATGTACATGAATTAAACAAAATTAAAATTAAAGTATCTGCATTATACTCTCCATCAAAACATAATCTAAAAAAAGAGAATATTCAATTTTTAAACATTGGGAAGCTACTTTATAGTCGGAGGTGACTTTAATGCCAAAAATACCTTTTGGGGCTAAAGACTAACGAACACCAAAGGTAGAGAGCTATATTAGCAGGGCGAGCATTAAATTGTGATTTCCCTCCAAGTGTTATGCCAACACACTGGCCGGTAGATCAGAATAAAATCTCAGACCTAATAGAGTTTTATGTAGGAAAAGGAATATTTGATAACTACACCCCGCACAACAAAAAAAGGCGCATACGGGTTTTCCATTTTTTTGCGCTAATTACCTTTAAGGGATTCGCCGAATTATAATTTAATGGTTCCGGGTTAGGTAATGCACATTTTGGAATGTGTCGGAATTCATTCTGGCAGTATTTAACAGTGCGTGCAGTTGTATTTCTTAAATAAAAGTGAAAAGAGTAAATCGCGATGTCTAAAAGGGTACAATTGAGTAAAGAAAATAAGGCAGTTATCGTCGCCTTATCCAAACAGAATCAGTCATTTCGTGAAATTACTCGACAAAATGGATGCAATGAGAGTTCTGTAAGAAGATTCTATAACAAATATCGTCGGGATCACAATCTGGACAGAAAAATTGGCACAGGATTGAAGAGATGTACCACTGTTCGGGAGGACCGGGAACTGAAGAGGCTAAGCTTGAGAAACAGGTTTAAAAATGCATCGGAGTTAAGAGCTGACCTGTGAGAAGCTACTGGGGCTGAAGTTAGCGTCAGAACTATCTAGAATCGTCTCAACGAGATGGGTTTGCTAGCAAGAAGACTAGCGAAAAAGCCACTTCTGACCAGCAAAATGAAGAAAACGCGCCTTAGCTGGGCTAAGGAAAGGCAAAACTGGAGTGTTCAAGATTGGTCAAATGTGGACCGGATGGGAAGCAGATAGTTCGTCGTAGAAAAGGGGAACGCTACAGCGACGAATGCATAGCTCACACCGTAAAATATTCTCCTTATGTTATGGTGTGGGGATGCATCACCGCAATCGGAGTTGGATCTCTAATTATGCTCGAGAGCACTGTTAACGCCATGCAGTACAAACAAATTATCTTAGATGGTGTTGTACCGAATATGGAAATGATAACAGCAGAAACATCAAAACCAATTTTTCAAGATGATTCAGCACCTTGCCACCGAGCAAAATTTGTGAGTAATTCGAGGTTTTTTTTTTCATATTTATGGGTGTTTTGAAAATCTTATGATTTTAATTTTTAAATTTCCTCCACAGATTAAAACTTTGAAAGAAGAATTAGGAATAGAATCCCTAATTTGGCCGGGAAACAGTCCAGATCTCCACCCCATCGAAAATGTCTGGGCGGCTCTTATGGAAAAGAAGATCGAAGATAAAAAACCAAAAACATCTAAAGAGCATCATTGAAGAAGTGTGGTTCAATGAAATTAATAACAATTACCTCGGTAATCTCTATGCCTCCATGCCAAACAGGGTTCATGACGTTGTTAGAGCGAAGGGTGGTGCCACGAAATACTAGAATCATTTTTTAGTATTATGAAAGTCTTAAATTATGTAAAAAGGTTTCTTAGTTAATAAAAATATGAAAAAAGAAATTTGCTTTTCAAATTGTTGCTCTTTTTTTAATTTATGTATATTGATAGTACTTGGGTAATATCTGATATTTTGTAGTCTGATCTTCACGATCATTACTTTTTTTCAATTAGGCTACGAAATGTATTGTCAAATTGGGGAATGTGTTAACTTAAATGTTAAACATCAAAAATACAAAGTGACTACGCAGTGATTAGTCATCATTTATTAAATTTCTTCCATTTTGTTAAAAATTACCATGTGCGGCTTTTTTTGTTGCGCGGGGTGTACATTTATGTAGAAAGTAAGGATGATTTGTCGTCAGATCATTCTCCCGTTCTTGTGGCGATTAGTGTTAGTATACTGAAAACTGAAAGTCAACCACGTCTTATCAATCATAAAACAAACTGGCCTCCTATTCAGACACACATTAAAAGATAGCATAAACCTACAAGTACCGATAAAAACTTCATTTTAACTAGAAGAAGAAATTGAGCCATTTAATACAAATATCCAGCAACCAGCATGGATAAGCACCCCTATTTGTCAAAAAAAAGAGGAATGTAGACATAAACTACCCATATGCAGTTAAAGAATTAATGAGGAAAAAACGCAAAGCTCGTAAAACTTGGCAAAGAATCCGAACATCTGAGAATAAAAAGATACTTAACGCATTGTGTAATGGACTCAAGAGGCTTCTAAACATTTTAAAGAACGAATCGGTTGGCAGATACTTGAATAATCTATTAGCCCATAAGGATACAGAATATTCGCTATGGAAAGCTGTCAAACCCTTAAAAAAACAGCAAAACCAGCATCACCCATTAAACAAGAAAATTTTCCTTGGGAAATGTCAAAGAAAAGGCTAACCTCTTCGCAGGAAAACTTCCAACCATTTCCTAGGCAAACTGCAGACGAAAACCAGCCCAGAAATGATCACATGAACATACAGCATGTAACATGACAAGAACTAAACTGTGAAATTAAAAGTAACATAAATGTAAAAAAGCACAGGGTTATGATTTGATAACAGGACAAATACTTAAGGTGTTCTTGGATATAGCTAAACTACTCAGGCTAAAGTACGTTCCGATGCAATGGAAGGTGACAGAAGTAATCATGATTTTGAAACTAGATAAGTCGCCAAATGAGAAGAAATCGTATAGACTGATTTCGCTCCTACCCATAACACCAAAGCTATTTGAAAAACTGTTTTTGAAAAGACAATAATAGAAGAAAGAAATCTTCCCACCATCGAGGACTAGAATTTAAACTGCAAAGAGATCTCCCCGAAGAATTCTACTTGATTCTTAAATCTTATACCGTAGAGCGTTACTTTCAAGTAAGACATGAAGATGAATACTCTAATTTAAAGAACATATCGGCAGGAGTTCCACAAGGAAGCGTCATGGGACCAATCATTTATCTTCTATATACAAGGCAGCGAGCAAATTACAGGAGGCCATTAAATCTGTAAGTGATTGGACGAAAAAGTGGAGAATTAAGCTTCATGAAAATAAATCTATCTGTAAGAGTTAATATTGATGGAAAAGAAGTTTCGTAAGCAAATACTGCTAAATATTTGGGTATAACAATTGATGTTAAGCTCAGATGGAAGGAACATGTCAAAAAGAAAAAAAGAGGAGCTAAATACTAGACTCAGACAAATGTATTGGTTAATTGAAAGAAATTCCCAGCTATCAATTGACAACAAACTGCTATTACACCAACAAGTTCTGAGACATATGGGATACTGCTTTGGGATTGTACCAAAAAGACAAATAAGAGGCATCGTTACTGCACCTTGGTATATACGTATAAGAAATGAAAAACTACACAGGGAATTACAAGTAGAGAATGTTAGTGAAATTGTTAAAAAAAAATACGCATTTAGGTACTACCAACAACCCCAAGCCCATGTACTATAAATCGTCAAATACAGTACATGGTAGAAGAAAACAACAATACCATTAGGTCGACTTAAAAGATTAAGGCAAACTAGATATAAATATAAAAACATAACCGTATTATATATGTATATACGAAAATCACACAGGTACATCTATAATCCATAAATACATTTTAAGTTCATATAAAATTAATTTCAGGGTCAGCGAATGAGCTTCACCCTTCCAAAACGTTAATAATATGTTAAAGAAAAGTTACTGTATGAGACTTCCTCTCAGTTGTAATAATAGGAGGTGTTTTCTGTTTTCACCCGGCAGACTTTATGCCTTGGTAGCATCGTCAGGAAATGGGGTTGAAAGCAGATGTGGTTTTAGTTAGGGTTAAAGTCCCACACTCTGGCTTTCAAGCATTCCACTTTCCTTAAAAAAAAATTAAAAAAAATATTTGGCATGTAAAATTTGTTCTCCTAAACTTAACCGTTTCAAAGATATGGAAGGGAGAATGTTTGAGTTTTTTAAAAAGTTCACATCATTTATCTCAGAAACGCTTAGAGTGAGGAGAGCAAATTTATAGAAAGTTTAAGGAAACTTAAACTCTCCTCTATACTATGCTTTTTCTGGTAGAAGGATTTTGAAAACATTTTAATGGTAAGGAGTTTGCGTATTTACAAAGATCTTCCAATAGAGAAATAATTCAAGAGAGGATTAAATTTTTTTCACAAAAGAACAGTCCAAGAGCTGCAAAAGGTTCACACAAACAGTCGTGTGATGTACAACACATCTATTGGAGTATTGTGTAATAAATCTCTTGCAGTACGAAATGCGGTCTAAGGTTAGGTTTTCGAAAAAATTGTCTACACACTAGTGATTTCAAAAGTACCCAATACGTAGAAATTTAAGTTTGGTTCATATTCTTAAAATCAAAGACATTCAAGCGCATTAGAGGTAATGGGCATCACCATTTTTGAGTTTCTTTTTCTTTTTGTTCAAGAAATGTTATCCGAAAATTTTTTTTTTGTATTTTTAGATTCCTTGAAATTTCAGCTTTAATTCGATATAGAACTTTTTTTTTTTCTTTTGGGTACATTTTGCCCCCATAAGCCCCCCATAGAAATATTTTTTACAATATTTCTTCTAGATTATTTTTGGTTTACCACGTATTTTTGTGCAAAAACTCAGCTCTAGGTCAAACAGTTTAAAAGTTACAAGAGTGTGACAGATACACGGACAGACAGACAGACACCATTAGTATTCCGTTTATACCACTCTGCTACGGAACATTTAAAATGCAAGTTTGATCAGTATCCTCGAAATCAAGGACATTCAATGTCATTCCTTCAGGTCGTTGCTTTTAAACATAACCTTCATAAAGTTCATCTAAACGTACAAGCTAAATTCAGGCATATACATAATTCGTAGCATAATTCCTTCTTACATTCCGTAGACATTCCTTTCCCTCAAGTTTTATGCCTAATCAATTTACATATATGTAGGTATGTATCATCATAATAGCTATACCAAATAGTTTACTACAAACGCTCCTAGGCTGGAAAAGAAATAAAAATTAATAACTAACATGTACATATTTAGATACATAATTGTATATAGAATAGGCAATTATTTCGATTATCTGTCTACACGTCCGCATTTCATCACTCACGTTTAATATCCAAGTGTGTGTAAAAAGCTTTTAGCTACTTCAAATTATAAACACTGGCAAGGGAAAACTTTTGATGTTAAATTAATATTTTACGATATAATTCACAATTTAACTTTAATTTTTTTCGAAGTGCTTTCGACCTCGTTTTCTTTACAAACGAATGAACACATACGAGTATCAAGTACAAATTTCAAATTGCGCTTCTATGTATACAAAATACATAAAATCTTAAGTTGTTTCTCATAGGTATTGAATATTTGTCTACTAAACTTTTAAGTACGACTATAACGTTCCTAAGTATTAAAGTCAATATTTTGCATTCAGCGGCCGTGCATACTAATCACTAGTTACACAAACATTTAAACGCCTTTTGCGGTATCAATTTGCCCGATAGTATAACTTCCTTGAAATTGAATTTATTGTCATTTGATACTTAACAGAAAATATCACTCATTTATTGATGATTATGTCAAAATCTGCAGGCCGGGACTTGTGCAATTTGAATCTTAAATACCAACAAATAAGCACGAGGCACGACCTACGTAAAATGACGTCCAGGTTAGATAGTTTGTATGCTCCTCTTAATTAGAACCGTTACCATCCTAACAACATTTTAAGGATTTAATAACTACATACATACTAACACAGCCACCGGGCTTGTCGTTAGAATTTCCACTTCACCCCTCAGATACTAATCTACTAGAATAAAAAATACAATTTATCGCAGGCATATTTATATTAATATACATTCTCGGTGATATCGGCAAGAGGTCCGATAAAATTATTATGGGTTACTGCTCTTGCTTTGCGCTCTCATCGGAATTACTTCCAGTCATTTTGTAGTTACCACATCCACGAGTATGTACGTAGAACTATTAAAAAGATATACATAACTAATCGCTCTAGTTTACGGCGGATTACTTTTTATTATTAATTTGATGCTTATTGATGCATCTTAAATTGATATTAGCAGCAATCTGCGGTGGCGAGTTCTAGTACCGTTATTAATAAACACTTATTTCAGCGAGCACCTAAGAAAAACCTTTAAGACTCATTAAGACATAATATCCATTAAATGGGCTGCCATCACTGTTTTGTGCGAGGCATTCCATATCAGGTACTGGGGCAATCAGCAATTAAGTTTCATTAAAGACTCCATTGAGAAGTACCACCTCCCTATTGACTGTTGGTGCGAAGGCATGCAATTTGATGCTATCCAAGGAAAGTATGGAATGCATATAGCACGAAACATAGAAACAAGTATTTTTTACCTTCATTATGACGTCGCGCGTTGCTTTTTTGACTTCTGGTAATAAATGAAGAATGTGTTCTGTACCAGTACCTTTCCAAAGCGAGGGGTCGTTGCTATTCCAAAGAACTACACATAGAGAGATGTAAAAAATTTGAACATAATAATAGAATTAGCAACGCCATTCAGATGCGTTATGACTATTACTGATAGCAGGTACTTATTCTTGTAGATTAAATTCTATTGACTTGGGTAGAGGGAAATAGATGGATGGGCTGTCAGACGTCGATGGAGTCATAAAGTCGGTACTGCAACAATCAACCTATAATGAAGCGCAGCTTCTCAGAAATATTTTATGAAATCTTAAGTATACACATTCCATTATAAATGTTTTGATTATACAGTGAATTAAACAAATCGATTGTTATGTTATATTATTTCAGTTTTATTGATATTATTATTATTATTGTCGAGATGTGTGAATCTGTTGGGTTGAGAATTCGATAGCTGGATCAATAATCAGAAGTCGTCTAAAGATGGTCACAAACGAGATTTTTTAGCACGTTTACCAGACTGGTTTTGAACCGGGTCAACGAAGAACGATGGTAACCACAAATTTAGGTTTTTTATTTTCATTAGGATGACTTGTCCTAAAAACACAACCATCTGCTGAAACAACTGTCGTTAACCGGTGACCAATAGGTAGTGCGTTTGCTTGTGATCCAAACGGTGTAGGTTCAAGCCCCAGCGAGGTATAGGCACCAACAACCTTACTTACTTTACTTTAGATGGCGCTGCAGTGGACCTGAGCATCAACCAACCAGCGTCTCCAGTCAGCTCGATCTTGTGCTAGCAGCCTTCAGTTCTGCACATGAAGTTCCGTTTGCACTTGTGTGCGCTACCTTAGGTGAGGTCTTTCTTTACTGCCCGAGCAATAACGTGTAAAGAGTAAAATATAAGTTTCTCCAAACATTACATCAACAACGGGTTTCTGCCTGGTAGTACAATAAAGCAAAGGTTTAAGAACGGGACAAATCAAACTACTAAACGGGTAAGAAGGCTGCGTTGCCTTCTACACTTTTCGATTTTATGACAGGATTGTCACCTTTAGACTTCGTCTTCTATGTACGTCTGTCAGCACAAGGTATACCAGAAGTCTGAAAGGGACTATTAATCCAGTCAAATTACTTTCGAAATTAAGAAACGTATTACTGAATTTAGTTTTATTTGTTCGTAAGATAAATTCTTCCTCGACTTATAACATTACTTTTACATACACACAAAACTTGTTATACTAGATGGAGATGTATCATAGGCCCTATCACAGTATCCGTTCCGAAACGTAAAGAAATTCCGATCGGAACGCATGGTATCCGTTTTCGTTCAGAAATATTAAAGCGAATAAACCCATTTATTTTAAATAACCATATTATTTTAGACAGATAGATTTTGGCTTGTTTTTGTTTTTTTGCTGAAAAACAAACAGAAATTTATAAAATTCGTCAAATAATTAAAAAGTTAGGTTTTTTTATAATTTGCACGTGTGAAAGGGGTTATACCCTTATACTAATTTTAGGACACAGGCGTTTTGAGGAAAGGGGAAGAGACAGAGAGAAAGACAGATTGGTGTAGTTGGTTTGAAACTCAGCTGGTATTAAGTTTCAGTGACCTCCAAAGGTGGCGTCCATATAACTGGGGAGCGCTTGTTTGTTTTTGCTTTTGTTGTTGCTCATGATTCACAGCATTTTTTTTCCGTCCTCCTGATGTCATCATCACGATCAAGTTGCATTTTAGCCATATGACCGCCCTACTGCCAGTGTTATGCCTTCGCAGTAGAGTTGACATAAGTTTTCGCAATTGATCGACTTTTATTTATTTCATGTGAAATAAATAGATGATTATTGACATCAGGATTGACATTGATGTTACCACTACACCAAGGCCACCCTCATAACTTATGTACATTTTTTAACTTATGTACATCTCTCCACCTTCATTATTTTGGACAATTTATCCGCAGAAATTTTTTGACGGGAGAAATCGGAACAAAATTCATGACATCTGTCAAAAAAAAAAGCAGTGCATCGCATGCCACCGTGATACATTGCTACACATTTTTACTTTTTGAAGACTATGTCCGATAAGTGCATCGGAACGGATGAATGAATTTAATTTTCTCCAATTTATAAAAAAAAAAAAAAATTTCACAACAGAAAAATTCAATTAATAAAGAAAACAACTTTGATAACGTTTTTGTTTAAATAAAGGCAGCGATGACAACCTCTGCTATCAGAGGCAATCCACACAAATGTATCATACATATTTACTGTATTACATAGTATTTAAAACTTTACAAGCAAGAATTTTACAGTTGACTTTTCACTTTTTCTTTGTTTATGGTGCATTGGGATGTCCCACAATTTATTACAGGAGGGTTCAATAATCTAGTGGTTTATGACAACAAAACACTGCGATCGCCGATTATCAGGTTTACGAGTATATCATAATTGCTCTTTATAACTGCCGGTGGTAATACACAAATAAGTACCTATAATAACAAAGATGTAAATAAATTGCAATGTTCAAATAAATTAATATTTTGGAGTTAAGCTCATAGTGGGTCGTAAAATGAGCACGATCTCAGAGTCAAAGCTAACGAGTTTGAACTCACATGTGAGATCGATTGTGCAAAGTGAAACTCGGATTCAGTTTCATATGCAAAAAAAAAGAGATGGGTTTGAGTCAGACCTCAAAGCTCTCTGTCTTATTTAGTTGTGATTAGAATTTCTTAGCGGCAAGTTAAATAAGAAAAGAAAAAATATCTTCTGAGAGTGAAAAAGAGAGTGTGGTTTTCAACAGTGAATTGGATCACTTTAATAAAAATTTTGGTTAAAGAACTGAAGGAACATAAAATTTTGCTCGAAAAATCACAATTGCCAATGTTTAAGGCGAGGAAGAGGGATGGAGTGCTAAAAATTATAGCTGCTTATACAGCCGATGAAAATCTTCACCAACTGGACACTTTCCATTTTTATAAATTTGATTTGTAACGAAATTTAGCTGAAATTCGGCCATCTTGACAGTTGTATATGAACTGAGTAAGGGAAATACTATGCTTAACTATTTATGAAACCGATTTCATGCAATCGTTTTCTCATCTTTTTACAAATCAAAACAAGCTCTGTCTCACATCGTGCTTTCAACTTGTGATCGATCTCAACATTTTGAGATCGAGCTCACAACATGAGACCTAACTCGGTCAGTGTATTTTTGTTACATACCATGTTAAGAAAGATCTCAGAAAAGTGAGTAAACAGCTTGAACTCATCTTTTTGCATATGACCCAATGTCTAGCCTAGACATGTGCATGCTACATTTGTTCACACTAATAGAAGTGACCGGACCAACAGTGTACTGACGTATCTAAAGGGCGTAATTGAAAAGCTTTTCATGATAATTTTACTCTTTGTCAGACGTTAGCTAGAGGTGGGATCGTGAAGAAATTTGTTGGTTTTTTTTTTTTTTTTTTTTTTAATTTTATTTCTTTTCAGTGGTCCACGCACATTACCACTGAGCCAAGGAAACGACAAAAGCAGTTCACTGACTGAGCGAACGAAGCTGAATGTGTAACTTGCTCACAGAAGGCACTCGTGCAGTATAGTAGATATTTGTAGAAATTTTCAGAGCATTTACCAATCGGGTGATCATGGAGCGTTAGTGCCGCAACTGATGTAGATCACCTGTCCATAATCTCTGATTTGACACATATCGCATGCTCAAAAACAAACAAAAACAATTGCAAAACCATTAAACGACGTTACAAAAAGGACTAGATCCTCTCGTCAGATCTTCCAACAAAATATGAGGTACGAGTATGAGAAGCAAGCAAAATGGAGCAGAGGTGAGAGAAAGAGAGGAAGTACCGATGCACGTTGGTTTTGAATGTCTGTAAATTGTAAAGGGAAGGAAAGGTGGAGTTTTCTAGAGAATTTCACGTTCGTGTTGTAGGGTTTAGGAAAGAATATCTACCTATATATTTCAGAGTACGTGTGAATACAGTCTTAAGGGTGAACTGATGTGCATTCGTGGTATGGCGAGTTACGAAATTTGGCTACATCGGCCATCGGGTCATGCTGAGATTGATATCTTTCGAGAGTATTCTACTACTAATGGGTACAATAGATCCGACTTTTGGTCTACGTTAACCGATGATAGATTTCATAGGGCACTCATTCACCTAGCTACCTACCTACATCTTAGTGTGAATAGGCGTGATAACATAGCAATAATCGGAAAAAAAAAAAAAAAAACTAGAAAAAAAAGTAGCAAGACGATTCATAATTATTTGAGCACTTATGAGCTCGTATCACAACGACAAAAAAAAATTCACTTTTCTCGTCGTTTTTTTGTTATGTAGGCTCAATTTCGAATGTTTTCCGAGTAGCCAGTATATTTGTCGGTATTTGTTTTCGAGCTCGACGCGTTTCTTTTTTATATGCGATTTCCATTTAAACTTAACATCTAGAGTCATTCCTAGACATTTTGCTTCGTTCGCGTATGGTATTTGAGCCGAGTTTAAATATACAGGTAATCTATCCACTTTTTTGTAGGTAAAGTTGACGTGAGAAGATTTGGTTTCGTTCAGCACAATACGCCAAGAAATCGTCCAGGCGTGGACTTTATTAATAGCTTGTTTCAGCTTCAATTGTATATCCCATTAATATCGCCGTATCGTCCGCAAACGTGGCGACGAAGTCTTTCGGTTAGGTACGATCATAAGACTAGAAAGAGTTGCCGTGGCAGTAGTAGTTGCAATTAATACTCCAAGCCTTCGTGCCAAACCTTATCGAAAGCTTGTGAGACGTCAAGAAATACACCACAAAAAATCTTTTTTTCTTCGAGAGTTTTCTCAATCACGTCAGTTATTTTGTGGACTTGGTCGATTGTAGAATGTTTGATTTTAAATCCAAACTGATGGTCAGGAATGAGACGTCTTTCGTCGATTATGGGTTGTAGTAGTTTAGAAAGTAGTTTTTCGAATATTTCAGAGATAACCGGCAATAGGGAAATAAGCCGATATGATTTCTTCTCATTCAGAGGTTTGCCTGGTTTCGGGACCATTATAATCTCGGCGACTTTCCATTCTCTCGGAATGTAGAGCAATCTGAACGAAGCGTTAATCAAATATCGCAGTGTGATAAGAGCTTTATTCGGGAATTTCTTGACCACCTGCGCCGTTATCAAGTCGTAACCCGGTGCTTTTTTGTCTTTAGATTTAGTCACTTCCCTCAATTCAATCAATGAAATTTTTTTTTATTTTAAAGTTGTCAGATGTCGTGACTGGGGATCGGGCGTTATCAAAGGGCCATTGAATGGCTTAAACGGTTCTTCTAAGTGCAAAGCAAAAAGTTCTGCATTTTCTTTGTCGCTCTTGGCTCAATTTTATTGTTCTTCCGAATTGGTGGCGCTTGCATTTGAGGTTCTCTGGGTGCCCTTTAGCGCTTTCTTCTTTCAGCGGAGAGATTTTCAAAGTAGATCGCTATCTTATTGCTTTTAAATTCCCGAATACTATCTCTAAGGCGATTGCATAGTCGGTGCACGAGTGATTTGCCATTTCTTTCGTGCTTTTCTTTTCTCCCTCACCAGTTCAATGATTTCTCTGGGATACTTTTCGTTGCGGTTAATCTTAGCTTCTCCAAGGAGTGATTCTCCGTGCCGCTCTTTGGATTGCACAAGGTGTTTTAAGTGATACATTTAAGGCGATATTTGTTTCGCAATCATTTCTAATGCCCTCCCAGTTTGTTCTATTGCTAGCAAGTCTTGGAGGTCCTTCTTTCTTGATCAATGCTTCACCAAGTAATAAAATTACCGGAGAGTGGTCAGAATAGAGATCAAAACTTTCTTCGACTGTAATAAACTTCTCGTAAATGCCTTTTGAAACGAAAAAATCGATAGGATCGGGAATTTCTTCTGAGTCGGTTGGCCAATAGGATCCTGTAGAATAAAAACAACAACCGAATTCATTTGCCACTTCGTACAGAATTTTTCCTTTAGAAGATGTACATCTTGAACCCCCAGAAGGTACGCTTCGTGTTAAAATCTCCACCAATAAGGGAATTTGAACGAAGGGTATTGAAGTCACGAAAGTAGTCGTCTTTTTCGAGCGAACATCGCGGCGGATAGTAAACAGACGCTACACATTTTGTGAAATGTGAGTAGAACAAAGCAAAATATGAAAATATTATCATATAAAATTTTGGGTGTTTTATGTATTTTCTTATGACTATTGTACAGAAAGCTTTTTCCACTTTGCAAAGCAACATTTTGTTGTCACCATGAAAAGTCTGCATTACGATTTGACACTCGAAATAGTGGCCACAAAACACCCTGCCTTGATTAATTTTTACTTCCGCCTATAATATTGGTTTCCTGAAAATCTTCAATTTCGAGATTTTGATCAAACTTGACATTACTATGATAGAGAATCTCAATAAAGTGGGTCTCAGTCAATTTTGTCATCTGTCTGCAAGCACGACGGCAGCCTAAACGCCTGGACGGATTTTCTTCAACTTCATATTTGGGGTCAATGGGGCACAATTCGAGGAGAAATCAGAATTTGTATTCACACCCCAAAATTAACCATACTTTACTAATGACCGATTTTGAAAAGGGTCAATTTTCTGGATAACGGGCTCCAATGATTTTGATATTTGAACTATCAGATGGCGTAGTAGGTTTTTGCAAAAAAAACTAAGTATAACAGTATTTTCTATGGCTCTATCGATTTTGATCTTTAATATAATATATATGACATAACAAGGTTTGGAAAAGTTGTCAAAAAATTGTTTTTTCAAATTCAACGGACTAAAAAAAAAAAAAAAATTAGCAGATTTACAAAAAAAAAAAATATTTAAAATTTAGTTTTTGCTGATGACCAACATATATAAGCAAGTATGTACACAGTCGTACACTTTATTGTTTTTTGACATTATTCGTTTGAGCAGCATGTATACAAACCTTAAAACCGCCTTATCGAAATTGCATATTCGCAGGAGTTGACAATGTCAAAGTTAGCTGTGCTACAATTAATTTGAATAAATAAATTAGAAAATTGTAAATAAAAACATAAATCAACTTATTTAGACAAAATGAGGTGTTGGGAAAATTGGTTTTACCTGAGAGGATGCAAAAGAGAGAGAAATGAGTGGATTCTATGAATGTTGGTGGGAAATTGGTCGTTAGGGAAACAACTTATTAGGGAAATAAATTTTAGGGAAAATAACGTTAAGAAAACTCGATTTGTATTTGTCCACCGCAATTGAATACTTTGTAATTCTGAGGAGGTTTTTTCAAAGTAAGAATTTGTGGTGGTAGTATGAATTATATAAGTGATATTTGAATAACTGAAGGAATTTTACAAGTCTTACACAAACACGTCATCACTAACTTTGCAACTTTTGTGTACTTTTAATGAGCCAATTTGATTGGCTTTCAAATTATATACCGAAGTCACACATAAAGTTGAAATAAGAAAGGAAATCTTGAAATACGAAGATGAAATGCATCGTTCGAAACAATTTTTTTTGATTATTTCAAATAAAATGAACAATTTCAGTACAGCGGTTCAATTATTGACAGTTCTTCATCATTTTTACGGTAAATAAACATTTCTTCTGTTTTTTTTAGTTTTCACTTTTTTGTATGTTTAAATAATTTAAGTAATATTTAACTTGTATTATAATGCGTAATACTCATATATAATTCTGATTCATTTATTTTCTATTACAAAACTGCAAAATATTTGAGATAAAAAATCAAATCTGCAACAAATACTTTTAGAGCAAATACTTATCAGCATGAAGATTTTTAATTTGCAGGAATAGTGTGATTGTTCCACAATACCTACCTAATCGACAGTGCAATTTTTTCGCTTCGATTGCACAAAATTATATACAATACAGAATTGCACCCTTTTGTGGTACAGGCATTTGGCATAAACGCTTTTATACTCAGACTTTTGAAATACAGGCGAATGTAAAACAGGCTTTTGTCGTTAGTCATTTATGAAACAGAGGTTGAATTCAAAAACGTCAAAATCTGTGCACTGTTCCGGCAACACAACATAATTTGTGTTGCTGTTGCCCTGCGCAATTTATTTTGACATTTATGAACAGTTGTGTTGCTATGTGCTATAACACAATAGAAAAAAATAAAACATTAAAATTGTTATAAGATACCTTCCATTAATTTTTTACACACAGTATGGAGTGAAATAAATAATAATAGCTAACGAACTGTAACAAACAAAAGGTTTTCTAAAACAAACGAAAGCAACAGCAAAACAAATGTTGCGCAGGTTGCTCTGTTTTGACGTTTGTTGCACTGGTATTGCAAAATAAAAAAAAATATTTCATTTGAGCAGTACTGCCAATATGTTGTGTTCTTAACACATATGTATCTTTCTTAGTGCTTTAAGTTAAGTTACACAACACAGTTAAGTTACACAACAAAAAACGACCTACTTTGTATTTTTTCGATTTTTCTTCTTGTTAAGTAATCAAATTAATAATTTTACATTGAACAGAATCTAACATCAAAAACATGAAATTGCGTCTTCTTCTCTGCCAAAAACATCTTTTTACGCCATGTATTTCCCGACAGTCGAAACGTGCTGTACTTAGTTATCGAACTAGGTATATTTAATTTAAACAGAAAAACACGACTATTACTTCAATTAAAAATTTCCCGCAATTTTGCCTGTAGCTACGGGAAATCTGCCGTTTATATGTAAATTGAGAACGGCAACACTGCCTTAAGTCTTAAAGAAGCTGTTTTTCCGGTTTTTTGGCTAAATTTCTTGTGTGATAAGAATATACAAGTGTCTTCCTTCTTTTTTTTAATACAAATGTCACTATCAATGTTTTCCATAATCTCTATCATTAGCAATTAATTGACAATTGCCTTAAATGTCATATGCCTACCAATTTGTCAATATTAAATGTCAAAACTTATTAGCAACTATGATCAATACTGTCAAGTATTTTTCAAAAGTAAAATTTTATCACAATTAAAAGATTAGAAGGCACTTCATATCAGAATTGACAACCACACAAAATACAGTATGATAATACTCTTATCAGCATTTCAAATTGAAGACAAAAAAAAACCAATTTACGTAGTCAAAAATAGATCATTTTTATTCTTCTTAAAAAAAATGGTGCTCTAATACTAACACTTTTGAGTTCTGATAGTACCTCAAAAACAAACTTAAACTTGTTTTCTCCTTCAACGAATGTCTTTAAAATAAAGGTTTTTTCTTATAAAACTAAACGATAGTTATGATAAATTCAATTTTGTTTTTAACGTTAAATTAAATAGAAACACTTTCTTAATGTAATAAAAGATGAGACAATGACATTTTAATGAATTTCATCATCCGAAACGTCTACTGGTTCTTTTTGATTATCATTCTGGGAATGATGCTTCTCTATGAGTGCCTTAACTAAATCCGATGTAAATTTCTCCACCAGCAGCAGTGCTCTATCCGGTGGCATTTCTAACAACGATGACGTCATAAATTTACCAAAAGCATCGTACTTTTGAATTCGCGTCGATTCAAGTCGCAATCGTTTCTCAGGCACTGCAGCATCTGCATTCATTCGGCGGATATTATTTTTCGGTATAATAGTTCTCATACAATCTAAGTTTCTTACTGAGATTGGTTTGTTTGGGGACGCCACATCGGGACGGATATCATTGTCACTGTAAATACAAATAATATATAAGCATATGGATAAACAAATAATGGGGAAGAAATATTAGTTTTATGCTTACGGAAACATGGAATTTGCGCCTTCGAAATCTATTTCTGCTTCATCAGGATTACTGCCTTCACTAAAAGGAAAACAAATTCAAGACAAAACATTAAAATTTTGAACAGATTTGGTTGCTTAATTTGATTCTTACGAGTCTCCATCGATTCCGTTCTCTACTTTTACGGTGACCATTCCATTGGAATGAGAATTCGCTGTTCCAGAACTTGAGGACGGATTGCTTAAGGAACGAAACTCTGTTGAAGGACGCGTAAGCATGCGTTTATAGGAACGACGCGGTCTTATGTGTGTCGATAAAAAGTGTAAGTGCTCATATAATGGCCACTGTGATTCGATTATTTTTGTAGGATACTCTTCAGCGAGATTCTCTAGGCGACGTTTCTCTAAATTGTAACGATTTCTAAGTTGAAGCATTCGATCCTTGAGGAGTGCCACTATAAGTTTATATGAAAAAAAAGTGTTATTTATAAAAAAAAAATATTTATTTGATATTGGACTGAACTTTTTTTTGGTGTATGGTCGTTATTTGTATACTAATTAGTCTAATCTAAATTCTAGCTATATACCTAACAGTACATACATGCCTATACCTACTTATATGTCTCATAAAACTGTTACAACTCTGAACGCAAAAAATGTCGCTTGCTAATTGGGGAACAAAAAAAATTAGGACCCTATTATCATTTGCGAGACGAACGTCGCACACGAATAGCTGTACTTAGGAAATCATTCCCTACTTCGTATTTCCATTGGCGAATTTTAAAGATGACAAACCGAAATAAAAAATTACAATAAACTAGTAATTCATTCATTTGTCAATTTAATCACTAAATGTTTGTATTCGCCTAAATAGGCAAATGAGAATTGTTTGACTAGCAAATCATAATCGTACATAAATACATATGTAGTTGCATTGTAGTTACATTGACTCATGAATGGTAATAGGGCATTTAATGATGTGATAATGAAAAAGGGTTAACAAATAAAATAAAATTGTGGTGTTAGTAGTGTGCCATTGGAAAAATAATCACGGAATTGTCAAATTGTTCGACGTGTATACAATTACCAAGGATCTGGGAACATGTATGTATATATGTCACGTATTAAAAGCACCGACAAATTTAGTTTATGGATGCTGTAGATTCAGCAAACAGAATGATAGATCTATGGTTGAAATCTAAAGATTTGGGCAGGTGTGAGCTACAACGGGTCAATGATGTGCATTTCTGTGAAAAGGGTGTGAAAACATCAGCCAGAGCAGAGTACAAACTAGATGTCCTAAATTCCGTTGTAAAAACCTTTGAATAAGCCATTGTTCAAAAATCAAGTACAGACCATGCAAATGAAATTCAGCACCGATCCATAAAGAAAAGTCGTTTCAAACATGGCTCGATTTAATTTTGAAACAAAACAAAATACTGATTAATAGTACTTATACCTGAGAACGAGTGTGGTGGAAACGATAAGACTAGATACGCACATTCCATTAAAAAGTAAAGCAGCAATTTTCCCACTTTTACTATCAGGTAAACTTCAGGACTTAATGGTTAGTGTGTTAAGCTACTGAGCTGGAGGATGAAGGTTCGAGTCCTAGAAAAACACACCAAACTAGTGTTTTCACGATCCCACGTTTCGCGAATGTCTAATCCGATATTAAAATTGTGATAAAAAACATGAAACTACAGGCCCTTCCATTCATGCATCGCACAGCACGAATGTCTGCTAGAAGGTAGGCCCTGGGCTGCTTGCGACAAATGTTAATTTATTCTTTTACCTTGAAAATGCGTACAAAAATACAAATATCTTCACTCGAACTCACTTAACTAAAAATGTATGCCCTTTTTAACAAAAATCGAATCAAACACTATCCGGACAACACCCCCATAATCCCAATCCCATCGACACAAGAATACTAGAAAAGTAAAAATGTATGAAACTCAATGACAAGACGCCACTTTTGTTTACCATTTGCTTGAATTTATAGTTTCTATAGGAACTGTACTCAATAAACCACAATCAATTACATCACGGGTGGGGTTGATGGTTAAGTAGTAAATAAGAGAGAGATACTCCACAATAATAACACATTGAAGCGGTGTGAATAAATTATGATATAATAAATTTTAGTATCCTAGAATTATGTCATTTCATGGCACTTCTGGTATCTACACTCATTCATTTCATGTGCTTATAAGTAATTTCTTAATTAGTTCCTCTAAAATTGTTGCTTTATAAAATCCAAAGCAATTGTTCACCAAATATGCTACTCAATGTAATAAGTGAGGGCGATGCACTTTAGTTACATCGATACGTTTTCAAAAAGAAATTATCACAAGTATATACGAGTGGAGGACATACAAATACTTATATATCCGTACATACATACATATGTATGCGAACAGTTGATTTAAACAGATGTTAGATACTTTATAGCTTCACGGGTCACCGAATAAGATATCGAAAAATGTCATCACAGTGCAGTTCATTACCTAATATACGCTTAATTAAATTTTGTATTCAATTAATTAATTAATTTAATTGTCGCTCCAGGATTAAAAATAACATTCTTATGGAGTAGTTTTCAATTAGTCAAGTCATAGAGTGGGAAATACTATCAAAACCTCAAATAAGAGATTCCATAGCAACGTGTAGTATCTACTCGTACCCGAACTTAATCTCAAGCCCCAATCTTAAAAAAAAAAAAATTTTCATGAAGATTTGAAGGTGTAGTACAAGTTACGTAAGAGATAGGGGCCTCATATATTTTTCCAAAGTAGTATTTGAATATAAGATGAAGGGAATAGCGAAAAGGTTATATTTGAACTTTGTTATTGCATGTTTGCAGAACGTACTAGGATGTGTTAGTAGCTAAAACCATGTTAATCGCAGCCTTTGGATCAAATGTTTCCTTTTTTATGGAAATCTCCAAAAATAAACTTCTTAATACATATTTGACATTTTCAGTTATGCCCTTCAGAAAAGGCAATAAAATGTAGATCTCTCCTAATCGTGTGAACAAAATATAGGTATAATGCGCACACCGTATGGTGCGCCAAAATATTTACACTTATTTATATATTTTTGGTACCATTTACCCATCTCTTGTCGTTCTTTAAAAACAGCTGTAATCAGCATCTAAATACAAATTGATTACAAAAAAAGCAAATTGCATTTGTTCTCATAAGTACATGTTGACATGTTCTCCTTTCGCCAGACCACATGCTCCAACGTGAAAAACGAAGCCAACAAAACACAAAGTAATCTTGGAAAAAAAATGGGTCAGATACACCGTTTAGACAGAGTTCTGATTCGAAAAACGTTCATTACAGAATTTTTCTGGATTGCCTTGGGATAGAAAGTTGTTTCTCGCTCTTTTTGGATACATGCATGCAAGTAGCGAAATAAAATTAAAATTGTCAGTTTAGAAAAAAAAAAAATAAAAAATTGGCTTCGTTTGTAAATAAATAAAATAAAAATATGTATATATTTTTTAACAATTTGTATCTAACATATGTATGGTACATACGTATGCACAAGTTGTTCAACGCTAAGTTGTTAAAATCCAAAAGCCGACCCTTCATTTGTGTGCTCATGTGACACACATGCGACATACACAAATAAAGTCGAATAGAAAACAATATCATCCTTGAAGCACCAAAAAGGAATTAAAGAAAACTATAGGAACACATACGAGTACCTAGAATATTCATACCCAAACTATGAGAACATTCATTTTACGGGTTTGTTTTTAAAAAAAAATGTATAACGTCTTTGCTGTATATTGAAACCCCACGATACAAAGCAACAGTTTTGTTGTATGTGTTGGTTATTACTGGTGCACAAATATCTTTAATTGTCTCTTTTTTTTTTAACACGAAGTAGGTAGAAACTTCTCTTATCTATAGCGTTAATAAGAAAATTGTTTTTTTTTTAAGATTTTAGGTACCCTACTGTGATAAAAATAATGTGTAGAGCAAGAAAGTCATAGTAATTTAAAAGCAAACATTTTTTAAAAACAAAAATAATGTAGGGGATATCTTTTAGTTAAATAATTTAATACAACTTTCTTGGAATTACAATTTTAGAAGATTAAGTGTAACATTAATTTTGTATTTTATATTGGGGCAACTTAACTAACGTAGGTACCCATAAAATACTCGTAGTATTATAGTACTTATAACATGAATATCAAGCAAATTCGATACATGGTTTGATTGTATGCACGTTTTGGTGGATAATGTACTCGTTCACTGAGAACTCTGACGTAGCTTTGTTATACCATAAATCCACATTTATCTTCATAAATATCTATTCACAAATTAGTCACTAGTTCTACTACCAGTTGTAAAAGCGATCCATATATACATATGTATATTGATTAACTTTATATTTGTTATCATATAACAGTTGATTGAATCAGCATTTCTTTAATTAAGGATGGCATAGTTTGTGACTAATAAATATGTATATTGATTTTTAGGTCAATTCGACAATTTAATAAAGCGTACAACGTGCCACTGTACGTGCACCTTCATAATGCAGCTTATTTGCAAGTCACTCAGAATTGAAGTTTAAGGGGCTGTTTAGATTAGCAATTCATTCGCGAATATTTATGTCGTAATCAAAAGTATTTGTATACTAAGTTATGTATACACATATTTCTCCCATAATAATATAAAGTATCTTAAGTATATTTTGGAAGCTTTTCGGGAAAACTAAAAAATGATTAAATACCGTCAGTAGTTAAGGTGTTGACGTCGTCCTAGGTTAATTTTATTAAGACAAAGTGACTTAAAGTAATTAACCTTGTGAACTATTTTCCATATCTACGGTTTTATGTGACTTAAGATATTTAATACCAAAATATAAAGAAGCATTTGTATGAGCAAATCTAAAGGCTAATTTAGGAACGGAACAAATATACCTATACCTGGAATGAAATACTTTCAATCTACATAAATTTACTGCGTCAAGCTAAATTAGAAATCGCTATTAAAATAATACCTTGAGGTGAGTTAGCAATTATTTCTGAAGATATAAAAAATCGTACGTGTCATCACATTTAAATTAAGAGAACTTAAGATGAAATCGTTTTCAAATGAAGAAAGTTAATAATGAAAATTGAGTTAGAATGAAAACTCCAATTTTTCTTCAAATTGTGACGCCAGATATCAAGTTTGAAGTAAATCAGAAATCATACAGACAGACAGACCATTCGAGTTATTCTTTACAATTTTGAGATCGAAAACTTTCACTAAACCAATACTTGTCCATTTTCATTTCATTTGAAGCGTTAAAAATACTCGTGCATAATATGCACAGTGGATTAGTGGATTCAAAATTTAAACAAACACCTTCCCTTTGTCATTGAATCACGGTATAAAGGATTGTTAGCATAAACATAAGAGTACATTTTCTAAGTAACATGAAAACTTGTTATGTTGATAAAAAGTATTAAGCTCAACTTTTAAAGGAGGCAAAGGTGATTTTAAAGAAATTAACTGTTTTGTTGGCTGATTGTTGGAACAAAAATGAGTTTTCAAGTTTCATTAAGCGGTTTTATGTGATAAATAATGTATATGAACATTATCACTAAGTATCTTAGAGTGTATATTTATTTTTCTTACATTATACCTAAACAATTCTGTCTAGTTATGCGACCTATAGATGAACCAATTATGGAAGTGATGCAAAGGCGAGTTGACGTTATTATAATATAAACTTTAGCAACAGCACACACGAAATATCAATGATTTATAGTTCTCAATGAATCAGCAAATTGTTACAAATGTTGAAGATTTAGTTAAAAAAAAAAATATATTTACGAAGATCCTAGTTAGTTAGAACATTTAGACAAAAACCGAATCCGAAAATTCATTCATGCAGCTAAACTGTATCTACCCCACCCAGCTGCAATTTGTGTATCTACATATATGTATGTATATCGTTAAGAAGTCTTAAACCATTGTAGAACGTTGTTGCAAACTACAGGACATAACTTAAAGTTCAGAATAGTGTGGGGCTTTTCAAACATAACACTATCAATGCTATTGCTTCGCTTGCTGGGGAAAATACCAACGGGTGCGTTCATTTGTATGAGTTGATAGTGAATAATGTTTGTTAAAGCTGGAAACAACATGTGGAGTATAGTCTAGACCGGTTATAATCAGTTTGTCTTAGAAAGAGAGACCCGAAGGACCCAAGTACATACATATGTATATGTAGCTCTTATTAATGCTACCTCTCAGGTCTTCCGCAATTGAAGGCCCATGCAAATTGTTACAAGGATGAATACTGAAAATCACTGTCATTTATGTTATCGGTGATATTTTTCGATCAGCAGTGGTGAAGGAAATCTATGGACTGCAACGGAAATAATGGAATTGCACCAAATACTTAGATAGCTCACAGACAAAATAAAAACAAAATGCGACGGCAAAGATGAAAGCCTTCACCCTTTTAAAATTAAAGTTTTAAGACAAAAATGCTGCCGGACAGAAGCTTGACAGTGTTGACAACTTTCTTTGAAAAGCAAAAGCTGTTACAAGCATCGATCAAAAACCTGTAATACGAGTACATACCAATTTTGTTACCAGCATGTATGGCGAACGATCAAGATGTTCGAGAACATTTTAGGAAAACGTAGGACATTAGTCAGGCATTACCAAGGCAAAGCAAATGTGTCGCAGAGGTAAGATTTTTTGTGTATGGCTGGCTAGCTTTAGAGAGAGCTGGGATGCTTTTCAGAAAGACGAACAAAACCCTAACTGTAGTATATATTGCTAATCTGTCATATCTTCGAATAATTCGAGTTTGGTCCTCCCTTAACACTTGTTGGCAGTCTCCCGTCTCCGGAAATTGTTTATCTTTGATGCTCAAACAAGACTTTTACATACTTCGGAAAATCTAACTAAAGCGTGAAGCATTTCGAAAACTGAGTCATTTTCAAGTTTAAGTTTGTTGAGCCTTGTCAAAAAATGACGTAGATATCGCTTTTAAATAAAACCGTCTCAGTCATATCTGAGAAATAACCAATCATCACAATCCCGTTAATAAGTAAAGTAGCGTGATTCAAATTTTTAGCGAAAAACCGATTACGCAGACTTATTGCAAACGTCCGTATTATCCAAGATATGAATTCTTACCCGTTTTTGATAAGATTTCTTTTTAAAATTGGCCTTAAGTGAAGTACCGTTAATTTTGAAATTGAAATGAAAATTCGAATTTCGAATCTCGGCATTACCACACAAATCCCAGATTTTTAGTTTGAAGAAAATTCGTCCAGCCGTTTAGGCTGCAGCCCGAGGTACAGACAGACAGATTGACTGACAGACAGACTGAGACAAGTAAAAAAGGACAAAATAATAGGACCACTTCATAAAAAGTTATGAATTCTTTAAGTTTCTTCTGTTAAACTTAGTAGTTCGCAGGGTATCCTTTCGTTTGAATCAATGCACGAACACTTCTGGATAAGGACTAGATAAACGTGCGCCAAGTACTTCTTGGTATGGTGTACCAGGCTGCGTCTTTATTTTTTTAGATTTTTCGACACCAAACGATTTTCCACAATCGCCCATACGTTTTTCTGGGGATTAAGTGTCTGGAAATTGGGGTGGACAGCGAACGAGATCGATATTGTTTTAACGTTTTACTTTTCCGCCTTATGCTTGGGGCCGGTGTCGCGTATTAACAGCGACTTCAATGACATTTTCCACTCAGTATATGCGGGTCCATGGTCGATCCAAAATGTTGAATGAACATCATGCCACTAAAAATCATCAAACTATGTTGTTTCCGCCTGCATTTTCTGAGCCTATACATTCGAGATATACTTTGATGACTTGTACATGGTTCTTTCGATGACATTTCATAAGAAATAGCACTTCTTTGTGGCTTTTGCCGAAGAGATGTGCAAATGTTTTTGACCTTTTGTGAGTTTTAGTATCAACTCAAATTTTATCTGTCTAGTACGTAGATTTATTTATATTTGTACTTACAGTACTATACCTATTTGAATTAAAAAAATAAAGTGTAATACCTGAGTTACTAACAATTTGAACACAAGTAAGATGGTGGTCTTGTTCTTTTGCCTATACGTTGTGGCAGGTCGTTCAGGTTATGGTTACTTGGTCTCTACTTTAGTTCGATGAGAATACCTTTACTTACGACGAAAAATATCCAGACAGGCGTCACTGTTACTTTGATTTTAATGAGAAAGTTGTTTACGTTTACCCCTACTGGTCTTATAACTTTGTCCATAACTGTATGTACATATGTATATTTTTGGTTAATCGTTATCCTACACAATGAGAAAATAACTAAGGTACACAGTGAATTAAATATTTAATGGAGATGGGACGAACATTGAAATGAACAACAGATGAAAGGGGGATGAAGAAAATGATTGTATGGTGGCTGTAAACTGGACGAAGAGATCGAGAGCGAAGCTACAAGAATAATAGCAGAAAGAAACTAGACAAGAAATACAGCTTTAAATTGGGATAGGTTTGGGTAGGTCTATACCCATCGACTCTGATCTCTTTCCATGTAGAATGTAGTATAGCAACGCATATGGAGTAAAACAAAGAGTTCGTTGAGCTCCTAGTAAGATCAATTCACCTTATTACAAGTTTTATCGAATTCTATTAATTATATTCCCACAGACAACTTTCATTTAGCATTTAAACATTAAAGTTCGAATACGTTCACATCTACATACATACACATGTAGTTATAATTTACGTCGTGTATTAAAAGTTACTTCGTGTATCTAGCAAAAATTTATATCTATTCCATTAGAATCAAATATTTGCACAAAATGTTATCGAATAATTTTTAAAAATAACATTCACGCTTAATTAAATACCATATGTAGTGTGCTTACACTATAAACTCGATCTAATTTTCACGCATTACATACAAGATACCAACTATTTTGATTATTTCAGTTACATATTGTATATACGCCTTCAAAACACAATTATTCCCGGCACGTATAAACGTGTTATTATACTAAAATGTGATGTTGTCTTAATCATATTTCCCACACTCTGCATTTAAATTAAAAATCACACAAAGAAACTATACCACATCTGAGCACAACCAAAACTGCAAAATAACAAAAAAAAAAAAAAAATATCTATTTAAATAATATGAAACATAATATACCTATAGCGACATTAAAACACCTATCTAACCAAAAGAAAGAAAAAGAAACGTATCTGTATATATCTTCCACTCAAAGCGATAACGAAAAAACTAATAAACTCCAAAATATACTCTGTAATAAAAATTATAACAAACAATCCGCAATTTTATACACAAAAGCATATTCTGTGAAAGAAAAAGTTCATAAACACCCCACCCCAACCCTCCGGAGGCAAAAGCTCATCCGAGATATTAAATTAATTGCAATTTATTCCCGAGCTTTTAACCCCCTCTACAGTGTTGTTATAACTGCTAACCTCATGAATAATTTAATATACATTGTACTTCAGTTAAAGCAATTATTCATATAAATGTATAATGCTATACATCCATATGTAGATGTATCTATAGGTGCTAAATAAACTAAGAATAAAAAAAAAATTTCATATACATTTGAGGAAATATAAAACATACACAAAAAAAAAAAAAAATAAAAACATGTCCAAATACATATAAAACAAAACAAATAACAAACTATGGCAGCTGCTATCCACTGTTGCTACAGACAACGAACCATTGTTGATTACTTGTTTTGTTTGCCTGTTGCAAGTATCTTACCGTCATATCCCAGGTTGTTTGATATTTCTTGCCATGCCTGTGCATTATATATTTTGTCTTTGAAATGTGGCGAATTCCTATCATAGAAACCCGGCCGGCGTTCAAACTCTCGAATGAGATTTACATCGAATTCGCTCATGTCAAAGATACCACGCGGTCGTCCACGCTTACGTTTCGAATAGTTATTGTTGTAATATGCCACTTTTACTGATTATTTTTTGAATCAAGTTCGTAAATAATTTCAAAACAGAAACAAAGAGAGAAAGAGAGAAAAGTACATCAATTATATCTCATTTAGTATTATTATTTCATTATCAATTAAAAAGAAATAAAAAAAAAAAATGATAGAAGAGTTCTATTATTATCAAAATAAACACACAAGAGAAGTAGAGAGAACGAAACAACAAACAAATTAAATATTTAACTAATAAGTACTAATAATCAATGTCAATTTAAACCTCCGTACATTATCATATCACCCGAATGAACTGTTATAGTAAAAGTATTTAATAAAAGCACACACAAAATATATCTTTATTATCTTACTTCACCCCGATGTGAGGAAAGTTCAACAAACAACAGATGAAAAACAAACTTTCACAATAAAGCTTCGTTAAACGTAGATGAACAAAATATGTATTTAAAAAAACATAAATTAAAAAATATTTTAAAAAGTATTTAAAAAAAAAAAAACAAAGTCTCACTGTATCTGCATCACGTCGCGCTTCTTTCTCTATATAACACGATTTTTTTTTTTTTTTTTATTTGTCGAATTTAAATTTTTAATTTGAAATTAAAAATAAGTTCCGATAATACCAAAAGAAAATCAAACAACAAAGCCACAGCAAAAGTACAAAAATGATGACGAAGCTACAACAACGACGGCGAGTATGATGACGCTTACGCCAGCGATCCATTCACATCGACAATTTTTTTAAAACTAAACTCTAAATTCTACTTCATATTTTATTTTGTGCCTTAAACATGTACTCTTAAATATAAAACTGAAATAATATAAGAAAATCAACACACACCAATGTGAGTGGCTTCGATATGTGAGTGTGTGCGTTATCTGAATCAGGCAAAATACACAGCATAAACGAGTTTTACACCAGGCAGGCAACGAGCAAATACGGACATTCAGCTTATACACATACACCGAATACAGATACTAAATATTTGATTTAAAAAAAAAAAAAAAAAATTATTTCTATGGCACAAACTCAGTAGCTATCCGTAGCATAGCGGTGGACTGCTTCACAGATACGAAAATTCGTCCTGATGGTATTGGTTGAGCGCGCATTCGATTGACAGTTATGTTGCTTGGGTAAAAGGAGGTAGGTGAGTGGAAGAATAAAGAAACGTTATACATGAAATAAATAAAGCGGAATACGAATTAATTTTAATCATTAAAAATGTGTATATTTTATTTTATCTGTTATTCTGTATTAACTTTACTTTCGTTTTGTTTGTTTCTTTTTTTTTTAGGTTAATTCGTTGTTGCATGGGTATTTGCTGTGTGTGTAGCTAATAATGTTTATGAGAAATTAAAATCCATCTAATGATGTACATACATACGTATGTACATATCTTTTTTCCAAATTACAATAATTATTTCATTTTATACTGATGATATTTTTATTATACTGTAAGTTTTTTTTTTATTTTTGTTATTCTTTTTTAGTGGTTGCATAAATTTTGCTTGTTCTCTTTTCTTCAGTAGATTCGTTTAAATATATGTACATATGAATGTAGGTATGTATAAACTTTTTTTTTTTCTTAATTTTATTAATTTCACAACTTAAGCAAATTTTAAGTTTTTATACCCCAATCGACTAGAGGTATTATTTATTTATTTTATTCTTCTTTCTATAATTTACAAAAAAATTAAGACGAGCACATAAAGCGGTAATATGTATATAGAAAAGATTTGTTTTTTTTTTTTTTTACTTTCAATTTACATTATAATACGTAGAGTTGAAAAGAATTACGCAGAGACAAATAGAAGTAAAAAAAAAAAAAGAAATCGTACCTATCTGTGCTGAGGAAAAGATAAAAAAAAAAAAAAAAAACTGTTTGTATTTATATGACGGTTCTCTGTGCTGATAACTCGTATACATTTTTTTTTTTAAATTAGTTTTTCTGCTTATGCATTAAGTTGGTTTATATTATTACTTATTATTGCTTTGAAGATTATCAAACGTATTGTAAAGATATAGATTTTCTAAGTAGGTACGAGTATGTACATACAGATATATAGTACATACATTTTTTTTTTTTTTGTTTTATTGAATTAGATTAATTTGAAATTCTTTATAAGCTTATTTTTGTATGAGAAGATACATATATAATGGTGAGGTATTTAATTATGTAAAAGATAAGTAGAAAACTAGCATTGTGTTCTATTTTTAGGAATTTTTTCATTTTACTTTTACCATTCTGTTCATATAGAATTTGATTTTATCACTTAAAAAATATCTGATAACTGTTATTTGTTGAAACGCATTTTGTGAATTGTGACATTTATAAAAAGACGTATATACACATATATGTATGTTGCATAAGATTTTCTTATTAAATAAAATTAAAAAAGCTGTAAGAATTATATCATAGCAAAGATGTATGAAACAAGTTATGCGCAAGACCATGGATAGCAAGGAGAAAACTTGTTAGACGTAAATTTGGTATATGTATAAAGTATTTCTTAATCTTTAAGTCAATTTGTCGATTTTATTAAAGTTACAGTTTTTGGTACACAGAAAGAAAAACTTCGGCTTAAGTTAGATATATAAATTAATTTGATTTCAGTTAAATCAACTAAATTCTGTAGCGGTAGGTATAAATAGTTTTACTTTTTGTAATTTGCAAAATAATTTATTTCAACACCTATGCAAAGTAAAGAAAAAATATTCCTACTTCAGACGTCGTAGTTAAGTATCTTGGAAATAGATTTACCAAATAACGTTTTGAATTTTAATTATTTTAACACATTTTTTTTTAATAACGTAACAGACTTACTTTCAGTTTTTTTTAGAACCTATGTTTAAATTACCTACGCTGCAAAAGAATTGCATTTTATTGATATTTGAATTTAACATACTATGGAAATGCCCGTATCAGATTTATATTATTTTTGGGACTCTTTTTTAAAATGAAATGAGGATGTCGCTCCTTTCGGAGCCCATAGCGGTAGCAATGAATTAGCGCGCTCTCTGCATTGTTCAGAATCCTGCGCTATCCGGTTGATTTGTGGCTACGTCATCGTATTTGCCATGTTTGTTTTGGTATACTGCGGCCCCTGTTCCCTTGTGAATTTCTCTCAAATGACTGACCGATCTAGTTCCATTTTCTTCGTCGTATTTCCTTCGCGATTGACCGTTGGTTTTCGAGCACGAATAGGTCGTGGTTCGATATGCTCTTGGTCCAGAAAATTGCACATATCATCTTGAGATAGTTCTTGACGAACACTTGGAAGTTTTCTGGATAGGATATCCGTCACCCTCCAGGTTTCGCTGCTGTACAGTAAGACTGACTTCACACTGACATTGAAGATGCGTAGTTTGTAGTGCCTGGAGATGAGTGATGAGCTCTAAGCTTTCCTAAGCGAGTCACCTGTCGTGTTTTGTTTATGGGAGTTTCCACATGCATGCCCGAACCACCGTCTTTTGTAATCATGCTGTCTAGCTCTTCCACATCTTCGATTATTACTCCGCATTCTGCGTGTAACTGCGCGATACAGCGAGTTTAAATCCGTATCAGTTTGTTTTTATGGAGATTGATGTTAAGTCCAATATTCTTTACGTTCTCGATCAGTCGTGCCAGCTGGTGTTGAATGTCGGCAAATGTATGTGCCATGAAAACGTTGTCATCACCGTTTTAGTTTGTGCCACTAGCCCGTCCAAAACTAATAGAAAAAGTAGGGGTGATAGCACACAGCCTTGCCTTACTCCTGGCTTGATGTTGAACGGAGAGCTTCCGTTGGCTTTGAAACGAACCTTGCAATGTGCATCTCGATATAATTCGCGGATAAGTGAATCACTTGCACTCGGAATGCTAAGTTTCTGTATAGTACTCCAGATAGCTTCCCTGTAAATCATATCAAAGTTTCCTTCGTAATCGGCAAACAGGATGTAGATCGGTGAGTTACATTCTACAGACTGCTCGATGACGATTCGCTGTGTGTGGTCAGCACACGATCGATTTGGTCTAATTTTGACCTGTTCTCGGCGGAACAGAAATTCTGTGATTGGACATATCCAAGAAGCTTTTGGATTGTGTTTAATAATAGGGCGTTCGTTAATTCTCTACAATCTCAACAGGTGGCAGTGCCAGCCAAAAATTGACGTTTGTTTCATGTGGTAACATTCTTCAAACCATGACATACAAAATATTGGACAGATATGTCATTTACGTAGCTTGTGTTTGGCAGCAATTAGTAGCAGACAACTTCTCGTATTTTTACAAAAATGGAGAAAAGCGAATTTAGTGTAGTAATAAAAGAAGAAGAAAACAGCTGCGGAAATCAAAGCAAAGTTGGATACACATTATGGGAACTCTGCAACGTCGCTTGAAATGATTTAGAAGTCGAGCGTCCTGGAAGTCCGACTGAGGTCACCACACCAGAAATGGTCGACAAAATTCATGGTATGGTGATGGACGATCGAAGAATTAAAAAGTGCGTGAGATTGCTGAGGCTGTAGGCATCTCAAATAATTGGGTGCACAACATTTTGAAAAATTATTTGGATATGAGAAAGCTATCGACGATATGGGTGCCGCGATTGCTCACTCTGGAGCAAAAACCACGACAACTTGTGTAAGTAATGTCGGACAGTTTAAGAAAGTTGCAGTATCGTTGGGCTAAGTGTATCGAGTTTTTTTTTTTTTTTTTTTAATGCCAGATTAGTTCGTAGATTGTTCAAATCCTGATGTCAAGAATCATCTATTTATTTGACATGAAATAAATATAAAAGGCATTGAATATGGCAGCGTGGTCATATGGCAGGAAATGCAATTTGATCACCGAAACAATATGCTCCACAGTTATCTGGACGCCACCCTCGGATTTTACTGACATTTAGTACTATGTGTTTCAAACCATTACACCAATCTTCCCAGCGAACGTTGTTCAATTAATAACCGAATTAATTGCATTCAAGAGATTGATTCCTAGGCGTAAGCTAATATTAAAAAAAAAAACAGTTTGTGTTTATGGAAGAGACATGACTCTTAATAACCGTAAATACTTCCGAATTAATAGATTTATGAATATTGGACAATTCAATTAAATCATTGGAATTGATTTAATGCAGGCGAAGTCTAAATAAGGAGATGGTAACAAGAGCATAAACATTGTTGGCTAAGACTTCTATTTTGTTTGTCGTGACGAAAACAATTTGACTACACTGGAATATAACCAGCATAACTTTTTGTAATACCCTGTATGTAAAGAAACACATTTTTATAAATAATTTAAATTTTACTACTCTGTTTGATTTTACACTATTTTGCTACGGAAAAATATTTCTTAGTGGAGGCACTGGTTGCGGTATTGACAAAGATATGACGACACTGGTAGTATTTTTAATTTTTTTTTTTTTTCAAAGACTGTGCAATAGGTGTGCCGCAAGACTCTGTATTGGGTTCCTATTTATTTAAACATTTTTATAAACGATATTGCTAGCTGTATTATATAACAAGTATTTGTTTGGTTTTAACAAAACAATCTAAAACTCAACTCGTCGAAAACAAAAGCTCTAACGATATATAAAAATTATGTAAACGCTGTTCGGTTTCTTTCCCAAATAAATAACTCTTACATCGAATCTGTAGAAAAAGTTAAACATCTTGGTATACACAGATTTTTATGAGTATCTTAATTGGAGTGATTATGTAAACCACATTGTATCTAAAATATATTGCATTCTCTGTGGCTTAAGTCCGACGCAACGGTATTTACCTATCGCGGTTAAGGTAAAAATTATTAAGTCATTTATTCTGCCTTAAGTTCTGAATGGCTGTGAAATTTTCTCAAACTTAGATTCAGTTTCGGCAAGAAAACTAAATGTTGTATTTAATAAATGTGCCAGATATGTTTTTAATCTAACTCTGTACGATCACGTCTCCACCTTCGTCAAACAAATTATTTGCTGTGCCTTAAATGCTTTGTTAAAATATCGGACCATTCTCGCATTGTACAAGATATTATTATTCTTATATTATTAAGATATTTCCTCGAAAATAAGTTTTGCGCATTCTCAAAGAATATAATACCAGCTAGGCATAAATATTTAACAAGCATTCGCCAATTTTCCGTGCATGACATTCACCTCTGAATTCTTCTTCCCCAAAATTTAAAAGGAGTGAATATACAACGATTAAAAAACAGCTTTTTAAATATTATACAAACAATAATTAAGGTGACGATGGCTTAGCTTTTTTTCTTTTCTTTGTTCTTCACTATTGTATTTCCTTTCCTTTATTTTACTTTATTACTTCTTTACCTATCTCTTAATCATCATAATTATTATCTATTATTAATTATTAGATTTAACATAGTGTTTAATATAATTTATAGGATATAGATGATTAATATTGTATGAATGTACAATATTTATATTTGATTATTTTCTTTGCATGTGCAAGACCAAAAGCTATAACTTACTTATATACAAAGATGTTGGATAAATAAATAACATCATCTCATTTCACTCTAATGAAAACGTAATATAAGTTCCTTTGTTTACCTAACACAGCTTAAAAAATGTTCATTGTTTACTACCAAATCTTAAAGCAAGAAACAAGAATTAAAAACTAAAGACTTCTCTAAAAGTATTTAATTCACAGCGCAGTTGTTCTGAATTATAAACAACGAAGCATTTTTTATGTTATTCCTCATAGACACCCTTTGAACTATCGGACAATGATCTGAATAAACGAAGTACAGTGTATCAAAGTAAGACTCAAAGAAGGTGGTATTATATTTGTTTAATTAATTGAACATTATAGAAAGAAAATCAAATTAACATACTACCTTGATCAAAAAGTTTCAGGAATGACTACCGTGTGGCGCTTGCAGTTATCTGATTCGAGGTTGACACATCCGTCATTAACTACACTACGCTACGCTGTCGAAGAGAGTACATCTGCCTCGTGTGTTTTCAATTTTTTACGATTTTAAAAATGGGATCAACTTTGCAACAACGAGTTTGCATCGAATTTTGTGTTAAAAACGGATTCAACGGTGCGAAGACTTTGGAAATGTTGGAAAAGTGTTTCCGTCGAGGATGACGAACGCGCTGGTAAGGCCTCGACATCAAAAAGCGACGAAAACATCAATAAAATCAAAGAAATGTTGGCAGAAAACCGCAAATTGACCTACAGAGAACTGGCAGAGAACTTGAACATTGCTTATGGATCCGTTCAAGACATTTTGGTTAAAGATTTGGGCTTCAGACTTGTCGGTGCAAAGCTGGTGCCGAAAGATCTGAATTTCATGCAAAAAAGGGACCGCATTGACATCGCGAAACGCACGATTTTAGCGGCTGAATTCAACCCAACATTCATCAAACGCATAATTACTAGAGACGAGACGTGAGTTTATGAGTACGAAACGCAATCCAGGCATCAGGCGAGTGAATGGAGTACACCGAATAAGCCCGGACCGAAAATCCACGTCGTTTTCAGTCGAAAAAGAAGGCGATGCTCACGGTTTTCATGGATTACAACGGTGTTTTGCATCATGAATTCTTGCCACAAGGATCAGATAGTCAACTAGGTTTATTATTTGGGCGTTATGAGACGTTTGCGTGAAGAAATTCGCCTAAAATACCGAATTTGTGTGCAAACAACTCGTGGGCTTTTCACCACAATAACGTGCCGTCTCACACTGCCATCCTTATTTGTGAGTTTTACACCCAAGAACAGTACGAATACCATCCAACAGCCACTGACTTCGCCTGATTTGGCTCCCTGCGATTTCTTCCTATTAGTATATCCTTTTAGTTACTAAACTTCATTATTTAACGCAAAGAACAACAAATAAATGTGAAAAAAACGAAGTATGATCAAAAAAATAATACTCTCATATACGTATTATATGAGCAAATCAGTTTAAAAGAAAACAATACAGGAAAGTTACAATCTGGAATGGATCGTATGATACTCTATCCTTCATCTAAAATGGTGGTGGAGTTGTGAACTTTTTATTCAAATGCAATGACATCTTGCTACTCAGAAAATATTTTCTCGATTTTGAAGAGATTTGACCAGATAATTTCTTGCTAATATTTTTCTATAGAAAAAAGTAGACATAACTGTTACGGATTCAGGTGAAATATTCACAATAAACTTAAACATCACTCTAAATAGCTTTGAGAAAGCAAAATACGGTGTTTTGACAAATACGCCCTCAAAATGTGGGCGTGGTTATATACACTGTATAGATGAATTGTAGAGAATGGCAACTTCTATATTCTTTAAACATAGTACTTACTGGCCATTTTTAACGCGTTTGACATAGATCGCACCAGTTTATTGCAATAAGATGACGGTATTTTGTCGCATTCTTCCAGAATTGATTTCTGAAAATTATTTTTATTTTGTCTTTCAAATAGCTCCATAAATTTCCAATAAGGTTTAAGTCAGGTGATTTTGTAGGTGTTTTAATCACTCGGGGGTAGTTGCACGGCAACCATAAACGTTCTTTCATAGCCTTATTCTTGGGATCGTTAGTTTCGTAAAAACGGGAACAAACTTTTACATCAAATTTTTCGGCACTTGCTTGCAGTTTTCAGAATGTCTATATATACAGTGCTGGCACGCTAATTAGTACACCCTTATAAAAGAATAAACTTGTGCCTTATTTCATAATACAACATAATTTATAAATTATTATATGCCCATATTACATATTTAACAATCTCTAATCACATTTTGAGATGTTCAAATTTTGAAATTTCAGTAGGCTTTGCTTTATATTTTTTTTATTTTTAAAATAGATTGCCTTTCGCATTGGCATTTTAATTAGCACACCCAAACAAAAAATTGCGTTTCATTTAAAGCCGTTATTTTTCATTCATCCTATTGTTGTGGTGAGTTATAAAGTATTATTTTGAAGTGTTTAAGTGCATTTAGAAATAGTTATGGGATTAAACAAGAGTTCTACGCCGGGGGAGAGGAGGTTAATATGGCTAATGTTCCAGAAAGAGCAAAACGTCAGCAAAATTGCACGGAACATAGATCGTTCGCGAAAAAAAGTGCAAAACGCTTTGAAGCATTATGAAACCCATGGAACATTTGCGGATAAAAGAAAATGCAGACCTAGAAAAACAACGAAAAGAGAGGATTCCATTATAGTCCGACATGCTCTTAGAGATCCTTTTGCCACTTCTTCTGAAATTAGAGCGCGCATGGAGCAAGAATATGGTGTAAACATCGCGGCTAGGACGGTGCGACAACGGCTTTTGGAGAACAACCTTCGAGGATGCCAGAGTCTTAAGAAACCGAAGGTAACAGATGGTAATAGGAAGAAGCGAATTGCATTCACAAGAGGCCATTTGGATTCTCCTTCATCTTTATGGAATTCAGTGATATGGAGCGATGAATCCAAATTTAATATCTGTGGTTCTGATGGAAGAACTTTTGTACGACGACCTCCAAACAAGCAACTAGATCCCAAGTACACCAAAAAGACGGTAAAGTTTGGTGGAGGAAGCGTAATGGTATGGGGTTGTTTTAGCTCTCATGGTGTTGGACCTCTAGTCCTTATAAAAGGTAAATTAGATGCTCTAGCATATAAGACTATGTTGTCGAACCACCTCATACCATGTCTTGAGAGTTTACCGCTATCATTGTACCGGGAAGCTGTTTTCCAGCAGGACAATGCGCCTTGCCATAAGGCCAGGTCTGTAAAAGAGTGGTTTGAAGAACACCAAATATCGGTAATGGATTGGCCCCCTCAGAGCCCAGACCTAAGCCGAATCGAAAATTTGTGGGCTATTATTAAGAGACGTGTCATGGCTTTAAAACCGAGAAATGTGAAGGAGTTATGGGACACAATCCATCAAGAATGGTTTAAGATACCAAAGGAAGAGTGCGCACGCCTCACGTGCTCCTTGAATAAACGATGTGCCGCCGTAATTACCCAAAAAGGGTACCCAACTAAGTACTAGGTAAGTTTACATAAGTTAATTTTAATTTTAACTTGTTATTATTTAATTTTTTATATTTTCAGATGTCTTTGACGAGACTCTGGCGTGTTACGAAAACACATATTTTTTTTTTTTTATTTTTTTATTTTTTTTTTATTGTTTTTTTTAAATTTTTTTTTATAAATTAATTAAGTATTAATATCAATAAAAGCAAACATTGAAGATCCTTATTAAATTGTTTTACTTTAACATTCGTTTTATCTTATCATAACTTTGTATGATAGGGTGTGCTAATTAGCGTGCCAGCACTGTATATGGCCCATTATGCCTTCAACAAAATGCAAATTTATTATTCCTGACGCTGGCACACAGCTTTAATTTAATAATTTATAAAGGGAAACACTACTAGAAGAAATCCGTATGTGAATTTTAAACTCTAATAATGCACTAAACTCGAAAAATGCAAATATACAAAAACATAGCGAATATGTACATATCGTTAATACAATACAGAAATTTACGTAATGTTTCGATTTGTAAACTGAACAATGAGTTCGTTGTCAGAAAATGAGCATTTGAAGACAAATTTATCTTGGGATCTATTAACAAGATGTATAATACTATTGAAGTTGCCCATATCATGGAGCCAATTTGTTGAGTAATGCCATGGCAATCTAAGAATCATTTTAAGGATCTTATTCTGTCAAATTTGTAGTTTTTTTTCATGTGCGATTTAGCACAGTCGGACCATGGATACCCATAAACTAGGATGGCCTGAAAATTTGTTTTAAAAATTAACATCTTATTTTGCATGCTCACTTGATGTCCCATTGATAAACGGATGCAGAACCCTAGTGGTGATGTTAATCTTATGTATTGCATTGGCTATATGCTTTTGAAAAGTTAATTTCTTATCTAAGATGATACCAAGATATTTACACTCATCTGACCAATCGATATCGTGAGAGGAAAGCTGAAGCTTAACATTAGGTAAATAACAGGGCTTCTTACGTCGAGTAAACCATATTGCTTCAGATTTCGCGGCATTTATCTTTATTTTCCATTTAACAAAGTACTGATCTATTAGATCTACTGCATTTGGCAGCGATATTGAGCAAATATAGTCGAAGAAACGAGGGCCATATCGTCCGCAAACATAGCAAGGTCGCTGTTTCTATTGAAGAGGATTGGGCCAAGGACTGACCCTTGTGGTACCCCAGACGACACACCATATAAACAAGATTTGCTATTGCCGATATGGACTGCAAACATTTTTGAATTAACTTAACAATAGAAATAGGAAAATTGAATTTTATAAGTTTATAAACTAAAGCATCGTCCCAGACAGTATCGAAAGTTTTTTTTATGTCCAGGAGAACCAGCCTAGTAGATTTCGTTGATGCTAGTTTATTGAGAATATGATGTTTGATTCTAACTATTTGGTGGATAATAGTATGACCGGGTCTGAAACCAAATTGATAAGCTGGTTGTATTCAACAATATGACTTTCGATTTCATTTTTAATTATTTTTTCCAAGAGCTTACTCAAACAACTTAGCAGACTTGTAGGTCTGTAACTGAGTGGATTATCTTTTTTTCCAAGTGTTAAGAAAGTAGCACAGCTTAAGACAACAGTTGAAAATGAACGTTAAATATTTGACCGCTTTTTTAGGTAGAGCTTGGTACCATGTATTAATTCTTTAGTTTTAGTCGTATTGACGAAAAAACTATCGCCCATGGTAATAAGTCTGTCAGATAACTCCGCTAAGGCAACCTGATATATGCAGATATATTGTGATTATTATTGAAAGTTGTAGCCAAAATATTTGCTTTTTCCTCCTGGTAAGATACAAATATTTTTGCTCTTTTAACTTTTTTTCTTTTTTTTTTTTTACATCTACAGATATTTAGCCGCGTTGTCTACCCATTGAAATAAAATACAAATAAAATCAACTTTATGACAATTTACACTGAACAATATGGCAGGAATGTATTGTACGAGTTTTATTTTGAGGTGATTTTTAGGGCATTTGAAAGGATTTTTTCTTTTTAAAATTTGTTTCCCCCATCGTTTTGTACTGCATTCAATGGAGTAAATTCATTTTTATATTTCAAGTACTACCTATTCCTTTATCAAGGAAAAAGGGTTTGCCTTGTACGAGTTTTACTTTAACACACTGTACGTAGAGGCATGCAATTGCAGTTGGAAAGACTTTTTATCCTATAGTATGCATAATGTCGTTGTTGTAAAGTTCAGATTAAATATTTAATGAATAAAATATTTACTACCCAAACAGTCATAAATATTGCATGCACACTGAAATAATAAAAAAAAATTCGAAACACAAAATTTTGCATATGTACATACACACCTAATGTATAACAAGAAAGCCGAACAAATAAAACAAATATGAAAAAAAGTCTTGTTCCATTATCTACACTCCGCTACAACTTGAAAACATTAAACTAAATATGTACTTACAAATGAAAAATGAAACTTGTTCGATATTAAAAAAAAAAAAAAAACACAAATTGTATTAATTTTCAATTTAGCAAATTTACTTTAAATGCAGTACAGTATAGAATAGTCACACTGATAGTCACGAACAAATAGTATAATACATATGTACGAGTAGTAGAATACACCGTGCTGACTTAATGCGTTGTCAACGTTGTTCTGCTAAAGAAAAAAACAATATAACGCGGAAAAACATTTTATTTTGTCTTAAACATTTCTACTTCATTATCTTCCACTCACACATTAGTTTAGATGATGTAAGCAAAAAATTAATTGTTGTCTCTTTCATACCGGCACAGACAACAGATAGACGATTACGCAACGATTCTGTTGTTATTATAATTTTTTGTTTTTAACTTAAGAATTTGAAAATGTTATACGATAAAATTATAAATAAGCAAATGTAATTTTGTGCGATATTTTTGTTACACACATATAGATGGTGTTTTGTGTTTTAAACATGATTTTAATTTATTCAGTCATGTTTTGTTTTAAAAGTTTTTTTTTTTTTTTTGCATAGATAGACATTTATGTTTTAAATGTGTACAGTATATTTACGATATTTGAAATTGTAGCTGAAATTGTTTTTACGTTGTTGCTCTTACATTTCTTAATAAGTTACATGCGATACACAGATTTACGAAGAATTATTTTCAAGAGAATATTTAAAGTGATATACATACGTGTACATACCTATACAGTCTCTAATAGAAGTACTGTAATGAATTGTTATCCATATGCAGGGTGTTTTTTTAAAGAAAAAATTCTCCTCGTTTTATTCGGAAACGATTAGAGATAGGAGAAAAACACTTGTAAGCAAAGTTGTAGGGGACTTAAAGGAAATTTGGCTTTAATCTTGGACGTTCTTAGTTTTGGAGCAAACTTACCTTTTATAATTTTGAAAATGCGAGTTTGTAGAAAGGAAAATTGTGTAACTATTTTACCTAACCTTTTACGAGATACTGAAGAAAGAAGAACTCCGGGGTGATTCTTAAATAAGAGCCGCTACTTCGCAATTTATTAGTGTATTCAATTTTGAGCATGGGATCAACTTTTACCATTAGATTAGATTGATGATCGAGGCGGGAGCTAGTCCCTTATCACTGCGGCCACAGGTGGGCCTATTGTGATTTCCTCATAGTTAAAGCTCATCGATGATGCCGAATTTTATGACGAATCCGGCTATGTCTTTGGGTGCGCTGGCAGATATTTCTTCCGCTTTGATGTAGAAGTTACCTAGGAAACGATGACATGTTCTGATAAAACAGTCACATTGGCAAAGTATGTGTTCTGTGTCTTGTGGGTCTTGTGCTATTCCCGTGGCCGTGAAAATGTTTTTTTTAACTCTGCAATGTCCCGTTAAGAAACCTGTGACCAAGCGAATCTGACTCTTACTTAGTTGTAAGAGTGGTTTCGTTCTTAGGTGGGAAGCATTTGGAAAGCATTTTTTGGCCTGTCTGTTACCTTCAGTTTCCATCCAGTAATGATTCACAGTTTTTAATACTGCTTTTTGTAGTGTTGTTGGGTATTCCGCAGAAATGTCTTGGCATCTTGAATTTTGATTCGGATCCTTTTCTAGCTAGTTCATCTTCATAACGGCTATGGCCAGGTACCCAAAATAGATGAACTCTGTTTGTGCTGGTTAATGTTATGAGCAGTTGAAGGCAGTCCCATACTGTCTCAGAGAATATAAATGTTCTTGTTGGTTATAGATCTGTTTAAGTTCTCCCGGATACACAGCTCTATTGCATGTATTTCGGCTTGAAATACTGAGCTACTTTTATCCATACTTGCGTATAGGAGAGTATTCGTGCTCAGTCCATATACTCCGGCTCCAATTCCTTTATCTGTTTTGGATCCATCTGTGTACCATACATGGGAATCTCTAATAAATGTAGGTTTATTTTTTTCCCAGTTACTTCTATCTGGAAATGTTACCTTGAAGTTGTGACTGAACATTTGTCTGTTATACTTATGTATTTCAAGTACCTAGTTCATTCTTTTTGATTTATTTTACAAGGTCAGAATGAATAGGTAGTGTATTCATTTCATCGACTGTGATGAGCATTTAGGCATTAACCATATCATATCTTCTTTCATTTCGATATGGCTCCATAGAGTCATTTTGGGAATAAGTCCCCAGTTCTTGCCAAGAAGACTTCTGCTGGTTCACAGGGAGATCCTGGGCTTTGTCTATGGCTTTATTAAAGTGAGAATTCCATGTGAGTTTTTCATGCAGGGTTACCCCGAGGAATTTGACTTTTGAAAAATCTATTGTTTCACCAAAGAGTGTGGATTTTCTGAGCCTATCGAGCATTCTTCTCTTAGTGAATGTAATTATGGTACTTTTCTTGGGGTTGACATTTAAGCCAACTTTCCTGCACCAGCCGGCAACTAGGTTTAATGCCCTCTGGAGGCGATCCGAGATTGTTTCTTCGAATTTACCTCTGATTAGGATAGCAATGTCACCTGCGTACCCTTCGACATAAAAGCCATCGTTGTCTTTTTTTACCATACAGATTTTTAAATTTTTTTTACTATCTTTTTAAAAAAAACATTTGTTCAAGAAAAATTCTATAGAACAATTTCACTTTAGCTCACGTATGAGTTTTTTCCTGGCTATGTTAAGCTTCATTAGAGTACACACTTTCTATTGGATTGGCATCCGGCGACTGTGATTTCACCATCCGATTTGCATTTAGAATTTCCGTAAAGCAGAGCAAACGCCCAAATTCTTGTGCTGCACCCATAAACGTGCACCTTTGCTTGATGTATAACAGTGCGTTGAACAAATCTTTTTTTTAGCATTTAATTGTACTAAACGACGAGAAAGAATACTCGTGTGTGAGGATAATTTTGCTCCAATCTCGATCGACATTCTCCTGAGCTCACTGAAGTCGTTTTTGAATGTGTTTTTCGCCAAGAAAGGGCTTCTTTAGTGTACTACAAAAAGAGACACTATTATCTTCTAGTCGCAGCCTAATGGTGGTTAGGGATACATTGATACCTCGTGTCGAGTTTTTATATCATATACGAAAACGTTATTACGTGTGGATGGGTAGTAATTGTTTACCGTTTTTTATTTAACAGACTGTAATTAAAAAATTACAAATTATATTGAAGTATTTTTTTATGCTGTAGCAGTGTACAGTGTTTCAAGTTCTTATGATCAAAATTAAAGGGTCCATATGTACATAGGTTGTGGTAGGAAAAACAAATTTTTGTATGTGGGACTTCTACGTCCCCTCTCCTAGGAGTTAGTTAGTACATACAGGGTGTCTCAGTAACTACAGTCCAAACCATATTGGTCATGAAACTGAATCAATTTCACAATCAAAAGAAATGCGACCTATAACTCTGCGACTAGGACTGCGCCCCGAGATTGATTCCACGTTTGAATAGCTCAAATTTAAAGCTTCTTTAAATATGTCTCCTGTGAGTGAATCCTAAACTTTACTTGTTCTGTAGCGGAAGGAGTTTTGATATAGAAATATTCGCGAGGTTACCAAGTATATACAAAATTGACGAGCGCTGGCACTTACCTAGTAAAACGCTTAAATTGGTTTATCTTTTTGTCCCAAAAACAACTTAGTATTTCGTGGAGATAATCCTTAGCACTTTGGACTTAATTAGACATTACCACCCTCAACTGACAGCCCTCATGAGAGGGCAAACAAACTGACTGAGTTACTTTTCACCAAAAATTCCATTGTGGAAACTTTGAGATTCATTTCGAATTAAGGTTAACGTTTTCGACTTAAGAAAGCCAACAGATTCTCAATAGAATTTATATACGAAGAGTTCCTTGGCCTTCATGGTCATGTAATCCTTCCATTTTTGAAAACATTCATCATATCAGGGCTGGATCTCCCTCGAGTATTTACTTACCACTTTATTTCATAACTACTGCCACACAACGTCTTTTGGGGGATTTTGAAGCTGATCAATATGAGCCGATGTAAGCTGTTCTTTCTCATCGATGGTTATGACGAAGTATTTCAAAAATCAAGAAATTACTTGACAGGATTGGCCTGGAAAGTCTTCGGATTTATGTTCTATTGAGAATATGTGGGCTTTCTTAAGTCCATGCTCCATAGGAGAGACTGAAGTTCATAAAAGCAGTAATTTTGCTAAATTTTTCGGATGACCAAGTTTCGGAAAATTTCAAAAATCTCAGAGTTTCTGTGACAAACCAACTTTAAGTAGTGATTAAATCCAAAAACAAACGCGTTCCTTATTTACCTGTATCAAAAATAAAATGACTTTGTAGTAATGAGAAGATTTTTTTTTGTTGACCTAATCTAAAACCACATTGATAATGAGCTACAAAACTGATGACAAAGGGCTTCAGTCTATCTTACGAGTATACAGAGTGCTGGAAACTGTTGCCCCGTGTAGTTTAAGCAAATAATGGGGTCTGTTTTTCTTTTTTTCAAATATAGAATATAAAAACTGATATTCTAGTGTATAGAGTAGTGTATTTGCTTGAGACCAAATATTGTAGATTCGAGGTTGATTGACCCAAGTTAATGATTTCAATTTTAAAAAGATCCATTGACAAACCATTTGATCTGAATAAATTTGTGTTTTGTTCCTAACAGTTTGCTGTTTCGACCTCATTCAGGTCGATTGATTCGCTTTCATCATTATTGATTTGTTGACGGATCTTCCCTGTCAAAGTATTCTTTCCTACTATACTACCTTTACTTGCACCCATAAGCCAAGTATTTTACGATCTCGCGATTTTGATCAAACTTCTAAAATTTCATTTTAACTCCAAAATTAACGGTACTTTACTAAATAAATTATTATTGACGTTTTTCTTCTTAAATTTGTTGTCTTCTCTCATTCGACATCATTCAGATGATTTTGTAAAAAATCTATAAGTAACTAAGGGATATTTAATATGTATGTACAAGTATGTGCATATATGTATGTATAAGCGAAACTAAACTAAATACTAATTTTTAGAACAATTGTAATTTGTAACAAAAATAATAAAAGAATTATTGTCTCGTGATTTTCAGTGTTCCGATACTTACAAGGTAACAAAAAGTAAGAACGGAACCCTTAAATTTAAAGTCAGTTGTCTGTGAACCTCATAACTTTTCAAGAGTTAGACTTAAAAGAGTTGGGTGGTTTTGGTAAAATTTTGAAGAAGTTCATTAACAAAAATATTTTATTTGTATAAATGCAATATGGGTATCAAAAGCCAAAAGATGTAAAAGCTGACGACTTTTAACTCTATCAGTCTCCCAAAAAAAGACAAAAAAGGTAATATATTTACTGCAATTGCTCCAGAACCATCGGCACAGGAAGCACTTCATGGTTGACCATTTTTATTTTACTTGCACCCACAAAGGGCAAGTATTAGTTTCGTGAATATTTTCGATCTCGAGATATTGAACAAACTTGGTATTACTATACATACTCGTAATAGAGAATCTCAAAAAAGTAGGTCTCTTAATTCTGTGTGCCTGTCTGTCTCCTCCTCTTTACGCCTGACTGTCTGCTGTATAATCCCTCGACTGCAGCCTAAATGGCTAAACAGAATTCTCGAAAATGGCTTCAACGATTTTGTATAAATTTTATATATGGATTAAGTTGGACATAATTCACTAGATGCCAATTTTTTAACAAAAAAAATTGTATAACGGTACTTAACTTATTAACGAATTTTTGAAAATGAATTATTTCCCGAATGTGACTCGAGCTATTGTGCAAATTCGACAACAGCAATACTTAAATATGGCATACCAAGTTTTGGAAAGTTGTAAACAAATTTTGTTTACTAAAAAGCATATATTTTCAAAAGCGCTTTGTCCACTAGGAAGTAAATTCCACAATTTTTTGTGAACGATTTTGCAACAGGCTTCATTCAGTTTGTAACCATTCACAGTAAGTTAACCTCTGCGAGTCGATATTTTTTATTTCAAGAACAGATAAAAAATATACAAGAAAGTTACAATCCATTTAGATTAAATCCGGATCGTATGATACCCTATCCCCTATCTTCTAACTCACCCCTAATAGATTGAGCGCAGCTTTGCGAAATTTTTAAACAAATGCAATGATATCTTTCTAAATATATAGAAGACTAGCGTGCGTTGCTGCGCTTAACAAAAATAAATACATGTTTTTTATGGCAAACTGCTAGACCGATTTTGACCAAACTTCATAGAAACACTCTCGGGCCAATACCGAAGATTGCTTGACAATTTGAGATCAATTGGGTCGGTGGTTTCGGAGTCCATAGCATACATACAAACATATATACATTGAGTATTATATTTATAGATATTTCCGCGATTTTTAAGAAATTTGATCACAAAACAGTTTTTACAACTTTTTCTTAGCAGAAAATGGGCGTGGTTTCCAAAATTTTTAACCGAAGTACACGGATTCTGATGAGATATTCACAATAATACTTAATTATCACCGTAAATAGCTTCGAAAAAGCAATATATGTTATTTTCTAAGAAAACGTCCTCAAAAAGTGGATGTGAGAAAAACATTTTCTTAACTCAAAATTTAAGGTCCAAAAGTGGTGACATATGGACTGAATGGTAATGTACCTATCTATACTTTTGGGGGTCTACCATAATTATTTCTCTATGTTACAAACTATGGACAAAAATTAGGTACAGAGGTATCTAATAATTATAAGGGTATAATTATAGGTATATCTATATTTCAACACAAGTTTATTTTTCAGTGTATTTTACATCCAAATGCATTCATAAATTACATCTTACAATTTACATAACTACCCTGAAAATTATGTTTAGCATAAAGTACTTTCCTTAATAACGCAATCATGATTGTAATACATAAGTTTTCAATATTATACCAGAGACTTGTATGTACAACAAATATGTAGGTATTGTGTTAATTTTCTAAAACATAATGTACAACGCATTGTCCTAGGTGTAAACTATCTAAAATGATTTCGGCCTAATTATCATTTATTGATTTCAATACTGAATTTGCTATACATTTGTTTTAGATACCGCTATTACATGTTTAGTGGTAATAAAAAACTCCTTATAACAAATCCTTTATTTACATTAAACAAAAATAAACCTTTAAATCTGCTTATCGATAAAATATTTTAATCGTAGGCTCCAAGATCTGATCTATTTCAATATACCTATAGAACCTGAATACCTATTTATGTATCTAAATTTTGTACTACGCATGACGTAATTCTAATGCAGAATTAGAATATTTTTAGGAAAGTACTCAGTCCTTTTGCTATATGCGAGTATGTTAATATCAAACATATATCGCGTATACGGTTATATTCGAATGAAATTTTACAAACAGACAAAAATAAAATAATTTGTAATATTTTATGTAAATTACAGAAAGCTCTACTATGTGAAAGTAATATTATCTTATCAACTGTGAGCGCAATTTACGATGTATCTTTTTATTTCTTTAATAAGAATTTATTTTATTTAATCCTGTATCTAAACACATTACTTGCTGAAGCTTTCAGAAATGTTTACGGCTTCTAAGAAATCTTTTATACATTGTTTGTTTTCTATTCCATATTACTTGTTAGAGCTTTGAAAAGTGCTACGGTATGCATATGTATCGACATAGAAATGTGTTATTAATTTTACTCATACCGCAACAAAGAGAATAATGATTTTCAAATAAAATGTTTACATTAACCATTCGGTATTGATTTTAGCAACAAATGAACTATTAATGAGGTATATTAATGTAGAAAGCTTTGGAAATACTTAGAGAAATTACTTTATTTTTCTTTTAAGTTATACAATATGATTTTATTTTAATATATCTTTTACAGGTTATCAGAAAAGATATCAAGAAAAGTTGGAATAAATGCAAGGCGATAGGAATTTAAAAAGAAGACAAAGAATTATAAAAAAATTAAAGTACTAGAACTTAATGTCTTTAGTTTTATGCACATTCTCAGGTTTGTCAAATTAATTTGTCATCCGAGAAAGAAGAATTAGACGAAAGAAATTTATTTTAGGTGCTTAGATTACTTAAAAGCTTCTCAATTTTTGCCAAACTATAGCAAATTAATGTTAGCTAGTCTAAGAAAATTAAGTCAAAATCGAATTAGACGAAAGAAATTTATTTAAGGTGCTTAGATTACTTAAAAGCTTCTCAATTTTTGCCAAACTATAGCAAATTAATGTTAGCTAGTTCAAGATAATTAAGTCAAAATCGTGTTATATCTTTTCTTCTTTTCCATACATATTACAAAATTAAAAATGTTTCTCTGTCTGTCTGCCTGCATGACCATTTATAACTCAAATTCTACTGAACTAATATTCACGCTGTCTTCTTCAGGGTATTGGACAATTTTCTGATCACCAACTAGGGTATATAAAACTCCCATCCGGCATAAGAACACTTGGCCTTAAGCTATATGTGCACTTGCATTTAATTCGATATGACCACTAAGCTATAAATGGTATACCAAAACCATTATATATACGAAAAATATAGAGTTCAAAAAGATATACAAAAAAAAGTCCGCGAGACATACGAGTATGTATGTATACCTAAGATCACAAGCAATAAACACTTTTTATATTTGCAATGTTTTAAAGTTAAATTTGCTACCGTTTCATATAACCGTACAACGGCTACACTGATTTGAATGTATTTCTCTGGGAGGGATTGAAGCTACATTTCATTATTGCCCGACGTGTTTAATATAAGTTAAATTGTTCAATGAGAAACTTTTAGCAATTAAGAAGTTTTATAAAAAAGACCGCAAGGGCATATAGCAACGATCAATAAAATGCTCACAATAAACGATTTTATGTTGTTGAAAAGATTCACTCCTGTAACTTAAGAATGGCTGAATGGATTTTAAGTCATTTAGAGTATTAAATGAAAAAGATTTGAATTAATAAATGATCAATGCAAGTTCTCTGCAAACTGTGCTTTTTTCTTCATCTTAAAAAAGTTTCATTTTCATTTTTATAGACAAAAACGCTTAACACTAACTTATTCATATCAACTGCTTAATGGGTTTGTGGATGCGTTATGTCCCTGTGCGTTAAGTATTTCCTTAGACATACTCTGTTAATTTCCACGAGAAGTTGAGTTGTTAAGAAAAACTAAAGTGATAATATATTATTATATATAATATTTTTTAGCGCTCGGAAATAACTAGCTATATTTTTCACTTTAATCGTAAGAACTGAAACATTATCAATATTATGATCTAGAAATCAGGTGAGGTACAACAATGATGAGAGTGCCTGATGTCTTTTTGGCACGGATGACTTATAGTGGCTAATATGTATAGATATTTTAGTGTTATAATATTTATAATAAACTAACGACGGGGTCACATGTATTTGCACACATTGTCTTATATAACGGGTGGACTATCTGATGGTTTCTTTTTAAAATACATGTTCTTTTGACACTGACAGCTCTCTCTTACAGAAAAACAATATCATATCTCCGCGGTACGAAATAAATCGATTTACAATTAAACAACGTTGGGAAATATTGAAAGCTTATTTCCAAAATGAGTGCTTTGTTGCCAAAACAGTGAGAATTTTGAAAAGAAGTTTGTGAAGAAAGTTCGTGAGATTGGCATGCTGATGGATAACACAAGTTATCCTCATGTTTGGAGATAAACAGCAAGACGGGGCTACGTGCCATACAAGCTGTCCAACAATCGATCTTTTACGCACTAAGCTCAATAATCGTGTAATCAGACGTTTTGGTAATGTTGCTTGACCTCCGCGGAGCTGTGATTTGATGCCGTTGGACTCATTTTTGTTGGGTGCCGTTAAAGATCGATGTTATGCTGACAATCCAGAAACGATTCAGGCACTTAAGCACAATATTGATAGAGCTACAATGGTGAAATAGAGCCCCGAACCATCGAAAATATATAGGTACTGGAAAATTGGGTTGACAGGATGGGCTACTGCCAAGCACGTGTCGGGAGCCATTTAAATTAATTACTATCCATAAATAATCGTAGTTTACTCTCTTCAATAAAGCAACAAACTTTGAAAAATATTAAATGGATTTTTTTTATAGCAATTTTAAAAAGAAACTAATAGATGACTCACCCTTTGCAAAGCTTCTAGCAGACTTGAGCTACAAAAATAAATTCATTAGGCATCGCTTTTAACAACTTTCACGTTAGAATGTTGAGCTAATTTTTTAGTGACAGTAATTAGCTAAACAAAAATGATCAGTTACATAAGGCCAGTATCAGTTTTGACATTTCAAATTTACCAAAGCATACATATGAGTAATTTGGAAATATCAGTGGTCAAAGGTCTTATTTTCGAACGAAAGATTAATTTGGATGGACCTGACGTGTTTAATTACAAAATACAAATTTCCACTGCAGTAGATTTTAAAAGCAAGGAATCGACCAAAACCGAAACCGCAAGAAGCTCGAATAAAGTTTGACCTTATTCAAGTGACGCGCAGTCTATGTACTCGTTTGTCTATGAGCCTTCGTTATATAGATTTTCACCTGTTATAGATTTTTAAAATCTAAATTGTTCTTCGAATACGTATGCATTAATTCATCGTATAATAACAAACCATATGCTTGCATCGGCAATGGAATTCACTTAGCAGTCTGTGAATCATTGTTCCTAATCAGCTACAACCAATAGCAAGGGACAAACACATGATAGCAAAATAGTGATGTGGAAGAATTGACCAGGAAAGAAGACGGATATGGATAGCTCACTTAGTAGAGCAGTGGTAGCTAAAACCAAATCTAACGCAGGGTCCGGTCCCTGACTGTGCACCTATATTTTCTTCTTTGTGCAATTCTTCAACAAATATTTCGTTCTACAATTCGAGCAAAAACGCAATTGAAAGAGCTTGTACGTCTAACAAAATGTCCCTTTCCCCCGACAGGACTCGATCACGGATCAGCCAATCAAAAATAATGAGTTTGGGTTGGTGGCGCAGTCCACTAGTCATAGTGTTATTGTTGGGGAGGTCAAAAGAAATACTTATTCCTCGCATTAATTCGTTGTATGGTCTTAAAAAGCATCATTTTTTCTTATGATTAAAATGAGAATTATCGCATGCCATTTGCGTGATCTAAAAGATAATCAACACTTTAAGCCTTTGTTAAACGAAGCGTCACTTTATCACTTTTCTATTGATTTGGCATCATCGACCTTCACCTGCACTTATGTTACTCGTTGATACTTAGTCCCCTGATAACCAAAAGTTATGATTTGTAGAATATAACCAGTACTGCCATTCGAAATATTTCATGCCAGTTAGATACCGGCTGGAAAATATCCAATCAACAAAGTAAATACTACTCGAACCAGCTGTATAATTTTGAATTCAAATTCAGACGCAAGTTAGAAAAAAACTAATTGTGTACAAATAATATTAATAAGTTCGGCATTATTTTGGTCGAAACCGAAACTTAACCTTCGGTCGGACACAAATAGAATCTCGTTAATTAGTGTGGACATGAATTTCATATTTTAGAATAATTCTACATTTGCCAATCCCACAACCAAGACCAGAAACACTATTATGACAAATCCTGTGGTACTAGATTTCATTGACATTTCTTCAGTCTTGGAAGCAGTGATATATGGCGCAAGAGCATAAACACAGATGGTTTCTCCGGCGTAAAAAAAAAACTAGAAAATTGACTGAAGACATGAATTGACTGACTGAAGAGCAAGGCGTTTTTTGTTGTGGTGTGAGCAATTCACCCCTTTACAAATCTCGAACCTAAAATGCGGAAATAACCCGCCTAAAGGCAAAAGTAAGGCACGTAAAGGAATAATATTTACTACACCATGGAATTATACGTTAATAAGTAAAATATATGGTAAGAAATGGGAAGAAGTGGATTCCGATTTATGCGACATTTATTGAAGTTAATATTATGTAGTAGAATAATATACGGTAGGTAGAATAGCATTCTTTAGTTGATTGTGACACCTCATAAGACTCTTTCGAAAACTTTACCCTGTTCACATTTGCTGAGTTCAAGGAAATATTAAAAACGGAATGACAGCAACGTAAGAGACACATTTATAGGACCTACTAGTAGATCCACCAGGCTTCGCCCGTGCCAAAAAGACACAAGGCACATTCCCGTGACCTTTCGGTTGAGAATACAGCCTATTTTTTTTTTTTTTTTACATAATTATGTATCACTTTCCTAACATCTTTACCCTATCCCATAAGGTATATTAATTCTAATACACAGCTTGTAATATAGAGAAATAATAACGGTAAATATCCAAAAGTAAATATATTTGTGATCAGCATCGTCCATCTGTCGGTATGTCACCTGTTTTTGGGGCCTTAAATTTTGAGCTAGGAAGATGAAAATTGGTATATAAGCTTTTTAGTATAATATATCGCCAAGACAAAATTATATAGACGTTCACATTCTCTACAATTCATCCATACGTTGTATAATACTACGCCTACTTTTTGAGGGCGTTTTCTTAAACAAAAAAAACTGATATTGCTTTTTAAAGCTACTTACGGTGATTGGATAGCCTTATTTTCAAGAATTTGTCAGAATCCATGAACTTTGAAAACAAATAGTTATAGCCACGCCCACTTTCTTTTAATAAGAAACCATAGAATCAGTTTTTCTTATAAAATCTATTAAAAATCACGGATGTATACTCTGGACTAGAAAGATACCCATTTCATTGAATTTATATTGAAAATTTCAGAACCCCATGCGAACTTCATTACGGATGGATTAGAATATGGTGGATAGGGTATCATACGATCCGTTCCAGGCGGATCGTAACAATGACTCAACTTTCCATGTACATACTCGTATATAAAGAGAAAACCTACTCTAAGTACGAAGAAAAGAACATACAAGGCCATAGGATATAACAAACAGACAAACCATTTGTCACGCACTTGCAGTAGCAACCGTTTGTTGTGAATGGAATTAGATTTATTAGAGAAGAAAAAAAAAGTTACTCCCCGCTGCGCAGTTCCCAGATGACGTGCTATAATTATCTACAGTATTTTTTAATTAATACCGTAAATGATCAAATAAGTTACATTTAAATGAGTTAAGCTATTCTAACGTTATAAGTGAGAATCCTTTTAAAACATTAAAATACTTATTGTGAGTTTTCTCGTAATCTGACATACAAATACGTACCCATATGCTGTTGTGGACTTTTTTTTCTCAAATCCTAGTATTCGTACAACAACTTGACATATGTACAATAGTTTAGCCGTTATAACGAATTTAATGCACCGCACTTGTGATTTTTACCCGACTTCGGTGAACATATATAATACATATACTGAAGAAAACTGTATCAAAATTGGTTGGTGGTTGTTGAGTTATAAACTGAGAACAGAACAAACCTACATTTGCTAACGATTATCATGTATTATACAAAGATGGATCCAAGACAAATAAAGGAATTGGGGCTGAGGTATACGGTGCTACTACAAAGGCCTTCATCCACTCAAGTATGGAAAATGTAACTCCGTATTCTAAACCGAAGTATTTGCCATAGAAATATGCATCAGAAAAAATACAAACAGGTCTATAACCAACAAGAACACTTATATCTTATCAGATAGCAAGGCTGCTCAATTAGCAATTAAGGCTTACGAAATAACATCCAAACTAGTATGGGACTACCTCAAACACAGTTCATCTCATTTGGGTGCCAAGACATAGCGGACATGAAGGAAATTAAATGGCTGACCTGCTAACCAGAACAGGAGTTGCATCAAGGTTTATGATGCCAAGACCATTCTGTCGATTACCAGTCAGTACGGCAAAACGCTGTATAAAATTGTCTAAAAAAAAAGAGCATCATTACAGACAAGCCAAAATCGTTCTGCCAAATACCTCCCCCAAAAGAAACTACTCCTACAGTTAACTATTCGTAGGAGTCAGATTCGAATAGCCACAGAATTCCTCACTGGCCACTGTCGAGTCAAAAAACATCTCATGGCTATGGGAATAGCGCAGATAACTTATGCAGAATGAGCAACGAAGACGAAGAGTCAGCAGAACATATGTTATGTCACGGTGACTATCTAACCTGAAAACATCATCGTTACATACTCGTACATAGATAAATTCTACCTTGAAGCAGAAGATATATCTGCTAGCTCACTCAAAAATATACTCGAATTCATCACCAACTCCGGCATCTTGAATAAAATTTAAGATTAAAGGAAATCATAATAGGCCCGCTGTGATAAGGTGACCAGATCCCACCTCAACGAACAATCTACAATCTGAGTTATAATCGGTCAAACACATAGGCAGACAGGAAAACATTTTCAATTTTATAATATTTAGAGATAGAGAAGATAAATTCAATGAAAACTAACAGAATGCTAAAGTGAAGCATGGTATGAAAAATTAATTTAATAGCTGACTTTTTTGCGCGACTATCGATAAGAGTCCAAATCTTTTTGCAATTTATTAGGGCAAAAGAAAGAAAACATGATTTTCAAAAATAATAACCAACCTATTTTCTGGGTATACTCAAAAAATGGTACATTCAACGATATGTTACTTTATTAATTTTAAGTGGCATAGTTCTAAATTCTGTAGCTATACAGAAATTGTTTCCAAGTTACACACAATCTATTTACACATCTGCTTCGTTGTGCCTGTATACACATAAAACAACTATAGTATAATAAGTATTTAATAAAATAGAGGAAATTATGTAACAACGAATGTGATACATTTTTATTTTAATTTGTTATTAACAAAGCAATTTAATTTCCCATAACATGTGATAAAAATACATTTGTAAGTTATAACTACTTTAATGTGTTTCTACTTAACTTACATGTATCGCTCAAGTGTTTGTGAGTGACACCTTATTGAAAATTACTACGTAAACAAAATTCTTTGTGTAGATATGTATACGAGTAAAATTGAAGAAAAATGTATCTCTCAATTCTTTGTGTAGATAAAAAAATTGAAGCAAAAAGGTATCTCATATGCCGGTAATGCAAGGTATTTAATCTTTTCCAAGTTCTCATATTTTAAATTGCAGGTAGTAGTTAGTTGTTTGTAGAATTCCAATCAAACCAGTTGCAGTGACAGATTTTAAATACATTTTATAAAAAAAAAATGTAATATTATGAAAACGTTTATGTTTTGAACCATTTCCCAGAAACTTGGGAGGCTCGGGGAGAAATATATAAATACTATAATTTTATTTAATGAAAATCTAGATGGGAATGGATAATTACAATTAATTTGGATGATTAGTATCGTAATGACGTATTCGTTAATTTTTTTTATAGGAGACAATAAATAAATGTTTCTCCTATTCATTATGATGTTGCACACAAAGAGCAGTAGGAGTTTGCAGATGAAAAGTTGCAAGTTAAGTACCACTAATGACTAAAACAGGTATAAAGAAAGGTTCCATTCTTTTCAATTCTACCTGTATTCTAGATACATAGAAGACAATGACGACACTTTAAAATTCAAGTAATTTTCTCTTAAATTTGTCAATTTTTAAAATTTTCGAAACAAATTTCTTTTATTCTTTTCAGGCATTATTGTGAAAAGGAGATGTATTTTATAGCTCTGACAAAATATGCGTCATCAAGTGAAGCAAACGCTTTGAAATATAGTAGTACCTGCAATAGAAAAAAAAAAACATACGAAAAGGGATATCAAGCCACCGATATGAATGCATGTTTTCTTCAATTTAATTTAAAAATGTACATGCATACATAGGTAATGATAAACTTCAAACTCAGTTTAGCAAACTATTATTTGCTACATTTTCGACCAATAATGTGATTTTGGTTAAAAAGGTAGATGTGACCTATTAACACTTTTAGTGAATTTGTCCCATATATAGGACACCAATTTAGGCAATTCTCAAATTAGCGTAAATTACCTTAGCGCTTTACATTTACTCAAAAATAAAAACAAAAAAACATACAGAAAAGTTATAATCCGTCTGGAACGGATCATATGACACTCTATCCCTCATCTTTTAAGCTGTGAATTATTTGATTCAAATACAATGAAAGATTTCGCAGATAATTTGCTGCAAAGACAGGAAGTGCTTGTGGATGTCTCCGTTGAGAAAAAAAACTATAATAAATTTTTTGAAAAGTGGACGTGTTTGTGGGCGGATTTCAAAAATGTTTACACTTGTACTGCTTCGGGTTTTAAAACAGATTGTATATAAAATTTTATGTTCCTAGTTCAAAACTGAGTGTTCAAAAACTGATGACATACAGATAGACGCGACGGACATGGCTAGATCGACATAACTTTTGGTGATGATCACCAATATAAATACTTTTGGGGGGCTATCGATATTTTTTCTCTATGCTACAAACTTATGTATCAAAATTAATATATGGTATTACAACTATTGACAAAACACTTTCATGTTATATAAAATTTTAAACAAATCTGACATCAAAATTCGTTGATGGACGTCGTTTTGAAAATTCGCAACATAAATCTTGTGTTTTAATGTAAAATTAAAATTTTTTAGTCTCCAGGAGTTTATACATACGTATTTTTGAATACTACATTTTGCAAAAATTTGTTTTCTGTAGTAAGTACAACTCCAAGAAGTATGTGGAAAATATCGCATATAACGTCACAACAAGAATATTATTCTATAACAAAGATTAATAATAACGATAGACCAACAAAAGTGTTTGTACTTGTGATGAGCGTTGAATTCCATGCCCGTGCGTAGTTTTTAGGGACTGAACTTTGAGTTGGAAAGATGACATTTCATATACTCGTATAAGCCTTTTAGAAACCGAAGCAATAAAAGTATAAAAAATTTTTAAACCCGTCCTTTTTTTAAAAAAAAAAAAATTGTTTTTCAGTAGTAAAACTAACAAATATTACCCCTTTTGCCTTGAAAAGTTCAGAACGCCACTACCACTTTATTAGACATAAGTTAGAAGATGAGAGATCGGGTATTATACGACCCATTCTAGAAAGGTTGTAACTTTTCTGTGTTTTAAATGACATGACAGCAAAAAACTTTTTCGCGATACTTTGTCCCTGTAAGATTTACGTTCATAACTAATCTCAGGGATTTCAAATTATCCCAGAATGAGTCTTAAATATTTCACTGAAAAACTCAAAAAGAAGCAAATCTGAGAGGGTTACGAAAATCGAGTATACCATTGTTCCAAGATTTTTAAAAGCAATATCTAAAAAAAAGTGGGCGTGTATATAAATATTGTATGGTGGCGTTGTAGAGTATATTAGCCTCTGTCTATTATTTACTGAAAAGACGGATATTTTTGAGGAATATGCCCCAAAAATGTGGGCGTATATATCATATATACTATATTTGAAAGCAAAACTTGCTAAAATGGGTTGAAAACTGGAGTAAAATAGAAGTTGTTCGACGTTTGACATGATCGTGGGCATAGTTGTGGATGAATTTAAATAAATTAAACACTATTAAATACAAGCCATTAGCTTGCATAGCAAATGTGATTTGTCTATCTCTAAACGTAAGACCCCAAAACCTGTTACATGTGGACGGCCGGGCATGACTCAATCGATTTCGCTATTGGTACTGCCTGTGACAAAAATTGAGTTATGACACCACAATGTTCCAAATTATATAAAATTTGTAGGTTCAATGACAATAACGGTTGTCGAGTTATAAATAGAGGAGACAGAGGAAACAGCTCAAATTGAATATTTAATACGACTTCCTCTTAAATGAATATGGCTCAACTGGAAAATGGAGTTAAGCTACTCTGTCGTATTAGCAGAGAATAAAATGTGCATGTACGTAGGTATATACCCATATATGTATGTACATATGTACATACATATGTACTTTATGGGTCTAACTCAATTATTTCTCTATTTTAGAGAATTTTTGCACAAGCTATAGTGCGCCAAATAAACATGAGCAAATTGCACAGAATTGATTGCTTTTTTAGAACCACTAATCCGATTAACACGAAGATCATCACGTAACTTTTCAGATGATCGTCGTCTATTAGATAGATACTATTAAACGCTTTCGTCGATAGTTTGCTTCATGTAACTCCATCACTATCGTGTGGTCTATCGTTTATTTTTTCTAAAATTTAAATGCTACTGTGAACAATATCCCTGGTGTGAACAATGACATCTGCGTTGTTATTCATCACTGTTTTGTTGCTTTATCAAAGGTAATTTCATGTAAATTTGAGAAATGTAAGCAATTATCAGCAGTTCATATAGCTGAGACCACCAAAATCATTCCCTGTCAGCCACATAGAGTAGCACCAAGTCCTAATATTGAAGGAATATAAGTGGATCGAAACACACTTTCTAAATTGATTGTATCTAAAACTAATACAAACGCATTTTTGATGGACGGAAGCGTTGAATGAAACTGAAATTATTAGAAACTTACAAAATAACAAACAAATTATTCCCAATTATTTACACTTCGCCTTATTCTTTATTGGAACTAGAAAAAGGATCCAATGTATCGTATCCTTAAGTGTTTTTCGTAGCATTTCTAATATTCCTTCGTTTTATTAGGCTTGACAGTTCTCGCATTACGTGAAGAAAAAAGTAAATTGCTAAAATGATATTGATCAGTCGATACTATTATTTGATGGTTACATGAACTAAAACTATCGCCAAAACGATATCGTTGGACGATTGTCGTTATACATGATAAGGGCCCTAATTTTTCAAAAATTAATCATTCAAATCAACATTTTTGCAGAAGTTATTGTGAAATAAGCAAAAGGCAATGCACAAATTTTTCAATTCAATTTAACACAAATATTTCTGCTCACAACAGTAAGATAATATAATAATATTATAAACTTAAATAAGCCTTAGATTACATATTACGTAGCATATTGTACAAAGGTTATTAATCTGGAAAATAATCCCCTAGTGTATCCCCTAGGGGTGAAGCAAACATTCCCAATGATATCGTTCAAGAGATCGGTTAAAGTTAGCGTTCCATTAAAAATGAATCCCAAATTTTTAGCTGAATTAACCTGGTCAATTCAGCTTTGCTCAAGCCAGAAATACAGGCACATTTAAAGTATCCTTAAACAAAACACAAATGGTTCATTTAAGACTAATTGCAGAGGGCGATATAGATAACAGTTTTTGACGATTTCTGATAGTTTATTTACATACAGTGCGTGACAAAACTAAAGCAACTTTTTAATATTCTACCGCTCTACCTTTGCTTACTAAAGGAAATACGATGAAAAGTTCAGGTCACATACCGTTAAACAATAGTTGCTGTTTGCATTTTTTTTACAACTCATTGTGAAGTGATAGCAAGAAGAAGTAAAGTTTAAGTTTGAATATTTTTCTTAAAGAAAATAGTTAGAAACAAGTTTGGAAATGATCTTAAAAATAAAATTATTGAAAATGTCCTTAAAGGAACAAAATAAAAATATATTTGTTCTATGTAAATATTCCATAGAAAAATCAGTTGTATCTCATTTAATTAAAAGATTTCAGCAGAAAGGGACAGTGCAAATATTTCATCTTGACGGTAGACCCCGGAAGTGTTTTAGGGCTGCAAATAAACCATTTATATCGAAGAAAAACAGGTTAACGCGCACAAAGTTTGCGAAAGATTACATTATCTGGTCCATACAGAAATGGAAAACGGGTCTATGGTCACATGAATCCAAATGTATCATAACACATGTTAGAAGACCAAAAGGAAAACGCTTATACCCAAAATATTACCAGGGCATTGTAAAACACGGTGGGGGGAAATGTCATAGTATATGCATGTTCAAAGTTTCAAGTTACATATACTTACTTCACACATATGTATGTAAAGTAGTAAAACAGGTAGAATACTGAAAGTTGCATTTCTTTTGGTACACACTGTATATACAGTAACGGGCATAGAAATCCGGACAGCGTAAACAAATTCTTTAACTATCTTGAGAACTAGGAGGTAGTTTTTTAGGATTATGCATAAAAAGGCTTTGATGACGTGATTCTAGTTCACTTTGTAATAATTCATTGAAAAAAAGTAGTTTGAGTGAAAGTGGAAATAATTTTATTAACATGGAAAATAAAAAGAAAATGAGTGAAAAAACAAGTCGAAATAATGACTTTAAAAAATGAAAAATTAAGTGTTCGTGATTCAGCAAGTCTTCAGTGGCTGAATTCATCAAAAAATTCGAGGTAACGGTCTCATTGCAAAGAAAAAAGAGGAGGGGTTGCAGAAGAAAGACCACTAGCGCTGAAGATTCGCTTTTAAAAAGAATAAGTCTGCGTGATCGATTCAAAACTGCTAAAGATTTAAGGGCAGACTTTGTAGAGGCTGGAGGATCAGAGATAAACTCACGGACTGTAAGACGAAGGCTTCAAGAAACTGGCTTGAACGCAAGACTTGCCAAAAAAAACATATCTAAATAAACGAATGCGCCTAAAACGCCTCCAGTGAGCCGAAGATCATGAAAACTGGACCACAACGGATTGGCAAAATATGATCTTTTCAGATGAGTCCAAGTTCAACATATTCGGCTCTGACGGAATACAGTACGTGAGGCGAAGAACTGGAGAAAGATTCAATGATGAGTGCGTGACAACAACCGTGAAACAAGGAAGCTCAAGTATGATTTGGGGATGCTTTTCCCATTACGGCATTGGACGCAGGTGAACGCAGAAAAATATTAAAAAAATATTGGAAGACAATCTGCTATTTTCCAAGATGATTCTGCGCTTTGTCACCGCGCGAAATTGGCAAGTGCCATTTTGTTTACCTTCCCCAAAATATTAGCAAAACGTTCGTAGTTTTATTATTGTAAATGCATTTATGCATTCCAGGTCAAAAATTTTCTAACCGAGAATAGTATTGAAACATTGGAGTTGCCTGGAACCAGCCCTGATCTGAACCCGATTGAGAACCTTTAGTTCATAATTAAGGCTCAGGTAGCGAAGAAGAAGCCACGGACAATAACAGTGTTGGACAAATTCACTGAAAAAGTGTGACATGAGGAAATCGCACTGGATACTTTACACAGCCTGATTACATCAATGCCCGACCGGATAAAAAACGTAATAAAAAAAAGGAGGGACTACGAAGTATTAACATCTTCAGTGGAATAGCAATAAAAACTATCATTATGCTGACACATTTATTCACTTATTTTTTTTCAATGAAACTTAAAACAATTTAAAAATGTTTGCAATAAAGCCCCTTTTTTCGAAAATTGGTTTATTGTTTTCTGAATCTGAAATGTATTTCAACAAATTAACGTTCTGTAAAGATGGATCTTGATTAACTTTAAAACCTCCAAAATTATTATACTAAAATTAGTTTTTTCACTATGTCCGGATTTCTATGTCCGTTACTGTATATTAATTTTGATACATAGTTTGTAACATAGAGACGGTAAACCCCAAAAAGTATACATATTTGTGATCAGCATCAAAAGTTATGTCGTTCTAGCCATGTCCGTCCGTTCGTATGTCACTCTAAAATGTTGAGCTAGGAAGATGAAATTTGGTATATAACCTTCCTAGGACTCACAGCAGTAAAAGTGTACAAATTTTTAAAATCCACCTACAGATATGCCCACTTTTATAAATATTTTTACCAGAAACTGGAAAATAAATTCTTAACGAAATATATAGACTTTCACATTCTTTACAATTCGTTCATACATCATATAATACCACGCCCACTCTTGCGGGGCTTTTTCATCAAAATAATGCGTTCAGCTTTCTCAAAGCTATTTACGATGACTTTTAAGTCTTATTGTGAATATTTCATCAGAACTCTTGACCTCCGGTTACAAATGGCGACCCGCCACGCCCACTTTATTAGAAATATTCTTAGCCAAGAATTATGAGACAAAATCTTTTAAAAAACCTCTGAGTAGAAAGATGTCACTGCATTTGAACAAAAAAGTTCACAACGCTTCTAACGCGATGAGGGATATACGATCCGTTCCAGACGGATTCTAACTTCTCTCTGTTTGTACATTACATTTTAATTATAGCACGGTCAGAATCTGACCTTATATCGTACACGATTTTTTGCATTTCCTTAAAACATGAAAAATAAGGGATCCGTACAATTCGCATCTAACACAGTGCTAACCGACAAAGTTTTATTAAAAAGTTTGTTCAGAGAATAGAGAATAGAGTGGTCAACGGGTGAGGAGTGGACTTACAGGAATGAACCAATTGAAGTAGTCTCGACCTACAAATATCTCGGAGTGAATATCAGTTTCAATTTAAACATGAAGCCACATCTAGAACTGAAACTAATAAAATCGAAAGCAGCAATCAACGCTATGTCGAAGGCCTGCCTGGCTGACAGAAATATAAGTGCCAGTGCGAAATATAAAGTATTCCTTGAAACGGCTAAATGAATCCTCTTATATGGCGCTGTGGTTTGGGGATATAAACAGTACGAAGACGTCGAAAAGTTGCTGCGATATTTTCTTAAACGACTCTTTAAGCTCCCTAACTGCTCACCGAACTACGCACTTTATCTTGAGACAGGACTATCCCCATTATTCGTAGACACACTAAAGATGAATATAAATTACGTAGTCAGAGTAATGGAACTAGAAGATTGAAGACTCTCCAAACTTGTAATTATGGAAGCAACGAGGCAAAGTGTCCTATGGTACACTGGTTGGTCCGACTTGGCTTCCTAGTCACAGGAAATCCTCAAGACTGGAACCTGCATCAAGACTAACGGAAAACGCTAAGGCCTCACAGCAACGAAGATGATACAGATTGTTGGAATACAACCTAACAGATGTGTGAATTATTTCAACGGAAAGTACTGCGTAGATACCATATCTGCAATTTTTAAAGGCAGGATGGAATTCCTACCGCTAAAGTATAAGGGAGATTCACCTATAGTTTGCAGTTTATGCAATATGAGAGCAACCGAGGATGCGATGCATTTCTTGGCGCCATGTCCTATTTTAGCGGAAATAAGGCGATTTATGTGGGGATGTAATAGAATCGAAGGAAAGAATACACAGGATTTTAAACGGCGAGAACTGGGAAGAGCTTTTAAAATATTTGAAAATATCACTAAGACATCGGGAACAAATTATCGAGGAAAATTTCTAAAAAATGTTTCTCTTCCTAATCTTCAAACCTGCATTTATAAATATAGTTTTGAAACAGCGGAAATAGTGCCAGAAACTCTAGCCCGGGTAATGAAAAATGTCACAAAACATATGCCACTTGTTAAATACATTTTTTTACGAAATTTGTTTTTTTTTAATGGTCCACAAATTATATTATTATAAAGTAAATAGGTTATCCATCCTAAGAAACGTATGAAGCCAAGTCTGTCGTCCATGTGTTGAGAGCTGACAAAGGAGACCAAGCTAATGCTAATCGGTTAAGTGCTAAGATTAAAAAGTTTATTCGGTTTCAAGAACTACATAGTATCATACTAAGTTATTAAGTTTTAAAATAAATTGCTTTTAAAGAAAACTAAAATTTTTTTTTTTCATACACGTACATTATATAATAAATACAAACTTTATTAACGCTGAGATGAGAGTAGACAATTTGTAATAATTCTACAATAACATCAGCTCATGGACTCCTACAATTACTCATATGTTACGGCTACAACATGTAAATCTTACCTTTCATAAAATTTACAAGGGATATATAGTATCCTTATGTTCATTAAAATGAATTACCTAGTCTTATTGCCGACTGTTTAATGTCTACGTTCGTAACATAGGTAACGATAACTTTCTAATGTTAAAATTTGTTTGTAACTTTCCTATAAAAAATACTTACTTGCTTAATTGAAATTCCTTTAGCTTAGTAGCACATCCGAATTAAAAACAAGTAAAACTCAAATTTATTAATACACACAAATATAAATTTTTTATTTCACTCCTTAATTAGGCAAGTACTTTTTTTTGCAGTAAAACAAGTTATTTAACTGATTTCAACGATACTCAATATAAAACCGATATACATATGTACTTATACATAGTGCCTACGTTTGTTGTAAACAAGAACAATGACAGAAACTAATCAGTTCAATCGCATAGTTAGGAACATTGCACATTCAGTTTAACAGCTACGAACAATTATCATATGTTTGCTTAAAAAAATAAACAGAAACTAAAAAAAAAAGATTTACCCAATTGGGAACTTATTTTTAAATTTAAGTTTTAGTTTAACTATCGCCTGTGCAGTAGCAGCATGTGTATGTAGTAACACGCCCTAAGTAGAGCTGCTGTTGAAGATCAAATAAGACTTACCGATCGTTCTGGAAAAATCTGAAAGGAAAAGAAAGAAATTTCATTAGTATCGCGCCTTTATCTGTGCATATACCTACATATTTAAATTAACAAAAAAAATGTATACGGATGCAATTAACGTATCGCAAATAGGCCGGGACAAGTGCAATATTGATTCAAAAGCAAAACATTGACACTTACCCGTCCTATGTGAAACACGCATATTTTTTTATTTTATTTTTAATCATTTTCTAATAAGCATCATTCAAGGAATAATCAACAAAGAGCTCCAGCAGTTGCTACCGATCAGGTACAAAAGCGCACAGATACCATCCGTTCTCTCATGGTCACTATTTAAATTCGAGCAGATTTCTCAGACAAAATGTTTGCATTCCTTTTTTTTGTAGGAGAGAACAAAGAATTTTTTGATTTCCCTCCTTCACAAACTTCAACAACTACATACATATATATATTTATGGACAAAAGATTTTCAGATACGGATAAAAAAATAAGATCGTATCGCACAAGATACTAAATACCGCACCGCTCGGAAGATCTTTTCCTACCTACATCAAAAATGGTACAGAACATATCTATATATGTAGGTTAGGTATAAGCAAAAAAAAAAAAAGAAGACTGATCATGCGAATAAAATGCTAGGCCTCACCATCATCATCTTCATCCTGATGGTGCTGTACTGGAATTCAACATCTTTTTTTTTTCTTTATCGTTTAGCAGAAAATCGAATTCGAAACACGAACAAAAGCGACAACAGGTCTAATCTCAAATTTCAACTGAAATTCACTCAAGAACTGAACTTTTTTTTTTTGTGTGTCCTGTGCGTTAGCCAGTTCAAATTCAGATTAAATTTCCGCCCTTTCTATTACAATGGACTCCTCACATAATTTTAATAAAAATAGCTATTGAATACCTGAATGACTAATAATTCAAGTGGAAAATCTTTTTAGATCAACTAGAGGAGTATTATGTGTCTGTAAGGAGAATTTGATCCTTTTGTACTTCACACAGAGAGGAAGCTAGCGCGAACAGGTAAGATAATCCATAATTTGTTCATAAAAAAATCCCATGAAGATCACTTAAACAATTTCATCTGTTGTGGGAATTGCATGAAACTCCATCTCCAGTGTAGATACGTACTATACTTAGCAGTAAAAATTCACAGTTAATTTACGAATATTCCCCGCGGAGAATATGAACCATTCCAACACGTTCTCAAAACAAATACGAGTACTCATGCAGAAGACAAAATGATCAATAGCTAATATATTTAGTAGACCCACAGGCTAGCACAAGTCTCAAATGTGGCGTTAAATTGTTCCGAAAACACAAGGAAGAAGTAACAAACAGTCATTACACACGCTGAGTAATATAGTTTCACCATTTGTTGCGATGGGTATAGGAAGTCATACCTCTTGAAGAATAATAATTTAAATTAATTTCAGCAATTTATTTGTAATGTTACACAACGTGCATTCTAATTAAGAAAAAGAGGTGAAAAACATGTTCTGCTTCGGGATAGATGAAATTAGTAACCTTTGTATTCGCAGTATTTTTGAAGGCCTTGCAGGTACCATCGCAGTGACAACAACAGTAGGTACATGCCAATAAATCATTTTTAGAATGTTTAAAACTCTTAGTATGCACGAAAGGTTTTTGGGTTTTAATTATGCCCATTGGCAGAATAGAATATTAATAAGTACAAAAAAGCGGCAGGAAATATTTCAAAGTAATTATTTGTAGATCAGTTTTAAGATCAAATAGATCGATATTTTTCTCGATTTCTCAATTTTCGCAGTTTGTGTGACATACTTTTAGGAGGAAATAAAAGTATGTACAGTTATTAAAGGTGATGCTGTTAAAAATCGTATTCCAGAACGCACTGCAAAGAAAATAAACAGATCATGCCTAAATGGTTAGGAAATGTTAAATAAGTATCTATGGTTCCTCCTAATAAAAATGATAGTATATTCGTAGGTACACTTTGCATAGGACAGGTGTAATCGGCAGTGCATGTACTTCATATTATCAATAAATTTTTAAAGAGGTAAATTAATAACATTATTGACACATATTGAATTTTGTACCGAAATTGGGTAGCTGTAAAAAACTGACTAGACAATGGAATAAAAACAATTTTAAATTTAAAAAATTAAGACTAGTCACTAAAATTGTTAAATCTATTAAACGACCTGCATGAGACGGCCCATAATTTGGAGTCAGAGTAAAGTAGGGCTTAAAATAAATACGCCAAAAACAAAGGCCCTAAGCACTTCAATTTCTCAACAAAACACCAGCACCGCTCAACTCAACATTGCCGGACAGCTAGTCGAGAAAGTAAGCAGCTTTCTATATGTAGGAAGTATGGTCTCAGAAGATGGTGGTACCGAACTGGATGTGGGCAGCAGAATTCGTAAAGCAAAGGCTGCGTTCGGTATGCTGTCTAAAATCTGGAAAAGCAATGTTTTCAGCACAAAAACCAAGCTGAGACTGTTCCGATCAAACGTGGAAACCGTACTACTTTATATGGGTGTAGTACTTGGAAAGTTAATTAGTTAGTTATTTATTTATTTTTCATATAGTATTACAAAGTACTATTCAAATTAAATTCACAAAATAGTTTTTTAAGTCAAGGTACATATGTAACTTATATGAAAAAGTTGAGACATTCTGTATTTTACTTACAAATGTAATAAAATAGTTTTGAATGCCACTTCAATTATTTATTTATTCAAATTAAAGTTTAAGATGGGGTGGCCATATAGAAAAAAAAAGGAAATTATGTAATATTACAAAAAAGGAGAGAAATTAAATTAATTCACAAATAAAAATCAAAGAAAAGAATGAAAACAACAACGAGAGTTAAATCAGAATGTTAAAAGTAATCGATTCTAAACTAGTAGTAGTTTTAAGTTGAAAAGCCAATTATTTACCCTTTTTCCAGATGTTGATATTGACCTAATCAACTGCAGTAGTTTTAATAAACTACTAGGCGAAATGCCAATATAGAATAAAAGTTACGGTATGCGGTAGTACGAGCAAAAGGAACAGATACCATATACGAAAAGTTTCCACGTAAATTGTAATTTGAAATTAATCGTAAATTACGATTACCAGATTTTATAAAGAATGGCTTCAATACTTTAAAACAATACAGATGACGAACAGGAAGGATTTTTAGGTCACAAAACAAAGGAAAACTAGGGTATCTGACAGGTTTACGACATAAATTTCTCGTATGCTTTTATAAAACTAAAAGATGTTGTATTTTGTTAAGATAAGTACTTCCCCAACAAGTACATCCATATTGCAGTTTAGAGTGAAAAATACCATAGTAAATTTTCTTTAAAAGCATTGTGGAGCAGACGCTTCGCAAATAAAAGAAGTGTCTAAGAGTGGAAAATACGGGAATACTTCCTCAAAGATTCAGAATGATTTGAAAAGCTCCTATTGGAGACGATGATAAGCCCTAGATATTGAAATTCATCTACTTTCTCGATTAGAGAACAGTTAGCACTACAATTAAGAGTACTACAAAAAGTGGGAAAAGTAGTTTCATTGCAATTGAACAATTTGTATTTTTGACACTCAGGTGCATGAAAGTGAATATTCGCTTCTAAATTGTGTACCGATGGGAAACCGGAGAACATTATTTTTGTTTTCGAGCTAATTACCAACTTGTGATTCGCAAACCGGTTTCTTAATTAATTCAAATCCCAATTTATGTCAGCAACGAGATCCAAAGGACTATTCTGACCATACGCAAAAACCTATGTCATCTGCGAAAGCAGTTGGGGAGCCTTTGAAGTCAAGTGGAAAAAGTGAATTAATATAGTTAAGAAATAAAATTGGACCCAAGACAGAGCCTTGGGGTACACCCAGGTTAAAAACTTTACTTTCGCTCCTTATCTCATCTATCTTCACTCTTTGTGACCTATTTTTAAGGTAAGACTTGAACCAATCAAGATAAAACCACGAAATCCAGCTTTTTCCGGATTCCCCACCAAAATATTATGGTTGACCATGTCAAAGGCTTTGGTAATATTAATGAACAAGCCAGTTGTACACTTTTTATCATCAAGATTAGACATTTTGTGGGCACAGAACTGTAGTAGAGCATCTTCAGTAGATTTCCCTTTACGAAAGCCAAACTGTTTAGAACTAAATTAATTGTTAAAGTTTAAAAAATTTAGTCTTATAGCTATAAGTTTTTCGAAAATCTTGTTTAACACAGGGAGGAAATGTAGTTGCACATTTCTACAGCAGAAGTGACCAACACCAACACAAGGAAGCTGCAAACCTTCATAAATAGATTTCTTCGCACTAAGGATCTTCTGGCCGAATCGTATGTCGAATGATTAACAATGATTAACACGCAATAACGGGCCAGGAGCCAATAGACAGCAAAATACGGCGCAAAGAAAGTTCCATTGCGAAGTACGCCATGCAATGGAATCCGCTTACCTAATCAGACTGACGAGTGGGCCGCCTTAGGGAAATATGGAGACTTAGGGAGATATGGAGACTAATATGGAACTAATTTCCAAAATGTTATAGTTTCGGAGGGATCTAAGAAGGAAGGTGATTTTCTTTTTATTTTTATTTTTATTTTTAAAGAAAATTTTCAGAGCACTCAGACTCGATTGTTGATCCATTGTACTACCAAGCAGAAATCACTTTTTTGGTGTAGTGATTGGAGAAACTTAAAAACTCTGTAGGCGTTTTTATTATAACCGATGATCCATATACTCGTAGATTTATCTTTTTAACCGTATCAATTTTATTGATCAAGAAGTTAGGTTAGGTGAGATTATGCAGGGCTGTGAAGAAGAGCTACATAGAACATTAGACTCCATATTGGACACATCCCGATCCTTGGGGAAACAACTAATTAAAGTGCGAACCTAAATTACCTTAATCCTGAAAACATTGAATTACCCTGCAGAATTTCCCGAGTTTTTTTATTTATATACCTACCTCCTCTAGATTATTTTAAAGTGTTTCATTATATTGCGAACTTTTCCTTGCCATGAGTAAAGTCCTCTGCAACGTAGATATCGTTACATCGAACCTGTAATTTCTAGCCGTTTAGCATGTTTTCGCAGAAGACAATATCCTGACAAAATTTCTATTGTTATACTTAGCTGTTTCTTGTTTAATTTTAGAATGGTCTTGGTTCTCTTAATATTCAAAGCAGGCCCTAGGACTTTAGATACCCTATGACCTCTTATAGTAAATCAGCGTCGTTCCGACATTTTGGCGACACTTTCATTCACTTGATCGTCGATCTGCGACTTGTTCCACCATTTCCTGCTAGCTCATCTGCAAATTCGTTTCCTGTTATTCCACTGTGACCAGGCACCCAACATAGTCGTACGCGGTTCTGAACACATAATACCTTAAGCATTGTGCGGTAGTTTAGGACTATTTCAGATTTGATAGAATTCAATTCTAAAGCCTTAGGAGCGGCTTGACTTTTTAATCACCGAATCCGCAGAGTCTCCTGAGTCTGGTCCTTCAGTCGTTTTAGAGCCGTTAGTATAAATATAAATCTCATTGTATCTTGTTACTGAATTTCTTTGCCACTTCTTCTATCAAGAAGTTAGTTCTGACTATTTTCCATTAAGTTATTTATTTTTATTCGTGAATGTTCTCGGATAGCTAGATCTCGCTGCTATTGTAGTGCATGTTAAAGTATGATCTCTAGGTATATGGATCATCGGTGATAACAAAAAACGTTTTTTTTTTATACTAGGATGGCTGTGGTTGCTGATCGGGCTCAAACCTGCACAGTTCAACTGACAGACAAACACACTACCCACTACACCGTGCAACTAACACATTCGGCAAGTATTAAATGTAAAAGAAAAACAGTTGATACGATGATACGATGATGATGATATGATAAGTCACATTTCCCATTTTTTCCACCTAGCAGATTGAAAATTTAACTTGCAACGTTTTCCGCTGACCTTCAAAATTTTTAAAATCTTTGATTTTAGGAATATGAACTAAATCTATGCTTCTCAAACTTTTTCTTCGGTTAGGTTTTCGAGAAAATGCATAATAATAGTATGCCTGCTATACATATTGGTCATTTCGATTGACCATATCCCTAAAACCAAAAATATTCAACGATTAACTTTCTAAAATCCTCCAATGCCGTTACCCGGAACCACACAAAATTGGACGAAAATGTATAGTAGATATTTTTGATTTAAAGAATGTACGAGCAGATGTGTTTTTAGATATCATTCTTCACTGAAGGAACAGGCTCAGTTGTATTATCATTATCAGAAAATTAATTAAATAAATAAAGGCCTAGCTTCTTGTAGCCACTCGAGCAAAGCGCCGCACGAATGGTTGGGACTTAAAGGTTTATGCCGTTTTCGAAGGCAATTTTTTTGATTGAGGGAAGTTTCTCATGACAATTTTATTTTTTATTTGTGTTTTTTTGGGGTTCGAACATTGAATCTCCCGGTCAGCGATCGCGCACTTAATCAGAGATCCACGGCGCCAACAGTCTGAAAATTGCTTCAAGAAAAATAATAGGTTTGTGCAGGTACCTACTTTTCTAAAAGAAAAATGGAAAACGTCAAATTTCAGAAATCAAATTCAAGAAAAGTACCCGTCTAGTTAAATGTTTTATAAGAAATCTTGAGAAAAGTCACTTGTGGTGGTTTTCAAATAAATATGTCAATGGAGAATCACATCAAATAAACTTTATTGAGATTTTTTTAACTCAAATTTTTCGTGGAGCGAAATTCCTCTGGAAGAAAATTACAGACAAATAAACGAAGAAAAAAAATCATAACTCTGTAAAATTTGTTAGGTCTCTCGGTTTGCAGATGTTTTCAGACGTAATATCACTTTTGCATAAGTCTATATATGATTACCCGAACAAACTGAATATTACGAGTAGGTGTGTCTTAAGTTAATTTCTGTCACTGGCAGCTGATCCAGCTCTCATCTACAAATCTGGAAAACAAGGAATCATTTCCCATTTTCACATCATTAATCTGAGTTGTGTCGGCGTTGTAAGAAGACCAATCTCTCTGGTGTATGTAGCGAGTCGCCCGGTCACGGATGTGTGATTCAACCCCGGCAACCGATCGAACTCACATTTTGTGGCTTTTGTTGTCAAAAAAAAAAAAAAAAAAAAAATCGCAGAAAGTATACACTACACACAAGTGAGATTGATAGTCGCAACTTAAAAAGATCTAAGTCGCCTCTGCTGTCTAAGCAACGATTTTCTGTCAAATAAACAAAATTATCACATCAAACTACACATATGTATGTATTTTGATGGGTTTTTTTTTTTGTGTGTGTAAAACAAGAGGTGTTCGATCAAAGGTGTAATTAACAAGCTTCTAAACGTCTTTATTAGAAGTTCGCGTGTGTTGGGAACGTGAAAAAACTTGTTCGTGTTGCTGTAACTCGAAGCTAAGTGTCAGTGATACACGCACTTAACCACGCCCACGGCTCCCACATTAGGGTTAAATACTTACACGAAATAAAATCCGAAGTTTTGCTGACGATAGCATAGATACTCCTAAATGCAGCTTGTTCTTCACATGACTATGGAGATGCTAAAACTTGAGTGAGGTGACAAAAAGCTGTAAGGTAACATTCTATCATTTGTACATATTCATAAAAATGAAATTTATTGATGCAATGTAATCTGAGAAGCGATCACCGTTTCACGATGAAAGTAGCAGTGGATTGAGCAAATTTTTCGAAAATGCGACATTTCCATAACTAAGTCAGCAATGCAAAGCCACTCGCTGACCCGGAACATCACAAAGTTAATCAACCGAGAAGTAAGTACGAGTACATACATGGCACATAACAGTTGAAGAGGATCTGGGAAAAAGCTGGAGAGCTCATAGGCATTGTCAAAGCCCTAAGAATTATAGAGACTCATAAGGGGAAACAACTTAAACTTGATTGCATTTTTTTCTTTGCCAGTGTTGTTAAGACATAGTACGAATTCTTTGGCTTTGATAAATACCGACTCAAGCAGATTCTTTAACCCGGTTTGGTATTCTCGAATGACTCCTCCAAAGTTCAATTACTCATAATTGCTGTTAGTGGATAAGTAATTAAAAGATGTAGAAGGTATTATATCCGCTAAGTCTGTGTTTAGTATACTATGATAAATGATAACTTTGTAGGATATTACGGAATACCTACAATCGCTTATTAAACTACCCTTCCGTAAAGTCGAACAAAATAAAGTCTTGACTCATTTCAGTAAATCAATTACATAGATATGTACATATGGATTTATTCTCCTCTATGTCTTCCTATTTATTGTACCACTTAGACTTTCTTGCATTATTTTCTCCAAAGCCCCATTATATTTATTAACCCACAATGAATTACTCGTAGTTCTTCCATGTTTTGACACACCGAATAATACGATTTGGCGCACCACACAAACGTGCAGATAATTCCTCACCGCACATAAATTCGTTTCGTATATAGTTCTCGGTTTCACTTAACTCCAAATCACACCCTAATTTTCAAATGGTTTTGAAATTTTTCGCGGCAGTCGTAAAGAAAGCGAAAACGAAGTAATCACATCCAATTTAGGGCTACAAAATTACAGAGCGCTTTAACACTTTTTTTTTTGACTGAAGTGTTGAATATGACGAAATGTACATATGTATATGGAGCCACAATGGACTCCAGAGATGATGAATTTTCATTCACAGACGAATTCTCATGAAATTTTGAAGCATTAATTCATTTTTATATTTTTTATATATATTGTATGTACTTGTATGTGGGTATCTCTGCTGCAGCTACTTGAAGATAACCGAACGATTTGGACAGAAATACCTTTAAAATTGGTTTGATGGCCAAGATACAAAAATGTGTATCTTATGTAAGTAAAAATACATCAGAAAACGAAATATAAAATCGTTATGTGTACATATGTATATATGTTAGGTATACAGGTTACAAAAAACAAGAACAAATTAGAAAGAACTAAATTACCAATAAAACTGCTGTGCAGCCTAATTCTAGACTCATCCTTCCATCGGATACCTCCAGCAACCGGCTAATTCCAAATTTCCATCTCTTCTTTTTGATACAGGAAGAAAAAGGCAACAAAAAATTGTCTGCTTCGTTCTAACTAACAACCTCTAGCCACCAAGATCAGTAAGTCAGTCTATCCATGGTGATGGTTGGTGATGAAGATGATGATGATGCATGCTGATGATGGTTATAATACGCCATGGTTTGCCTAAAGTATGTCTGGCCTCCAGGAGAACAACAAAATGTAGGTATATACAGTGAAAGGTTTTTCTCTTTACAGAAAACTGGTTTAGATACTTTTTGTACTGTTATGTTTCTCGGTTGGCTGTTCATAGTCGGTAGTAGGTAGTTTTCTGCTCTTGATTTTGATAGATCATCCGAAATGCATACACAAATACATTTGAGCGGCAGGAGATGCTAAGGTCTCTAGAATATCTACGAATCCTTCATAGCATACCGCAAACAAGATCGCCACCCATTCGTCCCCGATATACTCGTATGCATGTATTATAGGTAGGTACCTCTGCATATTTTTGTATTTATTCCGTTTCATTTCATTTGATTCGGTTTTCTTTTCCCGGCGAGATTTTGTCTGGTTGTTGTTGTTGTTAGTGATGGTGCTGCAACAGCAGCGATAAGATATTTTGTTGCGCTCTCTGCGTAAAGTCGACAAACAACGACGACTTGAAACTATTTTTGTTGTCGTCAGCTCATTTTTGCTTTGAATCTCGTTTATATTTGAGCGAGCGTTGAGTAAAAGAAAAAAAAAATTCTCCGAAGACAGCATTAAAAAGGCGACTGCCTAATTCAGCGCCGTATCTAATTTAGATCATATTACCGGCCATCAAGAGACCAGAGCTGCACAGCGCTGAGAATTCAAGTTGTGGAATTTCTCTAGTTAGTTGATAGTCATTATAGGATCTTCTTCGGAAAGCTTCTTTTTAGTTTGTTTCGCTGGTTGAGTTTGAATTCTTTTTTTTTTATTTAGATTAATCGAAGAGGAGCTGAAAGTAGGTATCGCTTAAATGGGAAGCTGATAGGTTTTGTTGCATGCAGGGCCGGACTAAGCCAAACTGCCGCTGTGGGCCTAAAGTTTTTTGCCGTCACTCCCTTAAAACAATAAAATTATAATAATGAGTCGACACATGAGAAATAAAGTAATAAATTATAAGAATTCGGTCAAATGCGTTCAGTACTATAGGTTGAGAGTTCTATAGGAAATGAGGGACATGAAATCAATTTCCAATTATTATTCCACAAGATAAGGAGGCAAATATTTCTAGCAGCAGTGCTACGACTGAAGTCCACTTCTTTGCATATTAATCAACTTTGTAGTTATTGACAGCTTTCTCAAGAAGTCAATGCACTCTTACATCTGGTACCCGTAAATAGAGTTAGCCAGCAATTCAACCAACACTAGTAGAAAATTGCAAAATAAATTAGAATGACCTAGTAGTTAAGTCGGACATCCGTGGATACAGTAAAAGAAAGATCTGAAAACGAAATATTGGAAAAAGTAGTGATAGATAATCCGTATACTCCGATTGATTTCTTAAGAAAAACCTTATAAGCCCGTTAACTTCGTTTGAGATCCTTTGCATCTTTTACATCAATCTCGCAGATATGGTTGAGTAATACACTCGACCTCTAATATCGATTTTATCAGGAATGGTTAATTATATCTTTATCTATTTCTAATTCTCCCATCCATGCAGCCCATCGAATGAGAAATTCGTCAGCCTGTTACTTTCTAATCCTTCTCTGCATATTATTTGTATCAAAATCTGTGTTACGAATCAAACAATACACTACAAAATTTAGACAGTGAACCGATAGTTACGAGTAAAACTCAGGTACGCAGCAAAGAAATCCCAACGGTGGAAGATGCAATCCCAACACCCTGCAAGAAAACTTTGTGGCAGGTTGTAAACTGTTCACTAAGATCGTTAGTAAATGGGTCTATAGTGATTGTTTAGCCAGTATAAGTTAGGAACAGAAAGAATGCCTGCAAAGTTTTCAGGGTTGGCCAACCAATTGGACTAAAATGTTTGAGAACTTCTAAAAGATAAGCTAATCGCTGAATCATAAAATGCCCATCAGTACCTATACGTACATGTGTGTACATGTTAAATTGAGGTTCTAAGGTCGCCAAATATTGACATAACCATTTTCATACGATCTCAAATGCGAAAATACAAAAGTCATCAACTCAAAACCACTAAGGAAAGTTGTATTACCACGTGCTGCAAGGAGAAGTGCTTCGAGATAAAGACAACGTTCCCAGATTTGACTGAGTCAATCCTCGTGGTGGGCAGAAATGACACATCTCTACACCTTTTGTCTCAAAAATTTAAAACTCCAGCCAAATAACACAGAAATATGGAGTTGCAGCAGTCTTTGGAAGAAAAAAATATGACCATTTTACAAAAGATTTGTACAGGCAGCTTAGGCGATGCCAAAATGCTGACTTACGCTTTAACGTACGAGTATATTCAGCATTCAGTGTAGCCTAACGTATTCATATTTCACACTACAAACTGCCCATTTCATTAGTTTTGCTCCCTTTTGTATAATCTCCTTGGGAGATTTTAATATAGAGTAATTGTCTGTATTTGTACTTAGAAATCCTTTTAAATGTTAGTTGTTAGTAAGTCATATGTAATATAAGTACGTCTGTCTTTTTTTTTGATTTTGCCGCCCTCCAAATTTGGCTCACTCGGGGCCCCTTACATATACTAATCCAGGACTGGTTGCATGTGCAGCGCAAAAATGTTCAATTTATTTATTTTAGAATTGAGATAATCTTACAAGTTAATTACAAAGTGAAAAATTAATTTAATTCCATTACATTTACCAGTTTCGGTAGAGTGGCAGCTCAGCTCATTACATGTTTTAGTTCTTAGATCTTGACAAGCATCCACTATATATGCAGCCTACTGAGCTGGTATTCAGAGGGAGAATTTGCTTAGATATACGAGGGGTGTTCAGTACTTTCGTACAATCTTGACAGGTGGCGGTGCCAGCCGCAAATTAACGTTTGTTTCATGTGGTAACATTCTTCAAACTATGGCATACAAAATATTAGACTGACATTTTATTTTATTTGTATTGTACAGCCATTGGAAGCAAACAACTTCTCGTATTTTTTCAAACATGGAGAAAAGCGAATTTAGTGTAGTGATAAAACATTATTACTTGAAGAGGAAAACAACTGCGGAATGCAAAGCAAAGCTAGATAAACATTACGGGGACTCTGCACCGTCGCTTGATTTACAAATGGTTCCGAAATTTCCGACGCGGTAATATGAGCACAAAGAACGCCGAGCGTCCTGGACATTCCATTGAAATCACCACACCAGAAATGGTCGATAAAATTCATGGTATGGTGCTGGACAATCGGAGAATTAAAATGCTGAGGCTGTAGACATCTCAAATAATAGGGTGCACAACATTTTGAAAAATTGCGACTATTTTCTGTTTTCAAACATGAAGAAATTGTTTGGAGGTAAGAGATTCACAATCAAATGACAAGGTTAGAGGTAGAGATTGCGTTGAAAAATAAAATTGATTTTTGCCTAAAAAAAAATGTTTTCTAAATTATTGTATGGAATTATAGAACGTAGGGCACACGTACATACACATATGGACATTAAAATAGAGACACTTGAATGCATGATGCAAAAATGAGAATTTAACACTTTAACAAAACAACATCCCTGTATTATTTTATTGCGCCATAACTTCCAACAAACCAAATTAAAGTACCGTTATTTGGAAAATATTTATCCAACGTTTGGAAAGATCGTTTTTTTTTTTTGTGGCCATTAAAATAGAGACAATTGAATAAGCAGGCATAATTAATAAATTAAAACAAAATTTAAATTCGAAATAAACTTAATTGTAAGTGATAATTAAGTGAATTTTGATTAACTGAAAATTAAGATAAACATGGGCCGGGAAAGACATTGCACCTTAAAAGAGAAAGCCGTTATTCTAACTTTAAACAAAAAGGGTAAATCGCTACAAGAAATCGCCAAATCAATTAACCGCTCAAAAAAAAATTGGTTGCGAATGCTCTTTTACCACGAAAAGCTAAGAAACAGTTTAGGCAACTAAGAAAAAACACGGTTTACGAGGACCACATAATTGTTAGAACTTCCAAAGTTGATCCTTTCAAGTCTTCGAAGGACATTCGAGCAGAGCTTCAGCTAAACATTTCTGAAAGAACTGTTCGCAGAAGACTTGTGGAAGGCAATTTACATGGAAGAATAGTCAGAAGGGTACCACTCTTGAAGAAAAAGAATATTAAGAGCCGATTGAAGCGGACCACAAGGAAGCCAAAAATGGTGAAATGTCTTGTGGACAGATAAACCAAAAATTAATCTATTTGTGAGTGATGGCAGCCAATCCGTTAGAATGCCACCTCAAAAAGAACTGAGTCCACAGCACACAAAAAAAACTGTAAAACATGGAGACGGGAATATTCAACTTTGGGAATGTTTTTCGTGGAACGCTGGACATGCACATGTAATACTAATATAATGAGGAATATGATGCTTCCATATGCTAAAGAAAATATGCCTCTTAAATGGGTCCTACAACAAGATAGCGACCCGAAGCATACTTCGAAGGTAGCGAATTTAGTTTTTAATAATCAGAAAATTAACTCAATGCTATGGCCATCCCAATCTCCGGATTTAAATCCCATAGATCATCTATGGGGAGATTTAAAAAAAGGCGGTTTCTATGCACTGGGCAATAAATAAAACAGAACTAATTTTAATGTCCATATCTGTATGTATTTACCATGGTAAGGAAACACACTAGTCGACAAATTTCGAGGAACGCCAAGTAAAAGTCAATTTACGTTCTTTGCCCTAAGTTTGTCCAGTAGTGTAGTGGTAACATCATCGCTTGTCACGTTGCGTAGGGTAGTCATATGGCTAAAATGCAATTTGATCGTGATAATGACATCAGGAGAACGAAAAAAACAATACTGTGAATCATAAGCAACAACAATAACAGCGAAACAAAAAAAAATACTCCCCAGTTATCTGGACAACCACCATTGGAGTTCACTGAAACTTAATACCAGCTGAGTTTCAAACCAACTACACCAATCTGTCTTTCTCTCTGTCTCTTCCTCTTACCTCAAAAACGTCCGTGTCCTAAAATTAGTATAAGGGTATTCATAACCGCTTTCACATGTGCAAATTATTAAAAAAAAATCAAAATATGGAAAATCCTATTACAGTACAACTTTGAAATAAAACAAAACAAAACATTGTAAGCATATAAAAATAAAACTTTTTAAAGAACAATGGACAAGTAGAAAGAAGAAACTTATAAATAGCTATAAAAGTGGTTCGTGTACATCAATAAAAGAGGATGGTTTAAGGAACAAAACTTACTATGGGACCACAGTTATAGACGATGGAGAAAGATAATAGATTTTAGTAGATTTGTTTTACTCGGAGACGGTTGATGGTAGGATTAAAACTCATATCAGCAAAGTTGTTGAGAATAGAGCGATAATTTGTTAGCTGACCTTGAATTTCCTCGAGTGTTCTCGATTTTAAGGATACGGACCAAGCGTATCTTTTATAGGAATGGACACCCTTTTGAAACAGCTATTTTGTATAACTTCGGAGCCGATCAGCTGAATTGGGCATCGCCAGAGTCAACCAGGCTTATTTTGCGGTTGGATTTGGGCCTACATCCGTATAAGATTGTGCTGACGCAAGAATTGACGCCGGATGACCATAGACAAGGACGTGAGTTCGCTAATTGGGCGCTGGAAATCAAAAAAATCTTCTTCGCGGACGAGGCCCATTTCCATGTCAACAAGCAAAATTGCCGTTATTGGAGCGACCACAATCCACAAGTGTTCGACCAAGCATCCACAAAGATTGATTGTTTGGTGCGGTTTATGGCAGGAGACACCGTTACCATCAATGGTCCTCGGTATAGAGCGATGTTAACCGACTTTATGTGGCCAGAGCTCGACAACATCGATATATCCTAGCTGTGGTTCCAACAAGATGGCGCTACATGCCATACAAGCGACGCAACGCTCGAAGTGGTGAAGGAGAAATTTGGCAACTGGGACATCTCACGGCGAGCGTCCATCAATTGGCGACTTGAGACCCCTCGATTATTTTCTCGTGGTCAAGTCCTTAGTCTACGCTAACAAGCCAACCACTTTGGACGAGCTCGAGGCCAACATTCGAGATGCTGGAATAACGCCGCACATATTGGACCGAGTCATTCGAAATTGGACCGACCGCTTGAAGCCAACGACACCGAGGCGGCCATTTAAATGATGTGCTATTCCATAATGGCATGAATGTAGCTTGAAAATAAATCCAGAATGTATCAATTTGATATCTCACACCGCTGTTGTTTTATTTAAATTTATTTTCCTATCGTTCTTATCTGGTCACCCTATACACAGTTCGACCTGACTTGAACTGTATTAAAATTCAATCTTTGATTTTAACGGGAGAATTTGTTCGCTGTCAGTTGAATCTAAAAAAATTGTCCATAGTATGTAGAAACGTGATTCCTTACCTGTTTCTACCTCACTCGTTAACTGCCAACAACGACCTTCCAAAAGCCGTGTAACCCAACCGTCAGTTAGCAGGCAAAAGTAGTATGAAACTGCTTACAACTTTGGGGCTGAAATCAACGAATCCAAAACCAAATTCGCATTATCGACTAACAATAAGGCGTCTATTACAAAGCGTTTAGGAAGTTTACCTACCTTCGAGTCAACGTATAAGCCGACATATTGCACTCTTATGATCATCCAACGAAGATTGACCCTGGGTATCCGTTGCTTATGATGACCCGATTAGTGTAATCTCAATTAATCATGATGCAGATATTATAAGCACATATCGCTAAAGAACATTACGAGTACTTTAACCAGCAATGAAAAAATAAAATAAAAAAAATACATAGCATCAACATTCATGGCACCAAAGATTAGAAATTGTACCAGAATATGTATGAACCTTCTACCAACAGCCTACATTAATTTTCTATAATAATATTGAATTATTCTAAATACAATTATAAAATCTTTAACGGCAGTAAAATAATAACCATACCCGCTCCTTCAACAAATTAATTCATCTCGTTATCAAACGACGGAAGTCATAATAGTATCCGTATAAAAGGCCAAACATAAATGCCGATCACCATTATACAGTTATTGCTTAGATGTGCGCACAATCACTTTAAGGCACATCGGGCTCATTCGGATGGCAAAGATCGTGTCTGCAAACAATTGGAATAAGATCACGTTTGCACTACATTGTGTCATATGGCTAGTAAAAGAAATAAACTGGTTAAGGAATGAGAATCAAAATAAAGTTCCGATCTGGATTTCCTACATGCAATAGATACACACCTAAACGTAGACTCTGTACATCAACTTTAATGGCAACGTAAAAACGATTTATTCCCGCAATGACTAAAGGCGTAAGTACGGAAAAGCAATCTGGTCTTGTAACCCAACCTAAGCAGCATATTGGGAAAATCAGTGAACCATTTAATCTTTCTAGACTATTTCTTCAAATAGAGAAAGGAGGAAGACGCATTGCAAATATACAAATAAATACAGAGAGAGCCAGATCACTGATTTACTGTTTTTATTTGTTATAGTTTTACAAAATGCATCTGCAGATACACTGAAGTACATTGACTGTACGTAATTAGATACGTATTTATGTATGTTATGTGTTTGTAATTATTTTTGTATATTTAGAAAATTTATTGGACAAATAAGGTAAATAATTTGTATATATATAGAAATATGGTAATCGCGCATTTTATGGTATACCTAATCAGACAACTGCAGTCAAGTGTTCATTCGATTTATTTTTCTACGCATTGTTAACTTTTCGGCATACGAAGAAGTCGCGCTAATACGGTCCCTTTTAGTTACCCTATTTCTCATTTACTCCTTTTCGTTGTCAAAGATTTGTCGGTCGATCACAGCGACGACATAGGGCGTGGCTTTCCAAGGAGATCTGGAGATGGATCGACGAACGAAAGCGGCTGAAAGCTCGCATTGCAGCTGCTCCAACAGCAGGGAGGAACGAACTAGAGTCCCTATATCACATGAAGATGAGAGAAGTTCAGCATAGGGTGCGACTTGACCAGCGCAGCTGCATCAACGACAGCAGGACCGTCTACAGAATCACCAAAGAGCTGACAGATGGTCGCAACTCCAGCTAACACCCAGTGAAAAGCCTAGACGGTTCTTTGTTCATTTAGCACGAGGACCAGCTCAAGATATGGAAGGAGCATTTTGCTACGGCTTTAAACCGTATATTCGCTAGCGATATGCTCCTAAATCAGGTTGTGGTGCCCGAGGTAAGAAGTGCCCGAATACGCACAGGATGATCACTACTGCAATCAAAGCACTGAAAAGCAACATGGCGGTAGGACTTGACAGTTTTCCCGCGGGGCTCTCATGAGCAGCGCCAACAACATCGGCTGAGTTACTACTCCCACTTATAGAGAGAACTTGGGAAGCTGAGAGCTTTCCTGACGAATGGAAAAAGGAAATGATCGTCAAACTTTCTAAGAGAGGGAATTTAATGCAGTGCGGAAATTGGAGGGGTATTTGTGTGCTGCCTGCTATAGCTAAGATAATAGCTAAAATCATCCTGGAGCGAATCAAACAACATCTCGAAGACACGCTCGATGCCGAACAAGCAAGTTTCCAATCTGGATCCCTCCTATGTCGACCACATCAACACCCTGCGGATCATCATCGAGCAGTGCGCTGAATATAGATCGCCATTTCACCTGCTGTTCATCGATTTTGAGAAGGCGTTCGATAGTGTCAAAAGGGAGTTTATTTGGAATGCCTTACACAGGAGAAGTATTCTCGATAAATTAATTGCTACTATAAAGGCTACTTACGATGGATCCAAATGTCACGTTCTGCACAGAGGAAGGTTGTCTGCGAAATTCGAGATCCAAGGTGGGGTAAGACAAGGCTGCATTCTTTCACCAATACTATTCCTATTGGTGATGTGCTTCGTGCAGCTTTATCGAGGGGAAACGAAAGAATTCGATGGACTCTTGCATCCCAACTGAAACATCTTAACTACTCTGACGATGTATGCTTAATCTCTCACAGAATTATGGACCTCTATACTGTGAAGTAATACAGCAAAATCTAAAACTATCAGCCTTGAAACAAACTTATCAGCTCAAATATGCGTTGCTGGACAACCGGTAGATGATTTGCAGTATCTTGGGAATATTGTATCGACCGATAGAACCGAACTAAATTTAGACAACGGGATCGCCAAGCAAAGTCCGCATTTGAGATGCTGTCCAAAATATGGCGAAGCAATGCGATCAGTTTGAACACCAAGCTAAGACTGTTCCGCTCCAACCTTGCACCCGTGCTGTTGTATAGATGCAGCACATGGAGAGTGACCATTACTATCACGAGAAAGCTGCAAACGTTTGTTAACATTATCTCTAACGAACACCTCTACCAGAGAACGGGTCATGAATCCAACGACGAAAGTGGCAGTGGATTGGTCAAACGTTCCAAAAAGGTGACAGTTCCATGGCTAACCATGCTATGCAATGGAACCCTTTGCATTACGTTTTTATTATTTTTTTTTTTTTTTCACGCAAGATTTAAATTTTGCCCTTTTTCTGCGGTAGTGCTGCCAACGAAATGGAGTGCTGCACGAAAGAACAACGCGTTTTCACTGTTGAGCAATATTTTAAAAATAATGAAGGTTTGGCAGCTACAGTTCGCAATTTTCATACAAAATATGGTTGGAATAGTGGTTTAACTTCATCAACTGTGAAGAGATTAATTTAGAAATTCAGAGACACTGGATCAAACACTCGGCCGTCCTTCAACAAGTTGTTCAACACAAAACATCGAAACAGTTCGTGAGAGTGTAGGAACATCAATTCGGCACCGTGGTCAAAAATTGGAGATTTCGAGAAGCTCTCTACAGCGTATTCTCACGAAAGATTTGCATCTTCATGCATACAAAGTGCAATTGACTAAAGAACTGAAGCCTACTGACCAAGTACAGCGAAGAGAGTTCGTTGAATGATTATGGAACAACAACAAGTGGATAATGATTTTTCACCTTCAGCGATGAGGCTCATTTTCATCTAGATGGCTTTGTTAATCATCAAAATTGTCGAATTTGGGGTTCCGAAAATACAAGTTGGACTTTTTTCTTTGGGGTTTGGTATAGTCTAAGGTCTATACCAAATAAGCCCACGACCACCCACGCTTTGAAGAAGCAAATTGATCGCCGTATCATCGAAATTCAGTCACATTTATGCAAAACGGTTATGGAAAACGTCGACAAAAGAGTGCGTAATTTCCAGCAAAGCCATTTACCCGATATGCTATTCCATATAACCTGTGTTTTCTATCAAAATTGCTTCTTACGTGAATTTAAGGACACCCTATAGAACACTTACTATTCCAGTTTTGATGTAAGTATGTATGTTGCTGAAGTGTAGACTTTATGAAAGTAGGTATCCTCGAAGTCTTCGGGAAAAAAAAACTTCGTTTTGTAGTCATGTCAGGTGAAGATTTAACAAAGAACCATACGAAATGTACCGCGACACCGACCTGGTGCGGTTTAGGTTACGTAGAGCGGGTGAACATCAACAGTCCGTCACAGAAAGTCTTCGTTAAGAGACTGCGCAGCAGAAGCAGGCCTCATCTTCAATGGCCTCGAAGAAAGTGAAAAAGGCCTTAAAGTTTTGACGTACGCGACTGTAAGCAACTGGCAAAGAATTGGGGCGGCTGCAGAAGCTTGTTGGTTAAGGCCCAAATCCAACCTGAATCAAAAGCAAACTGAAGTAAAGAAGTCTTTTAAAAATAATGAATCGATGCGGGCCGAACAATTATTTTCATTTCCACCAGGAAATCCAGCCCGACCTCAAATAAAAACCTAATCAAGCCAAAAATAGCTCTTTATTGTCCCATAATTATGAGTAATATCAATAAAAATATAAATAGGTAGGTAGATTCATATCTTATTTCATGTTTCATTTTTAGGTGTCTACTTTGGTCCGTCACTGACCTGTATAATTTACCTCGATCAGTTTCTTACCTGCGGAAAACCGTTTCCATTATATGATTATCTTTCTTTTAGAGTTTCATCTAAAGCCGCGACTAATCTCTGTCCACTCGCATAAATTAAGTAGCGCGGTCTTCTTCTCAATTATATTGATAGATTTCACAGTGATGTGCGATTAAGATAATGTATTCTGATGGGATATTGTTGGTCCCTCTTCTTCATAATGGACGCCACAAATGAGATTATGTTATTCTGAGAATTGAGAACAAGTTTCTCCTTCTTCCCATTATGATTGCATTGCAGATCTTACAAACAAAATTTTAAAATTTTCGGAAATGGAAGAAAGGCGTCATTTTACAAACTTTGGGCAAATTGCCGATCGCTGTTGATCGTAAAAAAGCCAAATTGATTGCTGGCCAAAAATTATGCTGGTCACAGTTCCGCACTATGTCGTTGTCTTGTGCTTTTGTTGAAACGAAAGAAAATAATTTTACAAAATTAAGTGGGTGGATGGATACAAATTTGCTTATTCAGAAATTATCAATTCATAACAATCATCGCAGATACAAACAATCATCACTGATATGATCGCGAGGAAAATTAACTGAGCTTGGCCAGATTATGACAACATGGCATTTCTACGAAATCAAACACGAAATGACATTGAAATCGTATGCGGCGAGTATTTAAACAGTGGGAATCAAATTTCCCACGAGCTCCACACCGCTTATATTTCCATTCATCATGGGGCGAGTTCTCTGTTCGGTTGCCAGTAAACCATAAGCGTCTGATATACGGATGATCCCTCTCAGGCATTAATTAAAAAAAAAACTGTCAAATAAGATATTTACTGATCGATAAATGCTCGAGCGCACCGTAACACTGAAGCTTTTAAATATGACCCACAGTCGGCCTGATTTTAGTATTCATCGCCATATGCGGTAAACACTATTAATAAAAAAAAAATTGTTCCGCTTCTGAACAAAAAACATTTTCCTCATAAAATGGAAGCTTTATGCGAAGTTGAATTTCTTCCAGACTTCAGAGATACCAGCACCTTTTTTTTTTTTCATTCGTTCTTAAGGATTAGAGTTCGTGGCTTGTTACGACAAAAACCAAAGATAATTCTGACCCTTAAGAAAAAGATAAATATATATATTTTTTTTTTGTTTTTTTGTTATTTTTGTTTTGGAGTTTTTCTGTAATTCCATGAAATGGTCGATGGCGCGGCGGCAAGATGGTTATTCTTTTAGTGATCACTGATCGAAAATATTTTTAACCAATTTTAAGAAAGAGAGACCTTTTGCGCATAACAACAGCAGCATCAGAAGAAGAATCTCCTTTGGCTGACCATCTACAGCCTAATTTTCGAACAGATCAATAAAATATACCGACCGATGTTGGTTCGGGCCGAGGTTCGGACCGGCATTCGGAGTGAACAATTTTGCAATATGTGTACATATGAATATACGTATGTATACTATTCGTTGGAATTTTCTGAGAAATATCCAAGAGTACCAAGGAGATCACTCTTGTACAGCCAGATCAACAAAAAAAATTACACTGTATTCATTTTGTGAATTAAAAACACATGTTTTAATGTAAATCTTACGGATGCGTGACGATGATTTATTTAATGATGAATATTTCCGCTGATTTTTTGTTTTTTTTTTTCTCGGGCGAGGAGCGAAAAGTTGTGACATATTTTTCCCACGCATTCTTATTTGCATGACAAAACTTTAGCAGGCCATTAAGAAATAATTCAATTGGCTCATATTTCAAAAGGTTTTCCTTTACGATATAAGGCCTAGTTGGAATACGCCCTGTCCCACAATTTGCATACATCTCCGAATAAACGCAATTTTAGCAGTTAAATGTTTTTCGAAAGATAAGTTAACAAACCGACACTGCTTGTTAAATTGCAATTAAAATTTGTTATTAATTTACATTTACCATGACAAGTAATTGTAATTCGAAGTTTTAGTTACCATAAAAGTAATTGAATGTAATTGAAAAATGTAATTAAAACCAAGTAATTAAATTGTAATTGAACAATTCTTTCATTTTACATTTAAAGTATTCATTAGTAAAGATGTAGAAAAAGGGACTCCCTTTTAAATGAATGCATCCTTTTCTTAAAATTTTCTAAATGAAACAAGTTATCACCATTTTAATATTTTTGAATTTTCAAAATCTTTGCTCATCGCAGAAACTTGAAAACAAGTACTAATTCGGATTTTAATTGCAAATATCTCGGAAGGGTTTAGTAGTACACACAAAATTGTTATGAACAATGTACAGGGTCTTCCAATAGGGACTTCTGAACTTTGACAGTTGATAGCGGCCATATTGTTGAAGCTACATCTATCAAATTAGCTGTCATTTATTCAGTCTGTTTTGCCAAATCACCATGGACGGATATAGCGTTCAACAACATGTGCAAATAATAAAATTGTTTTATCAAAATGGGTGTTCTGTTCGGACAACGTTCCGCGCGCTTAGCCCATTTTACGGTCGCCATAATCGTCCTTTCGAGAGAACTATTCGCAATGTGGTGGATAAATTTGAGTCCACTGGTTCAGTAAACGATCATCCAACACCCGTACGTCGACGAAACGCAAGATCTGCCGAAAACATCGCTGATGTCCGTGCGTCGTTCACAAGAATTCGGCCTTTCACAGACCACAACTTGGCGAATTTTGCGTCGTGACTTGGGCCTGCACCCGTACAAAATTCAACTGACCCAGGAGCTGAAGGTAAACGACTATAGACAACGACGTGTGTTCGCTGAATGGGCTCTGGAGCAGTTGGAAACTGATCCTAATTTCCATCGAAAATTCATCTTCGGTGATGTGAACTGGCCACCGAGATCGTGCGATTTGACCCCGTTTGACTTTTTCTTGTGGCGTTTTCTGAAGTCCCAGGTCTATGCGAATAAACCACAAACCATAGCGGCCCTCAAAGCCAACATAACCCATGCCATCGGTCAAATTCAGCCTGATTTATGGGCCAGAGTCATGGGAAATTGGAGATTTCGGATGCGCGCCACCCAGAAAACCCGCGGCGGATATTTGAACGATGTTATATTCCATACATAATGGAATCGATAGGCCTTTCAAAAGAATAAAAAATGTCGATGATATCTCACACACACTTTGTTTTATTTAAATGTAAAGATAGGAAGCGCTTAATGAAAGACCCTTTAGAACAGGAAATCCTCTACAGGACGAAAGCCACTTTAATACATCTATATATGTACGTAGGATGTGAGGTATTATGATCATATACCTTTAATTAAACCTTCGTGTAATGTAATTGAAATGTAATTCATTACTTGTAATTACAATTGAAATTTTTAATTACAATTACTTGATAATTGCAATGTAATTAAATTACATCTCAATTAATGGCTAATGTAATTAATTAGTAATTAAATTACAAAAATACTAATAACGACCCATCGACCAATAGGCGAAGTCAAGAATGCGGTCACCCGCTAATAAATGAATCGGATTACGAATAACAGAAAGAAGGCCATTGATGTAAATGAGAAAAAGGGACGGAGAAAGTACTCAGCTCTGGGGAAAACCTGCATTAGTCGAGAATGGTATAGAAGCACATCCATTGAATACAACTTGCAATGATAGACGACTTAAAAAACTCCCGTTTCACTCTACGAATATGTCACCGACACCTTGAGCTCCAAGCTTGTTAATGAAGGCACTACGTCACTCTCTATCGAAAGCTTTGGAGATATCAAAAGTAAGAACTTTGCATTTACCATGGTCGGGTTTGCTCTAGTTCCACTTTTCAGATCGGTTAATCATCAGGTCACCTGTGGAACCCTGTTGCCGTCCTTCATTAAGGAAATCGTTCCTTCCAAGCTAACTCATAAGGTGGTGGTTAAAAATGCCTCTCCATGACCTTGAACAGCATTGACGTTAAAGTTATTGGTGGGTAGTTAAATTAGAGAGCTTTTATCGCCCTTTTTCGAAATTGAATGTCCGTGTCCAAGTTCCCATCTGGGAAAACGAATATGGAATACGATAAGTGGAAGAGCTAAAGCAGAGGTTTGGCGAGGGCAGAAGGACACCTCTTTAAGACCAGGGGGAAAATCCCATCCGACCCTGAAGACTTGTTACTATTGAGATCTTTTAGGACTCGCTCTACTGTACGGGTTCAAAAAAAATGGTCTCAAAGAATATTGAACCGAATTCAGCAAGGAGAAAAAAATCTTTAATACACAGCGGTATTTTTTGCCTCATGTTTTGATCTCGCAGCAATTTAACATATTTTAAGATGACGTTACAGTTGTTTTAGAGGGACTTCGGTTTTGTCAGAAGGTGCTCGGCGCCATAACACGAAGGTCTCTTCGTTTTTCCCGGATAGCAGTTGCACAAGTCGAGTTAAACCACAGTTTTTGTGGTGTGAGGTCAAAAGGAATTTGCAAAATACGCATGATTTGTAAATGTGAAGAAGATGAGATGCTGTCAAATACCATTTGCATCTCTGTTGAGACATTTTATTACGACTTTTGATATAGAAAAATGTTATCGATCCAGCTAATACTTCTAGATATTTCCATACCAAGCATAGTAATGAATGGTGTATTTTCCCCACCGACTACAGCAGAACGACTATTACTAGTATTACGCTTAATTACGCTTAACGATAAGAAGCATTGAATTCGACTCGATTATCCTTTTCCCATTTCTATTATACCGCAGTAACTTCGGGAATTGGCAACGGAATTAAAAGGGTATTAACAACACTTTTATCTGCAAATCTGTGGATTAGATTATCGGTGATAAGTAAAATGGTCGTTAATAAAAATAAAAATGTGGATTTTAGGACCTTAACAACGCCTTCATGCCAACGAGCTCGTTTTCTAGTGAAGTAGTCTTTAGTTGAATTCCAACATTAATTTATGCTAGACGCCAGTCCTTTGGAACTAGCTGAACTTAGGACACTTTTATATTTCACTCCTTTTCGTGGCAGAATTGTTACGAGAGTTTTGTACTAAAGAACTTGGCCCCTTTTTATGGAAATATTTTTACTGAGATCGTAATTTCTCTGACCGTTTAATCTGCTTCTCGTCCGAAGTAACCAAGGATCTATCTGAACCATTTATTTCATGGTTCTGTAAGTGGTCATGTTGTCACAAATACTGCTATTGCGTAAGGCATACGTAGTATACGCCTTTTTCCTGATTTTATTGTGATTTTGAGACTCGAGCTCGCTCTTCCCTACTATGGGTGTAGCCGCAATGCTAGCCTTAAATTTGTTATGTTTTCAAGCCGTCTCCAGGTATCTACGCAAATATATGTACATACATGCTGTGTCTTCGACTATACTACTATCGGAACCGTACGTTGACAGTTGCTTTGCTTTGCTTAAACAAATTATATATTAAATTTATTCTAAAAAAGAAACATGTAATAGAGATAAGTGGACGAATTAAAATATGAACATAGAACACGAACGGGGGTTTAGCCCCTTTCGAAAGTCCAAGAGGTAACTTTAAAAAAAAAAGCGGCTGATCGCCAATTGGTCAACTTAGTACGATTTTCTCGGCCATTGATCTTGTGCGAAGTTTTACGCTCAAATATAGTCCCACCTGTGACAAAATGATTGGAGTTGTAGAAATCCACAAACCTTAAACCTTTGTCGTTTTGATCGTCGAGACCGTGCTTTCCAATGTTAAGCGCTTCGTTATCGTTGCCTTGCCCATGCTTTAAGGTTCCCCATTATGGATGTACCTACATATATTATGAAATATGGCCATCAATAATCCCTCCCCCCGTGGAATTTCCAAGAACTGAGGCTTTCGCGTGCCGTTGTAGGCCTCCTCCAGTTTCACTTCCGGTTGATCTGCCAAAATAGTGTGCTACACATGGGGGATTGGTATCTACAGTATGTAGTTACTCCCTCGCACTTAACCTTTTGATTTCGCATGTACTTTTGCTCAAGTTGTTGAAATCTGACATTTTTGGGTTTCCATAGTTAAAGAGAATTCCCACATTCAAGAGAAACCGAGGCATTGTGTCAGTATCGAACGCACCTTCACTTTTCGTAGGATGTCATCCTTCGGGCTTAGACCTGTGTTTTTCTACTAGTCGGAGGACGCATTTGTACATTTAGCCTACGTGCGCAAGGATATATACATATATACCGAAATACCGGAAACCACAACTAGAGGATTAAGCATCCATTGGTTATTAACTTGGTTGTTTTGTTACTGGCGCCCATCACCATGTTTTGGACAATTAGTTGTCAACCGACCAACCAACATTCAGGTCCTAATTAGCCTTAATTCAGCTAACAAGCTGACTAGATAAGCATTTCACTACGAAATAGCTAACCAATACCAATTCAAAATAAAACTTACCTAGATACAATAATCATATATGGTTCTGATTTGTTGGATCTTTATGACTGTACGGCCCAGAATGCTCCCAAAGTCACAAGGTCAGACCTTTATAAGTAATGATGTAAGGAAACACAAATATCTGAACCAAAAAATCAAATTAATCCCTCCATGTAAGGGTACTTTTCACGTTTGTAAGCTACCATATTTATAAATCGGATACCAAATAGCGCACATGATATACATACATTGTGACTAATGGCCAGCAAAATCTCAATATAAACAAAGACAAAAATTTAACTCTCTGCCACTTAAAGAAATCATCAATGAATGTCAAGAAAAAAAAAAAAAAAAAAATGAACAAGATACAAAAACTGAAACGCGCAACACTCGAGTTCTTTCCGGATGGACCCCACGCGTACCAGCCAAGCCAGACGAGACTGTGTGTGCCAACTATGCGCGGCTCTGGATTCATGTGTATCTTGACACAGCAAATCCATTTAAAACTCTGCACGCACGGCTCCAATTCTTGCTGTTGTGTAGTTCAAGAACAAGAAGGCAGACACTTGCAACCATGAGTTGAATATAATTCCAAGCTGTCAGGGACAACGGAAATCGAGTTCTTCTGCATTTATTTATTTTTATTTTATTTTTTTCATTTTTTATTTATTTATGTTTTAAATTTTGCCAACGTTTGTCCATAAGAGAAATGTTGCAAGAAAATATTTGTAAACATTGTAGAATTGTATCTGTAGTGTATTTATTGCTCATTACTCATGTATATCTGCTTTCATCTGGAATAGCATCATCGTGGCCACCTAATGCTTCCTCAATAGTATACACTGAACGATGGTTCATTGTCATCAGCGAACGTTTCATCTGAGCGATTTTAAAAGCGAATTTAACATAAATTCCTTCCCAGCACTCCGACTGCCCTCCGAACCGCTCGCCTAGTTTACACAGACAACGTTGGGGCCAAGAATTGGGAGGAAGAAGCGACCCACAAAGCGATTTCTTGGAATCACATTTACATACATTCAAAAAGATACTTTTTTTTTTTGGTTTTAATTGATCACAGGGTATATCATCACTCAAGTCTCGTCATCATTGAGCTGCTACGCTTAGGCGCTTTACTGTGGTAGTTGTGCTTGGAGTCTACTTTTGAATTTCAAATTTATACAAATTTATGATTTAATTCAGAGCTTAGATCTCGAAGTTGAAATGTGTGTTTTGGTAGCCCGATGGGCAATGAACGCTGTTGCCCGACATTTTAAATAAAAAATCGGAATGATTTCAATTAGACTTTTTTTTTCTGTTCCTTATTGGGTGGCGTTGGTGGTGGAATTCTACTCAAGCTTTCAATGATACAAGGCTTAGTACTACGAAAAAGATAAAAATCGGAGCAAAAAGGGGACTAAGAATGAATAATAAATGCAAACGATTACTGTCCAAAGATCTCACACGATGTCGTTTCCTTTTGTCTGAAATTCGATATAGGTATGCACGAGTACATAAAAAAAAAAAAAAAAAATCTGTGTACGTCGCACGGTTCCGTAGTAAATCAGTCAAAATATTGATTATGGCTATTTGATAAGATACATTTATTTATATTTCTATATGTATAGACTGCGGCGAGATGAATACGTTATTTAAGTCGATGATTTGATCTTGGTGTCTTTGGATAAAACAAAAGAGATATTCAGCAAATCTACATATGTACTTATGTGTGTGTAAGTTTTGTTTATCTTTCAGATTCGAGTTCGAATTTTAATTGGAAATACTTTGTGTATCAAAGTTAGAGAGAATTTTGTGGTGGTTTTATTTTACAACCGGAAAAGAATATTATTTCAAAGTATCTAGAGACTTATAGAGTAATCTAAAGCATAAGATGCAGCCTCTAATTCTTTTTCTTTCTTTTTATGACTGGAACTTATATATTAGAGGTCACCAATATTGATTTATTTTTGGATATCTATACCTAGACCTCGAATGGAACATTTTGTATACAACCTCGCTTTCAAGGCAAGTGATGCATTCACTCTCACCTCACAGGAAACTGCGAGAACAACTTCCTCGTGAATGGTTGGTATTGATCTTTGAAGGATTATGCGCCCAGCAAAACAGTGTGGAAAGTAACAAAGAACTATGGATTACCTGTCATAAAAAACACAACCAATTGCAAAATTACTGCATTCTGCCATTGAAACTATCGCACATACTTTCTTGTGAAAGGTCACACTTGAGACATTCAAAAAATGGCGGGGTACTATTTACCGAACTCAGAAAGGACGACTTTCAGCAGCAAACAACGATTTTGTGACTTGTAATCCTGCTAAAAAATCACGAAGCCTAGAGCCATCTTAAAGCATAATAATAACTGTCTGGGAACTTACAATATACAATATCATCCCCCAAGATTCTCTCCCTGCACCTGTTAACCTTTTTTCAATTTAAATTCATTTGAAAAATGAAAATTATGGTAATGGTTACTGTTTTCAATTATCCTTCAGATATTGCACCTTGCTCACAAGTTTTGAAATTCTGGGAAATTTTATGACTTACTAGTCAAATTTTTAATTTATGGTCTGAGGTGACAAGAAAATGTTAGAATTTGGTTGGGAAATAACGTAAAAGCATTATTTCGAGAGAAAATGGAGACTTGTGTGGTATGACATATTTCGTCGTTGAAATTTATCTAGCTGTGCGATATGAAGGCGCATTTTTCGATTCTGATTTCGTTGTGCTATAAAGAGACCTGGCGCTCATCAACTAACTATCAACCAAATTAATGTAAGGTCTACACCTTCCTAACGGCCAACATTAACTCGTATCACTACCACTACATACAAGGATATCCCAAACACTACAACATCAAAATACGGTTAGAAAATCTAACATCCAATGCCTACAAATGCAAGAGACTACGAGAGCCTTTGCCGATCGAATGTTTCTAAATCTCTCAAAAAATCAATGCCGCCAACGCCAAGTGCAGATGACCAATGGCACCATTGTCAGCAGGCAACGCCGCAACCTCCACAAAGAGTGCCGCCAAGTGCACGCAGCAAAACAAAAGGCTTGTAGAGTGACGAGAGGAAGAGGAGGGAAGGGCATCAACTTCTAAGAATATGAAAAACGCGAGATCTAGTCAATGGAAAGTTGTTATAGCAGAAATGATGTACAAATGTTTTACCAATAGGTAAAAAGAGCATGCCAATGCTACAAAGCCCGAAGAGAAGCCCATAGGGAAATTCGTCCATCCGTGCAGGATGACGATACAGACTGAACGCTGCTCCATCAAGGCCGGTAACGATATCACTGATGCCTTTGATGTCAGAAAGAAAACAGTTTTAAGTGATTTTTGGTCCTGTTTTAAATCGACAGTGTATGGAGGAGAAGATACAACAACGAATTATACTGGCTGGTATAGCGACATCGGCTTAGTCAAAACCAGTGCTGCCAGATTCCGTTTTTGGTGCCAACACTGATACAATTTTAATTTAGATAAGATTTGTGGAACACATGTTTGTGAAAAGGTTTTTGGCACTCAAAAGAAAAATTGAATAATGTCGGATGCAAAAATATATTCTGTACCTTCAGGCAATATTAAATGAAAGAAATAAAAACATCTAAAGGGTTCAAATTCATTGACTAGAATGGCTAGAACAAGTATATTGAATGGACATTAACTGTTAGCACAAGATGGACCCAGCTGGGGACGCTTGTTGGTTGAGACCGAGGTCCAGGCTGTATCACCATCTAAAGAAAAAAGTAAGCAAAGTAATTTTAGTGGTTCAGATAAGTACATAAAACTAATTTTCATTTCAATTGATTAGAATACTAAGCTATACACAAAAAAGTAAAATATTCTACATCAAAATTTGGTTGATAGTGGTATCTGCCCGGCCCCCCTTTCAAAGCTTATAAAAAGTAATGTCTTACATATTAAAATCTACCATGCTTGAGCAAGCTGTGGAAAAAAAAATCAATTTGCAGCAAATCAAAGGAACTCTTTCGCAACTACTGCTGTTATTGCTTGTACAATAATTGAAGACTTTTTAAATAAGGGTCTACAATTAACATCTTTGATTGAAGATATCTTTTGATAATTTGTTTGTTGCAACATTTTAGCAAGCTTTTATGATGCTCATAAAGCACAGGGTATACCAAATCACATGGGTATTATTAGGTGTGTTTTTTCTACAGCAGCAGATTCGCAGTCAAATATTAAACAGAATCAGGGCTTTTGTATCCAAAGTAGATTTTACTGCGGATAAAACCCAAATCTAACCGTTGCTGACTATGCAGCAAATTGTTGTAAATTTCCGCTGTACTGTATATGTATAAAAGTCACAAAGCAACAAATTATAAAATGTAACTTTGATACGGATCACATCCACTCGATTTTACCATTCATCAACGATGGTCACATATCGCCTGAACTAAAAAAATGTTTTCCTTTTTTTTAAACAAAAACCAGAATTTTTAAGGTTAGTAAATAATCTTCGAAAGAAAAACCAACCAACCAACAACATGCTTTCGATAAGCAACAATTGTCCCATGTTTACCGGATTCTAGTTTATTTCAGCTGCTGTGCTCCATAGCAACATCTTTTGAAAACTGTTAATGAAAAACGATGCCAATGGAAATAAAATTTATTAAGTACGAGAGACTTAATTGCCTTTTGATTTATTGCAGTTGTAGCAACCAATATAACCTAAAAGCTACTCGTACGTATGTATGTACATAAATCATACGCTCTGTGTATATCCTCCCAACCAGTGTACATATTATGTATCTCGAATTCATTGAGCAGATTCCCAATGATGTCGTCATAATCGCGCGCCCAGTATAAAATCCCTTAAACACCCTTTATTACGACGCAAAACAATGTTTTTTTTCTCTACGATGTGACGGCGGCGGTTTTAGCCATGAGTCATCGTCATGTCGGCACAACGACGTTGCCTTCGTCACTATCCAAAAGGGCTATATTCCTACATTGTGGAGTGAGTGCTTGCTTTGCTATGTATCTTATGTCCATTCTCCCCCCCACGAGGTACACAAGGTTGCAATTATGCATAACTTCGCCTTGGATATGTGCGCGCCTTTGTCTGCAGTGAGTTTCGGAGTACCAAGAGGGCATGGATCTGGGAGCATGGGAGGGATGCCGGACTTGAACGAAAATTCAAGGGGAACTACTGAGACCACTTTTTTTTGCGGACATCTTCCGGTTGTGCAAGTCTTTTTTTTTTCTCATTCATGTAGGTACTATGTAAGTAGAGTAACTGTTATGTAGAAATTGCTGAACTTCAATAAAATGTGGGGCATCATTCGTTCGGTTTGAAATGTAATTCGTGAGACGTGGGAGGAGGGTATATTTTCGTACTATGTCCAAGACCCCTTCGGAAGTTTCAAATTGAAATTACGTCGAATCGTCGACGGATTGTAATTGAATTATAAAATATTCTATGCGTGGCGTATTTTACGATCACGGCATAGGGGATTATTAGTTTTATAACTTTGAGAACGTTAAGAAATTTGAAAATTAGTGATGAAAATTAATAAGATGAGTTATGCCTAGTAATGGATACGAGATGGTATTCTTAAGTGCTCAAGCTAGGTATATCGAGTATAATAAAGTCGTATTACTATGTGTATTGTATGTATCACAAAACAATTAGATACAAGCTATAAATATTTTCCTGAATTGTATTAAGTACAGTGGCGAGCAAAACTAGATTTAAGATTCCATGGAAAAACCATCAATAAAAAAATGTCATCATTAAAACGGATTTCTTTCAAATTTTCAGATTTATTAATTCATTTAATTGTTTAAATAACTGTGTATTTACAAAAGCAAAACAATAAAAATAAAAGTCACAATAGACCAAAAAGTATCACTGCCTCCACGTATTTTCCTTCTTTCTTTAAAATTTACCGTTAGTTGAACTGTTTTCATTACATATTTTGGGTTATTTGTATCATTTGTGTATTGGAAACTTATCTAATTGGTGGTAAGTGATTTTTGGGTACGGTAATTTATAATTTTGTACTAAGAAGTGCATTTCTTTTGAATCCAGAAAAATGTCAAAAATTCCGGTTGATACTGAAAATCCATCGTGTCAATGTCTAAAGATGGATTATCGTCACGTGAAATAGCAAAAAAAAAATGTTTGCCATCGTACAGTGCTAACGGTGAGAAAAAGAAGAAATCTTAACATCGTGCAAAACAAAGAAGGTCGCCCAAGTTCTTCGTAGGATCGGGCTAGTACCAGTATCTGTAGAAAAGAAAAAGCCAGCTTTGTCCGAAAAAAAATATAAAGGCTAGACTTAAGTTCTACAAAATACATAAGAATTAGACTGACGAAACAAAACTCAATCGATTCCAAGCTGATGGAAAAGAGTACTATTAGCACCGACCACAAGAAACTATACAAAGGCACCAAGCTGGCATGTCGGTCTACTAGTAAAAATCGAAGGAATCATGAAGAAGGAGCACTACCAAAACATCCCACAGACCAATTTGCCCGAGTTTATCGAATAATGTGCCTATCCAAAGGACGAAATAGTCTTCCAACAAGATGGGGACCCTAAACATACAACCAAAATTGTGAAGAACTGGCTTAAAATCCAAAACTTTCAGTCAAGGAAGTGGCTACCACAAAGCTCGGATTTAAATCCCATCGAAAACTTGTGGGCTATTGTGAAGAGAAAACTGGTCTATACTCCCCAAATATGGAAAAAATTGTACTAGATAGTGGAGCCTAACTAGAACTATTTGGTACTTTCGTACTTGTATGTTTTGAACAAATCTCGAACTCGCAGGCAGTATACTTCGAATGATTTCATATTTTCTCAAAATTAGTACTCTTTTCTTAAACCTAGAAAACACACATTTTGAACTTTATCATATATATTTAGGGTATTCAAATCGAATTTTCAAAGCTACTGCGTGGAATTATGAACCATACAACAAAACTGGCAGGAATTCATCCTGGTCTAGATCAACTTTAACTATAAAATCGACATGGTGAATTTCGATTAAAAGTTAACTTGGGAAACCATTATACCATTACTATCAGCAGTGCCAGTTTACTACAATCGACAAAATCCAATAAAAGTTATCCGCTTCCTGCTTCGACATTTTAGACATACTACATAGCTGCTTATTTTACTATGCATTCATTCGTGTTACAGGCTAAAAAGGCAAACACAAAAAGCATGTAAAAAGGAAATAGTTTTAGGAACCTAGGACCAACTATTTGTAAATCTAATTTCTAAGTAAAATCGTGCATTTGCCGTTACTTTTAAAAAGTTTTTTAATTAAACTAAAGGCAATGGAAGTCGTTATGGTGGCGGGGTCGGAAAATGGTGTCCGTGATATTGTGTACTACACACAAAATGTAATGAAAAGTGGTTTTCCTTATGTGCGTGCTCTTGTCTGTTTGTCCGTGGAAAGCTCATTCATTCTTTCGTTCACGGTAACTTTCGCATAAATGAACCGATTTGAACCATTTTTTTTATAAGAATTAGATTTGGGTTTTAATGCAAGTAAAAATTTTTAAAAACGCCGACAATTTTGTGCACTTTTGCTAATTGTTCTTTTCGTTCAGGATAACTTCCACAAGACTACACCGATTCCAATGATTCTCATTGAATAGGATTTATAAAGACCTGATTTCTATTAATATCCAGTTTGAATTCATGATTTGGAAAAAACACAATTTTGTTGAATTTTACTTCCAGGTTTTTTTTTTTTTTTCATCTACGTAGTACTAATAAGTACTAATTTTAAAAAAAGTATTAATTTTAAAAATCTTTTTTTTCCAAAAATTTGCCGTAACATGTACATAAATCGAGAGAATTATTTTAGAAATATACCCACGCAATTTTGTACAATTCTTATCTTCCAATTTTGCACCTTTTTTTTGTATTAGCGACAATGACTTTCTGGTAAATTCTACAGAATTTTTTTGACGGAGTCCGAAATTCAATGTCTGTATTTTTCCTTAATAATACAATGCATGTGCCTAAAAAAAGGTTTAAGTGAGACTTTTTTTCTGTTGTCAAATCTACTCAGCTAAACTGGGATTTCATTTACTGCGATTTTCTTTAATCTATTAGGTTTGTTTTTAATCTACTACGCTTTAGCTTCCCCATAGTGGCAACCTCGAAAGTTTTTGCTTCTACTAACCGTAATAGTTTTGAATTACATTTAGTTATCTTGCACAACAATAGGTAGTAGGTACTACTATTTCAGAGAGTATCGTTTTTTAATCGATATCAAGGCCTCATTAGGTAAATTTTTTTTAAAAAAAAAATGTACTATGACACAAAATTAAACATCGGAATTTTATTTAAAGTCTACAAAAACTGGGGACAAAAAATAAAGCATTTAGAAGACTTTAATTGACTGTGCAAGTTTGGTGAATTTTTAAATCTGAAGCCAACTCCTTGGCAGCTGTCATTGCCCTGACTTTAGTACACTGATTGTCCGGCTATCATAATGATTGAAGATTTGTTAAGACTATTACAAAGATTTGTGAATTTTTAACAGAAAATCTATATATATAAAACTCAATGTACCTATGTTTGTATGCATGCTATGGACTCCGAAACCACCGAACCGATTGAGCTGACATTTCAGGCAATCTTCGGTATTCGCCCGAGAGTGTTTCTGTGAAGTTTGGTCAAAATCGGTCCAGTAAACTGCTGGATGCCACAACTACGCAGCAACGCACGCCGGGTACCCGCTAGTAGAAAATTAATGCGATTCAAATCTCAACCTTAGACCAGCAATTAAATGTTTTATTTGAACAGAAATAGGATTCTAATAAAGTTGGCCAAAATACCCTTGATTTTGTATCAACAGGGACATCGAAAAAAAAACTATGCATAATTTTTAAATGTCCAAGCTAATAAGACAACAAAACTCAAAGCTGATTTAGAAGAAAATTGTCTCTCAGATTATACTATATGCACTTCACTATACAATCGGTTAAGGTTACGGATAAATAAAATGTTTAAAAAAAATTATAAAACATTACACATTACTAAAAAAAACATTATCAGTTCAAAAATCTCACAAACTTACCATCTCGAGAATTATTAACACAAAGCCTGAGCCATAAACTTAAGCACAAACTCTAGGCACGCTTTAAACCGTCAGTGTCGATAGCAAGAAATCATTTTTTTTTGCACACCCGGAAAACAATTTGCCCGACAAAAAAGCACAAATTCGATTTAACACAAAAAAAATTGAAAAAAAAAAAAAAAAAAAACGTTAAGACCCAACTGCACTTTTCGAACAGCCTCCGTCTAACAAAGAGCCATAGTCTGCCTACTGA